>CM060906.1:740734198-741984198 GCA_030737815.1 Allium fistulosum
GTATTTTGTAATGATTATATTTATTCTGTACCTGGGAAACGTTTGGGTTTATATAACTTGGATATGAGAAATGTAATCAGAAAAATCTTTTAATTTGTGATGATTTTATTTCATATTAAAGTGCTTCTGATATTAAAGATACCATTAACATTATCATATTTGGTCACCGAAAGTTAATACTATGGATGACTGCAACATCTGTAGCGCTTAGCTTCGGGCCTCTAGATAGGGGATGTTACATTTATCTAAGCTAATGATGACATACCTCCACCATTGTCCACATTCTCATCTAAGTGCATGCTTTAAAAGATAAGGGAAGTTATGGAAATGATGTAAGGGGTGGGAGTGCATGGCCGAACCATGAGGGGGGTGTAGTAGTTGAGGTGGAAAGGAGATGTGATGTGTTATGATGATGTTTAGATATTTTGCAAAAATTTTCCTATAAATAGCAAGGCATACATTCACAAATTCATTCATTAAAAAAAATCCTAAGCTTCTCTTTTTTGACTAAGGAATAAACCTCCATCTCCTCTTATAAATATTCCAAAATAGAGTCAAAATTCTGCAGAAATAAATCATAATATATATAGAGATATACCACCTTAGTTTAAAATTACAGCAAGTGATGATCTTCTCTTCTTTCTCCTTGCTTGGTTGAGCTCATCTAGGCACCTACACCCTCTTAAGTACAAGGCTGAGCACACCTAGGGATCCTAGCGTAGGACTCTTAAGCTTCGGTACGAAAATAGTGGAGTTATAAGCAATTTCGTAGCACTAAAAGTTTGATCGGGAAAAGCATACATGTGCTCTACTAGTTTATTTTATAATCATGTGACGATATGATATCTTTGATATGAGTGTTTTCTATGTTTGATATCAAGTTTTGGATGAGATAACATGTTTGCTTGGTTATGGAAATAATTGATCGTAAATATACGTCAAATTTACACAAAGAAAACACTTTCTCTTATGAATTATAAAATTGTTACGGCATAGTTAAACCACTCTAAACATGAATAAAAATGGTTTATAAATGTTTTATATACATTAAAACTCATTTCAACAAAGTTTTGAAAAGATATGAAAAATGCGTGAAAATTGAGCTTGTCGCGTAACGGCAGTTTACGATTCGTGCCGTAAAAGTCAAATCAATATGTAGAATGGAATGTAGCTCAGAATTATTCAAAATAAGAGTTTTTTTAACCTTTATAACCATAGTTTCCAAATGAAGGAGAAAAATAAAGATTTTCATTTAGTAAACTTTGAGACATACCCAAATCAAGTTTTTAAAAACATCGCGTTTTGGCGGTTCGGAAATCAAAGTGGTAAATTCTTTAAAAATTGATATTTTTAATCTTTTAAAATATGAAATTAATTTTAAAAATATGTTAAATTATTTTAAACGAGTTTTAAATGGAAAAATTGGACATATAGAAGGTTTAAAATGGGATTTGTGATACGAAGCCCTTAAAAACATTATTCATCGGCAATTTAACAAAGGAATTTGGAAATTACTTAAATAAGACTTAAATTTTGGTTTTCTTCTTGAATCCATTATAAATGTTTTTCAAATAATAAATCAGGTATTGTAAAGGTTTTAGTGTTGATTAAATAACTTGACCGCCTTATGGGTGACAGAGAGATAGTCTCTAGGCTTCGGTTTGGAAAACTAGTTTCCTGCTCTCCTTAGCTATCCGGACTGGCCTGATGGAGGGGATAGTAAATTTGATTTACTTAGACTATATCTTGCTAAGATAAAAGAAAAAGAGATTTGGAGTTTTCCAAAGATTAAACCAGATTTTAAAATAATAAGATGATTGATGATACAGGTAGCATTCTGGTTAAATTTGGTATTATATTCCGAGGGGGGAACTCATACTATCCGTGTGAATTTAAAAGGTGATTTTACCATTATTCGACAAATAGTATGGGTTGAATATGGAAATTAGTATTGATTATAATTGGTATAATTTCTATGGATCCCTTTTTACTCAATAATGTTTTTGTATGTAATTAAAGTGAAATGATTTGGTATATTCAAAATTAGAAAAAGTTTAATAATCTCGCATATGCTGAAAAAGAAAATGGTTTAAGGATATATCTCCAAGAAGATATTTTACTTGGTGTTATCCGGTATTTTGACCCGGCTATATCGAACTGATTGCACAAGTTATATTCGATTGCTGCCAAGGTCGATAAGTCCAGAGTGATGGTTGTGGCGCCCAGAAGTCAAGTATAGATGATAACACGTAGTCGAGGTTGAATGCAATTGATGGATACACAAGGCAGAATGTTTGAAGTATGAAATAGGTCCAAAAAATAGGAGGGATCGCATAAATTGACTTCCATCATAGGGATCGGTATGTTGCAACGAGTAAGAGCATTTCAATAGAAAACAATCAATATCTCAAGATCCATAAGTCCAATGCATATGAAATTTTGTGGGCAAGATCTAGGGAACCTACCCTAGGGATCGCACCTCAAGAAGATGAAGTTGGAGGGATCGACACTCTTCACTTGGTAGGGATTGGTAGGAATCAGAAAGCAATCCATGTTGAAGTAATGATCAAGCAGTAACTCAAGTTCTACCGATCTAATTGGCATGAAATTTGGAGGCTAAGCATATTTTAGCATGAGCAAGCAACCATTGGGATCGCACCCCAAAATTCAACCAAAGTAGGCATCGATATCGATCCCTCTTCTTTGGGAATTGGGCTATGCGATCCCTCTCGTGGGTCTATATGGTTTAGAAGGTCCTTCTGCCAAATTCTCAAGGAGATATTTGGCCATCTTCATCTATAAATACAGTTTAGTTGTTCATTTTTGGGTCCTTTACGCTCCTAGTTGCTTTATATTCTTTTATAAGGATTTTCATCTGATCCCTATTGTACTTAGTTTATAAAGTAATCAATAAAGCAATTTGTTCAAAGTGGACATAGGCAATCAACGCCGAACCACTATAAACCGCTGTGTGCTTGTTATTATTTCAATTTACTACTATTTCTTTGTTGTCATCCTCTATTTTCATTTTATATTCTTCATTTATTTCTCTTTAAAACTTCTATTGGGTGTTTGTGCCAATTTTTGGTGCAAACACTTGGATAAAAGATATTGATTAATTGAATAATAATCATCACATACTTGACATCTTTTATCGATAACTGGTTCGGAGAAACTGAGGATGGATTTTGGTGATTCCTATCCGAATACCACTTCAAACCAATATACACGTTCGAAAGCGAAGACATGTCGAAGACAATGATTTTAAAGACGGATATCTTCATAACATAGGGCTGCTTGCCATTAACCGTTGGGTAATTCCCATATCATATATATGGTGGCAGTGGTATCTTCATTTTGAAATCTTCGATGCAAGGACTGCTCCCTACTAATCCTAGGGGTGATTCCCAAACAGGATGTAGTAGGAGGAGCGACCTTGGTTTGTCTTGTTCCTGAACTACTTGTATGGACGAATGTCTGACATTGCATTTCTAACACCATGTATATTGGTTTTTACAAATGTACATTTGTTTGGTGGTGTAGAAGGTAACCCATCTTATATTTAACACCCTTCCTTAAGGCGTATAAACTTGGAGGTTGTAGTTTTTTGGAAACCAATTAGTGTGCCATTGGGAATAGCAATATAGCATTCAATGTGAGATTTGTCATGTGAAAGGTAAAACGTTACCTCAAGCCTCACACATTGGTAATGGAAAAAACAGGGTAGATGTGGCAGGGCTAAGTGGGTTGCACCCATTAGGATATGATCATCACCTTTCTAGATCACCCTCTATATTTCGGGTTTGTTATGTATGATTTGGGATCCCAGGATAGGTCGAGAACAATTGGGGTGATGGGGTATTCGGTATAATCTATGGCAGAGGTAGGCCGGTTCTGTGTTGGTAGAGGACAACGGGGCTGTGCCTCGATACATTCCTTTAGAGATGTACTGTCAGAAGGCAGTCCCCTATGTTGTCATTGTTGGAAATCCATCCTCCAAAACGTACCTTTATAGACTTAATTATATACTTATTATGCTGGAATTTAATCAATGTAATGATTTCGACTATGATTAATATGTTATTTGAAAGGGTTTTCAAAGAATGTTATTAAAAATAGTATCTCTGATTTTACATAGCAAATGTTTTGGTTATCATAAGGTAAAAACCCATCCATGTTTATGTGCGGCATGGTCTTATGAGATACCATTTGATTTCAAAATTATCCGCTCTTTTGAGTTTTCTCGCACCGGTCCTATCATTGACCCAAAGTTTATTTTCTTTTCCCTTAAACTCTAGGTGACCTATTTTTTCTAGCAATCAAGTAGTCAGGTTTAACTAGGAGCATTTTAGAGGAGCTTGTTGCAAAAGATTCCTCTGTAGACAGTTATCTACATCTATTTTCGATGTAATATGTATAAGTTTATACTAGCATCTACGTAGGGATATGCAATTATAACTGTCCCTAGCTGAGTTAGTACTTTCCATAACTCTGATACATCATTTTGAGAGTGATTGTATGTACTGTCTATATGTAAAAAATTTAAGGCGTTCAATGCGCTGTAAGAATCTTTGTTTCTATCATCTATCTTTATTTTTATTTACCCATGATCATCCGCCTCTCCGGCACTTGAATTTGCGGCATGTGAATACCATGGATGTGTTAGGGTCGATTTTCGAGGGTCAAAAAAGCGGGTTATCACACTTGGTATCAGAGCTTAGGTTGAGCGAACACCTAAGCTTTGATGGGGTCGAATCATTAGAGATAGGGTTAGTAATTTCCTAGAATGAGTTTATTCAACGAGAGTGCGTATTTGTAATTTTTATCCGAATAAAAATGTTCGAATATTTTGTACCCATTCCCTAAGATAATCTGGTCTATGGATTCTAAAATTGTTTCCTTACTATATGGAGATAGTAGAAACGAGTAACTGAAGGGGACGTAAAGGGGGAAATAACAACACAATGTCCACCAATGGCTGAACTCCAAATGCTGCGGTAATTGAAGAAGTAGTAGTTCCTGTGCAACCTCAGGTTAACTTTGTCGCACTATGTAAAGATTATTCCAGCATGGGAGGAAAGCCATTCAAAGGCACAAAATCTATTATTGAAGTTCAAGCTTGGGTTTGATAATATGAGAAAATTAAAGGATTAAACATCGATGATGATTGAAAAAGGTTCTTAGCCTCCTATCAATTGAAGGATGGGGCTCTAGCTTGGTGGGAGTCCATTACTCTTAATGAATCTGAAGATAATTATTCTTGGGCAAGGTTTAAAGAAGCTTTTGAAGAACAATACGTGCCCACTACTGGAAAGTCCTTCCTTTATAGAAAGTTTATGGATCTGAAGCAAGGAGAAATATCCATGAAAGAGTGTTTGTGCAAGTTTAATGAATTATCTCGCTTTGGGCCTGGACTGATAGATACTCCCCTAAAGAAAAATGAGAAGTTTATTACTGAGATGAAGGAGCAGTATCAAAATAGGATGACCGCCCATGTGAAAGGAACCTTTGTGGACCTGGCAGATGTGGGTTTTCGGTATAAAATTTTGGGAAAAAAATTTTGGTGGTAATTCAAGGCAACAACAACAACAAAAAGAGGAAGAATCTCTGGCAAGGCAAGACCAGTGGAGGATCTCGGGAGAACCGGTTTAAGAATGTGGAGTGTTTTAACTGTGGAAAGAAGGGCCATCTTTCAAGGTTCTGTATGAGTCCGAAAGTTCAAAAACAGCAACAGGGTCCCATCTCTCCTATAGTTTCGAAAAGTCTCTGCCACAACTTCCATCAACCCAAACACTAGAAAAATGCTTGTAACTAATGAAGAAAGGAGAGCAGATTAAGGTTTATGCTATCAAGGAAGAATCTTGTAACACCCCTAATTTTTTTAACATTATTTAGGACATTTAATTGGACAAATTAAATAGAATAATGTGGTTGATTAAGGAGTTGAGATTTAATTGTTAATTAACTTGGCCACGGCTAAACTAATGAATGTATAAGTATGGGTTATAATTTATAAGTTAGGAAAATAAGTGGAGGGTAATATGGGAATAGCACACCCATATACCCTTAAACCCTCCCTTATTCTCACCTACCACTTCATAAATCAAAATACACATAAAGAGAAGTTATATCCAGCCATTAAAAGACCTTAGGAGATCAGAAAACTTGGAAGATCCAAGAGGGAAAGCTAGAAGATTAAAGCTAAGACAAATGTCAAACTCCAAAAACTTAATCAAGGTGAATAATAGTGTAAACCATCTCATTTTTCCTTATTTTGGTTCGGTTACGGATAGTAACCAAATTTATTTTGCTGTGTTGATCATGTTTGGATCTAATAATCATTGTTTGGATAGAATAATGATTTATGGTGATTCATTGGAATTTTTATGGAATTAAAATGATGGGTTTTAAAGTAAAAACCTTAGTAATCGACCTCCAAACGACTTGATTTTTGGATATGTTGTGTAAAACATAATTTTGGAGATGGATTTTTAATTTCATAATTTTTGGAGTTAATAAGAATATTTTATGAATTTCCTAAGGTGAAAAGGCATTTATTTTGGGTTTTAATTATTAAAAATAATAAAATAATGAATTTTGCCACGAACTTTTTATATGATGTAGAAATTGTTATTTCAGAATTTTGGTCAACTTTTGGGATTTTTCCAAGTGATTTCGATTTATTATGAATTTTCTAAGCTAAAAAGGCTTAATATATATAATAAAATATTAATATAATTAATTATTTTGAAAATAATTTTGGAAATAATAAAATCTGATCTATAGCAGTTTTTCTGCAAAGAAAGTGTTAAATTATGTCATTAACCAATAGAAATTTGACAAAGAATAGGAGTTGGTGAAAAAAAAAATTAATTAGCAAAATAATAGTTTACAAGTTATTTACGGCTGTGCCATTCGACCTTGTCCAAAGCACCTTTCGATTGCATCATTCTGCAGCAGTTTTGGACCCTTCTACAGCATTTTCAGAACCACCTTTTGACTTTGTTGAAAGCACCTTTCGACTGCATCATTCTGCAGCAGTTCTGGACCCTTCTGTAGCATTTTCGGAAGCACCTTTCAACCTTGCCGAAAGCACCTTTCCACCACATCGTTCTGCAGCAGTTCTGGACCCTTCTGTAGCATTTTCGGAAGCACTATTCGACTTAGTCGAAAGCGTCTTTCTACAACATACTTTCGCAGCATTTCTGGAACTTTATGTTGCATTTTAAAAGCACCTTTCGACTCAGTTGAAAGCATCCATTCGACAGCAGTTTTAAATATAGCGGAAGCCCTTTTGTATCAGTTTTCACTAGCTTTGTTTACAAAACTTCAAATAGGAATAACTTTCTAACCGTAAGCCCGTTTTTCTATTGTGACCACTCTACGGAAAGTGAAACCATCATTTGAACATAATGGAATAGATTAGAGACCTTAATTCTATACCTATATAAAGTTATAGCTAAAACAATGTTTTATACTATCGAAGGAGTTGATTTCTTTACTTTGGAATACGTTTGTTTTGTTTTCTTTACCTTCGAAGGGGATACTTTCGAAGAGTTTGTAATATTGTTTTCTTTTAACCAAGTTTTATACTTTCGAAGGGGATAATTTCGAAAGGGTATGTTTATATGACACTTGATTTTTGGATATGTAGGGTAGGTAACCTTATATAATAAATGTTGTTTAACCTTGTTGATACCGGGGTGGGTTTAATGAGTTCGACACAATAGTCGGATATACCAACACTTATGTGTTTTGACACAATCATTGGGGGATACCAATGTAAATTATAAATGAATATAACCTAAATTAGGGATACTAATGGAAATAGGTTAATCATGTGGATAGCATGAGATAATTAGAATCATGTGCGTAACATGAGTTAAGTGGCCAAGTGATAGGTTCATAGTCATCCTAGAAAAACTATGGGATGTTTGATGGATAGTCAACATCATGTCGGGGATGGATAGTCTCCATATGATTAAAGAAGGGTTCATAGTCATCCTAGGAAAACTATGGGATGTTTGATGGATAGTCAACATCATGTCGGAGTTGGGTAGTCTCCATATGATTAAAGAAGGGTTCATAGTCATCGTAGGAAAACTATGGGATGTGAGATGGATAGTCCACATCAGCTTAAGTAAAATGAATGTGGGATGGATAGTCCCTCTTTGATGCAAATAAAGTCTAAAATGGGATGGGTATTTTCTGAAAATATAAGATTGATAGTCAGTTGAAACTTAGATAGTTAGACTAACTAATGTGGGATGGGTAATCCAATATATATGATAAATTTCTATATTATCCTATAATGCTGTTTTGAATTGTTTAATCATTGTGGATGCAGGAAGCATAATATAAGGTTTTGTAAAGGTTTTGAGGTGCTAGTGAGGTAAAACCCGTTCCGCTAAGTGGCATGGTCTCACTAGATATCTAAATGATTCGAGATGATAGACTATTATTCATACCAGGCTTTATGTCTGACTCGAAGTTTTTGTTTTCCTCTTAAACTCTCGAGTACTCAATTGATTTTGAGTAGTTTGAGAGTTGAGGTTTTTAGGTGCTCTTCTTAGACGAATAAAGCTTTCGGAGGCGTGCAGGAGGCAGTTAGTTATTTAGAGTTATATTTTTCCGCTGTGTATTTGGATGTAAAGGCAGATTTATTAGCCTTATTATATACTCTGATCAACCAAGGGGGCATCTTCATATGTTGCTCTTGGCGTATGTGTAATAAGTATATTTTTTCCATATTCTTGTGATTTGTGTATCAATGAATCCAGTACCGCCGTATTTGGACGTCGAAGATTAATAACTATGGATGACTGCAGAATCCGTAGCCGTTAGTTTTAGGCCTTCAAATAGGGGGATGTTACAAGTTTGTATCAGAGCATAAGTTTATGAAACTTTAAAAGAAAGTTAAACCTAAAAGATTTTCAAACATAATCCAATGAATTTGAAAATATGATCAGGGTTTGGGTTAACGCTATAATAACGTATCTGTATTTGATATATATAGGTATATATGTATAAGTATGTGTTCGCCTCTCCCTTAGACCGTTTTTCTGTATCTTACCAAGGCTCGTATACTGATTTACAAGAATGAAGATATGGAAGCAGGAAACGGAAGATAAAATCTAGGTGGAGGAAGCACCATAACAAATGGTAATGCTCGACCTAATACTAGGAGGAACCAAGGTCAACGGACTAATGCTAATCCAAGTTCCAAGGCCAATGTAGGTGGTGGAAATCCACCAATAGATGCGGGGATGGTGTATCAGTTGTTGGCCAATCTTTTGCAAGCTGGAGTTGCTGGTAATATTGGAGGAGCTAATCATGTGGCTCCAATTGGGAATAACTATGCTAAGCTAAGTAGAGACTACACCAGTCTGGGTGGAAAGCCGTTTGTTGGAATGAAGGATACTGTTGAAGTAGAGAATTGGCTATTGATTTGTTAGAGGATCTGTATTGATATAGGCTTGGATGATGGGAACAAGAGAAGGCTAGCCTCTAGATAGTTGCAAGGGGCAGTGCTTCATTGGTGGAATAGTGTTGCTGCCGGAGTACCGAAGGTAGAGTTGACATGGGTAGATTTCAGGAGAAGGTTTGAGCAGAGGTTTCTATCTGAAGTTGCTAAGTCTGCATTGATGAGGAAGTTCATGGATCTTATTCAGGGAGATATGTCAGTGATCGAGTATGCTGTTAAGTTTGATGAGTTGTCTCGATATGGATATGCTTTAATAGACACTGATGTCAGAAGGAATGAAAGGTTCATTCAAGGATTGAGACCTGAGCTTGCTAGGATGACTATGACACATATCCGAGATCCTTCTAATGTGGTGGTGGAGATGGCCATTTACCATGAGGAGATGCTTGCTATTTCAGCTAGAGAGAAACCAGTTAAATCCTAGGGTCCTAAGGTGAAGAAGAGGAAGTTCTTCAAGAAGAAGGGCGCTCGGAAAGGAGGAGCAGCCAAGAAAGGGAAAATAGATATAGTTTTCTACAAGTGTGATAAGAAGGGGCACTATTAATGAGTGTCGTTCGGGTGATGGAACAATGGTTATGGGGAAGCATAATGTGAAATGCTATAATTGCAACCAGACGAGGCATTACAAGAACAAGTGTCCTGTAGCTGCCAAGGCAGGAAAAAGAAAGGTCTTTGCTTTGGAACCATCGTCCTCTAAACCAACTGCTACTGAGAAAGTAATGTCTGTGATGGAAGGTAAGCTTTTGATTCGTAGCATACCAGTTAGGGTATTGTTTGATACTGGTGCATCGCCTTCATTTATATCTTAGTGTTTGGTAGATAGATTATGCTTAGAACCGTTATACCTTGTTACTTCCTTACGGGTTGTAAATCTGATAGGAGGGTATGCAACTCTAGGGATGAGATGTGACCAGTTAGAACTTAATTTGTTGGGTCATAAGTTTGCATGCAGTTTGTATGTTTTTGATTTCGTAGGCTTTGGAATCATTTTGGGTATAGATTGGTTAGATAGATATGATGTTAGAATATTTTTCCAAGACAGAAAAATATCGCTAAGACACCCAGATAGTCATAATCGGACTATATACTCAGTAGAGGATTCGGGCTTGAGTGCTTAGGCTCTGTTGGATGCTTTGGAAGTAGAAGAAGAGTTGAATCGGGTTTTGGTAGCAAAGGAGTTTGCAGATGTTTTTGAGCCTGTTATAGGACTACCACCGAAGCGAGCCATTAAGTTTCGAATAGATCTTGTTCCAGGATCAGATCCTGTAAGTAAACCGCCTAACAGAATGACACCTACCGAGATGAGGGAGTTAAAGGTGCAGCTAGTGGAATTGGAAGGAAATAATTTTATTAGACCAAGCAGTTCACTATGGGGAGCGGCTGTGGTGTTCTTGAATAAACCAGATGGGTCGTTAAGGTTGTGTATCGACTACCGTAAGCTAAACGAGAGGACGATCAAGTATAAGTATCCTTTGCCGAGAATCGATGACTTATTTGATCAGTTGAGTGGAGCCAGAGTGTTTTCCTAGTTGGACTTGGCGACCGGTTTACATCAGCTAAGAGTGGCAGAGGACAGTATCCCATTGATGGCGTTTTGAACCAGATATAGACCATATGAATGGTTAGTAATGCCATTCTGGTTGATGAATGCACCTGCTTTCTTTGTGGATCTGATGAATCGAGTCTTCCAAGAGTATTTGGATAGATTCGTATTGGTGTCTATAGATGACATTTTAGTATACTCTAAGGATGAGAGAGAGCATGAGAATCATCTTAGAGTTGTGTTAGAGATGCTGAGGCAAAATCAGCTAAAGGCGAAAATTTCCAAGTGTCATTTTTGGAAGAAAGAGGTTAAGTTTCTTGGTCATGTGGTTTCATAGAAGAAATTGTCAGTCTATCTAGATATGATCGAAGCTGTGAACAATTGGAAGAGATCAGAAACGATGTCTGAGATCAGAAGTTTTCTTGGACTTGCTGGCTATTACTGGAGATTCATCAAGGATTTCTCGCGGATAGCATCGCATTTGACTAAGCTTACCAAGAAGGAAGAGAAGTTTGTTTGGTCCAACAAATGTGAGGAAGCATTCCTTAAGTTAAAGCATTTGTTGACTAATCCTCCAGTATTAGTAGTTCCAGATGGTAACCAAGGGTTGGTAGTATACACAGATGCTTGTAGGACTGAATTGAGAGAAGTATTGATGCAGAAGGGCAAAGTTATTGCTTACGCATCTAGGCAGCTTAGGCCGCACGAAGTAAGATATCCTACTCATGACTTAGAGTTGGCAGTGATAATTTTTGCTTTGAAGATTTGGAGGCATTATCTCTTGGGGGAGAGATTTTAATTGTATACCGATCATAAGTCTTTGAGATACCTATTCTCTCAGAAGGAGTTGAATATGCGACAACAGAGGTGGCTGGAGTTTTTGGCTGCTTATGATTTTGATATAGAGTATACCCCAGTGAAAGGCAATAAAGTAGCGGATGCTCTTAGTAGAAGACATCAGAATGTGGTGATGGCTATGTTGGTGGAGTGGAAAGATCTGGAAGCTTTGGCCAGTTGTGGTGTGCAGTTAAGATCGACTGCTAGTTCTAGTCAGAATACTGCCAGGTTGTCCTGTTTGGAAGTTCGACCAATGTTGATCGAGAGAATTGCTTCTAAACAGAAGGAGGATCCAGTATTAGTTGAGAGGATCAGAAGGCTTGAGATTGGAACTGAGCTTGATGATTTGGAAGGTTTTTGTCTTGACCAGAGAGGATGGTTGAGATAGAAGGGTCGGTTATGTGTTCCAAATGTGGAGAACTTGAGAAGAGAAGTTCTTGAGGAATGTCATCGATCCAAGTTTACGATTCATCCCGGAGGGACCAAGATGTATCAAGATACGAAGAGGAGCTTCTATCAAGAAGGCATGAAGAGGGATGTTGGCTTGTGGGTTAGGCTGTGTGTAAACTATCAACAAGTGAAAGCCGAACATCAGAAGCCGAGTGGGTTACTTCAGCCTTTAGATATTCTAGTTTGGAAATGAGATTTATCCATGTAATTTATAGATGAGTTGCCAGATCAAGGAGAGGAAATGAGAGTTTATAAGTTATTGTGGACAGGTTGACCAAGAGTGCTCATTTCATTCCAGTAAAGTCGACCAAAACGCACCTGTTTTAGCAAAGTTGTTCATGAAGAACATAGTTAGACTTCATGAGATTCCTAGTAGAATAGTCAGTGACAGGGATGCATTATTCACTAGCGAATTTTGGAGGAGTCTACAAGAGGTGTTAGGTACCAAGCTCAAGATGAGTACAACTTATCACCCACAGATGGATAGGCAAACAGAGAGAGTCAACAAAGTACATGAGGACTTGTTAAGAGCTTGTATATTGGACTTTGGTGGATCTTGGGAGGACCACATACATTTGATTGAGTTTTCCTATAATAATAGTTATCAGACTAGTATAGGAATGTCGCCTTTTGAAGCTTTGTATGGAAGACCATGCAAATCGCCAGCATGTTGGTTAGAGACTGGAGAAAGATTGTTCTTAGGTTCGGATTTGGTTAGAGAGGCATCATAAAAGATTGAGTTAATCCGAGGACGGATGAAGGAAGCTCAGTCCAGGCAGAAGAGTTACACTAATAAGAGGCGTAAAGACCTAGAGTTCTCAGTGGGAGATAGGGTTTTCATTAAATTATCACCAATGAAGGGTGTGGTATGGTTTTGAAAGTCGGAAAAGTTGGCCTCGAGATATGTTGGACCATTCCAGATTTTAGAAAGGATTGGAAAGCTCACTTACAGAGTACAGTTGCCGGGCAGTATGGCAGGTGTCCATAATGTATTCCATGTGTCTCATCTTCGCAAGTATGAGCATGATCCAAAGGCTACTATTCCTTAGACAAAGTTGGAGGACTAGGTTGTGGAGTCCAATTTGACTTTTGTTATATAACCAGTTTGGGTTATAGCGAGAGATGAGAAAAAATTGAGGACTAAGACAGTCAAGTTGGTGAAAATTTAGTGGAGCGACAACGAGAAGGACTGTGCTTGGAAGACAGAGGACATGATTCGAGGTGCTTATCCTGATCTGCTTTGAGGGTTTATTCTATATTTGTTTTATATAGACTTATTCGCTAGTAGGACATACTAGCTTTTGTTTGCATGGTTGTTATGCTTATTTGTAGTCCTTACTGAATTTCGAGGACGAAATTCTATAAGGGGGGAGCCCGTAACACCCCTAATTTTGGTTTAAAATTATTCATGACATTTAATTGGACAAATTAAATAGAATAATGCGGTTGATTATGGAGTTTAGATTTAATTGTTAATTAACTTAGCCGCGGCTAAACTAATGAATGTATAAGTATGGGTTATAATTTATAAGTTAGGAAAATAAGAGGAGGGCAATATGGGAATAGCCACACCCATATACCCTTAAACCCTCCCTTATTCTCGCCCACCACTTCATAAATCAAAATACACATAAAAGGGAAGTTATATCCATCCATTAAAAGACCTTAAGAGACCAGAAAACTTGGAAGATCTAAGAGAGAAAGCTAGAAGATTAAAGCTAAGGCAAATGTCAAACTCCAACAACTTAATCAAGGTGAATAATAGTATAAATCATCTCATTTTTCCTTATTTTGGTTCGGTTATGGATAGTAACCGAATGTATTTTGCTGTGTTGATCATGTTTGGATCTAATAATCATTGTTTGGATAGAATAATGATTTATGGTGATTTATTGGAATTTTTATGGAATTAAAATGATGGGTTTTAAAGTAAAAACCTTAGTAAACGACTTGATTTTTGGATAGGTTGTGTAAAACATAATTTTGTAGATGGATTTTTAATTTCATAATTTTCGGAGTTAATAGGAATATTTTATGAATTTCCTAAGGTGAAAAGGCATTTATTTCAGTTTTTAATTATTAAAAATAGTAAAATAATGAATTTTGCCGCAAAATTTTTATATAATGTAGAAATTGTTATTTTAGATTTTTGTTCAATTTTTGGGATTGTTCCCAAGTGATTTCGATTTATTATGAATTTTCTAAGCTAAAAAGGCTTAATATATATATTAAAATATAAATATAATTAATTATTTTGAAAATAATTTTGGAAATAATAAAATCTAATCTATAGCAGTTTTTCTGCAAAGAAAGTGTTAAAGTATGTCATTAACCAATACAAATTTGACAAAGAATAGGAGTTGGTGAAAAGAATATACTTTAATTAGCTAAATAACAGTTTACAAGTTATTTACGACTCTGCCATTCGACATTGTCCAAAGCACCTTTCGACTGCATCATTCTGCAGCAGTCCTGGACCCTTCTGCACCATTTTCAGAACCACCTTTCGACCTTGTCGAAAGCACCTTTCGACTGCATCATTCTACAGCAGTTCTGTACCCTTCTGCAGTATTTTCGGAACCACCTTTCGACCTTGTCGAGAGCACCTTTCGACCTTGTTGAAAGCACCTTGTGAATGTATCGTTCTGCAGCAGTTATGGACCCTTCTGTAGCATTTTCGGAAGCATCTTTCGACTGCATCATTCTGCAACAGTTCTGGACCCTTCTATAGCATTTTCGTAAGAAACTTTTAACTTAGTCGAAAGCACCTTTCAACAACATACTTTCGCAACATTTCTGGACCTTTTTGTTGCATTTCGAAAGCACTTTTCGGCTCAGTCGAAAGCTCTCATTTGACAGCAGTTGTAAATATAGCGGAAGCCCTTTTGTAGCAGTTTTCACCAGCTTTGTTTACAAAACTTCAAATAGGCATAACTCTCTAACCGTAAGCCCATTTTTCTATTCGACCACTCTACGGAAAGGGAAACCAACATTTGCACACAATGGAATAAGTTAAAGACCATAATTCTACACCTATAAAAATTTATAGCTAAAAAAAAGTTATATATTTTTGAAGGAGTTGATCCCTTTGCTTTCCAATGTGTTTGCTTTGTTTTCTTTGCCTTCGAAGGGGATACTTTCGAAGGGGTTGTAAAATTGTTTTCTTTTAACCAATTTTTATACTTTAGAAGAGGATACTTTCGAAAGGGTATTGTTTATATGACACTTGATTTTTGGATATGTAGGGTGGGTAACCTTATATAATAAATGTTGTTTAACGTTGGGGATACCGGGGTGGGTTTAATAAGTTCAACACAATAGATTGGGATACCAACACTTATATGTTTTGACACAATCATTGGGGGATACCAATGTAAATTATAAATGAATATAACCTAAATTAGGGATACTAATGAAAATAGGTTAATCATGTGGATAGCATGGGATAATTAGAATCATGTGGGTAACATGAGTTAATGGCCAAGTGATGGGTTCATAGTCATCCTAAGAAAACTATGGGATGTTTGATGGATAGTCAACATCATGTCGGGGATGGATATTCTCCATATGATTAAAGAAGGGTTCATAGTCACCCTAGGAAAACTATGGGATGTTTGATAGATAATCAACATCATGTCGGGGATGGATAGTCTCCATATGATTAAAGAAGGGTTCATAGTCATCCTAGGAAAACTATGGGATGTTTGATGGACAATCAACATCATTTCGGGGATGGATAGTCTCCATATGATTAAAGAAGGGTTCATAGTCATCTTAGGAAAACTATTGGATGTGAGATATACAGTTCGCATCAGCTTAAGTAAAATGAATGTGGGATGGATAATCCATCTTTAATGCAAATAAAGTCTAAAATGGGATGGGTAGTCCTTGAAAATATAAGATGGATAGTCAGTTGAAACTTAGGTGGTTAGACTAACTAATGTGGGATGGGTAATCCAATGTATACGATAAATTTCTATATTATCCTATTATGCTGTTTTGAATTGTTTAACCATTATAGATGCAGGAAGCAAAGTATATGGTTTTGTAAAGGTTTTGAGGTACTAGTGAGGGGGAACCTGTTCCGCTAGGCGTCGTGGTCTCACAGATATCTAAATGATTCGAGATGATAGATTATTTTTCATACCAGGCTTTATGTCTGACTCGAAGTTTTTGTATTCCCCTTAAACACTCAAGTACTCAATTGATTTTGAGTAGTTTGAGAGTTGAGGTTTTTAGGTGCTCTTCTTAGACGAATAAAGCTTGCGGAGGCATGCATGAGGCAGTTAGTTATTTAGAGTTATCTTTTTCCGCTGTGTAATTAGATGTAAAGGCAGATTTATTAGCCTTATTATATACTCTGATCAACCAAAGAGGCATCTTCATATCTCGCTCTTGGCGTATGTGTAATAAATATATTTTGCTGAACGTGGTTAACGTTTTAGGATTATGGAATGGACATGAAATGTTTTGAATGGAATGTGGAAATATGTTTTTGAATTGTTAATTTTTTTTTCCATATTCTTGTGATCTGTGTATCAATGAATCTAGCACCGCCGTATTTGGTCGCCGAAGATTAGTAACTTTGGTTGACTGCAGCATCCGTAGCCATTAATTTTAGGCCTCCAAATAGGGGGATGTTACAAGCCTTTCACCTCTAAAGATGTAAAGGGCAAGGGAGTTCTAGAAGTTAAAATCTATGTTAATAAGAATTTAGTTAAAGTATTGTTTGATACTGGGACTTCCCATAGTTTTATTGCTAAAGGATTGGTTGGTAAATTAAAACTGGTCATAAAATAGTAGATACCCCTATTTGTATGTCTAATCCCATAGGTGGTACAACTAATCTTTGTATGCTTTGTGAAGACGTCCGAATACCCACCTTTCCCATAATTTTTCATGCAACCTATTTGTTCTTGACTTTATTGGGTTTCAATTTTTACTCGGTACATATTTGTTATCTAAGTATAAAGCTATTCTTGATTGTGTTAAGAGGACAGTGACTGTATGGACCAACTTCAAGAGGTTTATTGAAATATTATGTAAAGAACCTAGTCCAGTAAGGGATAGTTTCACATATGCACTAGACTCATCCCAAAAAGGTTTAAAAATGATACCGATTGTTAAGGAGTTTCTGGATGTTTCTGAAGAAGTGAAAAGTTTGCCCCCACTTTGGGAAATTGAGTTCCTTATTGACTTGATTCTTGGTGCAAGGCCTGTTATACACCCCATTCAAAGGATGGCTCCAAAAGAGAAGGATGAGTTGAGGAATCAAACCAATGAGTTGTTAATGAAATGATTGATCAGACCTAGTCGCTCAAGTTGGGGCGCAACTGTAGTTTTCGTTACAAAGTCTGATGGCTCCCTAAGTTTTTATATAGATTATCGAGACCTGAACAAGCAGATGATTAAGAATAAGTATCCTCTATCCCGTGTAGATGACTTTTTTGAACAACTTCACGGTGCTTGAATATTCTCGCAAATAGATTTGGCCATAGGATTTCATCAACTAAGGATAACAGAAGATTACATTCCATTAACTGCATTTAGAGATCCGAATTGCTTCTATGAATGGTTGGTCATGCCTACTGGGCTGACCAATGCGCTCGTATATTTTGTGGATCTCGTGAATAGAGTGTTTAGAGATATGATCAACAAATTCATGTTGGTTTTTATTAACGATATACTTATCTATTCAAAGACCGAGGTGGAACACGAAATACATATAGAGATTATATTAAGGATATTAAGGAGACATGTTCTTAAAGCCAAATTCTCAAAGTGCCATTTTTAGGAGGAGGTAAGGTTCCTTGGACATGTAGTGTCAGGGGATGAAGTTTCGGTGGATCTAGGGAAGATTTCAGTTATACAATATTGGAAGCAATCATAGACTCCGATGGATATCCGCAGCTTCTTAGGATTGGCAGGATATTACTGAGGGTTTATTTGGGATTACTCCGAAATTTCCTCCCATTTAATGAAGTTAACTAAATGTTAAATTTGACTGGACACTGAAATGTGAGGAAGTGTTTAAAGAGCTAAAGAAAAGGTAGACCATCGCTCCAGTCCTAGCTTTTGCTAATGGAAGTGGTGGTTTGACCATATACACAGATGTTTGTGGAGAAGGAGTGGGTGCAGTACTAATGCAGCATGGCAAAGTAATTGCTTATATAAGTAGGCAGCTGAAGCCTCATGAGAGAAATATTTAAGGCACGACTTAGAACTATTAGCTGTTGTGTTTTCATTATAGTTGTGGAGGCATTATTTACCAGGTGAAAAGTTTGATCTCTTCATGGATAATATATCTTTAAAATACCTTTTCACATAGAAGGATTAAATATGAGGCAGCAATGTTGGTATTATATATACACCCTGAAAAGCCAATGTAGTAGCATATGCGCTAAGAGAAGATCTCGATATTAAATATGAGGCATGCCATTATAGCTTATATGGTAGTGACTCCTACTCTTCTAGGAAGAATCGCCAAGAAGCGAAGAGAAGATCGACGTCTAATGGAGATTACTGAGGGTATAAGTGAAGGGCGGGATTCAAGCTTAGAAATAGATAACCATGGGATATTACGGTTAAATTGAAGAATATGTGTTCCAAATGTCGACGGGATTACGCAAGAAGTTCTAGCAGAATGTCACAATTCTCGACTTATAGTACATCCCAGAGTTAATAAAATACATCGAGACATAAATAAGATTTTTTGGTCAAAAAGTATAAAGAGAGACAATGAAGAGGTATGAAGAGGGACATCTCCATTCACGTTAGCAGATATGCAAACTTTCAGTAGATCAAAAGTGACCAACAAAAGAGTGCAGGACTACTTCAATCTCTCGAGATTCCAACTTGGAAGTTGGATCAGATATCAATGGATTTCATTGACAGCTTACCTCGAACAAGAAAGGAAATGAACGTGTTTAGGTTATCATAGATCGATTGACCAAAACAGAATACTTTATTCCGATAAAGCCAACAAGGACTGCCTCAAGCCTTGGATATACACACACACACATACACACACACATACATGAAGGAGATTGTTCATTTGCATCGAATTCTAAGCAGCATAGTAAGTGATTGAGATCCAATTTTTACCAGTCGGTTCTGGGAAGCATTACAGACTACTTCGGGAATGAAGCCGAGTTTAAGCTCCGCATATCATCCCCAGAATGATGTGCAAATAAAAAGAATGAACCAAGTATTAGAAGGTCTTCTAAGAGCTTGCATCTTAGACTTTGGAGGTTCATGGGAAAACCATCTTCATTTGGTGGAATTCTCTTATAAAAACAGCTACCAGGCAAGTATTGGCATGGCACCTAATGAAGCTTTATAAGGTCGTCCATGTAGATTACTAGCTCGTTGGATCGAAACCAGAGATCGATTAGTACTTGGTCCTCATATAATTCGAGAAGCTTTGGAGAAAGTAGATATGATTAGGAAGAAGCAAATGTAAGCTCAAAGTAGACAAAAAAGTTGCGCCGATCAAAGGCGTGGGATTTGAAATTCTCATTTGGAGATTTTGTATTTTTGAAAATCTCTCAAATGAGGGGAGTGGTAAGATTTGGAAGGGATGGAAAGTTAGCTACTCGATATATTAGACATTTTCCCATTCTTGAGCAGACTAGCCCACTAGCCTATCGAGTGGAATTACTAGAAAGGTTATCTGGTCTGCATAATGTCTTTCATGTGTCCCATTTACGAAAATATGCGAGTGACCCGAAACTAATTGTAGAGACAACAATCGAGGAAGATTTAGAAGTAGAGCCAAACTTGGCAGTTATTAGACAATCGATTCGAATCGTTGATCATGATGAGAAGCGGTTGCGGAGAAAGGTTGTGAAATTAGTTAAAGTCCAATGGAGTGGTGATGCTGAAGATTGCACTTAGGAAACTGGGAATAAAATGAGAAAGGCATATCCTGAGTTTAGATGGATGGATAGTTTGTGTATATATTATATCAATGTAGTGTACTCACCGCCTGTGGTGTAGTCACTTATCATATCTTTTTATATATTTCACTGTATCTAATGTATTCCTTTTTGAGTTATCATCTTCTTATCGTAAATTTCAAGGACGAAATTCTTATAAGGGAAGAAGAATATAACGACCCATAATTTTACCACTTTAAAATAGGATTTTAATTAATTTTAATATTCAAATACACTTTTATTAAACATAAATAATCATGTTTTATGTAATCAATAATAATGGTGATCTAGTTTCTAAAATTTATTTTCTAAAAGAAAGGATTTTGGATTTTCGTCAGAAAAATATCGACAATATAATCAAAAATTATTTTATCGATAAACAGCTTTTTATCGTCAGAAGTCGCGCACGATTTTTTTACACGCACTTATTTCTCCATTTAATCAAGAATACATAATAAAATTATTTATTTTATTTTTGGAAATAAAATGTTTTTATGACATCATCAATGATGTCACCATTTTTAAATAATTGATTTTTAAATTTAAACTAAGTTTAAATGCTTTAATAATTATTTTAAAATCAAATGAGGCCCTTTTAATTATTAAATAATAATAGAAATGTCATTTTTAAATATTATATATAAACTAAGAAGTAAAAATGTGATCGAAAATCGGATTCCGGATTCGTAACGGTTTGACAAGGGGAAGTTGTGTGCAACGTTATATGTTATATGTGACATGCATGTGCACATACACACACACATACACACACACACACACACACATCCACGAACACATATGTAAACATTAGAATTACATTTACATTTCAAAATTACTAATGGTAAATTAAACAAAATATTATGGTGTTTCTCTAAGCTAACGATGGCATATCTCTACATTAGTCCACATTCTCATCCAATTGCATGCCTTAAGAGATAAGGGAAGTGATGGAAATGATATAGGGGGATGGTAGTGTATGGCCAAATCATGAAGGGGAGGGAGTGGTGGGGTTGAGGTGGAACGGTGATGTGATGTGTTATGATGATGTTTAGATATTTTACAAATTTTTGCCTATAAATAACAAGACATACCTTCACAAATTCATTCAATCATCCACTTTAAAAAAAATCCTAAGCTTTTATTCTTTGACTAAGGTACAACAATGGCCTCCATCTTCTCTTAAAAATATTCCAAAATCGAGTCAATGTTCTGCCGAAATAAATCATAATATAGAGCGAGATATACTACCTTAGTTTGAAATTAAAGTAAGTGATCTTCTCCTCTTCTTTCTCCTTGCTTGGCCGAGCTCATCTAGGAACCTCCACACTCTCGAGTACAAGGTCGAGCACACCTAAGGATCCGAGGGCAAGATTTACAAGCTTCGGCACGGAAATAGCAAAGCTATAGTCGATTTTGTAGCACTAAAAGTTAGATAGGGAAAAACATATATGTAAGAAACTCTACTAGTTTCTTTTATTAATCATGTGATGAAATAATATGTTTCCTATGAGTGCTTTCTATGTTTGAACATTATGTTTTAGATCTGATAATATGTTTGCTTGGTTATGGAAATAATTCAGTTTAAATACACATCAAATTTACACAAAGAAAACACTTTCTCTTATGAATTATAAAAGTGTTATGCCATAGTTAAATCATTTTAAACATGGATAAAAATGGTTTATAAATGCTTTGTAGACATTAAAACTCATTTTGAAATTTTTTTTAAAAGATAAAAAATGAGTCAAAATTGAGCATGTTGCGTAACGGCAGTTCGCGATTTCGCGCTGTAAAAGTCAAATCAATATGTAGAGTGGAATATAGTTCAAAATTATTCGAAATAAAAGTTTTCCGAACTCTTATAACTATAGTTTCGAAATGAAGGAGAAATACCAAAATTTCATTTAGTAATAATTGAGATAAGCCCAAATCGTGTTTATAAAAACATCGCGTTTTGGCAGTTCGGAAACCAAAGTGGTAAATTCTTTAAAAATGGATATTTTTAATCTTTAAAAATATGAAATAAATTATAAAAATATGTTAAAATATTTTAAAAGATTTTTAAATGGAAAAATTGGACATATAAGAGTTTTAAAATGGGCTTGTGGTACGAAGCCCTTAAAAGCACTATTCACTGGCAATTTATTAAAGGAATTTGGAAATTCCTCAAATAAGATTTAAACTTGGGTTTTCTTACCGAATATTTTATAAATATTTTTGAAATAACAAATCAAGTATTTTAAAGGGTTTAGCGTTGATCATGTAACTAGACCGCCTTATGGATGACAGAGAAATAGTCTCAAGGCTTGGGTTTGGAAAACCAGTTTCCTACTCTCCGTAGCTATCCTGATTGGCCCGATGGAGGGAATAGTAAATTTGACTTACTCGCACCGCATCTTCCTAAGATAAAAGAAAAGGAGATTTGGAGTTTTTCAAAGGTCAAACCATATTTTAAAATAATAAGATGTTTGGTGATACAGGTAGCATTCTAGTTAAATTCAGTATTAAATTCCAAGGAGGAAAATCATACTATTTATGTAAATTTAAAAGGCGATTTCACCGTTATTCGACAAATAGTATAGGTAATATATGGAAATTAGTATTGAGTACAATGGGAAAATTTCTATGGATCCCTTTTTACTCAATAGTGTTTTCCTATGTAATTAAAGAGAAATGATTTGATATTTCCAAAATCAGAAAGAGGTTTAATAATCCCGTATATGCTAAAAAAGAAAACGGTTTAAAGACTTATATCTCTAATAAGATATTTTACTTGGAATAAAGATATCGATTAATTGAATAATAATCACCCACATACTTGACATCTTTTATCGATAAATGGTTCAGAGAAACCAGGGTCGGATTTGGGAGATTCCTATCTAAAAACCACTTCGAACCAATATACACATTCAAAAGTGAAGACATGTCGAAGACAGTGATTTTGAAGATGGAGATCTTCATACCGTAGGGCTGCTTGCCACTAACCTCTGGGATAATTCCCATATCATATATATGGTGGCAGTAGTATCGTTATTTTGAAATCTTTGATGCAAGGATTGCCCCCTGCTGATCCTAGAGGTGATTCCCAAACACAATGTAGTAGGTGGAGCGCCTTCAGTTTGTCCTGTTCCTGGACAACTTAAAAGGACAAATGTCTGACATTGCATTTCTAAGACCATATATATTTTTTTTTACAAACATACATCTGGTTGGTGGTATAGAAGTTAATCCCTCTCATACTTAACACCCTTCCTTGAGGTATACGAACTCGGGGGTTGTACATTTGTGGAAACAAATTAGTGTGTCGTCTGGAATGACAATATGGCATTCAAAGTGGGGATTTTCATGTGAAAGGTAAAACTTTATGTAACGCCCCACCTTTTATACCCAGACTAACAAAAAGTATTATGAAGTAATACCATCTGCTAACCTGGAGAACAAAGGCTGGATAGGTGCGATCATCGTGAAAATTACTTTGGGCTAACACCGATACATCTCATATACCTCAAAATATCTGAATAAACGATGAATGACGTATACGATATCGACACAAAGTAATAACCACGGAGGCTCAGTGTAGTTAAAACAACATATAATATAATAATATCAGAGATACATTCACAGATCACATCAGAAGGATCAAATATAATAATATACAAGTGAGCTACAAATATAAAATAGCCTCGCATTTAATAAATGTATACATATATCACAGGTCGAATATACATATCCAATAAATCATCTCATAAACACCACATAGGCATATGTCCAAATCCCAACAATATAATAATAGGCCCTACCTGCGTGCTAGATGAACATCTAAAACCATACCCTCTAATCTGAAGGCCTCGGCCTGACCCAACTATCATATAGAAAATATAATAAACTGGTCAAACTATAACTAATTCAAATGGTGTAAGTCATGATAATATATGAAATATAACATGTATAATTAAATCTATCACATATACATGCTGAAACAATCACACACAGCGCAAATAATGATATCACCCTGTCATAAATCCACATCAAGCCTCTCATGGGCTATCATCTCAAAATATGTTGATAAAATAAGAAATACGCCAACAGAAATCATCAATATAGTATATAAACATGAATCACCACAACATAAGGTCATATCACATCTCACAAGGACTACCATCTCAAATGCAGTGAATATCATATCAACAGATGTCAATAAAATCTTATAAAAAGCATATAACACAAATCACCGTATCACAAAGTCACATCAAGCCACACAGGGGACTATCATCTCAAATATGATGATAATTCATATCAAAAACATCAAAGCCATAAATAGCCAATAAAACAGAATCAAAGTGCTTCGATGAACAAATCGGGAATGGTTACCCGAACACTAAACAAAAGTCACAACCTTAGGTCCCAAAGAAGTCGTGATGGTGATAGAATCCCATCTCGGTCTAGAGTACAGAAGAATAAGGCCTTAATCCTTGAGGTCTACTACATAGCTCTAGAGTGCTTGCTCGCAACACAAGGCCACCAACTCGAGTGTTTGCCCACAACACAAGGTAATCCACTCGTTCAATACTGTCAGTCCTGCAATATAAGGATCAACTCGACAAATGGGTATGTAGCCCCGCAACATAAGGACCACATCTCTTGTAAGTCTGAATACCCCGCAACGCAAGGGTAACTGACCTCACACTCATGTAAACAAATCTCGCAACACAAGGATTTCCCCAGCACTAGAAACTAATAAATACTGATGTCATATTGGCGAAAAGGTGAGAAATATCCACTCAAGGCATTATCGAGTACATAACATCAATTACCTCGAATAAACATAACTCAGAATTGTAGATCACTTCCATATAGTAATTAAATAAATATCACCTAAACCGAACGTCCATTTCAGTGATATTCAAATATTTACTATAGGTCAATAATTTCCACTCGG
Organism: Allium fistulosum; assembly: GCA_030737815.1. Lineage (NCBI taxonomy): Eukaryota > Viridiplantae > Streptophyta > Magnoliopsida > Asparagales > Amaryllidaceae > Allium > Allium fistulosum. The sequence continues at coordinate 740,759,389 of CM060906.1, forward strand.
GTTTCTGTTAGACGAGTCACGAAAATAGCCGGAGAGAACGTCCCATAACCATCCGTAATTATAGTCCGCTTATAGACAATCCTAATGTAATAGAATAAAATCATAAAAAAATCATGAAATATGATTTAAATAAAAGAAAGAGATTATAAAATTAATTTTATTTATCTTTAAAAATAAAGGTAATTGTTTTACTTTAAAAGAGTTTAAAATAATACTTTATAAATTAGTTTTAGAAAATTTAGCATAAAAGAACTTTTAGAACAGTTTTTTATATTTAAGAAATTAGAATAAATTATTTGAAAAACATTCGAAAATGATATTTTAAAATCTAACAATTTGTAAATTTGGAGAATAATAAGGTAACAAATTCCTTTTGTTTTGAAATTATTTTAAAACACTTTAAATAATAATATTTAATATTTCCAAAATTTTAAAACATTACGAAATGCCCCAAGTCAACCCAACGAGGCAAAACAGTCGAGAAATACAGAAAACGATTAAATAGCCTTTGTTTGAACAAATACTGCTTCAAACACAGGTATTGGTCGATGATCGAAACAACGTCTTATGGGATGCAACCCAGACTATAGGGAAATCGCAGGCAATGGACAAAGCACCCCAACCAATAACAATTATATGGAATCGGTCAATAATGTATCTACCAATAATTACTAAACGAATTACATTTCCCTGTAATAGAATTTCCCAAAACCGAATTTTCCACATCACTAAATAATTTTCTATACAAAGAGAAGTTTAATAGAGTCATAGGTGCAATAAATTAGTTCATATCTACATTGGAGCAAAAATGTTAATATACAAGTTAAGGCTCGAAATTCCATTTTTGCTTTAATTTCATAGATCCTCAATTTTTCCCGAAACGCAATACAAGTTTAGTCACACATAACCATCCAAATATCAACAATAAATAAAAACAAATAAAACAGAGATCGATCGGGAATAATCCTATTCTAAAATTTCCAATATGCAACATAAAACACTCAAATAATTCACCATATTCCAAACACACCCACAAATGCAGTGGCTGCTCAACATAGAATAGTTATAGAAGTATGAGAGTAATTTTCACCCGACTCTCTCGAATAATCCATAATTGATTGCTCCTCCAAAACATCTCTAATTTTAAACCATAATCTACCTAGCTTCCAAATCAACTCTAAATCTTCGTCGTGACGTAGAGGATTATGATACAAGTCTATCAGCACCAACCTCGCCTGATTGGAGCTCGTATGGAAAAGATATACAAATTAGAACTTCATGGGATTAATTGGTATAATTAATTAATAAATAAAAGTTAATCACCTCAATTTCAAACTACTCCTACTTATTCGCAAGTCCCGGGCAACGTGAATTTGAAAACAAAAGAACCCAACCACCTCTCTTCAATCCACCTCCGTACGACGCCACCAAGGGCGGATTCCGACCATCAATCCCCCTCTCAAGATTGCCCACCTCCACATGAGCCCTTGGCCACCCAAAACATCTCCGTCCGTGCCTTAAGTCGCCAAATCCAACCAATCACAATAGCCCCGAACGCACGGATCTGGCTACCATGGTAAGCGCCTTGATGATCCAACCATTAATTGTATTCAACATACCAAGCTCTATAACTTTCCATTAAAAGTCGAGGGCTGAGTTTACATAGATTGGCACCAAGTGGTATGGTGCATGTAACGACCCAGAATTTTAGTTATTTGATTTAGAATATTTAATTAATTTTAAATATTGAAAATGTAATTTTATAGGTTAAATAACTTAAATTCCAAATGTAGCGATTTATTGGATAATTTAATTGTTGAATTTAATAATTGAAACTTGTTTAAAAAATTGAATCTTGGATTTTTATTTGGATAAAAATAGTTTAAAAGCTTATTTAATCACTATTTAACAAGAATGAAGGTAATAAAACTTTTAAATTGGATTTAAAAGTGATTTACTCAATTTTGAAAATAACTCGTTTTAATTAACATACAAAAATAGCCTTCTGGGGCACTGTCCCGGATTTCAATGGAACTAGTGCCATTGGGTCCGTAATAATGAATTATAATACACCGTCAAATTTCGTAGCGATCAGATATAACATTTGGTTGTACGGGATAGAAACGCGTTGAAATTAATATTGAAGATTTAATATAATAATTTGGTTCAAATAGCTATCTTCTACATACGATCGAATTGGGGCTCGAGACTAGTCCCATTGCGTTTGGAATAGGGGTATAAGATTAGGAATGCCAGGCGGCACGCCTCGATTGGGATCCGAAATTTATAACTAGATATTTTTAATTTAAATAATATATTTTTATTGATTTGACCATGCGCAGCCTTCTTCCTTCACATCAGCCACCCTACCTTGAACAAGCCACCCTACCCTATCTACGTTTTCTTCCATCATTCCTCTACTATTTAAACCATCTCCAGGAAGAAAAAAGTGAAAAAAAATATTATATACCTTCAAACTTCAAAAATCAATTCCTTCCAAACCATTCACAATTAGCCAAAATGATCTAAACGAAAGTTGTTCGTATCAACATCTAGTATTTTTCGAAATTAATGGATCAAATTTTCGTCGAGGGATGAACGAGATATCACTCGAAAACAGCAAAGGGGAAATTTTGTTCGCAAACTTAAAAAATGATATCTCCCTATCTGCTTTGAATTAGAAGCTGTTGTATGCACCGCTGGGATCGTGAGATCGAGGAGAATTTTTAGGTGTGTTTCAGTGGGATTCCATGGTGGTCGTTCGTGGATGTCGAAAACTAGGTTTTGGTATAGGCTTTGTTTCGGGCGGAGTTTGGGCGTGTGGTTGGTGGCTTTGGCTTCATGGTGGATAAGCGCACGTGGGGACGCATTTTGGTAGGTCGCGGCTTGCATTTGGAGGCTGCGATTTTGCAACGTCGAAAGCTACTGTAGAAGGTCGTGTGAAGAGGGGGGGGTGCGAGTTGCATGGTGATGGATCCGGGAGGTAGATATTTCACCATGGAGTTCGACGGTTGATCGGATTTGAGAATCGTCGAAAAATGGTGGAGCTTGGGTGTGCATGTATGTGCGGCCATGGTGATGTTTCTATACTTGTACGATTCAATTTGAAGAAGATGGAAGAGAGGAGAAGGGGGTAAACCTGTAAATAAATCAAAGTTATCTAATTTTAAATTAATTTTATCCGATAACTTATAAAATTTGTATCTTGCACATACGAGGTCCGATTGAGATGTAACTTTTTGCATTGCGCTTGTATCGATGAATGCTTCGCAATGGAATTGGTTTGGTCGAATTTGAAGATAGTTGAATTTTGGCCTAAAATCGAACATCGTTCGGTTTTAGTTCCAAACCGGAACGCATTGGCGACAACAGAAAATTTCGATGAGTTAAACTCACCTTTTTGGATCACCAGTATGATTTATAGTTAATAAAAATTGTTGAATGATTGTTGGATGAAATATTATATTTATTTGTTACTTGGATATATTCCCACCTATTGGAGCAGATGAGACCCTAATACGTTTCCGTGTAAGAGCGGATGACCCTTTGTATACGAATCCCGCCTCAAAGCGGTGGATTAATATTCTATGATTGTATAACATTTGTGATGTAGGAAAAAATAGGTTTGAAGGATCCAATGGGATTCCACGCTATTATTGATTGTTCAATGATATTTCTTTTATATGGTTTATTGATTTATAAATATGATTGTTGATGCTGTGGTGATAAGAAAAATCAATATCGACATTGTTTAGTGTTGGGTGGCTATTGGCCTCAAGTTAGTATTTCGAAAATACTATAAATTGCCGATTAAGTCGGAATTTGGTTTTGAGACCAAAAGGATTTTTAAATCCGAAATTGGATTACAGAAATATTTTAAGGATTTTAAAATTAAATATATTAATATTGTTTTAAAGTTATTTAGTCTACTAATATTTATTTAAGGATATTTAATTATAATAATGTTCTTTTAAAGTTATTTAATTATATTAAAATTGTTTTAAAGTTATATATTCATATTGATATTGTTTTAAAGTTATTTAATTATTTTAATATTGTTAAAAGTTATTTGTTTATAGTTAATGCGTTTTAAGAAGTTATAAAAAGGTTAATTGAAGGATTAATTATTTAAGAATAATTATGGTTTGAAACTTATAATGAGGATTATTAATAAGGTTTTCAAATAAATTATTATTCATAAAATGGTTAGATTAATTTTTGTTACTATTTCTTAAACAATATTTTGGAATGATTAATTATTATTTTAGGATATTTAAAGTTAATGATTTCCATTTATTTATAATGTTCATTGTTAATAATTATTATGTTTAGAGGCAAATGATTAAAATTATTTATAAATGTTTTCGAGACACGGTAATATATTTGAAAGATTTAAATTTTATAAAAGAAGTTATAAAATGGTTCGAAGAATTAAGGAGGGGTTATTTGCAGGGTGAAAGAGGTTATAAAGGGTTGGATATTTATAAACAAATTTTAGAAGCGGGGTTATAGATTTATAAAGAAGTTTATAAATGGTACATGGGTTCATTAAGAGTTGTAAATGATTTTTAAATGTACAAGAAGTTTATAAGTGACTGAATTCATGGTAAAGGAATTATTAATGTTTTTTGGAGATCTATAAAATGGGTTATAAACGATCTTGGAGAATTGTAAGGGGAATTATAAATGATTTGAGAATCGAATAAAAAGGAAACTTTTCTAAGTTTTGTAGGTATACTTATACTGTTGGAATAAGCATATGGCTATTTCTAAATATGGAAATACAGGGATTTACGAGTATATCTTTTAAAGGTGTTTATATAAAAGTAATTTATAAAGTAATTGTATGTATGAAGACTTATTAAAGAGGGCTAGTGATTGTTTATATACCGAGCCAATGTTTATTTTTCAAATGAAATAAAATCCCAATTGAATGCTTGTTATTCGATAGTTAAATAACCGACTATCGAAAATAGACCCAACATAACTTATGAAATATCTAGGAGAAACACGTGAGTTATATTGCACAGTCATCTCCGATGATGCTGTACTATGCGTATAAATCTCATTTCGTTCTTCTAGGACGATGATAAGGAAATCCGTCCACTAACGGTTAGGAGGTGATCTCTGATCTTATCTTTGCCTGTTTATTTCCTAGAGAACCGGGGTTGAGTTTACCGAAAATTATCGAACGTTGTTTCGAAGAGACCGGGATCGGATATGTTATCTGAAAACCCCTTCGATCCAACGAATGCGTTTCAGAGTGAAGACACGTGAAGAGCATGGAATCAAAGATAGAAATGTGAAGTGCAAGGGCTAATCGCTACTAATCCTGAGGGTGATTCCAAAATGGATGTAGTAGGAATAATGCCTTCGGTTTCGTTCATATCCAGAACGGACTTGTATGGATGAATTCTATCAGCACATTGACATTGGAGGGAAATGAGCATTCTAAGTGTAAATTTCTTGAAAAGCAATTGTAGCCTCAAGCCTCATCAATCGGGAATGACTGAAAATCAGGAGCATTCTAAGTGTATGGATGAATGCTATAAGTACATTTTCATTGGAGGGCAATGAGCATTCTAAGTGTAAATTTCTTGAAAGGTAATCTTAGCCTCAAGCCTCATCAACTAGGAATGATTGAAAATCAGGAGAGATGTAGCAAGTCTAAGTGGGTCGTACCAATTAGGGTATGTTGTCACCCTTCTAGATACATCTACATATTTATGGTTTGGTTGTGCATGAGATCTCAAATAAAAAGGGTTGCAAAGCAACCAGGGTGATGACATATTCGGTACTATCCAGGTCAGGGGTAGGCCGGTCTTGTGTTGGCAGGGGATCCAAGCGAGGTCCTCGGTACATTTTCTAGACATGTACCATGAAAGGTGGTACCCCAGTGCCTAGTCATTGTGTGGAATCCATTCTCCAATACGTGCCTTTACGGTTTTGATTGTAGAGCCTAGTATGCTGGAATTTAATTAATGTACGGCCATTTTAATAAGTATTTGTACTTAGACACTATTATAATATCATAGGATTTTTTATATAAAAGTGGTTTTGGTTATCGTAAGGTAAAAGCCCGTCCGGGTTTATGTGCGGCGTGGTCTTACAAGATACCTTTTGATTTCAAATATTTCTTATAACTTTAAATCCGGTTGGGTGTGTTTTCTCACGCTGGTTTTCCAGACTGACTCGGGTGTTATTTTATTATAATGCTCGAGTCAAACCGAGTATATTATATATTAGTTTGGAAGCTTGGAGCTTCAAGAGACGAGTTGGAGGCCTATAGACGTATTCACGTAGATGGTTATTTTTCCACTATATTCATTGGTGTGTTATTAGAAATTGTAAGGACATGCTGTTATAACTGTTAGGCTGAAATAGGTTAGTATACTCTGATTGATGTCTATATATACATATATTACAATTTTGTTTTGTGTAAAGACTTGTGATATATTATAGTTTATTCGTTCTGTTGTGAGATTCTGTGTTCTTTAGTTTTCTTCTTATCTTCTTTCTTCTTCTTTCCCCATAACAATCAGGTTTTCCAGCATTCGATTTCTCGGCATGAAATACAATGGACATATTAGTGTCGATTTTCGAGGGTCGAAAATCTGGTCGTTACATTTGGTATCAGAGCTGAAGGTTAAGCGAGAACCTTGGCTTTGATGGGGTAACTCATTAGAGATAGGGTCAGTAGCACCCTAGAATGAGTTTGAGTGTGTGTGTGTGTGTATATATATAAGCACGTATTTGTTAGTGATATAAAAATTGTTTTATATGGTGTTGATTGGTCAGTTGAGTGGCATATGGATTCTGGTCAATACGAGTAATTAACGTTATTCATAGGGATCTCTAAACACTTAAACCGAGTAACTCGACACGGTATTGTTTTGAAATTGGATAAATGAAATAATTTTACCTTGATTATATTTTATATATAAAGGAATAATTTTTAGAAATTATTATAGTTGTAAATAGTGTGTTTGGTTGTTAGAGAATGATAATATTTTATTATCATCATTTGTTGTTGTTGTGATCAAATAAAGGTTGTCATTATTGTAATGCAAGCAAGATTAACAGTTAAGGAGTGATTTTATATAACCAAAGTAAGATTATATAAATATGATTTATAAATGTTATTTATAAATTGAAAGGAAATGAAAATTCCTGAAGTATATGATATAAATATGGGTTATAAAAATGATTTATAAAGGATCTAAAAGATAGAAATTAGGGAATTTAAATCCCGTTGGTTTTGAAAATGTTTTTCAAAGTTTTGGAAAACAATAATAGCATTATGTCGAAAATATTTTTGAATGGAAATATTTTTAAAAGGATTCTAAGGAGACATAAAGCACTGAACTCACTTCGATCGCTGGAAAATAATTTCGGTGATGACTGCAGCATCATCGACGTTCATTTTTGAGTTTCCAACAGAGGAAATGCTACCATTGGAGTTTTGTTTGGTAAAACTAGTTTGATTTTAAAATCCAAAAGAATGATTTGATATACCAAGGGATTGTAAGTATATGTATATATATGATTTCAAAAATGATTTGAAATACTTTAGAACAGGGTGTTTAAACTTTGGAATTTTCATTTAAATGTTTTATTGAAAATATGAGAAAATAAGTTGATAACTTATAAAATTTGAAAATTTGGAAGATAAAGCAATGTTTGAATTGTTAAATATGATTTTTAAGAAAAGTAAATTTGGAAATGAAATTGGAAATGAAATTTAACTTAAGATAAGTTAAACATTTTGAAAAGGGAATTGGACCTAATTTAGGCTAAATGCAATAATTTTTGGAAATGGAATTGATTGAGATTTGAAATAAATTGATGAAATGAGCTAATCAAATTAATTAGTTATTTGGATATGGTTTGGAAGGTTGATTGACAAAATTGAATGTTGAAATTGGAAAATTAAATTGAATTTGGTTAGAAATGTATAAGGACTTAAGTAGTGAAGTGGTAATAAACATAAGAACTTTTGTATAAAATGTTTATAATAGACTTAAGAAAATTTAATGGAATAATTCTTAAGAGGTGATTAGTATTGAAAGGAATATACTAAAGTAAATAAGGAAATGTGAATAATGCAATGTGGATAAATTGAATGTAGATCAATTGAACGTGGATAAAGTAAATAAGAATGGGATGAAGGTAAATAAAAGGAATTTTTATAGTTAAAAATCAATAGTAATAAATACGTAAGTTGTATGTGTATTATTTTATTCATATGATGGTTTGATCCAGATTCAAGCACAGAATTTCGAGATAATTTATATCGATCCGAGTTAGGATTTTTCGCTCGATTCGCGACGGCGAACACTGGATATGGATTTTTGGTTGATTCTGGAATTCTCTATCATAGTATATGGCTATGCAAGGAGAATGACAGTTTCTAATCAAGGAACCGGATTTGAGTTCGCACTAGAGTGGTCGTGTGAACGATACTAGTTCAGAAGTGAAATTGTGTGATCGAGCGAGCGATCAGATTTGATATTGCATTCGAATGATATATGTACATCGTACGGTTTTAGTAAAGAAAATGTTGGAAATTGAAAATGCAGTAATATGATTTGGAATTGTAGGTTTGGATATCACTGGTACAAAAGTGCAGGTATATAAAAGCAAGAGCTAATTTGATGCCTTTGATATCATAAGAAAATTTGGTTGCCCAACAAAAGGCACATGTTTAAATTGTTGTTTGAATTTAATGGTTTTATGGTAGAGCCACTTGGCTTTTGTTTTCTTTGTTGGTTTGGATCCATAGTGGCCACTTGTGGTTGTTTTGATCTAGGCACACAAAGAAGATGCTGGCGAAATTTTTCGAAAATTTAAAAAGTTAGAAATTTTTTGAGAAATTTTTGAAGAAATTTTTGATAACTAAAATTTGATATTGAATTATAACTTGAAATGATTGAATGGATAATATTAGTTAGAATCTATGAATGAAGTTGGAAGATTAGTAAAACTAATAACAAGGTTTCAACAAATTGATTTGTTAAGTTATTTCAACTAATTGGTAATCAATAAAAGTAAGGGGTTTGGGAATTTTCCCTATCTTGGCAATTTCGAGGACGAAATTCTTTTAAAGGGGGACAATGTAACGACCCAGAATTTTAGTTATTTGAATTTAGAATATTTAATTCATTTTAAATACTGAAAAGTCAATTTTATAGGTTAAATAACTTAAATTCCCAATATAGTGATTTATTGGATAATTTAATTGTTGAATTTAACAATTGAAAATTGTTTAAAAAATTGAATCTTGGATTTTTATTTGGATAAAAATAGTTTAAAAGCTTATTTAATCACTATTTAACAAGAATGAAGGTAATAAAACTTTTAAATTGGATTTAAAAGTGGTTTACTCAATTTTGAAAATAACTCGTTTTAATTAACATATAAAAATAGCCTTCCGGGGCACTGTTTCGGATTTAGACGAAACCAGTGTCATTGGGTCTGTAATAATGAATTATAATATGCCGTCAAATTTCGTAACGATCAGACATAACATTTGGTCGTACGGGATAGAAACGCGTTGAAATTAATATTGAAGATTTAATATAATAATTGGATTCAAAAAGCTATCTTCTGCATATGATCAAATTGGGGCTCGAGACTAGTCCTATTGCATTCGGAATAGGGGTATAACATTAGGAACGCCAGGCGGCACTCCTCGATTAGGATCCGAAATTTATAACTAGATATTTTGAATTTAAATAATATATTTTTATTGATTTGACCATACGCAGCCTTCTTCCTTCACATCAGCCACCCTACCCTAAAAAAGCCACCCTACCCTATCTACGTTATCTCCCATCCATCCTCTGCTATTTAAACCATCTCTTGAAGAAAAAAGTGAAAAAAATATTATATACCTTCAAAATTCAAAAACCAATTCCTTCCAAGCCATTCACAATTAGCCAAAATGATCTAAACAAAAGTTGTTTGTATCAACATCTAGTATTTTTTAGAAACATCTAGTATTTTTAGAAATTGACGGGTCAAATTTTCATCAAGGGTCGAACGAGATATCACTCAAAAATAGAAAAGGGGAAATTTTGTTCGTAAACTTAAAAAAAGATATCTCTCTATCTGCTTCGAATTAGAAGCTGCTGTATGCACCGTTGGGATCATGAGATCGAGGAGAATTTTTAGGTATGTTTCGGCGGCATTCCGTGGTGGTCGTTCACGGATGTTGAAAACTAGGGTTTGGTCTAGGCTTTGTTTCGGGTGGAGTTTGGGCGTGTGGTTGGTGGCTTTGGCTTCGTGGTGGATAGGCGCACGGGGGGATGCGTTTTGGTGGGTGGCAGCTTGCATTTGAAGGCCTTGATTTTGCAGCATCGAAGGCTACTGTAGCAGGTCGTGTGAAGAGGGCAGGTTCGAGTTTCTTGGTGATGGGTCCGGGTGGTAGAGATTTCATCGTGGAGTTCGACGGTGCAATCAGATTTGAGAATTGTCGAGAAAGGTGGAGCTTGGGTGTGCATGTACGCGCGGCCATGGTGATGTTACTGTGCATGCACGATTCGATTTGGAGAAGATGGAAGAGAGGAGTAGGCGTAAACTTGTAAATAAATCATAGTTATTTAATTTTAAATTAATTTTTTCCGATGGCTTATAAAATTTGTATCTTGCACATACGAGGTCCGATTGAGATGAAACTTTTTGCATTGCGCTCATATCGACGAAAGCTTCACAATGGAACTGGTTTGGTCAGATTTAAAGACGGTTGAATTTTGTGCTAAAATCAAACGTCGTCCGGTTTTAGTTCCAAATCGAAACGCATCGGTGACAACAGAAAATTTCGGTGAGTTATACTCACCTTTTTGGATCACTAGTATGATTTATAGTTTATAAAAATTATTAAATGATTGTTGGATGAATTATTATATTTATTTGTTAGTTGGATATTCTCCCGCCTATTGGAGCGGTTGAGACCCTATTACATTTCCGTGTAAGAGCGGATGACCCTTTATATACGAATCCCGTCTCGATGTGGTGGATTTATATTTTATGATTGTATAACATTTGTGATGCAAGGAAAAACAGGTTGGAGGGATTCAACGGGATTCCTCGCTATTATTGAATTGTTCAATGACATTTCTTTTATATAGTTTATTGGTTTATAAATACGATTGTTGATGTTGTGGTTATAACATCGTTATATGTTTAGAAATAAAACCCAATAGTGATAAGAAAATTCAATATCGATATTGGTTAAGTGTTGGGTGGTTATTGGCCTCAAGTTAGTATTTTGAAAATACTATAAATTGCCGATTAAGTCGGAATTTGGTTTTTGAGACAGAAAGGATTTTTAAATGCGAAATTGGATTTCAAAAATATTTTAAGGATTTTCTAATTAAATATATTAATATTGTTTTAAAGTTAATTAATTATATTAATATTGTTTTTAAGTTATTTAATTATAATAATATTTATTTAAGGTTATTTAATTATAATAATATTCTTTTAAAGTTATTTAATTATATTAAAATTGTTTTAAAGTTATGTATTCATATTAATATTATTTTAAAGTTATTTAATTATTTTAATATTGTTAATAGTTAATGTGTTTTATGAAGTTATAAAAAGGTTAATTGAAAGATTAATTATTTAGGAATAATTATGGTTTAAAACTTATAATGAGGATTATTAATAAGGTTTTAAAATAAATTATTATTTATAAAATGGTAAGATTAATTTTTGTTATTATTTAAACAATATTTTTGAATGATTAATTATTATTTTAGGATATTTAAAGTAAATGATTTCCATTTATTTATAATGTTCATTGTTAATAATTATTATGTTTGGAGGCAAATGATTAAAATTATTTATAAATGTTTTCGAGACCCGGAAATATATTTGAAAGATTTAAATTTAATAAAAGAAGTTATAAAATGGTTTGAAGAATTAAGGATGGGTTTTTTGCAGGGTGAAAGAGGTTATAAAGGGTTAGATATTTATAAACGAATTTTAGAAGCGTGGTTATAGATTTATAAAGAAGTTTATAAATGGTATATGGGTTCATTAAGAGTTATAAATGATTTTGAAATGTACAAGAAGTTCATAAGTGACTGAATTCATGGTAAAGGAATTATTAATGTTTTTTGGAGATTTATAAAATGGTTTATAAACGATCTTCGACAATTGTAAGGAGAATTATAAATGATTTGAGAATCGAATAAAAACGAAACTTTTCTAAGTTTTGTAGGTATACTTATACTGTTGGAATAAGTATACAGCTATTTCTAAATATGGAAATACAAGGATTTGCGAGTATATCTTTTAAAGGTGTTTATATACAAGTAATTTACAAAGTAATTGTATGTATGAAGGCTTATTAAAAGGGGCTAGTGATTGCTTATATACTGAGCCAATGTTGATTTTTCAAATGAAATAAAATCCTGATTGAATGCTTGTTATTCGATAGTTAAATAACCAACTATCGAAAATAGACCCAACGTAATTTTGGAAATATCTACGAGAAACACTTGAGTTATATTGCACAGTCATCTCCGATGATGTTGTATTGTGCGTATAAATCTCGTTTCGTTCTTCTAGGATGATGATAAGGAAATCCGTCCACTAACGGTTAGGAGGTGATCTTCGGTCTTATCTTTGCCTATTTATTTCCTAGATAACCGGGGTTGAGTTTACCGGAAATTATCGTACGTTGTTTCTAAGAAGTCGGGATCTGATATGTTATCCGGAAACCACTTCGATCCATTAAATGCGTTTCGGAGTGTGAAGACATTGTGAAGAGCATGGAATCGAAGATAGAAATGTGAAGTGCAAGGGCTAATCGCTACTAATCCTGAGGGTGATTCCAAAATGGATGTAGTAGGAATAATGCCTTCGGTTTCGTTCATATCCAGAACGGACTTGTATGGATGAATTCTATCAGCACATTGACAATTGAGGGAAATGAGCATTCTAAGTGTAAATTTCTTGAAAAGCAATTGTAGCCTCAAGCCTCATCAATCGGGAATGACTGAAAATCAGGGGAGTTACAGCAAGGCTAAGTGGATCACACCCATTAGGGTATGTTGTCCTCCTTCTAGATACATCTACATATTTATGGATTGGTTGTGCATGAGATATCAAATAAAAAGGGTTGCAAAGCAACCAGGGTAATGACATATTTGGTACTATCCAGGTTAGGGGTAGGCCGGTCTTGTGTTGGCAGGGGATCCAGGTGAGGTCATCGGTACATTTTCTAGACGTGTAACTTGATAGGCGGTACCCCAGTGCCTAGTCATTATATGGAATCCATTCTGCAATATGTGTCTTTACAGTTTTGATTGTAGAATCTAGCATGCTGGAATTTAATTAATGTAACAATTTCGGCTATTTTAATAAGTTTTTATACTTAGACGTTATTATAATATCATACGATTTTTATATAAAAGTGGTTTTGGTTATCGTAAGGTAAAAACCCGTCCGTGTTTATGTGTGGCGTGGTCCTATGAGATACCTTTTGATTTCAAAGATTCTTATAACTTTAAATCCAATTGGGTGTGTTTTCTCACACTGGTTTTCTAGACTGACTCGGGTGTTATTTTATTTTAATGCTCGAGTCAAATTGAGTATATTACATATTAGTTTGGATGCTTGGAGCTTCAAGAGACGAGTTGGAGGCCTAGAGAAGTATTCACGTAGATGGTTATTTTTCCGTTGTGTTCTTTGGTGTGTTATCAGAAATTGTGAGGACATGCTGTTATAACTGTCCAAGCTGAAATAGGTTTGTATACTCTGATTGATGTCTATATATACATATATTACAATTTTGTTTTGTGTAAAGACTTGTGATATATTATAGTTTATTCGTTCAGTTGTGAGATTATGTGTTGTTTAGTTTTCTTCTTATCTTCTTTCTTCTTCTTTCCCCCTAACAATCGTGTTTTCTAGCATTCGATTTCTCGGTATGAAATACAATGGACGTATTAGTGTCGATTTTCGAGGGTTGAAAATCCGTTCGTTATAGTGTGTTGGATAGAAGGGCATGATTTCATTGAACTGATAGGGTAATAGAAAAATGGAGAAGATGTTAGCTCCTATACAAACTATTTCATATTATAATATAATAATCACTTCACGTTTTAATCTTCTGTAGGCCATCAAAACATCAGATTGAGATGATCTCAAAGCATGTGACTCTACGTATTTTCCTCATTCCAACGCTATAAAATATGTCACATTCCGAGACTGCTCCCCGAACGATTATTTTCACGCTTTTTGAACCAAAGAATAAATTTCGAAAATCTACAACTTCAAACGAGATGTGATCACTAGCATTTCTAGCCAAATACTACCATTCCAAACTCATTGGAGCAAGTTCTGGAACTTAATTCCATTATTATATAGCAGTTAACTTTCTAGTTGCTTAATTTTACAATTCAAACTTGACCATGTAGTTAGAAATCTGCCAGTCGGAATATATCAATGATTATAGTTTTCTTCATCCCTCAGACCATCTGGACTCATTGGTATGGTTTCAAGTCCTAACAAGTCTGTCTACAAAATCTAAATTATCCAGCTTATGGATAAAATAACCAATTTAATAATTTAATTCTCCAAAAATTAATTATTCGGGGTGATTAAAAATATGGGTTGTTACAGACTCCCCTTTAAAAAGATTTCATCCTCGAAATCTTAAGGGTTAACAACAACCTAAAAAAACTCACCCTAACATCATTAATGATATAGAAATCATCCTTAACAATATACTGCAACAATAACTTATCCAACTAGCTACCTTAATTTCTTCCAGGAAACAAACTTACTCACACGTGCACATGATTGTTCTCATAGCACACTTCCCCAACTCAAGTTATATTTAATGGAATAATCAACTGGCAATACCATTTCCAACTACGCCAATAACTAGCACAACAAACAACATCTTCAATAACCCTACAAGTCACTTTGGGCTATGCCAAACGCCTTAGTAATGTGATGGGTCGGTTTTCTTCATCGCTCAGACCATCTAGACTCAGTGGGTGTGGTTTCGAGTCCTAAAAAGTCCGTCTACGAAATCTAAATTATCCAACTTATCGATAAAATCACCAATTTAATAATTTAAATCTCCAAAAATTAATTGTTCAAGGTGATTAAAAATACGGGTTGTTACACATTACCTCAAGCCTCACACATCGGTAATGGCTAAAACAAGGTAGATGCGGTAGGGCTAAGTGGGTTGCACCCATTAGGATACGATCATCACCTTTCTAGATCACCCTTTATATTTCGGGTTTGTTGTGTATGCTTTGGGGTCCCATGTATAGGTCGGGAACGCGGGGTGATGGGATATTTGGTACTTTGTATGGTAGAGATAGGCATGTTCTGTGTTAGTAGAGAGCAGCGGGGATGTGTCTCGGTACATTCCTCTAGAGATGTACTATCGAAAGGTAGTCCCTTACCTTGTCATTGTTGAAAATTCATTATCCAATACGTACCTTTACGGACATGATTTCATACCTATTATGTTGGATGTTAATCAACGTAACAATTTTGGTTATGATTAATATGTTATTTGAAAGGGTTTTCAAAGAATATCATTAAAAGTAATATCCCTGATTTTACATAGCAAATGTTTTGGTTATCATAAGGTAAAAACCAATTCACGTTTATGTGCGACATGGTATTAAGAGATACCCTTTGATTTCAAAAGTATCTGTTCTTTTGAGTTTTCTCACACTAATCCCATGACTGGCCAGAAGTTTATTTTCTTTTTCTCTTAAACTTTGGGTGCCTTATTTCTCTAGGCAGCCAAGTAGTCAGCTTTAGCTTAGAGCATTTTGGAGGAGCTTGGAGTAGAAGATTCCTTTGTAGATAGTTATCAACTTCTATTTCCATAGTATTATGTATATGTTTATACCAGTGCTTGTGTAGAGGTAGGTAGTTATAACTATCCCTAGCTGGGTTAGTACTTGCCATTCTCTGATACATCATTTTGAGAGTGATTGAACATACTATCTATATGTAAAAAATTAAGTTGTTCAGTGCGATGTGAGAATCTATGTTTCTATCTTCTATCTTTATTTTCTTTTACCCCTAATCATCTTCCTCTCCAGCACTTGAATTTTCAGCACGTGAATACCATGGATGTAAGATTTTTGAGGGTCGAAAAGGCGAGTCGTCAGAAAATATATCGAAAAGGGAAATTACCCCTAAAACGTGGATTCGCTAAAGAATTACATATACAAAGAATTAGTCCCTAGTTCTCATTACATGCTTTATGAAAAGCAAGTTGGATGGAATAACTACCATTCACACTTTAGGCATATCAAACCACGATAGAATGAATTTCCTATGCATGAGATGCAATGCTTCCTGTAACACCCCTAATTTGAAATAACATTATTCAGGAGATTTAATTAGATAAATTAAATAGAATAATGTAAAGATTAGAGTGATAAGGGGATTGAGAGTTGAAAATTTATTAGAGGCCGTGCTTAACTAAATCAAAATTTAAAAAATGAGTTTATGGAAACAGTTTTATAAGTTAACTAATAAGAGAATAAGGCAAGGGTATTATAGGGAATAACCGTCTACCATAACCCTTAACCCATAAACCCTTATTCTTATTTTCTTTTCATAAGTTCAAAAATCCTAAAACATAAACTAAGGAGCAAGCTTTCCATTACCCAGGGGAAAAGAAGAGGAAAATTCAAGAAAAAGCTAAGGAATCAAGCAAGGAAAATTAAACAAGATCAAGTCTCAAGTCCTTATCCAAATCAAGGTGAATAATAATCCAAACCATCTCATTTTCGGTTTTTAAGGAGCATCTGATTTCGGGTTTAAGTTTAAATCCTTTATGATGATTTTAATGATGATATGCTTGGATTCCATGATTTGTTATATTCAAACAAGTTTGTTTGATAAAAGGTTTTATTCGATTTTAAGGCTAAAATCGTATATAATGGGCTTCGAATGCCATGAGGATTTAATATGTTATGAAAAATATTATTTTGGAGATGGGTTTAAATTTTTGTAATTATCCAAACTATGGATAATTTATTATGAATTTTCAAAGGAAGATATGTATAATTGGGTTTAAATATTTATTTCGGCAATTATCTAAAGGAATTTGGGTGTGAAATTTATATATGTTAGTTAATATATTAAAAGTGAATTTCTATGATTTTTGAGGATTTTCCTAAGTAATTTACTATGTAAATTAAATTTTATAAGATGGAGGACTTAAATGTCTTAATTGTTTTGTTAAAGGGAAGTGTTGTTTTGTTAATTATTTTTAATTAATTCCTGAATAAATTCGGCAGTCTTTTAGAAAAGATTTTATTAAATTTTATGGCAGCCAATCATATTTTTACAAATAAGCAAGTTAGTTGAAAAGTATTACTTAAAAAGGAAATAAAAACAGTTTTGCATAAGTTTATTATTTCGCCACTTCCAATAGCTACCTTTCAACCCTTACTTCCGCCTCAACCAAGTTGAAACCAATACACAAGGTATCAAGGCTTTGGTGCGTAGTGGATTGGAGAAAGGCGGCAGGTATGGAGTCGAAACCAAGCTTTCGAAGGGGTCGAAGCCTTCGTTTTGCTTTCTAAGAAACTCTGCTTGCCTTGCTTATAAAAGAATGATTTCGAAAGGGTTTAACAGATCTTTCGAAGAGGTTAATGCCTTTTTGCTTAAAGGTGGCTTTCGAATGAGTTACCTTGTTTTTAAATCAATGCCTTCGAAAGGGCTCCAGTAGACACTTATAGTATAGTTTCGAAAGCTATGGCTCGAAAGGTGTTTCAACGCTACTTTCCAATTGTTTTACTAAAGGATAAAAGCATTCGAAAGGATGTTCTGAAACCATCTGTTTTTCCCCAAACTCTTTTATTTGAAGATTACTGGTTTCGAAAAGGGCACTTTTGCTTGTATTCACTTAGACCCAGAAGATATGTTTAAGATTAATCCTAATGGTTTCGGAAGGGGCACTTTCAAATGGTTTCGAAGCTAGGCTACTATAAATTAGCAAGTGATGCTTTAATACTTTCGAAAGGCATGTTTTGGTGGTTTCGAAAGCAATAATTTAAAGTGTTTTGAAAGACATATGTTTAGTGTTTTGAAAAGAAGATTTGAATGCTTTCGAACAAGGTATTCCAATGGTTTCAAAAGTAAAGTTCTAAGATTTCGAAAGCCTTAGTTTTCAAAACGAAGATCCCAATCTCATTTTTAAAGGAAAAACCCATGGTACTATAAAAGAGCTCTTAAATAACTTTTAAATTTGAAGTTTTTGAAGATGCTTGCCTTGATAAAAATAATGGGTTAAAGGGATTAACCAATTTTTCAAGTGAAAATGATTTCAAGGATGTTGAACCATAGATTTTGGTATTGTTTTTGTATATGCTTCTTCTATAAAATATATTCACTATGTAATGGACCCATAAATGCATTTTGGGGAGTAAGGGCAAAATAACCAGGTAGGTTGACCAGTAGTGAATATAAATTAAATAACTCCTGAATGAATAGAGTTGCATCTAGGAGGTCAGGTAGACAAGAACATAGGATGCCCAAAGACTAATTAAAAGGTTGTCAGTTTAGATAGGTTCATAGCAAACCCATGAAAACTATGTTTAGTAAGTGTTATTGGCAGGGGCCAACAGGTTTGTAGTGAACCCATGAAAAATATTTTCGGATTAAGTTATTAACAGAAGTCAATAGGCTCATAGTCAACCTTTGAAAACTATGATATAAGAGGAGTTATTGGAGATATCAATAGGTTCAGGAAGAACCCATAAAATAATTGAAGTTATTGGCATGGGCCAATAGGTTCTTAGTGATCCCATGAAAACTATGAGACGGACAGATATTCCATAAGCTTTAAACAGGTTATTAGTCAGCCCATAAAAACTAATAGGTTATGGTGACCTAGAAACTATAACTGAGATAGTAGTCAAATGAATGGGGATGGGAAATCCAGGATATTTTTCTTATTTGCATATCATCATGATATTTTAAATTGCTATGTTTTTAACCATTGTGGATGCAGGAGCACAGTGTACGGTTATTATAAATTTTTGGATAAGATACTAGTGGGGGGAAAACCCGTTCCGCTAAGCGGCGTGGTCTCACTAGATATCTAAATGCTTCGAGATGGTAGGTTATTATTCATATCAGACTTTTTGTCTGACTCGAAATTTATGTTTTCCCCTTAAACTCTCGGGCGCTCAATTAATTTTGAGTAGTATGAGAGTTGAAGCTTTTCAGGTACTTCTTAGACGAATAAGCTTCCGGGGACATGCAGGAGGCAAGCTAGCTATCATGAGCTCTTTTCTTTTATTCCGCTGTGTTTTTATGTAAAGGCTAAGTTGTTTGCTTGCCTATGTATATGTATAAACACACACACTCTGATCATCCAAGGGGGTATCTTCATATGTCGATCTTGGCGTATATGGTAATAATTATATTTTCTCTTAACGTCGTTCTCGAATAGGGGATTATGTAATGAATATGAAATGATATGAAATGTAATGAGAAATTTGTTTAATGCTTTTTAAATTTTTTGTATATTCATGTATCTGTATATAATTATATCTAACATTACAACATTTGGTCACCGATGATTAATAACTATAGCTGACTGCAGCATCTGTAGCCGTTAGTTTTGGGCCTTCTAGTGGGGGATGTTACAAGTTGGTATCAAAGCATAGGTTTATGAAAACTTAAGAAAAATTAAACTAGTTCTTTTTCCTCAAAACATAATACAATGAATCAGAAAATAAGATCGAGGTTTGGGTCAACGTTATAGTAATGTAGTATTTGATATATATATATATATATATATATATATATATATATAAGTATGTATTGCCCTTTCTCTTAGACCATTCTTCTATATCTTACTAAGGCTCATATGCAGATTTATGAGAAAGGAAGATATGGAGTGTAACATCCCTTATCTTGAAACCCAAAGCTAAGCGCCAGAGATGTTGTAGTCGTCTATAGTATTAATTTCTGGCGACAAAATACGGTTATTTGAATGATATCCATAATATCAGAAGCACACGAATATGAACAAAATCACAGAATTCAAAAATCAACTTTTCTGATTACATTTCACAAAACGTGTTTCATATTCCATTACATAATCCCAATCATTTCCCAGGTTCAGATCAAATAGAATTATTACATAAATACACCAAGAGCGACATATGAAGATGCCCCCTTGGATGATAAGAGAACTATATAGAATAGACTATCTTAATCTGTGCAGTTAAAGTGCTTGGCAGATTCAATGCGGTGGAGGTGCAAAAAGTGATAGCGGGGATACAGCTAGGATATAGCGGGATATAGCGGATGACTCTAAAATAACATATAAACTCAGGTTTAATGTTTTTACAAATATATAAATGGTAATTAATTGAAAATTTAACATTCAATTGAATTATAATTAATACATAAATAATTTTAAATAAAAACATGTGCGACTATATTGTAAGTAAACGTAAAACTGTTATATAACATAATTGAATTTTGTAGAATATCGGAGTATTTTCATTTCTGAAAATATATTAAAAATTCAATTAAATAAACTAATTTCATTATTTTTAAAATGTATAAATATCATTTTTCAATTCATTTCTTTTAATGAAGATATAGCAAAAATAGCGGAATATAGCGAGAATAACGGGATATAGCGAAAATAGCGGGGCTTAAAGTGGAAAGGCTATATTTGGGGCTATGTGGAAAAATCGTAGTGGTAGAAATCTGCTATGAGATATAGTAGGGTTTTAGCAGGGTAATAGCAGGGCAATAACTGCACAGTTCTTAGTACATCACAGCGAAATAAACCAAAATAGCAACTCCTAAATACAACTAACATTAGCCTTATGCTCGACTTCGGAAGCTCCGCCCTCCTACTAAACCTGCAAACCCAAACTCTCAATCTACTCAAATGAGTTTAAGGGGATAAACATAAAATTCGAGTCAAACATAAAGCCTGGTGTGAATAATACTATAACATCTTGGTTTATTGATATTAAGTGAGACTATGCCGCTTAGCAGAACGGGTTTCCCCTCACTAATATCCCTTTAAAACATATCTTTTCGCAAATCAAAACCCTACAGCCAAACTGGTTAATTAAACTGATTAAATCAATAATAGAAAATATCATATATGCTCAAAAACAGGTAATAAATCGACCATCTGTCCAAAACAATGTAGTTTTGTTTGGCTAACTACTAACCTTCGGCTGACTCGGGCCTACAGGAAAAACTAAAAAAAATTATCAAACAACTGTTAGACATACTTATGGATGGTCTATCCTTAACTTACTTCTCCAAGGGTCACCTGATCCTAATGGTTTTTGGGACTTACCAATAACCTATACTTCTTCTCTATACATATATATTCCTTTCTGCATGTAACCATCATTTATGTCTTACCTGTGACTAAGCCCTACACACTGGAATTTTGGACTAAATTAGCTAAGGGCTAATAGCTAATGTATAGGGTGCGACCCTATACCAGTCCCAGCTGGTATACAAATATCCGATTCATTTTACCTAGGGTTAACTATCCTTTTAATTTTCCTTGAAAACCCTTTCAAAATGCTTTAACCCTTAATCATACTTATACAAGGAAAATATACCATTTGCTTTACTCAAATCCTTTTTCCATGTTGTATGCTTTACCCAATACGTTGTTGATGAAAACATTTGAAACCTTTGTTTTAAACCTTTAAACAATATCTTTCGAAACCATTGAAAGTTCCTCTTTCAATATAAGTTAACTACTTTACTTTATAACCTTAAGCCTAAAGACCAAAATGTATCTTTCGAAACCATTAACAATAGTCCTCTCGAAAGCATTTAAAACATCTTCTTCGAAAGCTTTATAAACTTAGACATCCTTTTCTAAACACTTTAGATATGCCTTTCGAAACCATTGGAATCCTTCCATTTAAACACTAAGGTAAACTTTCTAAAAACACCGGGGAATCACAACTTCGAAACCTTATCTATATATACATTTCAAAAATACTAGGGGACCTCCCCTTCGAAACCTTTTCTTGTTACCTTTCGAAAGCATTAAAGTATACTACTTAAAAAAAACCTTTTGAAAGCATTGGGTTCAAGTCAAAATATGTGGAACAACCTTTCGAAACCATTCCTTTCGAAATCTTTCGGTTTAACTTTCAAAATAACAAAAAGGATCTTAAAACAGCTAAGTCGAAAGCAATTTCTTAAGTAAAGTAGTGGATGGTATCGAAACCCATCCCTTCGAAAGCATTGGAGAAGTGGCTCTAATTTAAAAACAAAGGGACCCTTTTAGAGGCACTGCTTTGAAAGGTAAAAAGGCAGCAAGTAGGGGTTTCGACCCCTCCGAAAGCATTTACTTAAAACAAAAGCGCAATCTATTTCGAAAGCCTCTTTCTTTAAAATAATTGACTAAGTCGAAAGCTGACTGAGTCGAAAGCCATCTTATTCGAAAGCAAAGCATGCGTGTTTCCTTTAAAAAGCAAAGAAAGGCCTCGACCCCTTCGGAACCCCTCGTCTCGACCCAAAATCTTCACCTTTATCCAATTCACTACGTATAAAGTCTTTGATACCATATGCATTGATTTCGATGGAGATGGAGGTGGAAGTATATGGTCGAAAGCTAAGTGTCGAAAGTGGCGAAACAGCAGAAATAAAGTAAAACTGATTTTTATCTTTTAAAAGTAATTCTTTTCAACTAACCTGCCTTGTTTGTCAACATATGATTGGTTTCCCATTTTCTTTTCCAAATTCTTTTCTAAATGTGTTGCTGAAATTTCAAAGATAAACAATTTAAACGATTAACAAATTACCACTTCTCCTTTTATAAATATATAAAAATTTAAGTCCCATACCTTAAATAATTTTATATACTTATTAAAACACTTAGGAAAATTCTACAAAAATTCCCATACATCATTTTTAATATGTTTTCTAACATATATAAATTTCTGACCCAAATACAATATAATTTAGTCGTAATTAATATTAAACCCAATTAACCCATTTTCTTCACTAGAAAATTAATAATAAATCCACATTAATTCATAAAATTATGAAACTTGAATCCCTTCTTTAAAATATCATTTCTGACCATATATTAAAGTCGCAAGGCATATGGATGTCATTTGATAGGTTGTTCAATACAAAACATGTTATAAAATCAATATGAATAAGCATAATTCATCAAAAGCATATATATATATATATATATACATACATATACATATACATGTACATATACATATACACATATATACATATACATATACATATACATATACACACACACACATATACATACATATATATATATATATCTAACATTCAAAACATGGCAATATACTTGCGAAAACATTCGGATCTGATTCTAGAAACCAAAACAACAAAAATATAAGATGTAATAATTATTCAGCTTTAGCTTTGTTAAGGAGTTGAGGTTTGATCTTGAATAAGTTTGATTAAGCTTTCTTCTTTTGATTTTTAGCTTCTCTTCTTCTTGCTTCCCTTAATGATGGCCAGCCTCTCTAGGTTTAGATTTTAATTTGTAAACGTGTAAAATGAAATGGTATGGAGGCTTAGGGTATATGTATATGACTCATTCCTATTTTACCCTTATCTAATTTCCCTTTCCTATTTCATTTTAATTCCATTTACTTCATTAGTTTAACCAGGCATGGCTACCCTTTAAATTATACAAATCTTAATCCATTAATCAACTTACGTTATTTCATTTAATTTAACTAATTAAATGTTCTAAATAATGTTAATCAAAATTAGGGTTCTTACATGGAGGTAGGAAACGAAAGAGGAAATCTCGCTGGAGGAAGCACCACAATAAGTGGAAATGTCCGATCTAATACTAGGAGGAACTCGGATCGACAGACAAATGCAAATCAAAATGCAAATGCCAACGTAGGTGCTGGTAATCTGCTAGTAGATATGGGGATGATGTATCAGTGCTTCATTAATCTGAAGCAAGATGGAGAAGCTACAGGTGTGGCTGGGAATGTTGGAGGAGCTGATCCTGTGGCTCCAATTGGAAACAACTATGCTAAGTTGAGCAGAGATTATACCAGTCTTGGTGGGAAGCCGTTTTTGGGTACCGAGAATGCTATAGAAGTTGAGAATTGGCTTTTGCATTGTGAAAGAATCTTTGCTGACTTGGGATTAAATGATGATTAAAAGAGGAGACTAGCCTCTAGGTAGCTGCAGGGAACAACGCTTTATTGGTGGAATAGTGTCACTGCTGGAGTTCCAGAGGAAGAATTGACTTGAGCGGAATTCCATAGGAGATTTGAGGAAAGATTTTTGTCTGAAGTTGCTAAGTCTGCATTGTTGAGGAAGTTCATTGACTTGGTGCAAGGCGAGATGTCGGTGATTGAGTATCCTGCAAAGTTTTATTAGTTATCCAGGTATGGGTACGCTATTATTGACACCGTCATCAAGAGAAGTGTGAAGTTTATTCAGAGACTCAGACCCGAGATCTAAAGGCTGAAGTACCCACTTGGTTTCTGATGTTTGGCTTTTACCTATTGGCATTTCAAGCACTACTTCATCCATAAATCTACATCTCTTTTCATACCTTTACAGAAGAAACTCCTCTTCATGTTCTGATACATTTAGGTCCTCCCGGATGAATAGTGAACTTCGAACGATGACATTCTTCAAGAACTTCCTCCTTGATGTTTCCTACATTCGGAACACACAATATCCCTGTTAACCGGGTTTTTAACCCATCAAAACTCACTAAGAATTAGAACATTTTGACTACGCCAAAATAACTCAAGAATCAACCAAAAGGACCAGAAAAAGAAGAAGAGAAAGACCTAAGAGGAAAGATGCCAAAATAAGCAAGGTGATGAGCCGCTAACATTCCATCACCTATGGATTGCTAGCGATCCTTAAGGCTTGCTCATGGACCCTCTAAAACTCTTACATCATGATTCATTATCATTTCTAAGCACGCTTGCCAAGTTTCATAGCATACCAAACAATCTAGCTTAAGAAGTTAAGACTCATCCGATTCAAGCTGTTTGGCCAAAGTTAGCTAACTTAAAATGAACCTACAGAACTCATATGAAATCGGATTGACTTGAAATTTTGGGAGAACATTTAGAAAACTTAGGAAATGGCACACAATAAAAATAAAGTCGTTTAGAGTTGATTTGATGGACCGCTAGCGATCCATCTAGATGAATCGCTAGAGGCTCATCTAGGTTGGGCCCCACCACCTCAAATTTTAATGGTGGTCCCTAGCACCCACTAGAGTGTTTCTGCAAAGTTTCATTCGATTTCGATAAGATTTGAGCTAGTTATAGATGATTCTTTTGGACCAGATGACCTATGAAGACAGATGATCAAACTAGCTTCAAATGACTTGATATTTGGACAAGGCACACAAATAGAAGATCGAAAGACAACCAAACAAAGATCACTCAAAAATATGCTAAGTGGATGGATAGCTAGCGATCCATCCCATATGGATAGCTAGTGATCCATCAAGGTAGGTCGGATCGCACTCAAACTTTCCAAGCTCCTTTTTAGCACTAAGTAAAGGCTTCTAGTATAAAAGTATGCTAAGTTGATGGATAGCTAGCGATCCATCCCCTATGGATAGCTAGCGATCCATACAAATGATTCAGATTGATTTGAGATCTATGGTGATGACTTGGCATAACAACTGGATTCTTCTCAACATGGACTTTTGGCCCAATACTCACCGAACTTCCCTATAAATACTCACCTACCTACAACTAGAGATGGATATTTTCTGGATAGAGAGCTGCCATTACTCTACTAGAATTCCTTCACTTCTTCAACTTTCTTCTCCCCCACAACAGTCATCAAGGGGATTATTGTGATTCTCCAGTCAACCCTTGAACTTGTGACTTATTTTAACTCATTGTAACTTAGATCTAAGGACTAACTAGTTGATATCTAGAGAGATCAACTATTATAATCATAATAAAAATTGATTAAAGTGGACGTAGACCAGAGTCAACCGAACCACTATTAATGTTCTATGTCACATTTCTTAATTCTGCTTTTTATTTCTTGTTTATCTGAGATTTTTGCTACCGACTATCTACACTGGTGCTTTCACACTTGATCCAAGGTGTTGATCCATTTTTTGGGTTAACATTTTAGTGCTTTCATTGAGAGCCTTGAACGAGATTTAAAGAGTTGAAGTTTGAATCTAAGATTTAGAGAAGATGAGTAGGCCTAATACTAGATCTAGAGCTGTAGCAAGTCAACCGGAGCCTGGGGGCAGCCAGGAGGTGTCCTTAAATTCTCATCAACCCAACTTTGTGATTAGAGAGGTGATGTAAAAGATGATGAAAGAGATGCAGGATGGAATCTTAGCTAGATAATAGGAGATGATGGATGGCTTCTTCCAAAGGATGGAGCAGCAAGGGATGTCTAGATCTGCTGGGAATAGGAATCAAACTTCAGGGGGCAATGCTAGAACTAACATGGGAATCAATCCCAATGCCGAAGTGACTGTTAGAACACCAGGAATTGGTGGTACTGGGGCTAATCCAAATACTAGGATGCAACCGACAAAAGAATATGTACCAGAACTTCCTCGAAGGAACGTAGGTCTAAATGAAGCTAGAGTTATGAATTAGAGCACAGGCATGCAGCTGGAAGAGTGCATCCCAGGATACACCCACAAATACAAGGGGCAAAGTATTTCTTTAGGATGGAGACCTTTATTGGATGGTGAGAACCGAATTGCTGAATTGGTAAGAAGATTCATTAGAGGAGGACCACCAAATCAATTTTTGGAAGACGTGAACAGGAATCCAATTACTGCTAATATCCAGAATGTGAGAAATCCTCCAGATTTCAAGCTTCCGACATTGAAAATGTACGATGGGAAGACAAATCTGACAATTCATCTGATGAGATACATCCAACATATGGAGGTTTTGGGTGATTTCGAGGTGGTAATGGGGCAGTGCTTCCCATTATACTCGATGGATTTAGCTGCAATGTGGTTCAGACAGTTGGAAAATGGGTCCATAAGCACATGGACTAACTTGGTGAGCAAGTTCTTGAGATAGTTCAGAGTTCATGTCTCACAACCGAGGAATGTACTTACGCTCTCAAAGGTAAAAAACCTGGAGAGTCCTTAAGAAGTTATTTAACGATTCAATGCGGTTGAAAAGACGGATTCATCATTTATCCTAATGGCAGCAGTATCTGGGGTCGCGAATAAGACTGATTTCAAAGCCGCATTGAAAAGGGATCCACTGAGGGATCTTGTAGAATTCTACTATGAAGATGAGAGATATTTGCGTCAGGAAGATGCTGAAGCCGATGATGAGGATGTGTATGCTGAAATAAATACTATTGAGGACAAGGGACAACCTAGAGTTGGAATTGGAAAAGAAAAAGGGAAAAGGAAAACCAATGACGACTTCGAGGAGCCGAAAAGACAAAGGAAGGAGCTGAGATTCTCTTCATACATTGACTTGACTAAAACCCCAAAGAGGATATACTTGGATACTAGGGGGCAGAACCTTTACTGGAGGCCACCTAGGTGGGTGCCCACTGATCGAGAGAAAAGATCTGGAAGGTTTTGCATCTTCCGTGAGCTGAATTGGCATGAACCTAACGAGTGCCGACACCTTCGTGATCAGATAGAAGAACTGGTTCAGAACAACCAGCTGCCATAGTACATGAGGAATGAAACTGTGGTAGAATTGTGAGAACAACCACCATCCATAGCAAATGCATCAAGAAACGCTTAAGGATTTGAGCTAAGACAAATTATCCCATGATCGGGGTAGATGGGAATCAGATCCGGCTCTATGCTTTGATTTTTCATTTATTTTTCTGCATTTTTCTTTTGGTATTTAGACAATAATAACCGGCCGCTTACACGTGTACGGGATCCTGAAGTCCATAGGCATGCTCTGAGTCGGATGCCCAGGATGACTATTTTGGAAATAATGACCTCAGACCGCTTTTACCTGTACGAGACCCAGATTGGTCTCTAGGCACGCTCTGAGTCGGATCTCTGAGGTGAAAATATAGGATTTATGCTTGTTTTGATTCCTGCTTATTTGATCTCTGCTTGTTTGTTTTGATTTATATATTTAAATTTTGAAAAATTCACATTGATTATGATGACTGATATTGATCGCCTTAGAGTCTCGCCAAGGGACCGGAGTGCAGGGTGCATGTCCCCTTGCCAGAGAGCAAGCAGATGGACTTGTACAATATTGATCGCCTTAGAGCCGACCAGAGTGACGGGACCAGAGTGCAAGAAGTAAGTCTCCTCACTAGAGAGTGAGCGGATGGTCTTACTTAATCTACCTTAACTTAACAAACAAACGATCCAGAGAGATCGTCCCCTTAACTTAAAACATTAGACGATCATGAGAGATCGTGCATTAAACTTAAACGATCAGGAGAGATCGAGCCTTAAAACAAATTTTATTTAATAAAAGGATTTGATTGCCTTATATAATAAACTGATAAATCCTGGATGAACACATGATGATCTTCATATATGATGTGATTCTGATATATGATGTGATTTTTGATATATAATGTGATTTTGATATATGATATGACTACTCTGAATGAGAAGCAAAATGATAATGATGTAAATCCGGAATGAATATGGGACAATTAGAGATATGTGATGTAAATGTAGATATGTGATGTAATTGGAAATATGCGATGTAATTGGAAGCATGTGATTTAAGTAAATATATGTGATGTAATAACTCCGAATGAAATCAGAATGATTGTGATGTATAGATTTCATTTGGGTAGAGTCTTATGATGTAATTGGTTTGGAATGACTTGTGATTGGCAAGAGAATCCAAAGGAACCAGACGATTCACCAAGGCTAAAGCAGCTAAAATGCTCAATTATCAAAGACTGGAGACAAGAATTTGTTCTTAAATAAAGCACACCTTCATTCAAAAGGCGTACTTTGAGGCGCAAGTGTTAATTGGGTTTTTAACGCATCAAAATTCAATAAGAATTAAAACATTCAGACTACGCCTGAATAACTCAAGAATCAACCAAAAGGACCAAAAAAGAAGAAGAGAAAGACCTAAGAGGAAAGATGCGAAAATAAGCTAAGGTGATGAACCGCTGGAGATCCATCACCTATGGATCGCTAGCGATCCATTAGGCTTGCTCATGGACCCTCCAAACCTCTAACATCATGATTCATTACCATTTCTAAGCACGCTTGCCAAGTTTCATAGCATGCAAAACAATCTAGCTCGAGAAGTGAAGACTCATTTGATTCAAGCTATTTGGCCAAAATTAGCTAACTTAAAATGGACCTATATAACTCATACGAAGTCGGATTATTTGATATTTTGGGAGAACATTTATAAAACATAAAAGAAGGCTCACAAAAAATATGAAGTCATTTAGAGTTGATTTTATAGACCGCTAGCAATCATCCTAGATGGATCGTTAGTGACCCATCAAGATTGGGTCCCACCACCTTAAATTTTTATGGTAGATCCCTAACACCCACTAGAGTGTTCCTGCAAAATTCGTTCGATTTCGTTAAGATTTGAGTGAGTTATGGATGACCCATGAAGACGGATGATCAAACTAACTCCAAAGGACTTGATATTTGGACAAAGCACTCAAATAGAAGACAGGAAGACAACCAAACAAAGAACACTCAAAAACATGCTAAGTGGATGGATAGCTAGTGATCCATCCCCTATGGATAGCTAGCGATCCATCAAGATAGGTCGGATTGCTCTCAAACTTTTCGAGCTCCTTCGTAGGACTAAGTAAAGGCTTTTGGTAGAAAAGTATGCTATGTTGATGGATAGCTAGTGATCCATCCCCTATAGACAGCTAGCGATCCATCTCTTATGGATAGCTAGTGATCCATAGAAATGATTCAGATTGATTTGAGATTTTTGGTGATGACTTGGCATAACAACTGACTCTTCTGCACCTGGACTTTTGGCCCAATACTTACTGAACTTCCCTATAAATACTCACCTACCTGCAACTAGAGATGGATCTTTTTCGGATAGAGAGCTGCCTTTACTCTACTGGAGTTCCTTCACTTCTTCAACTTTATTCTCCCTCACAACAGTCATTAAAGGGGTTGCTGTGATTCTCCTGCCAACCCTTGAACTTGTGACATATTTTAACTCATTGTAACATAGATCTAAGAACTAACTACTTGATATCCAGAGAGATTCAACTAGTATAATCATAATAAAGATTGATTAAAGTGGACGTAGGCTAGAGTCAGCCGAACCGCTATAAAAATTCTATTTCACTTTTCTTACTTCTACTCTTTATTTATTGTTTATTTGAGATTTGTGCTTCTGATTATCTACATTGGTGCTTTCACACTTGATCCAGGGTGTTGATCCATTTTTTGGGTTAACACTCCCTTTCTTCCTCAACCACCCATTCTGGTCAAGCTTGAAATCTTTCAAGTCATCGCTCTCTGTTCCATCCCTTAACTTTCTGATATCTTCAACTAATAATGGATCCTCATTCTGCTTGAAAGAAATCCTTTCGATCATCACTGGTCGAACTTCTAAACATGACAAAGTAGCAGTCTCCTTACTAAATCTAGCTTCAGATCTCCCATGTATTCTACATGTCGTCAATAATTTCAAATCTTTCCACTCGGCTATCAATGCCAACACCGCCTTCTGATATTTTCTGCTAAGTGCATCTACAACCTTATTGCCTTTTCTCGGTGTGTACTCGATACCAAAGTCGTAAGCTGCTAAAAACTCTAACCATCTCTACTGTCTCATATTCAACTTCTTTTGAGAGAATAAATACTTCAACGACTTATGATCCGTATACAACTTGAATCTCTCTCCTAAAAGGTAATGTCTCCAAACCTTCAACGCAAAAATTGCAACAGCAAATTCCAAATCGTGAGTCGGGTACATAATCTCATGCGGTCTAAGCTATCGAGATGCATAGCAATCATTTTACATCTTTGCATTAACATAGCTCCTAACCCTGTTCCACATGCATCTGTATACACTACTAAGTCCTGATTCCCCTCTGGAACAACTAGCACAATTGCATTCGTCAATAAGTGTTTCAGCTTCTGGAATGCCTCCTCACACTTATCGATCCAGACAAACTTCATATCCTTTCGTGTTAGCTTAGTCAGCGGTGCTGCTTTCCGCAAAAAATCCTTTACGAATCTCCGATGATACCCAACAAATCCAAGAAAACTTTTTATCTCAATCACTGTCTCGGGTCACTTCCAATTGTTCACCGCTTCAATCTTATTCGGACCTACAGACAACCCTTTCTTTGAGACTACATGGCCAAGAAACTTCACTTTCTTCTTTCGGAAATGGCACTTCGAAAACTCTGCTTTTAGCTTATGTTGCCTCAGCATCTCAAGCACCACTCTAAGATGGACGTTATGCTATCTTTCATCCTTAGAGTGTATCAAAATATCATCTATGAAAACCTACAGGAACCTATCCAAGTGCTCTCAGAAAACTCGGTTCATCAAATCTACAAAGAATGCTGGCACATTAGTTAGTCTGAACGGCATTACTAACCATTTGTACGATCCATATCTGGTTCTAAACGCCATCAAAGGAATACTATCCTCTGCCACTCTAAGCTGATGGAACTCTATTGCCAAATCCAATTGGGAAAACACCTTGGCTCCAAACAACTGGTCAAACAAATTGTCAATTCTAGGCAATGGATACCGATTCTTTTTCATCTTCTCATTTAACTTACAATAATCATACATAACCTCAACGATTCATCTGGTTTCTTAGCAAATATTGTGGCTGCTCCACAAGGTGAACTACTTGGTCTAATAAAATTCTTGCCTTCCAAATCCACCAACTACACTTTTAACTCCTTCATCTTGGTTGGTGTCATCCTGTTTGGCGGTCTACTCACTGGTTCTATTCTTGGTACTAAATCTATCTGAAACTCAAAGGCACATTTCGGTGGTAGTTCTACTATAGGTTCAAAGACATCTACGAATTCTCTAACAACGAGAACTTGATCCAACTCGTCTTCTACCTACATAACACCCAACAAGGCACTAACCTCAAAACTAGGGTTTTCTATGGTATATACAATCCGATCTCTAGAGTCAGGATGCCTAAGCGATATTTTCCTATCATGGCAAAATATCTTAGCATCGTATTTACTTAACCAATCCATACCCAAAAAAATTCCGAACCCTACGAAATCAAACACATACAAACCGCAGACAAATGTATGACTTAACAATTTAAACTTTAAGTAGTCACACTTCATCCCAAGTGTCGCATAGCCTCCTATCGGATTTGAAACCATTAAGGAAGTAACTAGGTATGAGAGTTCTAGGTTAAGCTTATCTACCAAACAATGAGATATAAAAGAATGCGATGCACCGGTATCAAATAGAACTCTAACTAATACACCATAAATCAAAATCGTACCTCCTAACATAGTTTTTCCCCTCTCCTCTACCGTTAGTCTTGAGTTAGTTGGTTTCAATGCAAACATCCTGCCTTTCCCATCCTTGGTTGGCTCCTTGCACTGGTTCTTATAGTGTCCAATCTGATCACAGTTGAAACACTTTATCCTTTTCTTCTTAGAAGCTTTCTTTCCCTTGCCTGTTCGGCACTCATGGGTATAGTGTCCTTTCTTGTCGCACTTGTAATAGACCAATTCTGTCTAATGCCCATGAATTTTAATTAACAATATTCAGGATATATAATTGGAAAAATAAAATAGAATAATATGAATAATTAGGGAGATGGTATTAATAAATCCAATGGCCATGTCTTAATGAGTGAACTAAAATAAGACTTAACTAAATTAAGAAGGAGGAATTTCGTAAGGGGTAAACTTGGAAATGGGGCTACATTTCTTAGTATAAATCTCTTCCTCCACTTTAATCAATTTCCACTCTCTCATTCATAACTCCTCACCTATATTTCAGCCAGCCATAAAAAGCTCCAAGAAGAGCAATAAATTGAAGATAAAGCTAAGGAATTAAAGCAAGGAAATTATCTCATTCTCCAATCAACTAATCAAGGTGAATAATAATGTTTATCATCTAATTTTTCTATGTTTGGATCGGTTATGGGTTATACCCGATTCATGTTTGTGATTTTGGTTAGGATATAACCATTTAAACCTTTATTTGGATAAGACAAATGGTGTTTTAAATGTTAATGGTCTAATTAACACATTTTTTACGGTTTTGGTTAAATTCCGAGTTGTTTTCATCTTCATAAGCTTTGAAATTTTAATATGTTGAAGTATATGATTTATCAGATTTTTTATGATTTTTGGGGATTTTCCTTAGTGATTTACTAAGGTAATTAAATTATTTAAGCCTAAGGGCTAAACTACAAAATTGCCTTCGAATTAGTCAATTCGGAGGGAGGGCAGCAATTCAAAATTTTAATTGGGGAAGAAGAATAGTTATTTAAGAAAAAGGTTAACTTTTGTATACTTTTTACTATTTGGAAGTACAAGAGAAGGCTCCTTAGCCAATAAAAATTAGA
Organism: Allium fistulosum; assembly: GCA_030737815.1. NCBI lineage: Eukaryota > Viridiplantae > Streptophyta > Magnoliopsida > Asparagales > Amaryllidaceae > Allium > Allium fistulosum. Next base: position 740,792,913 of record CM060906.1, read on the forward strand.
TAAGCAAGATAAAACATCACTTCAGTAGGCCTAGTTCTGCCTTCGACTCCAACAAGCCCGCTTTTACCCTTTCATCTAAGACGAAAGGTAAACAATTACCCTCCGCCTAAGTCGAAAGGTAGGCATGGTGTCGAGGGGAAGAGGGGCGAAGGGATGGGGAGGCTACTTCCTTTGCTTTCGAATAGAAACATAATTGCTTTCAAATAAGTTGAAGAGGGATCCTTCGACTCTATCATTTTATAAAAGACTAAATTTTTTATATATTAAAGAAGGGGTTTCGAAGGGGATCTTTGAAAGTTTAAACCTTCAAGAGAATTTTTTAAAATGTTTTCTAAAAAGGTGTTTTGATCCTTTCAACTAAGTCGAAGGAATGCCTTCGACAATGCCGAAGGGAAAGAAGGGGAAGAAGAAGGGGTTACTTCTGAACCTCCCATTGTTTTTAAAGTAAAAGTTTTAATACCTTTCGACAAAGTCGAAGGGTAAACCTCCCGACAAGGTCAGAAGTATACTTTCGAATGGTTGGTTCCAACACTAACACTTCATTGTTTTTGAATGGTTTCGAAAGGTTTGATTCAAAAGGTTTTGATTACGAAAGGTTTTTAAGGGGTTACCTTCAATGATTGCGAAAGGTTTTGGGTTTCAATGATATCGAAAGGTTTTGAGTTTCATTGCTTTCAAAAGGTTTATAAATGGTTTTATAAGAGGGGATACCCCAGGCTTTCGACAAGGTCGAAAATATGATTTTGTGATTTTTCCAAAGGAAAGGTTTCTAAAGGGGCTAACTTTGAATGCTTATTTGCTTTCGAATGGGACTTCATTCGAAGGGTTTTAAAGGACTATTTTTAGCCATTTTTCTTAAGTAAAACTTTGCTAAGTTGAAGGGGTTACTTCGAAGGGTTATAGCATAAAATACTTATCTTTGTTTGAATATGTAAGTGGGATCCTTATATAAAATGAATGTTAATAATCCTTAGGGACACCGGGGTAGGTTTAATGTTTTCGATACATAGTTTGGGGTTACACACAGAAATATGGTTTCGAAAATTTACATTGGGGCTATCAATGTGTTTTATTTAATTTAACCTAATTGGGGCTACAAATGGGAATAGGTTAAACAGGTGGTAAACCTAGAGAAAATAAGTAATCATGGGGATCTTGAATTTTTTTAAATAATCATGGGGATCATGATGTTTTGATTGGCTAAGTGATGGGTTCTTGGTTAACCTAGGAAAAACATGGAATGTGCGGTGGATAGCCCACGTTAAATTTTTAAAGTAAAGAATGTTTTGCCAGAGGTGGTTAGCCTCGGGATTTGGCACCCAAGTGTTCATAGTCATTCTAGGAAAACTATGGAGTGTGCGGTGGATAGCCCACACCATCTTTTATAAAACAATGTACGATGAATAATCTATATTTATATTAAATGGATTTGGGATGGATAGTCCTATTAAATTATGACGAATAGTCATTTTAAAGATTTTAGAAGGGAACTCTAATAAATTGATTTTAGATGGGAATCTAATAAATTGCTTTTAGATGGGATATCTAATAAATGGGTGGATGGGATATCCAATACATATGATTTATGGCTTTATTTCATATTATGTTAAGACTAATTATTTTGGGTGAAAGGGCATAGTAAATGATTTGCAGGTTTTGTTTTGGATACTAGTGAAGGGAAAACCCGATCTGCTAAGCGGCGTGGTTTCACTAGATATCTATTTATGATAAGAGATGATAGGGGATTATTCATACCAGACTTATTGTCTGACTCGAAGTTTGTGTTTCTCCACAAACTCTCGGGTACTCAAAATTAATTTGAGTAGTCTGAGAGTGGGAGACTTTCAGGTTTTTGGACGAATAAGCATCCGAAGACGTGCAGAAGGCAGTGTTAGCTATATAGAAGCTATTTTGTGTTTTCCGCTGTGATGTACTAAGAACTGTAAACTTCACATTATTAATTCTTTGATCATCGTAAGGGGACATCTTCATATGTCGCTCTTATCATAATTTGTACATGTATATGTGATCCAAATGTGGTTAACGTCTGGGATTATGTAATTAAATCTTATATTGTAATTTGCATGGAATGAGAAATTATGTTTATTGGAAGTTTAAAATTTTTCATATTCATGTGTTCCTGTGTATCAATATTAACTTTGCCGCATTTGGTTGCCAAGAAATAACAACTATGAATGACTGCAGCATCAATAGCGGTTAGTTTTGGGCCTTAGAAGGTGGAATGTTACAAGTTGGTACCAGAGCATGGTTTATGTACTTAAAGGGAATTTAAACCTTAAAAGATTTTAAAGGCATAATCTAATGAATCTAAAATATGGTTGGGCCTGGGTAAGCGTTATAGTAACGTATGTGTACTTTGCTATAAATACCTAAGTATGTATTGCCTACTCTCTTAGAACGTTCTTCTGTATCTTACTAAGGTTGGATTTTAGGTAGTAGGGAAGTAAGATATGGAGGCAGGAAACGGAAGAGTGAATCAAGGTGGGAGACGCACCGCCACACGTGGAAATGTTCGACCCAATACTAGGAGAAACCAGGGTGGACAGGCAAATGCAAACCCAGATGTAAATGATAATGTTGGTGCTGAGATCCCGTTGGTTGATATCGGGATAATGTATCAGTTCTTCGTGAATATATTGCAAGCTAGAGCAGCTGCGAGAGTGGTTGTAGGGAATGCTGGAGGAGCTAATTTGGTGGCCCCAGTTGGAAATAATTATGCCAAGATGAGTAGGGATTACGCTAGTCTTGGAGGGAAGCCTTTTCTTGGAACCGAGGATGCAGTAGGAGTGGAGAACTGGCTATTACATTGTGAAAAGATATTTGCAGATCTCGGCCTGACGGATATGTAGAAGAGGAGACTTGCTTCAAGGCAATTGCAGGGAGCATCCTTGTTTTGGTGGAACGGAGTTACCGTAGGAGAGCCAGAGGAAGACCTGACTTGGGCTGAACTTTGAAGGAGGTTCAAAGAAAGATTTCTATCAGAGGTTGCCAAGTCAGCATTGCTTAGGAAATTTCCAGATTTAGTACAGGGGGATAGATCGGTGATTGAGTATGCTACAGAGTTTGATGAGCTATCCCGTTACGGATACACTACTGTGGATACTGTTATTTGAAGAAATGATAAGTTTATCAGGGGTTTGAATCTTGAGATCACCAGAGCAACCATGCCAAACCTCCAGGATCCATGTCATATTGTTGTTGAGATGGCTATTCGAAATGAAGAGATGCTTTCTACTTTTGGGAAAGGGAAACCAGTTGAGGTTCAGAATTTTCAGGGTAAGAAGCGAAAGTTCTTCAAGAAGAAAGATGCCCGATCGGGGGTAACAGCTAAGAAGAACAAGGCTGATAATGTTTTTTACAAGTGTGACAAGAAGGGGCACAATGCTAATGAGTGTCGCTCGGGTGATGGCAGAGCAGTTGCAGTGAGGCCAACTGTGAAGTGCTATAACTATGGCCAGATGGGGCATTACAAAGACAAGTGTCCCGAGGCTGCTAAGGCTGGAAAGGGAAAGGTCTTTGCATTCGAACCATCATCCTCTAGGCCAACGGCTGCTAAGAAAGGAAAGCTATAATGGAAGGTATGCTAATGATTCATAGTACTCAGGTTAGGATACTATTTGATACCGGTGCATCGCACTCATTTATATCTCAGTATTTGGTAGATTGCTTATGTCTGCAAACTTTATACCTTATTACTCCTTTAAGGTTTGCGAATCCTATAGGAGGTTATGCAACTCTGAGAACAAGATATGACCAGTTAGAACTTGATTTGTTAGGTCATATGTTTGAATGCAGTTTATATGTTTTTGGTTTCGTGGGTTTCGGGATTGTTTATACAAAAATTTGGCACAACACTCTTCGGGTGTGTTGGAAGAGATCAAAGTAAAGAATATAAATGGAAAATGAGGTAGATCTAACAAACACACCAAAAAAAAAACAAACATAAGTATAAAAACACAGAGATTTAGAGTGGTTCGGCATTGTAGCCTACGTCCACTATAGAAAGTTTGTAGTTTTATTGATGATTCTCGCTGGTTACAATTGTTTACAACAGAACACTGAAGGTACAATGAAGATTTCGGCAGAGTATCAGTGTTCCAAAGTCCAAAGTCCATTTTCTAAAGGCCTAGGATGGCTATTTATAGGTGTAGTCTGCAAATATCTCACTCCAATTTTGGAAATCTCCTTCTCTCATGTGGGTGGGCCCACATGATCGATCCCTGGCCATTTGGAATCGATCCATGATTGATACGTGCCAAATTCGTATCGATCCAAATTTGGTCATTTTGGGATGAGATCGATCATGAGCGTTCTGGAGGTAGTACGCAAGCTCTTGTGAGAATTTGGTGGCATTTGGACTTGTAGATTTTGATTATGATCGATGCAGGTTTGTGTTCTCAACATACGGCCGAGCTCGTATCGATACAACTCGTATCGCTTGCTTCGTACCGATGGTTTGCACATGTCGATCAAGTGAAGCGGGCTATCTTTTAGGATCGATCCACTTTTCAAGCCGAGTGACTGAGTCTTCCTTTCTTTTAGGCTCTGTTCGTATCCACCGTCGCAACTTCATTCGTATCCATCTGTCGCATTCAATTTCGTATTGATCGTTGGTGATTACTTCGTATCGATTGGTGAGTGATCTCTTCGTATCGATTAGTAGCCAGCTTTGAATCAATGATGCAAGGCCTCCTTCATATCAATCCGTAATGGACGATACGAACCATGTAGGCAAAGGACTAATACGAAGTGTCATTTATTGGTGAACACGAAGTGCTGTCATCATGACGGATATGAAAACAAACCCAGTTCGATGGATACGAAGGAAGGTAGCGTTCAATGGTTACGAACCGTGTTTCTTTTGGGGAATGGATACGAACGTGGTGTTTCCTCCATGTATACGAACTAGCCTGTTTTACTCGAGACTTGATGGTTACGAACCTCCATGGATACTAACATGGTTGGTTTTCTTGATTTTAATCGGTCAATATCTTGAGCACACGAACTCCAATTGACTTAAGATTTGGAACATTGGCTTTCATAACTTTGCTTGTCATTTCATATAAATTGTAGCTTGATCTGGACTCGAGCAAAATTTACCAGTATCCATAGTGGACCTGTGTATGACCGATCTCCGAGACGAACTGTCTTTCTTTTTTAGTTAATTTCTTGGTGTCACGGCCTTGCCAAAAGGCGGGATAAATTTGCCCCCCAAAGTACGTCTTGTGTGAACATGACGTGCTTTGAAAAGCTACGATCTTTAGACTGAAAAGTTTCACCCGATTTGGTGAGCAGTTGTCTTTTCGTCAAAAGATGTAACCTTCAATTGATTCCCGGTAATATAAATACTGAATTGTTGATTGTCAATGATTGTATAGTGCATTGTTGTAACTAAGTATTGAGTGTTAGAAATATGTTGTTCATCATTGTGATTGTCACCAGGTGAGCATTAAATTCCTATAAGTTTTAAAAGTTGAATGTTAATTCGTCACACATAAATGTATGTTAACCTAACTCCCATTAACGTTTGCACGTTCACGAGTCATTGTCAGTTTTTTCTTGTATCAACTTCTGTATCAATCCTCTCCCGAGTCGATGTGAAATTCGAGTTGTAACAATGCTTGATGGTCGTTTTATTGTATCTCTTCGTATCGATCCTCTCCTGGATTGATGAGAAAAGTTGAAAAATCATATTCGTAGTGATGGCGATCAACACGAATTGGTTGGCTTCTCGAAACATTTCGTATCGATGAATACGAATTTCTGTGGGCTTTAGGTTGAAGGATACGAACAAAAAATTTCGTATCGATGCAATTCTAATAGGTTCGAACCGCCCAAACAAGCTTTGGCTTTGTGCTCCGTATCGATTACATGATGGGTACGAGTTGCTTCCTCCTAAATGGGCCATGGATGGACACGAAGTGATCTTCGTATCAGTGGTATCAACATTGTTCCGATCGATTCATTGGATACGAACTGGCAATTTCGTATCGGTTGGGTTGAAAGGTACGAGCAGTTCAATTCGTATCGGTTAAGGGTGAAGACCGCTTCTACCGGTAAACTTGTACTGGGATACGAATCGCCATCTGCCATCTATATATATTCGACCTTGTACTCAGAGCAATCTTTACTTGCTCATTCTTCAGCCACCTTCGTATCGTTCTCTGTCAAAGCCTATTGAAACTGTCTTTGCCTTCGAATCGAACCAAACCTTCAATCCTCTAAACCAATCGTTGAAACTAGGTAAAAAGGCCATGAATTTGTGTTGAAAATGATGAGACTCGAAATTCTTTGCCATCTAATTTATTCCGTGACCGGTTATGATGAAGTGGAGACCAGAGATGGGCCAGAGCGAGGTTGGGAATGGAGGAGGTGATGCCTGAGTGGTTTTGGAGAAGAAAAGGTGTGGGGATACGAAGGACTCATGGAGGAATGGCTCGGCCTCGACTTCGTATCGATGGAAGAAGGAAGGGAATAACACTTTCGTATCGACCTAAGGAGAATAATTCGTATCGATCTTGGACGTAACACAATTTCGTATCGATAGGAGAGGCTTGCTTCATACCGATGGCTTGTGGATCTTCATATCGATAGATCGATACGAAATTTTGAGCAAAACGACTGATACGAAGGCGTTGTCGATAATCGGTACGAAGCAAAGGATTTTTTATCGATACAGGATGGTCTCTGCTGATCGATATGAAATGAAGCCCTATGACCGATACGAAGTGATGGTTCCTGAACCGATACGAAGTGTATCTCTGATGGCCGATCCAATTTTAAATTCTGATCGATACAAAATTCCTTGCATTCTTGAACACTTGACTCCGACGAGCTTCTGCCCTGCATAAATGGACTTAATCGCTTCACTGCATATCTGACTGTCTTTCGAAGCTCATCGATGGAACTGTAACATGACAAAATTTGTTGAACTTTAACTAGGATCGGGCTTCGAAGTTTGGATAGCACGGTTGTGACGGTCAGCGATGACGGTCACTCCGGTTGAATTTCGAAGTTTTGTCGTTCAAACACCTTTCAACTCTCGTAGAATTTCTTAAGTAATATACAGCACTTCGCTGCACAACACATTCACGCACTTCAAACTGGGGGAAACACGGGTTTATTGTCATCTAACGATGATTTTTGCTGAGTTGATTAGCCATGGAACCCGGAAGTTTGCAACCGCAGGAAGCTTAAAGTTTGCCTCTTAATCGAGGTGTCGGCTATCGCAGCCGAAGTTGTTGGTCCTGCTCCAAATGAGCTACCAGGGGCTGTTTTCATCGTGCTTCCACAAGATTCGGTTCCTTCTAATATTTCTGAAGACATGCTGGGCAGGATTTGCATAAGGCATGGATTGTCAAGAGATAATGTCTTATTGCCAGGGGCAGAAGATAGAGCCCATACTACCCCGGAAGGGTACACGGCCTGTAATAGATTTTCGTGCGTAGCTGGGATACTTCCTCTATTTAATCAATACATCCAGGAAGTGTTATTCTATTTAAAGATTGCCCTGTCATAGCTGCACCCGAATGGGTTTGCCTTGCTGAATAGCTTATTCATCGTCTTCATGGAGCATCTCTTCCAACCCCTAACGCTAGAGGAAGTCGGATACTTGTTCAATATAAAAGCCGAGGAGATAACCCATCCTTCACTTTCTTAGAGGCAGTCAGGAACTATCAAGTCGTGATCGGAGCCTGGACCAAGATGAGTTATTTCAAGACCGAATGGTTCTACGTTCGGTGCCCACCGAGCTTTGCCAAACGGTGGCTGGCCAGATGTAAGTGCTTCAACTTCTATGCCGATTAACTGGATAATCTGACTCTGGATCTAACTCTTTCTTTCTTTCACAGCTTTGATTCCACGCCCGAAGGGGCTCAGTTTAAGGAGATTGTAAGAGTTCTTCAAGAGGTGCCTGCCAAGTGCAGAGAGATCGATGAGGTCCTCACTGATGAAAATCGGAGGGTCGTTGGGCTAATCGATAGAGATCAAAGCATCGGGCTTGAAGGATTTTTCAGGATGGCTCCAACGAGGCAAGTCAGAAGGAGAGCTCCTGGAATCGTAATCACCGAACAGGGTGACGATGAGAATCTTCCCGCTGGAGACGAGCCCGCACCCGGGCCTTCACAAAGTCATCGACACTCAGAAAGGATAAGGAAAGGCAAGGTCGCTACCCACAGAGCTCCGAGATGCAAGTCTGTTGTAATGTCTTTGCCAGCAGCGGCTGTTGTAATTTCAGAGGCTCCCTCTTCACAAATAGAGAGTCCCCTCGAGGGACTTGCAGATATTCCCACTTCGGACGATGTGCCTCTTCACCAAGATACCGGATTAGAGGGGCTTCACAGTGCCTTAGATTTAGGAGAGCCAAATCCTCCGAGTATGGCTGCTACATCCAATTAGTTAGGGGGTTTACACATGCATGCACACACTACACGACACCACACAACTAATATTCACGAGCTATTCAATCTCCAGAGATAACTAATTATGTTTCCTTTTTCACTTTACAGATGCAATGTCGAAGAAAGGGTGCATGGTCAGTAGCCTCCGTGTCATACGCCAATCTTCTAGTTAATACCGAGAGTCCCGTAGGCATGAGTCTGATTACGATCGCCGCTACTCTAGTCAAGATAGGGATCACTATGATATGGAGAGAGACAGGGAGAGAGAGAGAAAGAGAGAGAGGGGGAAGAGACTGGCGAGATAGGCGCTGCTCCCGATCGCTCTCTCCTCCATCTAGAGTTCCCTTACCACCCTCTGGTTCTGGAACACACACTGTTGAAACTCCGCGTCATCCAGTGCCTCCACAAACCTCAAGGCCTGGCGAGCAGCGCCACAGAACTGGGGCGGATGCTCCCATTGTTACCACATCAACGGCTATAGAGCTTACATGAGAAGGAGCCACCCGAATTACTAAGCTAAAGGAAGATTTCCCTAATATCTGCTTTAATGGCTTTCACTTCCCCCTAAACTTGAGGTTGATTCCAAAAGGGGTGGAAAAAATGGTGCACGACTATGTGTATGATGCTTACAGCCAATACCATGAATGGAAGAAAACTGTATAAAAGGCTTTGGCGGTGGCATTCGATCTAGCGAAGACAATTGGACAGCTACAAAAAGATCTATCTCACAAGGATCAGATAGTTCAAGTGCTCACCAATGAAAACGACACTTTGAGGAATTCAGAAACGGAGGCCTTGAAGAAAGTCGATGAGGCCAACAAGAAAATGGAGCAAATGAGGCAAGAGCACTTGAAACTGGTCGACGATATGGGCCATAGAAATTCCATCGTCACATCTTAAAGGGACAATGCGCTTAAAGAGCTTAATGTGCTTAAAGCTAAGTACACCGAGGTCGACGCTAATAAGGCTGCTCAGGAGGCATGTGATCAGACTGTAGAGCTTAAGGGAGAGCGGGATGCAGCAGTTCTAAATGTTCAGGAAGTCGAGGCTAGAATTGAAGTTGAAGTTGGAGCAGCGAAGGCTAGGTTAGAAGGCGATATAGAAGATCTTCTGATCACTTACAACGCCAATGTCTTGAAATACCGTGGCTTGAGCTGGCTCGAGATTACCCGACCCATTTGCATAATGCCTGGTGCCTTTTGGTGGATGATGAGAAGGCTGAATACCACACTACATCTATTGATGAGTTTGAACTGGAGAACCGGGTGTTGACCGAAGTTGAGAGGAGAATTCTCCATGAGGCTATTGTTACATTCAAGAAAGAGAAACTCGCCACTCAGCATCCGGAGGTCGGAGAGGGCTCTGGTGTTGAGCATCATGACAGAAGTTCAGAAACTCCCGTGCCAACCCAGACCGAACCTACACCTGCAGTCAATCCTCTACCTATGCCTGCATACGATCCCGATCACCCTCAACTGTCTCCGGATCGCAAGCACATTTTCGAAGGAGTCCCGGCTCCACCCATGAGCCAACCTGAGGAAGGTATTCTGAACACTTCTCGAATTTATTCAAAGTCTGGAGTGTTATCATAAGAAGTCACTAATATTTTCTCTTATCTCCATTCAATTATAGGAGCTGCACCGGCTGTGCCCTCTACAACCCAAGAGAAGCATCAAGAGCAGGAGGCAATCGTGACGGAGGCGACGACTACTACAGCCACTACATCGATTGAGAAAGTTGTTCGTCGATGGAAATTCTATCGGTTTAGAAAACCGTCGAACGAATTTATAATAAAATTTTAACCACAAGCACATGGCGCACTATCATAGTACGTAGTGAGTACGGGTTGATCCGTAGTGAAATGTTAGATTTTAAATTCCTATTCAATCAAATTATACCAAATTCGAGCGATTGTTTTAACTACAAAGAAAATTCAAAAACTAACACTACAAAAGTGAATGAAAACTATGAGGATAAAATGACAATTTAGAGATAAATCCACAAATTCAAAAACTAACACTACAAAAGGGAATGAAAACTATGAGGATAAAATGAAAATTTAGAGATAAATCCACTCTCTTGATCACATAGTTCAACAAAATGAAGTTATGATCTCTCTTTTCTTGTCATTAGTGTAATTAGTTGATGTGCTTATCATAAGTATGGTATATTTGTGTTATTAATTAGCTCAATATAAACCATCAAACTATAACACAACCACTAATACACATTTAAGTCTCATGAAATATGACAACAAAGTTGAAAGCAAAATCTATTTTAAGCATGGCCTATTAACTATTGTTTAGAAATATAGGCTATCAAATTTTAATTTCAACAATCACTTCATTACCATCATCAAATGTAGATGAAGAGGTAATTATTGTTTGTGATTGTTTAAGCATAGCCTATTTGGTGTCAACAATATAGGCTATCAAATTCAAATCAAAAACAACAAGTTAAACCACTTCAAATGTTTCATTAAGCACAAAAAGAGAACATAAACATCAAAATGTTGAAGCTACATAATTAGAGAGCTTCATTACCCCTAAATTGAAGGGGTTTATCCTCTCATGTTTGTTATCAAATCAACAAATGTAGCTTGCAACATGAAACAATAAGATGAGGAAAAAGAGAGCAAAATGAAAAGAAAAACTAAGTAAAAAGAAATAACACTGATCTACTTGCATGAAAAGCAAACTACAATACTAACATAAGAAGAGAATAATCATGTAAATAAAAGAGAATACTAATTAACATTGCATAAAAAAAGTAAAATTACATGAAATAAAATGGCTAAGTAGCCATGGAAAAAGAAGAGCTTTGATTTATTTTCCTAAACTAAACTAAAGAGAAGATAGCCTAAAAAAGAGGAGAGGGTTACATGAAACATAAAGTGTATTTATACAAGTTTAAAACCCTAATTCACTTGTTTGGGAACTACCCAAAATACCCTCTTGGGAAGTGTGGTGGCCAAGTTATCATTAACTTCAAATAATCATCCATTAAGTGTGCATGAAGATTTAATGGCCTTTTAGCATGTGCATTAGCTCCTAAGTGTACATTATGATAGGTGGGTAAGTGGGGTCCTCCATGATCATCACTTTGAATTATTTCCATCTCCATTCCTTTATATTCACTCTTGTGCATGCATATCTTCATGAAGCCACTTGTAAAATTCACTAAAATTCCTACAAAACAACTAAGAAAATTCCAAGTAAATTTTCACAAATTAATAAATGACAAAAATGACCATTTTGCCCCTATATGAATATGAATATGTGACAATTTGAAAATAATTTGAATTTTGGTTTAAACAAGTTAAAACACCCAATATGATCGTTTATTTAATTTAAATAGATTAAATATGGTGGTAAAAATATGCACATTTACGTGCACATCAAATACCCCCACACATATCTTTTTATTCGTCCTCGAATAAAGAAAAAATAAGATAAATCCGTTTTCGTAGGGAGCACGATTGCATTGATCGTATGCAACAAGCAATTAAACCTCTGGGTGTTCCCAGTAGGACGAGTGTTTTCTTGTGAGGGTTTTCAGCGGATACTGCCCACAAAATCCAAATGCAAGATGAAAATATTTACAAAATGCAAGATTTATTTACTAAGAGATGAATGCGAGTTTTTGGAAATATTTACAAATGAAAGATTTACTTTTAAATAGACACAAATAAGTTAAATATAAGTTTTGGTCATTATCTTGAAAATATAAGTCATTTACTCGTCAAAATTTCCAACAAAAATCAAGTTATCATAACAAATAGACAATAGTTTAACTCGTTGTTTTAGTTGATAACAAAGTGTAACCATGAAATAGATCCTTAGTTGATTATCAAAGTGGTATTTTCATTTCTTTTCAATAACAAGTCAAATCAAATAAGTAAAAATAGTGCTTGGATTCCAATTGCTTACACTTTCTTATTTGAAAATTTTATTGATATTAACAATATCTACATATGCCTAACATAGATAAACTGAGGCTGTAACGACCTGCCTTTTTGGACGTTTTAAGCAAACACACACGTCTGACTCAAACCATTCAAAAGGGCAGATTGTTATGGAGTAAATAAGAAAAAGCAGAGAAAGAAAGAAACAATTATAGAATCTCGCAACGGAATGACAAAATATAATAATCAAATAAACATTTCATGAAGCTGTTTACAAATAACATTGATTAAACTTTTATAATATAGATCAGAGTTATATACAACAAGAATAAATAATAAATAAATGCAGCGGAACAACATTATGCAGTGAAATAAATATAATACATAATAATAGTAGAAATATTTGTCTTCATTCTCCAAAAAGCAGTCTTCGATAAACTGAAAAGCTCAGACTAACCCAAGTGAATTAAAAAGACAAAACACTCGAGTCAGAACTAAAAGATCTTATGTAACTTAAATCAACAGTAAATAAATATGAGTGTGACGGCGTCGGAGATGTTTATGGGGTTTAACATCTCCTATCCAGTGTCTAACGTGGGTGCAATAACTTAAGAGATGTTCGGGATTATCATCTCCTAAGGATCCGTTAAACTATCTACTACATAGTACAATACACTATTATAATAGTGTCTATAATAAAGTAAAGTATTAAAATAGCGTTAAGGCGTTACCCATATCCCCCTTAACACATTTTATATATTCCCATAGTCTATACAGTACCGTACGCTCCTCCATGAGGTTTACCCAGAGGGCACTCCATAGGTATGGTACAAAACAAATTCATAGAAAGCGCGATAGGGCATGTGAACACGGCACTCGAGGCAATGCCAGGGTACATATACCAATTAGGGATCTGGACTGGTGGTAACGCATAGCAGCTACTACCGCCCACCTCGAAACACACTCCCATAATCAAAATCAAGGGGTGGCCACTAAATCATCACAAAGTCATAATATGGTATCAAAGAAGCATGTCTGATAGGAAGAATGACCTCACTTGGCCCAGTGTGGTGTTAGTCCATGAGTTGATGGTTTTGATGACAACAACCTTAGAATAAGATTATAAAATATAAATACTAACATTATAGTTTAGATATATATGTATATGCAGAATTTAACCATGCAGGTACCAAGAATGAAGACTGTACAGTATAGAGATTCAAGATATCAAGATTGAAGACTCATGAGTATCAAGAATATCAAGATTATCAAGAGTTCATGATTTCAAGATAAGTATTGAGTCTAGAATTGTGTTAAAACTTCACAATAGCACTGAAATCTTCATTTGGGATGGAACCCATTTCTACCTTTTTAGTGGCTTACAAACCCATGACAAGTAGCTTACAAACCTACGACAAGTGGCTTACAAACCCACGAACATCCTGGTTTTGTACAAGTTCTCGAGTCCTGATGTGATGAGATATTCTGCAGGAAGAAGCTTGCAAAACTACTTCAAAATGATTTTCAAAACTGCTTTTCAAAATGTTTTAGCCTTAAAAATTATCTTTTCAAATGATTTTCAAAAAGATGTTTTAGCCTTAAAAAATATTCTTTGATTTTGTTTTTAAATAAATTCTTGTATTAAACTTCGTTTGTTTTGAACTTCGTTTGTTTTAAACTATCTTTTAATATATTTAACATTTAATCTTTACTTAGATTCAAATATAAAATTATAGTAAAATTTTATATATATTATTCTCTATATTTATCTATGTATTTTATCTATAGTCAAGTATATTAATAAAGTTTAAAATAGTTTTAATATAAGATAAAGGTTATTTTCAAAGAAAAACAAAACATCAAAATTTCCTTTGGGATGTCGACATGCCCTAGTACCCCATTTCGACATAGTGTCAGTTAGGACCAAAAATTTGAATTTCAAAAGAAGTGTCTATTCGCCATGACCTTTCATGAATAGACATGGCTGTTGTTCTTCTATAAATAGCGGTTGGTTTCAACGAATTTTATATCAGATTTTCTGGTTTTTCACTTCTCTTCTTCTTCCACATTTTCTTATTCAAAATCCTATCATCACTCTGCCGAAATCAACATTGAATCTAACTAGATCATCTCTAGTTTGATTCTCTATCACTATCTCAACAAGATCCCAGTGCTATTTAGAGTTATAGGCTTCTTTGTAATCTATCTAGCGAGAAATGGTGTGATTGTAGCCTTAGAAATCAATCAAGTGAGAAAAGGTGTGATTGTAGCCTTGGAAATCAATTGGGTGAACTTGTTGCCCCGGAAATCAAGTATCTCTACCTAGAGGATTGTGAATCTGGAGGGTGTACCTCGTAGCCTTGAAACCGAGGGTGTAATTATACTATTGCTTTTGAAAGGAAATCCGTACTTAGTTGTGCGGGACTGGATGTAGGGTAACTACGAACCAGTATAAAATCCGGTGTGTTCTTTCCTTTACTGCATTTACTTTATTTCTGCATCTGTGTTTGATTCTGTGATTATATCTGTGTTTGAATATTGCATACATTTGTGTACAAATCAACAATAACTCAAAAAAATTTAGTAATTTCTAATAAACACTATTCACCCCCCCTCTAGTGTTCATTCTAGCCTTAAGATCCATATTCCACATTCCTCACATTTGGTATCGGAGCGAGGTTTTCAAAAGTTTCATAATCTAAATTTTGAAAAGTTTTCTAAATGGCTACCAACACTGGTACTGTTTCTAACACTAGTTCATTTGTAGAATGTCAGTCTACTGTCAGACCACCACTTTTTAATGGCAGTAACTATGCATATTGGGCAGGTAGGATGAAAATATATTTACAATCTGTAGGATTAGACACTCGGAATATCACTCAGAATGAATATTCTGAACCCACAACTGACTTTGCACAGTGGACCACTGAGCAAAAGGCTGTTGCACAAAATAATTCTAAAGCAATGAATATTCTGTTTTGTTCACTTGATAGGAATGAATTTAATAGAGTGTCAGTTTGTAAGTCTGCATATGAAATCTGGAAAACTTTGTAAGTTACTCGTGAAGGAACAAGCAAAGTTAAACAGACCAAAATTTCCATGCTCACAAATCAGTTTCAGTTATTTAAAATGAATTCTAATGAGTCTATTTCTGATATGTATAGTCGATTTCAGGATATTGTACATTCTCTCATATCCTTGGGAAAAGTGTTTTCTAAAGAAGATCAAGTCAGGAAAATTTTAAACTCTCTCACTCCAGATTGGGATCAAAAGACACTTGCAATCGAAGAGGCAAATGACATCAGTATTTTCAAGATAGAAGAATTAATTGGAAATCTAATGTCGTTTGAAGTCCAAATGATCGGGAGAAGAGAAAGCAAAGCATCTGAAAAGAAATCAATGGCATTCAATGCATTGACCGATGAATCAGACTCAAATAGTGATAATGATGAAGAGATAGCTCTTATGACCAGAAATTTTCGGAAATTCTTGAAATATAGAAAGATGAATAATTTCAAGAGAAACAACTATAAGAATCCGGGAAATCAGAATGTAATGACAAATAATGTCAAATGTTTCAACTGTGACGAACCAGGCCATATCAAAAGAGACTGTCCGTATCCAGAAATGCAGAATCCTCCTATAAACAATGAATCAGTAAAGAAACGGAAGCGTGCATTTACTGCTACTCTAGATGACTCAGACTCGTCCTCAAGCGATGTTGATGATCAGAAGACAGATAACTCAAATTTGTGTTTCATGGTAGTTCACGACTTCAACAAATTCAAGGAAACAGACACAGAAAAAGGTACACATTTACAATACAATTGATTGAAATTGCATGCTTAGAATTAGATGATTGATTGCTTGATTGATTGTTTTTTGAATTGGTGTGTTGATTGAATTTTAAATTTATTTTCTATTATTTTATTATATTTTTATTATTAGTTTTATTATTATTTATATATATATTTTATGGAATATAATATAATCATAATATTATTCCAGATATATATATTTAGTCATAAATAAATAAATATATATATATATATATATATATATTAGAGTAGTTAGGAAAATTAAATCATAGAATATTTCAGGCACATGTCGACATGGTCCCTACCATGATGTCGACATGGGTACAAATTTTGAAATTCAAAATTTGAATTCAAATGCTTGAATTTCCCTCCACCTTTTCACTTCATTCAATACTCTGAAAATGCATCTTTTGACCAGAGAACATGTCTTTCAAAAATCTATTTATTCACTATCTTTTATCACAACTTTTCACTTTCATTTTCAAATTCAAACTCTCTCTTCAAAACTCCAAGCTCTCTACTCTCTACTTTAATGGCTTCTTCAAGCAACCCCTCCACCATGAGACTTTCCAGAAACTTGAAAGAGCAACTCCTCAATAATCCGAAGGCAATAAAAGCATACATCAATTATGCTAACTATGGAAAAGTCCATCCCGGAAAGTTTGCTATTTTTCAAAATTTTGCTTCTTATGAAATTGATACTCTTTTCGTAAACAATCAAATTCTTAGTCTTCTCAAAATGATTTTGTTTGTTACCCAAATTTTATTAAAATTTTCTATCCAAATCTCAATCGAGAATTTTATGAAGGAAATGATAATGAAATTTGGAGTAGTGTCAAAGGCACTAAAATTGTTTTGAATTGTGATCTATTGGGTACCATTCTCAATTGCAAAAGCATGGGAATGGATCTTTCTAGTTTTCAAATCTATGAACATGATCGTGAGACATTTCATCATATTTTTGAAAGAGATGAAAATTTTGAATTTAAAAACCGAAACTTTCATCCTAAAGCAAGAATTTTCAACCTTCTTTTACAACATACTTTGACCCCAAGATCGGGAAATTTTAACAATCCTACTTCAAAAGTGTGCAAAGCACTTTTTGCTATCTTCGGAAATTATGATATCAATTGGGCGGAAGTTATTTTGGATGAACTTCGTCCTAAAAATTTTGAAATGGGAGAAAACACTTTATATCATGGAATTTACCTTACTCGGATTTTCAACTATTTTGGAGTAAATTTCAAACGAGAAGAATTTATTTCAAGAAAAGTTTTTAATATCTCAAACATTTCTCTCATGAAAATCCCATATGTTTTTCAACCTTATGAGAATCTTGCCGAAAAGGAAGAGCGTTTGGCTCATGAAGAAATGGAAGAGGAGGAAGAGGAAGAAGAAGAAGAAGGGGATGAAATGGAAATAGAAGAAGAAGAAGAAGGTGAAACATCCCTAGAAAGTATTGAATATCCCTCCAATCCTACCAACAAAACCCTTCTCAAAAACCAAAAGATAATTGTTAAGAATCAACGGATTCTTAAACGATCCGTTAGTAAGAAGTTGGACAAAATGTCATCCAAGTTGACCAAGTTTTTCTCCAAAGTCAGTAAGAAACTTGGATTATCTTCATCTTCATCATCCTCTAACTAGTTGTATCTTTTCATTTCATGATGTATTACTCTAGTTTACTTTAGTTTGAATGTTTTTGTAGTTATTTATGGTTAATCATTGTATTATCTTATTATGCAATGAAATTGATTTCCTTTTCTGTTATCTAGCTTATCTTATCTCATGAATAAATGTTAGTATATTATATAAAAATATATATATATATATACACAATTATTCACAAAATAAAAAAAAAGTCATTAAAATTCACTAGACCATGTCGACATCCCCCCCTTGACCATGTCGACATGTACTGGTCAGAAATGACATTTCATTTCAAATTTGAAATTTGAATAACTACCCTATGTCTATTCATTTCAAACGAATTCCTACACCTATAAATACCTATTTCTTCCAGAATTCTTCACTCAATATTATTTTCTATCTTCTTTATCTCTTATTCTTCTCACAAATTCAAAATTGGCAAATCCTATTCACAATATAACCGAGAATCTCGAAGAGACCCTTAATTCGTTCAAGAATATTCTTTCGTTCATTCTTCGTAACCAGCGACACTTAGAGTTGAGTCAAATGTAGATGATCAAGGAGCAAGAAAGGCATTTCGATGCAATGCGATGGATGATTTCTTCACTGCACAAGGATGATAACGAAGCACATCCTCATGTCTCTCTCACAAATGATAATGAAAATTGGGATGCCATCAAAGCAGACCCTATTTTCGGAGAAGAATGATGGGTGGAAGTTCCTCGAAACGTTTGATGTTGGTTTGTTCGCTTTGTTTGATTTGATTTCTTTGATTGAAATTGTGTGTTTTGATTGGTTTGATTGACACTTGGTGTGGATTGATGAATGTATAAATATACATTGATATATTAATTGAATATCATGTCTATAAGTATAGTTATTTCTTAATCTATCTATTATATACTCTATTATATAGTTTAATGCAGGTACTTAAGTACAAGAATGAGGAGGAGTTATATAGTTTGGAGTTAGTTTGTTTTTGTTGATGACAAAGGGGGAGAAATATAAAATAGGAGAGTTAGGCATAGATTAAGGGGGAGTTATCAGTTTTAGGGGGAGTTATTAGGATAGAAGTAATATTTTATAAACAACGGTTGTCATCATCAAAAAGGGGGAGATTGTTAGTCCATGAGTAGATGGTTTTGATGACAACAACCTTAGAATAAGATTATAAAATATAAATACTAACATTATAGTTTAGATATATATGTATATGCAGGATTTAACCATGCATGTACCAAGAATGAAGACTGTACAGTATTGAGATTCAAGATATCAAGATTGAAGACTCATGAGTATCAAGAATATCAAGATTATCAAGAGTTCAAGATTTCAAGATAAGTATTGAGTCTAGAATTATGTTAAAACTTCACAATAGCACTGAAATCTTCGTTCCGTATTTTCATTTGGGATGGAACCCATTTCTACCTTTTTAGTGGCTTACAAACCCACGACAAGTAGCTTACAAACCTACGACAAGTGGCTTACAAACCCACAAACATCCTGTTTTTGTACAAGTTCTCGAGTCCTAATGTGATGAGATATTCTGCAGGAAGAAGCTTGCAAAACTACTTCAAAATGATTTTCAAAACTGCTTTTCAAAATGTTTTAGCCTTAAAAATTATCTTTTCAAATGATTTTCAAAAAGATGTTTTAGCCTTAAAAAATATTCTTTGATTTTGTTCTTAAATAAATTCTTGTTTTAAACTTCGTTTGTTTTAAACTTCGTTTGTTTTAAACTATCTTTTAATATATTTAACCTTTAATATTTACTTAGATTTAAATATAAAATTATATATATATTATTCTCTATATTTATCTATGTATTTTACTATAGTCAAGTATATTAATAAAGTTTAAAATAGTTTTAATATAAGATAAAGGTTATTTTCAAAGAAAAACAAAACATCAAAATTCCCTTTGGGATGTCGACATGCCCTAGTACCCCATGTCGACAAAGTGTCAGTTAGGACCAAAAATCTGAATTTCAAAAGAAGTGTCTATTCGCCATAACCTTTCATGAATAGACATGGCTGTTGTTCTTCTATAAATAGGGGTTGGTTTCAACGAATTTTATATCAGATTTTCTGGTTTTTCACTTCTCTTCTTCTTCCACATTTTCTTATTCAAAATCCTATCATCACTCTACCGAAATCAACATTGAATCTAACTAGATCATCTCTGGTTTGATTCTCTATCACTATCTCAACAAGATCCCAGTGCTATTCAGAGTTATAGGCTTCTTTGTAATCTATCTAGCGAGAAAAGGTGTGATTGTAGCCTTGGAAATCAATCAAGCGAGAAAAGGTGTGATTGTAGCCTTGGAAATCAATTGGGTGAACTTGTTGCCTTGGAAATCAAGTATCTCTACCCAGAGGATTGTGATTCTGGAGGGTTTACCTCGTAGCCTTGAAACCGAGGGTGTAATTGTACAATTGCTTTTGAAAGGAAATCCGTACTTAGTTGTGCGGGACTGGATGTAGGGTAACTCCGAACCAGTATAAAATCCGGTGTGTTCTTTCCTTTACTGCATTTACTTTATTTCTGCATCTGTGTTTGATTTTGTGATTATATTTGTGTCTAAATATTGCATACATTTGTGTATAAATCAACAATAACTCAAAAAGACTTAGTAATTTCTAATAAACACTATTCACCCCCCCTCTAGTGTTCATTCTAGCCTTAAGATCCATATTCCGCATTCCTCACACGTGGCTCCTATTTTAGTCACATCTAAGCTGACTCACAGGAGTCAGGGTCACATAAATACCTCATACAGAATCGTACACCAAACCATCCTACTTCATTTTTGGAATCTCCACCACGTGCACAATTGTTAAAGTGGTTTTCGGTATTGGCAGAGAGTATGACAATATTCGATCCCGGTCTCTTTAACAACCAAACGCTTATTTCACACTAGATGGTTCTTTTACATTTCAAAGGTCAATTCACAATTGATAGTCAAAATATCATATTCTCAAAACCATATCACTTTCGAAATCATATTCACTTTCAAAACCATATTCACTCTAGTTGAGTAGCGCTGGTTCGATACCCAACAGCCACAATAATGAGACATAGTGCACGGCCACTTATAAAACCGGCTAACCGAAGGCTATGGAATACAATGTATCCATGGCCCCAAAGTTTTAAAAGTTTTATTTTTTTCCTCAAAAATGGTGCCATCTTCTCCTTTCCCTCCCGTACCTGCTCCATCCTTTCCCGTACCTTCCTCTCCTGCTACACCATCTCCTGTCCTTCCAATCCCTGTTCCTCCTCCTACCGGCCTTTCTCCCTCAACCGAGTCAAACCCCCTACCCATCAATGTTAGTTCTCCAAACCTAGCTTTAAGCCTTCTGCCTGCCAAGCTTAAGCCTCCTCCTTTCCCACCTGACCCTCATCCCCAGCATCTTTCTTCTCTGTTGGGAAGACCTCCTATACCATCTCCCAAAGCCATACCGCTCTCCGGCCCTCATGCTGATCCATCTCCTTCACCACTAGGTTGCAGTCAACAAGCTTGGACTTCCTTATTCAAACGCAAACCTCTCAATGCGGGGAAGTACAAGCCTGTTAACCTTGTCCCTTCTTTCTTTGACGAAGTGCTCGACTTGGTAGACGACGTGGTTCAGGTAGGCTCTTCAGTTTGGAAGGATCACCTGGTGGGTTTTTTCCTTGACAATCCTTTGTCGTTCTCTTCTGTTGTTGCTAAACTGAAAAACATTTGGAAACTAAAAGGATCGGTGCAAGTTAAATCTGATGGAGTGATATTTCTTTTCTTGCTTTCGTCAGAAGAAGATAAAAGCAAAATTTTACTGGGAGACCCCATCATAATGAACAATAAAGTTTTTATCATTAGGCCATATGATTCCGCTGTTAGCAATGTATGTGGATCTGTTCCCTCAGTGCCTGTGTGGGTTAAACTTCGTAATATTCCACTTTTTGCCTGGACTCACCTTGGCATTAACTGGATAAGCAGTCGAATAGGTAAAATGCTCTGTATGGATGAAAGAACTGAGAAACTTGAAAGACTGGAATTTGCCAAATGCATGATTGAAATCAAGCCAACCAGGGAGTTACCTAATGATTTCCTAATTAGCCTGGCTGATGGGGGTGTTCAACGTATTTACGTTGAGTATTTATGGCAACCACTAATTTGTGTTCAGTGTAATTCCTTTGGGCATGTTAAGGATACGTGTGACAAGAAGGTAGAAACTGTTAACACTATGAATGGCAAGGAAACAGGTAAAAAGCTCAAGGAAAAGATAGCAAAAAACAAAGTAAAGTCTAATAAGCAAGTTCAAACATGGCAAAAGGTGGGGTATAACAGGAAAAATATGGGAATGAATAGGAGTTTCAGAAGGGTGATTAATAAGGTAAATATTCAGGAGAGTATAAAAGGAAGTGAGAGATCAAATGGAAATGAGGTTGTTGTTTTAAAGGAAAATACTGAGATGAACACAGTTAACGAAGAAATATCTGATAAGGAAGGAAATCAAAAGCAAAATGCGGTGTATGTTTTGGATATTAACAATCCAGAGGCTATTACTGAAGTCATTCCTGTAATAGCTTCTGTTTTCAAGTTACCAAAGTGCAACACGATAGAGGAAGTAGAATTAAAGGAAAATACTGCGTTGAACACTGTAAACAAAGTTAGATCTGATAAGGAAGGAATTCAATTACATAATTTGGTGAATATTTTGGATACTGACAATCCAGTGGCTGCTACTGAAAATATTACTGTGGTAGCTTCAGATTTCAAGCTACCTACGAGCAACAGTTTTGACATTCTTCAAACAATGGAAGGTAAAAGTAATAATGTTAACGCTCAAGTGTATGAAAATCATAAACCAGAAAAGGACCATTCTCATGAGTCTGAGGTTTCGCCAGTGGAAAACTTGCATGCAACTCCAGTTTGTGATACATCAAGTTTAACTGGTTCTGGTTTTTCTCATATTCAAAGCATTGCAACTGCTGCCACCTTTTCTGAAGCTTTTTCTTCGGGAGGAACAAAATGCAGTGAGTTTGCCACTGACGATTCACTTTCTTCTCTACCACTGTCTATAAATTTGGGAACCCGATCTATGAACTCCAATTCATCCAACTCTCTAGTCACAGTTAATCCACCAATCCAGCAAATCTTCATCTCTTCTCAACAACCATCTTCATTTGCTCATTCCTTAGTGCACAGTGTGCATGTGCACGAAAATCTCCCCTGCATTCCACCTCCTATTCCTTCTATCATTATCAAACCTGCTCAATCCACCTCTTCAACTTCTAATTCAAATATCCACATCATAGGCACTGAACATGCTCCTTCTCTACACATTTCACCCAAAAAAACAGTGCCATCGCTAATTAGTATCCCTCAGCTTCCTTTTGATTCCCCACAGTCTCAAAAATCAAGACTATCTAAGAATCTACCTCTCTCTCCTCTCCTCACCGGTGCCTCGAACATGGTCCTTCGAAGCAAGAAATCTATCACCCAGTCTGAAAATTTGTCTGCTCAATGATGCAAACCATTGGAGCTTGGAATGTTAGAGGGGCCCACCAAGAAACCAAATTATCCCTATGCAAGAATATTATATCTCAGCATAATCTATGCATGTTAGCCATTCTTGAAACTAAATTAAACCTCGTCCACTCTATCAAAGCTGCTAAATACATTAACCCAAGGTGGGACATTATTCACAACCTTGATGAGGCACCATATGGTAGAATCCTCATTTTTTTGACCCAAACCTGATCCTCCTTTCCAAAGTCTTCGCTAATTCTCAAATCATTCACTGCCATGCCAAAAATATCATCACATCCTCCACCTTCTACATTTCTGTTGTCTACGCTACTAATAATAAAGTTGCTAGAACTACTTTCCTCCACGACCTTCCCATGCTTCGTCAAAATACTCAT
Organism: Allium fistulosum; assembly: GCA_030737815.1. Taxonomy (NCBI): domain Eukaryota; kingdom Viridiplantae; phylum Streptophyta; class Magnoliopsida; order Asparagales; family Amaryllidaceae; genus Allium; species Allium fistulosum. The sequence goes on from CM060906.1 coordinate 740,816,612, forward strand.
CCTTGGATCATTTTTGGTGACTTCAACTGCTGTAACAAACTTGATGATAGACTTGGGGGCAATACGCTCTCTCTTAATGAAATAGAACCTCTGCGGTCTGCTATTTTTGATTCTGACTTAGTGGAAATAAAGACCACTGGCATGAGATTCACTTGGAACAACAAACGAAGACATGGGAGTAGGACCTATACCAAGATTGACCATGCTTTTGGCAACCAGCTTGCCCACTCCAAATGGCCTACCTTATATAACCACCTTCCTCCTCCGCTTCTTTCCGACCACTCTCCTCAAATTGTTCACCTTCGGGAAGATGGCATCAATAGCATTTCAAGTTTCAAATTTTTTAATACATGGGTTAATGAACCTGATTTTATTGACTTAGTTAAAGATGTTTGGGCTAAACCTGTGTATGGTAATCCAATGTCTATTTTGCAGGTCAAGTTGAAAAGTACCAAGATGGCTCTCAAGCAATGGTCCAGAAACAGATTTGGAAAAGGAAGTAAACAAAGTTCGTACTGGAGGAATAAACTTGAAGAAATTCAAATTACTTTCCAGGATGATCCCCTCAATATTTCTACCAGTGCAATGGAGACGTACATATCAACTCAGTATCACGCTGCTCTGTCCAATGAGATTTCTATGATGAATCAAAAAGCAAGACTTAAATGGAGAACTGACAGAGACAGGAACAGTGCTTTCTTCCATGCTAACTTAAGGGCCAAACATTCCAGAGAAAACATAGTTTCCATCCAGGATGGCGAAGGTAATGTTCAGAGTACTAAACAGGGTGTGGACGAGGCTTTCATTAATCACTTCATCAATCTTTTCAACAACTCCGACAATTTCGAACTTGACGTAACCTCATTGCTCCCTCATCCCTTCCCAAACTGTCTGACAACGAACATGCCTCCTTGCAACTTGCTGTGACTGACGAAGAGATCAAATTGGCTATGTTTTCTCTTAATAGGAAATCAGCTGGAGGACCGGATGGGTTTAATGCTACTTTCTATTTTGTTTGTTGGGACATTGTCAAATATGAAGTGCTGCATGCTGTGAAGAACTTCTTCAAAAATTCCAAACTGATTCCATCTTTTAACAACACAAATATTGCACTAATTCCCAAAGTTCACAATCCTAACACGGTGTCCTCCTTCAGGCCTATCTCATGCTGTAATACAATCTATAAATGTATCTCTAAAATTATTGCGACCGGGTTGAAATATGTTATGAACAGCATTATATCGCCTAATCAAGCTGCATTTTTGCCAGGTCGTAACATTTTAGATAATGTCCTATTGGCTCATGAACTGCTGTATGGGTATAACAATAAGAACTCTTCTCCTAAAGCTATACTGAAATTGGACATCATGAAGGCTTTCGACATGCTTCAGTGGGAAGCCATTGTAAAAGTTATGCAGTGTATGAATTTTCCTGCTTCATTCATTGCATGGATTGTTGAGTGTCTCTCCTCCGTTCGTTTCTCGGTCAACGTCAACGGCTCCAGTGTTGGTTTCTTCGGAAGTAGGCATGGTATCCGTCAGGGGGACCCAATATCGCCATATATATTCATCCTCATCATGGAACTTCTCACGCAACTGTTTAAAAATAAAATGGCTTCTGGACATATCAGTCTCCACCCAAGATGCACTAACCCGGAGATCTTTTTATTAATGTTCGCTGATGACCGTGTTATATTCTGTTCCTCTGACAACACTACTATGCATGCCATTATGGATGTTCTTCATGTCTTTCATGCTATAACTGGTCTATCTGTCAATGTCCGCAAATCTGAAATGATAACTTCTGGCCTCACATCAACCCAAAACAATGATATTAGGGATATCACTGGTTTACAGTTCAGTAACAACACAATCTCTTATCTTGGTCTTCCCCTTACATTCACCAAAATTACTGTCAACCAATGTTTACCCATATATGAAAAGATCATCTCAAGACTCGAATCTTGGTCAAGCAAATTGTTGAGCCAAGCTGGAAGAATTACTCTATCTAAGTCAGTTATCTTCTCCATACAAGTCTATTGGGCTAGAATGTTCATTCTACCTTGGAAACTCATCAACATGATTCGTTCCGCTATCATGAGATTTATTTGGACTGTCAAAACTCTGGGACGTTATATAGCCCCTATTAGTTACAAGAAATTAGAAAGGCCTATTGCTAATGGTGGCCTTGGAATTATCAACATGCTTCACTGGAATCGTTCAGCTATGGCTCGTCTTATTTTCGACTGTATTTCTGCCAAAAGTAACATATGGGTTAAATGGTCCACTGTTCATGTTCTTCGCGGTGGGAACTTCTGGAAAATGGCTACTCCTACTAAGATCAGTTGGACATGGAGATCTATTTTCAAGCTTAAGGAAGCTATCCTACCTCTTGTTCGATACCCACTTAACCATAGTGCTGCCACCAGTTTTTGGGACGATCCCTGGATTGGACGTGGGGTTATCTTAAGGCGTATTCTTTCTTACGCTGAGTTAGTGCAATATGGTGTGAGACAGGAAGCGACTGTTCAGAGCTTAATCCAAGGCAATACCATTCGTCTCCCCAGGACTTCCAGCTTTAGAATACAACAACTTTGGAATAGGGCGGCTCAGTGCGATATTACAAATGATAGTAGCAGCTATGTCCAGTGGGGTAAAAACGTTAACAGGTTCAGTATCAAGGAAACATACACTTTCCTGTCTGGTCCTTTTGGAGAGAAATGTAAATGGAGGCGACGCATATGGAGCACTGATAATGTTCAGACATACAACCTTCTTCATTGGAAAGTGATGAACAGGGCGATCAATACTAAGATTAAGCTTCTCACTAAAGGTGTTCCTGTTACTGTTGGTTGTGTCCACTGCCATCATTCTCCTGAGATGGTAGAGCATTTGTTTTTTGAATGCGCTTATCTGAATGCCCTTTGGAAGTCTTGGATTAGGAGAATAGGTAGAAACTGGAAAGGTAATAACAATGTGGTGCAGTGGAAGTACATCTACGATAACACTGGAGGTAAAGGTAATTCGAGTAGACTCTTCCTTTTCATCGTCAAAAGATTCATGAAAGTGGTTTGGGACAAAAGAAACCGTCGTGTTTTCCAACCGGAAAAGAGCTTCACCCCTGTCTTGTTCGAGAAGCATATGACGAGGGAAATCAGACGTGACCTTTGCCATGTTTCTTTTGCTTTTGACCCTGGCATTTTCTGTTAGTTTCCTTATTATATTTCAGTTTTTTGTTGTGTTTTCTTTGTCTTCCCTAGTGATTGCTGCACTTTGTTTTCCCTTGTATTTCCTGCAAGTTTGACTTGTACTTACCCCTTCTTTCGAGTGTAGCAATAAAATGGTAGGGGTCCATTTAACCCCGTCGGCTTTGCCAAAAAAAACCATATTCACTCTCTAAATCATATTTACCTTTGAAATTATCGATAAGATAGGTTAATTAAATCCTCATTGCAAAACTATCATATTTGCTCAAATATGTCATTTCACAAAAGGTTTCAATTCCAAATTGCAATTTAGGTTGTATCATCATCAAGGATTTTAATATAAATACTTTAACTTTACACGGTTTGAAATTTTAGAAAATAGTTTAGGTAATCATAAATAGTTTTAATAGTTTTAAAAATAGTTTAAAATAGATTGAAATAGTTTAACTAGTAAAATAGTTTAAATAGATTTACATTTGATTTAATTAGATTTAAATTGATTTATATAGATTTAAAATAGATTGAATGGATATAAATTATCTTAAATAGATTTTAAATAGATTAAATAAATTTAAAACAGATTAAATAAATTTCAATTATATTAAATAGATTTAAAATAGATTAAATAAATTAAAAATAGATTAAAGAAATTTAAATTATATTAAATAGATTTAAAATAGATTAAATAAATTTAAAATAGAATAAATAAATTTAAATTAGATTAAATAGATTTAAAATAGATTAAATAAATTTAAAATAGATTAAATAAATTTAAATTATACTAAATAGATTTAAAATAGATTAAATAAATTTAAAATAGATTAAATAAATTTAAATTATATTAAATAGATTTAAAATAGATTAAATAAATTTAATTAGTTTAAATAAGTAAATTAGATTAAATATGTTATAGTAGATTAAAATAAATTAAAATAGTTTAAATTGATTAAAATGGTTAATTTAATTAAAATAGTTAATTTAATTAAAATAGTTTAATTTTGTTTAAAATGGATTTCAAAGTTTTATCCAAACATTTGAATAACTCAATTCCGATAAATTCATTTATATTTGACACTTCAACTTTGAATTCCCAATTTAAATCCTTTGAACAATTCATTAAATCAATTCCAATTTCAGCATTAATGCTTAGATTATAGAAAAATTCAGTATATATAAATAAATTTCTATTTCAAAATGCCAGTTAACTGAATTCAAAATTCAAAGAATTAAAAATCATTTAATTTAACCAATCCGGTGTCCGTATATAATTTTCTACCATATGGTCAATTGTACGGATATTTATCATTTCAATCTGCAATTTACAAATTTACGGTTATATCATTTCAAACTGCAATCCCGAATTAAATAAAAATCCATAAAATCGCTCGAGTTTATCATTTCAACTCATAACGATTTTTCCCTAATCTATAGATCGTTCGGGTATGTATCATTTCAACCCATAAGGAACTTGCAGTGTTATAACCATATAAAAATACAACATCCAGTCATCCAATATCAACAATCAAACATCCATAACAATTATTATCTAAATCAACCAATAAACATCAGTAGATAACTGATTATCATTAACAGGTATTAAATTTGCAATTAAATTCAATATTAAATTAACGATGATTAAATGCAAATAAAGTCAAATTTAACTAGAATGACAATTAAAACATACCAAACGTCAATCAATTAATTTCTAATCACATCTTAAGTTTAATTTAACTAACATAAGATAATCTAGTAGTTGTGAGTGGGTCAAAACACTCACCTTTAATTTCAAATCGATTTGAAATCCAAAATAAGGCCCAAAATTCAACAGTCTCAGAATTCGTCCAAATCAGCGTCAGAATGTCCAAAATTTTGATATGATCTCAGCAGAATAAACCGTGTGTGAATCCGACCTCGTATGTAAAAGTTATGTTAGTTAGAACGTTTAAATAAAAAAAAGGTAAAGAAGCATGTGTACCCACGTCAGCATAGATCAAATTCGAACGAACCCTAGCCGAAGTCGCGATCGACTAATCCAAACCACAGCCACCGCCACGTGGACCGCTAAAACGCACGCCACAATCACCTGCGCCTAGATCAGGCAACTCCACAAGCATCCCCTCGCCTGGCCGACCACCTCCATGCCGCGCGCAGCCCCTCCACCCTCGAAATCGCCGCCGCCACCATTCGCCTTTATCAACGATTTATGGTGAACTTCGATGACCTAGAGATGAACGAACAACGGATCTGTGGCCTACTCGACACCACCTTCCCAACGCCACCTCCCGATCGTTGATCAGATGAAAATTCACCGTTGGATCGTCCAAAACCTAGAATGGATAGCCGAGGTTCATCCTCGATTTCTGGACAAACGATGAACCCAATTGAAAAATGAATCACACCAGTGAATTATGCTCGTTGAGAGCTTCGAATCAGTATATAATTGGATATAGTTTGGAGGATTTTAAATTTTAAAATTGATTTGGATTTGTAGTTGAATCTAGAATTTTGGGTTTCTGCCCTTTGAGAAGGAGGAACAGACAGAAGTAGATGAATGTACGGAATAAGAAAAATGACTGCTAGGGTATGGGGAAACAAGATCATTTATATTAACAAATCCCGATAAGAAATAAACACATATCGAATCTGGTTCGAATTGACTACGACCCGAAAAGCCCGTTTCGCTTTCGAAACGAAAGTGGGTCATCCCATATATCAAAATAGATGTTTTCGATAATTTTATATCAAATGGAATATGATTCAAGTCCTAATTCCATCGTATGAAGAAGTTAGCTTAAAATCAGCTTATTTTAAATTGATTTCTACGCGTTTCGAGTCCGTATGATCAAACGACAAGTCTGATCGCTACGAAACTTGAAACCTTACAATAACTCACTGTTACGGATCCGATGAAACTAGTTTTGTCGAAATCCGAGATAGTGGCCAAAATGGCTATTTTCACGTTAATTAAATAAATTAATATTAAATTAATTATTCACTTTTAGTTCAATATTTATAAACTAACAAAATTTCATCATTTTTGATTGCTTAGACATTTATAATAATTTAAAACAAATCTACATATCAATTCAATGTTAATTATTCTACTAGTTAAAGTGTTTAATTCCATTTGAAATAAATACAGTGATAATTACTTTAAATTCCAATAAATCCATTTATTCGCCTTACCATCTTATTATTCAATCAATTGGCATCTCATGGCTGTAATTAACATTTGTTTATCTTATTACACTAATCCTTTTGCAATTATCATCTTAATTTTCTTTAACATAATATTTCATTACTTTTAATTTCAATAAATCCAATTAATAAAATTTAAATTCCAATAAATTGATCAAACTTGATTTCAATCTTTTATTCAACCAAATCATTATCAATTGGATATAGTTAACATTTGTTTATATCTCATTACATTAATATTCTCCAATTATCATCATTTATCATATTAGTTGCAGTATTTCAATTACATTGAATTTTTGTCAATTTTATTAATTTAAAATCTCAATAAATAATTTATCTTTGTTTCACTCTTTTTATTAATTCAATTATTGCCTTGGGAATAAAATTAATGTTTCTATACCTTTTATAACATTCACATTTTACAATTATTGTCTTAACTCATATTAAAGTAACATTTAGTTACATTTAATTATAATTTATTTAAATGAATTGGTAACAAATAACGATTGCCACCTTTTCTACATTTAATCACATTTACAAGTTTATTATCTACAACAAGTGTTATAATTACTACCACAACACTAATCTTATTCTACAATTAATTACATACTATTTCATTAATTTATACATATCTAAATTATCAATTACACCCTTTTATCCAATTTATCAATTAATACACACATCATTACACTTTATTTACAATCTATAACCAATTATAACTTTGTAATTGTTTTAATTAGTTGGAATTACATTTAAAGCAGTTATCAATTACCTTAAATTTATACTACCACATTTCATTCCAGTTACATTCTTATTATTAAACCACAAGTTTTTATTTCTTCCAACATTAAATCACAAAACCCTATTAAATTAACTAATTTTAATTAACGAAAATTACAGGTCGTTACAGAGGCCAGATATATTACCCATGCACTGCCTTTCGGGCTTACATGAGGGGAATACAGAGCATGGCGAGTGAACACACGAGTGTGAACACTTATCAACTGTAGGCGTTATTAATAAAAGAATTTTTTTTATATACACACCTAACTCAGATAAACTGAGGCCATATATACCGATCGTGCACTGCCCTTCGGGCTTATGTGAGAAGGGTACAGAGCATGGCGAGTGAACACACGAGTGTGAACACCTGACTCTAGATGTTTATTAAAAAATATACATATATACAAGAATATTTTTTTCTTTTTAGAAGGGAGAGTTTCGCACTATCATCTTAGCACCATTTAACTTAGAAGACAAAAATATGTTATATGTTTACTTTAAATCTACCACTTTTTAAAACAAAGACTTTCAATTAGGATATATTTCATAATTAACACATATGAATCTTCCTATATACTAGTTAAACCATTGTTATTTGTAATCAAACTTCATTTTTATTTTTGTTAAGACAAATAAATTTTCAAAAATTTAATAAACCAAAACCATATATCTATCCTATAGTGTTTCTTTATAAATAAATCAAAAATGCTTAAAAACAATTTTTTGAGATTTTTTTTGTTTTTTTTAAGTTTTGGAAAGAAAATGTAAAAATAAACCATGAAAAATTAAAAATGAAGATGAGACTCCCCCCACACTTGATTTTGACTGTGTCCCCACACTCAACCCAAGTGGAAGGAGAAAAACAAAACAAAATTACGACCTTTATTTAAATAAAAGTAAAAAGATGGTTATTTTCCAGACATCAGAAAATATGATGATAAAGAGTAAATGAACCGGTCTTCCAAAGACTGATTCATTCGTCTCGTCAAGTGTGCGAGACACAACTTGAGCGCAGAGAACCAAATCATATATGATTTCATAGTTGAATGTTGATTTGGAAAAACGAATGTCGTTTTATTAAAAATCGTACGAGTTGTTTTATTTTTGATGATTTTCGGGGTTGATGCAACAATTGATTAAAATTTAAGCTTATTTTCACCAATTTGAAATTCTAACATATCATTGGAAAATTCTTTAGAATTATCGATTTCAAAATCAAGATGGTGATTTAAATCTACCCCTTCGGAATTTAACAACTCCTCTTCGAAAATTCCATAAAATTCGTGTTTATTAAATTCGTCTTTCTTATTTGGATTATCAACAACTTCATTGTGTATCTCAAGTTCAAAATCCAAAGTTGTTGTATTCAAATTTTTGAAATCGAGAAAAGGAAGATCGAATTTTAAATTTGGTTCCACACTCTCAAAAGATTTGAAATCCAACTCAATTACCATTTTTTCAACAACTTCATTAAGATTGTCATTTTCCATTTCAAAAGTTGTTATTTGTAAATCGTCGATTTGGGTAAAAGGTGGATTATCACTTGACTCGTCACACATTAGGATTTGATTTTGTTTATCACGTTGTTTCCTATATGTTTCAAACAACAAATCCGTGTGATCATTGTAAATTTCGTCCATTTTCTCAACAAAATCAAATTTATAGTTATTAACTTGAAAATTTTCAATTTGAATTTGTTGAGAACACAAATTTTCAATCGCATCGTCGTCGAGATTATTCCCATTGCCAAAATTATTTGAAAAGTTGTTTCCACTTTTATTTTGACTTTGAAACTCATTTTGAAGTTCGAAATTGAATTGGCATGGGTTATACTCGAAATCAATTGAATTTTGAAGTGAATTCAAATTTTCTCAATTCAAATTTTGATTATTTTGAAAACTTTGACTTGAATTGTTGCATAGATATGAATTCAATGAATCATTAAATTGAAGTGTTAGTTCAAGTAAAGATTCAACTTTTTTATTACACTTTTCAAGAGTTGAGGGTTGACCATTATTTTGAAAATCTTGTGGTGCAAAGTTCGAATAGTTTGTACAATAGTCGTTATTAAAATATCCATAAGAATTTTGAGTGAAATTATATGGATTATATTGATTTTCACAACTATCGTAAAATTCATGTGAGTAAGGAAATTCACACATTTTCAAGAATGTATTTTTTTTTTATAAAACAATATTTACAAATAGAATTTATTTTTAAAAGAGAAATTGATTTTTGTTTTGTTTTTTAGTTTTTCAAATTTTTTCTATGTTTTTGAAAAGGTTTTAAATTTTTTTATTTTTTTTCTAAATTTTTTTGGATTTTTGAGACTTCAAAGGAAAAGGATTTAAAAATTTCAAAGAAAAAGAAGAGTAATATTTACAATTTTTTTTAGTTTTGGATTTTGAATTTTTTTTTAAATATGCATGAACTAATGCAACTAAATGAATGTAAGGGTTAATTACAAATTATTTATCCTAAGTAGCTTCTAACCCAAAAATGTTTAATCACACTTTGTCTTAATTCAACAAGATAATTCTCAACCAGGTAATGGACAGAATTTATCAGTGCACCACGAGTCATCTTAGCAAAGCAGCCGAAGGTTTAAGTACCTTCAGAGAAACAACCACTATAATATTTACGAATCACCGCAATATTTATAAATAATTATTGCTCTACCGTAGTCTAGACACCAAGAAAGTAAATTGTTGAAAGAAGAAAAATTGTCAATATACAATTAAGTGCGTAATTATTAATCAAATTCTAAGATGAAATGCAAAGCAGAAATTAAATGTGTACTAACAATGCAACTACAAATGAAATTTTGTTTTTGTTTTTTGTTTTTTTTTGTTGAATTTTTTTTTCTAAAATGCAAGCAAACAACAACGCAAGGCAAATAAAAACAATAGACATGGGTTAACAACAGCAAAAAAAAATTTATAAGCAAGAAAGCAGTTATTTTTTTGGCAAGAAAAGCGAAGCAACCAACTCTTCCAATCTGCTTTGGCAACCTAAAAATATAAACAAGATATATATACAAGTTTTTTTTAATAAGGATGGAACTTAAAATAAATTAAAACGAAAACAAAACAAATTCAAACTCGTTTTTTTAAGACTAAAATAAATGGAAAACAAAACAAAATAAACAAAACAAATGAACAAGATATATATACAATTGCTTTTTTTTTTCTTTTATAAATTTTTTTTGGAAGATAGACTTTCAAACAAATTAAAACGAAAACAAAACAAGTGAAAACAAAATAAACGAAAACAAGACTAATTCAAACTAGTTTTTGTTTTTTTCTTAAAACTTAAACTTATTAAACAAAATGACAAAATAACAAAAAAAAAGTTGAAAGAACACAAGCCCACTTTCACCCCGGCCCAAGAAAATACCCAGACCTGCAAAAATTAAAAACAAAGAACAATCTTTTTGATAATCTTTTACAAAAAACTTCGAATCCCTCTTTCACAAATCAAAATCAACCAAAATTAAGAGGCGACTTTGGGGTCGCGTTGATCGATGCGATCGGTTGTTACAAATTTGAGGGAATTGGGTACTTAGGAGTTCGTCGATTGGATTTTGCTGTTGATGTTTGGAATTGGGTTCGCGGTTGTCAGCGATTTAGGCGATTGTTCATTTGGGTTTGTGGATTTGGGGATGCCGTTCGACGGTGATTGGTTCTGGTGGTTGGTTACCGGTGAGGAGTTGATTGTCGCGATTGGTTGAGGAACGAATTGCAGTGTAGTGCTTGTTGTGTTTGTTGAAGTAGTTGCCAATTGGTCGAAGTAGAAGCCAAGTTGTAAACTGATGGTGATGCAGTTGTATGAGAACGACAGTGAAATGGTAGTGACGAGTCAGTTGCATGGTTTTGTATGCGACAATTGGTTATGGGATATGTGGTGAATGCTGCAGTTGTTTAGTTTTTTCAATTTGGGTTCTAGTGGATTTGGGTTCTGGTCAGAGGAGCTAGTAAATATGGTGGAAGCATGTTGCAGTGTGAATGTGAGGAGGCAGTGATGGAAGCAAGGTGCTATGCTGCAGTCTTGGGTAGTTTGATGAAGTAGTGAAATGTGATCGCAGAATGACGGCAGTGTGATGGAAGTGGTTGCATGATGGTTTACAGATAGTGTTACGTATGGAAGTTGCAGAGCTGTGATTATGTTACAGTGGGCAGTAGGAGTTTTGAAGTGGAGGAAGTTTGATTGATGAAGTTGAAGCAGTATGATGATGATGAAGTTGATTCAACTGGATGATAGGCACTGTTGTTTATTATCGGGGGAAGTTGTAAGATAGTGATAGCTGCTGTGATGGAATTATGTAGAGTTGAAGTTGACGTTTGATAGCCGGTGATCATAAGGGGTGGTTTTTGTGTAGCTTGGTGGTGGAGTGGGTAATTTTGATTGTATGATAGTTTTCAGGCAGATGGTGGATGAAAAGGTATTGCTGTGATGCTTAGAAAGGCAGTACTGTTGTTGTTGAAATGATGATAGGTGTATGATAGTGGTGAGGTGGATAGCGGTGAAGTTTGGGGTGATATGTGGTGTTCGCAGTAGTGAATGGGGGTGCAAGTGGCTGCTGGTTCAGGCGAGGTGTGATTTGGGAGTTACGACTTTTGCAAAGGGGAAGGAGGTTCGGTGACGATTTCTGGGTGAAGGCGGTGAGGCGATTTTTGAGGGAGGCGATTTTTGATTGGGTGTTGCTCGCGGTGGCAGTTTGGGTCTGGAGTTCGCGGTGGATGGTAGCAGCAGCTTGTAGGTTAGATGATGTTTGGTTTTGATGTGAGGCACGTAGTAGTTTATGGCAGTGGATGGGGTTGTATGAATGGTGTGGTGTTTTTGATTGTAGATGGTGGTGAAGTTGTGGAAGAGTGGCAACTAGTGGATGTTGAATGGTGTGACTGAACTGAAGTGCTTCAGGCAAATTTGAAAGGGGTGGCAAGTGGAGTTTGTATGTGAATTGATGAACAGAGAGGATGAACCAGAGAGTTGAACCAAATATTTACAACGCAAACCGTAAAAAAAGGAAAAATTGTAAAGAAAAACAAAATGTAAATGAAGTGGAACTGTAAGGAAAAATTATAAATGAAGTGGAAATAAAATATAATTTTTTTGTTGTGAAATTGTGTATTTTTTTTAAAATATGCAAATGCAATGCAAATAGAAAATTAGAACAATATGCACACAAGCAAAATGCAAACAAAAATCACACACAAGCACACAAATTTTTTTTAAGTGCAAACATCACACAACAAACACATAATAAAATCAAAAGAAAATAATTCGAAGAATAGAAAATTAAAATCAAGACTTTTACCCAGCAACGGCGCCAAAAACTTGTTCGCCGACGGAAATTCTATCGGTTTAGAAAACCGTCGAATGAATTTATAATAAAATTTTAACCGCAAGCGCACGACGTACTATCGTAGTACATAGTCAGTACGGGTCGATCCGTAGGAAAATGTTAGATTTTAAATTCCTATTTAATCAAATTATACCAAAATCGAGCGATTGTTTTAACTACAAAGAAAATTCAAAAACTAACACTATAAAAGTGAATGAAAACTATGAGAATAAAATGACAATTTAGAGATAAATCCACTCTCTAGATCACATAGTTCAACAAAATGAAGTTATGATCTCTCTTTTCTTGTCATTAGTGTAATTAGTTGATGTGCTTATCATAAGTATGATATATTTGTGCTATTAATTAGCCCAATATAAACCATCAAACTATAACACAACCACTAATACACATTTAACTCTCATGAAATATGACAACAAAGTTGAAAACAAAATCTATTTTAAGCATGACCTATTAACTATTGTTTAGAAATATAGGTCATCAAATTTTAATTTCAACAATCAGTTCATTACCATCATCATATGTAGATGAAGAGGTAATTATTGTTCGTGATTGTTTAAGCGTAGCCTATTTGGTGTCAACAATATAGGCTATCAAATTCAAATCAAAAACAACAAGTTAAACCACTTCAAATGTTTCATTAAGCACAAAAAGAGAACATAAACATCAAAATATTGAAGCTAAATAATTAGAGAGCTTCATTACCCCTAAATTGAAGGGGTTTAGCCTCTCATGTTTGTTATCAAATCAACAAATGTAGCTTGCAATAGAAACAAAAAGAAGAGGAAAAAGAGTGCAAAATGAAAAGAAAAGCTAAGTAAAAAGAAATAACACTGATCTACTTGCATGAAAAGTAAACTACACTACTAACATAAGAATAGAAGAAGCATGTAAATAAAAGAGAATACCAATAAACATTGCATAAAAAAAAGGAAAATTACATGAAATAAAATGGCTAAGTAGCCATGGAAAAAGAAGAGCTTTGATTTATTTCCTAAACTAAACTAAAGAGAAGAGAGCCTAAAAAAGAGGAGAGGGTTACATGAAACATAAGGGGTATTTATACAAGTTTAAAACCCTAATTCGCTTTTTTGGGAACTACCCAAAATACCCTCTTAGGAAGTGTGGTGGCCAAGTTAGCATTAACTTCAAATAATCATCCATTAAGTGTGCATGAAGATTTAATGGCCTTTTAGCATGTGCATTAGCTCCTAAGTGTACATTAAGGTAGATGGGTAAGTGGGGTCCTCCATGATCATCACTTTGAATTATTTCCATCTCCATTCCTTTGTATTCACTCTTGTGCATTCATATCTTCATGAAGCCACTTGTAAAATTCACTAAAATTCCTTCAAAACAACATAGAAAATTCAAAGTAAATTTTCACAAATTAATAAATGTACAAAAAGGCCATTTTGCCCCTATATGAAGATGAATATGTGACAATTTGAAAATAATTTGAATTTTGGTTTAAACAAGTTAAAACACCCAATATGACCATTTATTTAATTTAAATAGATTAAATATGGTGGTAAAAATATGCACATTTACGTGCACATCAGAAGTTCACGTGAGCATTTTCATCTTCAATGAGCAAATGGTGGAAGAACTCCTCGGTCATCAGAGCGATCCACTCACAGACTTGCATTTTGTTATGGGTGAAGGCGCGTTCACAGCCAGCTCTTCGGCCCCAACTGCTAGCATCCCGCCGGACACTCATGCAGCTCATGATGAGGCGATAATGGCGAAGATCGGTGCCGAGATGGCAAGTGTCGCGCTGGGTAGTGATATTGGAGGTGGAATGGCAGGTCTCGGCCCCTTTACGTATGGTCTCTCTGGGTGGTACAATCATCATCACTGGGGTACCCCCTGTGTCTTCTCATATAGAAAGTGCCCCCGTCCCTCCGACCATGCAATCTGAAAACGTTCCCATTTCTGTGAGTTCGGAGGAGGAGACTGCAATGCTTCCCCCGGCCGGAGATAAGCCGGGCAAAGGCAAGAGTTCAAAACTGCACCACAGCGGTAGCTCCAGTGGATCGACGCCGAAAGGGAAGAAGAAGAAGAAACATAAGGAGTAGGCATGTCTCTTTGTGTCCCCTTTTTGGTATATAAGTAGGAATTCCTCTTTTGCTTTCAGTGGGCCGTGTATAGATGCGTGTTCGGCCCTTGCTAGTAGGAATTTTTGGAATAAGCTCTTTTTTGTACTTATTTTGTTCCCAAAGAATATATGAAATAAAATCTCCTTTTTGTTTTTATCATAACTTCGAGTTTATTTGCTTAAGTGTTTCAGCATTAGAATTACAATTGTGAAGCTTTAATCTTTGGATAAGACTTGCGTTCGGTTGTTAAGTCCCGGAGTCATGGCTTCGGGCCATAACCAAACGTTAAGTCGATTCCTGAAGTTGTACTGTCTTGATCAGTGTCTGGTGCTGGAGTTATGCCCCCAGTCCTGGGGATGAATTGAAGTGGTCGGAGGATTGTTGCTTATTTGTCCTCGACACTTTTAATTTTACTTAGTCGGAACTAAGTTGTTGTGAGATGAGTTCGAGTGTCGGATCACACTCGCTCATGTATTGACAATCACATTCACACTCTGGGGATTGAACTCGTATGCTTGCGGTCGGTCATGCCTGCTTAATGTTCAAAGATATGTCCACGCTCTGGGGACTTAAGTTGTTTTATGGGCGATCAGTCACAGCCGTTTTAATAATCGGAATTGCGTCCACACTCTGGGGACTTGGGTTGATTTGTGGGCGGGCAATAACACCCAATTTGTGTTTATACTCCAGTCCGCGCTCTGGGAATCCGGAGTTAATTAACAGACAGTCGATCACATCTGTTTTGAGTTTTGAGATCTCGTTCGCACTCTGGAAACGATAAACTGATCAGGATCATGGATGGTTAGTTCACATCCACCCTGAGTAAACAAGCAAAGTTGTAGATGGACAGATCCATCCTACTCGAGCTTGTAAATGTGGAAGGGCGAGGTCGTTAGATGGACGGATCCATCCTCCTCATGTTTAGGTCGCATATGGGTGAGGTCGTGGGTGGACGGATCCACCCTCCTTGAGCCCACGTTTCGGACTTTAAGTTCATACTCCAGTTCGCACTCTGGGAGCTAGAGTTAGTTAGAGGATTGTCGTGTATCAATCCTTTTTGGCTTCAATGTGACAGCTTGCCCCCGAGCTCGGGTTTCACTTAGCGAGTAACCGGTCGTATCTCAGTCACTCCCTAATTGAATAACTCCCATCGTAGGATGGAACTTAGCTCTCCATGCTTTGTGATGGTCGCATGACGCATTTCAAGAATCACTACTCTAGCTCGAAGAGGTTGCATTTTATTGGTGAAATAAGAAAGTATGGTAAAGTCAGTTGCCTTATTACAAGTTCGAATTTCGAAATGCATAAACAAATTGCAACTACAAAGCAGACTAAATGAATAAACAAAGCCTATTATGTGTAGTAGCGACGGAGACTCTCGCTATTCCAACCTCTCGGCAAAGTGAGACCATCAAAAGTCGATAATTTGAATGTGCCGTCTCAAAGTCACTATTTGATAACATACTGTCCTTCCCATGATGGCTTCATATGCGAAGGGACCGGATAAATCCTCTTGAGCACGAGATTTCTAAGTTCAAGGTTTGGGGTTGGACCTTAGAGTTGTATAATCAGGCGACTCGATTTCGGTGCGCGGCTGCCCACAAATCAACCTTTTCAAGCTTCTCATCTAATAAGTCTAGAGATTCGGCAAGCAATATGGCATTTGTCTTCGGATCATAGTAAATCACACGATGAGAAGGTACTTCTAACTCGACCGGAATGACGGCTTCTGAGCCATAAGAAAGTGAAAATGGAGTGTGGCCGGTTGTAGACTTATGGGTAGTTCGGTACGCCCATAGGACTATGGGAAGTTCATCGACCCATCTACATTCGGCCTTTTCCAATCGCTTCTTCAGAATGGATTTGATAACTTTATTAACAGCTTCGACCTGTCCATTTGCTTGAGGATAAGCAACTACTGAGAACTTCTTCTAAATGTGGAAATGTTGACAGAAGTTCTTGGACTCGGCACTGTCGAATTGAGTTTCGTTGTTAGTGATAATGGTATGTGGGGGGCCAAAACGATAGATGATGTTGCGAACAACAAAGTTGATTACTTTCTTCATCGTAATAGTAGCAAGAGGCTCAGCTTCCGCCTATTTGGTAAAGTAGTCAACTGCAACGATGGCGTACTTCGCACCACCTTTATCCAGAGGTAAAGATCCAATTATATCGATGCCCCATGTGGCGAACGGCCATGGACTGACCATTTGAGTAATTTCAGTAGGCGGGCTCTTGGTATCCGAGCGTGTTTCTGACATCTGTCACATCTCTTGGCATAGTGTAAAGCGTCCCGATTCACAGTCGTCCAATAATACCCATATCGGAGTATCTTCTTAGCAAGGGCTTGCCCTCTAATGTGATCGCCGCATTCCTCCTCGTGCACATCATGTAACACTCGTTTGATTTCGTCGTGGGTGATACACCGGAGTAAAGGAATATAGTATCCTCTCCTGTACATGACTCCATCCTGGATAACGAATCATGAAGCTTTCCGGAGAACTTGTCTTCTCTCATTCCTGTGCTCAGGCAGGTTTTCATGCTCAAGATAATCTCTGAGCGGGGTCATCCATGACTCCCTCTCGGGTAGTGCTTCATGCATCCAGTCTGTCTCCATCTGATCGATACTCGGGGAGGTAAGTGTCTCAATTGGGACGAGTCCCATTTGCTATGCTTCACCGGCGTTGGCCAGTTTTGCCAAAGAATCGGCCTTCTGGTTATGCTCTCAGGGTATGCAATAGGTGGTATAATAATCGAACTGATTCAACACTTCCTGGACCCAAGCAAGATAAGCAGCCAACCTCCGGTCTCTAGCTTGGTATTCTGTTCGCACTTGGCATACAACCAATTGTGAATCACAGTAAATCACCACAGTAATAATTCTCAAGTCTCTGGCAAGCTTGAGTTCGGCAAGTAAAGCTTCATATTAAGCCTCGTTATTGGTTGCATGGAAATCAAACTTCAAAGCATAACATACAGATCGACCTTATGGGGTTTCAAGTACAACTCCCGGGCCTAAGCAACAGTCGTTTAATGCACCATCTGTGTATAGCTTCCATATGTATTTGGGAGATTCACTAGTTTTGGAAAAATCCTCTGGTATAGTGAATTCAGCAATGAAATCCGCCATAACTTGTCCTTGAATAGCTCGACTTAGTGTATAAGTAATGTCTAACTGACTCAACTCGATGTTCCACTTGAGTAACCTACCAGACGTCTCAGGCCGCGTAATGACCTGTTGTAACAGCTGGTCGGTGTAGACTGTAATAGGATGAGCCTGAAAGTAGGGACAGAGCTTTCTTTTTGGCAATGACGAGACAGTAGGCCAGCGTTTCCAACTTCGGATAGTTTCTCTCTACTCCGGTCAATCATTTGCTAATGTATTAGACCGGTCGTTGTATCCGATCCTCCTCCCAAATTAATGCAGCACTGATTGCATCCACCGATACTGCCAGATAGATGTATAGTCTCTCATGATCAATCGGCTTGGATAGAATAGGTGGCGTAGCTAGGTGCTGAACCAATGCTCGGAATGCGGCTTCACACTCCTCAGTCCATTCAAAATTCTGCTTTCCTTTCCTGATCAGATCGAAGAAGGGAATGCAATTGTCGGTGGATTTGGAGATGAATCTGCTTAACGCTGCTACCTTCCTGTTAAGGCTCTGTACTTTCTTTATTGTTCTTGGAGTCTTGAGATTCCAAATCGCCCAGATCTTCTCGGGGTTGACTTCAATTCCTCGAGCATTGACAATGAATCTAAGAAACTTTCCGGATGCAACTCCGATGTGACACTTCAACGGGTTGAGCTTCATTCGGTACTCTTGGAGGATGTTGAACATTTTTTCTAGGTCTTTGACATGATTGATGGAGAGTCGCGACTTTACAAGCATATCATCCACGTACACTTCCATAGTTTACCCAATCTGGTTGGCGAACATTCGGTTGACAAGCCGTTGGTAAGTAGCTCCAGCATTCTTGAGTCCGAACGACATCACTTTATAGCAATAGAGTCTCAGATCGGTGATAAAGCTGGTGTGCTCCTGGTTGAGTAGGTGCATCAGTATCTGATTATAGCCGGAATATGCATCTATGAAAGATAAAACCTCGTGTTCGGCCATTGAATCTATAAGCTCATCAATCCTAGAAGTGGAAAACTGTCTTTAGGACAAGCTTTATTCAGATCTGAGTAGTCTACACAAGTTCTCCATTTCCCATTTGGTTTTCTGACAAGCACCGGGTTAGATACCCACTCTAGATATAATGAATCTCAGATAAACCCGTTCGACTTGAGCTTATCCACCTCTTCCTTAAGGGCGGCAGATCTCTCTGGATCCATACCGTGCCTCTTCTGCTTAATCGGGACATATTGCGGGTCAATGTTCAACGCGTGGCTTGCGATGTCCGACGAGATCCCACACATGTTTGAGTGCGTCCAAGCAAACACGTCGAGGTTTGCCTAGAGAAGTTCAACCAATTCCTCTCTCATCTGTTGGCTTAGCTGAGATCCGACCTTTATCATTCTAGAGTCATCATCATCATCGATCGGAACATCGATCGTCAGCTCTGTCGGGGAAGCCTGACTGTCTTTGACTTCCTCTTCACTATCATCATCTCTTGGATCATGATCTTTTAGGAACTGATTGTGGCGCCCGGGCCTAGGTCCAGGCGTTAGCTGTCAATTGTCGGTAAAATGGACGCAGAGATATTCCTCTACATCCTTGCCCTTCTCTTTTCGATGCGCCTCCCGCAGCTCAGCAACATAGCAGGCGCGTCCACCCGCTTGATCTCCCTGAAAACCTCCAACCCCGTTGTCAGTGGGGAATTTCAAAGTTAACCACCAAGGGGCAATAGCTGCCCTAAATTCAGCCAGGGCCAGTCGGCCCAAGAAAGCATTGTACAATGGATTGATATCCAACACAATGAATTGTAACATCTGGACTCTCTGGCGTTCTCCACTTCCCAACTCCATTGGTAATTCCAACATCCCAGTAGGTATAGTTGCACTTCCATTAAAGCCGTGTATGCGAGACTGACACTGTTTCAAGTCCTAGGCTTTCATTTTCATTTGATCATACACTCGCTTGAAAAGAATATTCGCAGAGCTTCCACTGTCCACTAAGATCCTCTTCATCCAAGTAGGAACTATCCGAGCTGATATGATTAGTGGATCAATGGTGGTCTTTGACTCATCAGCATCCCTATCTCGGAAAACGATGTCGTCTGTCATCATCTTTTGTTGTTTAACCGGAGCCCCATCGTCTAAATTACTGCAACATTCGAAGCTCGTATGCCTAATCGAACTGGCATACGACTCCATTTCCCTCCAGCTCCGATCCACCGGATGAGGACCACCACTAACTGTGTTAATAACTAACCTCCTGCCAGTACGCATGGGTTACTCCGGTCTAACCTGATTATGCATTTGATTCTGATTTGATGGGCCCGCACCTCCAGCCTGCGGCGCCCTAACAAACTGTTCCAACTTCCTCTCTCGGATTAACTTCTCAATAATTGTTATCCCACCTTTTAGCAAGGCCGTGATACCAAAAGATTAACTAAAAACTGAAGGCAGTTCTCCTCGATTGCCAGTTATGTACAGATCGGCTATGGATGTCGAGAAATTTTGTCCCAGTCCGGATCAGGCTACAATCGACCAGACACGACAAGCAAAGCCAAGAAAGCCAACGTTCCAAATTTCAAGTCAATCCGAGTTCGCATGCTCAAGTTATGATCGATACAAATTAAAGGAAATAACCCCATTTCATATCCATCATTGGGCCTCAGTTCGAATCCATCGTTTTCGTATCGATTAGAGCGGCAACAACTTCGCATCCTTCTTGGATCCTCGATTCGTATCGATCGACTATAGCACACTTCGCATCAAACAGTCCTTCTCTGGTTCGTATCGATAAAGCAAAGTCCACTTCGTATCCATCTCCTACTTCGTATCCATCGGCACATGAGCACACTTTGCATCGATCAGCAGCTAGATGGAGTCTACTTCGTCTCCCTCTGGACCCTCCTACTTCGTATCCATCGATGGTGACACAAATGCACATTTCGTATCGATTGGGCTCTGGACATGTTTTGTATCGATCAACCACGGATCGATACGAAATCAACGTTTCCCATCGATACGAAGTGTGCTTCAATCTATCGATGCGAACAAAACCCTACAAGCAATACATGCCGTGCGTTTGGATCGATACGAACGAGGTCATTTTCATCGATACGGATGGTACAACTCTAATCGATTCGAACGTGACATCAGCCTTCGATACGAACGAGGCGAGATCTTTGGAAACGACTCGGTCAACTCGGCATCGAAAGTGGATCGATCCATAAATCACGCGCCACGTCATCACCTGGGCACGTGCGTTGATCGATTCGAAACGATCGATACGAAGCCATCGATTCGAACTCGGTAGACTAGAAAAAACGCAATCTTGCATCCATCATATCTCACAATCCACAAGTCCAAATGCTACGAAATTTTCATAGGAGCTTATGTACAAGCTAAGGAACATTCATGCCAAATTTCGACTCGATTGGATCAAATCTTGATCAATATGAAATTCGTTCGTATCGATCACGGATTAAGCCGAAACTTTGTGGGATCGATCGCGTGGGCCCACCCACGTGCCAGAAGAAGTCTCGTGAGATCTGAGCAAGATATCAGCCTCCTACACCTATAAATAGAGCCCAAGGGCCTACAGAAGAAGGATCTTTTTGGCTCCTTGACGTCCAGACTCTACCGAATCCAACCTTGCACTCCATTGCTGCTGTTGCACTCGAATTTCAACACTTTAATTCGCTGTAACCCATTGAAATCAGTTGTAACCTGCAAGTGAACATCAATAAAGTCATTAAACTTCAAAGTGCACATAGGCCGGATCGCCGAACCACTATAAATTCTGTGTTCTTTATTGCTTTCCTTCTTAATTTTCTTAGTGTTCTTCATTTTCAATTTTCTACATACTTGTTATCTGTGATCTGTGATTGTGAACTGGTGTTTTCGTTGACAATTGGGTGTTTGTGACCAATTTTGGCACAAACAATAATGTCCTGTAAATGGCGACATTCATTGGTATTGTGGCCATAACAATCATGGAATCTATAGAATTTCCCAGATTGAATTTGCTTTTCAAACGACTGCTTCGGAGCAGGCTTCTTATATTGGCCAGTATTAAAGGTCCGCAAGTACACATTTTCCAGGGATGTATTCAAAGGTGTATAGGTGTCAAACATGGAGGCTCTACGTCGCGGTCCACAATTTTGATCCCGCTTCTTACCCTGACTTCCATCGCCTTTATACTGATTCTGCTTATTCTATATATTTAACTGCACTTTTTCGGAGATCTCACTGGTTTGCTTCATAGTGACGTTACTTTGAATGCCATCCACATTGGGCCCCACATCATCCTTCTTCCTAGATTGTCTAGCATCTTCTCTTCTCAAGAACGGGGCCGCTTTAGAGTAGAAACGTCCAGCGACGCGGGGTGTTTCCCAACCAACCAGTTGCCAAATTCGGAATCGGGATCGATTCCTTTAGTCAGCACCATCAATATGGAATTATCATTAGGGTTACTAATCTCCACACAGGCGGCATGGAATCTTTCCAGATAACGTCTAAGCATCTCTCTAGGAGCCCGAGTGACGCTGGATAAGGTGTTAACATCCTTATGTCTTGTGACGTGCATACAAAACTGTTTGATGAATTTCGTAGCTAACTGATCAAAGCATGAAACGGATCGGGGTGGTAGGCAAGTAAACCACATGGTTGAAATACCCCCGAGGGAGATAAGAAAACTTTTGCATTTAACCGCATTGTCAGCTCATGCGTCATTCATTTAAGATGTGTTGGTTAGGGTCTGAACTCTATTCATAAACAGGTAAAGTTGGCATCCTGAATCGGCGAGGTGGTTCAGCATAGAGGATGTCATCAGTGAAGGGTGTATGACTCTATGAGATTCCCCAGTCATCATTGGAGAGGCCCTAACTTTCTCGAATCATTTAACAAATCATGGTCGGGATGTTTGGCATCTGGACACTCTGAGCATGCTGGGCCAAGGTGTGGTTGGGTTCCACAATGCGAGAATGGTCCGGGCATGGTCGACGGTCCATGCCTCGCCTCCTTGGCTACAGGTCTTCGGGCACATATGGTTCGGGAGTACGATCTTGTTGACGAAGGTTTGGACCTGCTCGGTTCCGATTGTTAGTTTCCAAGTCTATGGTGGTGGTGGCAGCAGCACGGTTATCAATAGTGTAATAAGGATTTGCCCCTCCCCGAGAGGAGGGTTCAGCCTGGCGACTTGTAGATGGATCAACTCCCGCTTGTCCAAGGTTCAGAGTGCGCTGATGCCTGGGAGCTTGCACGTAGCTTCCATCCAGTCATGGACGTGTGGATATGTGATGGTAGTCAGAGGAAGCTGAGCTCTCAGTGGATGAGTAGGAAGCTTGATCTCTCCTGGATCTCCATCGTCTTTCCTAATTCAGTCGGTTGGTTAACTCCATGTTGGCACAGATCTGCTAGGTAAGCTGCTGGTGGCTTTGGGTCAGTTCTTGCATTAACATCTGGAACTCCTCCCTGATGATATGGCCTTATGGATCTGAAGGTCCAGCTGAGTTCTAGCCTGTGGCAGGTAGCTATGCAGGGTTCTGTCTATCTCTTCCTTCTTGATCTATAGCGGTTGAGGCGGTCCTTGTAGTAACCATGGTGAATGATGCAGCTCTCTCCTAGATTCGATGCAATCTAAATAGGGTGGAAGAACTATTGGATGTGAGATTTGGATCTTCTCTTTAGATTCTTGCAATCTAACGATGGTAGTAGATCCAAAGAGCAGGAGAAAAACTGGGTTTGCTCAGTGAAAGCACTAAAGTGTTTGTACCAAAATTGGGCACAACACTCTTCAGACGTGTTTGAAGAGATCAAAGTGAAGAACATAAATGGAAAATGAGGCAGATCTAACAAACACACCAAAAACTAACAAACAGAAGTATAAGAACACAGAGATTTAGAGTGGTTCGGTGTTGTAGCCTACATCCACTATAGAAAGTTTGCTATTTTATTGATGATTCTTGCTGGTTACAATTGTTTACAACATAACACTTAAGGTACAATGAAGATTTCGGCAGAGTATCAGCGTTCCAGAGTCTAAAGTCCATTTTCTGAAGGCCTAGGACTGCTATTTATAGGTGTAGGCTGCAAATATCTCGCTCCAATCTTGGAAGACTCCTTCTCTCACGTGGGTGGGCCCACGTGATTGATCCCTGGCCATTTGGAATCGATCCATGATTGATACGTGCCAAATTCGTATCGATCCAAATTTGGTCTTTTTGGGCTGAGATCGATCATGAGCGTTCTTGAGGTAGTATGCAAGCTCCTGTGAAAATTTGGTGGCATTTGGACTTAAAGATTTTGAGTTATGATCGATGCAAGTTTGTGTTCTTAACATACAACCGAGCTCGTATCGATACAACTCGTATCGCTTGCTTCGTATCGATGGTTTGCACGTTTCGATCAAGTGACATGGCGCTATCTTTTAGGATCGATCCACTTTTCAAGCTGAGTGACCGAGCCTTCCTTTCTTTTAGGCTCTGTTCGTATCCACTATCGCAACTTCATTCGTATCCATCTGTCGCGTTCCATTTCGTATCGATCGTTGGTGATTACTTTGTATTGATTGGTGAGTGATCCCTTCGTATCGATTAGTAGCCAGCTTCATATCAATGATGCAGGGCCTCCTTCATATCAATCTGTAATGGACGATACAAACCATGTAGGCAAAGGACCGATACGAAGTGTCATTTATTGGTGGACACGAAGTGCTGTCATCATGATGGATACGAAAACAACCCCAGTTCGATGGATACGAAGGAAGGTAGCGTTTGATGGGTACGAACCACATTTCTTTTGGGGAATGGATACGAACGTGGTGTTACCTTCATGGATACGAACTAGCCGTGTTTTAATCGAGACTTGATGGTTACGAACCTCCATGGATACGAACATGGTTGGTTTTCTTGATTTTGATCGGTCAATATCTTGAGCACACGAACTCCAATTGACTTGAGATTTGGAACGTTGGCTTTCATAGCTTTGTTTGTCATGTCATATCAATTTAGCTTGATTCGAACTCGGGAAAAATTTACCAGTATCCATAGTAAACCAATGTATAACCGATCTCCAGATCGAACTGTCTTTAGTTGCTAGTTAATTTCTTGGTGTCACGGCCTTGCAGAGATCATATTGAGTATGGATTGGTTAGATAGATATGATACTAGGATATTTTGCCAACAGGGGAAAATATCATTAAGACACCCAAATAGCCGTAACTAAGTCATTTACTCAGTAAGAAGTTCGAACGGAAATGCTTATGCGTTATTGGGTGCTATGGGAATGGAAGCAAAGTTGAAGCAGGTTTATGTTGCAGGAGAGTTTGTGGATGTGTTTGAACCAGTTTCGGGCTTTCCACCGAAAAGAGCTATCGAGTTTCGGATAGATCTCTTACCGGGAGTTGAACCCATAAGTAGACCACCTAGCAGGATGTCACCAACCGAGATGAAGGAATTAAAGGTGCAGCAAGCGGAATTGGAAAGAAAGAATTTCATCCGGCCAAGCAGTTTGCCTTGGGGAACGGCCGTGGTATTCGTGAAGAAGCCAGATGGGTCGGTAAGGATGTATATCGACTATCGTATGTTGAACGAGAGGACGATCAAGAATATGTACCCTTTGCCGAGAATAGACGACTTATTCGATCAGTTGAGTGGAGCCAGAGTGTTTTCCCAGCTGGATTTGGCGACAGGTTTCCATCAACTAAGAGTGGCAGAGGACAGTATTCCTTTGACGGCATTTAAGACCAGATGTGGGTCTTACAAGTGGTTGGTTATGCCATTTGGGCTTACTAACGCACCAGTTTTCTTCGTGGATTTAATGAATCGGGTTTTCCGAGAGCATTTGGATAGGTTCGTGTTGGTTTTTAACGACATTTTGGTATATTCTAAGATTGAGAAGGATCATGCGGATCATCTTAGAATAGTGTTGGAGATGCTAAGGCAACATTAGATGAAGGCGAAGTTCTTCAAGCGTCATTTCTGAAAGAAGGAAGTGAAGTTCCTTGGTCATGTAGTTTTCGAGGAAGGGTTAGCAGTTGATCCAGATAGGATCGAAGCTATTAATAATTGGAAAATACCAGAGATGGTAAGCGTGATTAGAAGTTTTTTGGACTTGCAGGACCAAAGGTTCATTAAGGATTTCTCGCGGATAGCGGCATCCTTGACTATGCTAACCAGGAAGCACATGAAGTTTGTTTGGTCTGACAAATGTGAGGAGGCATTCCTTAAGTTGAAACATTCGTTAACCAATGCACCCGTGTTAGTAGTTCCTGATAGGAATCAGGGGTTGGTAGTTTATACCGATGCATGTGGTACTGGGTTAGGTGTTGTGCTAATGCAGAATGGAAAGATTATTGCCTATTCTTCTAGATAGCTTAGACCGCATGAAGTGAGATACCCGACTCATGATTTGGAGTTGGCAGCGGTAATCTTTGCATTGAAGGTATAGAGACATTATCTTTTAGGAGAAAGGTTTGAGATATTTACGGATCATAAGTCTCTACGGTATTTATTCTCTCAGAAGGAGCTGAACATGAGACAGTAGAGATGGCTATAGTTTGTTGCAGCTTATGATTTCAACATCGAGTATACACCGGGGAAAGGAAATAAGGCAACAGATGCGCTTAGCAGGAAACATCAGAAAGTGGTGTTAGCTATGTTGGCGGAATGGAAAGACTTGGAAGCACTAGCTGCTTGTAGTGTGCAGTTGAGGTCGACTGCTAGATCTAGTCGGAATATCGCCATGATGTCCTGTTTGGAAGTTCAACCAGTTCCGATCGAACGAATTGCTTCTAGGAAGAAAGAGGATCCAGTGTTACCCGAGAGGATTAGAAGGTTAGAAGCTGGAAATGAGATCGATGATTTAAAGAATTTTATTCTTGACCACCGGGGTTGGTTGAGAAAGAAGGAACGATTATGTGTTTCGGATGTTGGAAACCTTAGGAAGGAAGTTCTTAGGAAATATCATCGATCGAAGTTTACAATTCATCCTGGGGGAATCAAGATGTATCAGGATATGAAGAGAAGTTTCTTATGGGAAGGAATGAAGAGGGATGTTGGCTTATGGGTAAAACAGTGTTTGAACTGTCAGCAAGTAAAAGTCGAACATCAGAAGCCAAGTGGTTTGCTTCAGCTTTTGGACGTTCTAGTTTGGAAGTGGGACTCAATATCCATGGATTTTATTGATGGGTTGCCAAGGTCAAACCAGGGTAATGAAAGTATATTGGTCATAGTGGAAAGATTGACCAAAAGTGCCCATTTCATTCCGGTAAGGTCAACCAGGACGACACCTGTTTTAGCTAAGTTGTTCATGAAGAACATCGTTAGACTGCATGGAATTCCTAGTAGTATCGTCAGTGATACAGATGCTTTGTTTACTAGTGAGTTCTGGAAGAGCCTGCAGAGTGTGTTAGGCACTAAGCTCAAGATGAGTACCGCATATCATCCTCAGACGGATAGGCAGACAGAGAAAGTCAACAAGGTACTGGAAGATCTGTTGAGGGCTTGTGTGCTAGATTTTAGTGGTTCTTGGGAAGATCACTTTCACTTAGTGGAATTTTCCTATAATAATAGTTATCAGACTATTATAGGAACGTCACCTTTTTAAGCGTTGTATGGAAGGCCATGCAAATCACCGGTATGTTGGTTAGAGACCGGAGACAGATTGGTCCTTGGTACAGATTTGATGAGAGAGGCAACGGAAAAGATCGAGTCAATACGGGGAAGAATGAAGGAAGCTCAGTCTAGACAGAAGAGTTACGCAGACAAAAGGTGTAAGGACCTAGAGTTCTCCGTTGGAGATAGAGTTTTCATCAAGGTATCGCCCATGAAAGGTGTGGTCCGGTTCTGGAAGACCGAGAAGCTGGCACCGAGATATGTTAGACCATTTCCTATATCAGAGAGGATTGGGAGACTCGCATCCCGAGTAGAATTGCCTAGCAGTTTGGATGGGGTCCACAATGTGTTTCATTTTTCTCGTCTCAGGAAGTGTGTTCATGATCTAGAAACTACCAACTCTCCAATGGCACTGGAGGACTTAGAGGTGGAACCGGATATGACTTTTGTAAGGCAACCAGTTCGTGTTATGGCAAAGGATGAGAAGAGGTTAAGGAACAAGACAGTCAGGTTGGTGAAAGTTCAGTGGAGCGACAACGTGCAGGACTGTACCTGGGAGACAGAAGACAGAAATAGGGCTACCTTTCCTGGGCTATTTTAGATGGTAAGCTCTATATAGGGTTTATATAGAATTTTTACTGGTAGGTTATACTAGCTTTGCTTGCATGGGTTATATGCTTGTTGTTTTGTCCTTATAGAAAATTCGGGGATGAAATTCCTTAAGGGGGGAGTCTATAATTCCCCTGAATTTTAATTAACATTATTCGGGATATTTAATTGGACAAACTAAATAGAATAATATGAATAATTAGGGAGATGGGATTAATAAATTCAATGGTCGTGTCTTAATGAATGAACTAAAATAAGACTTAACTAAATTAAGAAGGAGGAATTTCGTAAGGGGTAAACTTGGAAATGGGGCTACATTTCTTAGTGTAAATCTCTTCCTCCACTTTAATCAATTTCCACCCTCTCATTCATAACCCCTCACCTATATTTCGGTCGGCCATTAAAAGCTCCAGGAAGAGCAATAAATTGAAGATAAAGCTAAGGAATTAAAGCTAGGAAATTATTTCATTCTCCAATCAACTAATCAAGGTGAATAATCATGTTTATCATCTCATTTTTCTATGTTTGGATCGGTTATGGGTTATACCCGATTCATGTTTGTGATTTTGGTTAGGATATAACCATTTAAACCTTTATTTGGATAAGACATAGGTGTTTTAAATGTTAATGGGCTAATTAACATTAACACGTTTTTATTCGATTTTGGTTAAATTCAGAGTTGTTTTGATCTTCATATGCTTTTAAATTTTAATATATTGAAGTATATGATTTATCAGATTTTTGGAGATTTTTTGGGATTTTCCTTAGTGATTTACTAAGGTAATTAAATTATTTAAGCCTAAGGGATAAATTGCAAAATTGCCTTCGAATTAGTCAATTCGGAGGGAAGACTGCAATTCGAAAATTTAATTGGGGAAGAAGAATAGTGTTTTAAGAAAAAGGTTAACTTTTGTATACTTTTTACTATTTGGAAATACAAGAGAAGGCTCCTCAGCTAATCAAAATTAGACAAGCAGGATAAAACATCACTTCAGTAGGCCCAGTTCAGCCTTCGACTCCAACAAGCCCGCTTTTACCCTTTCGACGAAGTCAAAAGGTACCTTTCATCTAAGATGGAAGGCAAACAATTACCCTCCACCTAAGTCAAAAGGTAGGTGTTATCCCTCCTTTTGGCAAGGCGGTGACACCAAGGAATTGGCTTGAAACCAAAGACAGTCCGTCCTGAAGATCAGTTATACATAGGTCTACTATGGATACCGGTAAATTTTGTCCGAGTCCGGATCGAGCTACAATTGACATGACACGACAAGCAAAGCTGTAGAAGCCAAAGTACCAAATTTCAAGTCAATCGGAATTCATATGCTCAAGATATGGATCGATCAAAATCAAGAGAGAGGGCATCAGTTCATATCCATCAATGACTGATCTACTTTATATCCATCATATTTATTCCACTTCGTATCCATCATATTTACTCCACGCCGTTTCCATCAAATGAAGGTAGTTCGTATCGGTTCCCCAAATGATCGATACGAAGTAGCACCTAAAAACATCGATACAAAGATCGATACGAAGAAAGTTAGGCTTCCTCAATACGAAGTGGCTCCAAGCATCGATACGAAGTGAGATGCAATCCATCAATACGATGGGTATCGATATGAACAAACATCGATACGAATGGATCGATACGAGCACGCCAGCCTTTTGCAAAATCAAACGTGGATCGATCATAACTCAAAATCTACAAGTCCAAATGCCACCAAATTTTCGTAGGAGCTTGCGTTCCACCTCTACTTTGTCTATGATCAATCTCAGCTTAAAAGGAGTCATTTTTTATCGATACGAATTGTGTACGTATCGATCATGGATCGATCCCAAATGTCAAGGGATCGATCTAGTGGGCCCACCCACATGAGAGAAGGGGTCTTTCGAGATCTGAGCGAGATATTTTCAGCCTACGCCTATAAATAGCAGTCCTAGGCCTTCAGAAAAGGGACTTTTTGACTCTTCTACACCGATACTCTACCGAAATCTCCATTGTATCTTGAGTGTACTATTGTAATCAGTTGTAACTAACGAGAATCATCAATAAAACAGCAAACTTTCTATAGTGGACGTAGGCTACAACGCCGAACCACTCTAAATCTTTGTGTTCTTATACTTCTGTTTGTCTGTTTTTGGTGTGTTTGTTAGATTAACCTCATTTTTCATTTATATTCTTCACTTTGATATTTTTAAACACACCCGAAGAGTGTTGTGCCCAATTTTGGTACAAACACTTTGGTGCTTTCACTGAGAAAACGCAGCTTTTCTCCGCTTCATTGGATCTACTACCGTAGTTGGATTGCAAAATCTAAGGAGAAGATCCAGATCTAACATGCAATAGTTCTTCCATTCTATTTAGATTGCATCAGATCTAGGAAAGAGCTACATCATTCACTATAGTTACTACTAGAACCACATTCGACATGAAAATATGATGATTTTCATATCTATATTTTCGTATCCATAAAAGATGACTAATTTCGTATCGATCAGTTTTCGTATCGATCAGTTTTCGTATCGATCAAATTTCATAACAATCAAATTTTGTATCGATCACCTTTCATATCGATCAATTTTCATATCGATCAAATTTCGTACCGATCAAATTTCGTATCGATCACCTTTCGTATCGATCAGTTTTCGTATCAATCAAATTTGGTATCGACCAAATTTCGTGTCGATCAGTTTTCATATCGATCAGTTTTTGTATCGATTAAATTTCGTATCGATCACCTTTCGTATCGATTAGTTTTTGTATCGATCAAATTTCGTATCGATCACCTTTCATATCGATAGTTTCCATATCGATCAAATTTCGTATCGATCAACTTTCGTATCGATCAAGATGTCTACTTTTCGGATCGTTCAATTTCACCAACATTTGTATCGTTCTCCAAGCTACTGAAAACGATACGAAATGTCAAAAAATATATTTTCAAGTACGATCCAAATTTCCAAAAAAGAGGCTAAGTTTTTTTTCGGGTGGAACATTCCATTTAATGAAGGAACATTCCATCCACTCTCCTGATCATTCCATGAATGAATAGAACATAGGGGATTAAAACAGCAGAAGCTGAATTGCAATCAAGGAATGTGCAAGGACCTACTACTCAAACAATGCTCCCAGAAACTGGAGAACCAAGTTAATATGCCAAGAACTAGAGTTGGTTAATATATCATGCTTCCAATGTGTATTGCTTTTATTGTAACTTCCCCCAATTGACCAGCTTTCAAATGCCTAAATTGATAACTATGGTACAATGGATAACGTGACAACTGCCTACACTGTCTACTCAGCCACCTGAAAGCATAGTTGGCCACCACTGAACCATCTTCAAATTCCACATCTTGATCATGCCATCTCCATATGACTAGAAGCATGCATACAACCTTGAGAGGACTTCCTCACTACCCTATGTAGGTCTCCTGCCTTGATGGAAGTTTGGGACAGTCACCAATCAATGAGCCCATCTTAACCAACTCGCCATCCAATCGGCATTACCAACAACTCAAATGTTGGACAATCATGCATACATCGTTCACCGGTATTACAAGACCCCGTAGCCATAAAATGGACCTACTAGTGACGATTGGAGTATCTTTCCCAGTCGAGACCTATTCATTGAAACCATCCTACATGCAAAATTTTCAGTGAAAGTTCAACATGCTGATTATGTCAGTGTACTATGGAAATACAACCCCCGACACTACCTCATGAAGTGGGAATGGCGCATGGATTTTGCCAAGAGTGATGAATGCCATCAAATGCAGATCTCTTCCCCCATTCCTCAAAGAAGACTGTCAATCGTGGTTAGACATACCAGTTCTACTTCACATATTGCTGAAGGTAATAAAGAAGCTGGCAGCCAACGAATTTATCCAAATTCCACAACCAGTTGCTGCCAATACCCATAAATGAATTCATCGGAAGAGCTTATTTCCAGACTTTGATAAGAGAACTAGTGGATAGCCGCCAACAACTACACCAACATATCCAGGCCAATATTGAGTTGATAAACCAAGTGAGGGATCAACATGGCGATATAAGGAAGGAACCTACTCCATACTCTAAATCGGGAAACTCATCTTCTATAGATGGCTACCGTGGACGCCAACGCCATAAGGTTGCTTCGGAAAGGATAACATCGACAATATGCGCAAGCCCCATAAAACGAAGGGCAGGGAACCTCCGATCCCTATCGATCAAGAAATTTGATTATGTTGAACCACTTGCATTAGACTTCCAATGGAGAAGGGATGGACCGAAGTGCAATAGCGAGCATACGACGCTGCTTCACTTGTCAATGTGATTTAATCCGATCTATTTTGAATTATTTCTATTTCAATTTCATTTATGTTGCGAAATATGACCAACTTGAATTAAACTACTTGCAAATGGTGCGGTTAACTAAGTACTCAAGGTTGGGTGCCAAACAACC
Organism: Allium fistulosum; assembly: GCA_030737815.1. Classification (NCBI taxonomy): domain Eukaryota; kingdom Viridiplantae; phylum Streptophyta; class Magnoliopsida; order Asparagales; family Amaryllidaceae; genus Allium; species Allium fistulosum. The sequence goes on from CM060906.1 coordinate 740,849,045, forward strand.
CCTACGGATTATGATCAGGTCATTGTGGTATCATCATGACGAGCGTGATTCAACCACTCATTAGCTACTATATGCCCCTGACTTAGGGGCAAGGCATCAAAGCAAAAGAGATCGGCAAGGTGAAAATTCCAATACAAAGTGGATGCAACCGACCATCCACTTATCCGGCTATGCAATTTAATTGAAGATCCGAGGATGACTTGGAGTGATATGTCTTAATAATGCACTCCCTATCTCGTACTTGAAACTCGCCAAAATACTTATGCTTCTTTCGATTCCAGTAAGATCGGAACCACACTAGGGGTGGATGTGATGAGACCGTCCATTCATCAAATCCTACATTAAACACTTGGGGATGTTTGAGAACACGAGTCTAAAGTGGATATGATTTGACCATTCACTCTCCGGCTTGCTTCTATGATTCGGCAAGACTATCATGCCTTAAACCGACTTCGTCAAGGCCGAAGCCCAAATTTAAAATCATCATGGACTGACTGCCAACTCGCTAATCATTAGGAGCTATCATTTCAACTCTCTTCCCCGACCCAACTGAAAGAGCGCAAAGTATCAAGTGAACGCGACTCAACTGTCCACTCTCCAATTCTTTCCCCTAACGTTGGAGGCAGAGACATGACTCTAAGTGGATGTTGTTCGACCATCCACTCTTTGGCCTAAACTCAAAGTTCTCCAGAGCATTACTCTTACTCCTTAAGCTTGGAAGAAGCAGAATCTAAATCAAAGACGACACAGTACGACCGTCCATGTGCCGGCTCCTATCTCTAATGCAAGGGGCAGTTTGACAGCCCAAGTTTAAATTGGACATGATCCGACCGTCCATCTCAAGGAGGATGGATCCGTCCATCCACGATCTCGCTCAAATCCAAGCTCGAGGAGGAGGGACTTGTCCATCCATGACTTTTCTTGCTAAATCAAGATGGATGTGATCCAACCATCCACAACCCTGATCAACTACTTGTTCCAAGAGTGCGAACGAGATCCAAATACCTAAACAGATGTGACTGACCATCTGTCGACTAACTCCAGATTCCCAGAGTGCGAACTGGAGTATAAACATAAACATAAATGGGTGTGACTAACCACCCATCCACTAACTCTGGTCCTGAGAGCAAAGACTGGAGTATAAACACCAAATAGGTGTGATTGACCACCCATCCACCAACTCCAGATTCCCAGAGTGCAAACTGGAGTATAAACATTAAGTGGTGTGACTGACCACCCATCGACTAACTCTAATCCCGAGAGCGCGGACTAGAGTATAAACACCAAATGGGTGTGACTGATGACCCATCCACTAACTCTGGTCCCGAGAGCGCGGACTGGAGTATAAACACCAAATGGGTGTGATTGACCACCCATCCACAAACTCTAGATTCCCAGAGTGTGAACTGCAGTATAAACATTAACAGGTGTGACTGACCATCCATCGACTAACTCTTGTCCTGACAGCGCGTGCTGGAGTATACGCACCAAATGGGTATGACCGACCACTTATCCACTAACTCTGGTCCTGAGAGCACGGACTGGAGTATAAACACCAAATGGGTGTGATTGACCACCCATCCACCAACTCCAGATTCCCAGAGTGTGAACTGGAGTATTAACATTAACGGGTGTGACTGACCACCCATCCATTAAATCTGGTCCCGAGAGCGTGGACTGGAGTATAAGAACCAAATGGGTGTGACTAACCACCCATCAACTAAATCTGGTCCCGAGAGCGCGGACTAGAGTATAAACACCAAATGGGTGTGACTAACCAGCCATACACCAACTCCGGATTCCCAAAGTGTGAACTGGAGTATAAACTTTGACGGGTGTGACTGACCACCCCTCCTTTAACTCTGGTCCCGAGAGCGCGGACTGGAGTATAAGCACCAAATGGGTGTGACTGACCACCCATTAACTAACTCCAGTCCTCAAAGCATGGATTGGAATATAAATACCATAAGGGATGCAATTCTACCATCCATCTATCGACTCTAATTCCTCAGCAAGTTATGTAGTATAAAAAGGGGATATGGTTCGACCGTCTGCTTTCCAACTCTTCCCCTGGCTGGAGGGCACACTTATCGCACAAAATCGGATGCAATCGACCATCCAGCACTAAGCAGGTGCGACACAACCATCCGTGCATCAACTCTTGTCCTCACACAAAATTTATAGGGATGCACTCCAACCCTACTAGACAAAATTTCTTTCTTGATTAAACAGGGAGATGTAGATTCACAAAACAGGCATAGCTGGATGTCCTGTTCTGATTGGATGTGACTACCCATCCAACTACAAACGAATGACCGTTCATCCGCTAACTCTCGCCTATGATCCGACAGGTTATGCGTGTAATGTGGATGGATGTGACCCAACCACCCGCCAATCAATTGTTTCCTACAATTCAGTAGGAGAAACATCAAATTAAAGTTGTTGTAATGTGACCGATCACACTTCGACTTTTGCCCTTGAGTGGGGCAGAGGAATTAGCAGAGGAAAATGCGATCTGACCAGTTTCTACATAAGCGCTTAGTCCCAAGAGTGTGGACAGGAGTATAAACATCAAATAGGTGTGATTAATGGCCCTTCAACTGACTTTGATCCCCAGAGTGCAACTATGAGCATAGATAAATGAATGAATGTGATTTGACCATTCATTCACCAACTCTGACCTAAAGTCGACAGGAGGAGTATAAACTCACCACAGATGCAATTAGATCGTCCGCAAACTAACTCTACTAACCCAAGACTGGGGGCAGAAGTACAAATCACTGAAAAAGAGAAAGATGACTCGCTACATCTCCAGCTTAGCGTCCTTTATAACTTAAGGCAACGACTACAAGGAGGCCTTGATGCTAACCAATCAGAATAATGTTCGAAGTTACAGGCGACCAATTATATCATACCGCCGGATGGAGGGGCAATATCAATTTGGACTTTTCATATCATACCATTGGATCGGCAGGCAGTAAGGTCCGTGCTTTTTACATCATGCCACTAAATCGACGGTCAATATCGATCCTCATCGACCACAAATAAGTGTGACCCAAACATCCTTCAACAACTTCGATCACCATAGCGTGGATAGAAGAATAAACCACGGATGAGTGTGACTTGACCATTCATCCTCCATCACCTCCCTTCGATCCGTCAAGAAGAGCACGAGACCGGATAAGCATGACCTGACTACATTTGAGCTTACTTTATCCCTAGATTAGACGGGAGAAAGTAAATCGAAATGGACGTGATTGATCGCCCAGCTCCAAATGAATGCAACGCGACCATTCATTCGTTGACTCTTACCATGATCCGACTAAAAGAGCAATTCCAAAAAAGTGCAACCTAAACGTCTGCACACCGATTCTTGCCCTGGATTTGACAAGGGAAGCATCAATCCTGCATTGGATCTGACTGGACGATTTATTCTTTAGGTTTTGCCCATAGTATAGCAACATAAGCAGCGAAGTTAATCTATTGACCTTCCATAACTTAGCTCGTGTCCAAATGTCGGCGAAGCAACGAAGTATTCCACCTAAAGGAAAGAGCTAGAACATAATGCAGGATAGGCACGATTCAGCCTTCCATCGGTTAACTTGATCCCATGGTTCAACGAGATAGAATACAAAGTTGAAGCGGACATTATCTACCTTGGCACTTATCGAGATATTCCCTAGACTTGGGGGCATGCACGAGACATAAGATGAATGTAATTTGATCGTTCATCAAACAATTCTGGCTCTTACAACTTAGACTATGGTATAAACACAGCAGAAGCTAGGCTTGACCATTCGCATGATACATCCATCAACCCAAGACTGGGGGCACGAGTGTGATCATCCAAGAGCTGGATACGACTACTCGATCCTATGACTCGTGCCTAGTATTTATAACAACTTGAGGTTACGACCGAAAGGATGCTTGGAGATAGAATTATCGAATCGATGCCTGAACTTATGGGCAACTGATCATCATTCCGACCCTTACAACAAGCAATGGATCGTGAGTACACTGAACGGAAAGTGCATCACTCGAAAACACAAGTAGATTCAAACTCATAGCTGGAGCCAGCTATGCAGCAGCACGCGATACAAGGCTAAACTCTACTAAGCCTGTGATTCAACATGCCTATAAAGCTAATCATTAACCATTGCAAATAAGCACATGAAGTGCCTACAATCCATCACGAGCACTAAAGATCAGATCACAACTCAATGCAATGATGATAAAAGAGTTAACTGTTTTACTTCAGGTGAATCTTGATGTGTTCGCTTAGACTCGATCTCATATATATATGGACTCTCACGAACCATTGAGAACCCTGCATTAAATGTCGACCAGAGGCATGTCTCGGTGAATAAAAACGATGCGACGTGGATCTGGAGAGACCTGCTGCACTTAAAGAGGAGACGAATCTACTCAAAACCAATGGGTTTATCCATGATACCCTCTACTCAAAATGAATATCCAACCCTTTGCTTACGGGAAGAGCACACAGAGAGTGGCGGACGTACGTCGACTACTCAGATTTTCACAAGGCATGACAAAGCACAGTTTTCCACTTCCAAGGATCAACCAACCGGTAGACTCGACCATCGGACATGAATTACTCACTTCCATGGACGCAAACTTCAGATACAATCAGATACCGAAGCATGTCCCAGACCAGAAATACAACGGTTTCGTTATTGACCTAGGCCTACAACGCTATGTTGCAATCCACGGATTCAAACTTAACGATACTGGTGCTACTTACCAAAGGACGGTTGACAGATCGTTCAAAAATCAGATCGACCGATCGATGAAACTATATATGGTTAATATGATCGTGAGATCACGACTATCAAACGACCACATCGATGACTTGGCAGAGATATTCAGTGCTCTCCAAAAAATGCAGAATGAAACTCGATCCTTTGAGATGCTCTTTCAGCATTGCATCAGAAAAATTCTTGGGTTTCATCATCAATTCTCATGGAATTAACGCTAATTTCAAAAAAATTCCAACAATTAGAGACATCCATGCACCAAGGACAACCAAGCAGGTACAGAACCTAAGTCGGAAGATTATTGTCCTAAGCTGATTCAACTCTAGGGCCATCTACAAGTGTATTATCTTCTTCAACCTGACCAAGAGAGGGAAGAGAACTTTTGAGTGGACTAACAACTGCGTTGATGCAATTCTAGCTCTGATAGATCGCTTAGAGAGACCTCCTATTTTACCTAAGCCATTGGATCACGAAGATCTATACATCAACTGGGTCGTGTCAACACATGCCATAAGCATCGCAATGCTATGTGAAGAGAAACGAATCCAAAGACCAGTATATGATGAAGGCTAGCTATTGACAAGCTCACCCCGTTAATGTCTATATCGTCCAGCCGTTTTGATAGGTCCTATAGCAACCTTAGATGTCCGGAAGGTTACTCAAATGGAATATCGAGCTAAGCCAATTTGACATCACTTATCTCCCTCGAAGCGCTATCCATGGTCAAACATTAGCATACTTCATATTTGAATTCACTACATTAGATGACTATCCGAAGAGCAATGGAGAATTGTCCAACCGATGGAGAATGTACACAGATGGAACTTCCAATAATCGGTTTTCTAGCATCGAAGTTGTGTTAATGGCTCCTGAGGAACAATCGATCTGCTATGCCCTGAAACTCAACTTCCCTGCAACAAATAACGAAGCTAGGTATGAAGCCTTAGTTGCCACGCTCAAACTTGCAAGAAAACTAGGAGTGGAAACTTTACATAACTTATGTGATTTCTGGTTAGTGGTATGCCAGGTTAAGGAAGATTATCTGACTAGGGTGCAACGCCTTGCTCCTTATCTTAGTTGGGTCCAAGAGCTACTAGCCGACTTCGAGTATTACACCATTACACACATCCTCGGAGAACAAAATGAAAACGACGAGTCACTGGCCAAGCTAGCCAGTTCTAGGGATGCGCAATAAATAGACTTTGTCCTAGTTGAAATACTTGTTATTCCAATCATTGACAGATGAAGATCGACTAGATCTTAGAAACAGAGCCAAAAAAGGTGTCATGGATGACTCCTATCAAAGATTGTCTACAACAAGGAATCCTTCCTGAACAGAGGAACGAGAAATGGCATATCCTCCGCAAAGCTGTCCCATGGGTTAACATTTGTAAATTACGTTACCGTCGATACGAAGCACACCTTATTTAACAAGGATTGAATGCTCACCCGATGACAATCAAAGCAACGAACAACAAATTGCTAACACTCGACACTCAGTTACAATAATGCACTGCATAATAATTGGCAGTCAACAATTCAGCATTTATTTTCCTGGACATAAATTAAAGGTTACATCTTTTAATGAAAAGACAACAACTATTCGACGAATCAGATAGGACTTTTCAGATTGAAGATTGCAGTTTTTCAAAGCACGTCATGTTCACACACGTACTTTGGGGGGCAAATGTTATCTCGCCTTTTGGCAAGGCCGTGACACCAAGGAATTGGTTGGAAACCAAAGACAATCCGTCCCGAAGATCAGTTGTACACAGGTCTACTATGGATAATCAATACAAAGGGTATCGATATGAACAATCGTCGATACGAATGGATCGAAACAAGCATGCTAGCCTTTTGCAAAATCAAACTTGGATCGATCATAACTCAAAATCTACAAGTCCAAATGCAACCAAATTTTCACAGGAGCTTGCATACCACCTATACTTGGTCTATGACCGATCTCAGCCCAAAAGGAGTCATTTTTGACCGATACGAATTGTGTACGTATCGATCATGGATCGATCCCAAATGTCAAGGGATCGATGTGGTGGGCCCACCCATGTGAGGGAAGGGGCTTCCGAGATCTGAGCGAGATATTTTTAGCCTACGCTTATAAATAGCAGTCCTAGGCCTTCAGAAAAGGGACTTTTTAACTCTTTTACACCGATACTCTACCGAAATCTCCATTGTATCTTGAGTGTACTGTTGTAATCAGTTGTAACCAGTGAGAATCATCAATAAAACAATAAACTTTCTATAGTGGACATAGGCTACAACGCCGAACCACTCTAAATCTTTGTGTTCTTATACTTCTGTTTGTCTGTTTTTGGTGTATTTGTTAGATTAACCTCATTTTTCATTTATATTCTTCACTTTGATCTCTTCAAACACACCCAAAGAGTGTTGTGCCTAATTTTGGGACAAACACTAGGCATGGTGTCGAGGGGAAGAGGGGCGGAGGGATGGGGAGGCTGCTTCCTTTGCTTTCGAATAGAAACATAATTGCTTTCAAATAAGTTGAAGGGGATCCTTCGACTCTATCATTTTATAAAAGACTAAAATTATTATATATTCAAGAAGGGTTTCGAAGGGGATCTTCAAAAGTTGAAACCTTTAAGAGAATTGTTTTAAAATGTTTTCTAAAAAGGTGTTTTGATCTTTTCGACTAAGTCGAAGGAATGCCTTCGACAAAGCCGAAGGGAAAGAAAGGGAAGAAGAAGGGGTTACTTCTGAACCTCCCATTGTTTTTAAAGTAAAAGTTTTAATACCTTTTGACAAAGTCGAAGGGTAAACCTTCCGACAAGGTCGGAAGTATACTTTTGAAGGATTGGTTCCAACACTAACACTTCATTGTTTTTGAATGGTTTCGAAAGGTTTGATTTCGAAAGGTTTTGATTTTGAAATGTTTTGAAGGGGTTACCTTCAATGATTGCGAAAGGTTTTGAGTTTCAATGATTTCAAAAGGTTTTGAGTTTCATTGCTTTCCAAAGGTTTATAAATGGTTTTATAAGGGGGATACCCCAGGCTTTCGACATGGTCGAAAGGTAGAACCTTTCGACCAAGTTGGAAAGAAACCTTCCGACAAGGTCGAAAGGTAGGACCTTTCGACAAGGTTGAAAGGTATGATTTTGTGATGCTTTCAAAAGAATGGTTCCCGAAGGGGCTAACTTTGGATGTTTATTTGCTTTCGAATGGGACTTCATTCGAAGGGTTTTAAAGGGCTATTTTTAGCCATTTTTCTTAAGTAAAACTTTGCTAAGTCGAAGGGGTTACTTCGAAGGGTTATAGCATAAAATAATTATCTTTGTTTGAATATGCAAGGGAAATCCTTATATAAAATGAATGTTAATAAACCTTAGGGACACCGAGGTGGGTTTAATGTTTTTGTTACATAGTTTGGGGTTATAAGCATAAATATGCTTTTGAAAATATATATTGGGGCTATCAATGTGTTTTATTTAAATTAACCTAATTGGGGCTACCAATGGGAATAGGTTAAATAGGTGGTATACCTAGGGAAAATAAGTAATCATGGGGATCATGAATTTTTATAAATAATCATGGGGATCATGATGTTTTAATTGGCCAAGTGATGAGTTCTTGGTTAACCTCGGAAAACCATGGAATGTGCGGTGGATAGCCCACATCAAATTTCTAAAGTAAATAATGTTTTGCCAGAGGTGGTTAGCCTCAGGATTTGGCACCCAAGTGTTCATAGTCATCCTAGGAAAACTATGGAGTGTGCGGTGGATAGCCCATACCATCTTTTATAAAACAATGTACAATGGATAAGCTGCATTTATTTTAAATGGATTTGGGACAGATAGTTCTATTAAATTATGACGGATAGTCATTTTAAAGATTTTAGAAGGGAACTCTAATAAATTGATTTTAGATGGGAAATCTAATAAATTGCTTTTAGATGGGATATCTAATAAATGGGTGGATGGGATATCCAATACATATGATTTATGGTTTTATTTCATACTATGTTAAGACTAATCATTTTGGGTGTAGTGGCATAGTAAATAATTTGCAGGTTTTGTTTTGGATACTAGTGAGGGGAAAACTCAATCTGCTAAGCGGCGTGGTCTCACTAGATATCTATTGATGATAAGAGATGATAGGGGATTATTCATACCAGACTTATTGTCTGACTCGAAGTTTGTGTTTCTCCACAAACTCTCGGGTACTAAAAATGAATTTGAGTAGTCTGAGAGTGGGAGACTTTCAGGTTTTTGGACGAATAAGCTTCCGGAGACGTGCAATAGGCAGTGTTAGCTATATAGGAGCTATTTTGTGTTTTCCACTATGATGTACCAAGAAATGTAAAGTTCATATTATTAGTTCTCTAATCATCATAAGGGGACATCTTCATATGTCGCTCTTATCGTATTTTGTACATGTATATGTGATCCAAACGTGGTTAATGTCTGAGATTATGTAATTAAATCTTAAATTGTAATTTGCATGAAATGATAAATTCTGTTTATTGGAAGTTTAAATTTTTTCATATTCATGTGTTTTTGTGTATCAATATTAATTATGCCGCATTCGGTCGCCAAGAAATAACAACTACAGATGACTGCAGCATCAACAGCGGTTAGTTTTGGGCCTTAGAAGGCGGGATGCTACATTCTGCCTTTCCCTTCTTAACAGCTCCACCGTTTTGAGCTCCTTTCTTATGGAAAAACTTCCTCTTCTGACTCTTCCCTCCTTGAACTTCCTTGGCCTTATTTCTTTCAAGAATAGCTTGCATCTTTTCATTCCTCAAGACCATCTCAACAACAACATCACTTGGATACCTAATATGAGGTAACATGGCCTTAACAAGCTCTGGCTTTAACCCCCATATGAACTTCACATTCCTCTTAATCACAGTATCAATCATTGCATGGTCATATCTTGCTTGCTCCTCAAACCTCGTCGCATACTCAAGCACAGTCATATTCTCCTGCTCCAACTCGACAAACTCCCTAAGCAAAGTGGACTTAGCAATCTCTGACATAAACCTTTTCTCGAACCTCCTCCTGAACTAAGCCCAAGTCATATTCTCCTCGTTAACCCCAAATTTCACACTATTCCACCAATATAGTGCTACCCTTGTAGCTTTCTAGAGGCGATTCTCCTTTTCTGCTCATCATTGAGCCCTAAATCGGCAAATATTCTCTCACAATGAAGTAACCAGTTCTCCACTTTGATTGCCTCTTCAGTACCAATAAACGACTTTCTTCCCAACCGAGCATAATCTCTACTAAGAATAGCATTGTTATTCACCACTAGAGCTTCTTGGTTCCCTCCTCCAACATTTCCTTCAACTACTCCAACATCAATTCACGCTACATCATGTTGACAAAGAACTGATACATTGCTCCCATGTCCACTTGCGGGATTTCAACACCCACATTTGCAGCTTATGCCTGCCCTTGGTTCCTCCTCGTATTTGGTCTGGCATTTCCATTTGTTGGGGTGCTTCCACCACCAAGATTAACTCTTCCACTTCTAGCATCGATATCTACATTCGAGCCTTCGTAAGATATAGAAGAATAGCCTAAGAAAGATAGGAGAAGGGAGATATTCTAACACCCTAGATTTTCGATAACATTATTTGGAATATTTAATTATCTAAATAAAATAAAATAATGTGTTGATTTGGGGATTGAGATTTTATTTTATTTAAGGGGTAACTGTGCCATTTAACCAATGAATTAAAAGAAGGGTTAAAATGAACTAGAGGAAGGGTAAAATAGGAAAGAGGTTATTCCTATATCCTCAAAACTTGGCCGTGTATACCCACACACGTCCATTTCATTTTCATTTATCAAAATTTTCAAAAGCAAGAGGCCGGCCACCATTAGTAAGAAAAAGGGGAAGAAGATTAAGAAAAGCTAAAGGAAAAGCTTAAGCAAATCAAATCCATTCACATCTCGATCTCTATAATCTCTAAAGCTAAGGTGAATAATGTTTACATCTCCAATTTCTATTGTTTTCAGTTTTAAGATGAAATCCAAAGTATTTTGTATTGATTTTCCATGTTTTTGAATGATGGAATGATTACATATACTTGCTGATGATTTATGCATGTTCATATTGATTTAGGTTTTAAGGTGAAAATCCTATTAAAAGACATCCAAATGCCTTGCGAATTTTTATATAGACCAGAAATAATATTTTGGAGATGGGTTTCAATTTTCAGAATTTTTGTTGAATTTATATGAATTTCTGGTAAAGAAAATGTTAATTTGGGTTATAAATTATTTATGGGTAAATAATTATTGGTTTGGGTCTAAAATTTATATTTGTTAGAAAACATATAAAATGTGATTTTTTGGAATTTTTGTATCTTTTTCCGAAAATTATTTAAGATATGGGACATAAATCTTTTATACATTTATAAAAGGAGAAGGGACTCTTTGCAAATAATTCAAATTTTTTATTTTTGGAAATTGGCAGCACTATTGAAAAAGTAAAATGGCAAACAATCGAATTTAGATAACAGGAAATTATTATCAAGGACAAAAATTTTCAGCGTTTTTACCTCAAGGACAGGCTTTCAATATTTTATCCTGAAGGACAACTTTCTTTAGGTATTAGTTTTTAGTCATTGATAGTATCAGTTTGTAGTTCTCGGTAGCAGTTTTTAGGTATTAGTTTTTAGCTTGGTAGCAGTTTTGTTGTCCTTATGAATAATTTTGGAAAATATTTGTCCTTATGAATAATTTTTTGAAGAATGTCTGTCCTTATGGTAAAAATATTGAGGTTGTGTCCTTGAGGAAAAAAATATACAAATCTTTGTCCTTTAAATTAATTCCCCCTTTAGATAAATAAGGCAGGTTAGGTACAAAAGAAATAGTTTAAAAGGACAAATAAATAGGTTTTTCACTGTTTCGATACTTTCGGCACCAGGTTCCGCCTCTTTACCCTCGCCTCCAACACAGTCTAAACCAATACACATGGTATCAGGGAATAAGTACGTAGTGAATTGGATGTAGGCGAAAGATAGTCGGTCGAAACCGGGGATTCCGAAGGGGTTAATGCTTTAATCTGGTTTTAAAGGAAAATGCGCATGCTAGATTTCGACTAAGTAGGATTCGACTTAGTTAGCTTTCGACTAGGTCAAAAGGATTTAAAGGAAATGGTTTCGATTGGGTTGCGCTTTTGTTTTAAATGATTGCTTTCGACTAAGTCGAAGCCTTTAGCTGCCGCTTTCTACCTTTCGACCCAGTTCGAAAGGGTTGTTTTACTTTGTTTTCTAAAATTTGGCCAATTCTCCAATGCTTTCGAAGGGATGGTTTCGATACCATCACTTATTTACTTAGGAACGATTTCAAAAGGAGAGCTTTCGACTTTATTGGGTTTCTAATCCTTTTGCTCTACTTGAAGGCATAATCTAAAAGGTTTCAATCGAAACAGTTTTAAGAGGTTTTGAAGGGGTACATTTTTGAATGGTTTCGAAAGGTTTCCACATGTTTTAAATAAAACCCAAAGGCTTTCGAAATTTTAGTATTTTAATACTTTCGAAAGGGTTTTAATGAATGATTTCGAAGGGGTGGTTCCCCATGGTTTCGAAAGGGTTGAAAGGAAAGGTTTTTTTCCCTATGTTTTCAAAAGGCAACATTTAAAGGTTTAAAGAAGGATGTCTAATGTTTTAAAGCTTTCGAAGGAAAGACTTTTATTGGTCTCAAAAGAGTTACTTTTAATGGTTTTGAAATGTTAACTTTCAAGGGTTTCGAATGGATTGTTTAAAGGTTTTAAACAAAGGTTTCGAATATATTAAATAGGAAGAATAGCCTAAATGTTCAAAAAGGACTTTAACTTATTTTGAAAGGATAGGTAATCCTTATTAAATCTCATCAACATTATTCTGAGTAAAGTATATATTACATGGAAAAATAGCTTAGAGTAAAGCTAAAAGATATATTTTCCTTGTATATGTATGATTTAAAGGGTTAAATCATTTTGAAAAGATTTTTCAAGGAAAATTGAAAGGGTAGTTAACCCTAAGAGACTGACTCGGATTAGAAGACCAGATAGGACTTGTGTAGGGTCGCGCCTATGCTCATTAGCTATTAGCCCCTAGCTAATTTAGTCTAGAATTCCAGTATGTGGGCTTAGTCATAGGTAATACTAAAATGTTGGTTACATACAGAAAGAAATATTTATGTATAGAGGTAGGTTATTGGTAAGGCACAAAACCATTAGGATCAGTTGACCCTTGGAGATGTAAGTTAAGGATAGACCGTCCATAAGTTTTGTCTAACAGATGTTTAGACCATTTGATATTTTATCTGGTTGGCCCGAGTCAGCCAAAGAGGCAGTTAGCCTAGTTTTTGGACAGTAGTCCAGATTACGGACAGTTAGTCCAGTTTGAGGGCAGTCAGCCCAGTATTCGGACAAATAGTCCATTTATTACCCATTTTTAGCATAACGGATATTGCTATTATTATTATTAGTTTGAATAACTAGTTTGGTTGTAGGAAAAGATTTTCAAAATATATGTTTTGAAAAGGATATTTGTGAGGGAAAACCTGTTCTGCTAAGCGGCGTGATCTCACTCAATATTATTAAATCGAGATGTAACAGAATTATTCACACCAGGCGTTATGTCTGACTCGAAGTTTTTGTTTTCCCTTAAACACTGTGGTACTCAAAATTGATTTCAGTAGGCTGAGGGTTGAGGTTTACAGGTTTTCATAGCTTTGGCGAATATAGCTTCCGAAGACGAGTGGTTGGCTGATGGATAGCTAATTAGGAGTACAAATTATTTTGTTCATTTCCGCTGTGTATTAAGTCAGATATGACTATATTGCTTTGATCATGCAAGGGGGCATCGTCATATGTCGCTCTTGGCGTATTATTGTAAATTATATTTGATCATTGCTTGGGAAATGTTTTGGGATTTTGTACTTAGGTATGAATATTGTTTTGAAATGCAATCAGCAAAATGTTGGTTTTTGGAAATCTGTGATTTTGTTTATATTCATGTGCTTTTGATATTATGGATACCATTAACATTGCTTTATTTTATCAACAGAAGTTAAAACTATAGATGACTGCAGCATCTATAGCACTTAGCTTTTGGTATCTAGATACGGGATGTTACAACTTGGTATCAGATCATAGGTTTATGAAATTTTTTTAACTAAAAATGGTTGTGAAAACATAATCCTAAGGAATTAGAGTAAGATTGGGGTATGGAATAATGCTATAGTACGTACGTATTTGCTATATATAAGAATAGATTTATCTCTAGTCTCCTATCTTTGTTAGGTTATTCTTTTATATCTCATGAGATTTGAATACAGATATGGATGGTAGAAGAGGAAGAGTTAACCTAGGAGGGGAAGGCACCGATGGGAATGCTAGGCCTAATACGGGGAGAACCCAAGGTCAGGTACAAGCAGAGAATGGTGGTGCTGGGGTCCCGCAAGTTGGAACAGAAGATATGTATTTGTTTTTCGTAAACATGGTGAAAGTGGGTGTTGCTGCTGGAGTAGTGGGAGGAGGAGTTCCAGGAGCTCTAGTTGTCAACAATTATGCTAAGTTGAGTGGAGATTATACTAAGCTCGGAGGGAAGCCGTTTATTGGAACGGAGGATGCTATTGAGGTGGAGAATCGGTTGCTGCATTATGGGAGGATCTTTGTTCATTTGGGGCTCAATGATGAAAAAAAGAGGAGGTTGGCATCCAGACAGCTTTATAAAGCAGCTCTATTTTGGTGAAACGGTGTGACTTTGGCAGTGGATGAGGAGACCATGATATGGGCAGATTTTAAGAGGAGGTTCCAGAAGAGGTTCATGTCTATGATGGCACGGTCTGCTTTGATCATAAAATTTGCTGAGTTAGAGCAGGGGGAATGTCTATTGTGGAATATGCCAAAAGGTTTGAGGAGTTGGCCAAATATGGGTGTGCTTCAATGGATACAGTGATGAAGAGGAATAGAAGTTCATCAGGGGATTGAAGCCATAGTTAGCCAGGGCTACACTATCTCATATTAGAGATCCTTCTTATGTTGTTGTGCAGATGGCCTTAAGGCATGAGGAGATTCTTGATTCTCTAGAGAAAAGTAAGGCTAAGGAGGTCCAGGTTATGCACAGCCAGAAGAGGAATTTCTTTCCTAAAAAAGGTGCTCAGAAGGGTGGAGTAGCTAAGAAAGGGAAGTATGAGATTGTTTGCTTCTAGTGCAACAAGAAGGAGCACTTTGCCAATGAGTGTCGTGCTAGAAAGGCAAAGGATGTGGCTGGGAAGAAGAATGTCAGGTGCTTTAATTTCAACATGATAGGCCACTATAAGAACCAATGCAAGGAGCCCGCTAAGGATGGAAAGGGCAAGGTGTATGCATTGGAGCATGCTACTTCGAAGCCAACAGCTCAGGAGAAAGGAAATGCAGTTTTGGGTGGTACGCTTCAGATTCATGGTATGTCTGTTAGCATTCTATTTGATAATGGTGCATCCCATTCTTTTATATCTAGATGTTTGATGGATAAGCTTAACCTAGAACCCACATATTTAGTTATTTCATTGCGGGTTGTGAATCCAATAGGAGGGTATGCAACTCTAGGGTTGAGGTGTGATCAGTTAAAGTTTGACTTGTTAGGTCATAACTTTGTTTGCAATTTGCATGTGTTTGATTTTGTGGGGTTCTAAATTATTCTTGGGATGGATTGGTTAAGTGAGTACGATGCTAGAATATTTTGCCAAGATAGGAAAATATCTCTTAGACGCCCTGATTGTAGTAGTATTGTTTATACCATAGAAGGATCTAGTGTGAGATGAATGCTTTGTTGGATGCTATGGAATTGGATGATGAGATAAGCCGAGTTTCATGGTTAGAGAATTCGTGGATGTTTTTGAGCCTGTAGTAGGATTGCCGTCGAAGCAAGCCATTGAGTTTTAGATAGATTTGGTTCTGGAAGCAGAACCAGTGAGTAGGCTGCCAAGTAGGATGACTATAGAGATGAGGGAGTTGAAGGTGGAGTTGGTGGATTTAGAAGGAAAGAATTTTATCAGGCCAAGTAGTTCGCCTTAGGGAGCAGCAGCAGAGTTTGCTAAGAAGCTGGACGAATCGTTGAGGCTATGTATCGATTATCATAAGTTAAATGAGAAGACCATAAAGAATCGATATCCATTTTCCAGAATTGATGATTTGTTCGACCAGTTGAGTGGAGCCAAGGTATTTTCTCACTTAGATTTGGCAACAGGTTTCCATCAGCTCAGAGTCGTAGAGTATAGTATACCTTTGATGGCGTTTAGGACCAGATATGGGTCATACGAATGGTTAGTTATGCCATTCGGACTGACTAATGTGCCAGCTTTTTTTGTGGATTTGATGAACCGAGTTTTCCGAGAGCACTTGAATAGGTTCGTATTGGTTTTCATAGATGATATCTTATATACTCTAAGGATGAGAGAGATCATGAAGTTCATCTTAGAGTGGTGCTTGAGACGCTGAAGCAGCATCAGCTGAAGGCGAAGTTTTAGAAGTGTCACTTCTCGAAGAAGGAAGTGAAGTTTCTTGGTCATGTAGTCTCAGAGAAAGGGTTGTTAGTAGATCCGACTAAGATCAAGGCAGTGAATAGTTGGAAGAGACCAGAGACAGTGACTGAGATAAAGAGTTTCCTTAGGTTGGTTGTTTATTATCGGAGGTTCATTAAGGATTTTTCATGTGGATAGCAGCGCTGATGACCAAACTAATGAGAAAGGATGTGAAGTTTGTGTGGATCAATAAGTGTGAGGAAGCATTCTAGAGTTTGAAACACTTATTGGCCCATGCACTTGTGTTTGGTTGTTCCAGAATGGAATCAGGATTTGGTGGTTTATACAAATGCGTGCGGCACAGGATTGGAGCTATGCTGATGTAGAGAGGTAAAGTGATTACCTATGCTTCTAGACTACTTAGATCGCATAAGGTCAGATATCCAACGCATGATTTGGAATTGGCTGCGGTGATTTTTACATTGAAGGTGTGGAGACTTTACCTTTTGGGAGAGAGGTTTGAGTTATATACAGATCATAAGTCGCTAAAGTATTTGTTCTCTCAGAAGGAGTTGAACATGAGACAACAGAGGTGGTTAGAGTTTATAGCCGCTTATGATTTATGGGTTGAGCACACACCGGGGAAAGGCAACAAGGTTGCAGATGCGCTTAGCAGGAAACATCAGAAGGCAGTGCTGGCGATGATCGCTGAGCGGAAAGATTTGGAAGCATTGGCATATTGCAGAGTGCAGTGGAGATCTGAGGCTGATTTTAGTGGAGATTCTGTTGTATTATCTTGTTTGAAAGTTTGACCAGCGATGATCGAAATGATTGCTTCTAAACAGATGGAGGATCCAGTATTAGCAGAACAGATCAGGAAGCTTAGAGATGGAATAGAGAGCGATGAATTGAAAGGTTTCAGACTTGATCAGAATGGGTGGTTGGGATAGAAAGGAAGATTATGTGTTCCGAGTTTAAGAAACATAAGGAAAGAAGTTTTGGAAGAATGCCATCGTTTGAAGTTCTCTATTCATCTAGGAGGAACTAAGATGTATTAGGATATAAGAAGGAGTTTCTTCTAGGAAGGTATGAAGCGGGATGTTGGCTTATGTGTAAAGCAGTGCTTGAATTGCTAGCGGGCAAAGGCCGAACACCAAAAGCCAAGTGGGTTTCTTCAGCCATTAGATATTCCGATATGGAAGTGGGATTCTATTTCTATGGATTTTGTTGACAGGTTGTCAAGGTCGAATAGAAGAAATGAAAGTATATGGGTCATAGTGGACATATTGAACAAGAGTGCTCATTTTATTCCAGTTAAGTCAACTAGGACGGCACCTGTTTTGGCGAAGCTGTTTATGAAGAATGTGGTTAGACTGCATGGAATCCTTAGTAGTATAGTTAGTGATAGAGATTCCTTATTCACTTGCGAGTTCTGGAAGAGTCCACAGGAAGTTTTAGGAACCAAGCTCAAGATGACTACCACTTACCATCTGCAGACAGATGGGCTAACGGAAAGAGTTAACAAAATCTTAGAAGATTTGTTAAAGGCCCGTGTTCTAGATTTTGGAGGATCATGGGAAGACCAGCTGCATTTAGTCGAGTTTTCGTATAACAACGGTTATCAGACTAGTATTGGGATGGCACCGTTTGAAGTTTTGTATGGAAGGCCATGCAAATCTCTCGTTTGTTGGTTAGATACCGAGGATAGGTTGGTTCCTGGTCCAGACTTAGTTAGAGAAGCTGCAGTAAAGATTGAGTTCATTCGGATTAGAATGAAGGAGGCTCAGTCTAGGAAGAAGAGTTATGCAGATAAGAGACGGAAAGACTTAGAGTTCTCAGTTGGAGATCAGGTTTTCGTCAAGGTGTCACCTATGAAGGGTGTGATCAGATTTGGGAAATCAGGAAAGTTAGCACCGAGATTCGTTGGACCTTTTCGTATTGAGGAGAGGATTGGGAAACTCGCATATAGGGTTGAGTTACCGAGCAGTTTAGTAGAAGTCCACGATGTTTTTCATTTTTCTCATCTCAGAAAGTGTGTTAGAGACCCAGAGACTACTATTGCAACGACTATGCTAGAGGACTTAGTGGTAGAACCAGACATGACTATAGTGAGAAAGCCAATTCGCATTGTTGCGAGAGATGAGAAGAGGCTTAGAACCAAGACGGTCAGATTAGTCAAAGTCCAGTGGAGTGACGATGACTTGGACTGTACTTTGGAGGTTGAGAGCAGGATTAGAGATACTTATCCTGAATTGTTTGATGGTATGTTTTACCCTCTTGTTTGATTTATGTGTACCTTATCGTAATTTTGAGGACGAAATTCTTTAAGGAGGGGAGTCTGTACACCCCAAATTTTTGATAACATTATTTGGAATATTTAACTAGCTAACTTAAATAAAATAATGTGTTGATTAGGGGATTGAGATTTGATTTTATTTAAGGGGTAGCTGTGCCATTTAACCAATGAATTAAAAGAAAGGTTAAAATGAACTGGAGGAAGGGTAAAATAGGAAAGAGGCTACTCCTATCTCCTTAAAACTTTGCCGTGTATTCCCACACATGTCCATTCCATTTTCATTTATCAAAATTTTCAAAAGCAAGAGGCCGACCACCATTAGTAAGAAAAGGGGGATGAAGATTAAGAAAAGCTAAAGGAAAAGCTTAGCAAATCAAATTCATTCACATCTCAATCTCTATAACCTCTAAAGCTATGGTAAAGAATGTTTACATCTCATATTTTTATTGTTTTCGGTTTTAAGATGAAATCCAGAGTATTTTGCATTGATTTTCCATGTTTTTGAATGATAGAATGATTATATATACTTGTTAATGATTTATGCATATTCATATTGATTTTTTGATAGGTTTTAAGTGAAAACCCTTTTAAAAGACATCCAAATGCCTTGTGAATTTTTATATAGACCAAAAATAATATTTTGGAGATGGGTTTCAATTTTCAGAATTTTCAGAATTTTTGTGGAATTTATATGAATTTTCTAGTAAAGAAAATGTTAATTTGGGTTATAAATTATTTATGGATAAATAATTATTGTTTTTGGTCTGAAATTTATATATGTTAGAAAACATATAAAATGTGATTTTTTGGAATTTTTGTAGATTTTTCCTAAAATTATTTAAGGTATGGGACATAAATGTTTTATATATTTATAAAAGGAGAAGAGGCTCTTTGCAAATAATTCAAATTTGTTATTTCTGCAAATTGGAAGCACTTTTGAAAAAGTAAAATGGCAACCAATCAGATTTAGACAAACATGGCAGGTTAGGTACAAAAGAAATAGTTTAAAGGACAAATAAATAGTTTGTTCACCGTTTCGATGCTTTCGGCACCAGGTTCTGCCTCTTTACCCTCGCCTCCGACACAATCGAAACCAATGCACATGGTATCAGGGAACTGGTACGTAGTGAATTGGATGCAATCGAAAGGTAGTCGATCGAAACCAGGGGTTTCGAAGGGGTTGAGGCTTTACTTTGGTTTTAAAGGAAAATGTGCCTGCTAGCTTTCGACTAACTAGCTTTTGACTTAGTTAGCTTTTGACTAGGTCAAATGGATTTAAAGGAAATGGTTTCGATTGGGTTGCGCTTTTGTTTTAAATGACTGCATTCGACTAAGTCGAAGCCTTTAGCTACCACTTTCTACCTTTAAACCCAGATGGTTTCGAAAGGGTTGTTTTACTTTGTTTTCTAAAATTTTCCCACTTCTCCAATGCTTTCAAAGGATGGTTTTAACACCATCACTTATTAACTTAGGAATGATTTCAAAAGGAGTATTTTCGACTTTATTGGGTTCTGATCCTTTTGCTCTACTTGAAGGCATAATCCAAAAGGTTTCGACTAAAACAGTTTTTAAAGATTTCAAAGTGGTAAATTTTTGAATGATTTTGAAAGGTTTCCACATGTTTTAAATTAAACCCAAAGGCTTTCAAAATGTTTAGTATTTTAATGCTTTCGAAAGGGTTTTAATGAATAGTTTCGAAGGGGTGGTTCCTAAGGGTTTCGAAAGGGTTGAAAGGAACAGTTTTTTTCCTATGTTTTCGAATGACAATATTTAAAGGTTTTAAAGAAGGATGTCTAATGTTTTAAAGCTTTCGAAGGAAAGACTTTTATTGGTTTCGAAAGAGTTACTTTCAATGGTTTCGAAAGGGTTACTTTCAAGGGTTTCGAATGGATTGTTTAATGATTTTAAACAAAGGTTTCGAATATATCAAATAGGCAGAATAGCCTAAGTGTTTTCAAGTTAAAAAGGACTTTAACTTATTTTGAAAGGATATGTAATCCTTTTAAATCTCATCAACATTATTTTGACACTACGCCATAGATGGCCTATTGCAACGAAATTACAAGGTGTTGCTAGCTACAATGTAACGATAGATATGCTGATTTTTGTCTATTGCAACATTCACTTCAATGTGTTAGCATAGATATCAGCAAAATGTTGCAGTGGCTATAAATATATTCAAATTAAAAAAATTAATAAAATTTTACACCTCAGCGATCCACACCATCATTTAAAACAAAATCTCAACCATCAATCCACACCTTAGCAATTTCCATTTCCCGCTTTACTTTTCTTTCTCGTTCCTCTCTGAGTGAAAATTAGGGCACGCGATTTTTCTTTCTCGTTCCTCTCTGTGAAAACTAGGGCACGCGATTCCAGTTGCTTTGATGCTCTGATTGATCGAATCTAGTGTGAGAAACGTTCCTGGTAGCTTGCTCCTTCGTTCTCCTTGATTGATTGCTCGAATTGCTTTGACTTCGTCATCGGGTGCGATGTGATATTATTTGGTATGTTTTCTGCCTTCTGGTTTACTTGATTATTCTCGATTTTGGTTACACTCGCACGCTTTTGTCGATGATGAATTGGGATTTATTTATAGGCTTTATTTCCTATAATCTTGAGTTTAATCTTTCTGTTGGACTTTGAGAAATCTGGTATGCTGGATTGCGATGATGTATTGGTATGTTGGATTTTGGTTCACTGGCTTGATTTTGCTTTGCCGATGATGAATTGCGATGTGATATTATTTGGTATGTTAGATTTTGGTTCACTGGCTTGTTTTTTATTTCTGATCTGAGCTTGTTAGCTCCTTTCTGCTGCATTTGTTAAACCAGAACTTGAACCTTTGTTAAACTTGTTCACATACCTTTGTACCTTGCTGCATTTGTTAAACCAGAACTTGAAGTATTTGTATTATGCTATCCTCTTGAAAACTGCTTCACTTGAAAACTTCTGCATTTTTGAAAATCAGAACTTTGAAAGTGATCTTTGGTTTTCTAAACTGTTGACTAATCTGGACATTGAGTTTTGATTTCCACGATATATACAAACATATGTGTGTTGAGCTTTGTTGGTTTTGCTTGGTCTGGACTGAACTGGTACCATGCTAACCTTTTTCTTTAACATGAACTGATGCTCCAAGTCCTTTGTATATCATATTACTGCCTATGTTTCTCTTGTACATGCCTGATGCATTCATTGTTTTTGCTTGATGGGCTGCCTATGTGTACTGCTGTGTTTCTTGCACTGGCTTGTCTACATTTTGCTGAACCTGGTTCTTGTTTGTTTTGTTGGTTGCTTGGCCCTGAGTTGAATCCAGTCGATGACTCGGGTT
Source organism: Allium fistulosum (assembly GCA_030737815.1). NCBI lineage: Eukaryota > Viridiplantae > Streptophyta > Magnoliopsida > Asparagales > Amaryllidaceae > Allium > Allium fistulosum. The sequence goes on from CM060906.1 coordinate 740,870,927, forward strand.
TGACCTTGTGCCGTGTCCATTTTTTTTGGCTTGTCTACATATCTGGCTGCACTTGAGTATGAACTTGCACTTGAGTAGTTGCACTTGAGTAGTTTCTTGTACCAAGCCTTATGATGCATGTATGTTCATCCATGTACATGCATTTCTTGGTCATGTTATGTTGCTTGCTGTGTTGAGTACTACTTTGTGCACTTGGCTTCTCCTTTGTGCATTTTTGCCTGAACTGTTGCTTGCTGTCTTCCATACTGCCTTGTATCCATGTGTTGCATTCATGTTTGGCTTATGCACTTGTGAACAGCTGACTTGTGCACTGTTTTGCTGCTGCACTGGTTGACTAGGCCCTGAGTTGAATTCAGTCGATGACTCGGGTTTGACCTTCTGCCATGTCCATTTTTGTGGGAATTTTCAATCGTCTATGAGATAAAAAATGGGAAACGGCCTTGTGATATATGCAGTGATACACTGTGTATATCACAGGTTGTCCGTGCAAATATTTGGTCCCTGTTAGAAAAAAATATGAAAAGAAACAACCCAAATACCTGAGGCAAATAATATAACAAAAATATTTTCATTTTCTGTTCGAGTTAAATATTATTTTCCAGATTACTGCTTTTGAATTATATGTGACAGGTATTCAAGACTGGACAGCTGGATACAAGCTTGAAGATAGAGTCAAATCAAATGTGCATGAGTGTATGAGTGCATGAGCTTGAAGACAGGTTTCAAAGAAGGCTCGATCTTCCGAAATCGGATGAATTGTAAAATAGTGGAGTGCTGCGCCCAAACCCGCTACTCGGCTCGCCTTCGGCTCGTCATATATTTGTCAGTGTCTGTGTCTGTATAAATTGAAACTGCATATGTAATGAGTGAACTGAGTGATGTAGTGAGGAATATCTGTATATGTGAATATCAGTGTTATATATCATTGAATTGTAAAATAGTGGAGTCAGGAATTTGTACTATTTCAAATGTTGAAATAAAATATTTATTTAAATAAATTACTGTTTTAATATCAAATTCTGTGCAATAGCATTTTATTAAATAAGTATTTATTTCTATTAAAAAATCAAATATGCTCTACATTGTGGGCCCCACAAATTCAGAAAGTTAATACCTATAGCAACATTTTGGAATGTTGCTACAGACACCTATGGATGTGGCTATAGACCCAAATAGGGTTCTATTGCAACAATATTTCTTATGTTGCCTTAGATAGTCAAAATGTTTCCTTTGAGGTCTGCGGCAACGCGGCAAAATGCATCACCAAGAAAGTGTTGCCTTTGCCTTTTTAAGCCTACAACAACATTTTTTGGCACTTCCTGCATCACTTCTTGGGTGTTGCAGTATGCAATCTATGGCGTAGTGAGTAAAGTATATATAACATGGCAAAATAGCTTAGAGTAAAGCCAAAAGATATATTTTTCTTGTATATGTATGATTTAAAGGGTTAAATCATTTTGAAAAGGTTTTTCAAGGAAAAATGAATGGGTAGTTAACCCTAAGAGAATGACTCAGATAAGAAGACTAGATAGGACTTGTGTAGGGTCGCTCACTATGCTCATTAGCTATTAACCCCTAGCTAATTTATCCAGAATTCCAGTGTGTAGGGCTTAGTCACAGGTAAGACTAAAATGTTGGTTACACACAGAAAAGAATACTTATGTACAGAGGTAGGTTATTGGTAAGCCACAAAACCATTAGGATCGGTTAACCCTTGGAGATATAAGTTAAGGACATACCGTCCAGAAGTTTTGTCTAACATATGTTTAGACCGTTTGATATTTTATCTGGTAGTCCCGAGTCAACCAAAGGGGCAGTTTGCCCAGTTTTGGACAAGTAGTCCAGATTGCGGATAGTTAGTCCAATTTGAAGGCAGTCAGCCCAATATTCGGACAAATAGTCCATTTATTACCTGTTTTTACATAACGTATATTGCTATTATTACTATAATAAGTTTGATTAACTAGTTTGGTTGCAGGAAAAGATTTGCAAAATATATGTTTTGAAAAGGATATTAGTGAGGGGAAACACGTTCTGCTAAGCGGCGTGGTCTCACTCAATATTAGTAAACCGAGATATAACATAATTATTCACACTAGGCTTTATGTCTGACTCAAATTTTTTGTTTCCCCTTAAACTCTCAAGTGCTCAAAATTGATTTGAGTAGGCTGAGGGTTAAGGTTTACAGGTTTTCGTAGTTTTGGCGAATAAACCTTCCGAAGACGAGCAGGTGGCTGACGGATAGCTAATTAGGAGTACAGATTATTTTGTTCATTTCCGCTGTGTACTAAGTCAGATATGACCATATTACTTTGATTAACCAAGGGGGCATCGTCATATGTCGCTCTTGGCGTATTATTGTGAACTATATTTGATCATTGCTTGGGAAACGTTTTGGGATTTTGTACTTGGATATGAATTATTGTTTTGAAATCTAATCAGCAAAATGTTGTTTTTTGGAAATCTGTGATTTTGTACATATTCAAGTGCTTATGATATTATGGATACCATTAACATTACCGTATTTTGTCAGCATAAGTTAATACTATAGATGACTACGACATTTGTAGAGCTTAGCATTTGTCCTCTAGATACGGGATGTTACAGATATAGCGTATACTTATGTATACCAAATACAAGTACATTACTAAAGCGTTATCCCATACCCCGATCTTTTCTCTAATTCCTTAGGATTATGTTGTCAAAAATCATTTTAGTTTAAAGTTTTTTCATAAACCTATGCTTTGAAACCTAGTTGTAACATCCCCTATCTTAAGGCCCAAAGCTAAGCGCTACGGATGCAACAGTCATCTATAGTATTAACTTCCGGAAACAAAATATGATTATGTTAATGGTCTCCATAATATCAAAAGCACATGAATATGAAACAAAATCACAGATTTCAAAAAACAACTTTTTTGATTACATTTCACAAAACATGTTTCATATTCCATTACATAATCCCAATTGATTCCCATGTTCAGATCAAATATAATTATTACATAAATATGCCAAGAGTGACATATGAAGATGCCCCTTGGATGATTAGAGAACTATACAGAAATAGACTGTCTTAATACATCGCAGCAGAATAAACAAAAACAACAACCCCAAAATACAACTAACATCAGCTCTCTACTCGACTCCGGAAGCTTTATTCGCCCTCCTACTAAACCTGTAAACCCAAACTCTCAATCTACTCAAATTAATTTTAAGCACCCAAAAGTTTAAGGGGAAAATCATAAACTTTGAGTCAGACATAACTGGGCTTACTAATATTAAGTGAGACTACGCCGCTTAGCAGAAAGGGTTTCCCCTCACTAATATCCCTTTAAAACATATCTTTTTGCAAAATTAAACCCTACAACCAAACTGGTTAATCAAACTGATTATATCAATAATAAGAAATATCATATATGATCAAAAACAGGTAATAAATGGACCACCTGTCCAAAACAATGTAGTTTTGTTTGGCTAACTACTAGCCTTTTGCTGACTCGGGCCTACCAAACAAACTAAACAAATTATCTAACAACTGACGTACTTCTGGATGGTCTATCATTAACTTACTTCTCCAAGGGTCACTTGATCTTAATGGTTTTTTGAGCTTACTAATAATCTATCCTTCTTCTCTGTACATATATATATATTCCTTTCTGTATATAATCATCATTTAAGTCTTACCTATGACTAAGCCCTACAAACTAGAATTTTGGACTAAATTAGCTAGGGGCTAACAGCTAATGTATAGGGCGCGACCATATACCAGTCCCATCTGGTATACAAATATCTGAGTCATTTTACTTAGGATTAATTATCCTTTTAATTTTCCTTGAAAACCTTTTCAAAATGATTTAACCCTTTAAATCATTACTTATACAAGGAAAATATATTGTTTGCTTTACTCAAATCTCTTTGCCATGTTATATGATTTACCCAAAACGTTGTTGATGAAAACATTTGAAACCTTTGTTTAAAACTTTTAAACAATCTCTTCCAAAACCATTGAAATTACCCCTTTTGATATAAGTTAACTACTTTAATTTATAACCTTAGGCCAAAAGGCCAAAGTATATCTTTAGAAACCATTGACAATAGTCCTCTTGAAAACATTGAAAACATCTTCTTCGAAAGCTTTATACACCTTAAACATCCTTTTCTAAACACTTTAAATATGCCTTTCGAAACCATTGGAATCCTTCCATTTAAACACTAAGGTAAACCTTTCGAAAACAATGGGGAATCACCCCTTCGAAACCTTATATATATGCCTTTCGAAAATACTGAGGGACCTCCCCTTTGAAACCTTTACTTGTTACCTTTCGAAAGCATTAAAGTATAGTACTTAAAACAAACCTTTCGAAAGCATTGGGTTCAAGTCAAAATATATGGAACAACCTTTCGAAACCATTCCATTCGAAACCTTTGGGTTTAACTTTCAAAATATCAAAAAGGGTCTTAAAAAACAGTCAAAGAAAGCAATTTCCTAAGTAAAGTAGTGGATGGTGTCGAAACCCATCACTTCGATAGCATTGGAGAAGCAACTCTAATTTTTAAAACAAAGTGACCTTTCCTTAGGCACTACTTAGAAAGGTAAAAAGGCAGCAGGTAGGGGTTCCGACCTCTTTGAAATCATTTACCTAAAACAAAAGTGCAATCTGTTTTGAAAGCCTCTTTCTTGAAAACAATTCGACCAAGTCGAAAGCTGACCGAGTCGAAAGCCAGCTTATTCGAAAGCAAAGCAGGTGTGTTTCCTTTAGAAAGCAAAGCAAGGCTTCGACCCCCTTCAGAATCCCTCATTTTGACCCAACACCTTTCACCTTTGTCCAATTCACTACGTACCAAGTCTTTGATTCCATGTGCATTGATTTCGATGGAGATGGAGGCAGAAGTATATGGTCGTAAGTTAGTTGCCGAAAGTGGCGAAACAGTAGAAATAAAGTAAAATTGGTTTTTATCTTTTAAAAGTAATTCTTTTTAACTAACCTGCCTTGTTTGTCAACACATGATTGGTTGCCCATTTTCATTTCCAAAATCTTTTCTAAAAGTACTACTGAAATTTCGAAGGTAAACAATTTAAATGATTTACAAAATACCCCTTCTTCTTTTATAAATATATAAAACATTTAAGTCCCATACCTTAAATAATTTTATATACTTATTAAAACACTTAGAAAATTTCTACAAAAATTCTCATAAATCATTTTTAATATGTTTTTAACATATATAAATTTCCGACCCAAAAACTATATAATTTAGCCGTAATTAATTTTAAATCCAATTAAACCAATTTTTTCACCAGAAAATTAATAATAAATCCACATTAATTAAGAAAATTATGAAACTTGAAACCCGTCTCTAAAGTATCATTTCTGACTATATATTAAAATCGCAAGGCATATGGATGTTTTTGATAGCTTTTTCAATTCAAAACATGTCATAAAATCAGTATGAATAAGAATAATTCCTCAACAAGCGCACACACACACACACACACACACACACATATATATATATATATATATATATATATATATCTAACATTCAAAACATGGCAATATACTTGCGAAAACATTCAGATATGATTCTAGAAACCAAAACATCAAAAATATGAAATGTAATAATTATTCACCTTTAGATTTGTTAAGGAGTTGAGATTTGATCTTGAATAAGTTAGAATAAGCTTTCTTCTTTTGATTTTTAGCTTCTCTTCTTCTTGCTTCCCTTAATGGTAGCCGGCCTCTCTAGTTTTAATTTTAATATGTGAACGTGTAAAATGAAATGGTATGAAGGCTTAGGGTATATGAATATGACTCATTCCTATTTTACCCTTATCTAATTTCCCTTTCCTATTTCATTTTAATTCCATTAACTTCATTAGTTTAACTAAGCACGACTACCCTTTAAATTATACAAATCTCAATCTCTTAACCAACTTACATTATTTCATTTAATTTAACTAAATAAATGTCCTAAATTATGTTACTCAAAATTAGGGTTGTTACATGGAGGTTAGAAACGAAAGAGGAAATCTCGGTGGAGGAAGCACCACAACAAATGGGAATGTCCGATCTAATACCAGGAGGAACCTGGGTCGATAGGAAAATGCAAATCAAAATGCAAATGCCAATGTAGGTGCTGGAAATCCGCTAGTAGATATGGGGATAATGTATCAGTTTTTCGTCAATCTGAAGCAAGCTGGAGAAGCTGCAGGAGTGATTGGGAATGTCGGTGAGCTAATCCCGTGGCTCCAATTGGAAACAACTATGCTAAGTTGAGCAGAGATTATACTAGTCTTGGTGGGAAGCCCTTTTTGGTAATGAGGATGCTATAGAAGTTGAGAATTGGCTTTTGCATTGTGAAAGAATTTTCGCTGACTTGGGATGAATGATGAGCAGAAGAGGAGACTAGCCTCTAGGCAGTTGCAGGGAACAACGCTTTATTGATGGAACAATGCCACTGCTAGAGTTCCAGAGGAAGAATTGACTTGGGCAGAACTCCGTAGGAGATTTGAGGAAAGTTTTTTGTTTGAAGTTGCTAAGTCTGCATTGTTGAGGAGGTTCATGGACTTAGTGCAAGACGAGATGTCGGTGATTGAGTATGCTGCAAAGTTTTATGAATTATCCAAGTATAGGTACGCTACTATTGACACCATCATCAAGAGAAATGAGAGGTTTATTTGGGGACTCAGACCCAAAATCGCTAATGTGATCTTGCCACATCTTCATGATCCTTGTAATGTTGTTGTGGAAATGGTAATCCGACATGAGGAGAAGCTTATTACTTATGGGAAGGAGAAGCAGGTTGAAACCCAGGGTTCTCTTGGCAAGAAGAGGAAGTTCTTTAAGAAGAAAACTAAAAGGGAGAAGCTACAAAGAAGGAAAATGCTAATCTGGTTTGCTTTAAGTGGGATAAGAAGGGTCATTATTCTCATGAATGCCGAACTAGCAAAGGGAAGAAGGCTATAAACAAGAAGGGTGTGAAGTGCTTTAACTGTGACTAGGTGGGGCATTATAAGAATCAGTGTTAAGAACCAGTCAGGGGGACAATGGAAAAGTCTTTGATGTTGGACCATCGTCTGCTGGGCCAACTATTGTTTAGAAAGGAAAGACGGTGATGGAAGGTACGCTTTTGATTTGAACTATACCAGTTAGGGTACTATTTGATACCGGTGCATTACATGCATTTAAAACTTAATGTTTGGTTAATAAGTGTAACGACCCAGATTCTTCGACATTGGATTTGGAATATTTAAATGGTTTTAAATATTGAATTTGAAGTATAAATTGATTTTGAGTATGAAAAGTTTGATTTTCATTTATAAAATAAATGCAGAATTTAAATATAGCGGGTTATTGGATAATTGAATTTAATAAAGGAGAATTAGATAAAATATTTAATCTTGAGTTTTAAGCTTGTTAAAAATATTTTAAAGGCTTGTAAAATTTATATATTGATAGTATTAAAGGTAATAAAAGTTTTAAATTTGAGTTTGAAGGTGATTTGTTCATTTTTAAAAATATATCGTTTAAATCGACATTTAAAAATAGCCTTCCGAGGTACAGTCTCGAAATTCAACGAAACTAGTTCCATTGGATCCGTAATATTATATTATTATCGGATTTCAAATTTCGTAGCTTTTGGAGTTATCGTGTGGTCATACGGAATACAAACGCGCTAAAAATTATATCAAGATTTAATATAATAATTAGATCCAAAAAGCTATCTTCTCCATACGATCAAATTTGGACTCGAAACCTTTTCCATTGCGTTCGGAATAGAGGTATCACATTATGAACGCCTAGCGGGACGCCTCGATAGGAGGTCAAGATTTTTTAGCTACGGATTCGAAACGATTTAATAATTTAAATAAATATATATATTATTCGTTGATTGACATATATTTCCACGTCAATGCTTTTTGCCTTCACCTCAAAAATTACCGTAGCCCATCTGCTAGAAGCAACCATCTCTTCGTGTTCCCCGTTTCTCTTTTTTTAAGGCACGCAAGCAGTTCAAAATTTTCAAACAGAAAGAAAAAAATGAAATGGATGAACTTATAAAAAAAATGGCAAAGTAGATCACTACATTCTTCATCCATATAAAATCGCATATAAGTATCTTTTCCCCTTTTATCTTCAGTAATTCACGAATTCAAAAAAAAAAAATAACGAACGAATCAATCGTTCGATCGAAAAGGGGGCATGCGATCTGAGTAAAATCGCGATGGTCGCAAAGGAGGGGTTTCAGGCGACGCAAAGGCAGTTGAAGCGAGGCCACGAGCTAGGGGATTAGGTCGAGGTTGCGGTGAACTCGAGCTTGTTGGCGATGCTCGGCAATGATGGGAGGAGGCGGCATGGAGATCGTGACTCGATTTTGGGGGCGACGTTGCATTGGAAGCTCGCGATCGATTGTGGAGGCTCGCGATGAGGTCGTGGTGGCGATGCTAGTGGCGACGAGAGGGTGGGCTCGGGCCTGGGTTCACGAGTTGCAGTGAGGTATAATTTTATTTTTTCAATTAAAATAAATATATATATGTATATATATGGATTTGAAAAGGAAATGAATATATACAGTGAGGTATATATATATATGCATATTTTTTCTTTCAATTTATATATATATGTATATACAGAAAACAGAGAAAAAAAAATTACAATAAGGTATAAAATAATTCTGTTTTTAATTTAATAAATCTATATATATATAAGATTTTGGGAAAATATAGGAATTTTAAAATGTTATAGACTTTATATAAAAATTACATTTTTAAAATCTATATAGGTTATTTTTTTAAGTATATGTAGTTTCAAAGAAAAAAATAAAATAAATATACATATATACATATTTTCACTTACTAGTTTAATTTTAAAATAATGTATTATGGAGATTAATTTGTTTAATTAACTTGTTTAATTATTTTAGTTAGTAAAAATTATTTATTAAAGGAAAATTAATTTAAATTAAATTATTTTTTAATTAAGTTTATGGTAATTGATCGTTCGATTATTTCAAATGTTAATAAATCGTATACTGTCTATACAAGGTCTAAATTATGAGGAAAACAAGTCGAGATGGGTCGGATTGCAAATTAAAAATCAAAGGTGAGATTTTCTCACTCATTTGGATTACCTATTTAAATTTAAATGTTAAATTTAAATTATTGGATAATTGACTTGATTGATAAATTTATAATTTATCTGTTGGATGTTATATATATAGCAGTATATATATTAGTATTGGAGTGATTGATATTCCCGCATTATATAGCGGATGAGACTCTATGCGCCCCGCATAATAACGGATGACCCCATATACCGCGATATCCCCTTCGAAGTGGGATTGGTATTTTATTTGTTGACTAACATCTGTGGATGCAGGGAAAAATAGGTTGGAGGGATCCAACTGGATTCCTCAAAAATATTTATTGTTCATATATATAGTGATATGATATGATGGATAAATTGATATGAAGTGTGTGTGAATTGAATTATTAAATGTTAAATAGCATGGGAATTAAAATTGGTACTATTAAATACCATAAATAATTAATTTGAAGCAAATAAAAAGAAGATTTTGAATGAAAAATGTTTAAACTGAAAATTGTATTTTGTAAAGAAAATTAAGTGGAACAAGAAATATATAAATTAACTTGGCTATATTTAACTATTTATAAATTGGGTTAAATAGAGGTTTTAAATAAAATTATATATTAAGGACTTGAAGGATATTTTGAAGATTTTGGAAGAGAATTGGAACCGATAATTAAAATAGATTTGAAATAAAAATGGAATTGTACTAAGGGAAGAATTGTAAACAGAATTTTAAATGGAATATTTTTTATAAATAGATTGTTTATAAATAAGTGAAATCTCAAGGGAGTTATTAAATTTATAAACGGGGTTTATAAACAAGATAAAATGATATCAGTGGGTATGTGAAAATATACATTAATGGTGTGGACTTATATCGAGTTATGGGAATTGTTTTGAAAAAGTAATAGTGGAATATATTTCAAATATGAGAAATGGTGATAAATTTGGATATAGTCGATGTGATATGAATCAGGAGAAAATTATAAATTTTAATTGTTGAATATTGGATTTTCTTAAAAATAGATTTTCGTGCGTAATGAGTTGGGAATTTACAAATAAAGTTGTAAATGAGTTTTGAAAGAAATAGGAAATAAATAAATATTTTCCAAGTGTTGAATATCAAATGGAGTGGGAAAATATGCTAAGTATTGGGCAAAGGTTGGAATTGTTCCGTGAAAATAAAAAGGGATTTGAAAATTATTTTAAAAGTGTTGAAGTATGGAAATAATATCTTGAGTAGATATTTTGAAATAAATAATTTGGAAATTTATTTCAGGCCTGATGGTTGCTTGTGGATGTTATTTGATAGTTAAATAACCGACTATCAATATTGGCCAATGCACATATCGTTTCGAAGAGACCGGGATCGGGTTTAATTATCCGAAAAACACTTCGATTCGGTTTGAACGTAACGAATGAATACCGTGAAGACGATGAAGACGGTGATTCGGTTTGTACAGACCCAGGACAACTTGTATGGACAAATGCTACCAGAACATCTTCATCAGAGGACGATGAGCATTCTAAGGAAATTGTTCTTGAAAAGGTAACGCTTAACCTCGAACCTCATCAACCGAGAATGGCTAAAACATGGGAGGTGCAGCAAGGCTAAGTGGGTAGCACCCAAGTATGGTAAGGTCATCCCTGTCCAGAGTACATTTTATTTCGGCTCTTTGGTGGGTGCTATCCAGTAAGGGGTAGTCCGGTCTTGTGTTGTAGGGGATCGGGAGTGGTCCTCGGTACGCTGATCTAGGCCAGGTACTGTGACGGGCGGTTCCCCAGTAGCCCTGCCATTGTATGGAATCCATTCTCCAATAAGCGCCGTACGGTTTTGATTGTGCCCAACTATGCTGGAACGTGAGATGCAAGCATTTCAACTATATTCTATTTACTTTCTATAGACACTATTATAATATTAGACGGATTTGATAGAAAAGTTTTGGTTATCGTAAGGTAAAAACCCGGCATGTTTATTTGTGGCGTGGTCTTACGAGATACCTTTGTTTTCAAAGGATTTTTGAAAATTTAATAATAATCCAATTGAGTGTGTTTTTTCACGCTGGTTTTCTAGACTGACTCGGATGTTGTTTTATTATGATGCTCGGGTAAGACCGAGCATTACAAATTCAGGATAGGATGCTATGGAGTTCATGGAACGAGCTGGATGGCAAGATGTACTTTCATACTTGATTATTATTCCGCTGTGTAAGGACAAGTATTAAACTGTCCAGATTTAATGTATTGGATTTGTTGTATTCTGATAATGGTATGTATATTAACAGTACAGATCTTGTATTTGAAATCTGTTATTATATATTATATTTTGTTTCGCTGCGTTTGTGAGACTCTGATGTTGTTTTTATCTTCTTCTTCTTCTACATTTTTCTTCTTTAACCCTAATGATCCGTATTTCCGTCCACTTTGAGTTGAATAGACGTGGAAAATTGTCGGCTCAAAGGGGTACGGATTTGCGGGCCATTACAGTTGGTATCGGAGCTGAAGGTTAAGCGAGAACCTTGGCTTTGGTGGGGATTACTCATTAGAGATAGAGTCAGTAGTACTCTAGAATGAGTTTGAGTGTATTAATAGATATGAGCGCGTATTTATTAGTGAATATAAATGGTTTTAATATTGTGTTGACTTATTGATTGAGTGGAATATGAATTCTGATCGAGTAGTGGCGCCGCTAATTCGATAAGAATTTATAAACACTTGAACACGATAAACTGACATGGTATTGTCTTAAAAGCAGGTAAGTGAAATAATTTACCCAAAATATATTTTTGATATAAAAGAAAATAATTTTCTGAAATTATTATATATAATTAGAGTGTTTGGTTGATAATATTATAGTCAAATAAGATTATAAAAATTGTAATAGTTTATATAACCAAATGGAAATTTGTATAAGCGTAAAATTATACATATGGATCATAATTAAGTTGAGTTCAACCCAGAATTTGGAAGTTTAAATCCCGGGAAGTTTGGGAAAAATGTTTTCAAAGTGGTGTGGAAAAATAATAATAAGAGTATTATTTTTGAATATTTTCGTAAGGAAATTGTTTTTAAGATGGATTTTGAAAGAGCTATAGCACTGAACTCACTTCAGTCACTGGAAAATAATCCTGGTGGTGACTGTGCAGCATCATCAGTATTCATTTTCGAATTTCTAAGTGACGGATTGCTGCCGAAATTGATTTGTTTAAATTTGTTGGGCAAGCCAGTTTTGTCTTGGAAATTCCAAAGGGAATTTGTTTTGGATAAAAACCAGGGTTGGTTTTAAAAAGTGTGATTTTGGGATATTAGTGATTTCAAAAATGATTTGAAATAAATACAGCGTGTTTGAATTCTAGAATCCTTATTTAAATAATTTAGACACCATCGGGAGATAAGTTATAAACTTATAAATGGTGAATGAATTGAATTGGAAAATAAAAATTAAATTGGATTGAGAAGTAAAAATTGAAACAAATTGAATTTAACTTTAAACTAAATGAATTTGAGTTGAAAATAGAATTGGATTGAAATGAAAATTGAATTGGAGTAAATAAACTTCGATAGCCTATAAAAGAATTGAAAATTCATGAAATAAAAATATGCTTGGGCTATAAATAAGTGTAGATCCCGAGTTAAAATAAAATGTGAATATATTCGAAAATAGAATTAATGGGAAAGTGAAAAAATAAGTGTGTACTTTTAAAAAGATAAAAGAGAAATAGAAAACCCAAGATAAAATTTGTTTGATATTTTGGAGATGAAATAAAAATCCAAACGTGGGTTGTAATATTGAACTCAAGAAAATTCAATGAATTAATTTTTGAGATAAAGATCCAATATTGATTTAAAAAATTGGAAGTGAGCTAATTAGCTAAATAAATTGGTTGATAGAATATGTTAATAGAATTTGACTTGGTTAAACAAAATTGGATTGTTAGTTAAAATGGATTTTTGAAAATGAAACCCGAGTTATAAATAAAATTCAACTTGGATTGTTAGTAAATTAAACATGAATTGAAATGTTGTCGAATGAGATGGAAGTGGATGAAACTAATTGAACTAATTATTAAGTGGAATAAGTGAACAAACAAATTGAATTTAATTAGCAAATGGATGAGATTTGATTAAAAAAATCAAATCAAGAGTTGAAATTGAATTTGTTACATAAATTTAAGTTATGGAGCTGGGACAATTTGAAGTAAGATAACTTAAGTTAACATTAAATAAAAGCTTGGTTTCGAGTAAAAGTGAAACGGCCATTAAGTAAAATAGAATGGAATGATTCTGATACTAAATAAAAATGGTTTTGGATAAAACGAATACTGATATAAAAAGTAATGCAAATGGATTGGGAATAAATTTAAAATGGAATGGAATTAATTATAAATTGAGTTGGAATCAAATTTAAAAGCGCTATAAGCTTAAGTTATTATTTATTTGAATGAATATCATGCATAGGAAAATTGGTTGTTTGACATAAGCAGAAGTAAATAAAAATTCTATGAATCGATAGAAGTAAATAAAATTGATTTTGAAATCAATTGGAATGAATATGAGTTTGTTTGGCTTAAAAATGAATTGAATGTAAGGAAGTGGGTTGTAAACCATTTAAATTGAATGAAAATAGTATATGGATTGATTGAAAATAATCGAAGTAGTGTTGGAATCTTATAATTGCTTATAAATATTGTTTAGTATGCATTGCTTATAGAATCCATGTTTTAGCTATTTAATATAAGTGAGATGTTATTAGATTTCATACAATTGGTGCTTACGTGTTAAAATTGAGTAAGTACAGGTACATGGAGACCGTTTGGCTAGATTTTGGTCGCGCTAATTGCTAAATAAATAATCCACTTGCTTAAAATGCTAAATAAAGGTACGCCTAAACAATAAAAGAAAGAAAATATAAATATTGTTGTATATTTTTTTTTCGGACGGTGTAGGTCGATGTATATATATTTATCTCCCTTGTCATATTGCAAAAGCTCCTCCATATAAGGGAGATTCTGCCAAAAAAATTCGGAAATTTTGGGAGGTAGAATTTTTTTTAGAAAATTTTGGAATATTTCTATTAACGAAAAGTTGATTTTCAAATTGTAATGAAAATGCAGGATTTGAACTAGAAGATGAAAACCAATTGTTTTGGGTGAAAGTTAAAGGATTAGAAAAGTGAATATCAAGTTTTCACTAAATGGGTTTTGGAAGTTAATGGGTTTGGGGCATTCTTCTGCCTTAGCAATTTCGGGGACGAAATTCTTTTAAGGGGGAGGAATGTAACGACCCGAATTTTTCGACATTGGATTTGGAATATTTAAATGGTTTTAAATATTGAATTTGAATTATAAATTGATTTTGAGTATGAAAAGTTTGATTTCCATTTATAAAATAAATGCAGAATTTAAATATAGCGGGTTATTGGATAATTGAATTTAATAAAGGAGAATTAGATAAAATATTTAATCTTGGGTTTTAAGCTTGTTAAAAATATTTTAAAGGCTTGTAAAATTTATATATTGATAGTAATAAAGGTAATAAAAGTTTTAAATTTGATTTTGAAGGTGATTTGTTCAGTTTTAAAAATATATCGTTTAAATCAACATTTAAAAATAGCCTTCCGAGGAACAGTCTTGGAATTCGGTGGAACCTGTTCCATTGGATCCGTAATATTATATTATTATCGGATTTCAAATTTCATAGCTTTCGGAGTTATCGTGTTGTCATACGGAATACAAACGCGCTGAAAATTATATCGAGATTTAATATAATAATTAGATCCAAAAAGCTATCTTCTCCATACGATCGAATTTGGACTCGAAACCTTTTCCATTGCGTTTGGAATAGGGGTATAACATTATGAATGCTTAGCGGCACGCCTCGATAGGAGGTCAAGATTTTTAGCTATGGATTCGAGACGATTTAAAAATTTAAATAAATAAATATATTATTCGTTGATTGACATATATTTTCACGTCAATGCTTTTTGCCTTCACCTCAAAAATTACCGTAGCCCATCTGCTACACGCAACCATCTCTTCGTGTTCCCCGTTTCTCTTTTTTTAAGGCACGCAAGCAGTTCAAAAATTTCATACAAAAAGGAAAAATGAAATGGACGAACTTATAAAAAAATGGCAGAGTAGATCGCTACATTCTTTGTCCATATAAAATCGCATACAAGTATCTTTTCCCCTTTCATCTTCAGTAATTCACAAATTCAAAAAAAATTAACGAACGAATCAATCGTTCGATCGAAAAGGGGGCGTGCGATCTGAGTAAAATCGCGATGGTCGTGAAGGGGGGGTTTTAGGCGACGCAAAGGCAGTGGAAGCGAGGCGAAGCCGCGAGCTAGGGGATTGGGTCGAGGTCGCGGTGAACTCGAGCATGTTGGCGATGCTCGACGATGATGGGAGGAGGCGGCATGGAGATCATGGCTCGATTTTGGGGGCAACATTGCACTGGAAGCTCTCGATCGATTGTGGAGGCTCGCGATGAGGTCATGGTGGCGACGAGAGGGTGGTCTCGGGCCTGGGTTCGCGAGTTGCAGTGAGGTATAATTTTATTTTTTCAATTAAAATAAATAAATATATATATATATATGGATTTGAGAAGGAAATAAATATATACAGTGAGGTATATATATATATGCATATTTTTTCTTTCAATTTATATATATGTATATACAGAAAAAAGAGAAAAAATAATAATTACTGTAAGGTATAAAATAATTCTGTTTTTAATTTAATAAATCTATATATATATATAAGATTTTGGGAAAATATAGGAATTTTAAAATGTTATAGACTTTATATAAAAATTACATTTTTAAAATCTATATAGGTTTTTTTTAGTATATGTAGTTTCAAAGAAAAAAATAAAATAAATATACATATTTTCACTTACTAGTTTAATTTTAAAAAAATGTATTATGGAGATTAATTTGTTTAATTAAGTTATTTAATTATTTTAGTTAGTAAAAATTATTTATTAAAGGAAAATTAATTTAAATTAAATTATTATTTAATTAAGTTTATGGTAATTGATCGTTCGATTATTTCAGATGTTAATAAACCGTATACTATTTATACAAGGTCTAAATCGTGAGGAAAACAAGTCGAGATGGGTCGGATTGCAAATTAAAAATCAAAGGTGAGATTTTTTCACTCATTTGGATTACCTATTTAAATTTAAATGTTAAATTTAAATTATTGGATAATTGACTTGATTGATAAATTTATAATTTATCTGTTGGATGTTATATATATATAGCAGTATATATATTAGTATTGGAGTGATTGATATTCCCGCATTATATAGCGGATGAGACTCTATGCGCCCCGCATAATAACGGATGACCCCATATACCGCGATATCCCCTTCGAAGTAGGATTGGTATTTTATTTGTTGACTAACATCTATGGATGCAGGGAAAAACAGGTTGGAGGGATCCAACTAGATTCCTCAAAAATATTTATTGTTCATATATATAGTGATATGATATGATGGATAAATTGATATGAAGTGTGTGTGAATTGAATTATTAAATGTTAAATAGCATGGGAATTAAAATTGGTACTATTAAATACCATAAATAATTAATTTGAAGCAAATAAAAAGAAGATTTTGAATGAAAAATGTTTAAACTGAAAATTAGGTTATTTTGTAAAGAAAATTAAGTGGAACGAGAAATATATAAATTAACTTGGCTATATTTAACTATTTATAAATTGGGTTAAATAGAGGTTTTAAATAAAATTATATATTAAGGACTTGAAGGATATTTTGAAGATTTTGGAAGAGAATTGGAACCGATAATTAAAATAGATTTGAAATAAAATTGAAATTGTACTAAGGGAAGAATTGTAAATGGAATTTGTTTTTATAAATAGTTTGTTTATAAATAAGCGAAAACTCAAGGGAGTTATTAAATTTATAAATGGGGTTTATAAACAAGATAAAATGATATCATCGGGTATGTGAAAATATAAATTAATGGTGTGGACTTATATCGAGTTATGGGAATTGTTTTGAAAAAGTAATAGTGGAATATATTTCAAATATGAGAAATGGTGATAAATTTGGATATAGTCGATGTGATACGAATCAGGAGAAAATTAAGAATTTAATTGGTGAATATTGGATTTTCTTAAAAATAGATTTTCGTGCGAAACGAGTTGGTAATTTACAAATAAAGTTGTAAATGATTTCTGAAAGGAATAGGAAATAAATGAATATTTTCCAAGTGTTGAATATCAAATGGAGTGGGAAAATATGCTAAGTATTGGGCAAAGGTTGGAATTGTTCCGTGTAAATAAAAAGGGATTTGAAAATTATTTTCAAAGTGTTGAAGTATGGAAATAATATCTTGA
Organism: Allium fistulosum; assembly: GCA_030737815.1. Taxonomy (NCBI): domain Eukaryota; kingdom Viridiplantae; phylum Streptophyta; class Magnoliopsida; order Asparagales; family Amaryllidaceae; genus Allium; species Allium fistulosum. The sequence goes on from CM060906.1 coordinate 740,888,385, forward strand.
ATAGATATTTTGAAATAAATAATTTGGAAAATTATTTAAGGCCTGATGGTTGCTTGTGGATGTTATTTGATAGTTAAATAACCGACTATCAATATTGGCCAATGCGCCGAACGTTTTGAAGAGACTGGGATCGGGTTTAATTATCCAAAAACCACTTCGATCCGGTTTGAACGTAACGAATGAATACCGTGAAGACAATAAAGATGGTGATTCAGTTTGTCCAGAGCCAGGACAACTTGTATGGACGAATGCTACCAGAACATCGTCATCGGAGGACGATGAGAATTCTAAAAAATTATTCTAGAAAATGTAACGCTTAACCTCGAACCTCATCAACCGGGAATGGCTAAAACCTGGATGGTGCAGCAAGGCTAAGTGGGTAGCACCCAAGTATGGTAACGTCATCCTTGTCCAGAGTCCATTTTATTTCGGCTGTGTGGTGGGTGCTGATCCCTACCGCGGGGTGATCTTATTCGGGCTATCCAGTAAGGGGTAGTCCGGTCTTGTGTTGCAGGGGATCGGGAGTGGTCCTTGGTACGTTGATCTATGCCAGGTACTTTGACAGGCGGTTCCCCAGTAGCCCTGCCATTATATGGAATCCATTCTCCAATAAGCGTCGTATGGTTTTGATTGTGCCCAACTATGCTGGAACGTGAGATGCAAGCATTTCAGCTATATTCTATTTACTTTCTATAGACACTATTATAATATCAGACGGATTTGATAGAAAAGTTTTGGTTATCGTAAGGTAAAAACCCGGCATGTTTATTTGTGGCGTGGTCTTACGAGATACCTTTGTTTTCAAAGGATTTTTGAAAATATGATAATAATCCAATTGAGTGTGTTTTCTCACGCTGGTTTTCCAGAATGACTCGAGTGTTGTTTTATTATAATGCTCGGGTCAGACCGAGCATTACAAATTCAGGATAGGATGCTATGGTGTTCAGGAAATGAGTTGGATGGCAAGACATACTTCTGTACTTGATTATTATTCCGCTGTGTAAGGACAAGTATTAAACTGTCCAGATTTGATGTATTGGATTTGTTGTACTCTGATAATGGTATGTATATTAACAGTACAGATCTTGTATTTAAAATCTGTTATTATATATTATGTTTTGTTCCGCTGTGATTGTGAGACTCTGATGTTGTTTTTATCTTCTTCTTTTTCTACCTTTTTCTTCTTTAACTCTAATGATTCGTATTTTCGTCCACTTTGAGTTGAATTGATGTGGAAAATTATCGGCTCAAAGGGGTACGGATTTGCGGGCCATTACAATAGGTTATGTTTAGGACTCGCATACCTTGTTACTTCCTTAAGGGTTGCGATCCGATAGGAGGGTATGAAACTTTGGGAATGAGATGTGACCAGATAGAACTTGATTTGTTAGGTCATAAGTTTACGTGCAGTTTGTATGTTTTCGATTTCATTGATTTCGGAATCATTTTGGGTATGGATTGGTTGGGTAGATATGAGGCAAGGATATTTTGCCAAGATAAGGAAATATCACTAAGACACTCAGATATTCATAACCACATTATATTCACTGTAACGACCCACCAATTTATCACATTGATAAATTGTATTTATTTTTACAATTATGCAAATAAAAGTATAATATTATTTCAAGTGATAATAAGTAATAGTAGTCTTATTTTGAATAAATGTTTAAATAAAATATCTTCCTCGAAATATATATATCGATGAGATAGCATTGAATTTAAATAATTGGTTTAATTAAATTGAGATTTGATTATTTAATAATTATTTTAATTATCCAAATAATTATTTTAAATAAATGATAATTCATTTTAAATAATTATAAAGTGATAATGAATCAATTTTAATAGTTTTATTAAGATATATATATTTGATTTGAAAATATAAAGAAAATTCGATATCGCTTTATCGGTATAATAGCAATTTTTGTAAATAATTTTTAATATGAGTTTATATGGTTTTATAATTCAAATGTAATCATTTTAATTAGTTTAGAAATTTATTTTTGATTTTTGTTTACAAATATAAGTTCGTTAAAGTATAAGTGAAAATGTGACCAATAATTGGTTCTCCGAATTTCAACGATTTAACAAACAAAAGTTGTTCGAAGACGTTTGAAGTGTTATAAACCTACATATACATACATTGATATGTTACATACACATGATAACATTCATACATATATTAATATAATAAAGTGTAAGAAATATAATATAAAATATATAATATATTTTAAAGATTTCTTACTCCTTAAGCTTAAATAAGTCAACATATGCATATATGAGATGATGGAAGTGATGTGCACATGGGGGTAGGCTCTGTCGTGCATTTTGTAAGGGGGAAGTGTGCTAGAGAAGCTTTGGAATTGTGATAAAGTGATAATGTAAGCATAGATACTTTTACACTCTTCCTTTCCTGTAAATACCCTACCATCTTCTCTTCATTTTCATTCATCTTCTTCTTCATATTTTGAAGCTTTTGCTTCCACTTTAATGGCTTCCATCCGAAGAGAAATAATGTCAAAATTTATTTCAAAAGGAAATTAAATCATAATATATAGTTATATATAGTTATAAACCTCAAAATAAGCTCAAATCTTCATCTCTCCACCTCCCAAACCCAAGGCACCACCATCCACCACCCTTGGCCGTGAGTTCCACCCCTTCCCAACCTAGGTCGTGAGCACCAAGGCTAGGCCAAGCCCTTTTCAAGATCCAAAGCTTGATTTCGTGGAGTTTAATTTTGAGATAGCGGAGCTATAGCCGTTTTAAAACTAGTTCGAGTGAAAATGAAGGTGAGAACTCCTAAACTATTCTACTATATGTTGGATGATGATATGATGTTTGCAAATGAATGTTTAATATGCTTTGATCATCAAGTTTGGTTGTTTAAATGTGAATGTTGAATATATACAAGTCACGAATATACACGTCGATAAACACAATGGAAATCACTTTCCTTGAACAAATAGTGTATATGGAATTGTTAAATCTATTAAAAATGGTTTAAAATGTATTTGAAATGTTTTATGAACATTATTTAAAAGTGTTTTGGTGAAATCTGAAAAGAAATGGAAAATTTAGTTAAAAATAAATGCGTCGTGTAACGGTGGTTCGCGATTTCACGCTATAAAAGCCAAACAAGTATAAAAGTTGGAATATAGCTCGGAATTCTTTGAGATAAGAATTTTCCGAAATATTATATACATAGTTTTCCAACGACGAAAGAAAATCGAGATTTCGACTAGTATATTTTATAATATGAGTAAAACAAGTTTTGGAAAAATCTTGATTTTTCAGTTAAGAATCCAAAACCGGATTTCTTTGAAACGATGTTTTAAATTGGTTAAAAATGCAGAATAAATCTTATAAACATTTTTTAAATGTTTTAAAAGAGAATTGAGTAGTAAAAATGAATTTCCAAATAATAAGAAGTCGTTTTGATCTATATAGCTAAAAAAACACTTTCCATAGTACTTTTTCGCAGCACTTTTCTATAACTTTTGAAATATAGTTTTAAACGCAACCTTTCTTTAGCAACCCTTTTATAAATGTTTTTTTAATTATTAACAAAGTGTTTTAAATGTAATTTGAAGGATTTATGAAATGATCAAATGTTTTAATGATTTGAAGTCGATCAAATAACTTGACCACCTTATGGGTGTTAAAGAGATAGTGTCTATGCTTGGGTTCGGAAAACCAGTTTCCTGCTCTCCCTAGCTATCCGGACTGATATGACGGAGGAGATAGTAAATTTGATTTGCTCGGATCGAAATTTCAAAAAAAAAATAAAGAAAAATATTTGTCCAAATTTAAACAATTTGGATTTTATAGAGATGATCTTCCTGTACTCGGTGTTAAAGCCTGAAGTGGGAACTCGTACTATTTATGGAATTTAAAAAGTGATTTCACCATTATTCTGCCCATAGTATTTATTGAATACGGGGATTGATATTGGGTAGAATTAGATGATTTCTGTAGATTCTGCTCACTTAATATTTACTGGTTTTGGATTAACATCCTAGATAACATGGTTTCAACTAAATCAAAAGTATGAGTTTTGAATTAAGAAATATTTGTTAAGATTTAAATGAAATGATTTGGAATTGATTTATATTCCTGTACTTAAAATTTATTAGTTTGGATATATAGTAGACGATGCCTAGAATAACATTGTTCTTCATCCGTGTTAAAAGTTATGATTTGGAAATCATTGTTAAGATTTAAATAAATGATTTGGAATATTTTCCTTAGAAAAGATGAAATGATTTGGAATTTAAAAAGGGTTTTATGTAATCAAAGGATTTAATAAGATAGGTTTAATATTTTCGTATATACCGAAAAGAATATTTTAGAAATATGTATCTCCAAAAGAGATTTTGATAAAAAGAATATAAACAATTAAAGAATGATTCTCTATTCACAAAACCTTTTTTTATCGATAATTGTATCGAAGGAACCGGGATTGGATATGAACTGGCACTTAACCCTCGTGTTGGGGTATGCTCCATCAGTTGGAGTGTGTAGCATGATAAGGGGTTCTCGCTTTCTGTTTGGTGGCGAGCAAGGGACTCTTACCTCTACATGTCCCTAGATGGAAAAGGGTTGGTTGTTAGTCATGAGGCCGGCCATAAAATCAGATTTAAGGTACCAGTATAGTGCCACGGTGGTGTTAGGATGGTTGAAAAACCTACCAATTGTCGCTGTCGATGTTGAAAAGCCTAGACCCTCACAACGTGGTATCGGATCTTAGGTTGAGCGAATAACTAAGCCTGATAGGGGTTAAAGACTCATAAGAGATAGGGATAGTAATATCCTAGGATGAGTAACTCATTAGAGATAGGGTTAGCAACACCGTAGAATGAGTTTGAGTGTGTGTGTGTGTGTGAGTGTGTGTGTGTGTGTCTATATATATATATATGTGCGCGTATTTGTTAATAAAATATACAAATTTGGTTTTATACAAAATATATATATGTCTCTTTTTGGTAAAATTTTCAAAGGACTTTTGAAATAAATAAATATCTTATACAAAGAATTTTAAAAAGCTATCTTCAAAGACAAATCCCAAAACATTTTCTAAGTATTGACCAAACATCTCTACCTAAGAATACGCTAGAAATTATCTGCTACTCGTGTCTAAAAGAATAATTATTTGCCTTGTAGAAACCATATAGGGAATTTATGCGAAAGGGGAATCCTCTAGGGAAAATTGGGGCGAGAAGGATAGCCTTATAGTTCTCTCTAGTGACGAAGAGGAATAGCCAGAACATCCGCCTAGCAATGGTTGATCTTCAATTAGGGAAAACTATGCCCCATATACACGTGGGGATGAAGATGGGTACCCAATTGCCGGAATGCTTATACCACCCCCAGCTCCAGAAATAATTATGATTTCTAGCGACGATGGATCCGGGCAAGCCTCAGAAAGAAATTGGGTAGCGGATCTCGCTTGTTCCATCTTGTAACCAATAGAGGAGGATGAGCCCATGGAAGAGGAATTGGAACCCATGGAAGAAGAGGTAGAGCCAATGGAGGAGGAATCGGAGCCAATGGAAGACCCGAATGTTATCATATCGAGTGAGTGCAGCAATGTGATATGGCATATGAGCGAGGAAAACGTTGTATGGTAGGAGGGGTCATCCAGCTCATACATAAACAGGGACGCAATAGGAAGCAACAATGAGAAGATGACGAAAGAAGAAGAAGAGGAGAGAGTCGGAGAATTTGAAAATTCGTGGGAGGAAAATGTGCAAGGACTGGAGGAGTTAGAAGAAGGGGGAATCATACCGGGAATACCAGTAGGTATGGGACATGTCCTATGGAATCGGTCATGGTTACCCCAGGGAATTGAAGAGGCACAAGAGGAGGACGACAACGAGGCCAATGGTGAGTTAGATAGTGAAGAAAAGGGAGAAGGGGAGGTGATGATTTGGGATGTTGGAGTTCGCCTTTATCTTCGGACTAAGAAGAATAGGAATAGGATATAAGGAGTTGAATATGTATGAGTGTGATGGTTGTTTTTGATGTAGTATTTTGAGTTGTAATAGTTTAAGGAATAAGGGGAAAATCTTCTTTTTGGACCCCGACTTAGAAAGGTTTAAATGACGTAAGAATGCGAAGATTTATAAAATGATGATTGTCCCAACTTTTATTAGTACCAATCTTTAAAGTAAATATTCAAAACTAAATGGTTTTGGGTTTGTAGTAAATGATGTTTTAGCAACATTTGTTTTTAAACCCTTGAATGACACTTTGGAACAAATTTTAGAAGGAATTTTAAAGATAATAACAAATATTGGGATTGTTTATATAAAGATAGAAATGTTACGGGTTCAAATTATAAAGAAAATAGAAGTTCATTATAACAGTGTTTTGGTAATAATTGATTTAATCACTTTGATTTGTATTCTGAAGTAAGAAAAAAATTTGCTGAATAATACTTATAACGTTTGAATAAGAATATGAATACTTTTAAGTATTAAAACCGGTATAATTAAAAAGAATATATATATAGGAAGTTTTAATTAATAAAGGGGTGTTAATCGATAAAGAAGATTTTAACTAATAAAGAAAGTTTTTACATTTGATATTAGCTAAAGGAAGTTTATGGTGAGTTATCAATTTAATGAATTATTTGGAAAATAAGTTTCCAGAAACCACTAAGATATGTTTAGAAATATATTATAATAAAAAGATATTTAGCTTTTGAAAAGAAATGTGTTTTTAAATAGAAAGATTTGGAAATAAAAATGTAAATTGGTTATGTATAAAGAAGTATCTTTATAAAAGATTGAATGGAAGTTTATGAAACATTTTCATAAATTTTTTGAAAGGTTGATAAATTCATATGAAATTTTTGGATTATTTCGTCGCATGATTTAATCTAAGATTCGAGTACAGAACTTTGATATGTCTTGTCACTTATCCGAAAGAGGATTTATCACTCGATTCTTAATGACGTACGTTGATGAGGGTTTATGCTTAGATGCTTGAGTTTTCTATCATAGTTGAGAGCTATGAAGGAGAGCTCAAATTCTGATTAGAAAGCCTGATCGGAGTCCGCACTAGAGGAACGAAGGATCAATACTAGTTCGGAAATAAAGTTGTGGATTCGAATGGAAGATCGAATCAGATATTGTGTACAGATGATCTATATACATTGTATGGAAATAAGATAAAAATAAATATTTTTTGGGCAAACCTTTGGGGTTTTGTTTCGGGTAATTTCGGGGACGAAATTCTTTTAAGGAGGGAAGTCTGTAACGATCCACCAATTTATCACTTTGATAAATTGTATTTATTTTTAAATTTATGCAAATAAAAGTACAATATTTTTTTAAGTGATAATAATTAATAGTAATCCTATTCGAATAAATATTTAAATAAAATATTTTCCTCGAAATATATATCGATGAGATAACATTGAATTTAAATAATTGGTTTATTTAAATTGTGATTTTATTATTTAATAATTATTTTAATTATCCAAATAATTATTTTAAATAAATGATAATTAATTTTGAATAATTATAGTGATAATGAATCAATTTTAATAGTATTATAAAGATATATATTTGATTTGAAAATAGAAAGAAAAATCGATATCGCTTTATCAGTATAATAGCAATTTTTGTAAATAATTTTTAATATGAGTTTATATGGTTTTATAATTCAAATGTAATCATTTTAATTAGTTTAAAAAGATAAGAAATTTATTTTTAATTTTTTTTACAAATATATATATATATACACACATGTTAAAGTATAAGTGAAAATGTGACCGATAATCAATTCTCCGAATTTCAACGATTTAATAAACAAAAGTTGTTCGATGACGTTCAAAGTGTTATACACCTACATATACATACATTTATATGTTAGATACACATGATAACATGCATATAAACATACATATATTAATATACTAAAGTATAAGAAATATAATATAAAATATATAATATATTTTAAAGATTTCTTACTCCTTAAGCTTAAATAATTCCACATATGCATACATGAGATGATGGAAGTGATGTGCATATGGGGGGAGGCTCTAGCCTTGCATTTTGGAGGGGAGAAGTGTGTTGGAGAAGCTTTGAAATGGTGATAAAGTGATGATGTAAGTATGGATACTTTTACACTCTTCCTTTCCTATCAATACCCTACCATCTTCTCTTCATTTTCATTCATCTTCTTCTTCATATTTTCAAGCTTTTGCTTCCACTTTAATGGCTTCCATCCTAAGAGAAATAATGTCAAAATTTATTTCAAAAAGAAATTAAATCATAATATATAGTTATATATAGTTAAAAAACTCAAAACAAACTCAAATCTCCATCTCTCCACCTCCCAAACACAAGGCACCGCCTTCCACCACCCTTGGCCGTGAGCTCCAACCCTTACTAACCTAAGCCGTGAGCACCAAGGCTAGGCCAAGCCCTTTCCAAGATCCAAAGCTCGATTTCGTGGAGTTTAATTTTGAGATAGCGGAGCTATAGCCGTTTTAAAACTAGTTCGAGAAAATGAAGGTGAGAACTCCTAAACTATTATACTATATGTTGGATAATGATATGATGTTTGCAAATTAATGTTCAATATGCTTTGATCATCAAATTTGGTTGTTTAAATATGAATGTTGAACATATGCAAGCCATAAATATACACGTCGATAAACACAAAGGAAATTACTTTCCTTGAACTAATGAAATGGTGTATATGGAATTATTAAATCTCTTAAAAATGGTTTAAAATGTATTTGAAATTTTTTATGAACATTTAAGTGTTTTGGTGAAGTTTGAAAAGAAATGGAAAATTTAGTTAAAAATAAGCGCGTCGCGTAACGGTAGTTCGCGATTTCACGCTATAAAAGTCAAACAAGTGTAAAAGTTGGAATATAGTTTTGAAGTCTTCAAGATAAGAGTTTTCCAAACTATTATATCCATATTTTTCCAATGAAGAAAGAAAATCAAGATTTTGACAAGTAGATTTTGAAATATGGGTAAAACAAGTTTTGGAAAAACCCGGATTTTGCAATTCGGAATCCAAAACTAGATTTCTTTGAAAATGATGTTTTAAATTATTTAAAATTGTGGAATAAATCATGTAAATGTTTTAAATTTTTTAAAAAGAGAATTGAGTAATAAAAATGAATTTTCAAATAATAAAAAGTCGTTTTGGTCAATATAGCTAAAAAAGCACTTTCCGTAGCACTTTTCTATAACTTTTGAAATATTGTTTTAAACGCAACCATTCTTTCCCAAATCTTTTGTAAATATTTTGTAAATAATTAATAGGTGTTTTCAAGGTTGTTTGAAGGATTTATGAAATGATCAAATGTTTTAATGATTTAGAGTCGACCAAATAACTTGACCACCTTATGTATGTTAGAAAGATAGTGTCTAGGCTTTGGTTTGGAAAACCAGTTTCCTTCTCTCCCTGGTTATCCGGACTAGCCCAATGGAGGGGATAGTAAATTTTATTTGCTCGAATGAAATTTCAAAAAGATAAAGAAAAATATTTTAAAAAAATTAAAACAACTTGGATTTTATAGAGACGATCTTCTTGCACTCGGTGTTAAAGCCCAAAGAGGGAACTCGTACTGTTTGTCGAATTTTAAAAGTGATTTCACCATTATTACGCCCATAGTATTTGTTGAATACGGGGATTGATATTGTGTAGAATTAGATGATTTCTATAGATTTTGCTCACTTAATATTTACTGGTTTTGGATTAACATCCTAGATAACATGGTTTCAACTAAATCAAAAGTATGAGTTTCGAATGGAGAAATCTTTGTTAATATTTAAATGAAATGATCTGGAATTAATTTAAATTCCTATACTTAAATTTATTGCTTTGGATTTATAGTAAACGATGTCTTGAATAATGTTGTTTTTGATCCGCATTAAAAGTTATGATTTGGAAATCTTTGTTAAGATTTAAATAAATGATTAGGAATATTTTCCTTAAAAATGATGAAATGATTTGAAATTTAAAAAAGGTTTTATGTAATCAAAGCATTTAATAAGAGAGGTTTAATATTTCCGTATACACCGGAAAGAATGTTTTAGAAATATATATCTCCAAAAGTGATTTTGATAAAAAGAATATAATCCATTAAAGAATGATTTTCTATTCACAAAACCACTTTTTATCGATGGTTGGATCGAAAGAACCGAGGTCGGATCTGGGAAAATCATTATCCGAAAACCACTTCGAACCAATGTATGCATTCGAAAAATAAAGTCCTGATAGAGAGAACGAAGAATGAAGACCAGGGATTTTCAGGATGAACGGACTGCTTGTTGATAATTCTGGTTTGCTCCCAAATACTAAAGTAGCAGTAGTCCCTTCATTTTTGGAATTATTTGGGTTGCAATGAATTTTCTCTACTAATCCTAGGGATAATTACCGACATGATGTAGTAGAAGAGTGCCTTCGGTTTCGTTCAATCCCAGAACAAACTTGTATGGATGGATGTTTGACTCTGCATTCTTGAGATTTTATAGTTGACTTTTATGAATATATATCTGCTTGGTGGCGGAGAAGGCAACTTCTCTTAGCTTAACAACCTTCTCTGAGACGTATGAGCTCAGAGGTTGTATGTTTGTGTAAGTCAATAGTGATCAATGGAATGGGAATGTGGCACTCAAAGAGAGATGATGTGCAAAGCAAAAGGCAATCTTTACCTCAAGCCTCACACTCGAAAATGGCCGAAACAGGGTAGATGCAGCAAGGCTATGTGGTTCAGAACCATTAGGGTACGATCATCCCCTTCTAAATATATTTCTACCTGCTATGACGTTCGGGTTTAAATTAATGTGGATGTATGCTACGATGATTCTCGGATAGGTCGGTAACGACCGGGGTGATGACATATTCGGTACTATCTAGGAAGAGGTAGGCCAGTCTTGTGTTGGTAGAGGACCATCTATCGGGCCTCAGTACATTCCTCTACAGATGTACTACCGGAAGGTAGTCCCTTCACCTAGTCATTTGTATGAAAATCCATTCTCCAATAAGTGCGTGCCATTTGTTCTTAGAACCCGCGTTTGTGGCTAGTATGCTGGAATTTAATAACGTAACAATTTCGGCTAAGATTGATAAGTTTACTTGCAAATGTTTTTAAAGGAATGTCATTAAAAATAATATCTCTTATTTTTACGTAATAAATATTTGGTTATCATAAGGTAAAATCCCATTCCATGTTTATATGCGGTATGGTCTTATGAGATACCTTTTTGTTTTCAAAAGGCGTATTTTGAGTTCCCATACCAGTCCTATGACTGAACCGGAATTTATTTTTCCCTTTCCTTAGAACTTTGGGTTCCCTAATTTTCCCCAGGTAGCCTAATAGTCAGGTTTATTTTAGAAGAAAGCCGGATGGGGCTTGAAGCATGGAGTTAGAAGATTTTTTTTGAAATTTTTACCTATTTCCACCACACTCTTGTACTATAGTATTCCGCATTTGCAAGGACTGGAATTTATAACTGTCTATGTTAACTCTGATAAATGTATTTTAATTTCCGCTGTAAAGATTAATTGTTGAAATAATATATGTGAGATTCTGTTCCTTCTTTATTTTCTTTCTTACCCTTGAGAATCTGCTTCTCCGGCACTTGGATTTATGGCACGTGAATATTGAGGATGTATTACTATCGATTTCTAGGAGTCGAAGAAACGGGTCCTCACATTCTCAGTGGAGGATTTTGCATGGAATGCTTGTACTCTGTTGAGTTCTATGGAAGTAGAAGAAGAGTTAAGTCAGGTTCAAGTAGCAAGAGAATTTGCAGATGTTTTTTAGCTGGTTACAAGATTACCATCGAAACGAGCCGTTGTGTTTCGGATAGATCTTGTGCCAGGAGCTGAACTTGTAAGTAGACCACCTAGCAAGATGACACTGACCGAGACGAAAGAATTGAAGGTGCAGCTAGTGGATCTAGAAGGGAGAAATTTTATTAGACCAAGCAGTTCACCTTGGGGTGCGGTCGTGGTGTTCGTGAATAAATCAGATAGGCCGTTGAGAATATGTATCGAGTACCATAAATTAAAATAGAGGACGATCAAAAATAAGTATCCTTTGTTGAGAATTGATGATTTATTTGATTAGTTGTGTGGAGCCAGAGTATTTTCGCAATTGGATTTGGCGATAGGTTTCCATCAGTTAAGAGTGGCAGAGGACAGTATCCCATTGATCGCGATTCGGACTAGGTATGGTTCGTACAAGTGGTTAGTAATGCCATTCAGCTTAACGAATGCACCATCTTTCTTCATAGATTTGATGAACCGAGTTTTCCTGGAGTACTTGGATAGGTTTGTATTGGTATTTATAGATGGCATTTTAGTACACTCTAAGAATGAAAGAGCGCATGAAGATCATCTTAGAGTAGTGCTTGAGATGCTAAGGTAGCATCAGCTAAGCGAAATTTTCCAAGTGTCATTTCTGGAAGAAAGAGGTTAAGTTTCTTGATTACGTGGTTTCAGAGAAGGGTCTGTTAGTCAATTCAGATAAGATCGAAGCTGTTAATAACTAGAAGACACCAAAGAGGTGACAGAGATTAGAATTTTTCTTGGACTTGCTGGCTATTACAGGAGATTCATTAAGGATTTCTCACGGATAAAAGCGCCTTTGACTAAGTTGACCAGGAAGGAAGTGAAGTTTATTTAGTCTGACAAATGTAAGGAAGCATTCCTTAAGTTAAAGCATTTGTTGACCAATGCGCCTGTGTTAGTGGTTCCAGATGGAAACCAAGGGTTGGTGGTGTATACCGATGCATGTGGAACTAGATTAGGAGCTGTGTTGATGCAGAAGGGTAAATTTATTGCCTATGCTTCACGACAACATAAACCGCATGAGGTGAGATATCCTACTCATGATTTGGAGTTGGCTATGGTGATCTTCGCATTGAAGATATGGAGACATTATCTCTTAGAGGAGAGATTTGAGCTATACATAGATCAAAAGTCCTTAAGATATTTATTCTCTTGGAAGGAGTTAAATATGAGACAGTAGAGGTGGCTGGAGTTTTTAGCAGCTTATGATTTTGGTATAAAATATACGCCAAGGAAAGGAAACAAAGTAGCAGATGCTCTTAGCAAAAAAACAACAGAATGTGGTGTTAGCTATGTTGGCAGAATGGAAAGATTTAGAAGCTTTGACTACTTGTAGTGTGTAGTTAAGATCGACTGCTAGTTCTAGTCAGAGCACCGCCATGTGGTCCTGTTTGGAAGTTTGGCCAGTATTGATCGAAAAGATTGTTCTAAGCAGAAAGAGGATCCATTATTAGCCGAGAAGATTAGAAGGCTTGAGGTTGGATTGGAGATCGATGATCTAAAGGACTTTAGTCTTGACCAAAGGGGATGGTTGAGAAAGAAGGGATGGTTGCGTGTGCCAAACGTTGAGGACCTAAAGAAAGAAGTTCTTTGGTAAATTCATCGATACAAATTCACGATTCATCCTGAAGGAACCAAGATGTATCAAGATATAAAGAGGAGCTTCTTCTGGGAAGGTATGAAGAAGGATATTGGCTTATGGGTTAGGCAGTGTGCGAGCTATCAACAAGTGAAGGCCGAACATCAGAAGCCGACTATATTGCTTCAACTTTTGGAGATTCCAGTTTGGAAATGGAATTCAATATTGATGAATTTTATAGATGGGTTGCCAAAGTCAAATAAAGGAAATGAAAGTATATGGGTCATAGTGGACAGGTTGACCAAGAGAGCCTATTTCGTTCTAGCTAAGTCTACCAGGACGGCACCTATTTTAGCCAAGTTGTTCATAAAGAACATAGCGAGATTGCATGGAATTCCTAGTAGTATAGTCAATGACCGAGATGCTTTATTTACTAGTGAGTCATGGAAGAGTCTATAGAAGGTGTTAGGTACCAAGCTTAAGATGAGTATTGTATATCACCCTCAAACGGATGGACAGACAAAGAGAGTCATAAGGTGCTCGAGGATTTGTTAAGAGCTTGTGTATTGGACTTTGGTGGATCTTGGGAAGATCATCTAAACTTAGTTGAGTTTTCCTATAATTACAGTTATCAGACTACTATAAGAATGGTGCCTTTTGAAGCTTTGTATGGAAGGCCATGCAAATTACCAGTATGTTGGTTGGAGACTGAAGATAGATTAGTCTTGGGTCCAGATCTGGTTAGAGGGGCGACAGAGAAGATTGAGTTGATCAGAGAAAGGATGAAGGAAGCCTAGTCTAGATAGAAGAGTTACATAGATAGAGGCATAAAAATCTAGAATTCTTAGTGGGAGATAGAGTCTTCATTAAGGTATCACCGATGAAGGGTGTGGTACAATTTGGAAAGTCAGGGAAACTGGCACCGAGATATGTTGGTATGTTCCTAATTATAGAAAGGATTGGAAAGTTCGCATACAGAGTAGAGTTGCCGAGCAGTATGCCAGGTGTCCATAATGTGTTTCATATATCTCATCTTCGCAAATATGTGCATGATCCAAAGACTACTATTCCTCCAACTGGTTGGATGGTTTGAGAGTAGAACCGAATTTGACCTTTGTTAGACAACCAATTCGGGTTGTAGCAAGAGATGAAAAGAGGTTAAGAAACAAGACTGTCAAGTTGGTGAATGTTCAGTGGAGCGACAACGAGAAGGACTATACTTGGGAGACAGAAGACATGATTAGAGATACTTATCTTGATCTGCTATGAGAGTATATTCTATATTTGCTTTATATAGACTGTTGCTTGTCAGGTAGGCCAGTATAGTATTTAGGAGATGTTTCAAATGATTGCTATGCTTATTATTTAATCCTTTCTGAATTTCGAGGATGAATTTATTTAAGGAGGGGAGCCTGTAACACTCCTAATTTTAAATAACATTATTCAGGAGATTTAATTAGATAAATTAAATATAATAATGTAAAGATTAAAATGATAAGGGGATTGAAATTTGAAAATTTATTAGAGGGCGTGCTTAACTAAATAAATTTTTTAAAGAATGAGTTTATGGAAATGATTTTATAAGTTAACTAATAAGAGAATAAGGCAAGGGTATTATAGGGAATAGCGTCGACCATAACCCTTAACCCCTAAACCCTTATTCTTATTTTCATTTCATAAGTTTAAAAATCTTAAAACATAAACTAAGGAGCAAGCCAGCCATTACCTAAGGGAAAAGAAGAGCAAATTTCAAGTAAAAGCTAATGAATCAATCAAGGAGAATTAAACAAGATCAAATCTCAAGCCCTTATTCAAATCAAGGTGAATTGTAATCAAAACCATCTCATTTTAGGTTTTTAAAGAGCATTTGATTTCGGGTTTAAGTTTAAATCCTTTATGATATTTTTAATGATGATATGCTTGGATGCCATGATATGTTATATTCAAACAAGTTTGTTTGGTAAAAGGTGTTATTCGATTTTAAGGCTAAAATCCTATATAATGGGTTTCGAATGCCATGGGGATTTAAAATGTTATGAAAAACATTATTTTGGAGTTGGTTTTAAATTTTCATAATTATCCAAGCTATGGATAATTTATTATGAATTTTCAAAGGAAGATATGTATACTTGTGTTTAAATATTTATTTTGGCAGTTATATTGTTAGCACCAAAATTGGTCACTAACCTCGTAGAAGAAGATTGTGAAGAGATATAAGTGATGAAATCAAATTAAACAGAGAAGACAGTGCTAATCTAAATACAGAAAGTAAGAACACCAAATTTATAGTGGTTCAACGTAATTGCCTACGTCCACTTTGAGGTTAAACTTTATTGATCTTCTTTATAGTTGATTACAAATACAATTCGTGAATCAAATGCTTGAATGAAGTTGTTAAGTAGAGAAGATGAGTCTTGAAAATGGCAGAGTCTCCCCGGTGTTTTCTCTCCCAAAAAAGGATCCCTTTCACTGTGACCCTGCCCCTCTATTTATAGGCAAATATGGGCTGGACTTCCCAAATAGGCTGGATGGCCGAACACTCTAGCCCCAGTACAGTGGTCGCTGCATGCCGATCCTGGTATGCCAAATGCTCTGATGCCGAGCAGCCCTTCCCATGCCGAACGATGCTTTCCATGCCGAACGGTCCTTGTGAAGTTGTGCATACTGAATGCCTTCTGAATGCCTTCTGAATGCCGAGCGCTCTCGTTGCCGAGTACTACGCCGAGTACCTTTGGATGCCGAGTGCCATGGGATGCCGAACGCTCTTGTAGCCGAGTGCCAGTTGATGCCGAGCACTACTTGACGCCAAGTACCTTGGGATGCCGAGTACTCCTGTAGCCGAGTGCTAGTCGATGCCGAACACTACTTGACGCCAAATGCTTCGCCGAACACTCCTGGATGCTAAATGCTTCGCCGAACACTCCTGGATGACGGACACTCTCTGATGCCGAGTGCTACTTGATGCCGAGCAGTCTCGATGCCGAGCACCTTTGTATGCCGAACGCTAGCGCCGAGCATTGGTTGTCGTCGAACACTAAATGACGCCGAGTCTCCTGATCGCCGAGCACTACGGATGCCGAATGCTATGGATGTCGAATCCCACTGGATGCCGAACAGTCCTTCATGCCGAGTAGTGGCCAATGCCGAGCACTCAGTTGCCTGGTCAAATCTCCAGGAAACACTTGCCCCCCAAAGTGTATCGCGTGGCCGAACGTGATGCGCTTTGAATCTGGTACGATTTACCTCGGAGGTACCTTCTCGAGAATGTTAGTGAAGGAGGTGCAAGACGAACGAGATTTAGATGCCGAACGATACGCTCGAAGCCGAACGTACCTCGTGTGCCGAACGTCACTCTGCTACGATGCCGAACCCTTCGGTGTTGACCGGTTCTACCGGGTATAGCCTCTTCAACTTCTACCTCCCTCTATATAACCAGGTCCTTCCCGTCTCTTTTCCTTTTACGCCTTCTTTTCTGTCATTCCTTAGAGACTTGCAATTCTTGCCATCCTACCAGATTTGAGACCTAATTGATCCTTCCTCAACTTCGACTTTCGAACTAGGTATCTATCCTTCTGTGATTAGATTACTTCAACACAAGACTTAGGTTGTTTTCGTGGGAAACGTGACATCTCTATGATCGTATAATATGCGTCGAGCACAAATGGCTCGCATGTTTGGAGTTGTCTAGTTAGGGCGAGCTCCTTCGTGCCGAATGAGACTGGAGGGAAAAGAAAGATGGGATGCTGAACGGCGTAGTCTTCGCCGGGCGATCTGTCCCTGTCGTTCGGTGCAGATGGAGAAGGTGTAGGGTGGAGTTGAAATCGTGGTGGAGCGCTACTTTTAGCCGAACGACAACCCAAACCGAACAGTCTTGAATGCCGAACGGTATCAATGGTGAACAATTACTAAAATGTAGAGCAATAACTTAGCCGAACAATAACCCAAGCCGAACAATTGACATGCCGATCATTGAATTCAGCCGAACAATACAATTGCCGAACACTCTTTAGTCCAAGCAAAACACAGCCGAACACTATACTTAGGACGAACAATCTTAAATGCCGAACAGAACTCTTAACAGGACAATGTCCTAACCGAACGAGACCTTTAGCCGAACGCTCGACATGCCGAGCAAACATACATGCTGACCTATACTTAGGACGAACAATACAATTGCCGATCATTACTTAAATGCCGAACGGTATAAATGTCAGACTACACTTAGGCCGGTCACTTTATAGAACATATGCTTTCTGAATCTGGAACTGTAATCGCCTCAAGGCAAGCTTTTTGAGACGGTCAGCGATGACGGTCTTCGAAGGCGATGATTCGAAGCTGATTATTATATCTTTAAAAAATCTTTAGATTCTTATCGCTTGTACACAATTGCCTGCACTAGTTTACACACCACGTGGGGGGAAAACTCGTGTTGCTAATTCTAACGTTCAACGTTTCTTAAGTATAGTTCTCTCAAGCACTTAGTTATTTATTTGGGATGTCGAGAAAATCTAGCTCCGCTACCATATCCGACAGGCCTGGGCCGTCATCGAGGCAGGGAGCCGCAGATACTTCTAACCCGTCAACCTCTCCCGCTCATAACTTGGCGCCTGATGCTCTGGAGTCAACCATCTTACCAGACAATCCGATCGATTCTCAAGCCTCGAAGATCAACGAAGCTGCTCTGCGACGGATATGCTCCATTCACGGGATTCCTTTTGCCGAAGTGTTAGTTCCTTCGAGACACGACCGCCCTCATTTGCCCCCAGTCGGGTACACCGCCTGCAACAAGTTCATGTGTTGGATGGGCAGCGTGCCTCCATTCAATTTATTTCTCCGGGATGTGCTGCAGTATATAGACATAGCTCCGTCGCAGCTCCACCCGAATGGCCATGCATTCCTATATGGGACTTATTTACTTTTCATGGCTGTCTTCTCCAGACCTCCAACCCCCGGTGATATCAGATACATTTATATGTTCAAGAGACGGAAAGACAGTCCTTCTTTTATGTTCCTCGAGCCATACCACAAATGCCAGATCCTGACAGGGGCATGCAGCAAATTCGCCCTGTACAAACAGGAATGGTTCTATGTGCGCTGCCCGTCTGGTTTTGCTAGGAGATGGGTTGAGGGCAGTAAGTCTCTCTACCGAGTTATTATTCATATTTAACCGGAGTCATGCCTTTCCTAACTCTTCATTTCATCTTTTCAGGTATCAACCCGCGTCCGGAAGGCCGAGGATATTCTGAGGCTGTTGAAGCCATTAGGGCCCTTCCTGCCGAGGATCGAGACATCCGAGTTATCATTTCAAATGAATCGCTGTCGGGGTTCGGCTTGCTGGCTCCTGGTCGTCGGATCAGCCTTCCGGAAGGTGTTACCATTCTCAAACCTCCGTCCGGTAAAGGGAAAAAACTTGTCGGATCGTCGTCGTGCCGCGCTCCCGATACGCACGAAGAAAGCGAGCGCAAAGAGGATGATGCTCCTGAAACTCAGGGTGAGAATGCGGGTCCTGCTCTGAATCCAGCAGTTGAAGTCCACGACATCGAGACGTCGTCCTCCCCTTCGAAGGGAAAGAAGAAGTTAAAGTATAAAGTTCAGAAGGAGAAAGTTGGTGGTACTTCAAAAGTCACGCTTATACCGCCTGAGAAAGAGGCTTCTTCACAGCATCTTGAAAGTTCCTTGAAGGGTCTGTCAAACCTGTCAATTCCCGGTGATTTGCTTAATTACGGGTTCGATGATCCTGAAACCCTCAAATTCTCTTCGCCCGCGAGGGGCAACGCAGGAGTTCAACTCCCGGCTCAAGGAGACAATACTCCGATTAGCAAAGATAAACGAACGGGTCCGTCGGGGGGAACACTAGGACACACACGCACATGCGCATTCCATAATATACTTCAAGTCTTTTTAATTCGTGAATTCTCCTTAACTCGTTGTTATCTCCATTCTTTGCAGGTGATATGGGCCGCTCTCACGGACTTGATCGCCTTCAGGGGTCTTCTAT
The DNA here is from genome assembly GCA_030737815.1 of Allium fistulosum. Classification (NCBI taxonomy): domain Eukaryota; kingdom Viridiplantae; phylum Streptophyta; class Magnoliopsida; order Asparagales; family Amaryllidaceae; genus Allium; species Allium fistulosum. The sequence continues at coordinate 740,907,794 of CM060906.1, forward strand.
ATTCCATCACTCCGGACGGAGTTCCGGTTCAGGCAGACGCAGGGACCGAGGTGATTATGAAGATAGGGACAATCGTCCTCGCGAGTCGTCTCACCGCAAGAAAGCACACTCTCAATCTTCCCAGTCCCGCGATCTTCCTCCTCCAACTGAGCCAGATAAAGAGAAGTCTTTGCAAAAGGGTTATCAGTCTGATGCTGCTCGAGAACAACATTCCAGTTCATCGAGTACGAGGCAAGTTCGAGAGCAACGTAAAAGAACGGAATTCTCAAGGCCTCCTCCTCCTACTCCTGCCGTGGACCCAACTGTTGCGGAAAAGATGGTCGACCTTAAGGCCAAGTTTCCGAAAATCTGTTTTGACGGCTTGAAATTCCTCCCAGCCATCCATCACATTCCTGGGCACGTGAAGCAAAGTGCCATTGCCTGCAACAATGACGTCTATGTTCAACATGACGCATTCGTGCACTTGGTGGAGAAGATCTCGGAAGTATCTGTCGAGCGTCAACACGAGATTGACCGTCTGAATCTGGAGGCTGACAGCGATAAGAACATCATCAAACTCCAAGACGAAGAGCTCGCTTCGTATAAGTCAAAGCTAGAAGCCGCTGAACAAGGTGCAAAAGATACTGCTGAGGCAGTTACTCGCTTAGAGGTGGCTGACAAAAAGGAGCTTGACGAAGCAGTCCAGCGCAGCGGCGCCCTTGCCCTAGAAAAAGACTCTGTCCAAAAAGAAAGGGACGCGCTCGCTACTCAAGTCAAAGAGCTGAAAGAACTACTCTCCAAGGAGAAAGAAGACAAAATAGCTGCTCAGGAAGAATCACAGCGATATTGTGATGAGATTGTTGCTACCCGACTCCTGAAGACAAAGCTCGACGATGAACTTGCCGGGGTCGAGAAAATGAAGGATGAGGCCCGTGAGGAGGGCAAAAGAATGGCTGTGGAGGAGCTTGATTCTCGCCTTGAGGCGGCCGCAGAGGCCGGTAGTGAAGAGGTCAAAAGTATGTTTGACCCGTTGATCGCCGAGTACGGAGCCCGCGTCCTTATGCACCGTGACTTAACATTTTTGGGCGACGGCTACCTCGAATCCCTGGCTGAGGCATGGGAAACTCTGATAAAGATCAGGAAAGTCGAGTCAGGCTCCGAAGAGGTCGACGAGGATGCATTGGTGAAGGAGTTCCTTAGGGGGAATGAGCCATCGGATTTATCCGCAGCATTGGCTCTTTATGGCAAAGGCTCTTCCCCTTCGAAAGAGAAGAACGATGAAGCCGGCCCGTCAGAGGCCGACACTACTACTCCTCACATCGCCGCTCCTTATGCTGCTCAATCGGCCGGTCGGTCGACGCTTGATCCATTCGAGCAGCATGCCAGTTATGATCCCGAAGATCCCGGGCTTGGCGTTCATGTGCTGTCACCTATCCTGGAGGGTGAAACCCCGCGCGCTACCGATAGCCAACCGGATCCTGGTAGGAAATTCTTCTTTCTCTAGAAGTCGAAGAGATCCCGTCATTTTTCAGCAATGGTTATTTGTTCTAATGCCCATTTCTTATATTTTCATGTAGGTCGTTCTGACGCCGAGCCAACTCCAAGGAGCGATGACGCCAAGGAGGAAGCAGAGAAAACAAGCGACGTTGCTCACGCAGGAGTAACTCCCGGTCCAGACGCTCAAGTGATCGGGGCGCTTGATGATGACAAACTTGATACTTCGTCTCCTGCCGAAGGAAGCGATGAAATTAAAATCACTGGCGCCTCTGAGCATACTTCAGAGATGAGCATGAAGGACCGTCTCGCTGACGAGGAGAAGAAAAAGGTCAAAGTTGAATTTGAAATACTGGAACTCACTGACCCGCATAACAGACCTTTGAAAATCATTCTCCCGGGCAGGTCCAGACCACTAGATGTTCCGTCCCCTACTCCTGACTCCGTTTCTCTAGCAAGCAAAAAGTCCAAGAGAAAGCGTGAGGGAGAGGAGTCGTCGGAAACACCAAAGGAAGACAAGAAGAAGAAGTCGAAGAAATAATCGATGCACTTGCTCAACAAGTTTCCTGCTTAGGTTTTGTAATTGTTTTTATCTTCCGCAACTCGTAGTTTGTATAGGCCTGAATTTTGTAGGAATGATCGTGTATCCCCATTTTGGACTTATCGAATAAAATTTTAGTTTCTTTTTGTTTGAATGATTCTCTTGTCTTTATTTGGTTTGCTGACACTGTGCTCCGGGGACTTGGATACTTGAGACTGTTCATACTCTAGTCCGCACTCTGGGGACTTAGAGTTCTCCGTTCCGCACTCTGGGGATTCGGAGATTGGAAATCGTTTATACTCTAGTCCGCGCTCTGGGGACTTAGAGTACTCCGCTCCGCACTCTGGGGATTCGGAGATTGGAAATCGTTTATACTCTAGTCCGCGCTCTGGGGACTTAGAGTACTCCGCTCCGCACTCTGGGGATTCGGAGATTTGAAATCGTTTATACTCTAGTCCGCGCTCTGGGGACTTAGAGTACTCCGCTCCGCACTCTGGGGATTCAGAGATTGGAAATCGTTTATACTCTAGTCCGCGCTCTGGGGACTTAGAGTACTCCGCTCCGCACTCTGGGGATTCGGAGATTGGAAATCGTTTATACTCTAGTCCACGCTCTGGGGACTTAGAGTACTCCGCTCCGCACTCTGGGGATTCGGAGATTGGAAATCGTTTATACTCTAGTCCGCGCTCTGGGGACTTAGAGTACTCCGCTCCGCACTCTGGGGATTCGGAGATTTGAAATCGTTTATACTCTAGTCCACGCTCTGGGGACTTAGAGTACTCCGCTCCGCACTCTGGGGATTCGGAGATTGGAAATCGTTTATACTCTAGTTCGCGCTCTGGGGACTTAGAGTACTCCGCTCCGCACTCTGGGGGTTCGGAGATTGGAAATCGTTTATACTCTAGTCCACGCTCTGGGGACTTAGAGTACTCCGCTCCGCACTCTGGGGATTCGGATATTGGAAATCGTTTATACTCTAGCCCGCGCTCTGGGGACTTAGAGTACTCCGCTCCGCACTCTGGGGATTCGGAGATTTGAAATCGTTTATATTCTAGTCCGCGCTCTGGGGACTTAGAGTACTCCGCTCCGCACTCTGGGGATTCGGAGATTTGAAATCGTTTATATTCTAGTCCGCGCTCTGGGGACTTAGAGTACTCCGCTCCGCACTCTAGGGATTCGGAGATTTGAAATCGTTCGTACGAGTCTGCATGTCGTGAATGATAATGTAATTTATCATCCAATTAAGAGATATAGAAACTTCATAGAAAATATGGCTTCAAGCCTTTATTAACGAAAATCAACTAAATTGCTTGATTACAACTTTCACAAGGAAACTAAGTCATTATTGAATGGAAACATGCAGGAAATAACAGTGCCTACAACAAGAAAGGAAAACATGCTAAATGTAATAGTGCCGCAAATGTTCACTGTTCCATGCTCGGGGTAGTGTCGCGCCATCAACGGTCGCTAGCTTGAATGTTCCTTCTCCAAGCTTCCGTTCAATGGCTTATGGACCTTCCCAGCTGGGATTCATGCGTGATGGTACCGGGAAGACTCGTTTCAGAACGAGATCACCCACATCAAAGATTCTTGGGCGAACTCTGCCGTCGTAGTAACGCTTGACTCGATGTCTGTGCGCCGCCGCCCTTAATTCAGCTTCTTCACGCTTTTCGTCGATGCAGTCCAGTGATTCCAGCAAGAGGTTTTGGTTCGTCTTGGGATCATAGTATGTCACTCGGTGCGATGGAACTTCAAGTTCCATGGGTATAACGGCTTCAGAGCCGTATGCCAAGGCGAACGGAGTGTGGCCGGTCGCGGACTTGTGGGTAGTTCTATACGCCCATAATGCTGTCGGGAGTTCATCTACCCACTTGCCTCCAACCTTCTCCAGACGCTTCTTTAGTATGGACTTGATTATTTTGTTAACGGCCTCGACTTGTCCGTTAGCTTTTGGGTGTGCAACGGCGGCGAACTTTTTCTCGATGCCGTACTTTAAACAGAACTCTTTGAACTCTCTACTTTCGAATTGCGTTCCGTTGTCTGTAATGATGGTGCGTGGAAGGCCAAAGCGGCATATTATGTTTCGTACAACGAAGTTAATGACCTTCTTAGAGGTGATAGTGGCCAAAGGTTCTGCCTCAGCCCATTTCGTGAAATAGTCGACTGCAACTATTGCATATTTCGCACCACCTTTAGATAAAGGCAAAGAGCCGATTATGTCGATTCCCCAGATCGCAAATGGCCAGGGACTGATCATTTGTGTGAGTTCCGTTGATGGAGCCCTCGGGATTTTTGCATATCTTTGACACTTGTCGCATTTTCTTGCGTAGTCCGCGGCATCCCGGTTTACGGTGGGCCAGTAATATCCATAGCGGAGGATCTTCTTTGCTAGCGTTTTCCCCCCAGTATGGTCGCCGCATTCCCCTTCGTGAACTTCTCTCAAGACTCGCTTTGTTTCATCATGAGCGATGCACCGCAATAATGGGACCGAGAATCCTTTTCGATACATGGACCCATCCTACATTACGTATCGCGCGGCCTTTCGAAGGACCTGCCGTCTTTCGCTTCTTTTTCCTGGTAAAGCCCCGGTCGTCAGGTACAGTTTGAATGAGGTTATCCACGATTCCTTCTCGATTTCTGTTCCCAACACGCGATCGACTTTCATTTCGTCTATGCTCGGGGCATGCAAGACTTCGACGGGATATAATCCCATTTGTTGCGTATCGTCGGTACTCGCGAACTTAGCCAATAAGTCGGCTTCTTTGTTCTGTTCGCGTGGGATATGTGAGATGTCATAATGCTCAAGATTTGATAGTAGTTCTTGGACCTGAATGAGGTACGGAGCAAGCTTTCGTCCATTTGCTTGGTAGTCTCCCCGTACTTGGTAAACCACCAACTGCGAGTCACAAAAGATTTCGACTGATTCGATCCCGAGTTCCCTGATGAGCTTTAAGCCAGCGATCAGTGCTTCATATTCGGCTTCGTTATTTGTAGCCAGGAAATCGAGCTTCAGGGCATAACAGATCGATCGGTTTTCCGGAGTTACAAGAACTACGCCCGCGCTGGAGCAACGGTCGTTTGATGCGCCGTCAGTGTATAATTTCCATCGAAGGGGGGGAATGATGTCGTGATCGTCCGGTTTGATGGGTATGGTAAATTCAGCGATGAAGTCTGCTAACGCTTGCCCTCGGATGGCTCTCCGTGGTAAGTACGCGATATCGAATTGGCTCATCTCGATGTTCCATTTTAGCAATCTTCCAGAAGTTTCTGGTCGTTGGAGTACCTGCCTCAGGGGTTGATCGGTATAAACACCGATTGAATGCGCTTGAAAGTATGGGCGCAGCTTGCGTGATGCAATCACCAAGCAATAAGCCAATTTCTCGATTTTAGGGTAATTCCTCTCTGCCCCCGTTAAACGCTTGCTAACATAATACACCGGCTTCTGGACTCGATCCTCCTCACGAACCAAAGCTGCGCTTATCGCATGAGGGGATATAGCCAAGTAAACGTACAGCATCTCATGGTCAACTGGTTTAGATAGCATTGGTGGGCTCTCCAGATGCCTTACCAGATTCCGGAATGCTTCCTCACAGCTAGACATCCATTCAAAATTTATCTTTCCTTTCTTTATTATGTCAAAGAACGGGATGCACTTGTCAGTTGCCTTGGATATAAATCGACTCAGCGCAGCTACTTTTCCGTTCAAGCTCTGTACGTGCTTTATAGTCCTGGGCGCTTGTACATCTCGAATAGCTTGGATCTTTTCTGGGTTGGCTTCGATTCCCCTAGCGTTGACGATGAATCCCAAAAACTTCCCTGATGCAACGCCGAAAGAACACTTCAACGGGTTGGTCTTCATGCCGTAAAACCTGAGTATGTCGAACATTTCAGCCAAGTCTTGAATGTGGTCGTTTGACCGTCGTGACTTCACGAGCATGTCATCCACATAGACTTCCATGGTTCTACCCAGCTGGTCCTTGAACATTCAATTCAGCAGGCGTTGGTAAGTTGCTCCAGCATTCTTCAATCCAAAGGGCATCACTACATAGCAATACAACCCGACATTTGTAACGAAGCTGGTGTGTTCTTGGTCCGGAATATGCATTGGGATTTGGTTGTATCCTGAGTACGCATCCATGAATGACAGTAACTCGTGTCCTGCGGTGGAATCGACCAACTGATCGATCCTAGGCAACGGGAAACTGTCCTTAGGGCATGCTTTGTTCAAGTTGGAATAATCTATGCAAGTCCTCCATTTCCCATTCGCCTTCTTTACTAGCACGGGGTTGGAGACCCATTCCGGGTGGAGGGCGTCGCGGACGAACCCATTTGCTTTGAGTTTGTCCACTCCTCTCCAAGAGCGGCGGATCTCTCCGGATCCATTCCTCTCCTTTTTTGCTTGACTGGGACGTATTTCGGGTCTATGTTCAACATATGAGTCGTGATGGCGGGAGAAATCCCACACATATCAGAATGCGTCCAGGCGAAAACATCAAGGTTTGCCCGGAGGAAGTCGCTAAGGTCTTCAGTCATTGCGGGGCCTAGCTGTGATCCGATCTTCAGTATTCGCGAAGGGTCGTCACGGCTAACTGAAATGTCAACTGTTAATTCAGCCGGTGCCGCCTTCTCTTCCCTGGGTTTCTCATCGTCGTCTCTCGGATCTATATCTCCGTAGATCCGAGAACTATGCCCGAGCCAGGGCTCGGGCACTACTTGTCAATTATCCGCATTGAGGATGCGGACGAGATTCTCCGCAACCTTTCCTTTCTCCCTCTGGTGGGCCTCTCGGAGCTCGGCCACATAACAGGAACGGCTAGCTGCTTGATCGCCGTGAACAACGCCTACTCCTTTGTCAGTCGGGAACTTCAAAGTTAAACACCACGGGGCTAACGCTGCCCTAAACTCCGCCAGGGCTGGCCGGCCCAAGAAAACGTTATACGGAGAGTCCACATCCAAAACTACAAAGGGTAGAATTTGCACTCTCCGACGCTCGCCTTGTCCCAGTTCAACTGGTAACTCGACATATCCCACTGCATCAGTTGAAGCGCCGTTAAAGCCGTGGATACGAGCTTTGGATGGTTTCAAGTCTTTTGTTTCTAGCTTCATTTGATCGTAGGCCTTCTTGAAGATGATGTTGACTGAACTCCCAGAATCAATCAGAATTCTTTTTACGTATGCTGGTCCGATCGTTGCAGATATGACCATGGGGTCGATGGTCGGAGCCTCTACCTGATCAGCGTCTCTACTTCTGAACACAATATCGTCTGTCATTACGCGCTGCTGCTTAGCAGGGGCTCCGTCCTCCATGTTCGAACAACACTCAAAATCTGCATGCTTCAAGGAACTTGCATATCGCTCCATCTCCTGCCAATTCTTATCCGCGGGGTGAGGCCCGCCGATAATTGTATTTATGACCAGTCTACCAACGGTCCGGGCAGGCTCCTCGGGATGACGTGGAGCTGGTGCACGACCTGGGATGGACGTTCCCTGTCCTCCTTCTTGTGGATCCTTCACAAATTCCTGTAATTTCTTCTGCCTGATCAACTTCTCGATAGCGTCGTGCAAGTGTCTACATTCTTCCGTATTGTGTCCATAAGTCTCATGGAAGCGACAATATTTCCCGGTCCGCTTCTGTTCTTCAGTTGATTCTTTTGGACGTGGTTTTCTGTACTGAAAAGTATTGCAGGTGGATAGGTAAATGTTTTCAAGTGGGGCGTTTAGCGGAGTGTAATCGCTGTAGCTTGGAATTCTCGACTTCCACTTTCCTGCTTCTTTTCTTTTCCCTTGACTCCTTCCTCCAGACTCCTTGGGTTGCCCAGGTTTGTTCTGGACGTTGACTTGGACCTTTCCCGAGCTGTCTCCCGATTGCTTCACAGCGATGTTGCTCTTTATTGACTCTTGGACAGGCCCTGGCGCCTTATCTCGTCGTACCCACCTAGCTTCCTCTCTTCTTATGAACTGGTGTGCCTTAGAGTAGAAACGCTCTAGCGTAGCTGGAGGTTTTCCTGCCAGCCAGTCTCCAAACTCAGAGTCTGGATCCACACCTCTCATTACAGCCATCAGAATTGCATGGTCATTGGGATTACTGACTTCAGTTGCTGCCACGTGGAATCTTTGCAAATATTCCTTCAACGATTCGCCAGGATTTTGGATTACACTTGACAGAGACATCACGTCCTTTGGGCGCGTAGTGTGTATCCTGAACTGCCCAATAAACTTCTTCGCCAACTCCTCGAAATTTGATACGGATCGCGGAGGAAGTCGGGTGAACCACATAGTGGCGATCCCAGATAGAGTAATCGGAAAACACCTACACTTGGTGGCATCATTCGCTCTGGCTGAATCCATCATCCACTCGTACCTCATGACATGTTGTCTAGGGTCAGTCTTTCCTTCATATGCAGGAATAGTAGGCATACTAAACTTCCCGGGATACGCCGCTTGCAACACAACATCCGTGAACGGAGTATGACTTCTTGACACTCCCCAATCATCATTCGATAACCCCTGATTTTCCTTCATCAACTGCCTGATCATGGCTGTCAGATCTGGTGTCTGTATGGAAGGCGGAAGGTCGGAGTCTGTTCTACGCGCCTGTCCATGCTGATGCCTCCTCTCTTGGCGATTTGCCAATCGTGCATCTTGAGGTTCGGCATCGTTAGCATTTTGATGATCTGGGCCTCTATCTTCCATCTGTATCCCGGTCCTGAAGCTTCCAGCTCTTGCTTGGTCGCGGTCTCCAGCTGTTCGAACAGCAGCATCTGCTCGCGCAGCATCAGTCTTGCGGCGTCTGCGCCTGGGAGGTTCATCAGATGAAGTAGAGCTGTCAGAGGAGGAGTAAGCAACGGGATTGCCCCCAGCATTCTGTTGCTGCTGTTGAGTAAGTTGTGCCATCAGGTTGGCATTGGCTTGCATCTGCTCTCCTAGTTGTCTCCTACTTTCCCTGAGCTCTCTCATCAAGTCGTTGAACTCTATTCTGGTGACAACTGGAGTTTGGTCCTGAGTGGCAACTCCTGTATTTGGAATTGCTGGTTGATTGCTAGGCCCTGCTTGTTGCACGCTAGCAGTCTCGTGGGCATCCGCATTGTGAGAAGCTGACCTGGTACGCGGTCTTGCCATTGTAGAGTTATTGGTATGAACTCTGAGTAGAATCAACGGATGTCCTATCAGTGAGTCGGATCTTCTTTGGGGGATTTGTTCAATCCAGTAGCTTCAAAGCAGATCCTTGAGGTCTGATAATTCGATTCTCAGTGAAAGCACCAAAGTGTTAGCATCAAAATTGGTCACTAACCTCGTAGAAGAAGATTGTGAAGATATATAAGTGATGAAATCAAATTAAACAGAGAAGACAGTGCTAATCTAAATACAGAAAGTAAGAACACCAAATTTATAGTGGTTCAGCGTAATTGCCTACGTCCACTTTGAGGTTAAACTTTATTGATCTTCTTTATAGTTGATTACAAATACAATTTGTGAATCAAATGCTTGAATGAAGTTGTTAAGTAGAGAAGATGAGTCTCGAAAATGGCAGAGTCTCCCCGGTGTTTTCTCTCCCAAAAAAGGATCCCTTTCACTGTGACCCTGCCCCTCTATTTATAGGCAAATATGGGCTGGACTTCCCAAATAGGCTAGATGGTCGAACACTCTAGCCCCAGTACAGTGGTCGCTGCATGCCGATCCTGGTATGCCGAACGCTCTGATGCCGAGCAGCCCTTCCCATGCCGGACGATGCTTTCCATGCCGAACGGTCCTTGTGAAGTTGTGCATACTGAATGCCTTCTGAATGCCGAGCGCTCTCGTTGCCGAGTACTACACCGAGTACCTTTGGATGCCGAGTGCCATGGGATGCCGAACGCTCTTGTAGCCGAGTGCCAGTTGATACCGAGCACTACTTGACGCCGAGTACCTTGGGATGCCGAGTACTCCTGTAGCCGAGTGCTAGTCGATGCCGAACACTACTTGACGCCAAATGCTTCGCCGAACACTCCTGGATGCTAAATGCTTCGCCGAACACTCTTGGATGCCGGACACTCTCTGATGCCGAGTGCTACCTGATGCCGAGCAGTCTCGATGCCGAGCACCTTTGTATGCCGAACGCTAGCGCCGAGCATTGGTTGTCGTCGAACACTAAATGACGCCGAGTCTCCTGATCGCCGAGCACTACGGATGCCGAACGCTATGGATGCCGAGTCCCACTGGATGCCGAACAGTCCTTCATGCCGAGTAGTGGCCAATGCCGAGCACTCAGTTGCCTGGTCAAATCTCCAAGAAACATATATAAAGGAACTTGGGTTTGAAATTTATATATGTTAGTTAGTATATTAAAAGTGAGTTTCTATGATTTTTGCAGATTTTTCCTAAGTAATTTACTATGTAAATTAAATTATATAAGATGGAGGACTTAAATGTCTTAATTATTTTGTTAAAGGGAAGTTCTATTTTGTTAATTATTTTTAAGTAATTCCTGAATAAATTCAGTAGTCTTTTAGGAAAGATTTTATTAAAGTTTATGGCAACCAATCATATTTTTACAAATAGGTAAGTTAGTTGAAAAGTATTACTTAAAAAGGCAATAGAAACAGTTTTGCATAAGTTTATTATTTTGCCACTTCCAGTAGCTACCTTTCGACCTTATACTTCCACCTTAACCAAGTCGAAACCAATACACAAGGTATCAAGGCTTTGGGATGTAGTGGATTGGAGAAAGGCGGTAGATATGGAGTGGAAACCAAGCTTTCGAAGGGGTCAAAGCCTTCCTTTTGCTTTCTATGAAACGCCGCTTGCCTTGCTTTTAAAAGATTGCTTTTGAAAAGGTTTAACACAACTTTTGAAGAGGTTGCTGTCTTTTTGCTTAAAGGGTAGCTTTCGAATGAGTTGTCTTGTTTTTAAATCAATGCTTTCGAAAGGGCTCCAGTAGCCACTTATATTAAAGGTTTCAATGGCTATGGCTTCGAAAGGTGTTTCGACGCCAACCTTCCAATTGTTATCCTTAAAGGATAAAAGCTTTCGAAAGGATGGTTCTGAAGCCATATGTTTTTCCCTAAACTCTTTTATTTGAAGATTATTGGTTTCGAAAGTGGTACTTTTACTTGTATTCACTTAGACCCAAAAGACATGTTTAAGATTAAACCTAACGGTTTCGAAATGGGTGCTTTCAATTGGTTTTGAAGTTATGCTTCTATAAATTAGCAAGTGATGCTTTAATACTTTCGAAAGATATGTTTTGGTGGTTTCGAAAGACATGCTTTAAAGTGTTTCGAAAGACATATGTTTAGTGTTTTGAAAAGAAGATTTTAATGCTTTCGAAAGAGGTATTCCAATGGTTTCGAAAGTAAAGGTCTAAGATTTCAAAAGCCTTAGTTTTCAAAACGAAAAACCTAATCTTATTTTTAAAGGAAAAACCCATGGCACTATAAAAGAGCTCTTAATTAAATTTGGAGATTTGAAGATGCTTGCCTTGATAAAAATAATGGGTTAAAGAGATTAACCAAATTTTCAGGTGAAAATGATTTCAAGGATGTTAAACCATATAAGTTGGTATTGTTTTTGTATATGCTTCTTCTATAAATATATTCACTATGTAATGGACTCATAACTGTATTTTTGGGAGTAAGGGCAGAATAACCAGGTAGGTTGACCCAGTAGTAAATATAAATTAAATAACACCTGAATGAATAGAGTTGCATCCAGGAGGTCAGGTAGACCAGAACATAGGATGCCCAGTGTCTAATTAAGAGGTTGTCAGTTTAGACAGGTTCATAGTAAATCCATGAAAATGTTAAGTAAGAGTTATTGGTAAGGGCCAATAGGTTTGTAGTGAACCTATGAAAACTATATCCAGATTAAGTTACTAGTAGAAGTCAATAGGTTCATAGTCAACCCATGAAATCTACGATATAAAGGGAGTTATTAGAGATAACAATAGGGTCAGGGAGAACCCATGAAATAATTGAATGAAGTTATTGGTAGGGGCCAATAGGTTCTTAGTGATCCCATGAAAACTATGAGACCAGACAGATAGTCCATAAGCTTTAAACAGGTTATTGGTCAGCCCATGAAAACAAATTGGTTAATAGTGACCCTAGAAATTATAACTGAGACAGATAGTCAAATGAATGGCGGTGGGAAATCCAGGATATTTTGCTTATTTGCATATCATCATGATATTTTAAATTGCTATGTTTTTAACCATTGTGAATGCAGGAGCATAGTGTATGGTTATAAATTTTTCAGTAAGATACTAGTGAGGGAAAAACCCATTCCGCTAAGCGGTGTGGTCTCACTAGATATCTAAATGGTTCGAGATGGTAGGTTATATTTCATGCCCGGCGTTTTGTCTGACTCGAAGTTTATATTTTCCCCTTAAACACACGGGTCCTCAATTAATTTTGAGTAGTTTGAGAGTCGAGGCTTTTCAGGTACTTCTTAGACGAATAAGCTTCCGGGGACGTGCAGGAGGCAAGCTAGCTATTATGAGTTCTTTTCTTTTATTCCACTATGTTTTGATGTAAAGGCTAAGTTGTTAACTTGCCTATATATACACACTCTGATCATCCAAAGGGGCATCTTCATATGTCGATCTTGGCGTATGTTGTAATAATTATATTTTCTCTGAACGTGTTTCTTGAATAGGGGATTATGTAATGAATCTAAAATGATATGAAATTGAATGAGAAATGTGTTTAATGGTTTTTTTTTTGCATATTCATGTGTTTCTGTATATCATTGTATCTAATATTACCGCATTTGGTCGCTAAGGATTAATAACTATGGAAGACTACAACATCCGTTGCCGTTAGTTTTGGGCCTCCAAGTGGGGGATGTTACACTACCATTCGAAATTGAGATTGAATCTCATCAAAGGGTTAAGAGATAAAATAAAATTAACGAATTTGATCAATTAGCCAAGGAATAAGATGGTAAAATAAGTGCCCAAATGTTGAAAAAGGATATCAAGATACAATGACCACAAATTTAGAAAAATAATTGTTCCAAAAAGGGGAGTGGATATTTTAAAAGAATTTGCTTGGGATAATCCCATCGCAAATTCACCAGCTACGCCAATATGATGGCAATGTGATAATAAAAATGAGACGTCGAATGTTTGACGCAATATTTCCCAACAACGGATGAATAAAGAAGTTAAAATAAGCATATCTACATGATTGAGGAGTCGAATCTCCTAAAATAAAAGGAATGGCAAAACCACTGCCTATGATTGTAGTAAGGGGTAAAAGCCTTCGACTCCCGTCAAGATGGCCAGGTTAAAAGCACCTTCTAGAAGGAGGTTAGAGTAAACCATTGGTACCGTCTGTAATGACCCGACTAAAGCATCTGCAAGCTATTAGTCTTGCCTACATGGCCTGGCTAAGGAACTTCCTATAGGAAGGATAGAGTAAGCCTTTGAAACCGCCTAAGATAGCCAGGTCAAAGCACCGACCCACCTTCAGTACCGCTTATAAGGCCTGACTGAAGCACCTACTAGAGGGAGGATGGAGTAAGCCTTTGATAATACCTAAGACGGCAAGGTCAAAACACTGAACCAACCTATTGTACCATCTATAAAGCCTAACTGAAGCATCTCCTAAAGGGAGGTCGGGTAAGTCTTTGGTTCTGCTTAAGAATAGAAAACCAAATACCCCGAGCTGGACAAAGACTTAAATCATCACCTAAGATGGTGATAAGGGGTCCAATCCAAGTAGAGGTCATCACCTAAGATAGTGCCAAACAAGTCAATCAAAATCAGAGCCAGATAGCGCTCCAAATCAATTAATCTTCTAGAGGATGATTTGTCAAAATCAAAGCCAATTAGTGCTCTAAATCAAACAATCTAGAGGAAGATCCATCAAAATACGAGCTATTTGTGCTCCATAGAAAACACAATTTTCAATTAACAGACAAGGATTTCTAGTCTTCTTTTATTGCTAGATAAGGATATCTAGTCTTCTATTATTATTACCAGATAGGGATATCTGGTCTTCTATTACTATTGCCATATAAAGGTTTTTGTTCTTCTTTTGTTATTGCCAGATAAAGATTCTGGTCTTCTTTTATTATAGCCAGATAAAGGCTTCTAGTTTTCCACTGTTATTGCTAGATATGAGTTTTTTGGTCTTCTATCATTATAGTAAAGGCTTCTGGTTTTCCACTATTATTGCTAACTATGAGTTTTCTGGTCTTCTATCATTATTATTAGATGGATCTCTATCTTCTATAATTATCAGATGGATTTTTGGTTTTCTATTATCATCTAATGGGATTTCTAGTTTTTTTATTGCTAGATAAAGATATTTGGTCTTATATTATTATTACTAGTTAGGGATAGCTGGTCTTCTATTATTATTATTAGATAAAGGTTTTTGGTCTTCTTTTATAATTTCCAGATAAAGGCTTCTGGTTTTCTACTATTATTATTAGATATGGGTTTTCTAGTCTTCTATCATTATTACTAGATGGATCTCTAGTCTTCTATAATTATCAAATGGATTTCTGTTTTCTATTATTATCAAATGGGATTTCTGGGCTTCTTTTGTTGCTAGATAAGGATATCTGGTCTTCTATTATTATTGCCAAATAGGGTTATCTGGTCCTCTTTTATTATTGCCAGAAAAAGGTTTTTGGTCTTCTTTTATTATTGCCAGATAAAGACTTCTGGTTTTCTATTATTATTGCCAGATATGGGTTTTCTGGTCTTCTATCATTATTACCAAATGAATCTCTAGTCTTCTATAATTACTAGATGAATTTCTAGTCTTTTATTATTACTAGAAGATTTTATGGCCTTCCATTCAGATTGCTATTAGCAGATGGTTTCTCTAGTCTTCCATTATTGTCAAATGATACTTTTGTCTTCTATTTAAATGAGTTTTTTGGTCATAACTTCGTAGCTTCCTACATAGAATAATATTGCTGCTAGTTGAGTTTTTGGTCTTTTATTCATGATATTGCCAGAGAAAATTTCTCATGCTCCCTTCTATAATATTATAAGAAAATCTTCTAGGCTTCCATTTGAAAACTTATTATTATTTATTGGTCACTTATAGTAAAATTATAATCTTAACTCATACAGATAATGTAGAAAATATATACATATTTATAACTTAATCAAATCCAAAAGGGGGTTGCTTGAAATTGAAATTGGGTTGAAAGTTAATAACGAAGGTTATTAGTCACTTTATGTTTTACAAGAAAATGGGATTGGAAAGGAAATCTCACAAGGAATTGGGAAAAGCAAAGAAATTCTTGATTTTACACTAAAGTGCAAAAAGCTTCTTTTATACAAGGGGGCAAAGGTTATCCACATGATCAATGCCGAAGGTAATACCATAAGTGGTTGCATCAAAAAGAAATCAATGCTATTAGGAAAAATGTCGAAAGAATGGTGATGAACCAATGCCAAAAGTGTGAAGATAGATCAATGTCGAAAGCTTAAGACACCGCGTATCATGCAACATTGCACTCCATTCGTACCATGCTCCATTAATATCGCACGTTGTCAATAAACAGCATGCCGCAAATCAGAGCAATGTCGCTCATATTCATGCTGCTTTACTTCAATGCCGCGTCCTACCGAAGACATATATCATTGATGCATCATTACACAGCACCGTACTTTAGAGATATCACCGCATATCTCTAAAGCAACATTATGATTGACCTTTTCAATGTCCATGAAGGCTATCAATGATTTTTTTCCCTAACAATGCCGCTTCATGTAAACGTTGCTCCATAACGATGTCACTCTATGTCAATGCCGCATTTAATGTTGCACTTCATCAATGTTTCATGTAACTCGTGTTGCATTCTTTCAATGTCGTCGTTCATCAGCGTCGCCTTTTATTGATGATGCCCTTCATTGATTCCACACTTCGTCCATATAAAATTTAGTTGATAATGCTCTTCAACCATATCGAGCTTCATCAAATTCATAATGTGAACAATATTGATGTTGAATGATGACAAATGAGAAGGAAGTCAAAAACAAAAGAATGTCAAAGAGTTATGATAAGATTACCACATTAAAGGTTGCCTACATGATAATAAGTAACATACATTAATCAAGGTCATATTTCATGAATATTGCATATTGACAATGTTGCACAATTTCCTGCCACAAGATGTCGAAGGCTATGTAAAAAAGAAGACTAAAGCCATTTACAAAAGCAAGTTCAAGAAGGATTAGTGTATTTTCCTCCATAAAACTTCAAAGGCCTTCACATTCATTCACATGCTCTATGGCACCATAAGTCCCACATCGCCAATTGAAGCAAGCCCACTTCCTTTCAACCACTATAAATAGAGATGTACTCCCTCATGGAAAGGGTCCCTTAACTTCTTTCTCACTCTTCTAATTAGGATCTTCTTCAAGTCTCTTCATTGCGATGAAGAGAGCTCGAGAACAAACTAATGGCATAAAGGATAATGAAGGAGAAGATGACACATTTGTAAATGAGGGCCTATGCAATTAGATAATTGCATATCTACACATCTTGTTCATGTTCATAATTGAATAAAAGTACATAACTTAAGCATATTTCATATTTGCCTATTGACTTTTGGACTTGCCTATTATACCTTTTTAACTTTTTAACTATGATTTAAATAAACTTGTGAATTATTTTAAATCCAAGTTGGAATTTCTTCAAACATGCCTCCTTGGACATACATGTTGAACGTTGAACCAAATTTCGGCTTAACATGTGTTTGCGCCAAAATTGGTCACAAACCCCGAATGTTGTGAAAGCACCAGTGTATGAATATAAATCAACAATATTCACACACAAATCTCAAATCTAAGCAAACAGAGTATCACCATTCAGAAATAATGAATAGAAGCACGAGATTTATAGTGGTTCGGCGATCTTGCCTACGTCCACTCTGAAGTTGATGATTTTATTGATGTTCACTTGATGATTACAATTTCTTCTGATGTAATACAACTGATTTTATGATTATAATCTGAATCTAAGGAAGCAGTGGTGATTCTGAGTAAATCTGGCAAACTCTGGGCGCTCTTTAGCTCTTAGAATTGTCCGACCCCTTTTCTGAATGACCAAGGGCTCTATTTATAGGTGTAGGAGGCTAATATTTCGCCTAAACTAAAGGGAGACCAGTTCTGGCACGTGAGGGGGCCCACATGCCCGCTTTCTGGAAATCCGGGCCCACTTTAGGATCGATTCGAAGCTACGTTCGAATCGATCAAGAAATTGTCCAATCGAGCTGAAATTTGGTGTGAACATTCTTCAACATGTGCTCAAGCTACTGTGAAAATTTCATAGCATTTGGACTTGTGGATCTCGAGTTACGATCGATTCAAGATTGCATTTCCGGTTGAATCCCTTCGTTCGAATCGATCCCATCGAATCGATAGGGTCGAATCGATGGATGGTGCGTGCATATGGTGATGTGGCGCGCGCGTTTCCGGGTCAACCCATCTTTTTCTCCGAGTTTACTGGGTCGAATCCATGGTTTTAGCCGCTTCCTCCTTGTTTCGAGGCAATCGATTCGAAGACATGCTTCTTCGGATCGATCGAATGGATGTTCGTTCGAATCGATCAAAGGAAGTATTGATCGATTCGATGTTGTCTTCGCAGGGTAGATTCGAAGCTCTTTAGGGAACGGGGTCGAAGGTCTTCAACGCGAAGGATGCAAAGTGAAGTAGCCTCATCGATTCGAAGTGCTCCGACTTGTTGGATTCGGACGAAGGCAAACTTGATGGATACGAAGAGGAATGACTTCATGGATTCGAAGCACTACAATTGGATGGATACAGAGTGACCTCAGGCGGATGGATACGAACAGGACCCCTGCCTATGGATTCGAATTAGAGCGTAATCCATGGATTCGAGCAAGGGCTATTTTCTCTATCTTGAATCGATCGTATGCTTGAGCATACGAACTCGGATTGAGTCGAAATTTGGAACGTTGGTTCCCACGGCTTTGCTCGACCTGTCTTATCAATTGTAGCCCGATCCGGACTCGGGAAAATTTCATCGATATCCATGGTGAACTTGTGATGTAACAGATTTCCAAGGTGGACTTTCATTGATTTCTAGTCAATTTTTTGGTGTCACGGCCTTGCTAAAAGGCGGGATAACATTTCCCCCCCAAAACATGCCTTGCGATAGGAAGGTGTGTTTTGTAATGCCATAAGCTGGATGTTCATATCCTGTTGATGACCTGTGGTACAACCTGCGAAGAGTTTGACAGTTTTATATGACCTTAAATGACGACCGTTCGCGATCTAGCCATTTGAGGTGGAATGCGACTGTTCGCGATCAAGCATTTTTATATGACCTCAAATGACGACCGTTCGCGATCAAGCCATTTGAGGTGAGGGGTGCCGTTCGAGGTGAGTTGTGACCGTTCGTGGTCGAGTGCCGTTCGAGGCTAATGGTGACCGTTCGAGGTCGGGTGCCGTTCGAGGCAGATGGTGACCGTTCGAGGTCGGGTGCCGTTCGAGGCGAATTGTATGTGCCCGGGGGGGACTTAGTATCATCGATACCAGGTTCACGTTCGAGTGGGTTCCTGGATCGTTTGTCAGGGCAGCTCATCACTATCTCAGAGCATGCCTAGGGACCGTTCGTGATCCCGTACATGCGTAAGTAGTTTAGCCGTTATGGAATCACAAGTAGCATTCTTTTATTGAAAATAAGTTTTTAGCGGAAATGTTAAACGAAATCAAGTTCAAATGTTCAAATCAAGATGAAACAAAAGAAAAGCAAGGATGTCAATGTGTAAACTCCCACAATGATAGGGTTAATAGTCATTCAGAGCATGCCTATGGACCGCTCGTGATCTCGCACATGTGTAAATGACTTACCCGTGTTGGTGAGAGGTTTACGACTTGTTCATCGTTATTTTAACTAATTGATAACCATACGGTGTCCCGGCTCAGGGTCACCCCTAGCTGATGTAGACGGTGGTCGCTCTGGCTCCACTGCTGGAGCTCGCCTTCTCACATACTGAAGTAGCATACCGTTCCTAATGTGCCCTTCCACCTCATCCTTCAGATGTCTGCAGTCGTTAGTGCTATGACCGTTCAGTTCGTGGAACAAGCAATATCTGTCTGATTTCCTCTCGTCAACAGTGGGGTCCCTTCGTATTGGCCTATGGTAGGGAACTTTCTCTCGTGTATCTCGGTAGATTCGCTCCAAACTCTCATTCAGCTCTGAGTAGGTGGTGAATCGTGGCTCTCTCCGTAGTCGTTTTGGCCCGTCACCACTATCCTCAGCCTTTCGTTTTCCTTTATCCTTGCCTGAGTCCTTTTCGAGAGGCTTTTTGTCTTTAATTGCATAAACTTCTATTCCCTCTCCTTCTTCTCTTTCAGCATTAGCGTCTTCCAATCGCAAAAACTTTTCTGCCTCGTGATAGAATTCTCCTAGATCCATAGGCGGAACCTTAGTTAATGAATTTTTGAATTCTGTGCCGTCAGCTACTCCGGACACAGCTGCCATCATAACCATGGATGGATCTGGCCGATCCACCGATGCCGTTGCCGCATTGAATCGCGTCAGGAAATTCCTCAAAGACTCCCCAGCTTTCTGCTTTAGCGTTGCCAAACTCATCACGTTCTTGGGTCTTGAAATGTGAACCCTGAATTGCCTTATAAATTTCTCAATCAAATCGGTCCATGTCCCAATGGAGCCGCTCTCTAGCTGTCTGAACCATAAAGCTACTATGTCTGTCAAATACAATGGAAAGCACCGGGCCATGACTTCCTGTGATGCCCCCAGCACTTCCATGTGCCTTATATACCTCGTTAGATGGACCGCAGGATCCGTCCTCCCATCGTACCTTTCCACTATTGGCAGTTTGAATTCTGGTGGGTTCCTAGCCAACCTAATCGCAGGAGAAAAGGGACTCCTGTTCACGTCTTCAAGATCTCTGTTTACTAATCCGCCACTCATGGCTCGCCTGATCATCTCTGCCAATCTATCGTTGTCTCCAAGCTGTAGTCCTCGTTCGCTACCTTCGATCTGCCCCCCGAGTCCGTGCGAGCTTTCGGGTGTCTGCCCCCCTGGCTAAGCGTTCATCCCTCTATCGCCGCCAGGTTGCTCGGATGTCCTTGTCTCTCTTCCCGGGATTGGATCAACATGTCCTAAGTGTGTGCCCCCCAGCTCCGGCGCTGCGCCAGATGGTCCTGCTCCGTTCTGGATTCCGGTTGCTCCCTGGTTTTGCGATCCAAGTTGCCCAATCTGTTGAAGCAAATTCTGTATCATTTCCTCCTGTCTCTTCATCATTGTCTCCATCTCATCCCTGGTGATGAAGACCGATGCTTGGTTTGCCCCCGAGGATGCCTCTTGACTCCCTTCATGCTGACTTTGTTCTGGTCTCTGCCTCCTACTTGTTTGTCTTGTCATGATGATTCAGATCTAAATTTCTTAGCCTTCTGATTCGACTTTCAAATGATAGAACTCCTGAGTTCAATTCTCAGTGAAAGCACCAAAGTGTTTGCGCCAAAATTGGTCACAAACCCCGAATGTTGTGAAAGCACCAGTGTATGAATATAAATCAACAATATTCACACACAAATCTCAAATCTAAGCAAACAGAGTATCACTATTCAGAAATAATGAATAGAAGCACGAGATTTATAGTGGTTCGGCGATCTTGCCTACGTCCACTCTGAAGTTGATGATTTTATTGATGTTCACTTGATGATTACAATTTCTTCTGATGTAATACAACTGATTTTATGATTATAATCTGAATCTAAGGAAGCAGTGGTGATTCTGAGTAAATCTGGCAAACTCTGGGCGCTCTTTAGCTCTTAGAATTGTCGGACCCCTTTTCTGAATGACCAAGGGCTCTATTTATAGGTGTAGGAGGCTAATATTTCGCCTAAACTGAAGGGAGACCAGTTCTGTCACGTGAGGGGGCCCACATGCCCGCTTTCTGGAAATCCGGGCCCACTTTAGGATCGATTCGAAGCTACGTTCGAATCGATCAAGAAATTGTCCAATCGAGCTGAAATTTGGTGTGAACATTCTTCAACATGTGCTCAAGCTACTGTGAAAATTTCATAGCATTTGGACTTTTGGATCTTGTGTTACGATCGATTCAAGATTGCATTTCCGGTTGAATCCCTTCGTTCGAATCGATCCCATCGAATCGATAGGGTCGAATCGATGGATGGTGCGTGCGTATGGTGATGTGGCGCGCGCGTTTCCAGGTCAACCCATCTTTTTCTCCGAGTTTACTAGGTCGAATCCATGGTTTTAGCCGCTTCCTCCTGGTTTCGAGGCAATCGATTCGAAGACATGCTTCTTCGGATCGATCGAATGGATGTTCGTTCGAATCGATCAAAGGAAGTATTGATCGATTCGAAGTTGTCTCCGTAGGGTAGATTCGAAGCTCTTTAGGGAACGGGGTCGAAGGTCTTCAACGCGAAGGATGCAAAGTGAAGTAGCCTCATCGATTCGAAGTGCTCCGACTTGTTGGATTCGGACGAAGGCAAACTTGATGGATACGAAGAGGAATGACTTCATGGATTCGAAGGACTACAACTGGATGGATACAGAGTGACCTCAGGCGGATGGATACGAACAGGACCCCTGCCTATGGATTCGAATTAGAGCGTAATCCATGGATTCGAGCAAGGGCTATTTTCTCTATCTTGAATCGATCGTATGCTTGAGCATACGAACTCGGATTGACTCGAAATTTGGAACGTTGGTTCCCACGGCTTTGCTCGACCTGTCTTATCAATTGTAGCCCGATCCGGACTCGGGCAAATTTCATCGATATCCATGGTGAACTTGTGATGTAACAGATTTCCAAGGTGGACTTTCATTGATTTCTAGTCAATTTTTTGGTGTCACGGCCTTGCCAAAAGGCGGGATAACAACATGGCTTATTCCAAATAACTTGATACTAATCTACTTTTACATTAGCTGCTTTTATATAGTCCCAAGTGCTTTTGAAATAAAAAATTTCCCTTCACACTTAATTTCCAAGCCCTAGTATCATGCTACCTATTTAAGTCAATCGGTATTTTTCAACGCATGTTTTAAATGTTGAGGCAGGGGAATGCAATGATGCATTCCAAGTATAATTGTGAATTATACAATCAACCTTTAGCTGGTTTTTCCAAACCATTACAGATTGTTCTAGTCTAATGAATTATTCATGGGTGTACCACTTATCCAAGGGTTAAACCCAAAAAAAATTCATCTTTAAATTTTCATTCAATTAATTTCATATATATCTCTCTGTAGTTTAAACTACTTTTCCATGTAAATGAATGATTATTCTCAGCAGTCATAGTCTAAAAATTCTTATATTTTTACATTTTTTTCTTTTATCCATTTCCCCTCACTGATTCTCCTTTCAAAAATTTCCATAAAATCTTAAGGCTGCATACTTCTTTCAGGTCTTTAAAATTTACCAACCACAAACCACCATTCTTTTTTGATTTGCAATAATTTCCCCCAATACTTTATGAAATTTCCTCTTCAAATAAAATTAGCACAGATTTTTTCTATTTTATGCAATGATTTAAAAGGAAATGTGTTTGGATCAAGTATATTATGATAATAGTTATGATATTGTGCATAAGCTCCAATCTACCAGTAAGTATTAATTATTTGTGTGGCCGTCCTTCAAATCTACTCTATAATATATCGCATAGCCTTGTGCAGTCTCTTTCATTCATCCGATTAGTCTCATTCATTAACTAATTCAAACTTAGTGAAGCCCTAATTATTTAACCGAGGGAGATCCTTCTTTAAAATTTCAAGTACTCAAGATTTTAGCTTTGCTTATACATAACTTATTGAAGAATATTTTTCTCTTGCATTTACTGATTTGTAGCCTAACAAATTCTTATATTTTCTCAAAAAAAATTGAAATATCTTTAGCATTTTTCTAATATGCAATTAAAAAAACATCAAAATAAAGTAAATGTGTTGTGCTTGGTTTTATTTTTGTTTATGGGATTTATATTTTCTTTTAACTACTCCATTTCTATTTGTAAAGGGAAAAAAATTCCTTACCAATAGTGAATAAGTATGAAGATAAATGGTTCTCCTTAGCTTATTCCTCTATTACTTTGGATTAAACCACTGCGTGATCCATTAATTTATATAGAATATGTAACACTATCTACACATTCTTAATAAGGTCACAAAAAGTTTCATGAAATCCTAATTGTTTCATAATATGAATGATAAAATTCCTATTGATTTTGCCAAAAGCTTTATGTAAATCTATTTTAATACACATCTACTATTTTGGTTAAAATTCCTAATCATTTCATGTGTTAGTAAAGTATTTTCTGCAATGCTGCTTGGAATGAATGCACCATGATTTTCACTTATTAAATTTTTTAAAAATACTTTAGTTCTATTACTTAAAATTGTAGAAAAGATTTTATAGAAGAAATTGCAGCAGGCTATAGGCCCATAATCATCTAACCCAATGAGATTTTTTACTTGGGAATAGAAGTAATAAATATATGATTAATACTTCAAATTTTTGCAAAAACAAAAAATTCATTTATAGTTGAAATGTTAGTTTTAATATCTTCCCAATATGTTTCATAAGATTTAGCCCCAAATCCGTTAGTACTAGGGCTTTTGTCATTATTAACATTAAAAATTATATTTTTGATTTTTCCATTCTAATAGAATCAAGTAATATTTTTGGGCTATTTGGGTGAAGTAAATACTTGGTGGCAACAAAAGGAAAGATAGAAGTATAAAAATCAGAATTATAAAGAGTGGTGAAATAATTGATGGCTTCCTACTCAATTAAAGAAGCCTCATTAATCACTACTCCATTATCATTAAGCAATTTTCCTATTTCGTTAGTAAATAGCTTTCTGCCTCATATTAGTAGCTTATTCGTGAAGAGCTTTAACAAATTTATTCTAAGTTCGGAAAATTTTATCAACTTTACTTTACGTCCGAGTATTTTTATCTATTATATTTTGAAGTGTCTCACATTCCTTTCTAATGATTTTAATATCATTTTTACTCTTATTTTTATTCCAAGCTTTTAAGTGGTCCTTTGCATTTCGTAGAAATTTATGAAACCTATATTAGGCAGTGACATGCACATTAGATGATAAGCTCCTTTTAATAACTTCTTTATAATTATTATCATAAGTCCAACCATTAACAAATTTGAAGGGAAAGTCTTTCCTTAAAGAATTGTTTTTAGAAAAAAAAAGTTTGCAATGGGGTGTGGTCACTAGATGATTGTGACAAAGCATTACAATAAAAATTAGGGAAGTGTTTAATATAGGCTAAATTAATTAGTATTCTACCAAGTTTGCAACGTATATTTCTAAGTTCACTAGACTTCCAAGTAATTTTATTTACAAAATTATTATGCTTAACTAATCTAGTTTTCAAAATAAAGTTGTTTAATCTCTCAAGTTTTTTGAAGGAGAATGGTACACACTACTTTTTTTAGTGCATGCATTATAGTGTTAAAGTCACCTATTAAGATCAATGAATGATAAATATTTTGATTTATTACTTCAAGGTGTTTTCAAAGAAGATATTAGCATCCCACAAAATCATTATTCTACCATCCTTCCATAAAAATTATATCTATCGATGCCCAATTATTAAATACCCTAGATTGATAGACTCCAAATTTATCGTTATCGAGTTATGTTCTAATATTCCCAAAATACTTGGTATATTTGTATTTATCAAATTAGACGTACTAAATTTTCTTCTAGGGGAGTTTAATCCCCTTACATTCAATGCAATAATTGACTAAATAAAAAATAAAGGATACCGTAATCTTTCATAAGGAAGTGTTGGATGTACTTTCTCCATCCATTTATGTTGCTTTTTCGCTTCTCCTTTGGACATTCCTTTTGGCTTTTAGCTTAGCTGAAAGATCATCCCATTTGAGATTTTCAATGATATATCTATTCTTAAAGCTGATTAAATTTTCATTTGGCATATACCAGAATTAATGATAATATCACTAAGTTCTTTATTCTTCATTTTTCATTTTTGTGCAGGGGAAACTGAAGATGGAAATGATTTTGCTAAAACCTACTCAGGCAATGTTTCAATTAATGGTGCTGATGAAGCAAAATCTTCATAAGTAGAAGTAGTCCCGTTTTTGTTGTTTGAATCATTATTTATATTTATATTCCTAATAATTGTAAGTAGAGTTTAGTTTTCCTATCGAGGAGATACTCGATGACCTATTTATTATAATCATTATTTGGTCGCTTTTGATTATTTACCGATTTTTTTATTTCTAAATTAGTATCAACATTTTGCCCATTTGAATCTTTCATGTATGTTGTGATGACCGCCTTACACCACCGACACCCAATATACCCATATAGAGCACTGTAGCGGTGCCCGGTTGATGCAAGACGACAATCAAGGTTGTAAAGTAAATAAAATCAAACACAGAACCTATCGTATATCTCACAGTGCATAGAATAAAATATAATAGTAAACATCTTAGGTATAAAATAGGGAAGATAGTAATAACTAAATAAATCACAAAAATAGGAGTATATAGATCCATATAGTAAACAACATAAGTGGTAGAGTTATACATCAAATAACAACTCATAAATAAACTGTCTCTAGATAATAAAGGCACTAGGAAGATCCATATTGCTATAAAAAGAATAGAAATCATAATAAATGCAGTTATATAAGAGTGCGATCTCTTGCTCGTCCTCCGTCCAACTCCACATGCTTACCACACCCGATATCCCTATTCTACTCATTTAAGAGTACATAGAGTAATAGGAAGCAAAGCATAAACTCCGAGTCAGGTAACAGTTTGGTGTGAGCGGTAGAAAATCTGTAAATACCAATAAACTACTACAATAGGACAAATGGTATGAAAAATCATACCGACATGTCCCCACATCCACAGGGTTAGCGCGCACACAAGATATATGCTACTCTACATCATAGTCATCATTAGTGTACTATACATTAAAGTACTAAGGGGTGTCAAAGTATCTACATAATAACATCGGCACCATGTGACATCTCTAAGGTGATAGCAATCAAAACAAACAATCGGCCAGGAACTAGACTAACCATCACATCAGTCCAGGGTAAACAAACCTCCTATCTAGAATAAAGAGCCATCATGCTCCAGGAACTATCATGTTCCCAGTATCTATAGAAGAGTACATCTTGGAACATATCTAACGACTCTCATCATGAAGTCACCCTAGTAGGGACGATCCCTTACAGTCATCATCAATCATAGAATATCATCATGCATCCCATGGCCTTCCTCCAATAGTTCTGTAACAACTCTGCTTTCTAAACTGCAAAATAAATAAATTTAATTAAAATAAAAATATTCAAATTTTATTTTTGATCATTATTAACTATTTTAAAATAATATTCGTATTTGTTTAAAGTCTATTTAATAAAATAATTTGGTTTTAATATTCTAAATTAAATTTATAAATTCTTTTCAAATAATATATTGAAATTGAAAAGAAAAAAAATTAATTGAATACAAATTTTTTTTAAAAGTGTAAATAATTTTTATATGATTAAATGGCAAAAATATGTAGGTATTGAAATAAATGAATTAGGTAGTTATTGAAATACAAATTGTAAAACAAAGCTAAAATTAATTTATATTGAATTCAAATTTATTTATAAATAAATTAAAAGGAATTATGGCAAGAAAAGAAATGAAAATTTTAATTGAGTGAAACTAATACAAAATTAAAGCCTAAGCCCGCATCCCCTTATCTACTTCGTTCTAGACAGTTCCTCTCTACTAAAACTTGACTTCGCCTTCCCTATCCAATTTGTCCCTAACGCCCAAAATAAATGATGAATTAAAAAGAAGAAGAAAAAAATTATTACATATGCGACTTAAAGCCTGACACAAGGCGGAGACCTAAACTAGCATTAGGCAGACGCGACGACAGCGGTTGCTAGGGCAGGGGTGAATGCGATTGGAAGATCGCGCCTGGCAATTGACGCGTGCATGCTCGAAGATGGCCGCGAGTTGATGGCCGAGGTGGGCATGAGACAGAGTCGCAACACAGTTAAGGCTAGCAAATGACATTGTCGGCGATGAACCCGAGCTTGTACGGGCAATGACATGGAGATGAAGGAGCTGCACGATGATGGTAATGTTAGGCTAGAACGCTTTCATTTTGGTGAGTGAATTCTTTTACTCACAATTATCGTCTATTACGTTGCACGCTTGATTGCAATTGAATGATTGTGTTGTTATAATGAATAGTTAATGGGTATATTGGCATCGTTTGGGTGAATTATATTTCAATAACTCACCATTATGATATAGATCCTATTTTTATATGCATTTGTTGATTGTTTAAAGTTGAGTTGTTCATTGTTATGGATTAAATTGGATGAATTGTATAGCTTTGATGGATTGTTGTGGTGAGATCATATTAGCAATCGATTAGAAAAGGATAGTAAATTAAAGTTGGAAGTTTTGAATAAAATAAAATATTTTGAATATAAATTTATTTAATATTGGAAATGCAATTATTAATAGAAAATATGAAAAAGTGAAATTATCTTGAGAATTGTGTGAATGGAAATTATTTGGAAAGAATGATTTTCTGGATATGATTAAATAAGTGAATTTTAAATATTGATATTTCATTTATTTATTGATGATAAAAAGAATTGTTATATAAAGTATTTTTATAAAAAATGATATTTAATATTTATATTTAAAGGAATAAGTAATTTTTTTGGATATAATAAAATGGAATTTCGTGAAAATAATATTTTAAAGAAATAGTAGTCAAATGCAATTTATTCATTGTATGAGAATTGTTGTTGTGGGATTCATTATATATGTTGTTGAGTGAATATCTATAAGTAATATATTTTTGTGTTTAGGTATTTTTATATAAAAAGGATTGAAAGTAATAGAATTTTGGTTTGATGAATTATTTTCCAATAATTATAGTTTTAAAAAGAGGTTTAAAATGTAAACGTAGTTTAGAATATTATGATTACAGAATTTTATAATATGGCTTCGACAAATTATTTTGATTATAAAACCTTATTAGGAATATGAAATTGTTTAAATTTGTTATTTAAAAGAAACTACAAATTATAGAACTTCGTTGGAATTATTATTTTAAATAGTTAAAGAATTTCAAAGTTATGAATTATTTATAAAAGGAATATAATTGATTTTTAATTGAATTAAGGTTAAAATATGGATATCCTAGTGATTAAATAAGAGGATTGCAAATATTTACTTATGGAACTAAAAATGGATTTTCAGGAAAGAATGGAAATTTTATAAATTGATTTTCTCTTGATCGAAAAATTATATTTGACTTGTTTTGAAGGTTTTGGGAAAATGTATTTTAAAACTCTTTTTGAGTCAATAAATAAAAGAATTGTATGTTTTGATTGATTTATATTTTTGTGTAACGAGGAATTAGAATAAATGGAGTTAAAGTATCGTCTGGTATAGGAATTTCAGTAATATTTCTTCGGTTATTGTTTGGACTTGTTACGTAGAATAATTGTATGACGATGAGTGTAATTTATGAGCATTGAGAAAACCGACGAGTAACGCCGAGTGGATGGGACACCTGAGCTTATATTTATTCGATTAATTTCTACAAGTTGATGTCACTCTAACAGGGTTGAGTATATGGGGTATTCTATTTTTGGTGACACACGTTGAGAGTGTGCAGGCTGAGAGCCATAAGTGTGTCTTTCTATTGTATGTACAGCTATTATACGTTGGGGAGTAAACGAGATTAGCTAGTATCCATCTCATTGGCCTGATTGCAGGGTCGCTCTCTGAATCCATGGCATACCTGTTAATGTATATGGGAAAGAGCCACTACCCTGGTGTCACTTAAGCCACTGTCTGTTACCATTAGGGGCACTTCCAAGGTCGTGACCAATGCATAGTGTAGTCTCGCACCTTATGGACATTGGGTTACTATGACCGTTTAGGTAAATAAGACCGTAGGAGTAGCGTTGAGAGCGTGTGAGGAAGGCTCATAGAGCAGGCTAAGAGCTATCAGTCTTCCATCCAATTAGTATTGATAAGATAGCATAAGATGCTACAACACCTACTTGTTCACCTATACAAGATCACTGTGCTACGATTGAAAGCCAATTTGATCATTTGTCGAGATCGATGCCGAAAAGGTTATTTATGTTGCTAAGAGCACATAGGACTGAGAGTCCAGATGACTATCTATAATACTGAGAGTTGAGTGCATTTGCAAGGGTCTGAGAGGCTGTAAGATTATTTCGTTGGCTGAGAGCCAAGTCGTATTATATGAGGTTAAAATTCTGGATGATGATTATTATGTGGTTATGGATCTCTTGGTTTATTTATGAGACTGAGAGTCTATGTAGTTGTGTAACCTCGTACACTTCGTTATATGGCTATCGAGTATAGCCACTGATGTTGAGAGCACAGAGTTCGACCCTATACTTACCGTTGCATGGTTATTTGAGAGATAACCTTGTATGTTATGGTTGTGCCATATTTATATTTCGTGCATGTTTGATTTTGATGATGTTATGTGTTATACATATTTATTAAATAAAACAAACCTTGGTTATATCTACTTTATGATTATCTGAGAGATAATCTAGGGCATTACTGAGAGCATGTCCTGTATTGTCAATCGGCTTTGTATTTGATGATAGTTAGATTAAGGTTGTTTCACGCATTTGATTATATGGTAGATTGGTGTTTTGACTGACTTTTCTTGGAAATGGATTATCTTTTGTGTGCATGGTTTTGAGATATGTTGTACTAGGGAAATGCATGTGCCACTTTTGTTGCACTTGTTTATACCATGTCAATTATTATTTTATATTGATATCTACATTCTAGACATGGTCTGACCCATGTGTTATATTTATAATACTCGGGTCAGTTCGAGATATTTTAGGTTTAAGGACAGATGAACAGTATGTTGATGTTGGGTATATATGGTGGATAGCATATTTGTAATTTATTATGTATATTTTTATCGATATGTGTTCATGAGTGGTTGAGATGTATATATTGGACATGTTATGTGTAGTTTTGATGTTAGTGGGCATTTGACTATCTTCGTAAATCCACTTGAACTCATGTGTATTTATTATTATATGTTATCGCTGCATGGATGACTCCATGTTCTCTATGATCTATATCATGTATTGTTCTAACCTAAAGGCACACATGTTTATCACTTTGTACCGATACTGTGTATGTATATAATGAGTTATTTATTATATTTTAAGATATGTATTGGTGTCAGTCCAATGGAATATTCACATATGTACCTCATACAGCTTTATTCTCTGTATTATCTGACTCTATTACCTAGTAATACTCTTGGATAGTATGGGTATAGAGGCGGAGTGTTACAGTTGGTATCAAAGTAGGTTTAGAACAATACAGTGTACAAGAGACACGAGTTCTGGCCTTAGATCAGCCTTAGAGTCCCTATCCCCATGGGTGTGTGGTAGACTATTGATTGTACCTAAGTGAGATTAGGAGTATACAATGATTACTGGGGTAATCATCCAGAAACGTATTTGTATTTTCTTATTATATAATATATTTCTTCTACCTTTTTATGAGTATAATTCATTGTATGAGATACATACTAGTTGATGAAAGTTGTGAAGGTAGATGTAGTTAGGCCGTCCAGTAGTATCAGTATGGACGATGAATATTTGACCTCTATGTGGCTTTGTAGTAAGAATAGAGTTGTTTGGTTAGGGAAGCTATAAAAGACCATAATTAGATTCTCATATTGAATAAATCACAAATCCAAAGTGTGATGAAGTGAGATGAGTAAAAAGATCCAGTAGTGATTAGAGTTGTGCAGCAGAAACTGGTTGATAGTTTTTCGTTGGAGGCGTTAGTTAGTTTGCTTGAAAATGTGTGAATGATTGTGTTAACCCAAAAAATGCTTCTGGACCTAGCAAGCTTGGAACATCATGAAACTTAGCATGCGTGCCTAGAAAAGATAATGCTTCATGATGCAAGAAGAATGGACAACCCACAGGCAACGCTTATGGATCACTAGCAATCCATGGGAGATGGATCGCTAGCGATCCATCACCTTAGGCAATTTTTGCCTTTTTCCTCTTGTGTCTTTCCTAGCTCCATCTTCTAGTCATTTTGGTTAATTCTTGAGTTATTTTTGCTTGACGTAGATGTTCTAACTTCCTTTGAATTTCATTGGGTTAAAAACTCAAATAATATTTCCCCCCCAAAGTATGCTTTCATTGGAAACAAGGCATACTCTGGAAGTTATTGCCTTTGAGTTTCCATTTGGTGAGATTCAAATGATTGTCCAGAGGCCATCATGCCAATTTGGCTATGGTTATCCAACCGTATGTTGAGTTTTTATGTGAATCACCATTACTCGTCATAACAAATCAATTTCAATCCCACAACTTTCAAGATGCTTGCAAAATTTTCCTAGATCTCGTTTGATGAGTTTGGCAAAATTTGGTTGCAATTATATGGACAGCTAGCGATTCATAGTCCATGGCTCACTAGCTATCCAAGTTCTTAGCGGATTTTCTTATGCGATGGCCTATTTAGATCATTCAATCCGACCTGCTTCAATATCATTTCTTCATTCGCGACTCGATCCTTCTACCTTGTTACATGACCCAGAGAATTGAAACCCTAAATCCTCCTTTGCAATTGCCACCGCCGATCCTCGCCACTGCAGTTTCTCTCCGCCGATCATACTCGACTTTGCCGTCGCCATGACCTAGCCATGTTTCCCTGTTGCTTCACGTTTTCGGATCGCCCCCGACCTTCCACCCTTGGATCGCCATCGATCTTTCTTGCTTTAGGTCGCCAACATCCCTAGTTCATTTGTGTTCTCCTTTTGATTCTTGATTAGATGTGGGTAATGCGGATTTTGGCATTTGTTTAGCAATTCGATGATGAGGTTGTATTGGTGGTGATTTTTATGGAGAATTCTAGTTGATTGTGATTTTGTGGAAGAAGATAGTAAATCAAGTCTTGGGTTCTTCATGGAATGAAATTTCGGGCTTTGCCCCGGTGCTTGACATGTTTTGCTATCTTTGTCTATAGAATAAGAATTAACATGCACTAAGTTACATTGTTAATATGACATGACGTCTCGCGAGTTGGTTTTGGTGTTTTGGGAGGTGATAATAGCTTAAGGTAGCGTCTCGAGTGTAGATTATGCTACTATCACCTTCCGGAGAGCTGAAATCGATTTATGCTGGGAATTCTTTACTTGATTCAGACCCATCAATCTATAGTTTCTCACTTCGGATTGGTCCTGTTATTGTACACTTGGTGTAGCTAGAATGGGAAGAGTTTCCCACGTCGCATCGAACATCAGATCCGTTATTGATCATTGATCAATAACGAGTAATGTAGGATAATTTACCTCAATAAATGATTCGAAAAGCTCTTTTCTTTCTTCATTGCGAGTGAACTATCTAAACAGGATAGAGCATTTATAGTGTTCAGGACATCCAGCCTATCCCACATAGATAACACACTGCACTTGCCCCAGTCAACCCTTAGAACATGCTGTGTCGGCATAAATCGATACCTTTTCGGAGTTTAAGTGTCATAGGGGGGCTTTTAGTTAAAGATAGAATTACTTGATTGCGTTAGATGCATGTTCTGTTGTATAGAATGAAGCACCCGTCATCTCGTCGTAAGTCCAGTGGAAAAAGTACTGCACTTTCAGAGGCTGAATCGTCATCCGTTGAGCCTTCGCGAACAGTTTTAGTAGCGCCTACCTCTTCAGTACTGCGAGCTAAATAGGTCAACTATTTTCGGTTAGTCCAGTTGTAGACCAGACTCATCCAAATTTCAGACTTCTACTTAATCCTTCGAAGAGAGTATCCTCCATAATCTCTGCTAAAGTTCTACATAAAATTTGCTTACAATATGGCATTCTGGACGATGACGAGCGCTTTCCATCGAAGAATGAGTTTGCACATATGTCGCCTTTGGGGTACACTGCTTGTCACCGGTATATGTGCTTAAATGGAGCAGTGCGCCTCTTTAATCACTTCTTAAAAGAAACTCTTCTGAACTTGGGGATTGCTCCATTTCAAATTCATCCTAATAGGTACGCGATCCTGACTTGCCTTCATGTCACTACACCAAGGATAGGATTTTGGCGCGGCACATTTGATACGGCTATAAGCCGTATGAAATTTTAATACGGCCTAAAGCCGTATCTACACTATTTAATACGGTTTCAAGCCGTATTAAAATTTGATACGGCTTATAGCCGTATCTAATTTGTGTGCCACTTTTCGTGGGAAAATCTTCCCCAAAACGAAGCGTTCCCTCCCTCCTTTGTTGTTTTGGCGCGGCACATTTGATACGGCTATAAGCCGTATCAAATTTTAATACGGCTTAAGCCGTATTAAAATACGGTTTTAGCCGTATTAAAATTTGATACGGCTTATAGCCGTATCAAAATCTGTGCCACATTTCGTGGGAAAATTTTCCCCAAAACGAAGCGTTCCCTCCCTCTGTTTTTTTACTTCCAATTTCTTGGCTCTAACTCAATCTCGACTTTAATCTCCCAATTTCTGCCATCCGTCTTCCAATTTCCCAATCTCCCAAAACGAATTCTATCACAGCCACGCAACTGCCAACCATCTCCCAATTTCCCCAAAACGAATCGTTGACTGAATATCATCGGGGACCAAAATCATCGAGAAAAGGAGTCGTAAATTTTGATTTCACTTCAGGTAAAAAATCTACTACTTGTCGAATTTCTTTTTCAAATCAGTTAAGCGTAGAGAGCCTTCGATTTCGGAACATGGATTCTTCTTTGTATTGAAGTGTGTGAAACTTAAACGAATTCTCTTAGATCGTTTGTGGATTCAAAGAACTGAGGGCATTGATTTATTAGAACATCTATTCAATCATTTCGGTGTGATTAATGAGGTAAACACAGGAAAGGTATAACAAGAAATTAGGTGATCTAGAGGGATATTTTGGTAAATCTGATTTTTCTAGTGATGACTCTGTTGACACCTTAATTCCAGCCCATAGAGAGAACATTCGAGTTTCAAAATCTTTGGATAATGATATTATTGATTTGGATTTTTTTAATACTATCGATAAGGAAGTATCTTCTTTCTCTGATTCCTTACTATTGGATCCTGCTGTGATGCAGTGTAGGATGGATTTACAATTTTTAAGGGTAGATAAGTTTGAATTAAAATATAGGTGTGAAAATATTATTAATGAAGCATAAAATTTAGTTGTTTTAATAGAGGATGTGAATAAAGAATTTGAACCTATTCTTAACAAAAATCAAAGGCAAAATCATATGAAGTGGAGATTTTTGAGGTTTTCACTAATAATAGGTTTGATTGTCTGAGAGCTATGATGGTTGATGATGATTTGAGTTCTTCCTTATTAGTAGATGATGATCCAAATATTCAGGAAACATATCCGACCTCACATTAGTTTGATCTAGTTTAAAACTCGTGTCCTCTAATTAGTTGAGTTTGCTTTCATTTGATTGCTAAAGCCCTTGCCTTCGTTTTTAATATGTTTTAGCTTTAGGCTGTTACCATTTAAAATATGGGGTACCGTTTTTGGCAGTAGCTTTAACATTGTATATGGTGTTTACATTGTTGTGTAAGTGGATAAATTATTGTTAATGGCGCAAGCCAAGTATCAGGAGAGGGGTAATGCATAGACATTACTCCGGTGCTACAAAATAGCGCCGTTGTAATGGAAAAAATTTTGGAAACAGTTTGGTGCTAATGTTGTATATTGTTTTGACATTGTTGTATAAGTGGATAAAATTATTGTTAATGACGCAAGCCAAGTATCAGGAGAGGGGTAATGCATAGACATTACTCCGGTGCTACAAAATGGCGCCGTTGTAATGGCAAATTTTTTGGAAACAGTTTGGTGCTAATGTTTAAAATAAACCCTATATTTTGAGTTCCATTTATTGAAATTTTATAGTTTGCCTCTGAATTCCTCATCGAATAAGTTCTCTCATCTAGAATTAGCTTCAATTTGATGACACCAAACCCCTCCATTTTGTGAACAGAGACTATGGTAACTTGACATTGCAAGTGTCAGTCTGATTGCATATCTCGTTTTTTTTATGTATTACAGTCCTAATTTCATTATCTTAGCAGTGGTCGACAAATGAACATTGTTGTTTTGAGTAGAGGGTTATTATAGATATTATTGTTGCGCATGATTATTTTTGTGATCATATTGAATTCTTTTCTAGTTAGATATCGTGCATTTAACAATCGTTTACTAAGTTTGTAACATTGTGAAAATATCATGTATACTGTAAACCTGAAATTCACTTAAGAATGAAATTTCATGTTGAAGCTGGATGCGTTTGTATGTATCTCTGTCTATGAAGAATATTGTTCCATATGAATTTTGCATTTTCTTTATTTTTTTAGTTTGTAGTCCGAATTTGGCAAAGGGAATCCTTTGTCTGTTTTTGTACATGTATAGAGATTAGAGACAACTTCATACATAGTCTTTTGTTAGATGTTTCCGCAGCAAGGTTTTTATTTTGATTCTACTGCTAGTTATAATCATTTAACTATTTTAATTAAATATATTAATTAAGGAGTTAATTGAACAATGACAAGAGATGAACCATATGTACCAATTTCACTGATTGAGCTTTTATGTTTTTATTTTAAAATGTTCCTGCATAAACTTTCAATTTTTGGACTATAGAAAAGAAACTGACTGTATGCCTAATAATGTATAGTTGGTTACATCTTACAGTTCAATGGTTCGATAATTCCAGCTCACTGACAAAAAAAATAAAAAAATTTAACTATAAACAAAAAACGATGATGATCAAACTGTTTAGATTTAGGTTACATTGTATTTAAGCTCATTAAATATGAAAACACTAGCAAATGAAAAAGGTTTTTTTTTCATTTTTTATTTTAATGCCATATCCAAACCGTCAATTCAATTATAGATCTTCCAAAATCAACAGTCCAGTGCCTTACCGTGATCATTGGCAGTAAATTCCTTTTTTTTTAAGGTAGTCTCATTTACTACTAAATTGTCTGGGGAAAAAGCGAGGGAAGAAAAAAACAATGGCAAGAGATTTAATTATGTAACTATTTGAATCTCGTACAAGTGTATATAATAGCCTTCATTAGTTTTAGCAGATTTTTCATTGTATGTCTTAAATCATTAATTATTTATATATCTTATTTTCTTTCAAACTTATGATACATGTTAATTGTTATCAGTACTAAGGAAGTAGTAAAGAATGAATGGTGTGCTTTCAATCTTAAGTTTTTACCTACCAGTGATAACTATTATAGGCCAAATTTTATTGAAGAATAATATCATGTAGCATAAACAAATTATTTATATATCTTTTGCCTTTTATTATTTTAAATATAAAAAATAAATCAACTCTTATAATTCTTAGCTATGCTCAGGGAAATTATCATAGACAGAAATTGACTACTAGCACTAGAACAATGAGCATTAAACTGCTAGTAGAAAAACAACAAAAGACTAATTTTGGCCAAAGTAGGAAAAGAAGTATTTGATGACCAACACACTTAGGCTTGTTCAAAAAAATTAAATTAGGTTATCTCTGCTTCTTGTGGTTAGGCATAATCCTGTATTGCTTTATGATAGCTTAACCGAGTTGGCCAAGCATTATTAAACTTGAATGGTTTATTATTACTCACCATTGTCATTTATGAGTTTGATAAGGATGGGTGAATGGTCACATGTCGAGTGGTTTAAAAATGACATAGTAATTTGGCTAAATTCTAAGAAAAATTCTAAATAGAGAAACTATAATTTGGCAAAGGTTGAGAATGACTAAAAATAGTATTACAAAAGAATGTCTGATTATCTAAAATGAAATGATTTGTCATTTTGAAATTATCATTAGATATTTGATTCTTGAAAATTTTAAATCCGAAAATCATTTTGGAAAAAATGAATGATGATATGCAAGGAAATAAAAAAGAAATATATTCAGATATTATAGAGAAAGAGGCTTCAGAAAAAAAATCAAGTGAAAGTCTTTAGGTTTCCGTGGTATATTAAAGGAAGAAAAAAAATTGGGATGAATAAAAATAATAAAGTGCAGGTAGATAATAAAGTGCATGTTGATTTAAACAATGGAATAATAGGGTCAAAGAGCATGATCAAGTAATGTGATGAAGCGTTATTAAAAATGATGGTGTACTTCAAAACAAGGAAGAAATGGATTATGCAGTAATCTCTTATTTTTTTAGAAGTATTTAATGGCAACTATAACTTTTAATTTTCATATATCAAATTAGGAAATGTGTCATAAATATTACTGGGGAATAAAATTGCATTAAAACTGTATATCCTACTTAACTATTCAAATAGTTACAATTACAGTAATAACACAGGGTTATTGTTATAAATATAGGATTTATAATCAGTCGTAGAAGTTGCGGTCAATTATTTTTTAAAAACCGTAATCACTGTAATCTCTGTGGTCAGTGGTTTGTTTTCATTCTATTAGTGTTTAGACACGTTAGTATGGACTTATATGCTGGGAAATTATTAAGTCCATTGTCTATTCATTCGTTTGAGTTACTGTGCTAGTTAGGAATTTTGTATTGATGGTTAAGAAAGACATTAGTTGAAGAAAAAAGACATACAAGTTAAAAGTAACAAAATTACCTTCATTTGCAACATCTAAGTCTTAATTATGCAACTAGGATTTGGAATTAAAATGAAAGAAGTGCATCGAATTTGTACTAAACAGTATATTGAACTTGTGTTGTAAATTGAATATAAGGAATCATGCGGGACCCTACAACTTGAAATTTAAAATACTGTACATCAATTTATGAATGGTTTTAGGGCCATACAACAGACCGTTTAAGCTATAAGTATCTTCATTTATTTTAGACCACTTGAGTTGATACATTCTTGAAAGTTCGTATATGCCACTAATTAGTTTGTTTATGTTATTCTCTCGTTATTATTCTATGGGAATTTATAATTGAGCTGCTATTTTGCTCCTAAGAAACCAACATTAAAAATATGGAGGATTTATATATATTATAATATATTGATATTTATTTGCTATTTATTTGCTATTTTGCTATTTTAACATCTAGGATATATATTAATATATTGAAGAAAATGGCTGGTTACTTAGAGGTGAGTCTCTGGGTTTGCATTTCTTGTTGTGAGTGCACTTTCAGAAAAAAAAACAAAACAAAAGGAGACTGCCCCCATTCCCCAGTATTTGATGTAAAGCATTACTGCAGGCACAGACTTATTGTGTCTCACATCCAATAGAGGATTTGACATAACAATATCCCCTCAGCAAACTAAAAGACGGCTAATATTACATCCTTTTTCTAAGGTGTTTACTAAGTGAGAAATATAAGGCCAGCGTGCAAGTCATCTGAACTGCATGCACCGCAAGCACAATACAACTTGCAGAAGTTTTGATTGCCAAAAAAGATTCTTATATTATTACATTAAAGCGTACGCCTTGTTCAATTAAAACAAAAAAAAGTTGAAGTAAAAATTAAGGCCAATAAAATCAAACTTGGGACTTTTAGAGTACGTCCTATATATACACTCATATATATATATATTATATTTACGTCTAATGTTCTACTATATATGATATAGGAGGGCAATATGTCTTCCAGTATAGACAAAAAGTGGATAAATGAATCTGATCAAAGATCTACATACTATATAGACGGGGTGAAGAAGTTTATTAGTTTTGTTGATGAAAATGGTGGTAAGAAAGGAGTGTATTTATGCCCTTGCACTCGGTGCAAAAATATGAAGACGATCAAATTAGATGACATTCATTTTCATTTGCTTAGATGGGGTTTTATCCAATCATATACCGTATGGTATTTTCATGGGGAAAAAAGGGTAGAGAAGGAAAAACAACAACCAGTTAGTCATGCCACAAGTACCGACGAGTCTGAACCTATTATGATGGAAGATCTAGTCAATGATGCAGATAGATTTCATCATTTTCAACCTGAAAATCCATTGTCTGATCATGCTAATGTTGGAGAGCCGTCTACAGTTAATGGCAGTTGGCAGACCAATGAAAGTAAGAAGTATAAATCACTTTTTGATAGCGCAAAAGAGCCACTGTATCCTTCATGTTCAAAAGGTTTGACGAAGCTGTATGCCATTGTGAAACTCAATAGCTTGAAGACCCAATACGGCTTTTCAAATAATGGTGTGACTGCACTCCTCGAACTAATAAAGGAGTTACTCCCAGAAGGTAACACGCTGCCGACAAAGTACTCCGACGTGAAGAAGTTAATTAAGCAAGTTGGGATGAATTACAAAACTTATGATGCATGCATCAATGATTGCATATTATACTGGAAAGATGATGCGAATAGAGTTTCGTGTACAAATTGCAACGAACCAAGATATATGACATCATTCAACGAAGAAAGAAAATGCATCAAAGTACCTCGAAAGACATTAAGACATTTTCCTTTAATTTCTAGATTGAAGAGATTGTATAGTGTACCATGGATAGCAGATGCGATGACCTGGCATGGTCGTGCCAAGTCTGATCCAACCGTAATGCGTCATCCATGTGACACTTCTCAATGGAAAGCCGCAGATTATTTTGACCAAACGTTTGCTGTCGAGCCACGAAATGTCACACTTGGAATAGCAACAGATGGTTTCTGTCCACATGCTTCTCTATCTAACCCTTACAGTTGTTGGCCAGTAATTGTAGTACCATATAATCTTCCACCGTCTATGTGCATGAAACGAGAGTTTTCAATATTAACACTGTTGATTTCTGGGCCAAAACAACCAGGGAAGGACATTGATGTTTATTTACAGCCGTTGATAGACGAGTTAAAGCAGTTATGGGAAGGAGTCGTTACATATGATTCATTAAATAAATCCGAATTCACAATGAGAGCTAGGGTGTTGTGGGCAATCCATGATCACCCTGCTCTTGGAACTTTATCGGGATGTACAACTCACGGTTATTTTGCATGTCCGGTTTGTGGGGAAAACACTTGTTCTTATCATCTTCCTGAAAGTAAGAAGGTGTGTTACATGGGACATCGAATGTTTCTTCCTAAAGAACACAAGTTTCGATACGACAAGACAAATTTCAATAACGAACAAGAATTTCAACGTCCTAAACGGACATTGACCGGTTTTGAAGTTGAAAAGAAAGTAGCAAATATCAAAATGAAAGTTGGTAAACACAATGAAGAAATTAGTCGAAAACGGAAAAAGTCAATTTATGAAGAAGTTGACAATGTTTCTGCATGGTACAGGAGGTCTATCTTTTTTGATTTACCATATTGGAAAGCAAATATGATTCGCCATAATATTGATGTTATGCATACGGAGAAAAATGTCACAGAGCATCTCATCAGCACCGTTATGGACCATAAAGATAAGTCAAAAGATGGCATCAGTTGGTTTCTGAAACCCGTTTTAAGTCTGATAGAATTGATTAACTTGTTTATGTATTTTACTTTTTGCAGAAAATGTATGCGCTCGACCCGCTTTCAAAGGAAATATTTTTAAAAAGAATGTCCGAGGCATTTAGGAGACACAAAAAAAATTTGAGAGCAGGTTTTTATGACACTTTCGACAATGACGAAGAACGAATGAAGAATTGTCCACCTACAATTGCTCAAGAAGATTGGAACGAGTTCATAAAAAATGAAGCAACGCCTGAAGCGAGCGGAAGAAGGGAGTTAGCCAAAAAAAATAGATCATTGCTCAATTATGCTCACCATACAGGCCGTAAAAGTCACGCTAGAATAGAACACGAAATGGTAATTTATATTCTTTTTTTTTTCCAAAATGATAAAAATCACAACTAACATATTTTTAGATCGTTGCAAATCCATCTGCAAATATCAACCGTCGTCATGTATGGGAGAAGACACACACGAAAAAAGATGGTAGCATATCAGATGCCAATTCTTCGTACTTCGTAAGTTATTTTTGCTCCTAAAGTTAAACATGAGCAATTTTCTTTCTTTTATGCACTATGTGTCCATATAAGTATTATGCAATCTCAGGATCAAATTGCGAAATTGAAGGAAAAGATCAATGATAGTGATGAAGAAAAATTGACAGTGGATGAAGATATCGTATCACAAGTGATGGGAAAGGATACAAGGGGTAGGAGCCGCGGTGTTGGGACCGTCATACCAAAGACTAATATTAAGGCTTCTGCTATTGCACATAAACGATTGAAACATGTTTGTGGAGACAATGCTGAGTTGAAAATGAGGATGGGAAGTTTGGAGGGTACGGTGGGAAATTTGGAGAGTACAGTAGGAAATTTGTCTGGGCAAATGGAGCTTCTGATCAACATGGTGGGAAACATAGAAAAAGGAGAACGCAACACACAACCCGATGCTTCTAAATTCGTTGTTTCTCAATCCCAGGATACGACCAATGTGGTGAACAATCAAAAATGTGAAATCCTCAACTCTGATCTAGACATAATAGCAACAGGTATTTATTAGTTGCTTTTTATTCTTACTTGTTTTCGATGCAGTTATTTTGTTGGATAGATCTAGACAATAAATTTTATTGCAATAGGTACTGTATGTCGAGATTCTACATCGTCCAAAATCCATGGGAAATCTATACCATCCACTCATGAAAAATTGGTTTTGGACAATATACTGCTACCAGATGAGAGAACCAACAAAATAAATCATCAATTTGCAGAGACCTTTGTTGATGTTGGAGTAGGTGGGTATGTGTGCCATCCGAAGATTATGATTCGATATCTTTAGCAGGTATGTGAGCTCATCCAAAAATTATTTATCTTTAACATGTCATTCCTTAGTAGCAAAGTGTATGTCCATATCCAATATATCTTTCTTACAAGTATGGTGCAAGGATACCTTGGCTAGCCATTGAATTGCACTAACATGAATGGGGTTGGCAAAAGAAAATTAGATAAGATTTCTCACAAGTTTTGAAATGTTCCCAAAGTAATTATGCTCGTTTGTCATTTGCTCCTTTTTCTTTTGCTGATATAGAAAGAACACGTAGATGCGACTTAAAAGACACACATATAAGCTAGTGGCCAAAGCAAGCCTCTCCTGGGAAAAGGATTGGAATGTCAAATGATTTAGTTTTGAGATTCTTTCTCACAAGTTTCCATTTATTGATTATTTATTTTAGTTTATAATAATTATCATTTTTTTATCATAAAAGAACATACATAAATTGATATCAATTGTGGACCTGCATTTTTATTTTTATTTGATGAATAAGTGAATATGGCACAATTAACTGCATATTTTCAATAGATATTGCTATCATATTAGCAATTTCTAAATATACTGGATTCTTTGAAACAGAGTTATAAAGTTGAATGAGCATAAACTAAAAAAGAATTTGCTAGAATTAAAGAAATTCAATCTTCTTAAAATGGAAGAATTCCAAGAATTATTTCTATAATTTAATATGTGATACCTATTAAATTTATGTTTCTGATTTTCAGTTTGACAAACACAAATTCAGATATAAATACTATTTCTGTACTTAAAACGACCACTGATTCCGTAACAATGAAATAAATATCCCGCAGTATCAAAACTGGGACCGGAGGATTCAAGCAGAAACATAGTCGAAATAATCTTCAAATCAAGCTGGCTAACCAAAAACCCGGTACAAATATTTTTATGTTTCCGTTAAGTTTCGCAGAAGTGTTACAGAGTAAAAAACTGGGCAAATATTAGTAATTTCCAAATTAATTAAACCCTAACACATCACATATTTCTTATTTATGCCTTGCTGAAAAATATCTTTGGTTTTTGACTGTTGAGTTGCAGCCCTGGGACTTTAAAAAGTTTTTAGTGTTTCTAAATACATTTTTCAAGTCTAACGCACACATAACATCAGCTTTTTTCAAAACTGAAAGCCACTAGCATACATGAGATGAATAACATCAAACTCAGATTTCATAATTGGTTTAAAGAAACACAAGGATACTCGTCCTACATCATTATTGTTTCCTTAAGCTTTCCCTCCATATTTTAAATGGAAGATGAATGAAGCATGGTTCCAGTCATCCACCAAAATCAACTAAAAAGAAAAAATGACAGTCAGGAGCGTAAATAAACCAATAAACCATGATTCATTCATTCAGTTTTATATATATTAAAAAGAGAAATTAAAAGAATCACTCTACTGCCAATTCAGTCATCCTTAAGTTGCGGCAAATGACCTCAATCCCAGAAACAACCTGAGCCTCCATTTGAAAGTTTTTTAGTTTTGATTAGCTCTGGGCTTTCTGCCGATATGATCTCATGTCATTTATCATTGACATTCACTAACTTGTCCCCTTCAATGTTGCTTGCAGGTGAAGTAGTGAGTAAGTTAGAGGTTTGAGAAGCTGTTTGGATACTCTCAGGCTGATTATCAGGCCTCGTTACTTCAATGGGAACCTGCACGGGATTAACAACATTATTATGG
The DNA here is from genome assembly GCA_030737815.1 of Allium fistulosum. NCBI lineage: Eukaryota > Viridiplantae > Streptophyta > Magnoliopsida > Asparagales > Amaryllidaceae > Allium > Allium fistulosum. Next base: position 740,951,256 of record CM060906.1, read on the forward strand.
TTTAAATTGCAATTTAAGCAATCTGATGTAATAACTGTATGTCAGTTATTTTGATATGAAGCACTTCTTTGAAACATTCAGGAATATCATAATGATGCTATGCTAGTTGATTACTCTTAATTGCACTTCTTTTCATTTCTTATGTTATTGCATTGTTATATATTGCGTTGATATTTTACCACAAGTTCCTTCGCATTATTTGATAGTGCATTTTCTCTTATATCAGATGCTACTTGTTCCTTAACTTTTGATGAGTCAACGTTAGATAATACGGCCTTGGGCCGTATCTAATGGGAAAATACGGCCTTGGGCCGTATCTATTTCTCCAGTTAGATACGTCCATGGCCGTATCTAACTATCCAATTAGATACGGTCCATGGTCGTATCTAACAAACCAAGTAGATACGGTCCATGGCCGTATCTAACTATCCAATTAGATACGGCCATGGACCGTATCTACTTGTCGAAATAGATACGGCCCATGGCCGTATCTAAATCTCCAATTAGATACGGCCCATGGCCGTATCTAATTCGACAAGTAGATACGGTCCATGGCCGTATCTAATTGGATAGTTAGATACGGCCATGGGCCGTATCTAATGGTTAAACACGCTTATTTTTGATACGGCTTATGGCCGTGCCTAATGACTTTTGATACGGCCCTAAGCACTGCCTAATTAGCCTTTGTGGTGTAGTGTGTCTTGTTTATGCGGACGTTTAATCGTGCCCCGAGTTTCGATGAGTTGAGATATTTTTCCTCATTCAAGAAGAGAGACAAATGTCCATCCCTTATCGTCAACGAGGCCCAAAGAAACCACAAGGTTGTGTTGTAGCTTCAAAGCAACCTATCTCAATTTAAGACCTAGTATTTCTTTATTAGTTGTCCTGAGGGATTTAATCGTCTAGGGAGAGGGGGTAAGTTCCCTCTTTTACTTATTGAGATTTAATACGTTGCTATGGGATTTTTGATTGGTTGAAAACTTCTTGCAGTTATTCCGAGGCCGAACAAAGATCTAGCACTCGATCTGATTTTCATACTCTAAAGGCCGTAGATGCCAATGAGAGATCGGTCAAGTTTTTGCTAACGGGAAAGAATTTGCTTCGGTATGGGCTGTTGCATCCCGGGAGGTCTGCCGTGTTTGTTGAAATTTCATCTCCTTCCCGTTCCAGAATTTGAACACGTTCTACTTCTTCATCATGCGGCTCCGAAGAAGGCCATCTCCCAGAAGAAGAAGATCCGTCTGGTGGGTCGACCGAAGAAGTTCATGAAGGAAGGGGTGTCATGACTAAAGCCAGCTGCCCACCCAGGATATCCCCGATTTCGAAGGAGGAGGAAGAAGAATTCGAGCAACGTGAGGGCAAGGCTGCGGTTACAACAGAAAAAGAGGTGGGTAAAATTGAGGGTAGCAGTTATGATTTCTCCCCTAGCGATGATGAATTCGATGCAAGTTCCAACGATGGAAACTTCGATTCGTGTGATAAAACTATGGAAATGAGTCTTGTTCTCCCGGATTCGTCTCCCCAAGAGATTCATGATAAAGATGCTCCCCCAACAATCGAACAAATTCTGGATTCCCCGCTCAAGGAAACCGATGTTAATTTTGGGGATTTGAGCAACATTTACGTAGATATCGACAAACTCATGGGAGAGGATTTCAAATTCGAGGGATCGCCTTCTCGTCCCAGTCATAATGTGTCTAGAGTCAGCCCAATTTCTACCATGGTGGCTTAACGATTCAATTTTTAACATTCTTTTAGGCCGCCTAAGACATATTACACATTTCACTAGGGTCACATTCACTGATGCATGCATTATTTAGGTCCATTTTTTGCCGCTAAAGCTCTTTATTTATTTTTTAAATCAGGCACTATGAGAGGCCGTGGACTTTATGAGGATCTTGAACAATTCACTAATTCACAACATTGGTGGAGACGATCTTCAAGCCGCCATCAGCCCCGTGAAACCGAGGAAGAGTAGAGAAGGCGGAAAGACTCGGAAGCCGAAGCACGTCGTCGGAACGACAGAGACCCTGTAACACCCTAGATTTTTGGTAACATTATTTACAATATTTAATTAGTTAAATTAAATGAAATAATGTGATGATTAGAGGATTGAGATTTGATTTTAATTGAAGGTAGCTGTGCCATTTAATACAAACGAATTAAAGGAGGGTTTTAAAATGAATAAATGGAGGGGTAAATTGGGAAAGAGGCCATTCCTACATCTATTCCCTTAGGCCGTGTATTATACAGGTTCATTTCATTTGAATTTTTTTTTAAATAGAGGTCCATCGCCATTAACAAGGATAGGGAAAGAGGAATTAAGAAAAGCTAAAGGAAAAGCTGATTCAAATTAAATTCATCCAAATCTCAAGCTCATTTAATCTCTAAAGCTAAGGTGAATAATGTTTACATCTCAAACCTTTATTGGTTTCGGTTTTAGTAATAAACCCAAAGTATTTTGCATTGATTTGCCATGTTTTTGAATGATGGAATGTTTATATATACTTGGTGATGATTCATACATGTTCATATTTATTTTTATGATATGTGTTAAGGTAAAACCCTATTAAATGACATCTTTATACCTTGCGAATTTTAATATAGATCAGAAATAATTTTTTGGAGATGGATTCAATTTTTAGAATTTTTATAAACTAACGTGGATTTTATATGAATTTTCTAGTAAAGAAAATGATATTTTGGGTTATAAATTATTTAAGGGTAAATAATTAATTTTTTGGGTCTGAAATTTTTATATGTTAGAAAACATATATAATCTTATTTTTTGGAATTTTTCCAGACTTTTCCTAAGAGTTTTGATAAGTATATAAAATTATTTAAGGTATGGGACTTAAATGTTTTATATATTTTATAAATGAGAAAAGGCTTTTTGTAAAATAAAGAGAAAATGTTATTTCTGGAAAAATGGCAGCACGTTTGAAAAGTACTAAGGCAACCAATTAGATTTAGATAAACAAGGTAGGTTAGGTACAAAAGAAATAGTTTAAAAGTACAAATAAATAGGTTTTTCACTATTTCGTCTCCTTCGGCACCAGGTTCCGCCTTTCTACCTTTGCCTCTGATACAATCGTAACCAATGCATATGGTATCAAGCAACTGGTACATAATGAATTGGATGTGGGTGAAAGGTATAGGGTCAAAACCTTGGGGTTTCGAAGGGGACGAAGCTTTGTTTTGTTTTAAAGGAAAAATACGCTTGCTTGCTTTCGACTAAGATGCTTTCGACTTGGTTGGGTACCAAATAAGTCTAATGGTTTAAAAGAAAATGGTTTCGATTGGGTTGCATCTTTGTTTTTAAGTGAATGCTTTCGACTAAGTAGAAACACCTAGCTGCCGCCTTTTTACCTTTCGACCCAGTTGGTTTCGAAGGGGTTACTAGTTTTCTAAAATTTTCCCACTTCTCAAATGTTTTCGAAGGGGTGGTTTCGACACATTACTTAGGAAATTGTTTCGAAACATTTTCTTTCGACTTAAATGATTTTAAAGGCCCTTTTTCTTTTGTTTGAAGTATAACCCAAATTGGTTTCGAAAGAGATGGTTTGAATGATTTCAAAAGGAAGTACTTTCGACTTTAATGGGTTTATGTTCTTTTACTCTACTTGAAGGCATAATCCAAAGGTTTCGACTGAAACGTTTTTAAAGGGGTTCGAAGTAGTTAACTTCGAAAGGTTTTCACATGTTTCAAATTGAATCCATATGCTATCGAAGGGTTTACATTCAATGCTTTTGAAAGATTTTAAAAGAGGTTTCGAAGGGGTGGTTCCATAGAGGTTTCGAAGGAGTCGAAAGGAGTTGTATTCTAATAGTTTCGAATGGTTTCGAAAGGAAAGGTTTTCCAATGGTTTTGAAAGGCAATGTTTAAAGGTTTTTTAAAAAAATATGTCCAAGGTTCTAAAGCTATCGAAAGGAAAATTTCCAAAGGTTTCGAAAGTGTTTTGATAATGGTTTCGAAAGGAAGGTTTTGGCCTTTCGGCCTAGATAAAAGAAAGGATTTACATGGTTTCGAAAGGGTTACTTTCAGGGGATTCGAATGGGTTGTTTAAAGGGTTTAAATAGAGGTTTTGAATATAATGAATGGGCAGAATAGCCAAAGTGTTTTCAAATTATAAAGGACTTTAACTTATTTTAAAGGATAGGTAATCCTTACTGAATATCGTCAACATTATTTTTGAGTAAAGTATATATAACATGGCAAAATAGCTTAGAATTAAGCTAAAGATATATTTTCCTTGTATATGTATGATTTAAAGGACCAAATCATTTTGAAAAGGTTTTCAAGGAAAATTTTAAAGGGTAGTTAACCCTCAAGAAATGACTCAGATTAGAAGACAAGATAGGACTTGTGTAGGGTTACGCCCTATGCTCATTAGCTATTAGGCCCTGGCTAATTTAGTCCAGAATTCCAGTGTGTAGGGCTTAGTCGCAGGTAAGACTAAAATGTTGGTTACACACAGAACGAAATATTGATGTACAGATGCAGGTAATTGGTAAGCCACAAAATCATTAGGATCAGTAGACCCTTGAAGATGTATGTTAAGGACAGACCGCCCAGAAGTTTCGTCTAAGAGTTGTTTAGACTATTTGATATGGTATCTGGTAGGCCCGATTTATCCAAAGGGCAGTTAGCCTAAATTTTGGACAGTTAGTCCATTTATTACTTGTTTATAGCATAACTGATCTTGCTATTATTTTATTTTCATAATCAGTTTAATTAACTAGTTTGGTTGTAGGAAAGGATTTGCAAAATATATGTTTTGAAAAGGATATTAGTGAGTGGAAACCCATTCCGCTAAGTGGCATAGGCTCACTTAATATCAGTAAACCAAGATATAACAGAATTATTCACACCAGGCTTTATGTCTTTGTAGGCCGAGGGTTTAGGTTTTCAAGTTTTTGTAGTTTTGGCAAATAAAGCTTCCGGAGACGAGCAGGTAGCTAACAGATAGCTAATTTAGGACTACAGTTCTTCTGTTTTGTTTCCGCTATGTATTAAGTCAGATATGACTATATTGCTTTGATCATCCAAGGGGGCATCGTCATATGTCGCTCTTGGCGTATTATTGTAAATCATAATTGATCATTGCTTGGGATACATTTTAGGGATTTTGTAACTTGGATATGATACTGTTTTGAAATGTAATCAGCAAAATGCTGTTTTTCTTGGAATCTATGATTTTATTCATATTCAAGTACTTCTGATATTATGGATACCAGTAGCATTGCCATGTTTTTTCACTAGAAGTAATACTATAGATGACTACAGCATCTGTAGCACTTAGCTTTTGGCCTCTATACACGGGATGTTACAACTTGGTATCAGAGCATAGGTTTATGAATTTTTTTTTACTAAAAATGGTTTTGAAAACAAAATCCAAAGGAATTAGAGAAAGATTGGGGTTTGGGTAACGCTATGATAACGTACTTGTATTTGCTATATGCAAGTATACACTTTATCTCTAGTCTCCTATCCTTGATTAGGTTATCTTTCTATATCTCATGAGATTTGAATACAGATATGGATGGTAGAAGAGGAAGAGTTAAACCAGGAAGGGGAAGCACTGAAGGGAATGCCGGACCTAATGCCAGGAGAAACCAAGGTCAGGCACAGGTAGAGAATATACGCATTGGGGTCCTGCAGGTAATAATGGACGCTATGTATCTGTTCTTCGTGAATATGATGCAGGTAGGTGCTGCTGTAGGAGTAGGAGGGGGAGTTTCGGAGGTTCCAGTTGTCCAGGATTATGCTAAGATGAGTGGAGATTACGTTAAGCTTGGAGGGAAGCCATTTATTGGAACCGAGGATGTTATGGGCAGAATTCAAAAAGAGGTTCCAGGAGAGGTTCGTGTCAACTATAACATGGTCAGCTTTGATCAGGAAGTTCGCTGAGTTAGAGTAGGGGGAGATGTCAGTTGTGGAGTATGCCATAAGGTTTGAGGAGTTAGCTCGGTATGGTTATACTGCTGTTGATACCGTGATAAAGAGGAATGAGAAGTTTATCAGGGGGTTGAAGACTTAGTTAGCTAGGGCTACTTTACCGCATATCGTAGATCCCTGTGCTGTGGAGATGGCCATGAGGCAAGGGGAGGTTCTTGAGTCTCTATAGAAGAATAAGGCTAAGGAGGTTTAGGTTGGGCAGGGCCAGACGAAGAAGTTCTTTCCCAAGAAAGGTGCTCAGAAGGGTGGAACAGCCAAGAAGGGGAAACTGAGATTGTCTGCTTCAAGTGCGACAAGAAGTGGCACTTCGCAAATGAGTACCGCACTGGAAAGGCAAAGGATGTGGTTGGGAAGAAGAATGTCAGGTGCTTCAATTGTGAACAGATAAGCCACTATAAGAACTAGTGCAAGGAGCCCGCTAAGGATGAAAAGAGCGAGATTTATGCATTGGAGTCTGCTGTTTCTAAGCCAATAGCTCAGGAGAAGGGAAAGGCGGTTCTGGGAGGAACACTTCAGATTCATGGTATGTCTATTAGCGTTTTATTTGATATAGGTGCATCACATTCTTTTACATCTAGATGTTTGATAGATAAGCTTTACCTTGAACCCACATGTTTAGTTACATCCTTGTGGGTTGCGAATCCAATAGGAGGGTAGGCAACTCTAGGGTTGAGATGTGACCAGTTATAGTTTGACCTGTTAGGTCATCTTTTTGCTTGCAGTTTGCATGTGTTTGATTTTGTGGGGTTCGGGATTATCCTTGGATGGATTGGTTAAGTGAGTATGATGATATGATATTTTGCCAAGATAGGATGATATCTCTTAGACACCCTGATTGTAGCAACCAGATTATTTATACTGTAGAAGGTTCTTGCGGTGAGATGTTTACTTTGTTGGGTGCTATAGAATCAGATGATGAGCTAAACCGATTTTTCATGGTTAGAGAATTCGCAGATGTTTTTGAGCCTGTAGTTGGATTGCCGCCAAAGCGAGCCATTGAGTTTCTAATAGATATGTTTATGAGAGCAGAACCAGTGAGTAGGCTGCTGAGCAGTATGACCCCTTTAGAGATGAGGGAGTTGAAGGTGCAGTTAGTGGATTTAGAGGGCAAGAGTTTTATCAGGCCGAGTAGTTCGCCTTAGGGTGTAGCAGCAGTGTTTGCTAAGAAGCCTGACAGATCGTTGAGGCTATGTATCGATTATTGTAAGTTAAATAAGATGATAATAAAGAATCGATATCCATTACCCAGGATTGACGATTTGTTCAACCAGTTGAGTAGAGCTAAGGTATTTTCTCAGTTGGATTTGGCAATAGGGTTCCATCAGCTCAGGGTAGCAGGGGATAGTATACCTTTGACGGCGTTCAGGACCAGATATAGCTTGTATGAATGGTTAGTTATGTCGTTCGGACTGACGAATGCGCTAGCTTTCTTTATGGAATTGATGAACCAGATTTTCTGAGAGCACTTGGATAGATTCGTATTGGTTTTCATAGATGACAACTTAATGTACTCTAAGGATGGGAAAGAGCATGAAGTTCATCTTAGAGTGGTACTTGAGACGCTGAGGCATCATCAGCTTAAGTTTTCGAAGTTTCACTTCTGGAAGAAGGAAGTGAACTGTCTTGGTCATGTAGTCTCAGAGGAGGGTTGTCAAAAGATCCGACTAAGATTGAGGTAGTGAATAGTTGGAAGAGACCCAAAACAGTAACCGAGATAAGGAGTTTCCTTGGGTTGGCTAGTTATAATCGGAGATTGATTAATGTTTTTTTGCGGGTAGCAGCACCGATGACCAAGCTAACGAGGAAGGATGTAAAGTTTGTGTGGACCGATAAGTGTGAGGAAGCATTTTAGAGTTTGAAACACTTATTGACCCATGCCCCTATATTGGTGGTTCCAGTGGGGAATCAGGATTTGGTGGTTTATACAGATGCGTGTGGAACAGAATCAGGAGCCGTGTTGATACAGAGAGATAAAGTGATTGCCTATGCTTTAGATAGCTTAGACTACATGAGTTCAGATATCCAACGCATGATTTGGAATTCGTTGCAGTGATTTTGCTTTGAAGGTGTGGAGACATTACCTTTTGGGAGCAAGGTTTGAGCCATATACATATCATAAGTCACTGAAGTATTTGTTCTCTCAAAAGGAGCTGAACATGAGACAGCAGAGGTGGTTAGAGTTTATAGCCGCTTATGATTTTGGGATTGAGTACACACCAGGGAAAGGAAACAAGGTTGCAGATGCACTTAGCAGGAAACATCAGAATGTAGTGTTAGCAATGATTGCTGAGTGGAAAGATTTAGAGGCATTAGTAGATTGTAGAGTGCAGTGGAGATCCGAGGCTGTGTCTAGTGGAGATATAGATGTATTATCTTGTTTGTAAGTTCGGCCAGTATTGATCGAGCGGATTGCTTCTAAGCAGAAAGAGGACCCAGTGTTAGCCGAATGGATCAGGAAGCTAAGAGAAGGAACTGAGAGCAATGAATTGAAAGATTTTAGTCTTGACTGGAATGGGTGGTTGAGAAAGAAAGGAAGATTATGTGTTCCGAGTGTGGGAAACATAAGGAAAGAAGTCTTGGAGGAATGCCATCGTTCGAAGTTCACCATTCATCCAGGAGGTAGTAAGATGTATCGGGATATGAAGAGGGGTTTCTTCTAGGAAGGTATGAAGCGGGATATTAGTTTGTGTGTGAAGCAGTGCATGATTTTCCAACAGGCAAAGGCCGAACACCAGAAACCAAGTGGGTTGCTTCAGCCTTTAGATATTCCAGTGTGGAAGTGGGATTCTATTTCTATGGACTTTATTGATGGGTTGCCTAGGTCGAATAGAGGAAATGAAAGTATATGGGTCATAGTGGAGATATTGACCAAGAGTGCCCATTTCATTCCAGTTAGGTCAACTAGGATGGCGCCTGTTTTAGCAAGGTGGTCTGTGAAGAATGTGGTTAGACTGCATGGAGTTCCTAGCAGTATAGTTAGTGACAGAAATCCCTTGTTCACTAGCAAGTTTTGGAAGAGTCTGGATAAAGTTTTGGGAACCTAGCTTAAGATGAGAACTGCTTACCATCCGTAGACAGATGGGCAAACGAAAAGAGTTAACAAGATCTTGGAAGATTTGTTAAGAGCTTGTGTTCTAGATTTCGGGGGATCATGGGAAGACCAGCTGCATCTAGTCGAGTTTTCGTATAACAACAATTAAAAGACTAGTATTGGGATGGCACCGTTTGAAGCTTTGTAAGGAAGGCCATGCAAATCTCCCGTATGTTGATTGGAGACCGGGGATAGGTTGATTCTTGGTCCAGATTTGGTTAGAGAAGCTGCAGAAAAGATTGAGATCATTTGGGCTAGAATGAAGGAGGCTCAGTCTAGGCAGAAGAGTTATGCAGATAAGAGACGGAAAGATTTAGAGTTCTTAGTTGGAGACCAGGTTTTTGTCAAGGTATCTTCGAAGAAGGGTGTGATTAGATTTGGGAAATCGAGGAAGTTATCACCGAGATTCGTTGGCCCTTTTCCTATTGTTGAGAGGATCGAGAAACTCGCATATAGAGTTGAGTTACCGAGCAGTTTGGTAGGTGTCCATGATGTTTTTCATGTTTATCATCTCAGAAAGTGTGTTAGAGACTCGGAAACTGCTACTGCACCGACAGTGCTAGTTGATTTAGTGGTAGAACGTACCTTACCATAATGGGAAAGCCAGTTTGCATTGTTGCGAGAGATGAGAAGAGGCTTAGAACCAAGATGGTCAGATTAGTCAAAGTCCAATGGAGTGACGATGACTGGGACTATACTTGGGAGGTTGAGAGCAGGATTAGAGATATGTATCCCGACTTGTTTGATGGTATGTTTTTCCTTCTTGTTGGCTTTATTGTGTGTCTTATCGTAATTTCGAGGATGAAATTCTTTAAGGAGGGGAGTCTATAACACCCCAGATTTTTGGTAACATTATTTAGAATATTTAATTAGTTAAATTAAATAAAATAATGTGTTGATTAGTGGATTGAAATTTGATTTTAATTGAAGGTAGCTGTGCCATTTAAAACAAATGTATTAAAGAAGGGTTTAAAAATGAATTAGAGGAGGGGTAAATTGGGAAAGAGGCCATTCCTACATCTATTCCCTTAGGCCGTGTATTATACAGGTTCATTTCATTTGAATTTTTTTTTAAATAGAGGTCCACCGCCATTAACAAGGAAAGGGAAAGAGGAATTAAGAAAACCTAAAGGAAAAGCTGATTCAAATTAAATTCATCCAAATATCAAGCTCATTTAATCTCTAAAGCTAAGGTGAATAATGTTTACATCTCAAACCTTTATTGGTTTCGGTTTTAGTAATAAACCCAAAGTATTTTGCATTGATTTGCCATGTTTTTGAATGATGGAATGTTTATATATACTTGTTGATGATTCATACATGTTCATATTTATTTTTATGATATGTGTTAAGGTAAAACCCTATTAAATGACATCTTTATACCTTGCAAATTTTAATATAGATCAGAAATAATATTTTGGAGATGGATTTCAATTTTTAGAATTTTTATAAACTAACGTGGATTTTATATGAATTTTCTAGTAAATAAAATGATATTTTGGGTTATAAATTATTTACGGGTAAATAATTAATTATTTGGGTCTGAAATTTTTATATGTTAGAAAACATATATAATCTGATATTCTGGAATTTTTCCAGACTTTTCCTAAGGGTTTTGATAAGCATATAAAATTATTTAAGGTATGGGACTTAAATGTTTTATATATTTTATAAAGGAGAAAGGGGCTTTTTGTACTGAAATTGTTATTTCTGGAAAAATGGCAGCACTTTTGAAAAGTACTAAGGCAACCAATCAGATTTAGACAAACATGGAAGGTTAGGTACAAAAGCAATAGTTTAAAAGTACAAATAAATAGGTTTTTCACTATTTCATCTCCTTCGGCACTAGGATCCGCCTTTCTACCTTTGCCTCTGACACAGTCGTTACCAATACATATGGTATCAGGCAACTGGTACGTAATAAATTGGATGTGGGTGAAAGGTATAGGATTAAAACCATGAGGTTTCGAGGGGTATGAAGCTTTGTTTTGTTTTAAAGGAAAAATATGCCTGCTTGCTTTCGACTAAGATGCTTTCGACTAAGATGCTTTTAACTTGGTTGGGTTTCAACTAAGTCTAATTGTTTAAAATAAAATGGTTTCGATTGGGTTGTATCTTTGTTTTTAAGTAAATGCTTTCGGCTAAGTAGAAACACCTAGCTGCCGCCTTTTTACCTTTCGACCCAGTTGGTTTCGAAGGGGTTACTTGTTTACTAATATTTGCCCACTACTCAAATGTTTTCGAAGGGGTGGTTTCGATACCATCACTTCATTACTTAGGAAATGGTTTTGAAACAGTTGCTTACGACTTAAATGATTTTAAAGGCCCTTTTTTTGTTTGAAGTATAACCCAAATTGGTTTCGAAAGAGATGGTTTGAATGATTTCAAAAGGAAGTACTTCGACTTTAATGGATTTATGTCCTTTTGATCTACTTGAAGGCATAATCCAATGGTCTCGACCGAAACGTTTTTAAACGGGTTTCGAAGTAGTTAACTTCAAAAGGTTTCCACATGTTTCAAATGAACCCATATGCTTTCTAAATGTTTAGATTTAATGCTTTCGAAAGGTTTTAAAAGAGGTTTCGAAGGGATGGTTCACCAAAGGTTTCGACGGAGTCGAAAGGAGTTGTTTTCTGATACTTCCCAATAGTTAAAAAAGGAATGGTTTCCAATGATTTCAAAAGGCAATGTTTAAAGGTTTTTAAAAGAAAGATGTCTAAAGTTTTATGGCTATCGAAAGGAAGATTTCCAAAGGTTTTGAAAGTGTTTTGAGAATGGTTTCAAAGGGAAGTTTTTGGCTTTTCAGCCTAGATAAAAGAAAGGATTTCACAAGGTTTCGAAAGGTTTACTTTCAGGGGTTTCGAATAGGTAGTTTAAAGGGTTTAAACAGAGGTTTCGAATATAACGAATGGGCATAATAGCCAAAGTGTTTTCAAGTTATAAAGGACTTTAACTTATTTTAAAAGGATAGGTAATCCTTATTGAATATCATCAACATTATTTTGAGCGTATATATAACATGGGAAAATAGCTTAGAATAAAGCTAAAGATATATTTTCCTTGTATATGTATGATTTAAAGGACCAAATCATTTTGAAAAGGTTTTCAATAAAGGGTAGTTAACCCTCAAGAAATGACTCAGATTAGAACACTGGATAGGACTTGTGTAGGGTCGTGCCCTATGCTCATTAGCTATTAGCCCCTAGCTAATTTAGTCTTGAATTCTGGTGTGTAGGGATTAGTCGCAGGTAAGACTAAAATGTTGGTTACATACAAAACGGAATATTGGTGTATAGATGTAGGTTATTGGTAAGCCACAAAACCATTAGGATTAGTAGACCCTTGAAGATGTAAGTTAAGGACAGACCGTCCAGAAGTTTTGTCTAACAGTTGTTTAGACTATTTGATATGGTATCCGGTAGGCCCGAGTCAACCAAAGGGCAATAAGCCCAGATTTTGGACAGTTAGTCCATTTATTACCTGTTTATAGCATAACGGATCTTGCTATTATTTTATTATCATAATCAGTTTGATTAACCAGTTTGGTTGTAGGAAAGGATTTGCAAAATATATGTTTTGAAAAGGACATTAGTGAGGGGAAACCCATTCCGCTAAGCGGCATGGTCTCACTTAATATCAGTAAACCGAGATGTAAATGAATTATTCACACTAGGCTTTATGTCCGACTTGAAGTTTTTGTTCCCCTTAAACTCTCGAGTGCTCAAAATTGATTTGAGTATGCTGAGGGTTTAGGTTTTTGTAGTTTTGACGAATAAGGCTTCCTGAGACGAGCAGGTGGCTGATGAATAGATAATTTAGGACTATAGTTCTTCTGTTTTGTTTCCGCTGTGTATTAAGTCGGATATGGCTATATTGCTTTAATCATCCAAGTGGGCATCATCATATGTCGCTCTTGGTGTATTATTGTAAATTATAATTGATCATTGCCTGGGATAGGTTTTGGGGATTTTGTAACTTGGATATGATATTGTTTTGAAATGTAATAAGCTAAATGTTGTTTTCTTGAAATCTGTGATTTGTTTCATATTAAAGTGCTTCTGATATTATGGATACCATTAGCATTGTCGTGTTTTATCACCGGAAGTTAATACTATAGATGACTGTAGTGTCTATAGCACTTAGCTTTTGGCCTCTAGACACGGGATGTTACAGACCAGGGTAGGTTTTACAAGAGTGGTTATGAGAAGAGAAAAACTCCTGACGACCGAGAAGAACTGCCCAAGAAGCCAAAGGTAGATCACGGTTCTCATCCCTCTGAGCATCAAGATTTTGCCCTAGCCCCAATCTTTGTCCTAATTGAAGTTACGGTTTCCACCGTTCAAGTTTCATCTTTATCCCAGGCTCCATCGACTCACGTAGTGCCCGCTTCTGGTTCTTCATGTCCACGCTAGAGACTAGCTTATATTCTTCCGTGTGCTCCCCTAAGACTTGAAGCCACGCTCCCCGGGTGGTTTCTAAAGGGAGTTAAATTTGACCGTGACCTACGCCCAATCCTAAAGATTCCTATATGCTATATCTCTAGGCGATTCAAAGTGATTTAGATCAAGCGGAGGGATGGAAAAAGTTATGCATGCAGCTGGCAGACACGAACCGCAATAATTACCAAGAGATCCTTTCCTTTAATCAAAAAAGGATTATTATGAGAGGGCATTTAGCGGAACGTGACGCTAGAATTGAGTGATTAACACAAGAGAGGGATGCTGCACTCCGAGAGAGCAAGAACATCGCTAGCTTGCTGAAGGAACTGAAAGAGGCCCACACAAAAATAGAGGTCGTATTCCAAGACAAAATCACGAACGCCCATTCGGTGAAGTTAAGTTGAAAGAGGAGCTTGAAGCCCTTGACATGATCATTGAGGCTTAGAAGAAAACTATCACTATCGTAACGAAGTAGTTGAAACCTATAAAAAGACAATTGCTGATTACGTGGGAATTGTGAAATCCCATGACAAGACCTTTTCTGATCAAGCTCAAATGATTGCTTCACTCCAGGTAAGAGTCGCGCAGCTAAGCGTCGAGAAGACCTGAGTTGAAATTGAGAAGGCTACCTTAATAGCGGATTACTTAGAGTTGCGAGATACTTTTGAGAGGAAGATGGAGAAGATGGATGACACCATCTTAAATTCCTATGTTAATTCCTTGCTGCATCAGGAGACCCTTAGCTATCTGGGACTTAAATTTCCACGTACTCTTGCCGTGGATGGTTTGGGAAGAAGTTCTGGCCTGTTTTCGAGAGAACGGTGATGTATACACCGAGTTGCAAAATACCTATCTCAATAAAGAATCAAAGAAAGCTCTGATAGAGGGTCGAGAGATCATTCGAGTTGATAGGGAACAAGAGGCTGCACATGCTGCTATGACTGCAACTGCCAAAACATTGCCCGAGCCTTTTATTTCCGAGCCGGGTGAAACATTACAACAGGCTCGCGATCAGTCACCGAGTTCGGCCAGTGCTGCCTCTTTGTCTACCCTTCCAACAGCTATTTCGGAAGCCTCGGGTGGTCCCAAAACTTCTCCAAAGATCGTACAGCCATCGGAAGAAGGAGAAGGTGGGGAGTATGAGGTTGAAATTCTTTGCCATTCCAGTGATGCAGGTAACCTTCTTGTTTCCCCCCAGTTTGAGAATTTTCAGCTCACGCCGCAAGAACAAGACGAACTTAATGCTTTCATTTTTGATCTTATAGGTCCATCTTCTTTACCTACCGACCTGCCAATTTCTTCGATCCCTGAGCTTGGTGCTATTTCAATTGCCTTGATGCTTGTTTCCGTAGCCGCTTCAATTGCTGCACCTGTATCTGGCCCACAGCTAGGGCAGAATCCGTGAAGATTGCTGCATTGCATGGTCCAGACGACCCTTCTGTATCTTTGGAGGGTCATTTCATGGCAGCTGAAGCTCAACAGTAGGAAGACCAAACTGGCCAACTAAATAAATATGAACAGCAGATGGTGGCAGTTAAGAAGGAAAAGACGAGGAAAGAAAATCTTCAAGGAGTTCCCGCAAGTCTCAGAAGCGTAGGACCAAAGGTGAGTCTTCCGAGAAGGTTGAGGAACGGGGAAGTGATGTTGGCACAGAGGAGGTAGTTGATATTTCAGGTAGAGACACTACTTCTAGCAGGGATTTTGAGAGGAAGAAGAAACTTTCGACTAAAGGTGGGAAGGGGAGCGGTGGAAAGAAGCATTGACAGGCTCGAGTAATAGTGGAGCTAGATTTTGGGATATTCTATTTTGTTTAATACGTGTTTTGTTCAAGTGCAGAGTCTACACTTATTGCTTTGATTGTTGTAGCATCTGTATTTTCCTTTTTGTTGGCCGATATTGTGTGGGTATGGCCCCACATTTTGACTTTTCATAGAAAATGCTATAAGTAATACAATTTTGACATTTTGATTGTTACTTTCTCTGTCTACTTATCTACGTTTCATGCACTTATGCCAATGTTATTTACTGCTATTTTATTTGGTCCTACAATTACTGCAAAAATTCTTTGTTTGGAGTAACAGAACTATGAAGTACTTTTTTTCGAGTATCAGGGTGTGTGCGCCCCCCAGTTCACGGAGCTTTTTACTTCAAGCACCTGACAAATGACTGGTTGATCCAAGTGATTTTTTGGGTGTTTGTAACTGGACCCGTTTTATGGCTCCTACCTTTAGGAACTTGTTATTTGACCGCCTCGAATCCAAAGATATTGTCGGCCAGCAATCGGAATTTTAGGTCGATTCGTAGTTGTTTGACATTGCTGGATTCATAACCATTACTCCTGATAGTAGGAGTAGGTTGATTCTTGTTAGTCCTGCAATAGAGTAGTTTCTCGGCATTGCCGGGAAAGTACCGGTACTTAAGATGTGCGTAGATTATGAGATGCGTGGTTTTGGGAGTGTGTGCGGTTTATGGGATGCGCGGCTTTTGGGATCGATATAACCCATCGACCGGAAACGGTTTGGAATTTCTCGACGTTACCAATCTTCGGGTAACGTGAGGAGTTCATGTTCCAAGAGCGTGATTCCACGGCTTAAAAAGTAATGCGCGGCTTATGGGGTGCGCAGTTTTGATAGTTGTGCTTGCTTTGATGTTATTCCACAATCCAAGAAGCGGTGCACGACTTACAAAATGCGCATCTTTTGGAGCAACACCGGTTCTTAAAAGGAGGGGATCGGGTTCTTCCAATCCAATAGTTTGAGTCGATTTTCTTTCATCGACCCGGCGGGCAAGAGGGCCATACTTGAGCATGGTTCCACTATCTCAAGCAACGATCGGATGATTTTGAGTCAATTTGACCCTATCGACTCGGCATGTTACTTTTGTGAATATAGTTTGATTGGTTCAGAAAGCAAAACAATTTTATTAATGAAAGTTGGGCAAGCTTTACCTATTTACAATGCCTCTGTATTCAGGGATGATTTATTTGCTGGAAATAGGAAATACATAAGATAATCTTGGATAAAGTAACGACGCAGCGATTCGCTATTCCATGCTCGGGGAATTTGGATTCCATCAACGGTTGTTAGCTTGAATGTGTCATCCCCTAGCTTCTGACCGATCACTTAGGGTCCCAGTTTGGTCTCAGTGCACCTGGTATAAGGTAGACCCTTTTAAGGACAAGGCCTCCCACTTCGAAGGTGCGATTATGAACTTTGGAGTTGAAGTACCGAGCGGCCCTTTTTTGATGAGTGGCGGTTCTTAATTCAGCTTCTACCTCTTCTCATCGACCATATCAAGTGACTCGAGTAGGATTTGTTCATTCTACCTTTGATCGAAGTTTCACCCCTGATGAGAAGGGACTTTTAGCTCAACCGGGATCATTGCTTCTAAACCATATGCTAGGATGAACGGAGAGTGCCCAGTTGCAGATTTTTGTGCTGTCCTGTAGGTCCATAGTGCGAGTGGAAGTTCATCTACCCAATTTCCTTTTTCTTAAGTAACCATTTTTTGATGATGGACTTGATGGTCTTATTTACTACATCCACTTGCCCGTTTGTCTGCAGATGTGCGACAGTGGAAAAGCTTTTCCCGATTCAGAATCATTTGCAAAAGTTTTTGAACTCAGCGCTTTCGAATTAAGTCACGTTATCCATGATGATATTCTATGGCACCCCAAACCTGCAAATAATTTTTTTAGTAACAAAGTTAATTAATTTCTTTGTGGTAACAGTGGCCAGTGGTTCCGTTTCGACCCATTTGGTGAAATAGTCAACAACAACGATAGCATATTTGGCACCCCCTTTAGTCATCTGTAATGAGTCAATCAAATCGATTCCCCAGATTGCAAACGGCCGTGGGCTGACCATGTGTGTTATCTCCGTCTAGGGGGTACTTTTGATCTTGCTGAATCTTTGACATTGATCGCCCTGTCTGGCATAATCTGCTGCATTGCGATTCACTATTGGACAAAAGTACCTATACTGAAGAACTTTCTTTGAAAAGTTTTTTCCCTCAATATGATCCCCGCAACCACTTTCATGAACTTCTTTTAGGATTTTTTGAGCTTCGTCGTTGGTCACACATCTGAGCAAAGGGGTAGAGAATCCACTTCGGTAGAGTATCCCATCCTGCATTTCTATCACGGTGTGTTTCGGAGAAGCCTTTTCCACTGGTTCCTGTCTATGGAGAGAGTTCCTATGAGCAAGTAGTCTTTAATGGGCGTCATCCATGTCTTTGGTTCCTTGGTTGTCTCAAAAATCCAGTCGACATCCATTTTGCTTATGCTCGAAGTAGTCAGGGTTTCAACATGGACTGGCTATAATGACTAAGCCTCTCCAGAATTGGCCAGTTTGGCCAGATAATCTGCCTTTGTGTTCTGTTCCCTCAGGATATGAGTAATGGTATAATGCTCGATGTCGTTCAGCAGTTCTTGCACTTTAGAAGGATATGGGGCGAGGTTCTCCCCCTGAGCCTGGTATTTGCCTTTCACCTAATAGATGACTAGCTGAAAGTCGCTATAGATGCGTATGGATTTTATCCCGAGTTCCCTTACAAACTTTAGCCCGGCTATCAATGCTTCGTATTCTGCCTCGTTATTTGTTGTAGGGAATTACAAGTGCAAGGCATATCAAACGAGTCATCCTTCGGGAGTCTCGAGCACTACCCCTGCTCCCGAGCAGAAGTTGTTAGACGCACCATCGACGAACAGCTTCCAACATGTCTCCACTTCTAGAGTCATTCCTTCCTCGTTATCTCGTATTGTAAATTCGACAATGAAATCTTCCAGCACCTACTTGTTGATTGCCTTTCGAGGATGGTATGTGATTTCATGCTGACTTAGTTCGATGTTCCATTTGATAAGCCATCCAGAGGTCTTAGGGAGGTATAACACTTACTTCAAGGGTTGATCTGTCATCACTCTGATCGGGTGTGCCTGAAAGTACGGACGTAACTTTCTAGATGTGATCAAGAGGCAATATGCCAGTTTTTCTAATTTTGGATAGATCTTTTCTGCACCGGTGAACCGTTTACTAATGTAATATATAGGTCGCTGGATCTTAGCTTCTTCTCGTATGAGTGTGACATTCAATGCATGTAGCGATACTGCTAAGTAGATGTTCAAATCTTCTCTGTCTACTGGCTTGGATAGGATTGGAAGGGTTTCTATATGTCGCAGTAACTCTCCGAACAAAATTTGACGAGCTTGATTCCATTCGAAGTCCTTCTTTCCCTTCTTTATCACGTCAAAAAATGGTATACACTTATCGATTTCGTTTGAGATAAAGTGGCTCGATGCTGCAACCTTTCCATTCAGGCTTTGTAACTCTTTCCTGTTACTCGAGGCCTCAACTTCTCGCAAAGTAGTTATTTGCTTGGCATTTTCTTTGATGCCTCAGGCACTTACGATGAATCCCAAGAACTTTCCAGTGGCTACCCCAAAATGACACTTAAGCGGATTGAGCTTCATTCCATATTTGTAGAGTATTTCGAACATTTCAACGAGGTTGTCCAAGTGATTTGCAGCTATGCATGATTTAACCAACATATCATCTACATTAACCTCCATTGTTTTCCCAATTTGACGTTTAAACATGGCATTAGCTAGTCGCTAGTAAGTTGCCCCGGCATTCTTTAAGCCAAATGGCATTACTTTGTAGCAATATAGTCCCGGACCGGTAATGAAAACGGCATTTTCTTGATCTAGTTCGTGCATCATGATCTAGTTGTACCCCGAGTATGCATCCATAAATGATAACAGTTCATGTCTAGCTGTCCCGTCCATAAGCTGATCTATTCTGAGCAGAGGAAACATGTCTTTTGGGCAAGTTTTGTTTAGGTTCGAGTAGTCGATACAGGTTCGTCATTTCCCATTGGACTTCTTGACCAAATCCGGGTTAGATACCCATTCAAGGTATGTTGCATCGCGGATAAAGCCATTCGCCATCAGCTTGTCCACTTCTTCTCTTAGGGCTTTGGACCGCTCGGGCTCTAGGCTGCGCTTTTTCTACTTCATGGGCGTATACTTGGGAACAATGTTTAGTGTGTGGCAGGCTATCTCTTGCGACACCCTGCACATATCGAAATTCGTCCAATCGAATACATCCAAATTGGCACAAATAAATTTGATGAGTTCCAGTTGCATCCTGTTTCCAAGATGCGGTCCAATTTTAAGGACCCATGTTGGGTCATCTATGTCGATTGGGACAGATACCGTTAATTCTGCCACCGCTAGCCCTTCCTCCTGTGAACTCTTCTTTCTAGGGTCCAAAGCCTTGTCGAATCAGCTATAGTCCCTAAGTCAGGGGCGGCTCTGTAGTTGCTATTCGGTAGGTTCACTAATGTGGAGAGTTCTCCCCTCATTCTTCCCCTTTTCTTTTCTTTTAGATTAGCATAGTTCCATGATATAACATTCCCTAGCGGCACTTTTGTCCCCCTTGATCGCCCTGACTCCATTTTCCATTGGAAATTTCATAGTTAGATGCCATTGAGCCAAAGCATCCTAAAATCTGCCAAGGCGGGTCACCCTAGGAAGGCATTGTAGGTGGAAATTTCATCTATGATCACAAAGGTTTAGATGAGGGTGACTCTTCGGTTGCCTTCTTCAAGTTCTATGGGTAAGTCAATTGTTCCGACGGGTTGTTTGGGTTCACCGGTGAATCCCTGAATCTTTGTTTGGTAGGCGGATATGTCTTTCATACCGATCTTTATCTAATCAAAGGTGCATTTGAACAGGATATTCATAGAACTGCCGCTGTCTACCAATACTCGTCGGGCCATGGTGGGTCCAATTCTTATTGCCATGACAATGGAGTCGAGAGTCGGAGCTTCTATTCCTTTAGTGTCTCGATTTCGGAATATTATGTCATCATTTAAGGTTCTCTGCTACTTAGCATGGGTTCCATCTTCGATTGCGAAGCACGCATCTTTCGGAGCATGCTTTAATAAGGTCACATACCGCTCCATTTCTCCCCAACTTTTCTACGTGGGATGGGGCCCTCCAAATATCGTTCCAATAATGAGTCTCTGGTCAAACCTCATGGGTCCCTCTCTACTGGTTTCAGCTTGGTTCCCTTGGTCTCTAGGAGATTGGGGTGATACGGGTTGGTCAGGATTTAGTAGTTTCCTCACATATTACTGAAGCTTTTTTTCCCAAATCAACTCCTTAATCATGTTCTTCAGGCGACAACACTCATTTTTGTTATGGCCATGTGTATTATGGAAGCGGAACTACTTTTCAGAATGCTTTTGTTGTTCAGTTGCTTCCCTTTTAGGTAGCTTCTTGTACTCTTCCGTCCCTTGTGTCATGAGATAGATGTTCTCTAGAGTGTTATTAAGCGGAGTGTATTCTTCAGGCCACAAACCTTTGAGTCGCTTGCTACATTTGTTTCGCTTGTTGGAGTTCTGGTTCTTCCTTTTTTGTTTCCCATGTTTTCCAACATTCCCTTCAATGGCCCCGGAGGTGTTCATATCTTGGTTTATCACCATACCACTCTACCCAACGTTGGTCGGTTGTAAGTTAGAAGATTTCCTTTCTAATTGATATGCCTCTTTCAATCTCAAGTACTTGCTTGCCTTTCAATTGAAGTCCTTCCTAGTGGTGGATTGTTTTATTTTGATCCATTTCCAAAATTCAGTCTCAGGTAGAATTTCATGGACTAAGGCCGTGAAAACCATATCCTTGTTTGGATTACTTACTTTGCCTACTGCATTGTTGAACTGGTTCATGAAAGACTTCAGAGATTCATTCCGTCCGTGGAATAGGCCGGATAAGGACATCACATCTTTTGGTTGTGCCATGTGAAGTCTAAATTAATCAAGGAATCTTATTGTTAGTTGATTGAAGGTGGAGTTGGATCTTTGCGGAAGCCTGGTGAGCCACATGAAATTTCCCTCCAGAAAAATCAGGAAACATCCACATCGAATGGCATCCGAAGCATTCGCTCCATCCATATACCAACTATACTTTATATAAGTAGGGTTTAGGTTCTCTCGTTCTGTCGTAAGACGAAATAGTTGGCATAGTGAACTTTTCGGGTATGCTTATTCGGAATGTCAGCAGCAAAAGGAGTTCGACTTAGAGCGGATTTCCATTCATTATCGCTTCTATCCTTACTTTCATCCATTAGTCGTTTGACCATGTCTGCGATATATGCCTCAGATTTCCAATAATACGGGGGTCGGTTATCAGTGACTACACCAAGCGTTTGGTTTTGCAAATGATCTTAGCAAGTGGGCTGAAGCCTAAGCTCTCCTATCTTTGGGAGAGCACTCCCTTAGGGTTCCATTAGCTTGTAGCTAATCTAATAGGGGCTATTTAGAACTTCCTGGCATCATTGAATGCATTGGTATTTCCTTCCAACTTGTCATCGTCAAGTCGCTCACCATCTCTAAGCCGAAGAGTTCTATTACTATATCCTCCCATGGGGTTTTCGCTCCTAGATTTAAGTTCGTAGCCGGTTGCCTCACAATTGGTGGAGTGTTTGTGTTTCCTTCCATATTGATTCCTACGGTTCCAGCTTTCACTCCTTTCTATGGCTACTTCCTGTTTCTCCTGTTTAGCCTAAAAAAAGAAGAATTTTCTTGTTCCACGGTGGCCATTGGCTCTGTCATGGTTCTTGGAGCAACATTCGACTGCAAGGTCAATAGGGCATTCAATTTTTCCATGCAAGCCCTTTGGTTGTTTTCCATTTTCTAATTAGTATCATCAACCATTTTATTTAATTCATCTCTAGTGATAACTTCACGCTGAGTAGAGGATCCTGGAATCTGATCTCCGGAGTTAGCTCCTAACTGTAGATTGTTAGGATTGTTGGCTTCAATTTGCTGAGGGTTTATTTCTTCTCCAGCAACGGTTACCCCTATGGATCTTTCGGAAGTTGTTCTCCTTCTTCCCGGTGCCATTGGTTCTCCATAGAAAATCATTTAAGCAAGATTGAGGATCTAACTTCTGAACCTATCTAATCCAAAGTAGATAGCTAGATCTAAGCCTGAATTGGACTCTCATTGAAAGCATAAAAATGTTAACCCAAAAAATGGATCAACACCCTGGATTAAGTGTGAAATCATCAGCCCTATTTACGAAGGCAAATAAAATAGAAACAAGGAATAATAACTTGTAGATAAGTAAAAGGACAAGAGATTTTTATAGTTGTTTGGTTGTTAACGAAGCCGACACCACTTTATAATTTTTGTTATTGACTGACTGCAATTACAAGTTGAATCTGATTACATTTTGATTGGACCTTTTAAGCTAGATCATGTCACCAGTGTTAGAGTTCACTAGAGAATCACAGCGAACCCTTTAGATGATTGTTGTGTGGGAGGAGAAGAGTGAAGAATAGTTTTTGCAGAGTTTCAGCAGCCAGTACAGAAGATCCACTTTATGTTGAAGGTAGGATTGCATTTATAGGGGCTGGAGAGCACTTGGGTCAAGGCCGCTTTGTCAGAGACTTACGCTTGAAGATACAAAGGCACTCAAGAAATTTCAGAACGAACCAATCCAATATGATGGATCGCTAGCGATCCATAGGGCATGGATTGCTAGCAATCCATGGAGTTAGAGTATTTTTGGCTCGTTTCAGTTGGATCTTGTTTCCTACCTTGTGTAGATGCTCTCCATGTAATTTTATGGTTAGATGCTTTGTTTTGATGATGATTCATGTACTGACTGCATTGAACTATTACTGGAAATAGATGAATGCTCACTTCTCGACCTAGCAAACTTGGAAACGTGGAACGTAGCAGGTATGCCTAGAAAAGATAATGCTTCATGATGTAAGAAGAATGGACAACCCACGGGAAACGCTTATGGATTGCTAGCAATCCATGGGGGATGGACCGCTAGTGATCCATCACCTAAGGCAATTTTTTCATTTTTCCTCTTATATCTTTCCTAGCTCCTTCTTTTAGTCCTTTTGGTTGATTCTTGAGTTGTTCTGGCTTGACGTAGATGTTCAAAATTCCTTTGAATTCCATTGGGTCAAAAACTCGGATAACAGCTTGTATCATGCTTGCTTGATATTATGATGAGTCCTGTTTGATGGTTTGTGTTGTTGTTACTGGTTGTTGAATTAAATGTATTTATGCATTTTGAAAATAAATATTTTTATTCAAACAAGCATATAATTTAATAAAATAAAGTGATATCATTTTATAAAGTGATTAAAATCACATTTTCGAGTTCGAATAATATTTTAAACATAATATGTGATTAGAACATTTTCAATTAAACATACTTATTTTTGCAAGATACAAGAAATATGTTGGTTTTTTGCAAACAACAGTATTCCATATAAAAATATTTATATATGGTTATTCAAAGAAAATTTTGAAGTTAAGTTCGTGTTAATCTGTCCGTTGAGTGCTTTAAGAATTATGATCGATGCGCTCGATCAACATTATCGATATGGATTCTTAAACACTAG
The DNA here is from genome assembly GCA_030737815.1 of Allium fistulosum. Classification (NCBI taxonomy): domain Eukaryota; kingdom Viridiplantae; phylum Streptophyta; class Magnoliopsida; order Asparagales; family Amaryllidaceae; genus Allium; species Allium fistulosum. Next base: position 740,975,169 of record CM060906.1, read on the forward strand.
TACAAGACATATGGACATAAAATTTTGGGAAGTGATATAATATTTTGAGACAAAGTAAACAATTTGAGCTATTTTTAAAACTAATGTTTTCAAGGAGTTATATTTAAAGTTTTGAAATATATATATAGCAATGTTTTGAGAAATGAAGACTTTTTGTTTTGGAAAAACAATAAACATTTTTTTAGATGTTTGATGTGACGATTAGAGCCATCGAGAATTAGTGGAAAACTGAAGTGGATAGCGAAGCAATGTAGATTACACGATTAACACTGCAGCTTATCGGTGAATTGAGCCACTAGAAATTCTTGGCGAGGCACTCGCCGATATATTTATATTTTTATATTAGAATTTAAAATTATATGGTTTATGGTGTTGTGACTGTATGCCTGCCATGTAGTATTTTTTATTGCGATTTGGATGAGCGATTGTGAAAACATTTTTGAGGTATGATGCATTAAAAAAAGGTTTTGAAAGATGAAATATTTTATTTTAAAGAAAAGAAAACCTCCTTATGCTTTACATATACATAGCTAATCTCGAGAAGATAGGATTTTTGCAGCTTCCGATTTTTTTCATAAAAGAAATGTAATTTGAATGGATGTTAAAGCTAAATGGTGATTGAAATTTTATCGATTCTTTTCTCGGGCATGAAAAGTGAATCTCTGTAAAATTAACTTTTGTAACAAATTATTTTGAAAATTGTGAAGTTGTAATATTTAAAGAAAATATTCATTAGAGGACTTGGTTTGGTAAGAAAATAGTTTTAATTCCAAAATATTAAATTTTATTAAAGTGTTGAAGTCCCCTATAATATAAGTATATTTGAGTTTTGACTAGAATTAAATATTTGAACACCTTTAAGTTTTAGTATTTTAATTTGAAAAGGTGTTGTATTATAAATGATCGTAAAGTGATTTTGGTAAACAGATTTTCAATTTTATAACTTAAGAGATAATTGAAGAGAAAGAAAATTTATATTGTGGTAATATGATGTTGAAGAATATTTTATAACGTTGATGTATATTAACAAAGTTCATTTGAAAAATGAAGAATCAAAAAAAATTGTAAAGGAGTTTTCAAAAAGAAATTTTACACAATGAAAATGTGGTACAATTATGGCCATGACTTGTGAAGTTTTGATCTGATTTTATCGATTCTTCTTTCATTGGTAAAGCATATGCATTAGTAACAACTTTGTTGTTTATCAGCTTCCAAAATTTTATAGTTTGCTAATGCTAAAATCTAATCTGAAATTGAAACAAATTATAGTCCGAAGAACGTGAACTATCCAAAACAATGCTGAAATGTTTTGAATGTAACTTTCAAACAATTCATCCGATTTTGACAATCTTTCCCACTCTGAAAAGCTTAAAATGTAGGCAACGACTTTTGTTTTAAGTTTTTATTGAAATCTTGATGTTTTCTACGCTAAACATGTGATTTACATAAGTAGGCCTGTGTAATTTTGAGAAAAATCTAAACTGCTTTCTTTTGGAAATTATCCCATAACTCAAGTTGTAATCAACATTTTTGCAAACCAAAAGATTAATTTTAAAGCTAACACATTACACAAAAATTCACTTTTTGATATCTTTTCTAAATTTAATGTTTTATATTGTTGAAATTATGTCAGAATGTGGTTAAAAACTTAGTACTATCTTGTCTTGAAATTAAATGAATTTACATCCATCTTATTTCTTCATATGAAGCTAATAAGCAAATTTGATTTAAGTACACGTACATTTGAAGCATTGTTTGGGCTTATTGGCCATGTTGACTCGCTTTTGCTCACTTAGTAATAAGCGAACTTCCCTGAAACGCCAATAAAAAGGTATGGTTTTTTGGCATATCGATATATATTGTGATATTATCTTATTTCTCCAAGTTTTAGGATGCCCGTGTTGGGATGTATATTTATTTTATGATATATTGTGTTTTGATTTTTTTTGAAATGCTCTTCGAACAGAGGAGACTCTACCGAAATTTTTTGAAAAATCCACCAATTAGAATATTTTCACAAAAATATATTGTATGCAAAAAATAGAAAGTTGTTAATTGAATCTATTTGAAATTGTAGCATACGATAAGATGTGTTAGAGAGAAAGCCACACAGAGGATTGTGTGGGTTGTTAGAAGTTTGAAGAATATGCAGAAATTCAGGATTTAAGTTGTATTTCAGGTTTTCGTATAGAAAATTATAAGGACGCAATTTTCTTAAGGAGGGAAGTCTATAAGAACTCTGCTTTCTATGCCATATATTAGATAAATTTAATTAAAATAAAAATATTCAAATTTGAATTTTGAAAATTATTACTTATTTTTAAAATTATATTCATATTTATTTGAAGTTTATTTAATAAAAGGTTTAGTTTTAATAAACTGAATTAAATCTATAAATTCTTTTCAAATAATATATCGAAATTGAATAAATTGTTTTAATTGTATGCAAAATATTTTTAAAAAGTGTAAATAATTTTTATGTGATTAAAATAGCGAAAAATATACAGGTATTGAAATGAATGGAATTGGTAGTTATTGAAATATAAATATAACGATTCGCCTTTTCAACCCCTGAATGTGGATATTAATAGATCCACGGTATTCACAACACCCAAGTTATGGAAAGACGAAAAGTTAGATAAAATAAAAGAAGTAGAACAAGGAGAAAGAGAACACAATATCAGAATCTCATAGTGAAATGATAATATATAATATCAAAGGAACAGTACAAAGGCATTACTCCGATATAGAAATTTCAAAGTTACAAAACCTAAGTACTACCATCAGCCTGGACAGTTATAACAACATGTCCTCGCAAATGTTGATATATACAATAGTAATGTAGTGGAAATAAGAATACTACGGTATGTAAAACATTCAGCTCGTCTTCTCGAGCACCAAAGAACATCAACGAAAACCTGGCTTTCTTAGACTACTCGAAAGAGCATGCGAGGAATTTAAGGAAAACAAAGCCCAAGAGTCAGACGTAAGTCTAGTATGAGAAACTCAAGAAATATGTGTCTTATACATAATAGTACTTTTGAGATCACATTGAATACCATAACGGTTATCCCCTCAAAAGAAGTTCGCTATGCCACTCATGACCTCGAGTTAGCCGCCGAGTCTTCGCCTTGAAGATATGCGATAAACAAGGCCGAGGAATCAGGCCCAAGAAAGTGGGATCGCCCTGCTACAGGTCCTTGCTTAATGTGGCAGCCTCAACAAGCATCGGTATTTTATTTAAGGTGTGGCTGATGGGATGGATGGTATACTTAGAATGGTGACAATCATCGAGAACGTCTTGCCTAAGTGCAGAATCAGAAGGCATGACTAGACGGTTCTTCTTACGAAGACACCCACGAGAATCAATGCTGAAATCCCTCAACTCCTCGTCACGGGACTCAGACTCACAAATCTGGATAAGGTGCACAAGATCGGGATCACGCCGTTGAGCATCGGCAATACAGTCCAATAAGCTGGGTCGAGCTTCTAAACTGAATAATAGAATAGGTGAATGGCCAACCATGAAAAAGGCGATACACTTGGGAAATCACAATAATCAGTGAAATCATCTCAAAAATTTGCACGTGCATGTGGCCGAAGCCTGCCAAGTATTGATCTCTCAAATAAGGCGCCACGCCCGAAGGCAAATACGTCACAATGACAAATATGCCGCAATGGCAATGACCCAAAGGTCCAGTACTGGAAATACGCCGCAATGGAAAATGTGTCATAAACTCTCAGATAGGAACCCGAAAAGTGTTAACCTGCGTCCTATACCACACGTTCGCACTAAACCGTTTACTATTCGCTATTAAATGTCACACTCAAAAGCAGTAAAATGTTTACCTCATCTCACCGCTAAACACGACCCGAAGGTCAAAACGATCAAATATACAAGTCAGGAATTAACCGATAATATGAGTATAAGGATAAGGGTGGTATTCTTCTAAAATGAGAAGAAACTATTCTAATTATAAGTATGGTTACTACAAATGATATAGTATCACTAGCATTTTTGTGTTTCGCCTTCTTTATCTGTCCGACTTTTGACTTCTACTTCATGTTTACCAAGCTGTGACGCCCTACCCCGAGACCTACATTAACAAAGAGTATTACTAGGTAATACTATTTGCTAATGCGAAGAATAGGGCTGGTTAGGAGCGACTTAAATACGTCGATTAATGCTCTAATTTTTTTCATCTCAAGTGGATCGACATATTCAATAAATTCTTAACACAAAACTATAGGTGGCTAACGGATCTATCAGAACAAAATACAACAATTAATTGTGTTTTCAAATCTTTCAAATTGAAGAAATGTTTTTAAGAGAAATTAGATATCTGTTATCACCTTTTTGTTGTTGTAGTCTTTTTGTTTGACTCTGATGTATATTTTTGACTCGTTGTACATATTATGGCCTTCGAACCACCTATGATTAGGTACATAAGTTGATATAATAGATAGTGTCTAAGGTGTACAGTATAAATATTATAATATAGGTGGAATGGTTACATTGGTTATGTTCAACAACATATTAGGAGTATAATCAAAACCCGATAAGGAACGTTCGTATATTGGATTTTCCATGGAGATCTCTTCAGTAGAGCCAAATCCAAACCTCGTGCACAAGGATCAGAAAACACGATCCGAGCACCGTATATCTCTAGATAAAATGTACCATAAGGTAAACACAAAGGCCCATGCCCGAACATAAACTTGAACAATGTGAACCAAATACCATCAACTCCCACACGCAACATCGATAAGTATACTCATGAATTGGTTTTGACAATATCATTTCTTGGGGCTACAAAACCCCAGATTGTGTATCTACTCTATCTTTAGCCATTTCTGATATTGAGGTTACGTTCGGCATCTTTCATATGAGTCTTCATCACTCAATCAGAACATGAATCCCAAATTAGATCCCCACATCTCGAATAGATCATGAAACCACACATGGATTCTCATATCTCAATAGATCTTGGAATCAAACATGGATTCCCACATCCTTAGTAGATCACAAAGAACTATATATGTTCGAGCATTCAAACAGATCTCGAATCTCCCGCATTTAGAACTAATATATATAATACCTTTGTCAAAACATATATATATATATATATATATATAATACCTTTGAAATACTTGTAAATAGGTTTTAAATGTCTATGCATAATATTGCTTGAAAATAGCTAATTTAGAAGTTTGATTAAAAACATGTTTTACATTTTGCAACAGTTTGCTTTCAAAATTCGTAAATAATCATTAAAACTTTATTTAAACTTATACTCTTTTTTTCCTACTCAAATACATTTTATAAGAACTTCCATAAAAAATTTTTATAAAGAAAAGAATTTAGAAACCATTTAATTCAAGATAAACTAGCCAAAATGTCGTATTTTAAACACTTAAATCAATAAGCGACTTACTGCAGCATTTATAAATGCTTTTAAAAGTCCTTGTTAAAACAACATTGAAAAGCATAATCTTTGCGACTAGTTTTAACTACTTAAAAAATGAATTAAGACTTGAAATTTTTACAGTAATTACTAACATTAGGATACTTAAAAACCATGAAAAGAAATCCCTACAAATATATTTCCATTTATTTATAAATATTCTCGAAAACAAGGGATTCCAGAGCGCACTTATAACGACTATTCTCATTTCATACACTTTCAAACTTTCTTCAATTTAACACATAAGTTAAAAAACCATTTAAACATCAAGTCAAGGCTACGCCACATGTTTAAGAGGGTAATAGAAGTTAGTTTATACAATATAAGTTATCATTTGCTTTTAAAACCAAGAAGGGTCCAAAGTTTATAACTTTGCTTAGTAAATGTAACTTTAACTTTATAATTCACACACAACATATATACACACAATATATACTTAAGAGATAGTGAGATAACTCACTTAGATCCATGGCTACAAGTACAAAGCCACAAGAACCAAAGAACCACATCCTTCCATCAACACAAGCCTAAAGGTCCAACGTTTAGCACCAAAGCCAACACCTTCCTCCTCCTCCTCCATGCTTACAGTCTATCCAAGATCCCCATTCTTCTCTCACCTCCTCCCACTTATTTCTTACTAATCATGTTTTCCATGCTGTCTTAGGCCCAAATCCAAAGTTTAAAAGAGATTAGAGAAAATTTGGTTAACTTTTGAATAAGTTAGAGAGTAATTAGTGGATTAGTGCTTAAGCACTTCCACCATTTTCAACCCTCATACTTCATCTCAAGCTTATTTGATTCTGTGTGATTATTTCCTAATGGTATGCCCCTTCTTATATAGGCATAGGAATGTGATGGCAAAAGATCGAAAACCCCTCAAAATCCTCATGACATTAATTACAAACATCACTTCTCCTTTATCATTTACTTAACTTTTAAGACTTTCCATTTAAGCTCATTTCCTAAGTATCTTCCCTTACCTCATGCATGACATCATGCATAAATTTATTTCCATAAATGAAAAAATATTTTTATTTCATTTTCTTTAATTCCTAAGCAAATAAGTGTGTGTAAAAAAAATCTGAACAACTTCTGACGGTTAAAAAGTTGTTTATCAATAAAACGATTTTCGTTCACATTATCGATATTTCTCAAAATATTTATTTTTGTAAGCATTTTTCCAAAACAAGTTTACCATCATTACTTATGATTTAAAAGGATGTTGAAAATCTTATTAAATCATTATAATAGCATTTAATCCAAGACTCGAATATTTATATTAATTCAGATATTTAAATACAAAGTGTTCGAAATTCTAGGTCGTTATAATAAATAATAAAACAAAGCATAAATTAATTTAAATTAAATTGAAATTGATTTATAGATAAATAAAAAGGAACCGTGGAAAGAAAATAATGGAAAATTTTAATTAAGTGAAAACAAACCCAAATTAAAGCCTAAGCCAACACCCCCTTATCTACTTCATTTTGGACAGTTCCTCTCAACCAAAACTCGACTTCACCCTCCTTTATTCTAATTTTTCCCTATTGTCTAAAATCAAATCACGAATTGAAAAAAGGAAAAAAATTTCACATGCGTAATCTAAATCCTAAAACAAAGCGGAGATCTCAACCAGCTTCAGGGAGACGCAATGACAGCGGCTGCTAGGGCAAGGGCGAATGTGATTGGATGCTCGCTGTAACGTCCCACAAATCTGCATAGTTCAAGCTAAAAATAAACCACACATGTCCAACCCAAATTTAATGGAATAATGGACAGTTATGGGAAAGAAAGAAAAAGAGAAGAGAAGAAGAGGAGAAAATGAAACTAAAACAATCATAGAATCTCACAAATGCAGCGGAACAACATATAATATAATATCAATGAACTCTACAAAAGAGAAACTATAATATACATATATCCATCAATGTACAATAAATCACAATCAATAGCTTGGACAATTATAATAAATAGTCCTCACAAATGCTGATATTTAAACAACAATACAGCGGAAAATAAAGAAATACGGGAATATGTCCTGAAGACCCCCAGCTCATCTACTGAAGCTCCAAAGCATCCAAATCTAAATCTGTAAATATGCTTGATCTAACTCGAGCATTGAAAGGGAAGAACGCCTGGATCAGTTTGGTAAACCTGTGTGAGAAAACACATCTCAATTGAATTTTAAAGTTATAAAAACCTTTCAAAACAAAGGTATCCCATAAAACCATGCCGCACATAAACACGGGCAGTTATTTATCTTACGGTAAACAAAACATTTCATATCAAATTCTATTATATTATACTAGTGTCTACTATAAAAATAATATTAATCTTAGCAAAAATTGTTACATCGATTAAATTCCAGCATACTAGCTACAAATTAGTTTCTAAAATCAAAATGGCAGGCACGTATTGGAGAATGGATTTCCAAAAAATGACCAGGTAAGAGACTACCTTTTGACAGTACATTTCTAGAGGAATGTACTAAGGCCCAACCAATGGTCCTCTAGCAACACAAGACCGGCCTGCCTGTAACTAGATAGTATCGAATATGTCATCGTCCTGGTCATTATCGACCTATCCGAGAGCCCTCTTTGCATACACCATATTAATTTAAAAGTCGACGTCATAGCAGGAATAAATATTTCTAGAATGGGATAATCATATCCTAATGGTTGCGGACCACATAGCCCCTGCTGCATCTACCCTGTTTTGGTCATTTCCCGGTGTAAGGCATGAGGTAACAACTACCTTTCACATAGCACATTTCACTTTGAATGCCACCTTGTCATTCCATAATCACACAACTGATTTCTACAAACGTATACCTCCTGAGCTCGTACATCTCAGTAAAGGGTGTTAAACTAAGAGAAATTGCCTTCTCCGCCACCAAACAGATGATAAGTTTATAGAGATCAATCAATATGATTTTAAAATGCAATGTTAGGCATTTGAGGAGGGATCATATATAAAGGGTCATCCGCTCTTACATGGAATGAAATAAGGTCTCATCTGCACCAGATGTGGGAATATTTTCAAACCAAACTAATAAATATAGTAAATCGTCCAAACAGGCAACAAACAACATAAATAAAATTATTCCCACTTATATAAAAAATATAAACAAGTAAGAGAGGTGAGTTTACTCATAGAAATTCTAGTAATCGCAAAAATGCACTGGCTTGAATTAAAATTGAACAGAAGTTCAAATTTTAAGCCAAATTCTTACTAGCTCCGGATCCATCCGATCCTACTCCATAGCGTATATTTTGTCGATTCGATCGCAATGCAACTCGTTGTGCTCAAAACGGACCTTGTACGAAAAAGTTATGCATTAATTAAAATTTGAAATAATTAAATTAAAATTAACTTTCTTTTATTAAAATAATTTTAAACTAAACCTTTCCCTCTCTCTCTCCTCGTTCACCTAGGCAACGCATGAACCCAAACCGCCGAAGCTTCCTTGATCGTCACGCCTCCTCCATTTCTTGAGCAGCACCTCTGCCGTGCTCATGCCAAGCTCGGTCGACCGAAACGCCACCCACGTAATGTCTAGCTCGAACGAACGTTACCCAAATTCACCTCCATTCGTCGATGATCCAACCGTTCATTACATAGAGCTCGTCGAGCTCTACGACTTTCCTTCTCATGTCGCAACATTTTATTGAGTGGATGATGAGAAATCTAGGGAGGAAGGTGTGCTATTTTTTGCCATTGGAATTAAATGGAGGCTGCTACTTAGCTAGGGCTTGTAAAATGAAAATGTTTAGGTCCTTATATAGAATATTTCACGGCACTATTCGTTTTTCAAATTTTCGGACTCCAAACCAGGCGTGCCGCTTGACGTTCCATATGTTATACCCCTATTCGGAGCACAATGGAAGTCTCGGGACTCAATTCGATCATATACAGAAGATAGCTTTTCAAATCGAATTATATTAATTTAAATTCCTTTAAAAAATTTCTACGCGTTCAAACTCACACGACCAACGATACATCCGATCGCCATGAAATTCGACAGCATATAGTAATTCATTATTACGGACCCATTGAAACTGTTTCATCAAAATCCGAGACAGTGTCCTTGAAAGCTACTTTAACACGTTAATTGAAATGAATTATTATTTAAAACCAATTCTAATAACTCTAATTATAAATTAAAGTTTACTATCTTCATTCTTATTCAAATAAAATTTAAATCAACCTTCGAAATCATTTTTATTCACATTAAATTCAGGATTCAATTATTTAAACAAATCTAAATATTAAATTTAACAATTTAATTATCAAATAAATCGCTATGTTTGAAATTCAAGTTATTTAACTTATAAAGTTAACTTTTCAATATTTAAAATCAATTAAATATTCCAAATCATATGACTGAAATTTTGGGTCATTACATTCTCCCCCCTTAAAAGAATTTTGTCCCCGAAATTTCCAAGTTAAGAAAAATACCCCAAACCCATTAACTTTTCAAAACCAATTGGTTGAAATAGATTATACAATTTCTAAGTCTTTAAAATTCATTCATAGATTCCAACTAATACCATCCACTCATTCATTCCAAGTTATAACTCAAAATCGAATTTTTAGTTATCAAAAATAAATTTCAAAATTCTCAAAAATTTTCTAACGCCTAAAATTTGTGAATTTTTTTACCAGCGTCTCCTATGCACGGTTCGATCGGAAAAATTATATATATATATATATTCATAAATATACATCTCATCTTCAAGGATGAGGCATCAAGAAGGGATTAATACGATATGTAATCCGAGATGTGCACATTTTATTATATTAGCAAGCATATACAATCAATACAATGCAAAAGCGAGCTCCAAATGTGAAGCATACGCCATCCACACCTACTAATCACTCAACAACTAATGAGAACGAGTAGAGATATTAATTGTGACGACCGCCCATGACCCCTGCACCGAATCTAGAGATAGAGCGCTGTAAAGTGTGCCAGGCGACCATGGACGATTGTCAAGGTAAGATTAAAACAACAGAATCTATCGTATTACTCACAGCGCATGGACAAAATACAATAGAACATATGTATAGTGAAGCTTTACAGAACAAAATGACATCATATAAAACTCCATAATAGTTGAATACAAGCATCACATAGTCAATACATCCAGCCTCACTACATATCTCTCAGAGAATACAAAACAGCGGAATATCCAGTACATATAAGAAGATAAAATGCAACCCTCTAGCTCGTCTTCGATATCAGCATCGTGAGAAGAGAACAGCACCTGTCACCTGCTACCTAGTCTGCCCGTCCCAAAATGGACGAACAGCCCAAGGCAATAAGAATTAAAACATAAAGCCTTGAGTCAGACAACAGTCTTAGTGAGCAGTAAATTAACTAACAACATACCAAAAGGGCATAAAGGAAAAGGAATAGGAATACAACCCTCCCACTCCAACCTCATTCTACAGTGATAGCCCCCAGACACACACTAAGCAGAAACAAACATAGCAGAGCATACAATTTAAAGTAAAACTACTATCACTCGAGTCAAGGGCGATGTTTTCCAAGTACCAAGGCCTAAATCAGATAAGCACCCAAAAAATACCGCTCTTGAGTCCGAATGACGATACGACCAAACATCCATGACTCTGGCTATCACTGTTATCATTGCTTCGATATCACCGTTAATTGAATGACCGGCACATTCTTTCAGCCGTCCGTCAAGGGCTAATGGAAACCCCGGTTCTAGACATAACTCCCGCACGTCGTCGCAGCCCGTGCCTAGGACTATCGAATCTGCCCAGAGTACTCGACCATCAACAGTTGGCCGTTGGGACTATCGAATCTGCCCAAACGTACTCTTGCTTAGAGCATGCTAGAACCTTCAACAACGATGCTATCCAAGCCTCCTAGTCATCCTCCTCGACGACTATTCTCATATCCATTCATTATCCTCAACTCGAATCATATCACCGAGTTATCAACATGCTTGGAATGATCCCGTCTGGATTAGACCAAGTCTTCATCATATGATTGCCTCGCTTCATTACATCCTCGCAAGGCGTCATCTCATCATCACATCATCAAATCTATGCATAAGAGCTTCATCATCCCGCTACATATGCCACGAGCAGCTTTTCCAATTCAAGAGCCTTTCCCTTAGCTTTTGAATCGTCTTTGGTCTAGATCTAATCATCAATCATCTAGTTCATAACAATCAATCAAATCAAACATCAATCCAAGCAATCAAGCATTCAAAAATGATCTAAGTAGACAATTATAACAATAATGGCATTTTCGTAATTAAAGAGTTGAAAGTCCAATAAGCATGAAAACATGGATTATATCTCTACAAACTTGATGAATGAACTTGCATAGGTTAATATATGATAAAATGGATGTAACATCATCATGAACAATGGATCTATATGGATCTACACATAGGATGAAGAAAATGCATGGAAATCTCTATTTTAACACCAAAACGAGCCAACAATCCGATATACTCCTTTGGATCCGTGTGAGAGATAATCACCACTCACCAAATCACCTAAACAAACCCAAAACAACACGCTTCAGATCTGGACAGCAAAGGACTAAGCTAGATCTAACACAAATCCGCTTCAAATGGAGAAATCTCTCTTGAAAAGATGAAGATCTTCAATCTAAGCCTTTGAATCTTCAATCTTGATCTTTGATTTGGATGGATGGAAGCACAAGATTAGAGTGGAGAAAAGAAGTGAAGAAGTGTAGAAGTCGAGCTTTAAAAATGGCAGCACTTCGTCGCTTCAAAATCCGGATCCCAAAAAGTGAGAACAACCCCTCCTATTTATAGCTGAAAACTGCCTAAGTCGTAACTCGGCTATCTCCTTAAGTCGCTGCCGACTTAACACTATGCCGACCTACGACCTAAAAAAAAACCCCACGACATAACAGAGCCTCCGACCTAACCCTTAGCCAACAACTCCGACCTAACAGACAAGCCTACGACTTAACATGCGCGCTCCCTCCTAAGTCGCCTGGACGACTTAACACTTAGCACCATTCGACCTAACACTTATACGACTTATAAAACCTTGCGACCTAACAACTTTGCAACCCACGCGACCTAACAGTGTTACGACCTAACACATAGCCTCTCATAAGTCGCCAACTTGTTAACTCCTTAGATCGCTAACCCACCCAGTCGACTTAACTACTAAGTCGCTAACTTGCTATCCCAGCTCCTCTAAGTCGTTGCCGACCTAACCATAACTACATCCTATAGGTCGCTCGAAACCTTAACTCGAACTGCCGACCTAACACTTAACACCCAAACACTTAGGTCGCTCACAACATTCTCTTAGGTCGTTGCCGACCTAACTCTAACCCAGAATACTTAGGTCGCCTGAATCTCTTAAGTCGGTCAAGACTTATCTCCTAGGTCGGTCACTACCTTAAGTCGGTCAACCACACTCCCTTAACTCGGTGAGTTCCTTGAGTCGGCAACTCGACCCAGACTTGTTGCTTAACTCGTCCAAACTCCTAAGTCGGCTACGACTTAGGACTTAAGCAAAATTCTGCCAAAACCAGAAATGACTTAACAACCATACAACCAAAGGTCAATCATTTTAGAATGTTTTGATCCGTAAAAATACGGGTCGTTACATTCTCTCCCCCTTAGGAATTTCGCCCCCGAAATTCCAAACAAACAAGGCAATCAAAGCTATTCTGTACGCCTATCATCCATAACAATCAATAAACCATGCATCCAATCCTAGCTTAGCGTACATAATTCTAAGACTTAGAACAAGTTACAATTTCGTTAGATGACACGACACCTTAGGGCCATACCTTGAAGAGTTCAGGATGAGCTGCTTTCATCCTCTCTTCCACCTCCCACGTACAGTCGTTATCATCGTCACTCCATTGTATCTTGAGCAACTTAACTATCTTCCTCCTAAGCTGTTTCGTGTCCGTTTCAACAACACGAAGCGGCTTACGAGGTCTTCTATCAACTGGATCAACTTCGAAGTCTTCACAGCTCTCAGCAGAAACCACTGTACTCGAGTCGTGCACATACTTCCGTAGATACGATACATGAAAAACATTGTGCACACTCGACATCTTCTCTGGTAACTCCAATCTGTAAGCGAGCTTTCCAATTCGCTCGATGATCGGGAATGGTCCAACAAATCTCGGAGTCAATTTTCCTTTCTTCCCGAATCGAATAACATTCTTTAGTGGAGAAATCTTCACAAAAACCATATCACCAACGTCGAATTCCAAATCCTTTCGACGCTTATCAGCATAACTCTTCTGACGGTCTTGGGCTGCCTTCATTCGTTGCCGAATGATCTCTATGCAATCTGAAGTCTGACGAATCATCTCTGGCCCAAGCATCAGCTTTTCTCCAGTTTCCAACCAACATGTCGGAGAGTTACACGGTCTTCCATACAATGCCTCATATGGTGCCATACCAATGCTTGACTGGTAACTGTTGTTGTACGCAAACTCCACCAAATGAAGGTGATCTTCCCATGATCCTCCGAAATCCAAAACACAAGCTCTGAGGAGATCTTCCAAAACTCGGTTGACTCTCTCAGTCTGACCATCTGTTTGAGGGTGATAAGCTGTACTCAAACACAACTCGGTTCCCAAAACTTCCTGGAAGCTCTTCCAAAATCCACTAGTGAACAATGGATCTCGATCGCTCACTATACTCTTCGGAATACCATGGAATCGGACTATCCACTTAACATACAACTCAGCCAACTTTGATGCAGTCCTAGTCGATCGAACAGGAATGAATCGTGCACTCTTAGTCAGACGATCTACAATGACCCAAATTCCTTCATTTCCCGTTCTGGTTCTAGGCAATCCATCGATAAAATCCATCGACACTTGTTCCCACTTCCATGTAGGAACTTCTAATGGCTGAAGCAATCCGCTTGGCTTCTTCTGTTCGGCTTTCACCAACTGGCAATTCATACACTTGGAAATAAAATCTCCAACATCCTTCTTCATGCCTTCCCAGTAGTAGGTTCTCTTCATATCCCGATACATCTTGTTTCCACCTGGATGAATTGTCAACTTCGAGTGATGACTTTCCTTCAGAACTTCACTCCTCAATTCATCTATATCGGGAACAACTAGTCGTCCTTGCTTTCGAAGCCAACCTTCTCGATCGACCTCGAATCCTTTATCCTTTTCTGGATCCACTCCAGATTCTAAATCACGGATAATCTTGACAAGCTTATCATCTTGCTTTTGGCTCTCGCCAATCCTTTCCACAAGAGTGGGTCTTATTGATAAGTTTGCCAACATCTCAGGTTCCAATTCACATCTAGGTCTGAAGTCAAATCCAGCTAAATACTCGAGACTCTTCCATTCAGAAAACATGGCTCCCAATCCTGCATGTCTTCGACTTAACGCATCAGCCACTGCGTTACCTTTTCCCGAAGTATAAGCTATACCAAAGTCATACGATGCCAAAAACTCTAGCCAACGTTGCTGCCGAAGGTTCAAATCCTTTTGGGAGAAAAGATACTTCAACGACTTATGATCTGTAAACAACTCGAATCGAACTCCCAATAGATAATGTCTCCACATCTTCAGAGCAAATACAATCGCCGCTAATTCCAAATCATGAGTCGGGTAATTCCTTTCATGCGGCTTCAGTTGTCGACTTGCATACGCAACAACCTTATCCCTCTGCATCAGCACTGCTCCAAGTCCAGTACCACATGCGTCGGTGTAAACCACCATCTCATCATTCCCACTAGGAATAGTCAAAACAGGAGCACTCGTCAATCTCTCTTTCAGGATTCCGAAAGCTTGCTCACACTTAGCATTCCAACTGAACACTTGGTTCTTCTTTGTCAATCCTGTTAACGGTGCAGCTATCTTGGAGAAGTCTTTGATAAACCGTCGATAATATCCTGCTAATCCAAGAAAACTTCTCACATCTGATGCATTCTTAGGTCTAACCCAATCCTGGATTGCTACCACCTTAGCGGGATCAACCGCTATTCCATTTCCAGAAATCACATGGCCTAAGAACCTCACTTCATTCTTCCAGAAGTGACACTTCGAAAACTTAGCTTTCAGCTGATGTTTCCGTAAGATCTCCAAAACAATACGCAAGTGCGTCTTGTGCTCTTCTTCTGTTCTGGAATAAATCAGAATATCATCCACGAACACAAGTACGAACTTGTTCAACTGATCTCTGAATACTCTATTCATAAGATCCACAAAATATGCTGGCGCGTTAGTCAATCCAAACGGCATTACCAGCCACTCAAAGAAACCGGATGGTGTCCTAAAAGCAGTCTTTGGCACACTATCCTTTGCTACTCTCAACTGGTGAAATCCCGTTGCCAAATCCATCTGAGAAAACACCTTAGCTTCGTGAAGCTGATCAAACAAGTCATCTATTCTCGGCAATGGATACTTGTTCTTCTTAGTCACCTTATTCAGCTCACGATAATCGACGCACAATCTCAACGACCCATCTGCCTTGGTTGCAAACACAACTGGTGCACCCCACTCGGACACACTACGCCGAATGAATCCTTTCTGCAAAAGGTCATCAACTTGCACCCTCAACTCCTGCTGTTCCCTAGGCGCCATCCGCCTAAGAGGCATCACAACAGGTCTGGCTCCTTCAACTAGATCTATACGAAACTCGATCTCTCTATGCGGCGGCAACCCTTTGACTTCGTCAAAGACATCCTCGAATCCATTTGCGATTGGCACTAAAGACAGTCCATCCCGTGGAACAACTAGCGAATACATGAAGCTCATGAAGACGCCTTCCTCATGCTTACATCGTATCACAATCTTTCGCCCTTCCACATTCTCGACTGTCACCTCCAGCCTCTCACAATCAACCTTAGCCGCATACTTCCTAAGCCAGTCCATACCCAAGATAATTCCAAACCCCGCAAAGTTCAGAACAAAGCAATCACAAACAAAAGAGCAACCATGACTCGACACAACTAGACCACGGCATAACATACTCAAACAAGACGAACCCCCAACTGGATTAGTCACAATCAATGGCCTATCAACAATATCCGGCTTCAAATCTAACCGGCCTACTAGTTCATTACAAACAAACGAATGCGATGCTCCAGTATCAAACAAAACTCTAACTGGAATACCACATAGAAAAAGAGTACCTTGAATCACCACACTCTTTCCCTTCTCATCAGCAGTAGGAGCTTTCGAAGACGACGGAACAGCTCCTAAAGCATAGGCTTGCACAATCTGCCTGTCCTTCCTCGGTTCTGGACAATTCTTCCTGAAATGCCCTGGCTTGTCACAGTTGTGACACTTCATCGATGCCTTCGGATTCTTACAATCCTTAGAGAAATGGCCCTTCTGCTGACAATTGTAGCAAGTCACCTCGCCTTTCGGCTTCTTCTGGCCATCCTTACCCTTTTGCTGCTGCTGCTTCCTCTTCTGGTTTCCACCCTGCTGTGGTTTAGATTCTCCCTTGGTAACAGCAACAACAGGTCCTTCCTTAGGAAACAGACTCTCATGCCTAAGAGCTTTCTCCACAAGCTTCTCAAATGAATCATCCAAATGATCCACCAACTGTCTCCCAAGATAACTATCCAAGCCGGTCACAAACTTCTCATTCTTCTGATAAGCAGACTCAATATACGACCGGGCATACTTGGACAAAGCTTCGAACTCAGAAACATACTCAAGAACTGATCTTCCACCTTGCTTGAGCTCCACAAACCTCTTGAACAGAACAGACTTCTGAGCTGTAGAAATGAACTTAGCTTCAAATCTAGCTTGGAATTGCTCCCAAGTAATCTCTTCCTCCGCAGTATCGATGGTAATAGAGTTCCACCAATCAGAGGCTCTCCCTTGAAGCTGTCTTGATGCCAACTTCCTCTTAGTTGCATCATCAATTCCCAAATCACCAAAGATCCTTCTACAAGCATCTATCCACCTCTGGACCTCAATGGTCGATTCTGTTCCCAAGAAAACCTTCCCTCCAAGAGCAGTATAATCCTTGCACAACTTAGCAAAATCCACTGGTTTTGGAGTTTGGACTTGAACTCCAACATCAACCGCTGCCCCCGGAACTGGTATCCTTCTCATGATCGAAGTCATCATAGCTTCGAACATGGCTGCATAATCAGCAGTCTCTTCAGTAGCACGGCCTTCCCTAGCAGCTGGTCTCCCTCTTCGACTCATTCTCAATATCTATAAAAAGGAATGATTAGAACATCTAGAGAAACAACTGCATAAAGGACTCAAACCCTACTAAGCTACTATATTATATATAGTAATCATCCATCAAAAAATACAATTACGTCTCTCATACGTAGTTACGACGGCGAGCGTTGGGTAAAATCGATTAACCAATGCTCTGATACCAAATGTGACGACCGCCCATGACCCCTGCACCGAATCTAGAGATAGAGCGCTGTAAAGTGTGCCAGGCGACCATGGACGATTGTCAAGGTAAGATTAAAACAACAGAATCTATCGTATTACTCACAGCGCATGGACAAAATACAATAGAACATATGTATAGTGAAGCTTTACAGAACAAAATGACATCATATAAAACTCCATAATAGTTGAATACAAGCATCACATAGTCAATACATCCAGCCTCACTACATATCTCTCAGAGAATACAAAACAGCGGAATATCCAGTACATATAAGAAGATAAAATGCAACCCTCTAGCTCGTCTTCGATATCAGCATCGTGAGAAGAGAACAACACCTGTCACCTGCTACCTAGTCTGCCCGTCCCAAAATGGACGAACAGCCCAAGGCAATAAGAATTAAAACATAAAGCCTTGAGTCAGACAACAGTCTTAGTGAGCAGTAAATTAACTAACAACATACCAAAAGGGCATAAAGGAAAAGGAATAGGAATACAACCCTCCCACTCCAACCTCATTCTACAGTGATAGCCCCCAGACACACACTAAGCAGAAACAAACATAGCAGAGCATACAATTTAAAGTAAAACTACTATCACTCGAGTCAAGGGCGATGTTTTCCAAGTACCAAGGCCTAAATCAGATAAGCACCCAGAAAATACCGCTCTTGAGTCCGAATGACGATACGACCAAACATCCATGACTCTGGCTATCACTGTTATCATTGCTTCGATATCACCGTTAATTGAATGACCGGCACATTCTTTCAGCCGTCCGTCAAGGGCTAATGGAAACCCCGGTTCTAGACATAACTCCCGCACGTCGTCGCAGCCCGTGCCTAGGACTATCGAATCTGCCCAGAGTACTCGACCATCAACAGTTGGCCGTTGGGACTATCGAATCTGCCCAAACGTACTCTTGCTTAGAGCATGCTAGAACCTTCAACAACGATGCTATCCAAGCCTCCTAGTCATCCTCCTCGACGACTATTCTCATATCCATTCATTATCCTCAACTCGAATCATATCACCGAGTTATCAACATGCTTGGAATGATCCCGTCTGGATTAGACCAAGTCTTCATCATATGATTGCCTCGCTTCATTACATCCTCGCAAGGCGTCATCTCATCATCACATCATCAAATCTATGCATAAGAGCTTCATCATCCCGCTACATATGCCACGAGCAGCTTTTCCAATTCAAGAGCCTTTCCCTTAGCTTTTGAATCGTCTTTGGTCTAGATCTAATCATCAATCATCTAGTTCATAACAATCAATCAAATCAAACATCAATCCAAGCAATCAAGCATTCAAAAATGATCTAAGTAGACAATTATAACAATAATGGCATTTTCGTAATTAAAGAGTTGAAAGTCCAATAAGCATGAAAACATGGATTATATCTCTACAAACTTGATGAATGAACTTGCATAGGTTAATATATGATAAAATGGATGTAACATCATCATGAACAATGGATCTATATGGATCTACACATAGGATGAAGAAAATGCATGGAAATCTCTATTTTAACACCAAAACGAGCCAACAATCCGATATACTCCTTTGGATCCGTGTGAGAGATAATCACCACTCACCAAATCACCTAAACAAACCCAAAACAACACGCTTCAGATCTGGACAGCAAAGGACTAAGCTAGATCTAACACAAATCCGCTTCAAATGGAGAAATCTCTCTTGAAAAGATGAAGATCTTCAATCTAAGCCTTTGAATCTTCAATCTTGATCTTTGATTTGGATGGATGGAAGCACAAGATTAGAGTGGAGAAAAGAAGTGAAGAAGTGTAGAAGTCGAGCTCTAAAAATGGCAGCACTTCGTCGCTTCAAAATCCGGATCCCAAAAAGTGAGAACAACCCCTCCTATTTATAGCTGAAAACTGCCTAAGTCGTAACTCGGCTATCTCCTTAAGTCGCTGCCGACTTAACACTATGCCGACCTACGACCTAAAAAAAACCCCACGACATAACAGAGCCTCCGACCTAACCCTTAGCCAACAACTCCGACCTAACAGACAAGCCTACGACTTAACATGCGCGCTCCCTCCTAAGTCGCCTGGACGACTTAACACTTAGCACCATTCGACCTAACACTTATACGACTTATAAAACCTTGCGACCTAACAACTTTGCAACCCACGCGACCTAACAATGTTACGACCTAACACATAGCCTCTCATAAGTCGCCAACTTGTTAACTCCTTAGATCGCTAACCCACCCAGTCGACTTAACTACTAAGTCGCTAACTTGCTATCCCAGCTCCTCTAAGTCGTTGCCGACCTAACCATAACTACATCCTATAGGTCGCTCGAAACCTTAACTCGAACTGCCGACCTAACACTTAACACCCAAACACTTAGGTCGCTCACAACATTCTCTTAGGTCGTTGCCGACCTAACTCTAACCCAGAATACTTAGGTCGCCTGAATCTCTTAAGTCGGTCAAGACTTATCTCCTAGGTCGGTCACTACCTTAAGTCGGTCAACCACACTCCCTTAACTCGGTGAGTTCCTTGAGTCGGCAACTCGACCCAGACTTGTTGCTTAACTCGTCCAAACTCCTAAGTCGGCTACGACTTAGGACTTAAGCAAAATTCTGCCAAAACCAGAAATGACTTAACAACCATACAACCAAAGGTCAATCATTTTAGAATGTTTTGATCCGTAAAAATACGGGTCGTTACATTAATATTAATATATGTAATAATACAATAACTATATGCAGATGTGGCAAAGGTAACAAGAGAAACCGTCAA
The DNA here is from genome assembly GCA_030737815.1 of Allium fistulosum. NCBI lineage: Eukaryota > Viridiplantae > Streptophyta > Magnoliopsida > Asparagales > Amaryllidaceae > Allium > Allium fistulosum. The sequence goes on from CM060906.1 coordinate 740,995,792, forward strand.
ACAATTAATATTCATCCAATTAATTCATAACCATATCAATTTACATTTTCCAATGTCAACATTTAACTTATTAAAGCCCGTATGATGTACATATATCATCTGTATGCAAAACCATACCTGGTCACTCGCTCGATCACACAATTTCACTTCCAAACTAGTATCATTCACACGACCACTCTAGTGTAGACTCAAATCCAGTTCTTTGATTAGAAACTGCCATTCTCCTTTCATAGCCATATACTATGATAGAGAATATCATAATAAATCAAAAATCCATATCCAGTGTTCACCGTCAAGAATCGAGTGAAAAATCCTAACTCGGGTCAGTGTAAATCACCTTGAAATCGTATATTTGAATCTGGATCAAACAGTTATGCGAATAAAATAATATACGTATAACTTAAGTATTATTTCAATTGGTTTCTAGTTATATCCCATTCCTTTTTTCTGATTCTTTTATTTACATTCATTTATTCATAATCATTATTCATATTGCTTTATTTATATTCAATCATTTACTTTCATTTTTTCCATATTCATTTTCATTTACATTCATTTTATGTTTAACAACATTTCACTCCATATTAAATTCATTTATGAATCATTTTCATAAAATTTTACTTAAGTTTATAAACATTTTCTACAACACTTCCCATGTTTATTTCACTTTATACTTAAGTTTATATTTAATTCTATCAAACAACATTCTAAACCATATTCAATTCATTTTACAACTTAAGTTGAATTTCATTTTATAACTCAAGTTTATGTCCATTTCATTAGTTCATATTAGTAATTCATTACAAATCACATTCAATTTCATTTAACTCGTTTAATTAGTTCACTTCATTTACATTTACATAAGTCAAATTCCTTTGCAAAATTCATTTTATTTAACTTAAATTAAGTTAAATTTCATTTCATAGTTCAATTTACAATTTACTTTTCTTAACATTTATATTCAACAAATTTAAAAAAAATGAACTCACTAATTCTCAAAATTTATAAGTTATAAAACTTAGTTTCTTATGTATTCAACAAAACACTTAGGTAACAACTTTCATAATTTAACACCTAGTTTTTATTTTCAAATCATTTTGAAAAAATATATATAATAATTCCTTTTTATATCAAATCATATTTTTGAAATTTAAAATTAGAACTAGTTTTACCAAAAACACTTCAATGGTAGCAATCCATTACTCAGGAACTCGAAAATGAATATTGGTGATGCTCAAGTCATCACTAGAATTATTTTCCAGCGACTAAAGTGAGTTTAGTGCTTTTTTTATTTCTTTTAAATTCCATTTTAAAATGTTTCTAATCAAAATACTTTCAAAATAAATATTATCATTTTTCCAAAACCTTTGAAAAACAATTTTCAAAATCAAAGAGATTTAAATTCTCAGCTTTCAAATCCTTTTTGTTTACAAATCATATTTATGAATTTTCCTTATATATAATTTCACTTTGGTTATATAAAACCATTTCTTAATCATTTATCTCTGTTTATATTATAATAATAACAACTTTTATAAGAACACGAACAGTAAATAACAAATGATAATAATCAAAGATTGTCATTCACTAACAACTAAACACACCATATATAACTATAATAATTTCTAAGAAATTATTCCTCTATATATATAATAGAATTTTGACAAAATCATTTCATCCGCCCAATTTCTCAAAACAATACTATGCCGGTTTGCCTTTATCAAGTGTTTAGAAATCCCTATCGATAACGAGGCGTCCCACATACCGACCAGAATTCATAAGCTGCTCAACAGATAAACTAACACAATATAAAACTTTTTTTATAATCACCAACAAATATGCTCTCATATATATAATACGCTCAAACTTACTCTAGGGTATGACTAACCCTATCTATAAGAGTACCCAACCATAGCCTAGGTGTTTGCACAACCTAAGCTATGGTACCAACTGTAACGACTCGCAAATCCGCACGGTTCAAGCTGACAATAAACAGCACATGTCCAACCCAAATTGAATGAAATGATGGATAGTTATGAGAAAGAAAGAAGAAAGAAGAGAAGATAAGAAGAAGAGAAAATGAAACAAAAACAAACACAGAATCTCACAAATGCAGCGGAACAACAATAATATAATATCAATGAACTTTACAAAAGAGAAACTGTAATATACATACATCCATTAGAGTACAACAAATCACAATCATCAGTCTGGACAATTATTATAACTTGTCCTCATAAATGCTGATATTTAAATAACAATGCGGTAGAAAATAAACACATATGGGAATACGTCCTAAAGAACTCTTGCTCGGCTGCTAAAGCTGCAATGCATCATAATCTAAATATGTAAACATGCTCGGTCTGACCCGAGCATTGAAAAGGAAGAACACCGGGATCTGTCTGGTAAACCAGCGTGAGAAAACACATCTCAACTGAATTTTAAAGTTATAAAATCCTTTCAAAACAAAGGTATCTCGTAAGACCACGCCGCACATGAACATGGACGGATTTTTACCTTATGATAACCAAAACATTTCATATCAAATTCTGTTATATTATAGTAGCATCTGGTATACAAATAATACTAATCTTAGCCGAGATTGTTACATTGATTAAATTCCAGCAAACTAGCTACAAATTAGTTTCTAAAATCAAAATGGTAGGCATGTATTGGAGAATGGATTTCCAACAAATGACCAGGTAAAGGACTACCTTCTTACAGTACATCTCTAGAGGAATGGACCAAGGCGCAACCGATGGTCTACTACCAACACAAGACCGGCCTACCTCTAACTAGATAGTACCGAATATGTCATCACTCCCATCATTACCGACCTATCCGAGAGCCCTCTTTGTATACACCACAATAATCGCCATAGCGGTAATAAATATATCTAGAAGGGGATGATCATATCCTAATGGTTGTGACCACATAGTCTTGCTGCATCTACCCTATTTTGGTCATTTCCGGGTGTAACGCCTGAGGTAATGATTACCTTTCACATAGAACATTTCATTTGAATGCTACCTTGCCATTCTATAACCAAACAACTGATTTCTACAAACGTATACCTATGGAGCTCATACATCTCAGGAAAGGGTGTTAAACTAAGAGAAGTTGACATCTCCACCACCAAATAGATGATACATTTATAGAGACCAATCGATGTGATTTTCAAATGCAATGTCACACATTTGTCCATACAAGTTGTCCAAGAACAGGACAAACCAAAGGCACTCTCCTACCACATCTTGTTGGGAGTCAACCCTAGGATTAGTAGTGAGAAGTCCATATGTATCGAAGATTTTCATAACGTAGGACTACTACCAGCATAAATATACGATATGGTAATTTCCTCGGGGGTCCAGTGGCAAGTAGCCCTACATCATGAAGATCTTCGTCTTCAATTGTCATCATCATAAACATGCACTTTCGAATGCAAACATTGGTCCAAAGTGGTTTTTGGATAAATCCGATCCCGGTCTCATCAGATCAACAATGATAAAGATGCCAAATTTGATAGTCGGTTATTTAACTATTAAAGCAACAGTATAATTTAGCACATAAGCAGTCACTGGGCCCATTAAACTAATCTTTTTTAACTAAATCAATTTTCTAATATTGACTTCAAATTATCTGTAAAAAGGTATATTCACAAAACCATTTCAAACTATTCGATAATGGAAAACATTCCCATATACTTATACCAACAGTATAAGTATATTCACAATTATTTCATCTTCAACACTCATAAAATATCTCCATATACTTAAAACGAAAACAAGTATATATACAAATCTTAAGGAAAGTATTCTTCAAATTGCATTTTATTTGGGTCAAAACGAATGTTTCGTAAAACATCGTTACGTCAACCCAAAACACTAGTACAGGTATTCGATTAATTATATAAATCATGTATACTATATAAAACATTTCCTTTCGCAAATCATTTACTATAACAACAGTGTTATAGTCCATGTCTTCCTTACTTCCCCGAAAACGTCTATTACAAAATTAAATGTTGAAATCTGTATTTTTGACACTTATCACATTTTAAATCATTTTTAAACTATTAAATTCCATTTGGAATTATTATTTTCCAAAAAAGTACTTTCAATATATAAATTACTTTTAAAACCATTAGCTCCATCAAAATATTACTTTCAAACATTCCTTTAAAAGATAAACCATTTTTAACTTCTATTTATAAAATTCATTTATTTATAAAATTCATTTTATAAATCTATTCATTTGGAAAATCTCCTTATATATGATAATCTGTTTATAAATATATTACTTTATAAATCTCTTTGTTTACTTATATAAAAAAAATCTCATGTTTAATATCTAGAACTCTGTTCATACATTTATTACTTTATATATAAAATATTACTTTTATAAATCTGTTATGTAAACCTTTTCAAAAATATTTACTTCAAACTATTTCCATCTTCTTAAAAAGTATATTTATTTATAATAAAAAGATGGACTTATTTATAAATTTCAAAACCTTTATAATATAGTTCAAAAATCTCTATTTAACATATTTCACAAAACAGTTAAATTAATGTTCCAAAAATCATATTCTTATCTCATTTTAATAAACTCCCTCTTTTAATAATTCAAAAATTATTAAAAATATAAAATTCCAAAATCACTTTAAAAATCATTTTCAATTCACAATCATTATTTTAGTATTTCAAATGCCAAAAATAAGGCCCAGTGCTACTATAGCACTAAATAAGTCAAATCATAGTATAATCAATAATATGGCATCCAACACATTATATATCATAATATTTTAAGAAGTAAATTCAACAGTGGTGAGGAATCCTACTGGATCTCTCCAACCTGTCCCCCTGCATCACATACAGTATATGATCATAAAATATAAATCAACCGCTTCGAGGCGAGATTATGTATAAAGGGTAATCCGCTCCTACATGGGAACGTAATAGGGTCTCATCTGCACCAGGGGCGGGAATATATTGAAACCAACTAATAAATATAGTAAATCATTCAAACAAGCAACAAACAATATAAATAAAATTATTTCCACTTATATAAAAATATAAGCAAGCCAGAGAGTTGTGTTTACTTATAGAAATTCCAGTAATCACCAAAACGCAGAATTAAAATTGAACAAATGTTCAATTTCTAACCTAAATTCCTAATAGCTCTAAATCCATCCAATCCAACCCCATAGTGTATCGATACAATCGCAATGCAACTCGTTGCACTCAAAACCGGCCACATATGAAAAAGTTATGGTTTAGTTAATATTTCAAATAATTAAATTAAAACTAACTATTTTTATTAATATAATTTTAAACTAAACCTTTCCCTCTTTCTCTCCTCGTTCACCCAGGCAATGCATAAACCCAGACCGTCGAAGATTCCTCGATAATCGTGCCTACTCCACTTCACCGGAGGCCGATCAAATGTTGTTGTCACCTTACCCATCTCGAGTCGCACCTCCGCTGATGCTCCCGCCAACCTGGTCGACCAAAATGCCCACATCGTGCCCTAGCTTGAACAAACGCGACCCAAATTTGCCTCTATTCGATGATCCAACCGTTCATTACGTAGAGCTCGTTGAGCTCTACTACTTTCCTTCACGTGCCGCGACATTTTATTGAGTGGATGATGAGAAATCTAGAGAGGAAGGTGGGCTATTTTCGACTATTGGAATTAATTGGTGGCTATGACCAAGCTAGTTTTGCAAAATGAAAATGTTTAGGTCCTTATATAGAAAATTTCACACTATTATTCATTTGTCAAATTTTTAGACTTAAAATGAGGCATGCCGCCTAGCATTTTATATGTTATACCCCTATTCCGAGCACAATTGAACTAGTCTCGGGACCCAATTTGATCATATACAGAAGATAGCTTTTTAAATCGAGTTATCTTAATTTAAATTCCTTTAAATAATTTCAACACGTTTCAAACTCGCACGACCCAATGATACGTCTGATCGCCACAAAATTCGACGGCTTATAATAATTCACTATTATGGATCCAATGAAACTAGTTTCATCGAAATCCAAGATGGTGCTTGGAAGACAACTTTTACACATTAATTAAAACGAGTTATTATTTAAAACATATTCTAATCACTTTAATTATAAATTATATTATCTTAATTCTTATTCAAATAGAATTTAAATCAACCTTCGAAATCGTATTCATTCACATTAAATATAAGATTCAATAATTTAAACAATTCCAAATATTAAATTTAACAATTTGATTATCAAATAAATCGCTATGTTCGAAATTCAAGTTATTTAACTTGTAAAATTAACTTTTCAATTTTTAAAATCAATTAAATATTCCAAACTTAAATGACTGAAATTTTGGGTCATTACACTCACGCCTAGAAATTAACGCATGCTCGCTCGATAATGGCTGTTAGTGGAGGTGGTCGTGATTTGATGGCCGAGATAGGCATGAGGTAGGGTCACGACGAGGATAAGGCTAGCAAACGGCATTTTCAGAGATGAACCCTAGCTTGTATGGGCAGCGACATGGAGATCGGTGGTGTTCATGGGTTTTGCTAAAGGAGGTGGGTTCGAACGACATAAAGGAGCTGCACGACGATGGTAATGTTAGGCTGGAATGCTTCGACTTGGTGAGTAAATTCTTTTACTCATAAACATCGTCTATTACGTTGCATCTTGTGCTTGATTACAATTGAATTATTGTGATATGATATTGAATATTGATTGTATATAGGCATCGTTTGGGTGCGTTATATTTTGATAACTCGCCATTATGATTTAGATCCTATTTTTATATGCATTTGTTGATTGTTTGAAGTTGAGTTATTTGTTGGTATAAATTAAACTAGATGAAATTGAATTGCATAACATTGATAAATTGTTGTTGTGATGAGAACACGCTAGAAATATATCAAAAGGGGGCAGTGATTTAAAGTTGGAAGTTTTGAATAAAAGAAAATATTTTAAATATAAATTTTTTTAATATCGGAAATTCTATTATTAATAGAAAATATGAAAAAGTGAAATTATCTTAAGAATTGCATGAACGAAAATTATTTGAAAAGAATGATTTCCTAGATACGGTTAAATAATTGAATTTTGAATATTAATATTTTATTTATTTACCGATGAAAAAAAATTATTATGTAAAGGATTTTTATAAGAACGATATTTAAGATTTATATTTTAAAGCAATAAGTTAATTTTATTTCAATATAATAAATTAGAAGCTTATGAAAATAATATTTTAAAGAAATAGTAGTTGAATGCAGTTTACTTATTATATGAGAATTGTTGTTATGGGATTCATTATATATATTGTTTAGTGGATATCTGAAAGTAATATATTTTTATCTTGACTATTCTTATACGAAAAGGATTGAAAGTAAAAGAATTTTACTTTAAAGAACTATTTTCCAATAATGATAGTTTTAAAAAGGGGTTTAAAATGTAAACATAGGTTTTAAAATATTTTAGTTATGAAATTTTGTAATATGGCCTTCGAGAAATTTTTTTGATTGTAAAACCTTATTAGGAGTATAAAGTTGATTAAATTTGTTGTTTAAAAGAAATTTTAAATTATAGAACTTCGTTGGAATTATTAGTTTAAATTATTAATGAAGTTTCAAGGTTATGAATTATTTATAAAAGAAATTTAATTGATTTGAAATTGAATTTAGGTTTAAAATATTGATTTCCTAGTAATTAAACAAGAGGGTTGCACATATTTATTAATGGAACTGAAAATGGATTTTAGGAAAGAATGGAAATTTTATACGTTGATTTTCTTTCGATCGAAAATTTGTATTTGAATTGTTTTGAAGATTTTAGGAAAATGTATTCTAAAACTCCTTCTGAATCAATAAACAAAAAATATTGCATGTTTTGATTGATTATGTTTTTGTGTAATAAGGAATTAGAAAAAACGGAGTTATAGGTTGGTCTAGTATGGGACTTTCAGTTGTATTTCTTTGATTAATCTTTGTTCTTGTTATAAAAATTATTGTGTAACGATGAGTGTAATTTATGATCATTGAGAAAACTTGCGAGGAATACTAGGTGATAAGGGACCATGAGCTAATATTTGTTCGATTACTTTTTGTAAGTAGATGTACTCTAATAGGGTTAAGCATACGGGGTATTATATTTTCGGTGATGCACATTGAGAGTGTGTAGGTTGAGAGCCATAAGTGTGTCTTTTTGTTGTGTGTGCTACTATTACACGTCGAGGAGTAAACTAGATTGGCTAGTATCCATCCTAGCAGCCTGATTGCAGGATCGCTCCCCGAATCTATGGTACACCTCTTGATATATATGGATGAGAGCCAGTGCCCTTATGCCACTTAGGTAAGTGGTCTATTACCATTAGGGGAACTTTCAAGTCATGATCAATGCATAGCATAGTCTTGCACTTGATGGATATTGGGTTACAATGACCATTGAGTTAAATAAGACTATAGGAGTAGCGTTGAGAGCGTATGAGGAAGGCTCCTGGAGCAGGCTAAGAGCTATCAGACTCTCGTTTGGTCAATATTGATAAGATAGCATGAGATTCTATAGACACCTACTTATTCACCTATATAAGGTCACTATGCAACTGAGAGTTGTTCTGATCATTTGTCTAGACCGATGCCAAAATAGTTATTTATGATGCTAAGAGAACATAGGATTGAGAGTCCAGATGACCATCCACAATACTGAGAGTTGAGTGGATTAGCAAAGGTCTGAGAGACCGTATGATTATTTGTTTGGCTAAGAGACAAGTAGTATTCTATGAGGTTGAAAGTCTGGATGATGATTATTATGTGGTTATCAATCTCTTGGTTTATTTATAAGACTGAGAGTCTATGTAGTTGTGTAATCTCGTAAACATTGATTATATGGCTATCGAGGATAGCAAGAGATGCTGAGAGCATAGAGTTAGACCCTTTACAAATCTTTACATGGTTATCTGAGAGTTGACCTTGGCTACCAAGGGTATGCAATATTTATATTTCGTTTATGTTAGATTTGGGTGATTGTTATGTGTTATATATATTTACAAAATAAGGCGTACCTCGCTTATGTCTACTTTATGATTATCTAAGGCCATTGTTGAGAGCTTATCCTATATTGTTGATCTGCTTTATATTTAATGATAGTAAGATTATGGCTATTTCACTCGTTTGATTATATGAATGATTAGTGTTTTGATTGACATTGCCTGGAAATGTGTTATCTTTTATGTGCATGGCTTTGAGATATGTTGACACTTGGGATATACACGTGCCACTTTTGTTGCACTTGTTTATCCTACGTCAAATGTTATTTTATTTTGACATCTACATTCTAGACATAGTCTGATATGTTTGTTATTTTTATAATACACAGGTTAGTCCGAGACATTTCAGACTCAGAGACAGATTAATAGTATGTGGATTTTAGACATATATAGTGGATAGCATAGTTGTAATTTATTATGTATATTTGTAGCTATTTGTGTTCACGAGTGGTTGTGATGTATATTTTTGATGTTAGTGGACATTTGACTATCTTTGTAAACCCACTTTAACTCGTGTGTATTTATTATTATATGTTACCGCTGCATGGATGACTTTGTGTTCTCTATGATCTATTTTATATTATGTATTGCTCTATCCTGGAGGCATGTGTGTTCATCACTTTATGCCGATATTGTGCATGTATATGGTGAATTATTTATTAGATTCTGAGATACGTACCCATGTTAGTCCAATGTAATATTCATGTGTGTACCCCATATAGCCATATTCTCTGTATTATCTTACAGTTTTAGTAATACTCTAAGATAGTATGGGTATAGAGGTTGGGTGTTATAATTGGTATCAAACCAAGTTTAGAACTAGAGTATAAGAGACATGAGTTCTGGCCTTTCATAAGCCTTAGAGTCCATGTCCCTATAGGTGTACGGTAGACTATTGTTTATACCTAATTGATATTAGGAGCATATAATGGTTACTGGGGTAAACATCTGGGGACTTATTTTTATTTTTCTTATTATATAATAAATATTTCTTCTACCTTTTTATGATTATAAGTCTCTGTATGAGATACAGATTATCTGATGAAGGTTGTGAGGGTAGAAGTAGTTAGATCGGCCAGTACTGTCGGTATTGACAATGAATGTTAGAACTCTGCGTGCCTTTGTAGTAAGAATAGAGTTGCTCGGTTAGGGAAGCTGTAATAGAGCATAATTAGAGTCTCGTATTGAATACATCATATATCAAAAGTGTGATGAAGTGAGATCGGTAAAAATAACCGTAGTGATCAGAGTTGTGCAGCGAAAACTGGTTAATAGTTTTTCGTTGGAAGTTTACGCTGGACGTATTAGTTTGTTTGTTTGAAAATGCGTGAATGCTTGTATTATACTTGTTTAATATTATGATGAATCAGGTGTGATGGTTTGTACCGTTGTTAGTGGTTGTTGAATTAAATTTATATACGCGTTTTGAAAATAAATATCTTTATTCAAACAAGCATATAATTTAATAAAATTAAGTGATACCATTTTATAAAGTGAATAAAAATCATATTTTCGAGTTATGTTTTAGATTATGGAAAGAATAATAGTTTGAGATAAGTTGAATACTAATTTGAAAGAAATATAAATTTTGGATGATAATATTAGAAATTATTTTAGAAAAGATGGTTTCAAGATCAAATAATATTTTACACATATTATGTTATTAGAAAATTTTCAATTAAAGGTACCTAATTTTACAAGATACTAGAAATGTTTTTGTTTTTGCAAATAACTGTTTTCCATGTAAAAATATTTATATATTGTTATTCAATTTTTTTTTTAAGTTTAGTTCATGTTAATCTGCCCGTTGAGTGCTTTAAGAATTATGGTCATTGCGCTCCGTCAACGTTATCGATAGGGATTCCTAAACACTAAGACGAGACATATAGACATAAAATTTTGGGAAATGATATGATATTTTGGGAAAAGGTAAATTATTTGAGCTATTTTTAAAACTAACATTTCAAAGAGTTATATTTAAAGTTCTGGAAAAAATATATAAATATACAGCAATGTTTTAGGAAATGAAATTTATTGTTTTGGAAAAATAATAAACATATCTTTTTATATTTAGATGTTTGATGTGATGATTGCAGCCACCGAGCATTAGCACGCAACTGAAGTGGATGGCAAGGCAATGTTGATTACACGATCAACATTGTAGCTAATTGATGAAGTAAGCCACTAGAAATTCATGGCCAAGCACCCGTCGATATATTTATAATATTAGAATTTGAAATTATATGGTTTATAGTGTTGTGACTATATGACTGGCACATAGTATTTTTGACTGTGACTAGGATGAGCGATTGTGAATTATATTTTTATGGTATGATGCATCGAAAAAATGATTTTTAAAGATGAAATATTTTATTTTAAAGAAAAGAAAATCTTCTTATGTTTTATATATACAAAGCTAATCTTGGGAAGATTGGATTTTTGCAGCTTTCGATTTTTTTCAAAGAAGAAATGAAATTTGAATGGATGTTAAAGCTAAATAGTCATTGAAAATTTATCAATTCTTTTCTCGGGCATGAAAAGTGACTCTCTGCAAAATTAAATTTTTAATAAATTAATTCGAAAATTGTAAAGTTATAATATTTAAAGAAAATATTCATTAGAGGACTTGGTTTCGTAAGAAAATAGTTTTAATTTAGAAATATTAAATTTTAGTAAAGTGTTGAAGTCCTCTATAAAATAAGTATATTTGGTTGATTTTAACTAGAATTAAATATTTAAACACCTTGATGTTTTAGTATTTTAATTTGAAAAGGTGTTGTATTATAAATGATTGTAAAGTGATTTTGGTAAACCAGTTTCCAATTTTGTAAATTAGGAGATAACTGAAGAGAAATAAATTTTATATAGTGGTATTATGATGTCGAAGAATATTGTATAACATTGATGTATATTAGCCAAGTTTATTTGAAAAATGAAGAATTGATAAATAAAAAATTAAAAGAATTTTCGAAAAGAAATTTTGCTCATTGAAATTGCTGTACAAATATGGCCATTACTTGTGAAGTTTTGATTTGATTTTATCGATTCTTCATTCATTGGTAAGTAATATGCATAAGTAACAACTTTGTTGTTTATCAGGTTCCAAAATTTTGAAGTTTGCTAATGCTAAAATCTAATTTGAAACAAATCGCAGTATGGAAAACGTGAACTATACAAAATAATGCCGAACTCTTTTGAATGTAACTTTCAAGTGGTTTATTCGATTTTGACGATCTTTCCCATTCCGGAAAGCATAATACATAAGCAACAACTTTTGTTTGAAGTGTTTCATGAAGTTTTGATGTTTCCTAGGCTATTGAGATTTACATAAGTGGGCCTAAGTATTTTTGAAAAATCTGAACAACTTTCTTTTGGAAATTACCCTATAACTCGAGTTGTAATCTACATTTTTGCAATCCGAAAGATGATTTCTAAAGCTAACACATTATACAACAATACACTTTTTGATGTCATGGCTAAATTTATGTTTTTGATTGTTGAAATTGTGTCGAAATGTGGTTAAAAACTTAAATACTATGCTGCTTGGAAATTAAATGAATTTTTATCCATCTTATTTCTTCGTACGAAGCTAATTTGCAAATTTGAGGTTATTATAGGTACATATCAAGCATGTTTGGGCTTATTGGTGATGTTGGCTCGATTTTGCTCGCTTAGTTATAAGCAACATCCTTGAAACTTCAATAAAAAGTACGTTTTTACAGTATATCGATATATATTGTGATATTATCTTATTTTACCCTGTTTCAGGATGCCATGTATTGGGATGTATATTTATTTTATTATATGTTGTGTTTCGATTTTTCAGAACGCTCTCCGTACAAAGGAGACTCTATCGAAATTTTTTTATAAATCCAATAATTAGAATATTTTCATAAAAATATATCGTATACGAAAAAATAGAAAGTTGTTGATTGAATCTATTTGAAATCATAGCATATGATAAGATGTGTTGTAGAGAATTCCACATAGAGGATTGTGTAAGTTAGTACAAGTTTCTAGAATGCGTAGAAAGTTAGGTTTAAGTTGTATTTGACGTTTTCATATAGGAAATTACGAGAACGTAATTTTCTTAAGGGGTGAAGTCTGTAACAACTCTACTTTCTACACCGTATATTAAATAAATATAATAAAAATAAAAATATTACAATTTGATTTTTTAAAATTATTAATTATTTTTTAAATAATATCCGTATTTATTTTATGTCAATTAAGTAGAAGACTTTAGTTTTTAATAAATTGAATTAAATTTATAAATTCTTTTCATATAATATACTAAAATTAAATAAATTGTTTTAATTTAATACAAAATATTTTTAAAAAGTGTAAATAATTTTTATGTGATTAAAATGGCAAAAAATATAGAGGTGTTGAAATGAATGAAATTGGGTAGTTATTGAAATATAAATTGTAAAATGAAGCGTAAATAAAGTCAAATAAAATTGAAATTTATTTATAAGTAAATTTAAAGGAATTATGGAAGGAAAAGAAATGAAAATTTAAATTGAGTGAAACCAAGCCCAAATTAAAGCCTAAGCCGACATCCCCTTATCTACTTCATTTTGGACAGTTACTCTCTACTAAAAACCGACTTCATCCTCCTCTATTCCAATTTTACCCTATTGCCTACAATCAAATCGCGAATTGAAAAAAAAAATTATCGCGTGCATGACTTAAAGCCTAGCACAAGGCAGAGACCTTAGCCAACTTCATGAAGACGCGATGACAGCGGTTGTAAGGGCGAACACGAGTGTCTGGCAATTGACGGGTGCACGCTCGACGATAGTTGTTGATGGAGGTAGTCGCAAGCTGATGGGCATAAGGCAGGGTTGCAACGTATTTAAGGCTAGTAAATGACATTGTTAGAGACAAACTCGAGCTTATATAGGTGGCGACATGGAGATTTTGGTGGCGTTGATTAGTTTTGCTGAAGGAGGTGGATTAAGACGAGATTAAGGGGTTGCACGACGATGGTAATGCTTGGCTGGAACGTTTCAATTTGGTGAGTAAATTCTTTTACCCACAACTAGCGTTTATTACATTGCATCTTACGCTTGATTGTAATTTAATGATTGTGCTATGTTATTGAATAGTCGATTGGATATATTGCCATCGTTTGGATGAGTTATATTTTGATAACTCACAACGATGGTAAAGATCCTATTTTTATATGCATTTATTGATTGTTTGATGTTGAGTTGTTTTTCGGTATGGATTAAATTGGATGAAACCGAATTACGTGGTTTTGATAGATTTTCTGTTGTGATGAGAGCACATTAGAAATTCATCCGATGGGGATAGTGAATTAAAGTTGGAAGTTTTGAATAAAAGAAAATATTTTGAGTATAAATTTATTTAATATTGGAAATACTATTATTAATAGAAAATATGAAAAAGTGAAATTATCTTTAGAATTGCTTGAATGAAAATTATTTGGAAAGAATGGTTTTCTAGATATGATTAAATAAGTGAATTTTGAATATTGATATTTTATTTATTTACTGATGAAAAAAAAATTATTATACAAATGAACTTTATAAAAATGATATTTAAAACTTATATTTTATAGTGATAAGTCAATTTTATTCGGATCTAAAAAATTGGAAGTTTATGAAAATTATATTTTGTAGAAATAGTAGTTGAATGCAAGTTATTATATGAGAATTGTTGTTATGGGAATCATTATATATTGTTAAGTGAATATTTGAAAGTAACATATTTTTGTGTTTGAATATTTTTATATAAAAAGGATTGATGGTAATAATATTTTGGTTTGACGAATTATTTTCCAATAACAATAGTTTTAAAAAGGGGTTTGAAATGTAAATGTAGGTTTTAAATATTTTGGTTAAGGAATTTTATGTTATGGCTTCGACAATTATTTTGATTGTAAATCCTTATTAGGAATATGGAATTATTCAAATTTTTTGTTTAAAGGAAATTATAAATTATAAAACATCATTGAAATTATTATTTTAGTTTATTAAAGAAGTTTCAAAGTGATGAATTAATTATAAAAGAAATTTAATTGATTTCAAATTGAATTAAGGTTTAAAATATAGATTTCCTAGTAATTAAATAAGAGGTTTACAAATATTTATTTATGGAACTGAAATGGATTTTTAGAAAATAATGGAAATTTTATAAATTGATTTTCTTTCGGTCGGAAATTTATATTTGAAATTGTTTTGAAGATTTTGGGAAAATATTTTTTAAAACACCTTCCAAATCAATAAATAAAAGAATTGTATGTGTTGATTTATTTATATTTCTGTGCAATGAGGAGTTAGAATAAATAGAGTTATAGTACCGCCTGGTATGAGATTTTCAGTAATATTTCTCATGTTATTCTTTGGACTTGTTATATAGAATAAGTGTGCAATGATGAGTGTAATTTCTAAGCATTGAGTAATGGGCTAGTAACACCAGGTGGTATGGGACACCTGAGTTGGTATTTGTTTGATTACTTTCTGTAAGTAGATGACACTCTAACTGGGTCAAGCATACAGGGTATTATATTTTTTTTGATGCACGCTAAGAATGTGCAGGCTAAGAGCCAAAAGTGTTTCCTTTTGTTGTGTGTACTCCTATTATACATTAGGGAGTAAATCGAATTGGCTAGTATCCATCCTAACGGCCTAATTGCAGGGTCGCTCCCCGATTCTGTAGCACACCTGCTACTGTATATGGCTGAGAGCCACTTCCCTTGTGTCACTTAGGCTAACAGTCTGTTACCATTAAGGGACTTGTAGAGTCATGACCAATACATAGCATATTTTTCCACTTGGTGGATATTGGGTCACGATGGCTGTCGAGGTAAATAAGACTATAGGAGTAGTGCTGAGAGCATATGAGGAAGGCCCTTGGTGCAGCCTGAGAGCCGTCATTCTCCGGTCTGGTTAGTATCGATAGCTAGCATGAGATGCTACAAACACCTACTTATTTACTTATATGAGATCACCGTGTTATGGCTGAGAGCGACCTGATTATTTGTCGAGACGATGCCGAAATAGTTAATAATGATGCTGAGAGCACATAAAACTAAGTGTCCATATGACCATCCAAATACTAAGAGTTAAGTGAATTTGTAGAGGTCTGAGAGGCCGTATGATTATTTATTTGGTTGAGAGCCAAATCGTATTTAGGAGGTTAAAAGTCTGGATGATGATTATTGTGTGGTTATCGATCTCTTGGACTATTTATGAGACCAGGAGTCTATGTAGTTGTGTAACCCCGTACACATCGATTATATGGCTATTGAGGAAAGCTCGAGATGCAGAGAGCATAGAATCGGACCATGTATATGTCTTTACTATAACGACCCACACCCTAATGGGCCTAAATTTCGACAAAAATCGACACCCAAGTCCATCAAAGCAAAAATTGTTGGATTTAGTACTTGCAAATAAGCATGAGCATTATCAAAGATTGATAGAAATTTAAACTCACAGCACAAACAATAATAGGGTAAGAATACTAACTATGACTACTACCGTGGAATTAATGGTATTCCATGGATAACAGCTTGTCACATCAGCATCGAGCATGAGAGAAAGAAGACTTCCAACAAAAAACGCATATCCAGCTCCAGTGACCTGTTCCTCTAAATTATATCATGTGGGTTGTAATGAGAAGGGTGTCAAAATAACGTTCTACTGACTGGAAAAATATAAATTGCCCATAATATAAACTTATACCGATAGAATACCATTTAATTGTTATCTTCATCAAGGTTAGCAATTCTAATCTAACCTTGCATTGCACACACGATTACTTACTTACCCCTTCACATGGTACGAAATACTAATGAAGCAATATCAACCACACGATACTTCCAAACCCATTAACCACTTAGTACTTCTAAATATAAAGCGGGCTACTATAATAATTTTAAAAGAGAAATAGGCAGACCCTGTCATTTACGACCTAATTAAGGTAGATCCTATAGGATCGATTTCACCCTAGAGGGGGGGTAAATAGGGTGATACTAAAAATAATAGAAATTAATGCAGAAATATATATAATAATTGCCGCATAGATAATAGAAGAATAATAAAAGCAAAAATAGAACAACACAGATTTACCCAGCTTCGGCAAAACCCTACCTACGCGTTGCCCCTAAGGTTTCTACTAGAAATTAAGTAGTCAGACGCTTACACACGTAAACTTGTGACACCCGCTAATGACTAACCTAACTCTACGCTCAAAACCCTGCCACAACTCAGCCACTACGTTGCGAATTCTCGAACTACACCACCATAGTTCGTAACCTAGTAACACGACTAGAAAGTTACACAGTTAAAAAACGAAATTTACAATTGAAAAATAAAACTAAAAAAACCCTATTATATAAAACTTAAGCCCAAAATAAAAATAAAGGCCGGCCAACTAATATTAAATCAAAGAGACGTCTCTCTTCTTTTTTATTTTCGTGTAAAACTTCGGTCGTTCCCTTTTCTTATTTTGTGACCGCCTTGTTTCTTTTTCGATCTGGATTAGGGTTTTTTCAGTTTGGAGACGCCGATTTGCAATTGAATGATTAAGGTGATGAGTCCACTTTGATTAGCTTCGTCAATCAATTCTCTGACTTTGTTAACTTGCGGCTACTCCAAATGTCGAGCTCGAATGCGGTACGAGATTTTTGATTTGATTATTCTCTGTTTGATATGCTTGAACTCGACTTCGATTCGAATTAAAAATTGTCTTCGATTTAATAATATACTCTGGATTTTTGTCTTGAACTCGAATCACATTTTGCCGATGATGTTAATGGGTATTTATAGGGATCGAACACCCTATATTTTCGTTCATATAAATATGTTTGAATTCTTCAAAATTCTGGCTTGGCCGTTTGATTTTTCTGAAAAGATGATGATTGCACTGACTTGTTCAATAGTTGAATATTTTACTGATATGCTTTGCTTGGTTACCACGGCTTGCGTTTGATTTTAGAGTCTGTGATGCTTGTTCATCACGATCTTTCCATTTTCAAATATTTTTGACTTTTGTTGAATTTGTTCATCTCGGCCTTGACTTGTTCATTGTAATTCGAATTTTCATGAATTGCTTTGGTCTGTTCCTATGACTTCGGCATTTGAGATTCTGATAATATTTTTTGTTCCTTTTGAACTCTTATTCAAACTGCTATTCTGTAACGACCCGCTATTTTGGACTATTCGCATCCGCACATGTTGGACTTGAATAATTCAAAATACCGAATAGTTAATTTAAATTTGGCAAAACTGAGCATATACAGTAAATAAAATAATCACAGATCACATACACAGAGTAATAAATGTAGCGGAAACAAAAGATAGTAGTTCATGCAGTTACTATATACATATCAGAGTTAAATAAGGTACAACAGATGTCTCGAATACAATAGTCAAATACAAGAATCAGAATATAATCACTAAAATCAACTGGATATCTGAAAGCTGGATAGATAGCTGGATCTCCAAGCGAAGCTCCAACTCCAAAGGTGAGTCTCGAATACTGGTACACTCAGTCTGACCCAAGCGTAAAGCAAAACACAAAACACTCGAGTCAGGATTAACATTCTTATATCAATAAATCCGACTCAAGTGAAATAGCAACTGAAATACAAGTAACTCAAAGGATGTTTGGAATAACCATCCTTTAAGGATCCGTTAAACTATCTACTATGTCGTAGTGTACGATAAGTAGATAATGCCTATCAGTAATATAAAATATCAAAATAGTGTTAAGGCGTTACCATTATCCCCCTTAACACATTTTATATAAGCGTTATAGTCTATACAGCACTGTAAACTCCACCGTAAACTAGTGGGATATCAGGGAGTACTCCATAGGTATAACACAAAACAAATCGTAGTGGTCGCGTATATAGGGATAAAAGTATGACAAGGCACATGAGGCAATACCCAAGGTAGTGAAACTACCGTTCGCCTGATCCGGACTGGTGAGAATGCATCGCCGCAACGATCGCAACACCGCGAAACAACACTCCCAAAATTTCAAGGGTGCACCAATCGATAACAAGTAATGAGTAGTTTACGAAGAAGTGTGTTCGCTCGAGGTAGCTAACCCCATTTGGCCCGGCACGGCTCCTATTTTATTCTTTTCCAATTTGACACAAGTGTCAAGGCTATCCATTATCGTTCTCTTTCTTCAGTCATCACGTACATCATTCCAACCACTTCATTCTGGACCACACTCCGGGTATAGTTATTAAAGTAGTTTTCGGTTTAGACAGAGAGTATGCCCATAACCGATTCCGGTCTCTTTAATAACTTTCGTGATTATTACACCGATTGGTCATTTATATATTTCAAAACCAAATTAATTTAAATTTCAATTAAAATTCCTAAATCAACATTTCATTTGTCTTTCTAAACAATTTCCATAATTTACGTTTCAAACTTCCAAATTTTCATTTCAAAATCTTATAATTCAAATTAAATATTTGATTTAAGACAATTCAAGTATTCATTTAAATTCGTAGATAAGTTTCATTCCAAAATCATTTAAAATAAATTTTAACTCATTTATCATTTACGTTCAATGCTCGTTTAGTTAATTTATCTTCTAAAACAATTTCCATTTAACCGCTAATTCATTAAATCAATTACTTACGTTCAACTTATTATATCAAAGCTTACAAATTTAATTAAGTTAAATTTGTCAAATCAAATTCTTTTAAGTTACAAGTCTTACATTTGTTTCAATAAAACACATTTTATTTCTTGTTAAAGAAATTCAATTCCACTTATTCATTTACTTAGTTACAATTTCAAAGCTCAATTAAAAAAGAACTAAATTTCACTAATTCTAGAGGTTCAATTTTATTTAACTATTAAATAATTCGATTTTATTTAATTATTAAATAATTCAATCTTATTTAATTATTAAATAATTTCAAAACTTAATTATTAAATAATTTCAAACTTAATTATTAATAATTCCAAATTTTAAAACAATGTTCTTTCATCAACTACTATGTTAATATTTTGATTCAGATTATTAAATATTAACATTTCCTTTCGTTAAAATTTAAATTCAAATTTTATCTCAAAACCCTATTATTATTCAATAAAATCTTTATTTCATTTTGAATCAAATTATTGACCAATCGGGTTTATTAAATTTTCTATCCTAAGTCAAAGTTTTATTTGGGTATATATCATTTCAACCCGATTCCATTTTATTTCAAAAAAAATCAAAGCATAGCAAAGGGAACTTGCAGTGTGATAACTGGGATGATGTCAAAGTAAATAAACAAGCAATAACAACAATCAATAACAACAATCCAATAATTAATTCAAATAATCCCGAAATAATCGTATTAATTCACATTGTTATTTGTGTAAATTAATATAATTATTTCTAGAATCCATACTATCATTTCATGTAGATTAAAGATTATTACATTAATGTTTATACGGTTCTTCACTTGATATTTATTGCTCAATTTCAAACTACATCAATTTTACAACATACATTCAATGGTTCAAGGTGAACATAACCAAATTTCTACGTGTCAATTAATCTAACATTTAAATGAGGTCATATTATGCAAAAGTCATCGAATCGAATTTAACATATACCAAATCTAACTATTCTACATCAATTTCAATTTCAAATTATTTATCACTTACAACATTAATAATTTAACGTCCAATGTCAACATCAAACAATCAATCATTTAACAACCAAACTGGATTATCATTGTATATATAACAGATAATGGTGTTAGATGTCACAGGTGAACTGATACAGGTAATAGCATATATAACAGTGTAATTAACTAACAGCAGCATATTTCAATTGTCGTTTCAATTGAAATCAAATTTAATAAATAAAAGAACATTAATCGTGAGTGATTTCTCACCTTTCGAAGCTAGAGAGATGAACGAGAATGGAAGCGGGTTGTGGATCCAAACACGAATACCAAAGCGAAACAAGATGGGCACGAAGTCAACGAACGATGCTGATAAATGGAAATCGCTGAGAATCAAAACATTTCATATATAATTAAATTTCCAAAATCAACATACAAATAAACACAACTCCAATCAAAATAAAATCTATATTTAAACGTGACAAGCGACATATATATTTACACGCACACCAAAATCTATAAGTTTTTTTTAATCTTCAAATTATAACAACTTACATACGAAAATATAACATAATACATTACTGTATAAACCAATATAAACAACAACACTGACTTTCCTTTATATATATAGTGCTTATATAAAAAAAATTGTTTATAAAATCAAACTTCATATAAATCGAAATATAACTACCAGATAGTATATACTAATATTTTATAACAGACAAACGCAACCCAAAATATATATATATATAACTGTTCCAATAACATACGTACTGACTGGTATATACTCATGTATCTTATAATTAAATTAGTTTTAAACATAAATACCGATATCTAGTTATATATATATAGACTAAATTATATGTAAACTATATATACCCATAATGAAAATGATATTACTGAAACCCAATATACCTTTAAATCGAAATACATATATGAGTGAAAATATGGCTACAGCAACCGAAACATTGCTCTGACGTGTGTGTATATAACAATACATAGAACTTGCATACTATATAGTATGTTATTGGTACATATAAACACATACTTTACACAATATATATACAGATCTTCATACAACATACTCCTTCCAAAATGTCCCAGACCCAAAATAAAACAATATATATCCTTTATAACATATAAATAAAATTTTAAAACTTACTTATCAATATACTTTAAAAGATATAACAACAATAACTTTATACTGCATATACTTATATACAATTTTATGCATTCATTCATACGTGCAAAACATTATACACACTTATATACAGCTTACCCAACAGATCTGTATACTTGCGAGTACAGGGGATCGGCAGGCCTCCAGGTTGATGGCAGAGGCAAAGTAATGGAGGGGAAATGGTTCGGCCAGCAGGGAAAGAGAGGGAAGAGCGGTTCATGGTGGCGAAGGCTGTGGCTGCTCGAGTTTGGTGATCAAAACAGTAGTTGAGGAAGAGAAGACTCGGGTTGTGATGCTGAGGGGGGGAAACATGGGTTATGGCCGAAGTTTTTGAGACGGTGGAAGGCCATTGGCGTGGATGCGATGGGTCTGGTTGTCTTTGAGGCTGGGTGTGTGAAAAAGGTGATGGTAGTCGGCTATCTGGGTGCGGTGGAAGTGAAGCTCGCATGAAGGGTTTCGAGTGAAGAAGTATGGGGACGAGAGGGTGGAGAGGTGTTCGGCATGGCTGCGGTTCAACGGAGGAAGGGTGAAGCTCGGCCGGTTTCGATGGTCGGCGCTAGGCTCGCGTGTTTGGTGGTGCTGTTCGAAGTGATGGCGTTCCAGGCAGTGGTGCTATTCCCTTTTTTTTAGAGTTTGTTGCACAGGAAGAAAATAGAGAAGGGAAGACAAAGAAAAATGCAACAGTAGAGAAACTAAAATGAATAGAAGACATAAATTTGAAGTAACGTGAACAGAAATATGAAAGGACAAACAAAATATGCATGGGACTCTGGGAATAGCAAAGGTGTGAATTCAGAAAACATTAATAGTCCCGAGGCTATTGGTTGTCACAGATGAGAAATGAATGGTCACCTCGGAAAGCCAAATATACGGAACCGATACGGAAAACGTTCCGTAGATTTCGCCGTCTTTCGGACTCCGAAATACACAAACAAATATACCGTAAAGATCAGTGCGACGAGACAATCAAAACGGTATATGGATATCAGTCGTATGATTGAATTATAAAAATTCGAATTTTCTACTATCGAAAAATGCAAGAAAAACGCAGAAAAATAAGATCGACGGAGCCAAAGAAGTCCGAATTTGGAAAAACGAAAAATGACGTCTTGCTTAGAAGATGATTCAGAATTTTTCTCCATAAAAATATTTGGGTTTCGAAAACATTTTATTTTCATCAATTCCTAACTGATTAAATTGAATAAATTTACGCACGAAAATAAACTTCATATTTTTGGATGAAAATTTACCAGTTGCTATGTTTAACTAGACGCATTCCAAATATCAAATTTATATTTCAAAATTTTATTGTTTAAATTTCACAAAATTTCAATTAAATATATAAATAAAACAAATAAAATTATTAAAAATTTACGGGTCGTTACATTCTCCCCCACTCAAAACTTTTCGTCCCCGAAAAGGAAGGAGGTAGGATAATAGAAACAACCAGAAGAAAATAGACTTGAATTACAAAATAAAACAATTAATTTAAACCATATAAATTTCAATTTAAATTAATTTATATTCAACAATTTGACTTTAACTCAAGGAATTTCATTAACTTGGTTTATTTTCAACTTATCATTGTTTGTTACAGAATTTATTTCAAACAACAATTTATTTTATTAATCCATTTATTATTCAACTAACCTAGTATTCTATTTATCTCAATTAACCATTAAACTTTTAAGTGTATACATTTTTATACGCACTCAAATTTTATTTATAAAGACAGTTTATATTGTATACTGTCCAATTAAATAGTTAACTTTTTGAGAAATTTAGGTAAGTTATATTTAATGCAATTGAGTATTATACAAGTAAATTTATAATTCAATTATTCAAGTTTAAGTATTTATTCAAAATTTTAGCTTTATTTATAATTAAAATCATCATTTAACTTAAATTCAAGAATTAGATTTCCGATTCACTTCAAACCATTTAGAGATAATTATGTATATACTATATATATTAAATCAAATTAAATTTAAAATAATATACATATATATATATATATAAATCAAATCATACTTAAGAAATTTAAATCGATTTAATTTCCAAAACAAAATTATAGCAAAGCTACGAATTGGTCTCTCCACTTCGAAACTCGAAAATGAATGTCGATGATGCGGCCGTCATCATCGAAATTATTTTCCAGCTACAAAGAGAAGAGCACTGATTAAACATCTAAAATTTCTTTGGAATGATTTCTATTTGAAAATATTTTAAATACTATACACTTTAAAACTTTCAAATCAAAGTTTGAAATCATCGGAAATTTAAATTCTCAATTTCTTGATTTAAATTCATTACAATTTTCAAATAAATTATAAACCATGTTTTTATTTCAATTATTTATATATGAGACAAAAGCCAATGGTTTAGGTGACATATTTAAAATCCAATATTATTTATTAACAAACAATTCAATTAACTATCAAAATTCAGAAAATCATACTTATATATATAATATAATTATTCAAAATTTATTTCATTTACCAAATTTAAAAATAATATTGTGTCAGTTTGCTCTGTTCAAGCGTTTTGGAAATTCTATCGATAGCGTTGATCAGATGAATCGATCGAAAACCCAAATCAACAATAACAACTCAAACAACACAATATCTAAAACATTTAAATATAGATTTACAAATACTCTATACAAGAATAAATTTTCAAAGCAAGGACAAAGATTCAAATTTGATTAATTCAATCAAAGAAAATTTTGATTTGAGAATAAGTTGGAACGAAAGATAAGATTATTATTTAACCGAATAAGGAAATAGATAATCTTATATAAATCGCGGGCAACCATAACCGGGTCGACCATGACTTCAAGAATAAGATCGATGTGGAATTCCGAGGTAAATCGACATTCGATCTCAAGAAATAGAATTCAGGTATAGCAGGAGATAGATAGCATCGTAAACCGAGGATACAGAAATCTCCGGTAAATCAATGCCTATTGTAAAGGAGTTTCACCCCTTTACAAATCATTCGAAGTTTGGCGAGACCGCCGATTCATTATAAGGGTCATTCGAAGTGGAGTTATGTGATGCTCCAGAATTGAAAGAAGACGAATAGTGAGGGACACGAATGAATTTTTTGGAACCGCAGGGAACGTTCCAAAATTCAAAGGAATCGAGTCAAAAGTAAGAGATTCAAACTCGAATGAAGTGATTCTGTAAATACATTTACCCTATATGCTGAGTTTTGCCTAGAGCTACCAAAGCTCTGATACCAACTGTAACGACCCGCTATTTTGGACTATTCGCATCCGCACATGTCGGACTTGAATAATTCAAAATACTGAATAGTTAATTTAAATTTGGCAAAACTGAGCATATACAGTAAATAAAATAATCACAGATCACATACATAGAGTAATAAATGCAGCGGAAACAAAAGATAGTAGTTCACGAAGTTACTATATACATATCAGAGTTAAATAAGGTACAGCAGATGTCTCGAATACAATAGTCAAATACAAGAATCAGAATACAATCATTGAAATCAACTGGATATCTGAAAGCCGGGTAGATAGCTGGATCTCCAAGCGAAGCTCCAACTCCAAAGGTGAGTCTCGAATACTGGTACACTTAGTGTAACAACCCGCATATTTATCGATTTTATATTTAAATATTTTATTTAAATATTTTATCGATAGTCGGATGTTAGTCCGAAAAGCTACTTTTTGCATACGGTCAAATTAGGACTCGAGACCACCTCCATTGAGTTCAAAATGACGTTAGCGATCTTTTTGAGTATAAACTTTGATATGTTTGGAGTTAGTAAAATTTAGCTTCTTTTCCACATAGGGCTTTGGTTTGTGTTTCAGCTCATTTAACCCAAGTCTGACCCCATCTTCTCTTCATTACTTCATTTCTATTTCCAAATACTCAAGCTTTCACAACAATGGAGAGAGGAATGGGAAATTAAAACTCCAAACCCTAGTTTTATTTTGCAAATCAAGTTCTTGCTCCAAACTAATAGAAGAAGATTTGGTAAGCCTCCTCCTCTTCTTCTCCAACTCATTCTCTTATCAATTTCAGAAATTCCTAAACCTAATTTAGGAAATGTTTCTCTTTTTAGCCTAGATTCAAGGTTGTTGAGTTGGAATTGAAGTGTGATTGCTCTTGCCATTGCTCTATAGCTTCTTCTTCATTTGTTTTGGGTTTAAAGGTGAGATTTTTATCTCACATCTTTGTCTATATCTATCTTTGTGATTGGGTATGAATTCCTAACACTTATTTATGTACATTTCCTTTTGTTTGTGATTGAATTGGTGAATATCCTAATTTCTTGGTTTTTGAAGTCCAATTCTTGTGATTATCCTTCAATGGATGTTTGGATATGTTGTTTGGGGTGTATCTAAGCGCCTTTAAGACCGGGTTGTCGCTAGACGTAAATCCTTAGTTGTCATTGCTTGCTCGATCGCTTCCGAGAACATTTTGGCCATCTTGGCCTAGGTAAATTTCTGCCCAGATTAGGTGTTCAGACGTCTGGAGGTTAATGCCAGACGTCTGGTTTTGCCTCCTGGTGAAAAATAACATATGGCAGGAAAATAAAAAGGGCAGTGACAAATTTCAGACGTCTGAACTATTATTCCGGACGTCTGAAAAGATGTCAGACGTTTGATTCGTGTTTTTCAGACATCTGTTTGGTTTTCTGGAATATTTCCAGAAACCAAATCCAGACGTCTGGACTTTTCCCCAGACGTCTGAATGCTTTCAGACGTCTGATTTTAGGTTTCAGACGTCTGAATAGTTTCCTGGAATATTTCCAGAGACTAAATCCAGACGTCTGGACCAACCCCTCAGACGTCTGGAAATTCCCAGTTTTGCCTATCTGCCTAATTCTGAGTAAAACTTCCAATGTTAATCGAGTTTTGTCGATCCGATTAGACAATATCACTTTTACCGACTTTGATGACTTCTTTCTATGGATTTTATGTGAATATCCATTTTTGATGGATTTAGTATCGATTTCTTTGGATTTGATTCACGTCTTTGTATGTGAATTTTGATGATTGATTGTTTCTACAATCGTTTTATTTGTCACTTCAAAAATATAAAGGTTTCAATACTAGTAGTAAATATCAAAACTCTTTCATCAAAACGATTTCAACTCTATTTTATTACAAAGCTCTTTTTTCTAAACTGTTTTCCAATCTATTATAGTATATACAAGCCTTTACTTCACTCTGATGAGAAATCGAATTAAATGACTTAGTAAAACGAGTGGTATTAAACGCTTGCGTTCACTTCGTCGGTTAGCTCTTGGACTTGTTCGATTGAGCCCCTTTTGTGACAATTTCCTAATGAAGATCTACAGTTTGTTCGTAAATATTTAAGTTAAGCTAGTGGTTATGGGACATGAAGCTAAACTCATATATTTACTGGCATAGTGTAATTGACACTTCCTAATGATCATGACGATCATTTTTGTGATTTAGACTAGCGATTGAGCGATGTCTCTTTGTCTGCGAGGGAGACTAGACCCCGCTTTTGTGATGTTTCGCCATCACATATATGGGGTAGCACCCCATGGTCTTCGGGCCATTTCTGTGTGGAAATTTAATGGATAGCTTCCATGAGATAGCTTCTCGTTCATGTGTTATACGCGTTGGTGAGTTTTTATGCTCCCGTTCATGTGTTAGGCCTCCCCCTTTTTATGTGTTTTTCTGGATTTCTTGTGATGATTTCTGGAATTTTGTGCTTCACCAATTTTCGTGATTTCCATTGATAAGTTTTATCAATTTTTGTGCATTGGTGAATTTGTGTGTCATTGACTTGTTATGAATACAAGTTTAAGGTATGATACCCTATTTTATCTTTGAGAAGATTCTTGTGATATTGATTAATCTCTTGTTGATTTTCAATTACATACTTATAGTAGTACGCCATTATGGTTATTACATGTTCATGCCATGTCTATTACTTTATACCATATCGTCTGATATTTGTAGCTAGACTGATCCGTTTATTATTTTCTTATAAATAATACTCGGGTCAGACCGAGATGTTACAGGTGCTTCTGCTTGACTTCTCTTCAGGATTATTCTGACTTTTGGCTAACTACATAGATTAGTAGTTTTTGGATGTACACATTTGAGATATAGACTCTATGTTGTGTACTTATTCTTTTGTATAGCACGTGTTGCTATTCTTTTGTATTATCGTGGATCTTTCCGACCACTACTCTGATGTACACTTTCATGTGTTATATATATATTCATATATTTTTCCGCCTTTGTGATATGAATGTCTGTGACTGATTTATGTTATGTTTATTTCTATGTTTGTTTCCGAAGATTATATATAGCCACCGTGTGATAGCTTTGTGTTTATACCGGTATGTCGGATTTCCTCTTTAACAGATATGCATTCTATTCTATCTAACATATTGGTGCTCGCACAAAGAAGTTACACGGATGGTCGCTCCTCCACAGCCTTATTCTCCGTGCTAATTGACAGCACTACATCGTAGTGTTCTTGGTTAGCGTGGGTATAGAGGTGGGGCGTCACAGCTTGGTATCAGAGCCAAACTTCGGAACAATGTAGAATAACTTAACAAGGATCATCGTCCTAAGTCCTTCTTAGGAGTTGTACCTTAGGATTAATTCGAGTCTTCGTACAGATTCATCCTATTTTCTTTTATGATTCCTTGTTTTATCTATCAAGATTGCTTGATATTCATTCTGAGAATAACCTTTTTCTTCTTCTTTCTTTCTTTCTTAAAGAAGAAGAGATGGTTAGTTATGGCAGTCCTAGCGCTGGTCAATCCAGTAGTCCTTCTCTGGATGGCGTATTCATGTCTGCCCAACAACTTTTGGATCTTGCTAAGAATCAAAGGTTTATCTGTGCTTTGTGTAAGAACCCCGAAATGGTTTTACCTCTGAAACTTGAAGTTCCTTTCAATCAACTTGTGGATATCACTCTTCGACATGAAGAGGCTGATAAAGGAATTGATAGTAATATTGGGATTTCCAAGAAGAGGCATATTAAGTTCAAAAGCCCTTATCCCGATAAGAAGGTAAAGCAACCTACTTTGGTAGCAAAGACTCCAAACTCTTTTTGTAGAGGATGCTACAATTGTAATTCTAAGTACCACTACGCAAAGGAGTGTCCGGAACCACTCTTTTGTCATTATTGCAAAAATTCAAGTCATCATATTTCTGTCTGCCCCATACTTCTGAGCAAGAAGAAAATGGAACCAGAAACTTCGGTAGCCAAGACCCCTACCCCAAGTCATAAACAATGCTATAATTGTGGTTCCACAGACCATTATGTAGTTAAGTGCCCGAAACCCCTTTATTGCCGTTATTGCAAAGGTTCGGGACATCTTTTATCTTCATGCCCCAAACTTCCAAACAAGAGAGAGGGAAAGCTAAATGTTGTTCAAGCCCCTAGTGACACTTCTCTTGGTCAAGGTATCCATTCTATCCTTGATGACATTTATTTTTTGATCATTTTATTCGAGTTCTTTTTTATATGGGTTTCGTCTCATTATTTTATAACAAAAGAACTTGTTGATTCTTTTTCTTTAAACATTTCTGGGCTTGATGACTTCTTTGAGGATTGCGAATCCGGATTGGTGGATCCGCAACACTCAATTTGCTTTTTAATGATGTCGAAATTATTTTATGTGATTTTTCTTTCCGAGCCGATTTCTACTTAGGCTTCGGAATTAATTTTTTGTGAAAGGATTGGCTTAATCATTGAGAAGCCCATATCCTATTTTTCTGAGCGGACTATACATCTTCGAAATTTCCTATCTGTTAAGCAGAATCATATTTTTCCCTTGTGATTTCGATTCCAAATTTTTGGTGGCATCATTTCAGTCTTCAAGCCCTCATGATGAGGAAAGTGTTATTTCTCTCATCTAAATAGTTGTGTGATGTTCCAGTAATTTTGAGCTTGTCTTAGGATTATCACCTAAGCAATCCTTTGAGAGGTGTTAAGGTCTTTTCAGCTCGACCTTGCCACCGGTTTTCATTAGCTAGGAGTTGCGGGAGTTAGCATTCCGCTTACCACATTCCGCACTCGTTATGATTCTTATGAATGACTATTTATGTCATTCAGATCATTCAGCTTATTTCATCCATTTTATAAATAGAGTATTCTATGAATATCTCGATAATTCCATTCTTGTATTTATTAATTTTGGATGAAAATAGAAATTTAAAATTTTGCAAATCTTATTCTGTGTTGTATTGCCCATTTAGTGTTTTAAGAATTCTGGTCGATGCGCTTGATCAACGCTATCGATAGGGATTTCCTAAACGGTTTGATGAGACAGTCAGACACAATAAATTGACTTGTAAAATGTAAATCTTTCTATAAAGGTAATTGTGATTTTGAAAGTTTTTGCTTTTCGGGAAATATGATCAAATTCTTTCTTTTCGATGCTCTTATTCTTGTGATTCCCGGAGGGAACCAAAACTTTATCTTTTGTACCAATGCTGACTGTAATTGGTATGGATGTCATTCTCTTGCGAAAGAGAACATGCAATCACTTGTACTTTTAAAATCATAAAAGCCGATAGAGACTAGGTATGTCACTTATGATCTGGTGCTCGCGGCTATTGTTTTTGCTTTCAAAGTTTAGCATCATCATCTTGGGAGAGAAGTTGTTCTCCACCTCGATTATAACTCTTGGGATATCTATTTTTTTCATAAGGGACTTAATTTGTGTCAACCACGTTGGCTCGAATTCCTTGCATCTTATGATCTTGATATCCTTTATACCCCGAAAAGGGGAAATCGTGTTGCCAATACCCTTAGTCTTAAGCAACAGGCAGTTATTTCTTTGATGATATCTGAATGGAATGATCTCGAGATTTCCTCCACTTGTGAGATTCGAGATCGTGAATTCTAATTCATGTTCATCTCTTGTTTTATGTAGCCTTGAGGCTCATCCTTCTCTTTTAGACTGCATTATTTAAGCTCTAAGGCTAGATCCCGAATTGGCTCTTCTTAGCCAAAGTTGTGGGGATAAAAATTAATATTGAAAGTTGAAAGACTTCGATATTGATTCTTGTGGCGGCATTCGAAAATTTGGTAGACTTATCGTACCAAATATTAGTGATCTTCGTGAATGTACTTTAGAAGATTCTCATCATTCTAAATTTACCATTCATCCCGGTAGTAGTAAAATGTATGCAGAAGTGAAGCGACTTTATTATTGGGAGTGAATGAAATCTTATATTGCTAACTTTGTTAAGTGTTGCATGACTTGCCATCTTGATAAGGCCGAACAACAAAAGGCCTGATGGGTTATTGCAACCTTTAGAAATTCCAATTTGGAAGTGGGACCAAATTTCCATGGATTTTAGTGATGGCCTTTCCCGTTCTTGTTCGGGTCATGATAGCTTATGGGTGATAGTTGATAGACTTACTATATCCGCCCATTTTATTCCCGTTCGGTCTAATCGAACCGTTCCTCTTTTGGTCAAACTCTTTATCAAGGAAATTGTTAAATTGCATGGTGTCCCTACTTCTATTGTTAGCAATCGCGATCCATTGTTTATTAGTGGATTTTGGGGAAGTCTTCGAGGTTTTTAACACTACTTATCACCCCTAGTCCGATGACAAATCGAGCGTGTGAATCAAACGCTTGAAGACCTTCTTCGTGTTTGCGTTCTTGATTTTGATGGAAGTTGGGAAGATCATATTATTCTATTTGAGTTTTCCTATGATAATAGCTTCCAATCTAGTATTGGTATGGCACCTTTCGAGGCACTCTATGGAAGGCCATGCCGATCTCCTTCTTGTTGGCTTGAGGCCGGTGAGAAGCTGGTTTTAGGTCCAGATTTTATTCGTGTTTCACCTATTAAGAGTGTTGTACGTTTCAGTCGATCGGGAAAGTTAGCGCCTCGATATATTGGGCCATTTCCTTCACTGAACGTATTGGTTCCATGGCTTATCGCCTATCATTACTGGCTCAGTTTTCTGCCATGCATGACGTGTTTCACGTTTCTCAATTATGGAAGTACCTTCGGGATTCCGATTCTATTCTTGAGCCCGGTGTTGTGGAAGAAATTGAAGTTTCGCCGAATTTAACTTATGAGCAGCATCCTATTCGAATTATTGCTTCGGAGGTTAAACGACTTCGAAATAAAGATGTTCCGCTTGTTAAAGTTCAATGGTCCTCAAATCCTAAGGATTGCTCTTGGGAATCTAGAGAATTCATCGAGCGTACACATCCGGACCTACTTACTCATGCTCTTTGAGGTGAACTTCTTATTTCAAATTTCTTTTGTGTTAATATGCTTTTATGGTTGTTACTTTTTATTTCCATCTTATATATTGCGAGGACGCAATTTCTTTAAGGAGGGAAGTCTGTAACAACCCACATATTTATCGATTTTATATTTAAATATTTTATTTAAAAATTTTATCGATAATCGGATGTTAGTCCGAAAAGCTACTTTTTGCATACAGTCAAATTAGGACTCGAGATCACCTCCATTGAGTTCAAAATGACGTTAGAGATCTTTTTGAGTATAAACTTTGATATGTTTGGAGTTAGTAAAATTTTGCTACTTTTCCACATAGGGCTTTGGTTTGTGTTTCAGCTCATTTAACCCAAGTCTGACCCCATCTTCTCTTCATTACTTCATTTCTATTTCCTAATACTCAAGCTTTCACAACAATGGAGAGAGGAATGGAAAATTAAAACTCCAAACCCTAGTTTTATTTTGCAAATCAAGTTCTTGCTCCAAACTAATAGAAGAAGATTTGGTAAGCCTCCTCCTCTTCTTCTCCAACTCATTCTCTTATCAATTTCAGAAATTCCTAAACCTAATTTAGGAAATGTTTCTCTTTTTAGCCTAGATTCAAGGTTGTTGAGTTGGAATTGAAGTGTGATTGCTCTTGCCATTGCTCTATAGCTTCTTCTTCATTTGTTTTGGGTTTAAAGGTGAGATTTTTATCTCACATCTTTGTCTATATCTATCTTTGTGATTGGGTATGAATTCCTAACACTTATTTATGTACATTTCCTTTTGCTTGTGATTGAATTGGTGAATATCCTAATTTCTTGGTTTTTGAAGTCCAATTCTTGTGATTATCCTTCAATGGATGTTTGGATATGTTGTTTGGGGTGTATCTAAGCGCCTTTAAGACCGGGTTGTCGCTAGACGTAAATCCTTAGTTGTCATTGCTTGCTCGATCGCTTTCGAGAACGTTTTGGCCATCTTGGCCTAGGTAAATTTCTGCCCAGATTAGGTGTTCAGACGTCTGGAGGTTAATGCTAGACGTCTGGTTTTGCCTCCTGGTGAAAAATAACATACGGTAGGAAAATAAAAAGGGCAGTGACAAATTTCAAACGTCTGAACTATTATTCCGGACGTCTGAAAAGTTGTTAGACGTCTGATTCATGTTTTTCAGACGTTTGGTTGGTTTTCTAGAATATTTCCAGAAACCAAATCCAGACGTCTGGACTTTTCCCTAGACGTCTGAATGCTTTCAGACGTCTGATTTTAGGTTTCAGACGTTTGAATAGTTTCCTGGAATATTTCCAGAGACTAAATCCAGACGTCTAAACCAACCCCTCAGACGTCTGGAAATTCCCAGTTTTGTCTATCTTCCTAATTCTGAGTAAAACTTCCAATTTTAATCGAGTTTTGTCGATCCGATTAGACGTTATCACTTTTACCGACTTTGATGACTTCTTTCTATGGATTTTATGTGAATATCCATTTTTGATGGATTTAGTATCGATTTATTTGGATTTGATTCACGTCTTTGTATGTGAATTTTGATGATTGATTGTTTCTACAATCGTTTTATTTATCACTTCAAAAATATAAAGGTTTCAATACTAGTAGTAAATATCAAAAGTGTTTGTACCAAAATTGGGCACAACACTCTTCGGAAGTTTTTGAAGAGATAAAAGTGAAGAACAAAAATTAAAACTGTGGATTATCTAACAAAAACTCCAAATAACAGAAAATAAATTGCAAAGACAAGCGATTTAGAGTGGTTCGGCGTTTCGCCTACGTCCACTATGAAGTTTGATGATTTTATTGCTCGATTACTTGAAGATTACAGTAGTTGATAATGTAATACGACTGAATTCGAATGCTAAGTGTTAATCTAAAGCAGCGACGGTGTTCTGGAGTAAATCTGGCAGAATCTGGACGCTCTTCAGTACTTAGAATTCTCCGACCCCTTTTCTGAATGACCAGGGGGTCTATTTATAGGTGTAGGAGGCTGGTATTTCGCCCAAAATGTGGGGAGACCAGTTCTGGTACGTCAGGGGGCCCACATGGCCGAAATTTAGAGACCCGGGCCCACTTTGGGATCGATTCGACCCTTGGTTCGAATCGATCAAGAAATCATCCAATCGAGCTGAAATTTGGTGTGTACATTCTTCATCATGTATTTGAGCTTCTGTGAAAATTTCATGGGATTTGGACTTGTAGAACTCGAGTTATGATCGATTCAAGTTGGTGTTTTTCGTATTCTGGAGTCGTTCGAATCGATATGCTCTAATCGATTCGTTCGAATCGATCTTCCTGTTGGTGAAGATGGTGACGTGGTGCGCTTTCTTCGAATCGATCCGGTTTCCATTCCTGATTGACTGGGTCGAATCCATGGCTTGGATTCGAAGA
This sequence comes from Allium fistulosum, assembly GCA_030737815.1. Lineage (NCBI taxonomy): Eukaryota > Viridiplantae > Streptophyta > Magnoliopsida > Asparagales > Amaryllidaceae > Allium > Allium fistulosum. Next base: position 741,030,259 of record CM060906.1, read on the forward strand.
TGGTGGGTTCGAGGGCAAGCTGTGTCTCATCGATTCGAAGTGAGGTCATGTACCAATCGATTCGAAGTGAAGCTGTGTCTCCTCGATTCGAAGGTAAGCGTCTACGATGGATTCGAAGCAGACGAAAGGGGATGGATTCGAAGGTAAGCGTAAACGATGGATTCGAAGCAGACGAAAGGGGATGGATTCGAAGACGATCGAGTCGACCTTAACCGATTCGAATACAAGGTTGTTTCTTCCATTTTTCATCGGCGATATCTTGAGCGTACGAACTCGGATTGACTTGAAACTTGGATCGTTGGTTCCCACGGCTTTGCTTGACGTGCCTTATCAATTGTAGCCCGATCCGGACCTGAACAAATTTCATCGATATCCGTAGCGATCCTTACGTGTAACCGACTTCCGAGACGATATGTCACCGTTTTCTAGTTAAGTCCTTGGTATTACGGCCTTGCCAAAAGGCGGGATAACATTTGCCCCCCAAAGTACGTCTTGTGTAAACATGACGTGCTTTGAAAAGTTGTAGTCTCTCACTGGACAGCTATGACATGTTTTACCGAAAGTTACATTCTGCATTGTTGTAATCGACCGTCGTACAGTAGTAACTGGCTGTCAGTTTTTTGAGTCATGACGAGACGAACATTCGATCCCTGTAAATGATAAAGATCAAACATTAGTCAGAAATACGTGCATACGTGTATTATCTTGGCTTTGATTAACGTTGCGTGATCGCAAGTCGTTGTCAGTTCGGTTTACTATCGAAATCTGCGTCGGTCCTCTCCTGGACCGATTTGAGATTTGAGTTAAAACACTGCCTTTATCATTGTCTATGATCACCCTCTCGTACTGATCCTCTCCTGAATCGGTGTAAGAGTAGACAAGCAATTTTTTACATTGGAACGGTTCGTCCATTTGACCAGTGGTATTTGACGGATGCGAAGCTATGTTTTTTGATCCACTTCAAGTTGAGGGTTTCAAAGTGGGCACTTCGAATCGATGATTCTCCGAATCGATATTGCATGGATTTGAATTTTTCTGAGTTGGTGGATTTGCCATTGAGGGATTCGAACTTGGCTGTTCGAATCGATGGAGTCGAACATTCTCCCTGGCTCTTCTGACGTTGCGCCTCGAATCGATGAAGCTTCGCTTTGATATTGTATGGATGGATTCGGAGGGATGGATGCGAAGTAGATTTGTAACCTGCGTACCCCTGAGTTCGAATCGATGAAATCATTTTGCCTGTTACGAATCGATAGAGGCTTCTTAGTGATCGACTCGAAGATACTCGTTCGAATCGATAGGCTGTAGCCATTTTTTCCGGTTGCATCTGACCGGGATGCGAAACGTCTCGCAGTCCCCTATATATATCGGGATCTCTTTTCACTTTCATTTTTTACTTTCTTACTGTCGCGAGAGCCCTTTCTTCGAATCGATCTTTCAAGGTTCTGCATTTTGCACGAGTTGATCAAACTCCTTCAAGTTTTCATCTGTAATCGAATTCAACCAGGTAACCAAGGGATCGATTCGAACAATGAAAGATAAAACTGGAACCGCTGTCACTAATCTCGACTCCTCTCGAAAATTATGAGGAACTGTGTAGTCGAGAGGGGGTTGACTCGATGAATCTGAGGAACGAGTTCATTCGCGTCGAATCGATCTTGAGTGCTAAAATGGAGGAGCGTCGTTACTTCGACTCGATCAATTCGATGCCCAGCTAATGTCATCCTGATCAATTCGAAGGAATCGACTGCTGATCGATTCGAAGCTACGTGGGGCTCATGGATTCGAAGCGCTCTTCCTTCTTAAGGCTTTATCGAGTCGACCTTAATGGAGTCAAGGCGTATGGATTCGAACAGCATCGATTCGACTTATGTCGATTCGAATCGATCGATTCGAACGTCCTAACACTTGTTCTTCTGATTTGCTCCAACATCTGAGCTGCGACCAATCTCAAGTTTGAACTTTGACGAACATAATGAACTCTTAGCATACTTGACTCCGACGAGCTTCGGCCTTGCATAGTCGCACTTGACCGAAAGATTTGACCTCCTTTTTTGAAGCTCGTTGATGGAACTGTGACTTAACCAACAATGTAACTGACTTGTACACGAGATTGGTTCGTAGTGTTCAGATGTTGTGGAAGTGACTGTCAGCGATGACGGTCATGTTCATTCTCAAATTCCCAAGATATGTTGTACGAACATCTCGCTTCATTCTGTTAAATTTGCTCGAGTGATGTATAATACTTGCACTGCACGACATGTTCACACACACTACACTGGGGCATGCACGGGCTTGTTCATAAAATTAATGTTGCTTTCTAATGAGTTAGCTAATTATGGAATCTTCGAGCTCCCAACAACAAGAGGTGCAGAGCTCGACTCCTCCCGTGCTTGAGATTCCTGACATCCCTGCAGACGTAATCGATCCGGCTCCAGATGAATTGCCGGAGGCGATATTTATTGAGGACCCTGTCGACTCGGTTCAGTCCAACATATCTGAATCCTTGTTGGGACGAATATGTCTAAAGCATAACATATCTCTGGGTGACGTATTATTGCCCAGCGCCACCGATAGACCGCACAATCCGCCTGAAGGATATACAGCATTCTACCGTCATGCTTGTGCGGCTGGAACTCTTCCTCCCTTCAATCAATATATCCGAAGGATGCTATCATATTTAGGGATCGCTCCTTCACAACTTCATCCCAACGGGCACGCGCTGCTGAATAGTGTCTTCGTAATATTTATGGACTGTCTTTTTCGCCCGCCGAGGCCCTCTGAAATCAGACATATATTTAACTTCAAGAGCAGGGGTGATAGCCCGTCGTTTACATTTTTGGAGGCAGTTAGAAATTGCCAAGTTGTAGTTGGAGCTTGGACGCGTCTGAGCTATTTCAAGAACGAATGGTTCTACGTCCGGTGTCCTCCGGGTTTTGCTAGGCGATGGTTGTCTAGACGTAAGCGCCTTAACCTGTTTCTTTGACCAATATCTCTTCGGTATTAAAATTGACATTCCATTCCTTTTACAGCTATTATCTCTAGGCCCGATGGAGGGCGTTTCAAGGGTGCCGTCCGGAGTCTTCAAGAAGTTCCGAGCGAGCTGAGGCATATTGACTTGGTGCTGAACGACTACAACTTAAGAGTTCTGGGTCTGATCGACATTAATCAAAGCATAGTTGTCGAGGGATTTTCAAAGTCCGTCTCCAAGAAGGAAAATAAGAAGAAACCCAAGAAGAAAAAGGCAAAAAGGTCACTCGGGATCAGAATAATCGAAGCGAGTGACGAAGAAAGAACCCAGACGGATTCAGAGCTAATGGCCGACCTTTCGGGAAACTTGGAGGAATCGGGAGAAAAACGGAAAGGCAAGGCCGCCGTTTCCAAAAAACTTAAGTCAAAGGGGGGAAAATCCGTAGATGTGTTTTTCCCCGCTTCCGGAGCTATGATTTCTGAGGCCGCCCCTTCTCATTCGAGAGATTCTCTCAAAGGGCTTGACGATATTCCTATCCCAGATTATATACCGATCTCTCATAATCCTGGGTTGGAGGAATTACAAGATGTCCTAAATATGAGCGAGCCCTTTCCTTTAAGTGCGGTCAACACTTCCGGTCGGTTTGGGGGTTTACACATTTACACACACTTCCACGGCACTTCATGACTTATGCATAGTAAACATTGCTTTATGGGACTTTAATCCGTAATTCTTTCTTATCGCAGGTGAGATGTCAGGACGTGGCTCCACTCTAGATAGGCTTAGGAATGTGTGCCAATCTTCTCCATTTTATGATTCCCGTAGGAGAGAGACGGATAGGGACCATGGGCGAGGCTACTCGAGTCAAGAACGTTACGATAGAGACAGAGATTACTCACGTAACCGTTCTGGCTATGATTACTCTGACAGAGATCGGGGATACCAACACCGACCCCGATCTCGCTCTCCTCCGCCTCCCAGGGCTCCAGTAGACCTCCCAGGGCCATCTCATCAGCAACAGTTGCCTTCTCAGTCTTCTCGGCCTGATGCTCAACGGCCAAGAGTGGAACCAACGGCAGCTGCTATAATTGAACAAGCTCCGGCCGAGCTGACAAGCGAGGGAGCTGCCAAACTCGCCCAAATGAAAAACGACTACCCGGAGATTTGCATGGATGGCTACATCTTCCCGCCTAACTTCAAAAGAATTCCACCAGAGGCTGAGACCACTGCTCATAACTACATCCACGACTTCTACGCTCAGTACAAGGAGTGGTATAAGGCAGCCGTGAAGGCTTCTAGAGTAGCTTTTGACAGGGCGAAAGTCATCGCCGAACGTGACGTTGACATCGCGAAGCAGAAACGCATCATTCAAGTTCTTCAGTCCGAAGTGGAAACGTCCCGAAAGTCAGAGCTTGATACACTTAAGAAACACGAGGGTGTCGTGGCCAAACTAGCGAGGATGCAGCAAGAACACTGTGCCACAGTGGAAGAGATGGGCCATCGTAATACCACCGTTGCAGCTGAGCGAGACTTAGCCGTTAAAGAGCTGAACGAGCTCAAGGCCAAATTCGCTGAAATGGTGAAGGAGAAGGACGATGCGAATGCTACTGCTCAAGAGGCTTGCGACCAAGCAGTATCCCTCAGAGCCGAACTTGCTGCGGCGGCGGTCAAGGCTAAGTCTGTGGAAGCGGAGATTCAGGAAAAAATCTTGGAGGAGAGGTCCAGGCTAGATGCTGAGTTTGACGATCTCTTAGTCACGTATAACGCTAATGTGCTGGAACACAGAAATCTAGCGTGGCTGGGAGATGACTCCATGATCTTGTATAATGCCTGGACCCGGCTGGTGAATGAGAAGAGAGCGGCGCAACCAGATGGAGCACTTGACGACTTTGAACTGGAGATGCGCCTGCTTACTGAGGATGAGAGGAAGGCCCTTCATGAGGTGGTAATTTCTATGGCGAAAGAAAGACTCGGCGTCCAATCATCAGAGACAGGCGAAGGTTCGGGGACCGCGCATCACGAGGCTAGTGTTGGAGCCGTAATCTCAACATTGCCCGAGACTACTGGTGCGGTAGACCCCCAATCTGTTCCTGCATATAATCCTGACCAACCGTTATTATCTTCCGCTGATGATTCCACCCATGCTTCGGTCCAGACTAAGGAAGGTATTTGAACGCTTCTCGTAGTTTTGTTGTGAAGAACCTTAAGCAACACACTTGGCTAACAACCTTCGTTTTGTCGTATTTCAGTGACCGAAGCTATAGTTTCTGCGCCCCTTGCCTTATCAGTTTCTCAGCAAACACAAGGGGTAGTTTTTTCTGAAGCCATCACGGCTTCTACTTTGATTGGCGAGGAGGGAGATGCAAATATGTTTTCTTTCAGCGCTCAGATGATTGAGGAGCTTCTCAATGAACCCATCGATCCCTCTGCCAACCCGTCCGATGTTGTGAATGAGGCTGCTCCGGCCGCTAGTTTATCTATGCCAGCCATTGGCACATCTGATGCGGCCCAAGCATCTCGTGAGGACGACGTTTTAGCTGAGATTGCTGCCGAGATGACAGCAGGGAATGTTGGTTCTAGTCCGCCCGGGCCTGCCCCGCTAATGGTGATTTCGCCGGGTGGTACTGTATTGATCGAGACCGCTCCTGTCCCTCCTCCTGCTACTTCTCCTATGCCCCCGGCTCGTCCTCCTAGAAGAACTTCCGTCGCCTCCAGCTCTGAGGAGGATGTCGACATCATATCGCTGCCGGAGGGCAAGCCTGAAAAGAGCAAGCGATTGAGGAAGAAGTCGGGCAGCGGATCAGGTGGAGCTACTCCAAAGAAGAAGATAAGGAAGAAGAAAGAATGAACTTCTTTTCCTAAATCTTTGTCGCGTAGGGTAGCATTTTGTCGATCTTTTCTATAGCCGTGTATAGATGTGGATTCGGCTCCCACTAGCAGAATTTTTCATAAACACTTTGTAATCAGATTCTTTTTGTTGATAATGGAAATGAAAATCTATTCTCTTTCTGTCTTCAACTTGTTATGTGTTATGGTTCTGCCCCCTGTACTGGGGAGAAATGTGGAGTTGACGTATGTTTATACTCTGCCTTGCGTACTGGAAGCACGAAGTTAGTTAATGTTTACACTCCAGTTCGCGTTCTCGGAAGCTGGAGTTCGTTAATGTTTATACTCCAGTTCGCGCTCTCGGAAGCTGGAGTTTGTTAGTGTTTATACCCAGCTCGCGCTCTCGGAGTATTCTGGGGTTTTTAGGAGAATGTTTATACTCCGCCTCGCACTCTGGGAGTACGGAGTTAAATGAGAGTTTATACTCCGCCTCGCGCTCTGGGAGCGCGGAGTTTAGTAAAATGTTTATACTCCGCCTCGCACTCTGGGAGTACGGAGTTTAGTAAAATGTTTATACTCCGCCTCGCACTCTGGGAGTACGGAGTTAGTAAAATGTTTATACTCCGCCTCGCACTCTGGGAGTACGGAGTTAGTAAAATGTTTATACTCCGCCTCGCACTCTGGGAGCACGGAGTTTAGTAAAATGTTTATACTCCGCCTCGCACTCTGGGAGTACGGAGTTAGTAAAATGTTTATACTCCGCCTCGCACTCTGGGAGTACGGAGTTGAATGAAGGGTTGTCGTGTATCAACCCATTTTCGTGGCCTGAAGTGATGGCTTGCCCCCGAGCTCGGGTTTCATTTAGCGAGTGGTTGATTGCTTCACAGCCACTCCCTACTTGAATAAATTCCACGGTGTGATGGAACTTAGCTCTTCGTGCATCGTGATGTTGTACATTGTATTTAATGAATCACAGCTCTGGCTCGAAGAGATGGCATTTTATTGCTGAAATAAGAAAATATGGCAGATCAGTTGCCTTATTACAAATTCTAATTTCGAAATGCAAAAGTAAATTGCTGAATAAAAAACATAATGAAATGAATAAAGCCTGTCATATGTAATAGCGGCGGAGACTCTCGCTGTTCCAGGCTCTTGGCAAAACTAGACCGTCCACGGTTGCTAGTTTGAATGTGCCATCTCCAAGTCGTTGCGTAATCACGTACGGTCCTTCCCAATTTGGTTTCATGTGTGAAGGAACCGGGTATACTCTCTTGAGGACCAGATCGCCGAGATCAAAGGTTCGGGGGCGAACTTTGGTGTTATATAATCGGGCGACCCGACGTCGGTAAGCGGCCGCTCTTAAATCAGCTTCTTCTCGTTTCTCGTCCAACAGATCCAAAGACTCAGCGAGTAATATAGCATTTGTTTTCGGATCGTAATAAGTTACGCGGTGAGAAAATACTTCTGTCTCCACTGGAATGACGGCCTCCGAGCCATAGGATAAGGAAAATGGGGTGTGTCCAGTTGCGGTCTTGTGAGTTGTTCGATAGGCCCATAACGCCATAGGAAGTTCATCGACCCATTTGCCCCCAGCCTTTTCCAGTCGCTTCTTTAAGATGGATTTGATAACTTTGTTAACAGCTTCGACCTGACCATTTGCTTGTGGATGTGCGACTGCAGAGAACTTTTTATGAATATGAAATCGTTGGCAGAAACTCTTGAACTCTGAACTTTCGAATTGGGTCCCGTTATCGGTGATGATGGTGTGCGGGAGTCCAAATCGGCAAATGATATTGCGGACCACAAAGTTTATCACTTTCTTTGACGTAATCGTTGCGAGAGCTTCGGCTTCAGCCCATTTCGTGAAGTAATCAACTGCAACGATGGCATACTTCGCACCACCTTTTGCCAGAGGCAAAGCGCCAATGATATCGATACCCCACATAGCGAACGGCCAGGGACTGACCATTTGAGTTAACTCGGTAGGCGGGGCTCTTGGAATTCGAGCGTGTTTTTGGCACTTGTCGCACTTCCTGGCGTAATTGGCAGCATCTCGATTTACGGTCGGCCAGTAATATCCATATCTGAGTATCTTCTTAGCAAGCGCTTGTCCACCGGTGTGATCGCTGCATTCTCCCTCATGTACATCATGTAACACTCGTTTGACTTCGTCGTGAGCGATACACCGGAGGAGTGGAACAGAATAACCTTTTCTATACATGATCCCGTCCTGAATGATAAACCGCGAAGCTTTTCGTAGAATTTGCCTTTTCTCATTTCGGTGTTCAGGCAGTATTCCATTCTCAATATAATTTCGATACGGAGTCATCCATGATTCTCTGCTGGGAAAGGTCTCTAACACATCAGTTGTTTTGATTTGATCGATGCTCGGGGAAGGCAAAGTTTCGACCGGGACGAGTCCCATTTGCTGTGCTTCACCTGTGCTGGCCAACTTTGCCAATGAATCGGCCTTTTGATTGCGATCTCGTGGTATGTAGTAAATAGCGTAATAATCAAATTGATCCAGCGCTTCCTGAACTCGGGCTAGATAAGCAGCTAACCTTCGATCTCTCGCTTGATATTCTCCTCGTACCTGACAGACAACCAACTGTGAATCACAATACACTTCTATAGCGATAATTTTCAGATCTCTGGCAAGCTTTAACCCAGCCAACAGGGCTTCATACTCGGCCTCATTGTTGGTTGCGTGAAAATCAAACTTCAAAGCATAGCATATGGATCGACCTTCGGGGGTTTCTAGTACAACTCCAGCGCCCGAACATCGATCGTTTGATGCACCATCTGTATAAAGTTTCCATATATATTCAGGAGACTCGCTGGTTTCAGGTAATTCGTCAGGAACAGTAAATTCAGCTATGAAGTCAGCTAGGACTTGCCCTTGAATGGCTCTCCGCGGAGCATAAGTAATGTCAAATTGGCTCAGTTCAATATTCCACTTGAGTAACCTTCCAGACGTCTCAGGCCGCGTGAGGACCTGTCGTAACGGCTGATCGGTATACACAGTAAGCGGATGTGCTTGGAAATAAGGACGAAGCTTTCTCGAGGCAATGACCAAGCAGTAAGCCAGTTTTTCCAACCTGGGGTAATTTCTCTCAGCTCCGGTTAATCGTTTACTGACATAATAGACCGGTTTCTGCACTCGATCTTCTTCCCGGACCAAAGCAGCACTGATCGCATGCTCGGATACCGCCAGATAAAGGTATAACTGTTCATGATCAATTGGTTTCGACAAAATCGGTGGCGTAGAGAGGTGTAGAACCAGCGACCGGAATGCGCCTTCACATTCCGTGGTCCATTCAAAGTTTCGTTTTCCTTTCCGGATTAGATCAAAGAAAGGAATACATTTATCAGTGGATTTCGAGATGAACCTGCTTAGCGCTGCTACCTTCCCGTTGAGACTCTGGACTTGCTTGATGGTCTTTGGAGTTTGCAAATTCCTTATTGCCCAGATCTTCTCGGGGTTTGCCTCTATCCCACGAGCGTTAACAATGAACCCTAGAAACTTTCCGGATGCGACGCCGAAGTGGCATTTTAGCGGGTTAAGCTTCATTCCATACTCACGCAAGATACAGAACATTGAATTTAAATCCTTGACGTGATCTGTGGAAAATCGGGACTTAACTAACATGTCATCCACATAGACTTCCATGGTCTTCCCGATCTGATCAGCGAACATTCGATTAACCAAGCGTTGGTAAGTTGCTCCGGCATTCTTTAAACCAAAGGGCATGACTCTGTAGCAGTAGAGCCCCAGATCGGTTACGAAACTAGTATGTTCTTGATCGGGTAGATGCATGGGTATCTGATTATAACCTGAATAAGCATCCATAAAGGATAACAATTCGTGACCTGCAGTTGAGTCAACGAGTTGGTCAATTCGGGGAAGTGGAAAACTATCTTTTGGACAGGCTTTGTTTAAATCAGAGTAATCGACGCAAGTTCTCCACTTCCCGTTCGGTTTCCGAACCATTACCGGATTTGACACCCACTCTGGGTATAGAGCATCTCGGATGAAACCATTCGAATGTAATTTGTCAATTTCTTCTTTAAGGGCGGCAGATCTCTCTGGATCCATACCACGCCTCTTTTGCTTGACCGGAACATGTCGCGGATCAATATTTAAAGAGTGACTTGCAATGTTCGGTGAGATTCCGCACATGTCGGAGTGCGTCCAGGCAAAGACATCAAGATTCGCCTGAAGAAATTCAACCAATTCCTGTTGTATCTGTTTTCCCAGTTGAGATCCAACTTTCAGTACTTTTGAGTCGTCACCCTCACTGACCGGGACGTCCACAGTCAGTTCGGCTGGAGACGCTTGATTCTCTTCTACTTCAGCTTTATCTTCGCCATCTCTAGGGTCAAGATCTCTAAGGAATTGGTAGTGGTGCCCGGGCCGGGGCCCAGGCGTTAGCTGTCAATTATCAGAAAAACGGACGCAGAGAGATTCCTCTACGCCCTTTCCTTTCTCCTTCTTCTGTGCTTCTCGCAATTCAGCAACATAACAGGCTCTTCCTGCTGCCTGATCTCCTTGAACGATTCCTATACCATGATCGGTTGGGAATTTTAAAGTCAAACACCACGGGGCAATGGCTGCCCTGAATTCAGCGAGAGCCGGTCGACCCAGGAATGCATTGTACGGTGAAGCAATGTCAAGAACAACAAATTGTAGTAGTCGGACTCTCCTGCGCTCTCCGATCCCCAGTTCCACTGGTAGTTCTACTATCCCAGTAGGTATCGTTGCACTGCCATTGAAGCCATGAACCCGGGATTGGCAGGGTTTCAGGTCCTTTGCTTCCATCTTCATTAAATCGTAAGCACGCTTGAATAGAATGTTTACAGAACTTCCACTGTCAACCAGGATCCTCTTCATCCAAGCAGGACCGACCTGGGCAGATATGACCAGTGGATCAATCGTTGGAGCTTCGATTTTGTCAGCATCTCTGCTTCTGAATATGATATCGTCAGACATCGTTTTTTGTTGCTTAGCCGGGGCTCCATCCTCACAATTACTGCAACATTCGAAGCTCGCATGCCGGATAGAGCTAGCATACGACTCCATTTCCCTCCAGCTCCTGTCCGCTGGATGAGGACCACCACTTATGGTATTGATAACTAGCCTCCCGCCTGTACGAGCGGGTTCCTCTTGTCTTTCCTGATCTTGCGCACGGTTTGGATTCGATGGGCCCGCACCACCAGATTGCGGCGCCCGTACGAATTGATCTAACTTCCTCTCCCTGATCAATTTTTCTATCAGATCTTGCAAATGGCGACAGTCATTAGTATTGTGGCCATAGCTCTCATGAAACCTACAAAACTTTCCCGTCTGAATCTGCCTTTCTGACGACCGCTTCGGAGCGGGTTTCTTATACTGTTCTGTGTTGCAAGTTTGCAAATACACATTTTCCAGTGATGTGTTTAACGGCGTATAACTTTCAAACATCGGAGCCCTTCGCCGTGGGCCCGGATTCGGGTCTCTCTTCTTATTCTGACCATTGCCACCTCTTGGCTGGGTTTGTTTGTTCTGTATGTTTAACTGGACTTTTCCGGAATTGTCACCGGACTGTTTAACTGCGACATTGCTTTGTATTCCCTCACTTCCGGGTTTTGCATCGTCCTGCTTCCTAGACTGTTTCGCGTCCTCTTGCCGTAAGAATTGAGCGGCTTTGGAGTAGAAACGGTCCAACGATGCGGGGGGTTTTCCGGCCAACCAGTTTCCAAATTCAGAATCGGGATCAATTCCCTTTGTCAATGCCATTAAAATCGAGTTGTCGTTGGGATTACTAATTTCCACGCATGCCGCATGGAACCTCTCCAAGTAACGCCTTAATGTTTCCCCACGAGCCTGGGTAACATTGGACAGGGTGTTAACATCTTTGGGTCTGGCAACATGCATACGGAACTGTTCAACAAACTTCTTAGCTAATTGGTCAAATGAAGAGATAGATCTTGGGGGTAGCCTTGTAAACCACATTGTCGCAATTCCTCCCAGTGAAATGGGGAAGCTGCGGCATTTCACTGCATCGTCGGCCCTTGCGGCGCTCATTGACCATTCGTATTTCAGTATGTGCTGATTGGGATCAGAACTTCCTTCGTACATAGGGAGAGTTGGCATTCTGAATCGCCGAGGAGGTTCAGCGTATAGTATTTCGTCCGTGAAAGGAGTATGGCTTCGAGAAATTCCCCAATCGTCATTGGTAAGTCCTTGGCTTTCACGGATCATCTGACGTATCATAGTCGAGATGTCTGGCATTGCTACATTTTGAGCCTGCTGAGCTAAGGTGTGGTCGGGTTCCACAATGCGAGTTTGGACCGGGCGCTGTCGACGGTCCAAGTTTCGCCTCCTTGGCTCAGCGTCTTCCTGGACGTATGGTTCAGAAGTACGCCCTTGCTGTTGATTACCCGAATCTGGAAGATATCGGGTATCGACCCTTGTTTCCGCTGTCGCAGCTGTGACATGATTGTCCGTAGTATATTGTGAAGTGCGGCCACCCCGTGCTGATGGCCCAGCCTGGAAGCTGGTTGATGGTCCTACCCTCAATTGCCCGACAGTCAGGGCGGGCTGATATCCCGTAGTCTGAGCATAATCTCCGTCTAATCGGGGACGGGTAGATCTACGATGATAATCAGACGAGGCAGAACTTTCAGTGGGTGAGCGGGAAACATCTTCCCTTCTGGACCTCCTACGGCCCTGGCGATTCAGTTGATTTGTCAACTCAATATTAGCTCGCAACTGTTCGGCTAACTGTTGCCGACTCTGAGTCAATTCTTGGAGTAACATCTGAAATTCTTGTCTAGTGACTGCCCCAGATGGATCCGAGTGGGCAGTGTTGTCTTGGTTGGGTGGCTGCTGTTGAGCAGGATTCTGTCCATCCCTACCTTCTTGTCCTGGAGCTGCAGAAGTGGTTCTCGTGCTAACCATTTTGAACGATGAATCCTTTTCCTAGATTTTATGCAAATCTGAGTAGAATGGAAGGACTGTGAATCGAAGATTTGGATCTTCCTCTTGGATTTGTGCAATCCGGTATCGACGGTAGATCCAAGGAGCAGGAGAAAAAAGCTGGTTTTTTCTCGGTGAAAGCACCAAAGTGTTTGTACCAAAATTGGGCACAACACTCTTCGGAAGTTTTTGAAGAGATAAAAGTGAAGAACAAAAATTAAAACTGTGGATTATCTAACAAAAACTCCAAATAACAGAAAATAAATTGCAAAGACAAGCGATTTAGAGTGGTTCGGCGTTTCGCCTACGTCCACTATGAAGTTTGATGATTTTATTGCTCGATTACTTGAAGATTACAGTAGTTGATAATGTAATACGACTGAATTCGAATGCTAAGTGTTAATCTAAAGCAGCGACGGTGTTCTGGAGTAAATCTGGCAGAATCTGGACGCTCTTCAGTACTTAGAATTCTCCGACCCCTTTTCTGAATGACCAGGGGGTCTATTTATAGGTGTAGGAGGCTGGTATTTCGCCCAAAATGTGGGGAGACCAGTTCTGGTACGTCAGGGGGCCCACATGGCCGAAATTTAGAGACCCGGGCCCACTTTGGGATCGATTCGACCCTTGGTTCGAATCGATCAAGAAATCATCCAATCGAGCTGAAATTTGGTGTGTACATTCTTCATCATGTATTTGAGCTTCTGTGAAAATTTCATGGGATTTGGACTTGTAGAACTCGAGTTATGATCGATTCAAGTTGGTGTTTTTCGTATTCTGGAGTCGTTCGAATCGATATGCTCTAATCGATTCGTTCGAATCGATCTTCCTGTTGGTGAAGATGGTGACGTGGTGCGCTTTCTTCGAATCGATCCGGTTTCCATTCCTGATTGACTGGGTCGAATCCATGGCTTGGATTCGAAGATGGTGGGTTCGAGGGCAAGCTGTGTCTCATCGATTCGAAGTGAGGTCATGTACCAATCGATTCGAAGTGAAGCTGTGTCTCCTCGATTCGAAGGTAAGCGTCTACGATGGATTCGAAGCAGACGAAAGGGGATGGATTCGAAGGTAAGCGTAAACGATGGATTCGAAGCAGACGAAAGGGGATGGATTCGAAGACGATCGAGTCGACCTTAACCGATTCGAATACAAGGTTGTTTCTTCCATTTTTCATCGGCGATATCTTGAGCGTACGAACTCGGATTGACTTGAAACTTGGATCGTTGGTTCCCACGGCTTTGCTTGACGTGCCTTATCAATTGTAGCCCGATCCGGACCTGAACAAATTTCATCGATATCCGTAGCGATCCTTACGTGTAACCGACTTCCGAGACGATATGTCACCGTTTTCTAGTTAAGTCCTTGGTATTACGGCCTTGCCAAAAGGCGGGATAACAAAAACTCTTTCATCAAAACGATTTCAACTCTATTTTATTACAAAGCTCTTTTTCCTAAACCGTTTTCCAATCTATTAGTATATACAAGCCATTACTTCACTCGGATGAGAAATCGAATTAAACGACTTAGTAAAACGAGTGGTATGAAACACTTGCGTTCACTTCGTCGGTTAGCTCTTGGACTTGTTCGATTGAGCCCCTTTTGTGACAATTTCCTAGTGAAGATCTACAGTTTGTTCGTAAATATTTAAGTTAAGCTAGTGGTTATGGGACATGAAGCTAAACTCATATATTTACTGGCATAGTGTAATTGACACTTCCTAATGATCATGATGATCATTTTTGTGATTTAGACTAGCGATTGAGCGATGTCTCTTTGTCTGCGAGGGAGACTAGACCCCGCTTTTGTGATGTTTCGCCATCACATATATGGGGTAGCACCCCATGGTCTTCGAGCCATTTCTGTGTGGAAATTTAATGGATAGCTTCCATGAGATAGCTTCTCGTTCATGTGTTATACGCGTTGGTGAGTTTTTATGCTCCCGTTCATGTGTTAGGCCTCCCCCTTTTTATGTGTTTATCTGGATTTCTTATGATGATTTCTGGAATTTTGTGCTTCACCAATTTTCGTGATTTCCATTGATAAGTTTTATCAATTTTTGTGCATTGGTGAATTTGTGTGTCATTGACTTGTTATGAATACAAGTTTAGGGTATGATACCCTATTTTATCTTTGAGAAGATTCTTGTGATATTGATTAATCTCTTGTTGATTTTCAATTACATACTTATAGTAGTACGCCATTATGGTTATTACATGTTCATGCCATGTCTATTACTTTATACCATATCATCTGATATTTATAGCTAGACTGATCCGTTTATTATTTTCTTATAAATAATACTCGGGTCAGACCGAGATGTTACAGGTGTTTCTGCTTGACTTCTCTTCAGGATTATTCTGACTTTTGGCTAACTACATAGATTAGTAGTTTTTGGATGTACACATTTGAGATATAGACTCTATGTTGTGTACTTATTCTTTTGTATAGCACGTGTTGCTATTCTTTTGTATTATCGTGGATCTTTCCAACCACTACTCTGATGTACACTTTCATGTGTTATATATATATTCATATCTTTTTCCGCCTTTGTGATATGGATGTCTGTGACTGATTTATGTTATGTTTATTTCTATGTTTGTTTCCGAAGATTACATATAGCCACCGTGTGATAGCTTTGTGTTTATACCGGCATGTCGGATTTCCTCTTTAAAAGATATGCATTCTATTCTATCTGACATATTGGTGCTCGCGCAAAGAAGTTACACGAATGGTCGCTCCTCCACAGCCTTATTCTCCGTGCTAATTGACAGCACTACATCGTAGTGTTCTTGGTTAGCGTGGGTATAGAGGTGGGGCATCACACTCAGTCTGACCCGAGCGTAAAGCAAAACACAAAACACTCGAGTCAGGATTAACATTCTTATATCAATAAATCCGACTCAAGTGAAATAGCAACTGAAATACAAGTAACTCAAAGGATGTTTGGAATAACCATCCTTTAAGGATCCGTTAAACTATCTACTATGTAGTAGTGTACGATAAGTAGATAATGCCTATCAGTAATATAAAATATCAAAATAGTGTTAAGGCGTTACCATTATCCCCCTTAACACATTTTATATAAGCGTTATAGTCTATACAGCACTGTAAACTCCACCGTAAACTAGTGGGATATCAGGGAGTACTCCATAGGTATAACACAAAACAAATCGTAGTGGTCACGTATATAAGGATACAAGTATGACAAGGCACATGAGGCAATACCCAAGATAGTGAAACTACCGTTCGCCTGATCCGGACTGGTGAGAACGCATCGCCGCAACGATCGCAACACCGCGAAACAACACTCCCAAAATTTCGAGGGTGCACCAATCGATAACAAGTAATGAGTAGTTTACGAAGAAGTGTGTTCGCTCGAGGTAGCTATCCCCATTTGGCCCGGCACGGCTCCTGTTTTAGTCATTTCCAATTTGACACAAGTGTTAAGGCTATCCATTATCGTTCTCTTTCTTCAGTCATCACGTACATCATTCCAACCACTTCATTCTGGACCACACTCCGGGTATAGTTATTAAAGTGGTTTTCGGTTTAGACAGAGAGTATGCCCATAACCGATTCCGGTATCTTTAATAACTTTCGTGATTATTACACCGATTAGTCGTTTATATATTTCAAAACCAAATAAATTTCAATTTCAATTAAAATTCGTAAATCAACATTTCATTTGTCTTTCTAAACAATTTCCATAATTTACGTTTCAAACTTCCAAATTTTCATTTCAAAATCTTATAATTCAAATTAAATATTTGATTTAATACAATTCAAGTATTCATTTAAATTCGTATATAAGTTTCATTCCGAAATCATTTAAAATAAATTTAAACTCATTTATCATTTACGTTCAATGCTTGTTAAGTTAATTTATCTTCTAAAACAATTTCCATTTAACCTCTAATTCATTAAATCAATTACTTACGTTCAACTTATTATATCAAAGCTTAAAAATTTAATTAAGTTAAATTTGTCAAATCAAATTCTTTTAAGTTACAAGTCTTACATTTGTTTCAATAAAACACATTTTTATTTCTTGTTAAAGAAATTCAATTCCACTTATTCATTTACTTAGTTACAATTTCAGAGCTCAATTAATAAAGAACTAAATTTCACTAATTCTAGAGGTTCAATTTTATTTAACTATTAAATAATTCGATTTTATTTAATTATTAAATAATTCAATCTTATTTAATTATTAAATAATTTCAAAGCTTAATTATTAAATAATTTCAAACTTAATTATTAATAATTCCAAATTTTAAAACAATGTTCTTTCATCAACTACTATGTTAATATTTTGATTCAGATTATTAAATATTAACATTTCCTTTCGTTAAAATTTAAATTCAAATTTTATCTAAAAACCCTATTATTATTAAATAAAATCTTTATTTCATTTTGAATCAAATTATTGACCAATCGGGTTTATTAAATTTTCTATCCTAAGTCAAAGTTTTATTTGTGTATATATCATTTCAACCCAATTCCATTTTATTTCAAAAAAAATCAAAGCATAGCAAAGGGAACTTGCAGTGTGATAACTGGGATGATGTCAAAGTAAATAAACAAGCAATAACAACAATCCAATAATTAATACAAATAATCCCGAAATAATCGTATTAATTCACATTGTTATTTGTGTAAAGTAATATAATTATTTCTAGAATCCACACTATCATTTCATGTAGATTAAAGATTATTACATTAATGTTTATACGGTTCTTCACTTGATATTTATTGTTCAATTTCAAACTACATCAATTTTACAACGTACATTCAATGGTTCAAGGTGAACATAACCAAATTTCTACGTGTCAATTAATCTAACATTTAAATGAGGTCATATTATGCAAAAGTCATCGAATCGAATTTAACATATACCAAATCTAACTATCCTACGTCAATTCCAATTTCAAATTATTTATCACTTACAACATTAATAATTTAACGTCCAATGTCAACAACAAACAATCAATCATTTAACAACCAAACTGGATTATCATTGTATATATAACAGATATTGGTGTCAGATGTCATAGGTGAACTGATACAGGTAATAGCATATATAACAGTGTAAGTAACTAACAGCAGCATATTTCAATTGTCGTTTCAATTGAAATCAAATTTAATAAATAAAAGAACATTAATCGTGAGTGATTGCTCACCTTTCGAAGCTAGAGAGATGAACGAGAATGGAAGCGGGTTGTGGATCCAAACACGAATACCAAAGCGAAATAAGATGGGCACGAAGTCAACGAACGATGCTGATAAATGGAAATCGCTGAGAATCAAAACATTTCATATATAATTAAATTTCCAAAATCAACATACAATTAAACACAACTCCAATCAAAATAAAATCTATATTTAAACGTGATAAGCGAGATATATATTTACACGCACACCAAAATCTATAAGCTTTTTTTAAATCTTTATATTATAACAACTTACATACGAAAATATAATGTAATACATTACTGTATAAACCAATATAAACAACAACAATGAATTACGTGGTTTTGATAGATTTGCTGTTGTGATGAGAGCACATTAGAAATTCATCCAATGGGGAAAGTGAATTAAAGTTGGAAGTTTTAAATAAAAGAAAATATTTTGAGTATAAATTTATTTAATATTGGAAATACTATTATTAATAGAAAATATGAAAAAGTGAAATTATCTTTAGAATTGCTTGAATGAAAATTATTTGGAAAGAATGGTTTCTAGATATGGTTAAATAAGTGAATTTTGAATATTGATATTTTATTTATTTACTGATGAAAAAAAAATTATTATACAAATGAACTTTATAAAAATGATATTTAAAACTTATATTTTATAGTGATGTCAATTTTATTCGGATCTAAAAAATTGGAAGTTTATGAAAATAATATTTTGTAGAAATAGTAGTTGAATGCAAGTTATTATATGAGAATTATTGTTATGGGAATCATTATATATTGTTAAGTGAATATTTGAAAGTAACATATTTTTGTGTTTGAATATTTTTATATAAAAAGGATTGATGGTAATAATATTTTGGTTTGACGAATTATTTTCCAATAACAATAGTTTTAAAAAGGGGTTTGAAATGTAAATGTAGGTTTTAAATATTTTGGTTAAGGAATTTTATGTTATGGCTTAGACAATTATTTTGATTGTAAATCCTTATTAGGAATATGGAATTATTCAAATTTTTGTTTAAAGGAAATTATAAATTATAAAACATCATTGAAATTATTATTTTAGTTTATTAAAGAAGTTTCAAAGTGATGAATTAGTTATAAAAGAAATTTAATTGATTTCAAATTGAATTAAGGTTTAAAATATAGATTTCCTAGTAATTAAATAAGAGGTTTGCAAATATTTATTTATGGAACTGAAATGGATTTTTAGGAAATAATGGAAATTTTATAAATTGATTTTCTTTCGGTCGGAAATTTATATTTGAAATTGTTTTGAAGATTTTGGGAAAATGTTTTTTAAAACACCTTCCAAATCAATAAATAAAAGAATTGTATGTGTTGATTTATTTATATTTCTGTGTAATGAGGAGTTAGAAGAAATAGAGTTATAGTACCGCCTGGTATGAGATTTTCAGTAATATTTCTCATGTTATTCTTTGGACTTGTTATATAGAATAAGTGTGCAATGATGAGTGTAATTTCTAAGCATTGAGTAATGGGCTAGTAACACCAGGTGGTATGGGACACCTGAGTTGGTATTTGTTTGATTACTTTCTGTAAGTAGATGTCACTCTAACTGGGTCAAGCATACAGGGTATTATATTTTTTTTGATGCACGCTAAGAATGTGCAGGCTAAGAGCCAAAAGTGTTTCCTTTTGTTGTGTGTACTCCTATTATACATCAAGGAGTAAATCGAATTGGCTAGTATCCATCCTTACGGCCTAATTGCAGGGTCGCTCCCCGATTCTGTAGCACACCTGCTACTGTATATGGCTGAGAGCCACTTCCCTTGTGTCACTTAGGCTAACAGTCTGTTACCATTAAGGGACTTGTAGAGTCATGACCAATACATAGCATATTTTTCCACTTGGTGGATATTGGGTCACGATGGCTGTCGAGGTAAATAAGACTATAGAAGTAGTGCTGAGAGCATATGAGGAAGGCCCTTGGTGGAGCCTGAGAGCCGTCATTCTCCGGTATGGTTAGTATCGATAGCTAGCATGAGATGCTACAAACACCTACGTATTTACTTATATGAGATCACTTTTTTATGGCTGAGAGCGACCTGATTATTTGTCGAGACGATGCCGAAATAGTTAATAATGATGCTGAGAGCACATAAAACTAAGTGTCCATATGACCATCCAAATACTAAGAGTTAAGTGAATTTGTAGAGGTCTGAGAAGCCGTATGATTATTTATTTGGTTGAGAGCCAAATCGTATTTAGGAGGTTAAAAGTCTGGATGATGATTATTGTGTGGTTATCGATCTCTTGGACTATTTATGAGACTAGGAGTCTATGTAGTTGTGTAACCCCGTACACATCGATTATATGGCTATTGAGGAAAGCTAGAGATGCTGAGAGCATAGAATCGGACCATGTATATGTCTTTACTATAACGACCCACACCCTAATGGGCCTAAATTTTGACAAAAATCGACACCCAAGTCCATCAAAGCAAAAATTGTTGGATTTAGTACTTGCAAATAAGCATGAGCATTATCAAAGATTGATAGAAATTTAAACTCACAACGCAAACAATAATAGGGTAAGAATACTAACTATGACTACTACCTTGGAATTAATGGTATTCCATGGATAGCAGCTTGTCACATCAGCATCGAGCATGAGAGAAAGAAGACTTCCAACAAAAAACGCATATCCAGCTCCAGTGACATGTTCCTCTAAATTCTATCATGTGGGTTGTAATGATAAGGGTGTCAAAATAACCTTCTACTGACCGGAAAAATATAAATTGCCCATAATATAAACTTATACCGATAGAATACTATTTAATTGTTATCTTCATCAAGGTTAGCAATTCTAATCTAACCTTGCATTGCACACACGATTACTTACTTACCCCTTCACATGGTACGAAATACTAATGAAGCAATATCAACCACACGATACTTCCAAACCCATTAACCACTTAGTACTTCTAAATATGAAGCGGGCTACTATAATAATTTTAAAAGAGAAATAGGCAGACCCTGTCATTTACGACCTTAATTAAGGTAGATCCTATAGGATCGATTTCACCCTAGAGAGGGGGTGAATAGGGTGATACTAAAAATAATAGAAATTAATGCGGAAATATATATAATAATTGCAGCATAGATAATAGAAGAATAATAAAAGCAGAAATAGAACAACACAGATTTACCCAGCTTCGGCAAAACCCTGCCTACGTGTTTCCCCTAAGGTTTCTACTAGAAATTAAGTAGTCAGACGCTTACACACGTAAACTTGCGACACCCACTAATGACTAACCTAACTCTACGCTCAAAACACTGCCACAACTCAGCCACTGCGTTATGAATTCTCGAACTACACCACCATAGTTCGTAACCTAGTCACACGACTAGAAAGTTACACAGTTAAAAAAGGAAATTTACAATTGAAAAATAAAACTAAAACAAAACTCTATTATATAAAACTTAAGCCCAAAATAAAAATAAAGGCCGGCCAACTAATATTAAATCAAAGAGACGTCTCTCTTCTTTTTTATTTTCGTGTAAAACTTCGGTCGTTCCTTTTTCTTATTTTGTGATCGCCTTGTTTCTTTTTCGATCTGGATTAGGGTTTTTTCAGTTTGGAGACGCCGATTTGCAATTGAATGATAAAGGTGATGAGTCCTCTTTGATTAGCTTCGTCAATCAATTCACTGACTTTGTTAACTTGCGGCTACTCCAAATGTCGAGCTCGAATGCGGTACGAGATTTTTGATTTGATTATTCTCTGTTTGTTATGCTTGAACTCGACTTCGATTCGAATTAAAAATTGTCTTCGATTTAATAATATACTCTGGATTTTTGTCTTGAAGTCGAATCACATTTTGCCGATGATGTTAATGGGTATTTATAGGGATCGAACACCCTATATTTTCGTTCATATAAATATGTTTGAATTCTTCATAATTCTTGCTTGGCCATTTGATTTTGCTTAAATGATGAGGATTGCATTGACTTGTTCAATAGTTGAATATTTTACTGATATGCTTTGCTTGGTTACCACGGCTTGCGTTTGATTTTAGAGTATGTGATGCTTGTTCATCACGATCTTTCCATTTTCAAATATTTTTGACTTTTTTTGAATTTATTCATCTCGGCCATGACTTGTTCATTGTAATTCGAATTTTCGTGAATTGCTTTGGTCAGTTCCTATGACTTCGGCATTTGAGATTGTGATAATATTTTTGTTCCTTTTGAACTCTTATTCAAACTGCTATTCAATTCCTCGACTTTCTTAATCCACTGTACACGTGACCATGCCTGAAGCTCTGTTGTATATATTGTTTTTCTGATCTTGTTAACACATTTGAGCTGTTGTCTTGTGGTTTTCATGTGACGGTCTGGTGTAGTATTTTTGGAGTCTAGTGGAACTGGTGTGGTTCTTCTTGAGTATGTTGAACTGCTAGCTCGATCTGGTTGTCACTTCATGTATATATATGTATACATGTATGTAGCTGCTTTGTTTTGTTCACTGCCTAGTCTGCATTGATGTATGTTGATCTGCACACTCATGTTATACATTACTAGTTCACCTGAGTCTGGTTTGAATGGTTGCACATGGTTGGTCTTTTCTGATCTGGGTCAGTTTCTTGTACCATTGATGGTCTTGTTTGGTCTGGTCTGTTCTCCCTACTTTGCACATGTGAGCATGTTGAGTCATTTGTGTTTATCTGGAAGGTTGTATTCATGTTGACTTTGATTGCTCTGTTTCTTTTTCTGGTTCAATTCTTTCTTGGTACTTGTTGTAGATGTTGAAGTTTGTTCTGGTCAGTTGAGGCTGTGTTGATGTTTCTGGTCCATTGAGCTAGCTGCTCCCTTGCTCGAAACTGTTTTACTGGGTATTTCCATGTATATATATACATATATATATATGTATGTATGTGTATATGTGTGTGAAATTGGCGTCAATTCTGGTTTCGAGTGTATGTAGTTTTCATTGGTCTTTGTTCATGCATCCAGTTTCCTACATACTTGTGCTATTATGTGTATGTATATAATTGCATATATGCATACATATAAGTTTGTAGCTCTGGCCAGTTAGTCCACTGTTATATTGCATTGCATCATGTGTTTCATGTTGTATGGATTTGTGATGGTTTGTTGGGTCTGTTCTTTGTTTTCGTTGACCACCATATATACTTGAAGTCTTCTTGTCATCATGCCTGATTGTGTACATTTGAGCTGGTCTTTGGTTCAGATTACATGTGCACTGCCCTGAGTTGAATCCAGCTTTGGCTCAGGTTTGACCTTGTGCTCACATGTCCCTGTAGTTCTAACACGCAAGGGTATATCGGTGTGCACGTCCTTGTGGCATGTACAGTGGTACACTGTGCATGTAACAAGTTGTTCGTGTATGATGGTTTAAAAGAATATGATGACGAACAACCCAAATAACTAAGGCAAATAACATTTTCAAAAACACACACTTTAATTGTACACTGCAAAATATTTCTTTTTCAATTTTACTACATCAGTATTTATTTTACAGATAATTCAGATGCTGGATACAACTGGAATAGAGTTGAAGAAAAAATACGAGTGATGAGTGAATGTAGTGAGGTGACATTGTACATTGAAAAATGTGTTGTAATTGAAATTGTATTGAAATTGAAAATGTGTAAATGTAGTGAGAGCTCAAATTTGTACTATTTGAATTTGTAATAAAATATTTAGTTAAATAAAATATTTGTTTGAATATGAATTCTATGTTATTTATTTTATTCATCAAATATTTATTTAATTATGTGAAAAATAAAATAGTACAATAACAAATACATTTATATGAATATATATATATATGTTTATAATCATCAAACAAAAATCACAGGCTATTATATTCTACAGATCCCGTCATTTAAGACTTATTCCCAAGATGGTTTCATATTAATGTTGTCAATAGTCGGTGGGTCCTAGCTACAAGACCTCTAACCATTATTTAAGGCTTCTGACATTTAATGTCCAATTACTACCACATCTATGGCTCATAAAATCGTAGTCAAGTAATAAACAGTACCCAAGCCACTTAATCCATTTTATTAGAAAATATGCAGACTCTGGTCATTTAAGACCATAACTAAGGGAAACCCCATCATCTAAGACCTATTCCCAAGGCATGCTCCTAAATGGTACTATTAATATTATGGCCTTAACAATGTAAGAGACCGTACCCAAGCTACTTAATACTTCCCAGTGGAAAATAGGCAGACACCGTCATTTAAGACCTACTTCCAAAAGTGCGCTCCTCAATGATACTATCTAGCTATCATTGCTTGTAAGTCTCATTGGACTATTTAATGCTTATTTTATAGGAAAGAAGAGGACATTATAGTCATTTAAGACCCCAAACCTGAAGCGAACCCTTCCTGAGATATCCACTCTAACTCTTTAATTATAAATATGACATTTCATTAGATTACTTCTTTCAGTAGGGATGCGGAACCTTCAGGCACTTAAGTCCTCAACACTGAAGTATACCCTTTTTAGAAACATCCTTATTTATTTATTTGGAACCTCACTAGGTTACTTAACACTTCCATTTAGGGAAGAGGCGGACTCTTCAGCCACTTAAGACCTCAAACAAGAAGCGAACCTTTATGGAGATATCCGTCACCGCTTCTAATTCAAAATTTTGGAACATTTAATACTATCCAATTAGGAAAGCAAGACCAATCTCTCACATTGTCAAAGGTCCTAGGATTAGTGATATCTCACATCAATAGTAAGTACACCTAACTACTGGTAGCCTCAAAGTGAAGGGCAGTCTTCAGTCGAGTGACTCTGCTGACCTCGCATCACTAACCTACTAAGTCCAATTAACCATCCTAAGTCTTTATTTATTATCTTAGGTAGACATTGGACTTAGTTTACTAATTCCCTTTTTATTTAAGGAAATAAGATTTACCTTAAATATTTATCTACCCATAAATCCTCGTTTAATGCTCATAAATGTAGTTTGTCCATAAAATCATAACGGACATTTCCTAAGACATTTATGTATGATTACTAGTTTCAAATTAGTAACATTTATATCTATTCATTTTTATCTGTCCCATTAATCCATTTACCCTATCAATTTATTGCAACTCCCATATTTATTACCATTTGTTGAAGTTACAACCTTTTAAATTCTTTTCTCATTAGTTAATTATCCTAAATGCGAATATTACATGCAAGCATCGTTATTAGTTTTTTATTTAATTATTATAAGTGCAGTAATTCCGTACAATTATTTACTTTTATCAAATATGTTCTAGTTATATATCTTCACTAAAAAATATTTTTCCATGTTAAATTGTTGGAATCATATCTAAAAAGATTATCCGCTATTATTTCCATCATTAGTCCAAAGCAAAAGATTTAACTTTAAACGATTGCATCGTTTGAAATTACAAGGAATAATCTTTTCTTTTTACTACTGAAATAGATAGTGTAAACTTCAATGAATTCATACTTTACACATTTCTTTCTCTTTCTATTTGCATTTATTCTTTGTTAGATCAAATATTGTATTTCTCTAAAATGGAAAGGAATCAAACTAATTTACAAATATTAAGCGGATCGAAATTCCAACAATTCTAAATATAGAAAGTTTTATATTCTAACAAGAATAGGGTAATAATCCAAATTTATAACATTATTATACAGCCTATTTCATATCTAGAATAAATTTCACACAAATCAATATTCTAAATTCATACTTTTTCGACTAATTTCCAGATCAGGTTGTATACAATTCTAAATCAATTCATAAAAACAAGAATATGTAGGCGATATTTATTATATTCAGATCGTATTCAATTTGTTGCCTACAACTCATAAAAAATTATCCAATTAGGCATAAAAAATCAAATAAGCACCAACGGGATAATTTCCATATTATAAAAATCTATAAAATTTCCCATTCATCTTTTAAAAGCAATCTAAATCTCCAGATCTGAAGTAGAACCTTTGATTCATCTCCAAATCCTTTTTAATCTAAGAGATATGTATAAATGGGTATATACATACATTAGAATTACAGATCTGAGAAGAGATTTGGGATTGGGAGAGAAAATAGATACAAATATATATAATATAAATTGCCTAAAATACGCATGTGGTTGATTCTCTTCTCCTTTTTATTAGATTTCTACTCTTCTCCAATTTGTATGAATATAGATACAAATTTTTTATCTTTATAATTTAGAAAGAAAGTGGAGAAGAACAATGGCAAAGCTTCGCTACTGCCTCCATAAAAATATAAGTAGAGAGGGGAGGGTTAGACCTGAATTTATAAGCGCTGGAATCAATCAGAACCGTTCGATCGAAATATATTAAACTTAGGTCATTACGGCCTAGGTTTACTGGATCCGCCGGGTCAACGCTGGTCGACCGCCTTTGGATGACCGGTCGACCATTGTGGGTTGACCGTCGCCAATAATGGGTCGGCTTGTGGGCCTCAATAATTAATATAAAATGTTAATTTCTTCTTATTTAATTATTTTGATTCTGAGTTCGTTTTTTCCGTAACTTCTTCGTTTGGACTCCGATCGTAAAACTCCAGATATGAAAGTTGCTTAGAATTTCACCATGAACTAAATGGTGCAAGTTTTGTGGTCAAATTCTATCGTTTGCACAAACTACATTTTCGGAGCCGAATTGTAATGGCTCGGATTTTCGACCCTTGAAAATCGACATCAATACGTTCACTGTATAGCATGTCGAGCAATCGAGTATCGGAAATACCAAATCATTAGGGTGAAGAAGAAAAAGATAGAAGGAAATAGAAACAATAACATAGAATCTCACAATCGTGGTGAAACAAAATATAATATACAATAACAGATCTTTATACAAGGGAAACTGTAACTATTGATATACATACAATCAACAGAGTACAACAATCAATACATCAATATGGATAGTTATTATAACTTGTCCTCACCAGTGCTGACTATACAGTCTACACACACAGCGAAATATAATCAAGTACGTGATATACGACTGAAATCCTCCAGCTCATCTCCTCAGCTCCATAACATCCTAACCTGCATCTGTAATACTCGATCTGACCCGTGCATTATAATAAAATAACACCCGAGTCAGTCTGGAAAACCAACGTGAGAAAACACACTAAATTTGAATTATTACTATTTTCAAAAATCCTTTGAAAAACAAAGGTATCTCATAAGACCACGTCACACATAAATACGATGGGTTTTTACCCTACGATAACCAAAACATTTTATATCAAAATCATCTGATATTATGGTGTTTATAGAAAGTAAATTAGAAAATAGCTGAAATGCTTGCATCTCACGTTTCAACATAATTGGGCACAATCAAAACCGTACAGGCTCGTAGTGGATATTGGATTCCATACATTGACTAGGCTATTGGGGTACCGCCCGTTACAGAACACCTCTAGAATAATGTACCAAGGACCTCGCCTGGATCCCCTGCCAACACAGGACCGGCCTACCCCTAACCTGGATAGTACCGAATATGTTATCACCCCAAGTGTTCCCACCCTTATTGAGCGCTCTCTTTTTCATGCACAACCATATCCATAATTATTTTATAATTTATCGGAGGGTATCTAGAAGAGTGATAACATACCCTAATTGGGTGCGACCCACTTAGCTCTGTTGCATCTCCCTTGTTTTAGTCATTCCCGGTTGATGAGGCTTTAGGCTACGTTTACCTTTAGAATAGCATTCACACTCGGAATGCTAACACAGCCTTCCAAGCAATGATAGCTTTCGTTCATACAAGTTGTTCTGGGTCTGAACAAACCGAATCTCCAAATCACTATCTCCATTAGCTTCTTGATTTCACAATTCATAACGCATAAACCGGATCGAAGTGGTTTTTGGATAATTAAATCTGATCTCGATCTCTTCGAAACGATCAACGAATTTGGCCAAATTTGATAGTCGGATATTTAACTATCAAATAACATCCATAAGCAATCACTAGGCCCATTTTATAGATTTTCCAAAGTATTTATTCAGAATACCTTTCAAAGATATATATTCAATTTCTTTCAATATTTCAGTATTTTGAAAACAGTTTCAAATACTATATCCATACCACTATATTTTCAACCATATCATTACTTAGAGGTAATTCCAATTCAAATTTATTGTCCACTACTCAGAAAATATTTCTATATAATCCCTTTCGTAGTTGATATACTACCAAACCTTCCACTCCAATGCTTAGAAAGATATGACTAGTTATTTTCCAAAACCTTTTATTTACCATACTTAGGAAATATTTCATTTATTTCCTATTTCTCCAAAATCATTTACAATTTAATTGTAAATTTCTTAACTCACTTATAACTGAATCTATAAGTTTTCAGGATTTTATTAACTTCCTTTAAACTTCCCAAAATCGGTTTCACTTGCCTATAATTCCAACTACCCATTTCCAACTTCTTTTATGAATTCTAATTCATCTTTTCGAAGTTCTTTTATTTCAACTATTCGGAAATTTACTTAAGTT
Organism: Allium fistulosum; assembly: GCA_030737815.1. Lineage (NCBI taxonomy): Eukaryota > Viridiplantae > Streptophyta > Magnoliopsida > Asparagales > Amaryllidaceae > Allium > Allium fistulosum. The sequence goes on from CM060906.1 coordinate 741,058,717, forward strand.
TCTAGAATTCCACTGTAAGATTTCTCTTATAAAAATCATATCCGTTAAATAACCTCGTTTACCAATCTCGAGAGCATTTATAAATAAATTACAATTATTTTGAAACTCTATATACATAATAAGTATTTTTAAGGAATAATAATTTATTTATTTTAAAAAAAGTACGTTTAAGTAATTATTTAAAATATTTAAAACACTTTAAATAAACATCATAACTCATTTTCAAATCATTTTTTAAATAAAACTAATCGATTTACAAAGCTGATTATAAATAATTAGAATTCATTTCAATTAATATTAAATATTTGAGTAACTAGCTTTTTCGAAATATTTAAATCTAAATAATGGTTTTTAATCTACATAGTTAAATAAATAAGAATCTCATTTTAAAAGAATTTTAATTTCTTGACAAAAATTTATTTAAAATTCCAACATTCAAATTTCAATTTATAAATTCCTCTCGATTAATATCACATTGATTACATCGCAATTTCATAATCATCCTCACATTAAAAATAGATTCCACTATTCCTTTTCCAAACGATTCTTCACTTCTCGTTATACATTCACTCTTGTGAATTTATATTTTCACTTTATCAATGAAAATCATTTTTACTTTGTTTGTAAACCCCTCTTATAATTGATAGTTCATTCGGATTTCACTTGTTTATAACATTCCCATTTATAACTTCATTTTAAAATCTATTACCTTATAAATCCCATTTATTTTCCAAAACTATTTTAAATATGGTTTTTTAACTTCTTATCCCTATTTTTTTTAAAGTGTCATTTTAAAATTCATTGTTAAAAATCCCCTATAAAAATTATTTTAAAATTTCTATTTAAATACTCCTACGGATAGTTAAGTACAACCCGAAATTAATTATTGTTTTATCCAAATCAATTTCTTTAAAATAATCTAAATTTCGATATAAATACTTGATATTCCAAATCTCCTTTTAATTCCTTCAAATTCAAAAATAATATTTATGGTATTTAAAATACCACAATTTAGGCTAGTGCTACTATAGCATTCAACATTCAAATCACATAACAATCTATAACAGATTATTCAATTCCAACATATATCACTACATATGAAAATAAAAATCAACATTTGTGAGGAATCCAGTTGGATCCCTCCAACTTGTTTCCTGCATCCACAGATGTTAGATAACATAAAAAAGTACCAATCCCACTTCAAGGGTGATATCGCGGTATATGGGGGTCATCCGCTATTATGCGGGTCGCATAGGGTCTCATCCGCTCCAACGGCGGGAAATATATCCAACTACTAATATATATATATATATATAACATCCAACTAATAATAATTTATAAATTCATCCAATCATTCAATAATTAATTTTCAACAATTTAAATTTAAATAGTAATCCGAGATGAGTGAGATTTTACTCACCTTGATTTTTAATTTTTGCTGATCATTCTAATTTTATATTAAATCGAACTGACGTTCGATTTAACCCAAAATCATTGCTGACTCCAAACGACCGCAAATCAAATTTAGTGCATTGAATATGTTCATATGATCCCAACGAAATTTGTTTCATGATTTTTGGACCTCGTACAAGCAAATTTATGAATTTTATAAGATTCAATTAATCAAAAACAATTAATTTACTAATAAATTAATTTAAATCCGTTAATTACCTAACTAACTTTCTCACGTGAATCTTCCTACAAGCATACGGAAGAGAAACCCACGCCTGTAGCCATCGCCTCCACCAGATCGAGCGCCTCTGTAGTTCGCCCAGCCTCTCTTTGCCGCAACAGCAGCACAACCCCCCTCCTATCGTTGACCTCCTCAAAGTCGCCGCCCTGTACTACCGCTGCGTCGAACCTTAACCCTTCTCTTCCTCTATGCACGCCACTTGAATCCATGCCCCAAACAACAACTAAAACCCATAACCACTCACGCTCACGCGCCCACACAAAATTCGAGCCAAACCCCAAGTTGCGCACACCATTCAACGTCGTTCCCCTTCGTTCGCCGCCTGCAGCACCGTCATGTTTCCCTCATGTTGCCACGCGCCTGTACTAATCACTCGATCGTGAGTTTATCTTTCCATGATTTCTTTTTTATATATAATACACGATTTGATTCTTTTGAAGGAAGAAAAGGGCAGACTTATGTGATTTAAACCGGAAGGGTAAGTACGAATCTAGGTAGAGTGGCTCGATCAGAGTGTAGGGTGGCTGCTCAGAGTAGGGTGGCTTGAGTTTGACCTTTGATTGATTTTATAAATATACATTCAAATATCTCATTTTACATACCAAGAAATTTTGAACTCCTATTGAGGCGTGCCGCCTGGCGTTCATAATGTTATAACTTTATTTCGAACGCAGTGGAACAAGTTCCAAAGTCTAATTTGATCGTATAGAGAAGATAGCTTTTTAAATCGACTGTTTAAATTAAATTCAATTAAATTATTTCCAGGCAATCTAAACGCTACAGAAATTGAAATCCGATAATAATACACTATTACGGATCCAATGGAACTAGTTTCGTTTAATTTCGTGACTGTGCCCCGGATCGATATTTTAACGCGTCGATTAAACCGCGATTTTCAAAATTTACGAAATCACTTGAAATTTCAGTTTAAAAATCTTACTAACTAAATTCTAATTCAAATAGAATTTATATCAACATTAGAAATTGTTCCGATTCAAATTCAATTCAAATTTCAGTTATTCATCATTTTCGTATCTCGATAAATTGCTATATTTGAAATTTTGAACTCATTCTATAATTTTCAACCGAAATCTTCATATTCAAAATCAATTTATATTCCAAATCCAATATTTAAAACCATTTAAATATTCAAAGTCAACGACAGAAGTTCGGGTCGTTACATTCCTCTCCCCTTAAAAGGATTTCGTTCTCGAAATTGCTAAGGTAGGATGAATGATCCAAACCCACTACTTTTCAAAAACCCACTTAGTTAAAATTCGATATTTCACCTTTCTAATCTTTTAGTTCATCTAAAACATTTAGTTTCCATTTCTAATTCAAAATTCCTTATTTTCAATTACAATTTGAAAATCAACTTCTAGTTAACAAAAAAATTCCTAAAAAAATTTAGCACCCTAAATTTTTGAAAATTTTTGGCAGAGTATCCCTTGTATGAGGAGCCTTTTGCAATATAACAAAAATAATAAAAATATATACATCGACCCACACGGTCGGAAAACATAATATATATCAATATTTATATTATTGTTGTATTTAATCCGAAAACATACCTTATATTAGCGTTATTAAACGAGTTCGCTTAATTTATATGACATTACGCAACCCAAATCTAGCCCAATAGCCTCCTTGTACCTATACTTACTTAATTTAAACACGTAAGTCCCAAAACATGAAATTTAATAACATTTCATTTATTTAAATAGTCAAACACATACTTTGCACAACTAACATGTTAAACATGTATTTATAAGCCATCACAAGGTTCTAGCATGAATTTATCCACTTTCAACTGATTTATATACCTTTTATTTGAATTCTAATAATCCGCAAACAATTTAATTGCATTCGATACATATTTGCACATGTTACATTCATATCCATTTCAAATTGATTCCAAATCAATTTATTCACTTACCATTAATTCACCCGATTTTGTTTACTTCCGTTTACGTCAAACGACAATTTTTCCATGCCAATTCGGTGATATTCATTTAATAAAATAGTCACTTAAGCTTATAAACCATTTTCAATTGATTTTTAAATCAATCAGTTAATTCTATTGATTCATATTCAATTTTATTCACAAAACCTTATTGTCTCAATTTTATATTCAACAACAATCTAGCCCATGACAATTTATTTATGAACCATTTCATAAATTTATTTGAGCCAAGCCTTCATCCAAATATATTAACTTAAGTTAATTCATTTATTTCCAATTAATTCAACTATATAACTTAAGTTTACTTCCCATTGTAATAAAATTTCATTTCAAGTTTAGATTGATTCTTATTCAAACTATTCATCCCACCTCACTCAGGTCTCATTCCAATATCTGGTTCACTAATTAATTAATCTAATTAGTTTACTTTCATTTTATACCTCCCAATTAGATTTTTATATCAACAATCACTCCATTTAATTTACTTGAGTTCAAATTCATTTTATAATTCAGGTTTGGATTTTTATTTCTTCACCAAAATATCAAACCATTTTTATTTTCTTTTTTTTATTCCACCTTTAAATTTTATAAGTTACACTACTTATTTTTCACCTTTCCATCAATTTCTATACTCGGGTATATCCACATTTTATTTAACTCAAGATTATACATCACTTTATAGCTTAAATATATATTTATTCCATTAATTCGTTAATTCTTTCCATTATCACCATTACTTCATTCATTTATTTCATTTAATTTGCTTAAGTTAATTCCCAATTCATTAATCCAGTATATTAATTCAATTCGAATCCAATCAATTAAATTTCTAAAATTTAATTCATTCAACTTAACTTAAGTCAAATTCCATTTAATTTCATATCTCAACTTTTAGATTTCCTTTCTTATCTATGTTATTTCTCAAATTATAAGTTCAAAACTTTTTATATAATGATTTCACACATCATTAGATGAAATTCCAGAATTTAAACACGGGGATTTATTTTAAATCCTTTTGAAACCATAAATATATAACTCTTTGTTTCAACAAACCATCTTCTTGGAATTTTACAAAATCAACTCGGTTTCATTCAAAACAATTTCCTTTGGAATTTCTGAAACAATATTTGTTTTCAAAAAAAATCTCCATATCAAATTACTATGGTAGCAATTCATCACTTAGAAACTCAAAAATGAACACCGATGATGTCGCGATCATCATCGGAATTATTTTCGAGCGACTGAAGTGAGTTCAGTGCTATATCACTTTCAAAACCCATTTAAAACAATTTCCATTCAGAAATATTCCAAATAATATTTCTATTATTCATTTCAAAACACTTTGGAAAATATTTCCAAACTTTCCAAGATCCCAAAATTTCCAAATACTTAGTTCAAATCCATTTAAAGCATTTTCCAAAATTTTCGGGGGATAAAATTTCAAATTCTGGTTTGAATCCAATTCTAGTTTTAACTCATTTGTATAACTCATACTTATACAATTTTCATTTGGTTATATAAACCATTCCAAATTTTATAATCTTATTTTGATTATATAATAACAATTGAACATATCACTATAATAATTTCAAAAAATTATTTCCTTTATATCAAAAATATAATTTGGATAAAATTATTTCATTTACCCCATTTCAAAACAATACTTTGTCGAATTTCTCTATTCAAGTGTTAAGAAACCAATATCGATATAGTTGTACGAAATGTGCCGACCAGAGTTCATAAGCCACTCAATAAATTAACCAACACAATACAAAACAATTTTTATTCACTAACAAATATGCGCTCGTATCTATTAATACACTCAAACTCAATCTAGGGTACTACTGGCCCTATCTCTAATGAGTAATCCCCACCAAAGCCAAGGTTATCGCTTAACCTTTAGCTCTGATACCAAATGTAATGGCCTGGATTTTTGACCCTCGAAAATTGACATCAATACATTCACTGTATAGCATGTCGAGCAATCGAGTGTCGAAATTACCAGATCATTAGGGTGAAGAAGAAAAAGATAGAAGGAAATAGAAACAATAATACAGAATCTCACAATCGCAGTGGAACAAAATATAATATATAATAACAGATCTTTATACAAGGAAAACTTTAATTATTAATATACATACAATCATCAGAGTACAACAATCAATACATCAATATGGACAGTTATTATAACTTATCCTCACCAGTGCTGACTATACAGTCTACACACACAGTGGAATATAATCAAGTACGTGATATACGACTGAAATCCTCCAGCTCGTCTCCTGAGCTCCATAGCATCCTAACCTGAACCTGTAATACTTGGTCTGACCCAAGCATTATAATAAAATAACACCCGAGTCAGTCTAGAAAACCAACGTGAGAAAACACACTCAATTTGAATTATTACTATTTTCAAAAATCCTTTGAAAGACAAAGGTATCTTGTAAGACTACGTCACACATAAATACGTTAGGTTTTTACCTTACAATAACCAAAACATTTTATATCAAAATCATCTGATATTATAATAGTGTCTATAGAAAGTAAATTAGAAAATAGCTGAAATGCTTGCATCTCACGTCTCAGCATAGTTGAGCACAATCAAAACCGTATAGGCTCGTAGTGGATATTGGATTCCATACAATGACTGGGCTACTGGGGTAACTCCCATCATAGTACACCTCTAGAAAAATGTACCGAGGACCTCGCCTGGATTCCTAGCCAACACAGGACCGGCCTACCCCTAACCTGGATAGTATCGAATATGTTATCACCCCGGGTTTTTCCCACCCTTATCGAGCGCTATTTTTTTCATGCACTACCATATCCATAATTATTTTATAATTTATCCGAGGGTATCTAGAAGAGTGATAACATACCCTAATTGGGTGCGACCCACTTAGCCCTGCTGCATCTCCCCTGTTTTAGTCAATCCCGGTTGATTAGACTTGATGCTACGTTTACCCTTAGAATAGCATTCACACTCAGAATGTTAACACTGCCTTCCAGGCAACGATGCAATGATAGCATTCATCCATACAAGTTGTTCTGGGTCTGAACAAACCGAATCTCCAAATCACTGTCTCCATTAGCTTCTTGATTTCACAATTCGTAATGCATAAACCGGATCGAAGTGGTTTTTGGATAATTAAATTTGATCCCGATCTCTTCGAAACGATCAACGAATTTGGCCAAATTTGATAGTCGGATATTTAACTATTAAATAACATCCATAAGCAATCACTAGGCCCATTTTATAGATTTTCCAAAGTATTTATTTAGAATACCTTTCAAAGATATATATTCAATTTTTTCAATATTTCAGTATTTTGAAAACAGTTTCAAATACTATATCCATACCACTATATTTCCAACCATATCATTACTTAGAGGTAATTCCAATTCAAATTTCAATTATTCATCATTTCCATATCTCGATAAATTACTATATTTGAAAATTTAAATTCATTCTATAATTTCAACCGAAATCTTCATATTCAAAATCAATTTATATTCCAAATCCAATGTTTAAAACCATTTAAATATTCAAAGTCAATGATAGAAAAATCCGGGTCGTTACACGAATTAATTAACTAACTAATTAAATAACTACCGTCAAATTACGAGGTGTTACATTCTTCTACCCTTAAAAAGAATTCTCCGTGAAATTTCACTAATTATTAAATCATGGTTTTGGCTCCTAATTACCTTAAACTACATAACTAATGAGTGTACAACCAATTTTGCAACCAAACATGCATAAGTGCATAGTGTATAACTGGATAACCACATAGAAAATATGTATGCCAAATAATTCTAAATCGGATGCCTCTATACGAATGCATTTCTTTTGAAAACATTTTTGAAAACATAATGCAAACAACCTACATATATTTTGGCGGTTCTATATGTATGCAGCTTTTTGAAAAATCTTTTCAACCAAAACCCGCATACTCCTACAAATAAAAGTATGAAGCAGCCAATTTTGCATCCACTTCCTATCATCCAATACTCTAATGCGTCGAAAAATCGCTTCCTAAACTTTACTCCTACACCTGATAAAGGAATTGAGGCGGAGAATTTAACATTCTTACCGCACTATAATCTTGCCCTTCCCGTAGTATAGTGGAAATTTCTTCACTGCCCTAGATTCACTTCAAATTTTTCGTGTACAAAGCGCATAAAATGCTTATTATCAAGCTCAAAAATGGAACTAAGTCTAAAATTAGACTTGCAAACGTCATCGACAAGGTATGAAAATAGAAATTCCAAGGCCAAAATAGCTTTTCACATTCCTTCGGAGTGGAATTACAACTACCTCTATAATCGAAACTCTTAGAATCTAGTGTAAAAATATAATATTACTAGACAGGAAAGTACGAATACATTCTATCAATATATCCTTGATCTACTAACCTAGGCTTTGATACCAAATGTAACAACCTGCCCCCTTAATGGGCCTAAATTTCGACAAAAACTAAAAATCAAGTCCATCAAAGCACAAATCGTTGGATTTGGTACTCACAAATAAGCATGAGCATTACCATAGATTGATAGAAATTTAAACTCACAGCAAAAACAATAATAGAATAAGAATAATAATTATGACTACTACCTTGGAATTGATGGTATTCTATGGATAGAAGATTATCACATCAGCATCGAGCATGAGAGGAAGAAGACTTCCAATAACAAATCACATCCAGCTCCAGTGACATGTTCCTCTAAATTCTATCTAGTGGGTTGTAATGAGGAGGAGGTCAGAACAACGTTCTGCTGAATGGAAAAATATAAACTATCCATGATATAAACTTATACCGATAGGAATTCATTTAATTGTTATGTCCATCAAGGTTAGCAAATGTAATCTAACATTGCATAAACGATTACTTACTTACCCCTTCCCAAGGTATGAAATACTAATGAAACCATATCAACCACCCAATACTTCCAAACCCATTAGCCACTTAGTACTTCTAAATATGAAGTGGGCGTTTATAATATTTTAAAAGAGAAATAGGCAGACTCTGTCATTTACAACCTTAATTGACGTTGACCTTATCATTTAAGATCTACTCCCAAGGTAGTTTCCTATCAATGCTGTCAATGGTCAGTGGGTCCTAGCTACTAGACCTCTAACCACTATTTAAGGCTTCCGACATTTAATGTCCAACTATTACCACATCTATCGTCGGTAAAATCGTAGTCATGTAATAAACAGTACATAAGCAACTTTATACCTTTTTTAGAAAATGGACAGACTCTGGTAAGACCTTAACTAAAGCAGACCCCATCATTTAAGGCTTATCCCCAAGGCATGCTCCTAAATGGTGTTATTATTATTACGGCCTTAGCAATGTAAGAGAATGTACCCAAGCCACTTAATACTGTAGTGGAAAATAAGCAGAGCCCGTCATTTAAGGCATACTTCCAGAAGCATGCTCCTCAATGGTACTATCTAGCTGTCATTACTTGAAAGTCGCATTGGGTACTTAATACTTCTTTTATAGGAACGAAGAAGACTTTATAGTCACTTATGACCCCATACCTGAAGCGAACCCTTCCCGAGATAACCACTCTCAACTATTTAATTATAAATATGGCATCTCATTAGGTTACTTCTATCGGTAAGGAGGCGGGCCCTTCAACCACTTAAGACCTCAACACTAAAGTAAACCGTTTTTAGAGACATCATTATTTATTTATTTGGAATCTCGCTCGGTTACTTAAAACTTCCATTTGGGAGAGAGGTGGACCCTTCAGCCATATAAGACCTCAAACTAGAAGCGAACCCGGAGATATTCCTCACTGCTCCTAATTCAAATTTTAGACCATTTAATGCATTCCATTTAAGAAAGCAAGCCCAATCGCTCATGTCGTCACGGGTCCTAGGATTAGTAATATCTCACATCAGTAGTAAGTACATCTGGCTGCTCGTAGCCTCAAAGTGAAGGGCAATCTTCCTTCAAGTGACTCTACTAACCTACTAAGTCCAATTAACCATCCTAAGTCTTTATTTATTATCTTAGGTAGACATTGGACTTAGTTTACTAATTCCCTTTTTATTTAAGTCAATAAGATTTACCTTAAATATTATCTACCCATAAATCCACGTTTAATGCTCATAAATGTCAGTTTGTCCATAAAATCATAACAGACATTTCCTAAGACATTTATGTATGATTACTAATTTCAAATTAGTAATCTTTTATATCTATTCCATTTTTATTAATCTCATTAATCCATTTACCTTATCAATTTATTGCAACTTCCATATTTATTACCATTTATTGGAGTTACAAACTTTTAAATTCTTTTCTCATTAGTTCATTATCCTAAACGCCAATATTACGTGCAAGCGTCGATATTAGCTTTTTATTTAATTATTATAAACACTACGTATAAATATTTACTTTTATCAAATATATTCTAGTTATATATCTTCACTAGAATATAATTTTCTATGTTAAATTGTTGGAATCATATCTCAAAAGATTATCCACTGTAGTTTCCGTAAATTTGTCCAAAACAAAATATTTAAATTTAAGAGATTGCATTGTTTGAAATTATAAGGAATAATCATTTCTTTTATTACTGAAATAGACAGTGTAAACTATAATGAATCCATACTTTACGCATCTCCTTCCCTTTCTATTTGCATCTATTCCTTGTTAGACCAAACGTTGTATTTTTCTAAAGGGAAAGAAATCAAACTAATTTACAAATGTTAAATGGATCAAAATTCCAACAATTTCAAACATAGAAAAGTTTATATTCTAACAAGATTAGGGTAATAATCAAAATTTATAACATTATTATACAACCTATTTCAGGACTGGAATAAATTTCATTCAAATCAATATTCTAAATTCATACTTTTAGGACTGATATCCAGATCAGGCTGTATACAATGCTAAATCAATTCATAAACAAGAATATGTAGGCGATATTTATTATATTCAGATCATATTCAATCTGTTTCCTATAACTCATATACAATTATCCAATTAGGCATAAAAATCAAATAAACATCAATGGGGTAATTTTCATATTTTAAAAATCTATAAAATTTCCCACTCACCTTTTAAAAGCAATCCAAATCTCCAGATCTGAAGTAGAACCTTTGATTCATCCTCAAATCCTTTTTAATCCAAGAGATATGTATAAAAGGGTATATACATACATTAGAATTACATATCTAAGAAGAGATTTGGGATTGGGAGAGAAAATAGATACAAATATATATAAATATATAAATTACCTTAAATACGCATATGGTTGATTCTCTTCTCTTCTCCTTTCTATTAGATTTCAACCCTTCTCTGATTTGTATGAATATAGATACAAATATCTTATCTTTATAATTTAGAAAGAAAGTGGAGAAGAAGAAATGGCAGAACTTCGCTATTGCCTCCATAAAATATGAGAAGAGAAGGAAGGGCCAAACCTGTATTTGTAAGTGCTAGAATCAACCAGAACCGTTAGTTCGAAATATATTAAATCCGGGCCGTTGCGACATAGGTTATTGAAGCCGCCAGGTCGCCATCGATCGACCGCCCTCGGGTGACCGGTCGACTGCTAGGTTCGACAATTCCTAATAATGGGTTGGCCTGTAGGCCTGGGTAATTAATATAAAGCGTTAATTTCTTCTTATTTAATTATTTTCGTTCCGAATTCATTTTTCCTCCATAACTCTTCGTTTGAACTTCGATCGCAAAACTCCAAATATGAAAGTTTCTCAAATTTCGCCATGAACGCAGTGTGCAAGTTTCATGGTTAAATTCCATCATTTGCACAAATTCCATTTTCAAAGCCTAATTAATTAACTAACTAATTAAATAACTAACGCCAAATTACGGTGTGTTACAGATCTCCAGAAGCAAATCTCTAATCTAAGGTGCTAATCTTACTAATCTTCCTCTATCTGCATGTTTTGGGTAATTAAGGTAGGTATTAGGATAACCTTTTAAGCTACAAAATAATTAATGAGGTTTTCTCTCTATTTTTGGGAAGTGTGAAGTAATGGAGAGAAGTCCCATCAGCCCCAACCTCATGCTAATCCCAAAATTGGCTTCGAGCCTAAACATTAACCCACTAATTATCCATTAAGTTGATTAAAATCAAATGAAACTTCAAACAGCCATAACTCCCTAACCGTTATCGGTTTTCCTATTATGGCCACTTTACGGAAAGATAAACCATCATCCTAATCTAATGGAAGTAGTTTTACACCCCAATTTAGTCCATATCAAAAGTTATAGGTCATAAGATTCTCAAGGTCAAAATCATCTGATAAAAATTCTAAGAATGGAAAATGGCTCTAGTAGTCGTTTCCCAAAATCATAGAATCGTACAACCTCATATATATAATATTAATATTCTACAATCCCCCAATATGTAGAATACGAGTCATTACAAATGTGTTTCAATTTCTATTGACCATATTGATGAGTTTTTCATGTGGATCTAGTCAATGGTTTTTTGATTTCGCAAAACTTCCGTGTAATCAATGTCTTCAAAATTTTCATGTTTTCCATATTTTTAGATGATATGTTTCTGATCTGCTTACGTTATCTGTGTATTCTATATTGTTACCAATGTGTTTGGATATTGCACCTTTTTCAGAAGCATTAATTTTGCCGAAATATGCATTCTTCTCAAAAGTCATCATTTTCACTTGTTGAATAATGTTAAATTGGCACTTTACTTTCAAATCGAATATTGGAGAGTGGAATCTTTTTCTCCCTCTAGACTTTCTTTGAGGCACTATTCTCAATTTTGTGCCCAAAACCTACATGAACCATGCATCTAGGTGGTTTCCATTCATATCCAATTTTTTGTACTATGTATTCAACATCATTGATTATGATGAGTGCTTCCTCTATGTAACAACCCACCATTCTAAAACATCCTGATCCACGTCTAAAAGTGGAACTAACATCGTAAATGTTATTGATAGTGGATCGTTTTGAAGTAAAATATATAAACATATCACAAAGCTATCTATAGTATTCTATAGTTTCTGAAACTCACTGCGGAAAAAGTAAAATATAATAATCAGTAGTACAATAATACCCAAAAAAAATAAAAAAATTTCAAATAAACTTCTACTACAACATTTCTGTACATTAGTAACAAAAACGATGCATTTTCTTAGAATAACTTGAATGAAACAATAGATAGAAAGATAAAGAATGCGTGGATCTCCATCGCAACATTGTGCCTCCAAGTCACCATTAGTCCTCTATGTCGACCTATCAAAGTATAACTAAATAGAAGAAAATGATCGAGGGGGTGAGACATAAGTCTGGTGAGTGAAATGCCTCTTATAAGTGTATAATACTAATAAGTAATTAAAACAACACTTATGCTCGAACACCATACCTTAACATGTGTCACCTACAGTCAACAATCAGCTAAACACAATATGATACTATAACTATAGTGACATCATATGCTAAGGTCTAACTAAAATCTATTCTTGGTCTAATCATGTGCATACTACTGAGCTCAAGGTCTCAACTCGTATGCAAAAACAACTATGACTCGGTTGAGCCTAAAGTTCTAGCTCGCCATTGCCTAAACATATGCACATGATCGCGCCTAAAGTCCCAGCTCATATGTTGAAAATGATTGTGATACAATTAAGCCCAAAGTCCCAACTTGCCTTTGCCCCAAGCCCATAATGTCAGCTCACATGTTGAAAATGTATGCCCACGACCGAGCCTAATGTCTCAGCTCATATGTCAAAAACATATGCACATGACTAAGCCTAAAGTCTCAGCTCGTATGCTAAAAACATATGCATGTGATTGAGCTTAAAGACTTAGCTCATATGCCGAAAATGTATTCGCATAACCGAGCCTAAAGTCTTAACTCAAATGCCAAAATTTCATGTGAATGTTGAAGTCAAGTTCATGCTAGATATTCACCTAATGGATCATGCCTACTACATTTATGAAGTTACTGGATCATGCCCCAATGCATCATCATAAAACATCACTAGTACAACAGAGGATTAATTTCCTTATACCTGTATTGAAACGTCCTAGTATAACCCCACATATAACGAATCTAATAAAATGAGACACCTTTCTAAAGTAGTTCAAAATACAACAAACAAAATATCAATATGTTCCTTATCTCGCCACGAGCCCGATGCCATTGACTGTGCGTGATGCAAAGTCTGTATGAAAAAGTTATGAGTATTCAAAGATAAGGGCAATTTTGTAATTATTTATTTTATAACAAAATTATCGTTATAATATATATATATATATATATTATTCTATGCTATAGTGCTCTAAAAACCTTGACATGCACGCAGCCACCACCTTCCTCTTGGTGCTGATGTTGCCTCTGGTCATTCCACCTTGATCCGACCACGTCACTGACCTGCCCATGCCATGCCACACCAGAAGCCACCAATACTACCCACTTTGGCCACCTTAACCAATTCTGCCCCTCTGGAGGTTTTCCTCCAACTTACACTGCCTTGCCTCAATTTGGGGTAATCAGAGACCAACTGGGACCCCACTCGACCTTTTATACATGGCTATGCTTCCCGATCATTATATCGTCTATGTTTCATCGTTGAATCAAAACGAACGGTCCACATTCGTCAAACTACTGATTTGATTTTTGATCAATTTGTATATCCAATCAGCAAATGAACACCACCAGCGAATTCATATCATCGAGAATTGCAATTTTGATATATAATATATCTAATTTGGAACACTAATGTATTACGCGCTTTTTAATTAGGGAGTGATTAACTTTGGGTAATTGCAATCAGTAAAAATTCACTTTTAATTACATAGCCATGACATACTACATCCTAATCATTTATATGTATAAAAATCACTTTTTAATTTTCAATAACATCCTTTTATTATGTGATTTATGACCATAAGGGATAAATTACTATATTTTACTGGTATATACCCAAATGGAATGAATCTAACTCACCGATTAGTCGTGCATCCTCTCTAATCTGATGTGAATCCTTCTTCTTCTTTGTTTGGAATTTCCTTACCTTCAAACCTCCAAATTTTATGATAGCGTTAATTTCTTTGTATAGCTCTCTTCACGGTGATCAATTTCATATATAAATTTGTTAATTTGGATTTGATTTGATGGTTTTGGAATTGATTTAAGGATTAAGGTTTCATAATTGGAGGCAAGATTTTTAAAGCAAAAGAAATAGGTTTAAGGATTGATTTATAAGCTAAACATAATAATATCTAGGCTTAAATTTCATAATCCATATATTATGAAAATGCCACCGGGTTTGGCTTCTTCTAATTTCTAGTCAATTTAACCGAATTCAACTAGTAATGTTTTCCGACTGCAAATAGAATTTCGGATGCAACTGAATAGGTCTTGAAGCCTAATTTCTAATTCTGTAAAGATTTACCTTTATACCTTTTATTTAAATTATAATTTCACCTTTCTAACTTAATTATTTAATTACATAAAATTATGACGATTACATTCTCTCCCTTTAAAAGGATTTCCTCCCTGAAATTCGACTGATAATGTAACTTGCTTTACAACATACAAAACAAATATAGCAACATCCATTTAACATCCATCATACAATATAAGAAAAAACACAACCAAGAGAATATAATACATATGATAGATAAAAATAGAATGATATAATGTAAGATGAGTGCAAATGCAACTAAATCGACCTCCTACATGAATGCACATGCAGTCACAAACAAAATGCAAACATCCTAATATATGCACATATATTCTATATGTATGTGCATCGATACATCCAAATGCAACATCTATATCAAAGTGCAAGTAAATAACAACATCCACAAAAAATAATCAATAAATGTATATATAAAGAAATTATAAATAGTGTGCGTGCGTGCATGTGTGTGTGTATGTATATGTATGTATGTATGTATGTGTGTATGTATATACGTATATAAAATCATCGAGCATAAATTAGAACACTTAAATGTAGGTATCTATCCTTGGTTGGAATGTATATACATACAAGCCAACATGGTATAAACTAAACTGGTGTAACTCAATCAAAGCAACCATAGCAACCAAAACATGTCATAAGGATGTGCATATAACCAATCCTATCATCCATACATCCATGCATATATCAAGTTGCTAGCTAAAACAATCGTACAAACAAACAATGACCTAATGAACAAACCAACTTATAGAATAACTAAATCATGAACTTATTGGATGAGAGCTTATGATGGGAAACTCAAGTTCTCTTTTCAAGTTTCCTCATACTCTATCCAAATCTTTTACTTGTCATACTTGGAAAATTTTCATTTCTTCATTCTTATATCGTATCACATCAAAATTTAAGATGCGAATATGCCTATGGAGTGTCCTAGACTCTGCCTCTCACCTCACCTTATCAAACCGACTAGGCTCTACCATAACCTCTAAACCATCATTGTATACTTGCAAATGGGATAAGAAACTATGTATAAACACCCATTAACATTTTCAAGAAGCCTAGTCAAGAATGTTAACTTCACTACTCTCTATAAAATTTGGAAAGGCCTAACAATTGATGGTGCTAGCTATCCCAACATAACATATTTCAACAGTGTATCCTTTACCTACACCATGCCACCCACCGTGAACTCTCTATGCATGCCTATCTTATGCGATTTCCATCCTTTTGCTTATCATTAATGTGTTCTAACCATATAATGTCCAAGTATAACTTTAATTTAAATAGACTTTGCTATTGGCACATATTCATTATCAAATGCCTTGCAAAATACACTGCCATTTTCTTCTTCATCCTTGAGCAGTAAAAAAAATTCGTATTCTTTGACATACCTCGCTAAACTCCATTTTTATGTCCATAGGCATGACAACACGATATAAACGGTGTCTTCCCTCCAAGTGAACTAAAATTTAGGATACTTTGGCGAACCCCATATTCCATCACCGTTTAATTTATAGATACAACAAATGGATGATGCCTCATTTTCAGTGAAAACAAGTTACTATAACGAACTCATAAACTAGGTTGTGCATTTTTCACTTATTTTTCACATGCATCGGGCACTAAAAATAAATTATGCACAAAAGTTCACTATTTCGTAGAAGTGACTTAATAAGATAGTTCTTTCAATCCAATTTATGATATCTCTTAGTCAAATTTCTTTCAAATTTTCGTATCTCACCTTCCTTAAACTCACCTTTGAACCTTAGTACATGCAAGTCAAGAAATTTGCTTCATGTCTTGTAATCATACAACACTAGATACTTCAAAAATTAATATTAACTCTGTATGCTTGTTAAGTCCTGTAAACTAAAAAATAACTAGAATACCATTATGCACATCATCGTACTCCAAAAACATTTTACGCATAATTCCTTTATGGTACCTTTCCAAACATAGAGACCTCATTGACTCACTTCCAAAGTATAATGGATGATGCAACCCAATATCGAATAGTGCCTCACCTTACAGACTAAAAAATATCATGCCTAGTCACCAAATAGTGGCCTCTATAAACTCCACTAACTTCATATAGGAACATAGGAGAATGGATCGATGTCCTAACATTGTGAACATAACATTGAACACCTATCATATTCAACTACTCATATGTGATATCAAGATAATACCCTGATGGTAAACACCCAAATGCTGAAACGTTGACCCAAACATAAATGATTCCCCTCTTTGGGTACTCTTTACATAATCATAACTCAAGGGCAACATAATCAAGTGTAGCATAACACAACAATAACCTAAGTGCATCTACCATGAAATAATAACCTATATTGTGTGTACCATAAACAAAAATAAACATATGTGTCATGACACTAACCGATAAGTCTATATAACATCATTCTCCATAAATAAGTGTAATCGTCCTCTATCGGCAACTAACTCATGCAAAAATCTTCTATTATTTAACCTATTAGGGAAAAATTACACTCAAATGCGCTCTCACTCTTCGTAACGTCTTATGTGAGTGTATCCCTGCCCTTAACATTAACTTCGTTTGATTTAACATCTCTTCTCAATAATTCTATGACAAAATATTTTGGCATACTCTTGTCTTACTTAGAAATTAAATAAAATTTACCCAAATCTCAGCTCTTGAGTCGTCTTATGCTAAGCTCCAATAACTTAAACCATATTTTGAGTAAAATGACATTAAATGGTATATACCCTTTATTATTATGGAATAATTCAATTTGGTACTTTATCCTTCCAACTTGAGCATCCATTGAAAAGGCCACCAATTCTATATTCTAATTTTTCCTTCACTAAAATCATTCAGCATATTTAAAATCCATTGTATTCAATACGAGCAAGCCCTTGGCACAGTGACATATTTCTTATTCTAGCCAGTTCATTATAGTTAATTTAAACCTATAGGCGGTGTAATTAATTTCCAAATTTAATCAATTTTTTCAAGTTTAAGTGAAAACCACAATGTTCATTTTAGTTTAACATAAAAAAACCATCGAGTTTCAACTTATTTTTTTATTACAAAATTAGCAAGCTTCTAGAACTACAAAGTTCACTGCTAATTTTAATAAACTTTAATAAAAGTGATAAGGAAAAAATTTTCAAATTAAATTCATTAAATTTAACTTTATAAATAAATTTTCAAAAAGTTTTAATTTTAGCATTTCATATTTAATCATTTTATAGAAATCATGAACCAAATTTATTTTAATTTAAGCATTCTATATCAATTCGTAAGTCCTCCAACAAAACCATTGTTATAATTTTAGTTTCCAAAACTAATTTCTTTTCAATAATTCTTAAAATTTCCATTCTTCAAAATATTTAACCTCCAAAAACTTAATACATCATAGCTTTACCAATCCAATATTAATTTCTAGAAACATAATTAGATTTGGCATAACTTCAGTTATTTACTGAAATAATAGTATTTCTTTATTTCCTATAGTAACAAATTTAACACACACACACACAGATATATATATATATATATATATATATATATATATATTGTGTCAACCTGCACCTTTGGACACATCGATCCAAATCCAAAAATGGAGTTTGAATTCGTGTCGTGCCAAGAAGTATGAGTAATTGGGTTTTTTTATGGTTTACATTATACGAGATAATTATAAATTTAGAAAATTTTACGCTTTCAGATCTCATGGTAGAAGGAAACAAAATATAAGCACTGATAATAACCAAACCAGATAACGGTCTCAACATAAATATGGTCCATATAATAATGTCTCCAGATGATAATATATAAGAATCCGACTGAAAGAAATAATATAATATATGTACATGGGAAGTAACTATAAATAAATATATCTTTGGTGTGCCAATTCGCCTCCTGAACACACCTTGCTTGCCTACCTCACTTACTACTTTGATCACCTATGATAGATTTAAAGAGTGAAAAATAGACGCAGTTAGACATAGTCTGGTGAGTGAATTATATCACCAGTGGTATTATGTGGACAAGTAATTGAAGTTTAGTAATAACCAACACCTAAGGGTTTTTTTTAGTGTGCAAGTTCAATATATATAAGGGATTAATTACTTTCATAATATAACTTGACTATTCCCAATATGACTAAATCCAATTTTAATTATGAATGTTTGCACTCACGGATGGAACATGCCAACTGCATAATTCCTAGAAACATCTCTAGGTATACCCAACTATTTGTATATTGAATTAACATTCTCAATGGTAATCATTTGAGTTGTTCCTAACCGAGTATAGCTCAATATTCTAAGCCTACACATTTAGATTAACAACCGTGATATAATCTTTTAGGTTAACAATCCCAATAATAATCAGTCACTTAAACGTCGAATGACCTTCTCATTGGTGCATGTATCCTATGCTCTATACAATTACACAAGAAGCAGTCAAGGGTGGATTAACTAATCCAACTCCTTTGTACTATTAATAAATCCAATAACTATGAATTTCTCTGCCTACTCTTTCTAGCTTCTACCAATATATGGCTAGGACCGACTAAGAATGATAAGAGCTTCTAATTCTGATGTAATCACTCGTCGTGTTAAGCGCCATATTTAACAACTTCATGAAGTGAGAGCCTAAGACGTCACCAAATGTGATACTTTTCTTGCTTGTTGAATGACTCCATTCAGCTACATGAACTCTTGAAAGACAGGAAAGTGGAAACAAGTTTCCCTGATCCATCCTACTTGGCATATACCAGGTCCAGGTTTAACCTGGGCTTACTACAGTAATTCAAACATCTGATCCCCTGTATAAATTTTTGATACAGGTATTTAGACGTCTGGTTCAATATTTAGATGTTTGATGTTGATTCCAAATGTTTGAATAAGGATTGTCACATCTAAATCAGGTTTTATTTGACTGTTTCTTCTTTGTTTCGTGTTTCTCTTAAATTCAAACGTCTGAATACGTACTCAGACGTCTGAATATGTAATTTCACGTCTGTTAACTTATTTCATTTTGATTGATTTGCTCATCTTCTTCTTGGATTCAAGTACGCATGTTAGATTTCCTTTTTAACAATTATATGGCTACGGTTTCCATTTTTAAAAATAGCTTTAAGTAATTTGTCTCAATGATTTTATATAACATTTTCATCAATTATCTATACATTTTTAATTAACTATCTATATGTATTCAATCAATTTTCTACATATATTTAAGGTTGGTAGAATCAAGTTTAGGTGAATTTGAAAGGATATTTTCATTTACTTTCTATTATCAAAATCAATCCAAACTTGCATAAAATTAAATCTATAAAGCTAAGGGTATATCGAATCAAGTTTACCCTTGAATATAAAATAAGATCTATAGAATTAGGGGTATTTCAATCTAGTTTACTCTTCCCTCCCAAATTACAGTGATTATTCTATTAATTCATTATTCGGAGTTTTTCTGTCATTTCTATTCATAAGGATTTTAAAAAAAACATTGATTCAAGGTTAAAAATTATATTTTTTAGTTATAAGAAGGTGTATAAATGAAGTTTAGTTAATTATCTATAGCATAATCATTTTTACATAAACCCACTCACATTGAAGGGATGTTTGAAGAAATCCATCTTTCCTAACTCAATTTCAATTGGTGCCTTCCTTCCTCTATTCCTTGATGTGTTCATGCTTCCCCTCATCTTTCTCTTCTGATTTGACTCTCTTCCACTCTCTCTCTCTCTCTTTTACTATGATTTATCTTATTTTATTTTTTGATTTATAAATTCAGAGAAGAGAATAAACAATAATGTTTGGATTTGAGAAGTTCTAAGGAGGAGCAAGAAGAAAAGAACGTACAGAATTAGAGAGGCAGCGGCTATGGTTTAGAATAAAGAAGAGTGAGGGTTATTGCTTTATTTATAGTTTAAAACTCAGGTTATTAGGTTAAATTCCAAAATTCATATTTACATAAAAGCCACTAGGTCTGATTTCTGCTAATTTTACCCGTTTTATCAATTTTAACTAGTTATATTTGTTTTCTCACTGTACACGACATTCCAAGTGCAATGGAATAGGGTTTAAGGCTTAATTCCAAATTTTGTGAACATTTATGTTTTTGTTCTTTTTTTGTAAAATTACATTTTTACCCTTATTAGTATTTTACTTTATTATTAAATATTCTAGGTTGTTACATTCTTCTCCCTTGAAAGGAGTTCATCCTTGAAATCCCCAAGGGCGGAACAATGAAACTCACTCCTGCAGCCAATATCCACAACCCTCTACTCAACCATCGACCACTTGCAATCATTATCCTCAAATTTAAAATTTCTAATGTAGCATATACATATAGGTATGAAATGCATATGAACATATACGTAAGTAAAATTATGAGGTCTCCTAAACTAGTCGATCTCCTAAAATGCAGGCACTTATGCCATGTGTCCAAAATGTATGCAAATCCTTATATACTTGCAATTCTATGTAGATAAGCAACAATTCAATACATGCGAAAAAATGCGACAACCAGTATACATATAACTGGTATAATAATATCGACAAGGTGATGTGTGTCGTAGGCCAACATGAACATATTAGCTCGTATGTGCAATACTAACTAATAAAATACATCCATTAACAACCATCATCCAAGAAGCATCTTATTGACTTGTTCACATCCATACCTAGCATCCAAACACTCCTACCTAAGGATATACTAAGCTAAATACTATACGTAAAAGTAATTTACTAATTTAAATGGAAACATACTAGAAAAGAGCTTTGGATGGCTAGCTCAGATTTTCTCCTTGGACTCCCAAGTACTCCCTGCTAGATCACTTCCCTACTAAACTCTAACCGGTCTAATTACTTTATTATGGAGTTTCTTTGCCCCGTGCTCTACAATAGGAGTAGATGCACAATAAACAAGTGACTCACTCTCCACTTCAACTTTTCTAACTGACTTGGCTTGACCATGGTAGCCAAATCATGCATAACTTCTACAAGAGTAGCACATGGAAGACATTGTAAACCCCTACCGGCTTTTCAGGAAGCTCCATTCTATAAGGTATCTTTCCTACTCTCTCCAAGATCGCAAATGGCCTTACAAACCTTGGTGCCAGCTTTCTCAAACTACCAAACCTTATAGCGAGTCTACGTGGTAAGACCTTCACAAAGACAATGTCATCCACTATGAGCTCAAACTCCATGCGTCTCCTGCCAACGTATGATTACTTCTCTCTTGTGCAGTCTTCATCCTTCTATGGATGAAATCTACTTTCTCTTAAGTCTCCTTAATCATGTCTGGTCCAAAAATGATTCTGTCCATAGAGTCCCACCAAGAAGATGGAGATTTATATGGCTTCTATAATAGCCCACCTATATATCCATCTATCAAAGAGAATTACTTGGTAATCCTATTTGGAAATACGGAGAACGAGGCTTCTTACGAGCAAGCACACGTAAATATTCCCTTGGGCTAACACCAGTATGTATTAAAATTCTCGTATAACACATCCATATGTATTCGGTATTGGCACAAAGTAATAAACACGTGGGCTTACCAGGATAGAAACATATACAACATATATAAAGGAACACAAAGTCACAGATCGCAATAGAAAAATATAATATATAACAAAATATAATGTCTATCTCACTATGACAATATATTCCAAGTCGAGTTCAAAACACAAAACTAATAGACATCTTATTAAAAACAAATACAGTGAGACATCCAAAGAAAAATATACATAGTCAACTTATCAAAATACGATTATATATATATTGTCTCCTTTAAGCTCAATCGTCCAAAATGGCTAATCTCTTTGTACTTAAAAAGTTACTAAAAAGTCTCATACTAACCCCAAGTATTATATAAAAACATGTCAGAGAATATCTAAATCCAAGGTGAATACATAACAGTAAGCATGGTAATAAATGGCAGGGTATGAATACGACGCAACTCAAATATCACCCATGGAATACATATAAGCAGGAAGAATCATGACATTTATAAATTGGGTGATAACAATCAAACTCATTAAAATCTCAAAATACTATGGACAAGCTCATTGCATGTCCATAAAAACCACAAATAAAGGAATGAACCACGAATCATATGAAATACAAGAGTCAAAACCAAATATCAATCTTGATTTACAGTCCCAATGGAAGTGAAGACTTCTGACTAAAGCCCTGAAAGGTAAACAAAGAGATGTAGAATCCTAAATAAATAGTCAAAGCATCAAACCCCAACTTATAGCCCTAATGGAAGTAATAACTTCCGACTGTTAAGCCATAGAAGTCAAATCATGAAATGTGGAACCTAAATAGAGCAGAATCCATACAAAATATAGAAATCAATATCCAGAAATACTATCTCAACTTACAATCCTGATAGAAGTAAATACTTCCTTCCATTAGTCCTAGGAGATAACAGGAAATACAAATCCCAAATAAAATACAATTCACACAAAACATCAAAAGCAATATCGAAATAATTATCTTGACCTACTGCCCTAATAGAAATGATAACTTTAGACAATTAAGTCGTCGGAGATGTCAAGAACTTAAACGCAATAATATTGACATCCATCAAATACTCCATGTACGAAAATCATTTATCTCGACCCCTAGTCCTTAAAGAGGTGAAACTCTCGACTAAATTGTCCTAAGAGATAGAAATAACAAATTATACAAAAAGGTGATCTCTCAACCATAGGCTCTTATGAGAGAATGACAGACAAACACATGCCTTTAATGCCATAGATAGACAACATGCAGCTGTCAAAAGTCAAGCTAACTCAAATGATAGACTAACACAGAAAATCTCTAATGTCATACGATTATCATCTATAATGAGCTGATAATATCAAATTTCTCGTAAATAATGGATCTACCTATGTCTTCCAGATGGTATACTAACGTATTGCAGCAATGCTCCAAGAGACGCTAATGACCGTAGCATGCTCCTTATAGTCCCTTAATTACACCCAGAATCATGACACCTATATCCATCACATGTCATAGACACACTACAAGACTCCATTGTGCATTGGCCATGATTGCTACTTGCCTTTGGTAACAGACTTTTGGTCCTTAAGTGACATTAGGGCAATGACTCTAATAAGAGTAACCCTCAGCCTACAAAATCAACAAGGTGACATCACGAATCCAGGACACGATCCCACAATCAGGACCACTAGGATGGGTAACTAGCCTATCTTGTGGGTCGTTTTCATGCGCTCTCCATAATGGCATGAACCCTATGACATAGATTCCCAACTAATACCCTCAACTTGATAAGTCCTAATGAGAGTGATAAGTGATTCTCTCGACTCGATGAGTCCTAATGAGAGTAATAACTAATACTCCCAACTCAATGAGTCCTAATGAGAGCCATGTCAAATATTCTCGACTCTCGGAGTCCTGATGAGAGTGATCGCTCTTGACTATACGGTTCCTAATAAGAGCATCTCAATATAACATATCCTTGATTACCATCCCTAAGTGTAGATAATGATACTCGACTAGTTAGTCCTTAAAGGATGCAACAAAATACTCTTGATGAAATGAGTCATAATAAGAGTAATAATAATAAGTACTCTCTACTCTATATGTCCAAATGAGAGTGTCACAACTTAATAATTCCACTACTACTAGCCCTAAGAGTAAATAATAATACAACTCAGCTAGTTAGTCCTAAGAGGATAAATCTGCAAATTCCAGCGTACCTCTAACTTATAGCCCTTTGAGAGTAATTGAACTCTCAACTACTAAGATCTAATGAGTCGGCTCGAGACAATATCACAAATTCCAAACTCTTCACTAGAATATAAGTGACATCTACTCAATAATAGTAATCGAACAAGTATTACTTGAGCGTCCCATACCACTCAGTATTACTCGAATGTTTACTTAAAGCTAGTAAACTACACTCACCAACCAACAAATATTCTATAATATGAGTCAATAGAATATCTATAAAAAAATACCAAGCATCTCATACTACCCGATACTGTTAACCTATTTATTCGACATACTCATTATGTGGAAATAAAACAAAACACAAATAACAAATTATGTATGAGGAGTCAAGAGAGTAGTTATAAAAGAATTACCATCGTCCCATACCACTTGGTATTTCTAAACCGTTTACGCAAAATGCTCATTATATAGAATTTCACATTATACCCAATAAACCAATTTCGAAGCACTAAACGTATAAAAACAGGAATATGTTTCAAAACTTTCAAAAATAGATTTAGATAATCAATAATCCATATATTTCTAAACCTCGATAACAGATTTAGATAATCAAAGGCCCCTATTTTAAAATACCCTTGAATCCTTTATTAAATATACGCTTTTAAAGAAATACTTTTTCATAAATAATTATATAATTGTTCGTTTATATTTATATTTATAAAAGTTCCATACATTCGAGTACCCTTAAAAAATTTCTATTCCCATTTGAAAAGGAACTTTTCTATCCAAAACAATTTCTAATAAATCTTTTATTATCCAGCTGCTTTTATAAATAAAACTTTATTTTCAAATAAAATTCCTTTTCTGGTGCTTTTATAAATAAAATAACTTAAAATGAAATTATTACTTCCTTAATATATGTTTTAAAATAGTAACATATTATTTTTCTTTGAAATATTCTCAAATTTAAAAATTATAATTATACTAGTGATTTTAAAAACCTTAAAATAATTTTTTTTCAAAACATTTCAAAATCATTTAAAAACTAACAAATAAATAGGACATCCAAAAATAAAAATCATAGAGAAAAATTCTCCAAAAATATTAATCAATCATCAATATAAATTTTATCTTGTGGCTAACAATTACATCGAATTTTGGCCATCCATACAATGTACAACAACAAACAACTAACTACATAAATCAAATTGGAATCGGATAACATCTCCTTTGCATTTGATGATCAAATATATACAAAACTCCACTATCAAACACAAAATCACATTCAACATCACAACAAACAATCCAATATGCCAAAC
The DNA here is from genome assembly GCA_030737815.1 of Allium fistulosum. NCBI lineage: Eukaryota > Viridiplantae > Streptophyta > Magnoliopsida > Asparagales > Amaryllidaceae > Allium > Allium fistulosum. The sequence continues at coordinate 741,084,837 of CM060906.1, forward strand.
AAACATTTCAACCAATAATCACAATAAACTCAACCAAGCAACTCAATCAATGATTGGGATATACATATATATAACATGCAAATAGAAATAGATATAGATGTGAGTATACAACTCACCTCAAGCTTAAACCTTCTAAACAATGGCTACTGTCAGCCCTAGGACAATGTTGTCATCGCTCATTTCGTCATTGCCATCACCTAACATCCTAGCCCAGCCTTCTTGGCCTTACCACCATATAGCTACTACCAAACCCATGCCCACACAAATGCCTCCATTTGTTAGCACTTCGTTAGTAACACTTCACCATCTCTTACCGCTACTACCAGAACGACATTCGCCAGCTTTCACGTTGCAACTCGTTCGCACCTTCGGCCATCCATTGCAATGCCACTAGCCACCGCATCGCAATCGCTCTTCCTCCACCCCCTCCAACCCCGACGTGGATGATGTTGTCAAAGCCAGCCTCCAGGTCATGATATCATTTTTTTAATTGTTGGTCGCAATTTTGATTTTAGGGTAGAAATTGGGAATTACGGTTTTTGGTTTAATTATGGCCAAGAAAAATGAATGGGAAAAGGAGTTATGGGTTTGGAATGAAAAGAGGTGTGGGCTTCTTTAAACTAATTCATTTCTCTTTTTCTTTTTTCCTTTTCTTTTAAATAATTATTGTATTTATTTATAAATGAATTTCAATTCAATATAATTTGATTAACACTTCATTTTTCAAATTATATTTCGATAATTGAGCAATTTTATTCAATTTAATACCCGCTTGTTTTTATTTAATTATTCATTGTATTTATGTAAAATAAATTTATTAATTTAATTCAATTTATTAAAACAAAATATTTTATTAACTAGACTTTAAATAAGTAAGAATTTATTTTGAAAATAATATTCACTAAAAATCGGATTTCGAATATTTTTATTTTTATTAAATTTATTTATTTTATGGCATAGAAAGTAGGGTTATTACAGCTTCCCGTACAACACCTCGAATGGTGCCATTCCTATACTTGCTTGATAGTTGTTATTATATGCAAACTCTACTAATGGAAAGTGATCCTCCCAAAAACCTCCAAAGTCAAAGATTCACATCCATAGCAAATCTTCCATTACTTGATTCACCCTCTTAGTCTGTCAATCTGTCTACGGGTGATAGGTGGTATACAAATTTAGTTTAGTCCCCAAGGCCTCCTGAAGACTCCTCCAAAACTCACTAGTGAAAAGTGGATCTCGATCATTGGCAATACTAGAAGGAACTTCAAGCAAATGAACTATCTCCCTTACATGTAAAGTCGCTAAAGTAGCAGCCATCCTTGTAGTCTGAACCGGAATAAAATGAGTGTATTTGGTCAGTTGATCAGCTATGAACCAAATACTTGTTCCCCTTTCTATCCTAGGTAGCCTATCAATAGAATTCGTAGTGATACTTTCCCATTTCCATTATGGAATATCCAAAGGTTTCTATAATCCACCAGGCTTCTTTTGCTTCGCTTTTACTCTCTGACAAGTCACATACTTGGAAATAAACTCTAATACATGCCTCTTCATACTAGGCTAGTAAAATACTCTTTTTGTATCTTAGTACATTTTGTCACTACCGTAATAAATGGTCATCCTAGAACGATGGGACTCTACTAGTACCGTTTCAGTCGACTCCTTAATAAGAGGGACACATAACTACCATCTCTTTGTAGCTATCCTTTCGAATTAATGGAATAATGATCCAAATAAATCAACTGCTCTCCTTTGTTCAGCTTCTCAAAAATACCTAATAACTTCGTGTCTTATTTCCGAATTGAACCAATGTAGTCCATAAGTGAAGGCTAAACATCTAAAGTCATCAACAACCTGGTGTAATGTCTGATGAAGGTCGAAAGTCAAATTTAGAAATAAACTCTAAGCGGTTCCATCTCAAAAACATATGGACTAGAATTTAATGCTTTCTAGTAAAAGCATTGGCTACAACATTGCCCTTGTAACGACCCGTAAATTTTCGATAATTAAAATGGTTAATTAAATAAGATTTGTGATTTAATATTGAAAGAAATAAAAATTTGTAAATTAAAAATGAAATAATAACTAAGATGAAACATAACAATGTTAATTAAAGTTAATTTTTGATAGATTGAACGAAATTCCAATTAATTGAAGTAATGTAAATGCTATAACTTGGTTATAAATTGAATGTAAGAAAATAAATGTAAGTGTTGTATAAACTTATGAATTAGCATAATAAATGGTAACTGAATAAAATCAGTATTATGTAAGTGATTTCAACATTCACTTGTAAGTAATAAACTTACAAATATGGTTAATGGTTAATTGGGACTAAAGGTTAACTATGGCAAACTATTGTATGTTACCTATCTATTTAGCCTGTTAATTTAAATTGGAAATAAATTTCAATAAATGTAATTAAATGTTATGTTGATGTAAATTAAGTTAATATTTGGAAATAATGTTAATTTTATTCATAATATGATAATTGGTTGAATAAAAAGAATGGATATCAAGATTTATCAATTTATTGAAATTTAAATTATAATAATTGGGAGGACAATTTTTTGATCAAGGCCTTGCAGCAAAACTAATTAAAACAACAAGCATCTTCAAAAACTAATTGCCAAAATAGGCCTGGTTTACTTTTGTACTTGCGCAAAAATGGAATGCGCAAGTATATTTTTTTATACGGAGCTTGCGCATTCCATTTTTGCGCAAGCTATATTTTTAAGCTTGTGCAAATATGGAATGCGCAAGCTCTTTTTCAGGCATCAAAAAGACAGAGAGCTGATTTTGGGGTCATTCTTCAACCCTACCCCCTTTCTTCCCAAAACCCTCCCCATTTCCAACTTCAAACCCATTTCAAATCCAAATATCTTAAGTCAAAATCATTTTTCCTCATCTATTTCTTCAAACAAACACTCTATTGCCCATAAAATGGAAACTAGCTCTTCATCTACGTTGATTAGAGGTAATTATAATTCCTTTTTTTGAAAATTAAGATACTCCTTTAGAAATGATTGTTGTTGTTTGCGGAAGAGGTAGTGTTGATGATGTTGATGTGAATGTACTCACATTGTTGGTTTCTTTGATGACAATGCAAAAGGATTTGAAGTAGTAATATAGCAAAAACCCTAACTTTGTACATAGTTTTTGTATTGATAAACGGTTGTTGTTGTTTGTAGAATTGTCTCATGGGCCCGAAGATAGAAGTGTTCTCTATCATCAAGAACACCATAGGAGCCAAAACGACACATTAATGGAGGTAAATGTTCGATATTGGTAAACCGGGGAAGTCAAATATGAAGTCCTAATTATAATTTGTTTATATATTGCAGGGTGTTGAAACTGTGAAGATATGCGATCATTCGAGCAAGCTCAAGGAGATCGATTATAAAGATCCAAGATTGGAGCCGAATCTACGAATCTCCAGATTTTGGAAAGCTATGCAAATCGACTACATTCGGCTCGATCATCACCTTCTTACCGCTTTATGCGATAGATGGAGGCCGGAAACAAATACATTTCATATGAGAGTCGGGGAGATGACAGTGACTCTAGCGGATGTGCATTTTCTTTTCGATCTTAAAGGAGACGGTCGTCCGGTATGTGTGCAAAATTTAGATATCGATTACATCGAATTGGCTCATGACTTGCTTGGTATTTTTCCGCCAAGGGAGGCGGTTAAGTCTAAAAGTGATTTGTCAATGACTTGGTTTAAAAGCGAATTTTCTGAACCACTACCCGAAGGGGCGACCGATTTAGATATACTTCGCCGCACTCGTGCCGTGATATTGTATTTTTTGAGTTGCCGATTATTTCCCGATCATTCAAAAGGGAGATTAAGTTTGAAATTTTTACCATTTTTGGATGATTTGTCTGACTGTGGTTATCATTCTTGGGGTAGTGCTGTTCTATGCTATTTGTATAGTGAGTTATCGAACGTTGCCTTGCAACGTCAAAAAGTTTTAGGGGGTTCTGCAACGTTGTTGCAACTATGGTCGTGGTCGCATATTGCCATTGGACGGCCGTCTATTAGAATTCCTACCGACTTAGATCCGTATCTTCCATTCGGGGCTAGGTGGAACTGTGCTAGGAGTTGGCGTGAGACGCCAAGAAATGTACAGTTTTACCATAATGAGTTGGATTTGATGGCGGATGATGCAGTTACATAGGAACCATATTCATTAGTGTATAAATTTGGACATCCGGAAATTGAGTATTCGTTCGCCAGTTGGATTGCTAAGAGCCGACTGATTCTATTTCTGGACTTTGAGTTGTATGCACCCGATCGGGTGATGAGACAGTTTTCCTTTGACTATCAGCACATTCCCGATCCTGTCGTCCCCTTTGACCCAGAACCCACTAGCTGGATGGCATTTTTGCAAGAAAGTATTGCTATTTGGGAATCAAGAATTGATCGTGCCGAACGAGCACGCGACCCTCCGACACCTTTGAGCGAGTACGAGTATTGGTATTGGCGAATTACTCGTCGTTATATCCTTAAAAAGTCAGCAAGGAAGTTGGTTGCGTACACTCCCCGTGCTCCTCTAGAACGTGATGTGGTAAGTGTTGTATTGTCAAATTTTGTATAGTTCAATTTTTATGTCATATTGATGCTTTGTTATGATTTATGGTTTAGGTAAGCGGAATATACAACACTTTGGATGTGGTGGGCGAAATAGAAGAAAGTCATATGGAGCCGGACAAGGTCAAAAGCAAGTGCATTGACCTACGATGAATACTTGACACGATTTTGGGTCGGAACAAGCTAAGAAGGCTGGCCAAGCCGCTGCGCATTGTAGAAGAGCCACCGCGTTGTACAGAGGAGACACATACCACACTAGCGGGTGGACAAGGCCAATGGGAGGAGGCACATGCAGAGGGGGAGGCTTCACAACATCCCAGTGGCGAAACTACAGCTGGATGGCCTGCTTGGCCCGAGGTAGAGCATCAATACACCGGCGGAGAAACTCACGCTGAATGGCCGGTTTGGCACAAAGGAGAACAACAATTCGGCTATGTTGGACAGTCGACATACGAGCATACGCAAGAGCCGCCGCAGTGGGAAATTCAATAAGAAGAACTCTTTTTTGGGCCAAGTCAACAACAAGAAATTCAGTTGCCTACACCCGGTCCAACATACGAAGAAGGCCAAGGATCGGATCCCATCGTGTACAAGCGGAAGAAGAAGAAAAGAGACACCCCACTTGAGTTAAGAAGGATTCGTAATTGACGGTGTTGGTCATATTGGTGTTGTTTCTTTTGGTTGGGTTAGGTTAGGGGTTGTTGCCTTGTATGTGTCTATGTTATTGTACGACCTGTTATTTGGATGATTTTAAATTGTCAGTTAGTTCATGTTAATTATTTTGTTTTTGATGGTATTGATAATGAAATGACGTGTTATTTGTTTTGCTTTGTGTGTGGAAACAGCTCTCTGTTTGGAACTGACCCATAATATAGCTTGCGCATATGTGGAATGCGCAAGCTATATTATTGGTCAGTTCCAAACAGAGAGCTGCTCTGCCAAATATAGCTTGTGCATATGTGGAATGCGCAAGCTATATTTACAATATAGCTTGCGCATTCCACATATGCGCAAGCTATATTTTTGGTGGAACTGGGTAATTTGCAGCGTTCCGCCTATGCTACAAAATAACAAATGTAGCATTTGCGAACTGCTGCAAATAACCAAAAATATAGCTTGCGCATATGTGGAATGCGCAAGCTATATTGTAAATATAGCTTGCGCATTCCACATATGCGCAAGCTATATTTGGCAGATCAGCTCTCTGTTTCGAACTGACCAATAATATAGCTTGCGCATATGTGGAATGCGCAAGCTATATTTACAATATAGCTTGCGCATTCCACATATGCGCAAGCTATATTATGGGTCAGTTCCAAACAGAGAGCTGTTTCCACACCTTAAATTACACAATTTCACAAAAAAGTCTAAACAACATTCTATATAACATGCAAACACCATTCGAATAACAACACCATCCGAAAAAGTTTTAACAAGGCGTACAGTAACATATACGTTCTAGTTCTATTACAATTCAATGCAGACAAGTATTTTTCTTGTAGCCAATAGAACCACATTTGCTACATCTATTATGGCCGGATGAAGATGGCGGATCCATAAAACCTTTTATTCTAGTAGACCGAGGATGACCTGTATTTCTGCGCACAGGCGGCGGTTGTATAATTGGACCATCGTAGACGTTCCAATGTCGACTATCCGGTACAGGGTGGAATAAAGGAGCATAAGCTGCGGAATACATAGCCTTTGTGTACCACGGGGAGATTAGTTCAAAATACGCTCTATTAGCACCACCCGAACCGCGTGAACAAGCCGCTAATACATGGGAGCACGGAAAATGATCTAATGTTGGCATGTTGCACGAACATTTGGCAACATTATCTTCGATATTCACCGTATAATCAAACATATGCACATCTTTCACATGCCATTCAACGAAGCTATATCTCTCTATAGACATGAGCCTCGATTCTTCCATTCTTCTCCGCGCTAATGCTTCCCACCTAGGTGCGAGCTGCGACGTCCACTCTTCACCTTGAGTACGTCTTTCGACGAAGTAATGGTTCAGTCGATGAAACGTACGTGCAACCAATGATCTAACAGGTAAATTCCTAGTTCCTTTGAGCACACCGTTAAAGCTTTCAGAAACGTTGGTCGTCATCATATTGAATCTTACTCCGCTGTCGTGACAAAGAGTCCAGCTTGATTCCTGGTCTTTCAAACTTCTTTCAATCCATGCATCGGCATCTCGATTTACATCCTTCAACTGTTTTCGAAGATCATTATATTTTACGACCTCCGATGCCGTGGCACATGCGTGTAATAAATTTTGTAGCTCATCCATGCCAAACCCCACTTTCTTGAAATTAGCTTTAATAAGAGGGATACAAAAACGATGATGATGTTCAACTGGCCAACCTTCTCTAAGCGCACGTGGAATTCCTTTCATACGATCCGAGATAAAGGTGATACATCTAGTACGTACGGATGGAATATAAATCCATATGCAACGAACAAACCAACTCCACGTTTGCCATGACTCTGTTTGTACAATAGCAAAAGCTAAAGGAAATAGCCCTTGATTTGCATCCACCCCAGTTGCTACTAGTAACGTACCCAGATACTTCCCGTATAAATGTGTGCCATCAATAGACAATATGGGTCGACAGTGGTCGAAGCCTTGAATAGAAGGTCCGAAAGCCCAAAAAGCACCATCAAAAACACCACGACTATGAATAACATCTATACGGTTCCGGGGTTGGTATGTTGTAGCGCTCTAAGATATTTCGGCAATTCCACGTACGACGATTCCCAATCGCCATAAATAATTGCAACAGCTTTCTGCAGTCCGTGTCAGGCTCGAAAATAACTCACTTTAATATGAAACATGTTGGACATTGTCTCTTGAACAGTTCTTGCAGTCATGTTTGTTTCAGCTTTAATCAACGGAAGTATTTTGCTGCATATAAACTTAGCAGTTGCCTGTCGATGGTTTGAGTTGATGGTTGCATTTAAACAAGTGTGATCGCTGCCATATGTCGTTATCTTCCACCAGTTTGAATTTTTTCTTACCGAAAGGCTTGCATGAACTCGCCAAGGGCATGTTTCTTCCACAGCACAACGGACCGTGTATTGATTTGCACGCGATTTCAGAACTTGAAACGAAACTTAACATTTAATCGACCATTCACATAATTGTTCAACAAGCTTCTGCTTACTTTCAAAAATTAACCCAACTCGTGGACCGTTCTCTGCACATTCACTTCCAAAAACTTCCACGTCTTGATGACAATTTTGCATTATCGATTTCGCCATCATTGATGCCGTGCATAAATCATCGGCTAGAGCCTCTTCATATGTGATTTCTTCTTCTTCCGCATTTACATCATCAGCCTCCTCAATGTCTGCATATATGATTGCATCATTGTTAACTTGCATTTGATGGATCCAAGTTCTATCCTCATCATCCGCACAAGCTACTTCCATGCTATCCAATTGTCCACAAATCTCGTGTGGAGTAAGAACATGATCATCGGCACCATCGTCGTCACAACCAGTAAATGCATCTTCGACACTAGGAATACAAAAAACAAAGGTCATATATTTAGCATTAACGTAAGTCAAAATACAAGTGCAAACGTATAATAGTACTCACTTTTCAAACGCTTGCGACTGATTTGGATTTATAGCGTTCTGCATCATATGTTGTTCCTGACTAGAAGAGACTCCAACCACTCCGCTGTACCTTTGAAGTAAGTTTGTAAACTCTCCACCTTGATGGCTGGAAAAATACGACGGATACACCGAACATTGTGTTTCTTGTAACTGTGTAGTGTGCATATACTCATCCCCAGAGATTACTGCCGCTTGTGTTTCAACCACATTTTCATGTTCCACTCTCACAACGTATATTTCTATCACTCTCATTCCAACTGAAAAGGTGGAGTTCAAATCATCGTCGTCTTCGAAATCAATAGCGGATGCACCATCATCCCGAACCCATTTCACCGCTAATTTTAAATCATATATCACAGGATTTGCTTTTGTCACTTCAAATGCCCTTTGTTTAAGCTCTTCGAAACTAAAATGATTTTTTATTGTCGATCCTTTTCGCCTCCCGCCCACATATCTAGGTTTACCTTCATCATCAACCAACAATTCGCCATCAAAGTAAAATATAGTCGGAACCTTTGACATTATCTGCAAAATAAGTTCCAATACTACATTTATAGTTTTTGTTCACTGACATAAGTATAAACATCAATTTGATGAATTATTACCTATTTTTTCTAAGTAGATTTTGCTTCCGCATGCAATCTTCAACCAAAAGCAGTCAACTCAATCTTTAAAAAAACCGAAACAAGCAAATCAATATAATAATGTAACCAATATATGTTGTCATTGAAGTCAACACTATCAAATGAATTTCAAAAACATAATAAACTATCCACCATGCTCACAATACGGGTTACAACAAATACAAACATTTTCGCAACAACTCAATACAAATCCAACGGTACAACATAAAATCCAAATATGACAACTTAACCAAGCCACAAACATCTACCACATTCTAGGCCTTCCAATGTTCGTCCTTAATTCTTCATTCACAATTTTCAAACGACTTATTTCGGCTTGCAATTCGTGGGCATACTCAAGTCCCCTTTTGCACAGGGGTTGATCAATCCATTTAAAATAATTGCAACAATGATATTCATGAGGATTCAATCTATGTTCGTTGTACGAACTACATCCGAAAAACCTTCGTCCAGAATTTTTTTCCTTTCTGCAAAACAACCACTACACACATAACTCCGCAATAACAAGTTGGATATGATCGTTGTCCCCTTGGCACCGATGGACCAACAGGATGTATAGGCGTCAGCAAATTTCCACCAACTCTATGTTGATGGCCGGGCATTTCCGCAGAAACAACTTCACATAAACGACCGTGTAAGGTTGATGATCCTGAATGAAATTTACGCGGTACTGGTTCAAACTGTGTTTCCAGAACATGATCGACATCAAAGTCAATATGACTTGAACTTGCAACTCCGATTTTCTCTTCAAGCTCATCAAAATGTTTCATCAATGTTTCATCGTCTATCTCCCAATCATTAATGTCTACCGTCATCATAAACAATAAACAATTAAGGTGTAAATTAGGGTTTTTAATTTACTACTATTTAAATAGGGTTTCCCAATTCATCAAACACTAACAACTAATTCAACAACAACATCATTGTCTAATAATTAACACCACCACCACCAATAACTCTTCATTTTCAACAACGTCAACAATAGCAAAATTACATCTTAATTTTCAAAAAAAGGAATTATAATTACCTCTAATCAACGTAGATGAAGAGCTAGCTTCCATTTTATGGGCAATAGAGTGTTTGTTTGAAGAAATAGATGAGAAAAATGATTTTGACTTAAGATATTTGGATTTGAAATGGGTTTGAAGTTGGAAATGGGGAGGGTTTTGGGAAGAAAGGGGATAGGTATGATAATGACTCCAGATTCAGCTCTCTGTCCTTTTGATGCCTGAAATTAAGCTTGCGCATTCCATATTTGCGCAAGCTATATTTTAAAGCTTGCGCAAATATGGAATGCGCAAGATTTAAGTTTTAAAAAAATGGCTTTGCGCATTCCATTTTTGCGCAAACACAAACGTAAACGAGGCCTATTTTGCTAATTAGTTTTTGAAGATGCTTATTTTGATATTTAGTTTTTCTGCAAAGCCTTGATCAAAAAATTGTCCTAATTGGGATTAATTGCAAATAAATGAAATTAAATATTTAAATATTACGTTAATAGAGATTAAGATGAAATTTGAGAATATTAATGTAATAGATCATGAACCAATGGAATTATTGAAAATTTAATTTATAATTTCTGAATTTAACGAAATTGAAATTAAACACTAAAATTGATGGATTAATCAATTTTAAATTGACATCTAAATTTGTTTAAATTATTGTAAGTGTTAAGAAATCAAAATGATGAAAATTGTTAGTTATTAACTTTGAAAGAGAAAAAAAGTGATTTAATTAATTTAATATTAATTTATTTAATTAACTGAAATATAGCCATTTTGGCCACTATCTCGGAATTTGACGAAACTAGTTTCATCAGATCTGTAACGGTGAATTATTGTAGGATTTCAAGTTTCGTAGCGATCGGACTTGTCGTTTGATCGTACGGAATCGAAACGCCTAGAAATTTATTTAATTGAGATCAATTGAAATCAATTTGAAATAAGCTGATTTTAACATAACTTCTTCATACGATGGAATTAGGACTTGAAACCTATTCCATTGAGTTTAAAATATTTGAAAACATCTATTTTGATATATGGGTTGACCCATTTGCGTTCCGGAGTCGAAACGGGCTTTTCGGGTCGTTTATCGTTCAACCAACCTGGTCCATTCTTTCTGTTTCAGCTTTGCCTATAAAAACCTAATAGAAGAAAGGATGAGAGTAAAGGGAAAGTGAAAATCTGATTGAAGAGGTTGAAGAATTGGTAAAACTCAGCTTGAATTTTTATTAATCACCAGCATCCCTATTTATAATACATACCCAAGACTCTATCTGAATCAGCAGGAAATCTTCCAAAGATATTTCCCTTATTACATACCACTCATAACATCTAATCATATAATGCGGAAACAGCAGGAAATCTTCCGAAGATATTTCCCTTATTACATACCACTCATAACATCTAATCATATATTCTAAATATAGCAAAATATCCTAATCATATATCATAATATCTAATCATATATTCTAAATATATCTCAATACCCCCCCTCAAGTTGGAGCATGAGATTCAAAAATGCCCAACTTGGAGAGAAGAAAATCAAATTGAGCCTTGCCGAGAGCCTTTGTAAATATGTCTGCCAACTGTGACGATGTCGAGACATGAGTAGGAGATATCAAACCTTCATTGATCACATCACGAACAAAGTGACAATCAACCTCGATATGTTTCGTCCGCTCATGAAAAACAGGATTCTTTGCTATATGTAACGCTGATTCACTATCACAAAATAAGTTAATAGCTTTAGGATGATGCACACCCAAACTCAACAACAACCCTTTTAGCCACTTCAATTCGCAGGTAATTGCAGCCATAGACCTATATTCGGCTTCCGCGGAAGACCGAGATACCGTATGTCGTTTCTTTGTCTTCCAAGAAATAGGAGATTGACCAAGGAACACAAGCCAACCTGTCAACGAGCGACGAGTAAGAGGACAAGCCGCCCAATCCGAATCACACCATCCTTCCAAGGTCAACTCACTGTCAGCACGGAGCCAAATACCCTGACCCAGAGTCCCTTTCAAATAACGCACAACCCGGAGAGCTGCTTCCCAATGTTCAATTCGAGGTGCTTGCATAAATTGAGACAAAATATGAACTGAATAAGCCAGGTCTGGTTGAGTAACCGCAAGATAAATCAAACGACCCACAAGTCGTCGGTATGATTCAGGATCTGCTAGAAACTCTCCAGTTGCAAGACCTAGCTTATGATTTTGTTTTATAGGAAACCTAATCGGTTTTGCCCCCAATAAGCCTGCTTTAGAAATAATATCCAAATTATATTTGCGCTGACATAAAAACAAGCCTGATGAACTATGGGCGACCTCAATCCCCAAAAAATATTTGAGATTTCCAAGATCTTTCATTTTAAAACAATCACTAAGATAAGCTTTGAATATGGTAAGCGCAGCGGAATCATTCCCAGAAATAACAAGATCATCAACATAAACTAGGACATTAATCTGAACACCGCCTTTAGTAAATGTAAAAAGAGAATAATCTGAACAAGACTGAAGGAAGCCATACCCATTCAAAGCCGACACCAATTTTGCAAACCAACATCTTGGAGCTTGCTTTAAGCCATACAATGACTTACGTAACCGACACACCAAAGTTGGATCCGAACTCTCAAACCCGGGAGGTAATTTCATGTATACCTCCTCATCAAGATCACCATGTAGGAACGCATTATGAACGTCCATTTGATGTAGTTCCCAATTCTTGGATGCCGCTACGGCTAGAAAAACACGAACTATAGTCATCTTGGCAACAGGAGCAAAAGTTTCGTTGTAGTCAATTCCTTCTTGTTGGTGAGTACCCAACACTACTAATCTGGATTTGAGACGCTCAACATCTCCATTTGACAAATATTTGGTCTTGTACACCTATTGACTACCAAGAGCACGTTTCCCTGGAGGAAGATGCTCCAAGGTCCATGTGTCGTTGTCTTCTAGAGCCCGTATCTCATCCTTACTGGAACGGCGCCACTCATCGGATTTCATGGCTTCTTTAAATGATTTAGGGTCCTTACCCTTAATTATAGCTGCAAGAAATCTCCGATAATTTACAGAAAAATTGTCACAATTTATGTAATGTGCTAGAGGATAAGGAGTACCTGAGGAGTGATTGGAACGAGGAGAATCAGAAGATGGACCATTAGCAAAAACCATATGTGTCACAAAATCTCGATACAGAACATTTGGGAACTTTTCCTAAAGACCACGACCCATTTCCTCTGGACTAGTAGACTGATCCGAAGCAGAACCATGCGCAGACCTAGCAGACCCATCTAAAGACTGATCATCAATATGCATAGTGGGTCGCTATTCCGGCCCAACGGTCGCTGGTTCTGGAACAATGGCATGTGCGTCAATTTGAACTTCGTCCATGTGATTATACCCATTATCATTAATCAAAAGATCAACATCCTCATCTTCATAAATTATTTCAGCAAAATCTTGATGAATATCATGGTCATTATTCTCACTAGATATTATACTGACATCTTCCGTACACCCAAACGGGAACATCTCCTCTACAAATTTCACATCTCTAGACACGAAAAATTCCTTTGTATCAAGATCAAATAATTTCCACCCCTTCTTACCGAATGGGTAACCCATAAAAACACACTTTCGACTCCAACTTGCAAATTTATCTCCCTTAGTCTTTTGATTATGAGCAAAGCACAAGCACCCAAAGGTTCGAATAGCACCAAAAGAGGGTGGTTTACCAAAAAGTATCTCAAAAAGTGTTTTATTTTGTAACATGGAAGAGGGTGTACGATTAATTAAATGAGCGGCAGCAAGAACATATTCACCTCAAAAATAAATAGGCAAGTTTGCTTGAAAGCGTAATGCCCTACCCACATTCAAAATATGTTTATATTTTCTTTCAACTCTCCCATTTTGTTGTGGAGTACCCACACACGAAGTTTGAAACAAAATTCCAGTTGCATTAAAATAATCAATCAAACAATTAAACTCAGTTCCATTATCACTTTGAACGACCTTAATTGTTTGAGAAAATTGCCTATCGACCATAGCAACAAAGGACATCAACATTTGAAACACCTCTAATTTGTCAACCAACAAATAAATCCAAACTGCTCTCGAAAAATCATCAACTATTGTCAAAAAATAACGGGCCCCACATGACAAAACGTGTCGATATGGACCCCACAAATCACAATGTATTTTCTCAAAAATTCTAGAAGAGTTATTGTCACTTAAAGGAAACTTGTCTCTAGAATGTTTAGCACGCATACACACTTCACACCCTTTATCTAAACTATCTTTATTATTTTTGACGTGAGGAATTAACTTAACTACTTTTTCGGAAGGAAGGCCGAGCCGACGATGCCATAACTCCAAATTTGATGTTGATTCAACTGTTGACACAAATTTCGGTTTGTTAAAGTAGTACAGTCCATCTCTCCTAACTCCCGTTCCAATCAGCTCCTTCATTTGGTCCTGTATAGCACAAATATGAGAATCAAATTGGACAATAGTTCGTAAATCATCATTAAGTTGGGAAACAGAAATTAAATTGCAACTCAAATTTGTAACATAAAGTACTCCGGTGAGAGTAATTTTGTCCGACACACATACGGATCCCACCAAAGTAGCAATCACTTTTTCACCATTTGGCAAACCATCAGAACACTCAAGGTTTTGTGTGTCGAATAACCACGAACGTTGCCCTGTAACATGATGGGTTGCTCCGGTATCGATAATCCATGAAGCATCATCAAACTTATCACTCAATCGATTTTCGGGATTTTTACTATTACCAATCACGCCCGAAATAGCTTTCCACTGCTCACTTGTGAACAATTGATCTTCACCATCAGCCATGGCAAATTATTCTTGAAGAAAAAAATCGTTCTTTGGCTCTAATACCATGAAGAATTGGTAAAACTCGGCTTGAATTTTTATTAATCACCAGCATCCCTATTTATAATACATACCCAAGACTATCTGAAACAGCAGGAAATCTTCCGAAGATATTTCCCTTATTATATACCACTCATAATATCTAATCATATATTCTAAATATAGCATAATATCCTAATCATATATCATAATATCTAATCATATATTCTAAATATATCTCAATAGAGGTCCATCTTGTAAGGAGGGGTAACCATAAAAAATAGAAAGACGATCAAATAGATTGAATATGGAAAGAGACTTCATCTGTTATTATTGTGGAAAACATGGTCATCCGTTGAGATTTTGCAACCAACTTAGAAAAGATAAGGAAGGATGAAAGTATTAGAGAAAGGTAAAGACAATCTTGAGATAGATAGCGATGGTGAGATGAAATTTAGTATTAGTAATGATATTCTTTGTGTTGATAGAAGAAAATGAGATAAGTGAGTGCTTGATTTGGGTGCATGTTTCTATACATGCAATCAAAAGGGAGCATTCATTGGCTATAAGGAGCAAGAAAACAAGGCGGAGTTCACTAATGGTGGAGATCTCAAGGTGAAGGATATAGATTCGGTTAGGCTAAAGATGTATGATGGAAGGATAGTGAAACTCACGAGAGTTAGGTAGGCCCAGAAATTAAGAAGAGTATTGTTTCAGTCGTACAGTCAGAAGGAAAAGGTTGTAATTTTTCAACTCGAGGTGGATTTGCTAGGGTTTGAAAGGATAATAGGGAGGTGTTGCGCGCAAACAGGGGAAGCAACTATGTTTACAAATTGCTTGGGAAAATGTTGGAGAATGAAGGAACTTCTCAAAGTGCTGTTGGAGAGGGAAATTTGTCAAAATCAAGGCCAAACCAGCAACGAAAAACCGCAAAGACCACATGGAGGCCTTTGTGGTATTACAAGCAGTTTTGGGTTACTGATGATATGCATGTTCAACTGGGAGCATGCATATTTAGATGGTTTGGAGGTTGCTAAGGTTTCTTTTGGGATTGGAGACATTTGTTTCCATTGTGATATTGGATATTGTTTGGAGCTTCAAGTTGTATATGTAGCTTGGATGTCGTTTATGAAAATATAGTACCAAGATGGAGATTATTGGGATTGTTACTACAATATTTCGTTGCTTGGAACTGGAGAGTGTTGTGATATGTGGTAGAAAATCACATTTAGAAGAAATAAATATAATAAAAGAAAAACAGATACTGGACTTGCTCAAAATAATATTGCATATATGAATATGCATATCATAATAAAAGAGAAGATTTTACTCTTTTAAATTAGAAGCAACAATTTATTTGTTGTCATCTAAATTAGGATTTGAGCACTAAATAATCTCTTATCATATATAGACGTGTATAAGGATCGTTGTAAGATGTAGAAAAAATGTTATTTTTTTTTGGACTTTTGGTATTGAGATTTCTTTCTAATTTTAAGATTTTTTTGTAAAAATTTTGGTATATTTAATAAAAGCTTTTCAAAGGAATTTCTTTGTCTTTTATTTTTCTTTATTTCTTATCTCTTCTCAAATCCAAGTGTGTTGGGACTCTTGAGAAAAACCTAACAGAGGATCGGTTCTTACTTAGTCTATCTTTTGAATCAAAATGGCTTGGAGAATGATTAATTTTTTTTCAACATTTCATCACTAGTTGGAACCCTCGTTGTCTTTACCAAGACCAAGAGGTTTTGGAAGGTGGAAGAGGACAGGAAGTTGGTGAGAGATGAGGGAAAAAAAAGTGAGGTTTGTCCTCCTAAATCTGATCTCCTGTACCATTTCTTGTCTAGTTTAATTAAGGATCGAGTACCTCGCTTGAGGTGTTTTATTTAGTATTACTAAAACTAAAATTGTTGTTTCCAAAAGTCAGAATATTAGGCTTGAGCTTATAAACTTTAATTAAATACGCATAAAGAACAATATATTCCGAACGAACCAGATAAATCACGATAGTAGTGAGCCATTTAATTATTTCACCAGCAATGCATATTCAAACATAAATGGACCAAGAAGCCAGTCTAGCATTGAATTCAAATAAAACCCTTGTGCTACGATATCAAATACATTAACCGGGTCTCCAAATATTACACTCATAACAGTAAAGTAACATCACAGTTAATTTATAAATTCTACTTCAAATAAGAACCCGCAATTCTACCGTCAGCTCCCTTGGGAAAAAACCCACCAGGAGTATGAACATCACCAGTCCCATACACAATCCTCAGTATTTCTTCAGGAGTTCTATCATATGCCAACGAGTACTTATCTCCTGCAATAACATTACCACAGATCTTCCCTTCCGCCCCCAACTCCATAGGTACAATAATGCCCTCATCCTTAAGGCCATCAGCCCCAAGCTTGTTCCTCAGTCCCGATATCATCTCAGTGAACTCAGCCACCGTTACCCCGTACGGCTCCACCGCTTTGTTTGCATATTCGTACAGCAGCGTTCTGATCACTGCATCCTGCGCCGATTCTACCCCTAGCAATCCCGCTACGAGCTGCAGTTTCATATAATTATAGTACAATAAACAATGGCCTTGTGGTCTATTGAGTCTGTAGCATTGTTTTGTTTTGTTTATTAATTAGTGAAAACTTATGATGAAGTGAACTAAACAACCGTTAGTAATGTTAGTAACAGTCTTAAGATTCTACATGGAGAAAAATAAAAAGGAGTAAATTATGATAAATTAATGATGCATACTCTCTTGCTGATAGGGCTCTCTAACTTAGGGTTTGCGCCAACGTATCCAGTGAGACCAACATACGGAATGATATACGAGGCTATCAGGTAGTTCATGTCGTTTGCATATGGATCAAATCTTGGGTTCAGTTTACACTGTAAAGCGTTATCGATTGTATCTGCGAAGTTCTTCATCGATATGTCCAATAACGGCCTTGGAAATCCTTCAACTGTTGCCTTTATTGCTCTAAAAAAATAATATTATTACAGTTATAAGAAGCAGCTATACTTATTCACTGTTGCGTATGCTTTGTAAATAGTTACCTGAGATGTCCGACTTCTTGATAAGCAAACTGTGTTATGATGTCGTTGATTAAGCGTGATAAATTTGCTTTTTTGCCGCCTATAGGTGTTGGGCCACCCATGGTTAGTTCAGGTGCAGCGCGATCCAGCCCGTAACCGAGTGCGCCCCATAGGAAGAATTCTGCTTCCAGGTACTCTAAATTTAGAGGGAATTCAATTAGATCCATATCGGTCTGTGGAAGCTCTTGGTCTTTTGAAACATGACCTGAAATAGAAGTTTTGAAGTTTATTATGAGGAGGAGGAGGCACAGAAGTGTAGACATTTAGATTTATTTTTTCTGTTTTTGTGTAATCAGTTTTTGATGATACTTATTGAACATTTGGTGGTTTATATAGAGGAGAGTGCACAGGTTTTAGGTTTTAGAAGTTAAACTATTCTCAGCTAATTTAGGTTGCTGATTCCTGCGATAATTGTACTCTTAGATCATAAAACTAATGAAATGTATCGTATTTGTACATATAATTAAGTTACTTTTAGGAAAAACTTAAAAATTTACAACTATTAAGCACGTAGCATCGTAAAAATGAATGAACTAAATCACTTTTGAGCTCCGCTTGAGAGTTTACTTTCTACCGGTTTTGACTGTTATCATGACTTTGCTTGTAGGTTTGTTTTAAAACCAGTTGTTGTTGGTTATAAAATCAGTAAAAACCAATGAATCGTAATTTTTATGGCGATTCTCAACCATTCAAATTGAAATATTTTGATGTATTATAAAAAAAAAATTCAATTATACCCCTATTAATTATATTATAGAATTAATTTTTACAAAATATAAGAATATATATATGTAATGTTACTTTAGTAGAAAACTCTAAAAACTGGTGTTTGTTAAACTCTCAAGGATGCGTTGATCGGTTATAACAACACTTCATGTAAATCAATCAAAACCGCTACAACCATCGACGATCAAAATTTCCAAACGAAGCCTAAGAATATAGCATACAATAAAACAACTAAAATATAACAAAAAACACGTTATTATGAAGGCTTTCCAATTAATTGCATTTTTCCTTGTTTAATATGTTATTTTAATTCCATAATGCAATAAATTAAACAAAAATACCAATATTCAAATTAACATTTAGGACATTATTGTATTAAAGAAAATCCTTAAAAATAGGGGGGCGTAACTTTAATGCTTTGTACGTGTCATTTTCAGGTGTTTTAACTTTTACGCTTTAAATGTTTCGTTTTATAGTTGAGCTGAAGCTGGGGTTGTTTATTTCAGTTGCGTGAGAAGCGAGTAACTGTACACTCGCTGTTGTGATTGACTGAAATCCAATTTCATTTAGAGGCTTTGCACGAAACTTTCATATTTATGATGGTGTTACAATAAAAGTTCCTGTAGAAATAAATATGTAAATTTAGTCCGTTTTTTCTAATTAGAAAACGCAAGTTAGTTTGTGTTTTTTAAATTTTCAAAATTTTCAAAATCAGAAATAACAAATCAGCTTGCGTTTTCCTGATAGAAAGCGCTTTTCAAAAATTTCAAAATTAGAAAACGCAAACTAGCTTGTACTTTTCTGATAGAAAGTGCAAGTTAACTCGCGCTTTTCAAAATTTTAGAAAATTTCGAAAAATATTTCAAAATTAGAAAAGTGCAAGTTACCTTGTATTTTCTGTCAAAAAAATGCAAGACGCTTTGCGTTTTTTTTTATTTTTGAAAAATATGGACCAAATTTACAAATTCATTTCTGCAGGGACTTTTGTATAACATCAAAAACAGAGATTTGTGACTCTTTTTTTGTTTCATTTATTATTTTAAACAGTCAGTGGGTTCCAAAAGCCGCGAGTATGCTTACCGTATCTTTTTATACTTTACCTTTTTTGACGAAGATGTAGGTTTCTTATATAAATTTACCTGTACATTTGTATAACAGCTTCGTATTTAGCACGCGTCATGCAGAAATTAATGCGTCAATAAATTTTCTCTAGATCCGTAAATGCACACACAAACAAAAGTTCGGTTCTGAACAAATATAAGCAACAACGTTTTTCTTTTTTTAACTTTAATAAAAAATAATTTCCAACGAAATTAATTTTTAACTTTAATAAAAAATAACTTACTTTGAAGCTACCTCTAACAAAAAGGACAATGTTAAGTTTAATAGTTTTGATTAACGTTGTAGGTTACATCCAAATATTATTTGAAAATGTTGTAAGCTCCTACACACAATCATTTTTCCATTAACGTCGATGTCTAGATTGGAAAAAAACAAGAGGAAGAAGAAATTCTTACAACTATAAGAAAGTGATAACCTTAATACCGATTTTAAAGATATTATGTATTTTTGTCTTTAGGTAAGGTTTAATTAGAGACAACAACATTTTATCTTTAATGATTTGGAAAAACCAATATAAGGGTCTTTAAAGTCTTAGTATATCTAATTACACACTTCTTATCTTCCCCTAATCTCTCCCCTTAAACCCCTACGCCATCTGCTCACTATTTGAATGTTTCTTCCAAATATATAGTAATTAATTAATCTTCTCGCAAGGTAGAATTTTTTTAAATTAAAACTTGTAGCTGTGTATGAGTTATACAAAGGGAAATCTATTCTTGAGAACATAGTAGTAAGTTTTCTCTAATATAATTAAAAATATATTTGAATTAGTTCATTTAGTTATTATATAATTAACAAACTTTATTTGGTCTGCAACAGTTGATTAATTTTACTGATCAGCAATTGATTTTTATTTTGATCTATTTTTCTTTTGTTTTGTTATTGATGATTTAAATTTTGATTTTGCCTGAATAATTCAAAATTTGTTATGTGTTATTGGGAAAGATTCTCTTAGAATGAGAGGATTAGGGGTATGCCTTAAAGGCAGTTATGTAATATAATGTAAATTATCTAACTTTGTAATCACTTTGTTTATAATAAAGGTGTTTGTTTTCTATTACATTCTTTGTTATATTATGATATAACTAATTAAGTAATTAATTTAAAGTATATGAATAAGAAAATATTTCAATTAAATGTTATGTCACTATAGTAGCAAGTCGTGAGTAATTAATCAAATTAGATAATCATATTTTATTTTAAATATTCTGATCAAGATGTTTTGAGAAAGGATATCGCTACATCCGTTAAGATTAGAGTACATAATGCTCTCGAAATGTTGGGTAGTGTATTACTCATGGTTGATAGAGCCGCCAAGGGATTACGTACTCGTAGTTGGATAGCTGTGAAATGACTCATCCGAGAGTTTCTTATTGATTGATAGTAATTAGGTCTAACATGAAATCTCACTATTATGATGTTACACGATTCCCGTGACTCGAGAATACTATTGAATTTCAATGCGGAGACTCCACTTTAATTATAGTTAAATCATGGCATGGCGACCATCGAGCGCGACCATCGAGTGACTATACTTAAGTTTGAATTGAAGCATTGAAAGTAAAACAGTATTCAATGGAGATTTTTTCTCCTCCGTTGGATGAGGTTAATTAGTATCACGATCAACTGTAATCAACTCAAAGTCAAAATCTCTGATTAGAGTAGAATGACTAATAATAAATGTTATCGTAGAAACAAGGACTTTATGTATGGACTATCGAGTTGAATATGGATAATATTGGAGTTTTTACCAATACCAAACTCTATATACCCTAAAGGGATATAGTGTTGACAAAGAGAACGTGTGTAAAATATTGTTACTAAAAGGTACCACTTAAGAAAATGTAAAATTAGATTTTACCGATGAGATCTATAAGCTTTGAATTAGTCAAACTATTTCACCGCTAGTGAAGATGACGTGTGAACATAAATATTTGAATTGTTCAAATAACAATCATTGACCGAATTGACACCTGTGAGTTGCACAACTGAGTCTATTCAGTCTTCGAAATACCAACCAATTTGATTAATTATAATAGTTATAAATTAAATTAATTAATTAAAATTTAGAGAAATATTAAATATGAGTATATTTAGTATTTATGTTGCTTAGTAAGTGGGGAAGCACTTAGAAATGTTGTAGGTAGTTTTAGCAATTATTTACATGTATATAATTGCTATGTTTACATGCATCAATATACAATAACGATTTGTATTTAATGGTTAAATATAAATTAAATAATTGCAAATGATGTGGATTCTACATCATCAATCAAGATCGTCCATACTTGGTAAGGGAATATGATTTGAATTGGTATGAACAAATGAGAGATAAGTGGGTAGATATTTGTTTAAATATCTCCTTACCTTCCTATATAAATCAAGGCAATTCATTCGTTCTTTTGGTTATTCTCTTCCACACTTAGCCGCCTACATCAAGCACCCTTCATAGCCGAGCTCCCCTCTATATCTTTTCGAGTATAAATTACTCAAATCCAAGGTAGTTGTACGTTGAAGGTTGCAACTTCGGATAGAGATATAGGAGAATGTTCAAATCAAGGTATGTAAGTTAGGCTGCATCTTCATTAAGGTATAATTTAAATTTACATATAAAATTGTTGTATCCTCATTATCACCATACATATATATATATATAATTGCATTATTGTAATTTAAAATTAATTTGGATAATTTAATAATTAAATATATTTTTTATTTAATTTAGTATAATAATTTAAAATATAAAATATAATTTTGGTTCCAGCTATACGAAATTTAAAACATTTAAAATAATTTTCCTAAACATAAAATATAATTTTAAATAATATTTATTAATTATAATCATTTCCAAACTATAAAATGCATTAGTATCATGTTTAAAATTGATTTATATGTTTTATAAATATAAATTCCTTTTTGTAATTTTTGAAAAAAAATAGTTATTGCCAAAAAATATTTAATATTAATATATAACTTTTGATAAATCTATTTATTAAATAAAATTTACTATCCGGGTTTTTTAAATTAAAAAAAAATTAGGGACAAAGTATATATTTCAAATATATATATATATATATATATATATATATATGTATGTATGTATGTATGTATGTATGTATATTATAATAAATAATAATTCTTGTATATGTTAATATAATATATATTTATATTTTATAATAAGATTAAATATGTTAATTTAAAATAATATTAATATATAAATTTTGATAAATCTATTTAATAAATAAAATTTACCCCCGGCCTTTTATTTCAAAAAAAATTTAAAAATTAGCGGCCAAAAGTATATATTTCAAATATATATATATAATAAATATATAATTCAAATGTTTAAATTCAAAATATATTTTAGAATTAACAAATTTTTTGGCTATATTTTAATATATATATATATATTTATTTATTTATTTATACATATATAATATTAATACTTATTTAATAAAGACATTTAAAATTTTGAATTAATTAGCTTAGATCTAGAATTTGAATTTGAATATAAATTTATCAAGTCAAATTTAGATCTTTTAATTTTAAATTCGAAATAGAAATTTTTGACTCGGTCTACTTGCACATGACAATTTACAAAATCAAATTTATTATTTCACTAAATATACTTTTTTCAATATATATATATATATATGTGTGTGTGTGTGTATAATAATTGAAATAAGTCAATTAATATATATATATGCTCAATATACATATGGTAGATACAAATCTTAAAATCTATATGTGTATATATTAAACCATGCTTATATTTGTCATGCTATATATACATATGTATATATGTATATCTATGTATGTATGTATATATGTATATGTATGTAAATATGTTTGTATGTATGTATGTGTGTGTGTATGTATATGTATGTGTATGTCACTTATGTCTATCATTATATATATGTATGAGTATATTAGGTATATTCATAATTATACTCCATTTATCTTTAATTAATATAGATTAACTAAATGAAGATTAAAGCAATCAAATAAACATGACTTTATTATATAAATAGGTTTAATCTAATGTTAACTAGTATATTAGTCAACATTTAGGGCCAACTAATTAAACTTACATGTCTAATGGGTTCTAGAATAGTAGTGTCTAGGCCTAGGGTTGAAAAAAAAGTATTCTCTCCTCTTTACCTATTGGCTAAGCCCAGTGGGTGGAGTAAGTTCAAAAGGTTGGCCCAGTTGTAAAGTTTAGAGTTATTTGGGCCTTGAGCTAATTTTCAAATTAAGTTTGAAAATTTAAAATATATTTTAAATTTAAATGTTTAGTTTAAAATATAAAAGGAAATTTACTAAAGGTTACAAAATAAATTTGAAAAATTTGAAAAATTATTTTGAGAAATTAATTTAATATTTTTAAATTTTGCGAATATTTAATTAATTAGGTAAATAATTAATTAAAATCAAAGTTGTAAAAATTGCTAGGCGGATGTTAAGCCGTAGATATGTACTAGGGATTAATTGTTTCGGCGGGGATTAATCGAGAATTAGTTGAAGTTAGGGACTTTGGATAACTCGTGTATTTTGAATAAAATTTTAGTGGTTTGTTTAGTATCAATTTATATAAATTGGAAAGTTGAGATATTGGACGTGCTTAGGAGTAGTCAACGAGACAAGACTGCATAAAACTAGCACATTAATGCTTATATGTGGCATGAAGCCATATATAATACGTAACCAGCACCTAAATACATGTTTATATTCTTATATAAGATGGTAATCCTTGTCTAAGCTGGCCTAGGCAAAAAATAGTACCTAGGGATTATAGGTGCCATGAGTTGAAGCGGACAAACACAACTTAATTCTCCTCAAAAGTTTACCGGTCCGACGGGTTTTCCTAAGTATATTCAAAAAGAAAGTATATAGCTATAAAGGTTATAGTTAAATATATTTATCTTAAATTGTTTAAGATGAATTATATAGAATTTTCTAAATTATTAAAACTATTCAATCAAAAATATTTAATTAAATTAATAATTTGCTTGATAAATAATTAATTAAATAAATAAATATATATATATAACTATATAATTTATAGTTAATTATTCCCCTTAAATAGTTTAGGATGAATAAAATAATAGTTTTGAAATTTTAAATAAAATTTGGTTAATAGTTAACTAAATTAAAATTAAAGTTAATTAAATATGATTAAACTAATAAAATACATATAAATATTATATAGGTTAATTAAATTGTAATAATTATAAATAAATTGCACTTGTATAATTATATACGTATGGACATAACATAAAGTGGAACTATTAGAAACCCTGACAGACATATGTATAGTACGTGTACCATGATTTCATATATGTTCGACACTTAAACCACAATGGTATTTTATAAGAAACAAATTATTCTTAAGTCGATATCACTCAAAATATATTAAAGATTATAGATCTCTAATATTGAGTTGTCCTCCATCATTTCTATATTAATAGATTACTTGCAAATGCACTAGTTGTTGAGAAAAATCAAGCTAGGTCTGTTATGTGTGGTACTATTAATATATTGCTAGACAAGGTAAGATACATGCTTGTATTTTTTGAGCAAACTCAAGGTATGTGCATTATACTTAGGCCATCGAGAAATGATGGGTACGAGTAAATAATCTCTTTTGATTTGTTAAGTAAAATCAAGGTCGAAATTGAGATTAGGATAAAGACCACGGTTAGGAGTTGTATATCATATAATCGATGAAGAGTTACCCATCGCTTGCAAGCGTATAATTTGTTGAGCAAACTCAAGCTCATAATCCCAAGGCAAGCGAATCCTAACACTCGCTAGTGAAATCGAAAGATTTCTACATTTCTCTTAGGATTTCAAGGTGACGCAGCGGATTAAACAAAACAATCTTCGATCGGTGAAAGTAGTAATCGGTGGATTGGAAGATACTGAAATGCCCAAATTCGTTGATCCGAAGATACCGAATTCTAGCTATCCCGAACTCATTGATCGCGCACGATACCGGGTTCAAAGATCTTCAATTCTTCAAGCGTTGATCAAGCGCACTTGATTCCGTGAATCGGCTTCTACAATCGTTGAATCGAGCGCACTCGATTAACCGAAAGAGGAGATAGGAGATTACACTCAACTACCAATTTAGATGAAAGCACACAGCAATCAAAGAGAATTTTATTCAAAAATCAACAACCTTTTACAAATGACCATACATGCCTATTTATAGGCTACAACTCAACACAACAGAAAACTTCAAAAATATTACAAGTACTTAGGTCGTTTCCGACCTATAACCTTCGACCTAACAACATACGACCTAAACAGACGACTTAAGAAAACACAGCTTTCGACTTAACAAATGGTAATTACAACAACTCTTAGGTCGTGAACGACCTACGACTTAAACAGACGCGACCTATCTTCAATACATCTGCTTCCTTCAGCGACTTAAGAATCAACGGCAGAGATCAATGCGGCATAAGAATCAACGACATCCAGAGCTTTGCGACCTAAAAGATAAGCGGTTCCAGACACTTCGCGACCTAAGCCCTCGCGACTTAACTCCCAGTTCACCCAGCGACTTATCTTAAGTCGTAACTCATTTACGCGACCTAACTTAGGTCGAATCAAAACTCCGCGACCTAACTCCTGGCGACCTAACTTAGGTCGTAACGTCTTCCTGCGATCTATCATAGGTCGTGACTTGTTAGGTCGTAGCACCCTCTTAGCTCGTTCCAGCGATCTATTTTCCCACTCGCTAAGTCGTACACGAGTTAACTTGTTAAGTCCTTCTTGCGACCTATCTTTTAACTCGCTAAGTCGTATACAAGTTAAAAACATGTTAGGTCGTTCCAGTATCTCGTTAGCTTGCAAATCTTCGGTAGGTCGTTGGAGCGACCTAAAGGCCTCTTTAGGTCGTATGCGACCTAACACTTCACCAATTTGGGCTGTGCCACTCTTTAGCTTGCTTATCGACTTATCATAGGTCGTTAGACCACTCTTCCCAGCATCACTCGCTTCCTCCTCTAACTCCTTAGGTCGTGAGCGACCTACAAACTCCTTAGGTCGTGAGCGACCTATGCCTTTAACATTCTGCGCTGCATCATCCTCCCTAGGTTGAGAAAAATTCGACCTCGAATTTGCACCATCCTCCTCTACTATGAGTTCATTTCCGTGGTATGGTATGAGATGTTTAACATTGAATACGTCAGACGTATACACATCATCTGGCAGTTTCAATTTGTAAGCATTTTCATTGATTCGCTTCACAACTTCCACCGGACCAATTTTCCTGGCTTTCAACTTGTTATAAGCGCCTACTGGAAAACGATCTTTTGTTAACACTGCATAAACCATATCTCCTTCATTAAACTCAACATTTCGTCGTTTCAAATCTGCAGATTGTTTATACTTCTCATTTGCTTTCTCCAATCGTTCCTGAACGATTTTATGACATTCCGTCAACCCTTCAACAAAATCAGCAGCTTTCTTAACTGTCTTCTTTGATTGTGGCACTACCGTTAAATCCAACGGTCCCTTCGGTAAGCTCGAATAAACAATCTGGAATGGACTGAACCCAGTACTTCGATTCACAGCATGATTATGGACAAACTCTGCCTGGCATAACTTCATTTCCCAACTCTTCAGATTATCTTGAACAAGACACCTCAACAAGTTTCCCAACGATCTGTTCACAACCTCGGTCTGTCCATCCGTTTGCGGATGATAAGCACTACTAAACTTCAGCTTCGTTCCCACCATCTTCCACAAACTTAGCCAAAAATGACTCAGAAAACGTGTATCCCTGTCTGACACAATCGATTTTGGCAATCCATGAAGTCGATATATCTCTTTGAAAAACAACTGAGCAACATGAACAGCATCCGCCGTCTTCTTACAAGCGATAAAATGTGCCATTTTCGAGAATCGTTCAACTACCACATAAATGGAATCATTACCACGCTGTGTCCTCGGTAATCCCAACACGAAGTCCATACTCACATCAACCCATGGTTTAATTGGTACAGGTAACGGCATATATAACCCAGCATTAGTTGCAGTTCCTTTCGAAACCTGACAAATATGACAACGCTCCACAAAGCTCTCTACTTCTTTCCTCATCGATGGCCAAAAGTAAGATTGTGAAATCAACTGTAATGTACGGTCTCTCCCAACATGTCCTTCGTCATGTAGCTCCTTCACAATTTTCATTCTCAAACTGCAATCATGTATGCACAATCGATTTCCCTTGAACAGAAAACCATCTACCATCACGAACTCATTCGTTTCCTCATTCTTGACTTTATCAACAAACTTCATAAAGTAAGGATCTTCCACAAATAGTTCCGGTAAAATGTCAAACCCCGTCACCTCAACCTTCATTGTTGTCAACAAATGATTCCTCCTACTCAATGCATCAGCCACACGATTCGTCACTCCCGATTTGTGCTTCACAACAAAAGTAAATTGTTGCAGATATGCAATCCACGATGCATGTCTCGCTGAAATCTTGTCTTGCCCTTGCAAATGCTTCAATTCTTCATGATCCGTATACAGAACAAACTCTTTTTGAAATAGATAATGTCTCCAGTGTTTAATAGCTTGTACAACAGCATAGAATTCCACATCATATGTACTGTATCGCATCTTCGCTCCTGACAACTTCTCACTGAAATATGCAATAGGACGACCCCTTTGACTTAACACTCCTCCAATCCCAACCTTTGACGCATCAGTATGTAATTCAAACAACAACTGAAAATCAGGTAATGCTAGGATTGGTGATGTCGTCAGCAACTCCTTGATTCGTTCAAAAGAAACTCCTGCTTCCACCGTCCATGTAAACTATTTACCCTTCATACAATCAGTCACGGGCGCCATCACACTACTAAAGTGTGGAATAAACCTTCGATAGAATGAAGCCAACCCGTGAAACGAACTTCCGTTATCGTCTTGGGCTGTGGCCAATTTCTAATCGCTTCGACTTTACTTTGGTCAACCTGTATTCCTTCTTCCGATACAACATACCCCAGAAATAAAACACTATGCGTCATGAACACGCATTTCTTCGTTGCAGCATAAAACTGTTCTTGTCGCAGTATCATCAGCACTTCTCTCAGATGATTCGAATGTTCCTCTGGACTTCCACTATATATCAGAATATCATCGAAATACACCACCACAAACTTCCCAATAAAAGGACTAAAAATCTAATTCATCACCCGCATAAATGTACTTGGCGCATTTGATAAGCCAAATGGCATTGCCAACCATTCATATAAGCCTTCCCTCGTCTTGAATGCTGTCTTCCATTCGTCCCCTGGTCTAATGCGAATCTGATGATAACCGCTCTTCAAGTCAATCTTAGAAAATATTACGGACCCACTGATCTGATCCAATAAATCATCAAGCCTCGGCATCGGAAATCTATATCTCACAGTAATCTTATTCAATGCTCGACTGTCAGTGCACATCCTCCACGTTCCATCCTTTTTGGGTACCAATAAGGCTGGTACAGCACAAGGACTTAAACTCTCCTACACATGCCCTTGTTCAAGCAATTCTTCCACTTGCCTTCGCAACTCTTCATGTTCCTTCGGACTCATTCGATAATGTGGTCTGTGTGGCAATACAGCACCTGGAACAAGATCTATTTGATGTTGTATATCCCTCAACGGTGGCAACTCCGTTGGTAACTCCTCTGGAAATACATCGTCAAATTCTTTCAAAACTGGTTTAACTTCTTCTGGAATTTCAACTTCTTCTTTACTCTCACGTCCAATCAACAAGAATACTTTCGGCTCTTTCTCAACTTCTTTAACAAACTCCTTCAGAGTTAATAAGGTTTTCAACTCTTCAATCTCTTCTGACTTACTTTCTCCCGGTTGTCTCTTCTTTGGAACTAAGATAATCTTCGTGCCTTTAAACATAAAACTATAGCTATTGGTCCGACCGTCATGTTGTACTGCTCGATCATACTGCCATGGTCTTCCCAAAAGCAAGTGGCAAACATCCATCTCTACTACATCACACCATATTTCATCTTTGTATTTCTTCCCAATAGAGAATGGAACACGAACTCGTCTATCCACTTTCACTTCTCCTCCTTTTCTCAACCATGCTAACTTGTACGGATTCAGATGCTTCTCTGTCTTCAACTTCAACTTTGTTACAGCCTCGGTTGAAATGATATTGTCACAGCTTCCTGTGTCAATCACAAATTTACACACCTTTCCCAGTATAGTGCATGTCGACTGAAAGATATTACTCCTCAACCAACTAGCTTCTTCCTGCTTCGGTGTCAAACACGATCTCCTCAGCATTAGATTACAACCTTCATCTCCTGACGCAATATCCTGCTCATCCTCCTCAACTGGACTAGAACAATCCCCATCACCATCCTCATCCTCAACTTCTGCAATCATGGTTCTCTTCTTTGGCTTTGGACACTCACTGCTTTTATGACCCAATTCCTGACAATTGTAACATTTGAAACCATTGTTAACCCTTGCCTTCTCAACCTCCTTCACCACTGGTCTACTGATAGGTTTAGAAACATTAGAACTTCCACCAACACCCTTCACTTGATTGTTAGAATTAGTAAACATACCACTTCCTCGTCGTCCCTGTTTCTCCCAAGCCAACGCTTTCTGTTGTGCTTCCGCTACAGATCTAGGATCGAACATGTTAACCATATCCTGAATCTGCATTCTTAATCCCCCAATGAATCTAGATGTCAGCT
The DNA here is from genome assembly GCA_030737815.1 of Allium fistulosum. Lineage (NCBI taxonomy): Eukaryota > Viridiplantae > Streptophyta > Magnoliopsida > Asparagales > Amaryllidaceae > Allium > Allium fistulosum. The sequence goes on from CM060906.1 coordinate 741,115,263, forward strand.
GCTCTTCCGTTTCCATAATATCATTCCTTGCAATAAGTTGATAGAATTCATCAGCATAGTCATTCACAGATTTCGTCCCTTGTCTCAAGTTCTGCAAACGTTGATACATCAAAGATTGATAATTGTAAGGTAAGAACGTTGCTTTCATCAATTTCTTCATCTTCTCCCAAGATTCAATCTTCGACTTCCCCATCCGTTCACGTGTAAGTTTGGTTTGCTGCCACCACGCCAAAGCTCTACCCCTCAACCTTGTAGCAACCAACTTCACTCTACGATGTTCTGGAACTTCTTTGAAGTCAAAAATCTCTCCTACATTAGCCATCCAATCCAGAAATTCCTCCGCTTGCATACCACCTTTGAATTCAGGAATTTCAGTCTTCATCCCCGACTCCCACTTGTGATCATACTCAGAGTGATTTCTTCCTTGTCCTCGTCCTTGTTCTCGAACACTACCACCATCATACTCCTCTTCAAAATCAGATGTATATCGTTGTCTATCTCGTCCACCCACATCTCTACTACCTTCACGTCTACCATCATCACTTCTATCTACATTCCTTCGTTCACTCATTCACGTTCCTCCCACGCCCTTGATCATTTTCAACACTTCTGTCTCGATTGGAATGTGGCGAGACTCTACTACCTCCATGGTTAGATTCAGGTGAAACCCTTCTTCGATTTTGATTCATCTCCATCATAAGCTTCTCTAACCGGCCAATTCCTTCGTTAAGCTTTTCACTAAAGTTTTCATTGATTCTTTGCTCCATCTCATCAGCTTCTTCTCTTCGATACAAAGCTTCTACATTTTGGTGGCGATTAGCTCTTCTTGGCGGCATACTTGAAATCTTCACAAACACTTCAAATTCAAACACAATTCGAACTTTGATCCAAAATGAAATGGATCGACAACTCCCACTTTGTTGCAAATCGCGATGAACACGATGGACAAAGTTTCGGCCTTCTAATAGTCCTCGGCTCTAACTCCCCTTAGCTCGGCTTTGCTTGATGTAGCTCGGCTTCACTAACTCCTCAAACTCTTCAGATAGAATTGGCTCCAAGACTCGGCTTAGCTATGATTGGCTAAGTCTAGCTCTGATACCAAAAACTGACGCAGCGGATTAAACAAATCAATCTTCGATTGGTGAAAGTAGTAATCGGTGGATTGGAAGATACTGAAATGCCCAAATTCGTTGATCCGAAGATACCGAATTCTAGCTATCCCGAACTCGTTGATCGCGCACGATACCGGGTTCAAAGATCTTCAATTCTTCAAGCGTTGATCAAGCGCACTTGATTCCGCGAATCGGCTTCTACAATCGTTGAATCGAGCGCACTCGATTAACCGAAAGAGGAGATAGGAGATTACACTCAACTACCAATTTAGATGAAAGCACACAGCAATCAAAGAGAATTTTATTCAAAAATCAACAACCTTTTACAAATGACCATACATGCCTATTTATAGGCTACAACTCAACACAACAGAAAACTTCAAAAATATTACAAGTACTTAGGTCGTTTCCGACCTATAACCTTCGACCTAACAACATACGACCTAAACAGACGACTTAAGAAAACACAGCTTTCGACTTAACAAATGGTAATTACAACAACTCTTAGGTCGTGAACGACCTACGACTTAAACAGACGCGACCTATCTTCAATACATCTGCTTCCTTCAACGACTTAAGAATCAACGGCAGAGATCAATGCGGCATAAGAATCAACGACATCCAGAGCTTTGCGACCTAAAAGATAAGCGGTTCCAGACACTTCGCGACCTAAGCCCTCGCGACTTAACTCCCAGTTCACCCAGCGACTTATCTTAAGTCGTAACTCATTTACGCGACCTAACTTAGGTCGAATCAAAACTCCGCGACCTAACTCCTTGCGACCTAACTTAGGTCGTAACGTCTTCCTGCGACCTATCATAGGTCGTGACTTGTTAGGTCGTAGCACTCTCTTAGCTCGTTCCAGCGATCTATTTTCCCACTCGCTAAGTCGTACACGAGTTAACTTGTTAAGTCCTTCTTGCGACCTATCTTCTAACTCGTTAAGTCGTATACGAGTTAAAAACATGTTAGGTCGTTCCAGTATCTCGTTAGCTTGCAAATCTTCGGTAGGTCGTATGCGACCTAACACTTCACCAATTTGGGCTGTGCCACTCTTTAGCTTGCTTATCGACTTATCATAGGTCGTTAGACCACTCTTCCCAGCATCACTCGCTTCCTCCTCTAACTCCTTAGGTCGTGAGCGACCTACAAACTCCTTAGGTCGTGAGCGACCTATGCCTTTAACATTCTACGCTGCATCACAAGGAGTATAAAAATCTAGTAGGAGCCTTATTAGAAAAATGACATGAATACATTTAACTTTTCTAATACTATAAGAACATTTGCTATGTAACTATACTAACCTACTTAATTTAAATTTGAAGCATAATTACCAACATTAGATTATTTTCTAAAAAAGATAACCGCAGCGGTCCCAACTACACTGACTAGTTAAGAGTGATAGGAATAGTACTCACTTATGAAAGTTATGACCTTTCATATCAGAACCTTTAAAAAGTAAACTCATCGAAGGTGGGGATCTCGATAGGGTTAAGACTTATAAAATTTGGGTAGCCGATTGTGACATTGCCTAAGCCTACATATTTTCTACGTTATACAAATGACTATCGACAAAATCATCGATCTCCTCAAAGCTTTGTTTGGGAAGCGATCTCATTCTATGAGGTACGAGATTGATAAGAAATTTTTTTCATACGAAGATAGGTGAGGGCACTCGTGTAGAGATTGGTAAGAAATTTCATTCAAGGATCAAGTTACAGTGGTTGATGTAAAAGGGATGGCATTATTTTTGAAAAGTCCAAAGAAAAGAAAGCGTGGAAGTAAGAAAGGTAAAGGTAGTGCCTCTAATTGTTGGGTCTAGTCCGTGTTGTTAATAGAAGAAATGGGTAAATTTAAACAAAGAAAATCACTGTTGGGATCTTAATGGGACTATGAAGTCTATTAACTAGCATTAGATCTAATTTATTTATTAAATAAAATAATATTTTATTTAAAATTATTTTATATTTATTAATTAATCATACAAATTAATTTAATTAAAAGTTTATTCGAATATATCATGTATATATATTCAATAACATGAGAAGATAGTATAATGAAGTATAAACATTTGTATAAATACACACACACATATAGATATTGAGATTTATATCTGTTATATACATATATATTATACTTACATATGCATATGATAATTTCATATGAATATCTGGAATAAAAATGCCTATGTGTATATATGTTTAAATATACTATAATATGTGTATATTGTTTGTATAAAGTATTTATGGTACCATATATATATAGATGTTTAGACATACACACACACATATATGTTGTGTCTACATTTCCAATTGTATATCAAAATATAACAAATACTAGATACCTTTAAAATAGGTGAAAGCTTAGCATTTAGGAGAAGATAAGAATAAAAATATATATATGTTAGATCTTGATCAGGATCTAAAGAAGAAAGAAAAAAGGGGACATATCTAATTGACTCCACCTTCCTCTTTTATAAACATCCAATTAATACTGTATCCAACCTTTATATGAAAAATGATTCTATACTTATTCATAATTAAAATTATCTTAGCTTTAATATTTCAAATCTGAAATATCATATAAATATAAATATACATACATACATATATAAACAAGATTACCTTTAAATTATTGTCATAATTAATATAATGCTCCAACAACATGATTAATTAATTAACCTATTCCACACATTTGTGAGTGTGTGCATGTTATAATTTAAAAATTAAATTACAAATATATATTTGACTAAACAATAAAACATTGAATATATTAGTTTGAAATTAAAATTAGTTTAACCAAATGATTTAACTCAACACTGTTTTACTATTTTGAATAACATGATGATGAATACACAAACATAAATAAAATTCAATTATTTTAATATCAAATCCACTATTTTAAATAAATTAAATGTAAGGAAACATATGTACATTTTATTATAGCAAAATCAAATGTATATGAACAATCTATTTCTATTATCCATGTGCATAAAATTAGTTTTGTGTTTTAAATGACAATACACAAATAGTTTTAGATAAAATTGGTGGAAATACAATACATATATATGTGAGTTTGGGTCAAGGTTAAACGTCATGAATGAATAAATAAAAAACAAAATTGAACCTAAAGGAGCCTTAGCCTTTGTAACACTTTAGTTTGCCAATCGTCTTCTAGAACGCTTAATTCACCACCCAATCTTACTAGAATAGAATACACTATCTTTTTTTTTATTTTGTCTTATGTTATTTGAAGAAGTAAAATTTGAACTTGGAATAATGGAGGTGGCAGTCATCAAAGAATAAGCAGGAAGGAGAAGAGAGAATGAAATGATGAGAGGATTTTGTTTCAAGGAGAGAATAAACCCTTTCTCATTTTCTCTTTAAAGCTACCTCTTTTAGTTATCTGATTAATTCTCAATTATATCTCATCTAAATCCCTTCGTCTCTCTCTTGTATGGCCAGTTGTGCCTTTTAATCACATGTATCAATATTTCCAAAAGCCTATTAAGTAATCAGCTATATGTAAAGCCCATTTAAATATACACCGACATCATATATCGATACGTATATATAACTTTTATATACACACTAAATAATTACGAACAACACCCAAAACATCCAATAAACTAATAATTAATATTTATTAAATATTATTTAATTTAATTAATTTATAACACTTTATAAACTAATTGAATCATTTGATTTTTCGGAGAATACACAAATGCAGTTATGTGACTTGGATATGTGAATTTAGTTAGTGGTTAATATTGAACAAATCAAATATTAAAGTTCACACGTCAACTTAGCTAACTGTGTGACAATTTGGTTGTATTCATCGCTTATATATATTTTGATGAAAACTTATTTTCTATCATCCTAAGCGGTACCAATAATGATTAAAAAAATTACAATGTTATATTCACCAACACTACATCACATTAGGATGTATGGAGTTAGATATTGGTCAAAACTCAATATTATCCACATTTAACTTGATCACTCCATAAACAAAGTCTCTGGTTCAATAATAACATTTATCATTAGTTGTTCTACTATGGACAGAGATTTTGACATCGAGTTTACTACATTTTACCATCATACTAACCTCATACAAATAAGGAGACAAACTCCTTATTGAATATGCTTTACTCCTAATGCTTCAATTAAGACCCAAATATAGTCATTCAATGGACTCTGTGCCATATAAAAAAAGGTGGAATCTAGTGAATCAGGCTCCCACATGATAGCAAGCTTTGGGGAGGTCGATAATGTATGTAGCCTTTCCCTCGAATTGCGAAGAGACTGTTAACAAAAATCAAAGTGGGGTATCCATATTGAAGTTTGTAACGACCCTGAATTTCAAACACTTCGTATTTAAATATCTGAATTATTTAAATATTTGATTCTTTGATTAAATGTTATAAAAGTGATTTTAAAACCTTATTAACCCACTTTTAATAAATAATTAATAATAGGAAACTTATTTTTGAAATTTGTTTACAAAAATAAATATTTTGAAGAAGTATCGATAATGTGACCGAAAATCGTTTTATCGATAAACAACTTTTTATTCAATATAAGTTGTTCAAACTTAGTGTATATGTAAAAATTGTTGAAAACACGATTTTGGTGTTTTGATGATAACAACCATATGACAATGCTACTAATATGGTTATTGAATTATTTCAGATCAAATAGCTATATGATGGATGATAAAAAAATTATGACCTACATTGAATATTATAGCAGTAAAAAAGGAAAACAATAATAATAATGGGAATGATGAATGTGGGTTTGAACACAAGAAATGTCAAACAACCACTGCAAATAGATTTGAAAATAAATTTGCTTGGTAGTATGATATATTAAATAGAGGAAGCTGAAAAATATATGGCTGAAAACAACAAGGTTGGGAATTGAACCCAAGCAGGCATTAAAGATGTGCGCCTTACAACCAACCACAACACAAGCACTCTCTATTATAATTAGTTAGCACATTTTATTATTCAAGACAAAAGCGGAAATAATTTAATGAAAAATTAGACAAAGTAAGACTCGAACTCGAGCGCCAAGGAACAAGACACAACTCTCTACCAACCGCACTATAACCAACGTTGTTCAAAGTTTGTTAGCTGATTTATTTTGTTGCTCAAGAAAAATCAGAATAAAAAATTAGTAGAAGTAGGATTCAAACCCAGGCCATGTGAGAGAAAGCAAGCACTCATACCAACACACCACAACTGCATTTGTGAAAAAGGCAGCTAGCATGTATTATTATGTAGGTAAAAATGGAAAATTAAATTGCCCAAAAATGGACTGAAGCTAGATTTAAACTGTGGCCAACAGGAAGGCACGCGGCATGCCGACCAACTGCACTACATAGCACTTTGGTTTGAATGCCAACAACAACATTACATTACCACTACAAAACGAACAAGTCAAGTGCCTATTCAAGCATCTTCTTCCAGTATTGCGAAGTTTCAATAGATGCATTTCTTCCAAACTGAATTGCTGAAGGATTGCTCCTACTCAGTGACATCTTATCACTCCTATATAAACCTCCCACCATCCCAAAAGCATACATATAATCATATGCTCTCAAATCATTCTCATATTGCTTTCTAATGCTTTAAACTACATATTCATTCCCAAAGCAAACTTAGGCCTGCACTCTTTCACTCCCTAATATTTGAATTTGCTCTTAGTTCACTTCCTAACCTCTGTATACTCATTCTGCATCATTTTTAAAGGATGAGATTGATTTTGAATAGCTAAAGTTTTGTACATATAATGGAGAACGAGCATTTATGGATAATGGAACTGTACCTAACTCATTAGTTTTCTTCTTCCTTTTATAAATAGTCTGGGTTGGTATTTTTATTTTAGAGTATCACAAAGTAATATTTTTGAAAAAATAAATTATATACTCTTTTTATACAAGACGTTGCTTTCAAAAATGCTAGAAATATTTAAACCATTTTTTGTTATGCTAAATGAGTATGGAAATTATTTTTGACTAAATTAATCTACAACCCATAAACTATATTGGGTTTTAACCTTTTTATTGATGACAAATGGGAAGAAAATTGGGCATATTGGTTGGGAAAGTATATGAAATTAAAGGGAGCAAATATTAAGGGGGAGTAATATAATAAAATTATTTTAAAAAGTCATATAGTTGTCAACATTAAAAAGGGGAGAACATTGAAAACATGATTTTGGTGTTTTAATGATAACAACCATTTGACAATGCTACTAATATTGTTATTGAGTTATTTCAAATCAAGTAGCTATACGATGGACGATAAAATTTATATGGCCTACATTGAAGATTATAGTAGCAAAAAAGAAAAAACAATAATGGTAATGGAATTGATGATGGTGGGGCTTGAACATAAGACATGTCAAACAACCACTACGGATAGATTTGAAAATAAATTTTCTTAGTAGTACGATATATTGAATAGAGGAGGTTGAGAAATATATGGCTTAAAATGAAAAGGCTAGGAATCAAACCTAAGTAGGCATTAAAGATGTGCGCCTTGCAACCAACGACGCTAGCACATTTTATTATTAAAGAAAAAGTGGAAATAATTTGATGAAAAATTGGACAAAGCAAGACTCGAACTCGGGTGCCAAGGAGCAAGACACGACTCTTCACCAACCACACTACAACCAACATTGTTCAAAGTTTGTTAGCAGTTTTATTTTGTTGCCCGAAAAAAATCAAAATTGAAAATTGGCGGAAGCGGGATTCGAACCCAGGCTGCATGGAAGAAAGCACAGACTCATACCAATACACAACAACTGCAATTGTGAAGAGGCGATTAGCGTATCTTATTATGCAGGAAAAAATGGAAAATTAATATGTCCGAAAATGGACTGAAGCCAGATTTGTACCATGGCCAGCAGGAAGGCACGTAACATGCTTACCGACTGCACTACATAGCACTTTCGTTTTAATGTCAATAGCAATGTTACATTACCACTACAAAATGAACAAGTCAAGTTCCAATTCAAGCATCTTCTTTAAGTGTTGCGAAGTTTCAATGAATGCATCTATTCCAATCTAAATTGCTAAAGGACTGCTTCAGTTCAATGACATCTTATCATTCCTATATAAGCCTCCCACCATCCTTAACACATACATATAATCCTATGCTCAAAATCATTCTCATATTGCTTCCTAATGATTTAAACACCATATCCATTCCAAAAGCAAACTTAGGCCAGCGCTCTTTCACTCCATAATATTTGAGTTTGGTCTTAATTCACTTTCTAACCTCTGCACACTCAACATTATTTTTGAAGGTTATAGAAGTTGTACTCTAGTGTGACTACTCAGTGTATTTAAGACACAATATATATTCAAGTTAATCCTTTATAAAAGGGAAGATTGAAGTCCTGTTGTGGAGTCCTCAGGCAGTCGACGTAGAAGTCCTGTTCGATTGTTCAGGCGGAATCTGTAAACCTGTTCCTCTAGATGACATGAGACATTGATAGTAAAATTCCTAAGAGGTGCTTATGGACTAGATGTATGAGAGTTGCTCCGAACCAGTATAAAGTCGACTGTGAGATATATTCTACTATTTCCGCTGCATTTACATTGTTAATTATTGTCCATCTTCGATCTTATGCATACTGTATAACATAAATAACATATGAATCCATTAACAACTAATAAAAATATTTTCACTAAATATGGTTAAATAAATCACTTAGGAAAGCTTCTAGAAGGAATTAGATATTTAGGAGAGATGTTTTCGTGTGTGTGAGGTGGAAAGTTATCACATAAGTGCACATTGATGGGGGATGGTCTTGGCCGGTTAGGGGAAGGGTAGAGGAGGTTGAGGTTACCTCTTGTGTTGCTTATAAAAGAGCACCAAAGGGTTTACAAATCACTTTTGCAATTTATGATATAAAACTAAGCATTTCTTCATCCTTCTCTCTTCATAAATTCATAAACTAAAAGTAAATCAAAACAACTCTAAATCAACGTAAAATTTTCCAAAGACCTTAGAACAACATTACAACAATTATCATCTACTTGGATATTGAAGGAGTGGAGCATACAAGCCTCAATGGACCAAGGCGGTAATCACTTGTATGCATTTATGCCTAGGTCGTGAGCATGCAAGGAAGGTAGGTGGTTTTGGTGGTTGTTTGGTTGAGGTAGGAAGTGGTTGCAAAGGTGGAGACTTGTTCTTAGTTTTGCACATGTTGAAGGGTGAGCAAACTCACCATTTGCAAGTATAGGAAATGTGTGTGTGTGTATACACACACACACATGCTTGTATTTATTATAGTATTTGGTTGACTATATATTATTGCTTTATCTCTTGTGACTAGTGTGTAACCCGTGCATTGCATACGGTAATGTTGTTAAAAAATAATATTTAAAATTTAATCATCGTTAAAAATTGAATTTTTTTAAGCAGTATATGATAAATTTATTTAAATAACGGAATTCATTATTTAAAATAACATGCAATTCTCAAATGTAAGGTAGAGGGTCGCTCACCATATTCTTGTTGGAATTATTGTCTACCTTGGTAATAGCAAACAATATATATATATATATATATATAATTTGTTGTTGCTATATATGTAAATAGTTGATACGTGTATTATATATATGATTGGAAAAAAAATGAATTTTCCATTTCTATTAATATGAATATTGTATATATATTTTTAAGGATTTATAATGAAATAACGAATATTACATAATTGAATATATTTAAATATTTTAAATCAACTTAACTAATTAAACATAATGCTAGAAAGTAGGAAAAAAAGAAAGGAGCTTTGTATGTAATTATAGTTGAGAAGAACATCTTACGATCAACTTATCTACACATGAACTTTTATTCATTATCTGAGATTTCAGTTAGTAAACCTTTTTTTAACTTTGTAGTTAATCATAAATTTCACATTGTTGTAGGAGTGTCAGGTTTACAACTTCAATATTTGCAACAACAAAAATTGTAGCATTAATTTGAGTTATGCATTGGGTAAGTTTTAATCATGTTAAAAATAAGAATGTCTACATAACCTAATTTTTATTAGAGTAATCTGTGCTTCCACATCCCAATGTTGTAAAATATAAATTCTATCTTTTAAAATTGTTAACAAAATTTTATAATGTAATGTATGCTATCTTTTTGAGATAAATGAATTTTTAATTAAAAAAATATTATTATTTATGTTTACATTTTATGTTATATGATTCATATATCTTTATATATGAATAAAAATAATAATTTTATCATCTTTGCTTATATATATATATACATATGAGTGGTGTAACAAAATTTTGTAATGTAATGCATGCTATTCTTTTGAGATAAATGAATTATAAATTAAAAAAATATTATTGTTTATGTTTACATTTTATGTTACGCGATTCGTATAAGATTCATATATCTTTATATATGAATAAAAATAATAATTTTATCATCTTCGCTTATATATATGAGTGTTGTATACATACTTAATCGGTATATTTTAAGGTTTATTAGATGAATTAATAAATATTATTTAATTGAATTTATTTGAATGATTTAAAATAAAGATGACATAATTAGTTAAATACATGGATATGAGTAAAAAAATATTAGGAGAGAGAATTGAGAAGGGTTTGTAAGTAACTATGGAAATTTAAAATATAGATGTTTAAAGCTTAAAATATAATTTTTCAGTGTAATGCGTGATAACTTCATTGAGATAAATGAATTATAAATTAAATTTGCTATTATTATTGGTGTATATAATTTATGCTATGTGATTTACATATATTTGTATGCAAATGAAAATTTTGTTTTACCTGTTTGTTGATCTACTATGGTATACTATTGAAATTGTTCATATTTTAGAATTTACATGACTTATCGAATATTAGTTAACTGAGTTTATCAAATAGTTTAAATTATGAATTACGTAATTAATTTAAGTGTATGTACTTACATGTAAATAGTAGAAGAGAACTAAGAAGGAATTTGTGAATAATTATAGAAAATTTTAAAAGTATGTATTTGATTATAAATTGACATTAGAAGTTTAGTAGAATAAAAGTGATAAATTATAAAAGTTTAAAATTGAAATATGTAGACAGAGAATTAAGGAGAGTAGAGAAAGCTCCTACAATTAATAAGAGAGCTTGAATTTCTTCTACTTTACTACTATTTAATAGATTCTTGCTTTGGAAAGCAAATGACATATGTAATTGACGTATTTGGACTTGTATGATTTTCTATGACTTGTTGCATAGCCTTGTCATGAAGCACATAGGGTTTGGTTGGACTTTGATTTGAATCAGATTTGAATTGAATGGTTTTATAACGAATAGACACTATATACGCACTTTGAAATTGCTTTGTGTTTAACAATTTCTATAGAACTTTCTAGAGTGATCCTTCAGGGTTTCTTGCCATGATTGTGATGTATATTGTGTATATTGCTTATTGTAAAAAGATTGGATGCTAAAAATATAGTTAACATATCGAAAAATGACAAAACATTTGAGCATGTAAAACTGCTCCAGGTCATTGTAATTTACGGCAGTCAATGATAACACTTTTTAGCTGCAATCTTTGTTCTGCACCCTTTTTTGCAACATTCTGTAAACCTGCATTTACTGTTATGAACTTTAATTTTTTAGAAATGACTTTTAATTTAAGTATCTTACTTAAATCTTTTTAGAGATGTTTTTAACTTATATTATAGTATTTTAAAAGTGGTTTAGAAATTAAATATACTTTTAATAATTAATTATGAATTATTAATGCAAAAGGCTTATTCTAAATAAAAGAAAAACATGCTTTTTGAAGTTTATAAATAAATTATAAAATAGTATTTTTTAAATAATATTTTAAAGCAGTGTTTTCAACCAATTTATAAGTATTTTAAAGTATATTTTATGTGTATATAGTTTTCTAGAAAATTAGTTAAATATTTTATTAACGTATTAAGAAGCATTTGTAAATATAATATCTTTTAAATTATTTTTGGAATTTTATTAATTATATTAGCTTATAAAAAGTTAGCATACATATACATATCATTTTTAAAGGTTTTTAGTAATATGTACGTTTGGAAAGTTAAGCTAAGTATTTTATAAAATAATAAAAGTTAGTTTTGGATTATAACACTTATGTTATAATAAATGGTTTTGTAAAGTTAATTAAAAGTATATTACCTTGTTTAATAACTATAGATATACTTAGACCTTTAAAATGAATGTTTTTAAAGATAATTGAAAGTTTTTAAAGATAATGACAAGTACGAATTATTTTTGAGTCTATAGTAAACAATGTTTAAGCAACATTTGCTTTTTAACCTTTTTTATTATACTTAGTAATATAGTTAGATCTTTAAATGAATGTTTTTAAAGATAATTACAAATAAAATGGTGTTGGATCTATAGAAACAATGTTTTTAATAACATTTGTTTTTAACCTATTTAATTATACTTGTGTAAATGTGAAATCTTGTTTAAGACTTGTGTATATCCTTATATAAGTTGGGATAAGATTATAAATATATTTCTAAGTATTGAAAGAGTATAAATGAATAGTGAAATAGCAGTGCGCGCGTGCACTCACATACGTACATATATTGTAAAGGTATTTTAGTTATATATACAAGTGTTTACAAAGGATTTTTAATTAATAAACGGATTAATTAAATAAAAAAGGATCAAAAGTCGCTTTTGTGACTTAATGGTGCTTTGTGTGACTTAATGGTGCTTTGTGTATTTACTTGTTTATGGAAAGTATTTAATCGTGTACTTAGCACTAAAAACCGACAAAGTAGATTTATTCTATCTGTGAGAGTTAAGATTGATGTTCGATTAGAGTTTAGAAGCAACGGTGCTCTAACCTGATGGCTTTACTCTTGACCAAAGGATAGTATAAGTTGAGAAATTTGGAAACGTGATAAGCATATGTGTTAAGAAGAAAACTTGTCAACATCCCCAAAGCTATGTGAAAAGCAAATAAGTTCATATAAGTTCATATAAAATAAGGCCGTCGAATAGATTGCTCCTTTTGAAACCAACCTTTCGACCGGATTGGTTTGGTCGAAATAGTTTCGGATGTTAACTTAGAAATGTGGGCAAGGAAAAGAGCATATTGTTCGAAACCCCTCTTTCATATAAGTTGAAGTCAGCTTTTTATGTTGAACTTTCGTCCCTTCCGATCATGTCAAAAGGTTTATTTTAGCCATTTCGACTATGTCGAAAGGTCTGCTTGGCCACTTAAAGTGGGATAGCTGCTTTCAACCTTGTTGGTTTCATATCTTCTATGGAGGAACTCATTCGAAAGGGTTGTTGATACAGTTAAGTGTATGATCCTTTCTAATGGACTCCTCCTTATATGATTGCTTGCCAACTACAGACCAGACTTCCTTCGGGACACCCCTTTCGACCAAGTCGAAAGGAATTATATCCTTTTGAAGTAGATCCAGTTTGTGGTTGCCTAAGCTTTACTTAATATAGGATCATCTTGGATATTCTTAAGTTCTACGAACTTATTAATGTCAAAACATCATCATCATCCTTGTTTGTCATTGTATAATGCTTATCATGATGATGATACGTTTCAACATGTATGCTTTCCAAGTTGATTCTATTGATTTGCATAGACAAAAAGAAGTTAAGAGAATAATATAGCATCATGTGCAATAGATCATTAGTCTAGCTAATGATCGTAATGATCTCCCTCATAATCAAAATCCTTAATGAATCCACGAATCTCTCCATTATCATTAATCCAAAATGAGTTACAATTTTAAGAGCATTTCCCCAAATTGATTTAGGGTTTACAATGATTTAGGGTAACAAAGAAGTAGAAATAAAAGAAAGGAGTTTAGGATTCCAAAATCCGGTCCCTAAAATCGGACCCCTTGGGTCTTATTTATAGATGAAGGTCGGCCTCCTTCCGCGCCTATGCTTTCGACCTAGTCGAAAGGCCCTTTTATATTCCGCCTAATTACTTTCGACATGCACTACTATAAAACAGGCCATTTGCATCGCCTCATTTGAATCGGTTTAAGTAAAAACTGATGCAAATAGAACTATTTGCATCAGTTCTGTCTTAATAACTGATGCAATTGGTACGTGGAAAGCAGTAGATAATAAAAAAGTCAAATTTGCATCAGTTGTCACCAACAACTAATGCAAATACGTCGATGCAAATAGTTTTAGTCGCATCGGTTTTAAAGTCAACCGATGCAACTACGTCCAACATAATACTTTTCGCATTGGTTCCCTTGCGTACGCGATGCAATTTCAAATTTAGGTTATTCGTTTACATCCTGCGTTTCCAATTCTTTTTCCGCCGTCCCATTCTTTTCCCCAAATAATTCACGTGCTTCAAAGAAAAAAAAAACCCTAAAATCATCGTTAAGCGATCGGTTGATTTCGAGTGTCGAGTTTCGAGTATGCTGATTGATTTTGAGTTTCGAGTTTGCTGGGTGAATTTGCTGGATTGATTTCACCGTTAAGCGACCAATTTCATATTACTTCTTTTTCCACAAATCATCGCAAATATTTTCTATCGTTTTGATATTGCTGGGCGAATTTGCTGGTATGTTCATGATAATTCATTGAAACTCATTGTTCCTTTTTTTATATTGCAGGAAAATATTCTTCTTGTCTTCGGTCTAGATCCAGTCAATTCTTAGATATTTATCGGTGTCCGCATCCTGCCTGCCTAAATCTACTTGCCAGCAGTTATACGCGTTGCTGATTTGGTCGGAAAATAAACCGAGGTACTCTTGTAAGTTGACCTATTGTTCTTAACTATTATTTCCAACACTGTAGTTAATAATATCCAATTGCTTTCAATTATTGCAAATCAAATTTGTTTTTTTTAATGTGGTGTTAGTACCGAATAAAAATAAAGAAAATTCTGTATAATGAGTTTTGCTCTTCATTGAAGGCCCTTCTCAGCGACTTATTGCGTATCTATTTTAAAAATGTGGATTTGATTGAGTGAACACCTCAAAAGTGAAAGAATATCAGATATAAATGTAACAAGAAACAACAAAGATCCATAATTGTGAAAGTGGATATAATTGATTATGAGTGACCGCTAATGTACTAATGATAATCTTCTGCTAAATGTTTTAAAGGCAGAACTGGCATCTGTTGCAGGAACTATTGCTTGAAATGTAATTCATTTTTTTGGTTTTAAATTTAGATTTACTGCGTTTTAATATTTCTTGTATTTCAGTTTTATACTTCTGTTTTCGGAAGCAGTGTTCTGAGAGTTTGAGTGCTGTAATATGTTATAGTTGCAGATAAAAGATGAAATCATTATCTTTCGTTTTCCTTATATATAAAGAAAACTTCTGTTGGTTGATCGCTTAATCCACAATCGGATTTTGATAAGTTTATCCACTGAGTACTTTGTGAGTTAATCCTCGGAGGATTAACTAATATATTTCTCCCTTTCTTTTAAAAAGCTCGTCATTTTCATTCACTGTATTCTTCTTCAAACAACATGGTGTTTCATCTTCTTAAATTCGTTACCATCTTTTCTAAGACTTTGTTAATCTGATGCCGATACTGTAGAATGTTATTGCATGTTCATGCTGCTTTCTTGATACTTTTATTATGGTGCATGTTGGGGTTTGTTCTTGACCTCTCCTTATGGGGCTGCAGCTCCTATTTTGGGTATGATAGTCCTAACAAAATGATTAGGCTGCTTCCAGACACTTTACAAGTTAGGTCGTCCCCTTTCCTATCCAAAATGGAAGTTTCTTCTACCTCAGTTGTTCATATTCTCAACCTTCTTCAGCTTAACCACCCCTGCATCCTTATACGTTTAAGCTTAATGCAAGTAGTAACAGGACATGCAAATTCATAAATAGAATCTAGTTCAATATCAAAATCCATTAATTTCAAAACCAGAGTTACTTGCTCAATAAATTGAAATGCAAACAGTCCAATAATAAGGCTGAGTCCGAATAAAAAAGGTGTACATATTTCTACATATGTTGAATAAGAAGAAAAGAACATTGCAATAAAATATTTCTTTAGATGAACCATTGAATTTTATGTAATTTCTATTGTTACTGTATAGTTAAAATGAAATTTTATGTTAATTTTTCAAGTCTTGACATCTATTCATTTTGTTATAAAGTTATTTTTCTAATTTTTTTTATCTTTCTAGTTCACTTAAGAGTACTAGGATTTCTCAGTAGTAAAATACCATATTAATTTATGTTCAATTATGAATTTTGGTACTCAATTTTTTTTGTTAATATTCTGTTCTAAAACTTCAATGGAATTTGTTTATGGTGCGATATGAATTCTTCATTGGAAGTGATAAAAAAAATTTGAGTTTTAGAGTTTGTTTGAAAATATATTCTTTCCTCTTTTTTTTGGGATTTCACCTTTATCTTCATTTTTGCTAAAATAATTCATTTTGAATCATTTTTATTCACTAAAGAGTATTGACATTTCTAATGAATGCTCTTTGTAATCCAATAATGAATGCTCTTCATAATCCAATGTTTTTTTTGCTTCTGTAGCGTGTCTCTAGCATTTGCATATGGATCGTAGTTGGATGTACAACGTAAAACGTAACGATGACGAGTTCCTAAAAAAAATTGAAGAGTTCATCAATTGTGCACTGAACGATCAATTAAGAAGAGGGGAAGAAACTATTTTTTGTCCCTGTAGACACTGCAAAAATAAGAGAAGACTTCGTAACATAGATCAGATTAGAGATCACATAATTCGTTATGGGTTTAAGAAAAATTATACGTGGTGGATATGGCATGGTGAAAGTATACTTAGTAGAGCTAGTTCTAATAATCATGGGAATGATGAGAATGACCGAGAAGATAACATGAATAATGACGCGAATGATGAGAATGATTATGTTCATGAGATGTTTCGTGATGCTGAAGAACATTTGATGGAAGAGCCAAAGTTGTATGAAAGAATATTAATTGATGCCGAGAAGCCTTTGTTTCCTAATTGTGCTAAGTTCACAATATTGTCTGCTATGCTCAAGCTTTTCAATTTAAAAGCAAAGCATGGGTGGAGTGATAAAAGTTTTACATCTTTGTTGGAACTTTTGAATGACATGCTTCCGGAAGGTAATGAGCTTCCAACTTCTAACTATGAGGCAAAGAAAATTATGTGCCCAATTGGTATAGGATATAAAAAGATACATGCATGTTCAAATGATTGTATATTGTATCGAAATGAATATGAGAACTTGTACGAGTGTCCCAAGTGTGGATTATCCCGTTACAAGTCGCGAGGGAACGTTCACAATGACCCAGATAAGAAATGGACTCCAGCAAAAGTCTTGTGGTATTTGCCAATTATACCAAGGTTTAAACGTTTATTTGCAAATAAAGAAAATGCAAAAAACTTAAGGTGGCATGCAGATGTGAGGAAAAATGATGGATTATTGAGGCATCCAGCTGATTCTCCACAGTGGAGAAACATTGATACAATGTATCCTGATTTTGGTGAAGAAATTAGAAATCTCAGACTTGGTCTTTGTACAGATGGCATAAACCCATTTGGCAACTTTTGTAGTCAACATAGTACTTGGCCTGTTCTTTTGGTGATTTACAATCTTCCACCTCATTTGAGTATGAAGCGCAAGTATATCATGTTGTCTCTTTTAATCTCTGGACCAAGACAACCAGGAAACGACATCGATGTTTACCTAACTCCTCTTATTGATGATCTAAAACTTCTATGGGATAAAGGTGTGCGTGTGTTTGACACATATAGTCAAAGTAATTTTACATTGCGCACCATGATTTTTTGTACCATAAATGATTTTCCTGCGTATGGTAACTTGTCTGGCTATAGTAGAAAAGGTGGCAAAGCATGCCCAATTTGTGAAGATGATATGGTTGTTGAGCGTTTACATTATTGCAAAAAAAAATTGTATATGCATCATCGTAGATTTCTCCCTCCTAATCATCCTTATAAGAAAAAGAAGAAGCCTTTTAATGAGGAGATAGAGAATGGAGTTGCTCGTTTGCCATTAACAGGAAATGATGTTTACGAACGGGTCAAGGATATTGAAAATGCATTTGGCAAAGTATTTCCTCTTTTAGAAGGCTCGTGGAAGAAGAAATCTATATTTTGGGAACTTCCGTACTGGAGACATTTACAGGTTAGACATTGTCTAGATGTAATGCATATAGAAAAAAATGTTTGCGACAGTATCGTTGGGACACTCTTGAATATACCTGGTAAGACAAAAGATGGTGAGAAAGCTAGGCAAGATATGTTGAAAATGGGTATCCGGAAGAATTTAGCACCGGTGCAGAAAGGTAAACGTACCTATTTGCCCCCCGCATGTTATACCTGTGCAGTTAAAGCGCTCGGTGGATTCAATGCGGTAGAGGTGCAAAAAGTCATAGCGGGGATGTAGCGAAGATATAACGGGATATATCAGATTACTCTAAAATAGCATATAAATCCCATACTTGTTGTTTTTACAAATATATAGATAGTAATTATGTGAAAAATTAACATTCAATTGAATTATAATTAATACAAAAATAATTTTAAATAAAAATATGTGTAAATGTATTGTAAATGAACGTAAAACTGTTATATAACTTAATTTAATTTAGTAGAATATTAGAGTATTATCATTTCTAAACATATATCAAAAATTCAATGAAATTAATTAATTTCATAATTTTTATAGCGTATAAATATCATTTTTCAATCCAATTTTTTATAGAAGATATAGCGGAAATAGCGGAATATAGCGGAAATAATGGGATAAAGCGGAAATAGCGGGGATTAAAGCAGAAAGGCTATATGTTGGGGATATATGGAAAAATCGTAGTGGTAGGAATCCGCTATAAGATATATCGGAGTTATTGCGGGGATATAGCGGGGCATTAACTGCACAGTGTTATACATTGTCCAAAAAAGAGAAAACTAGTTTATGTGCGTGTCTTCGTGGTGTGAAGGTTCCAACAGGTTATTCTTCAAACATTAGCAGTCGTGTATCAATGAAGGATTTGAAATTGACCGGTATGAAGTCTCATGATTGCCATGTGTTAATGCAACATTTATTACCTGTTGCAATTAGAGGTATATTGCCTAAACATGTTAGGCATGTTATTACAAAGCTTTGTCTCTTTTTTAATATAATTTGTAGCAAGGTAATTGATCCTGATACGTTGGATGCTCAACAAGCCGATGTTATTGTTACCTTATGCCAATTTGAGATGTATTTTCCACCTTCATTTTTCGATGTTATGTTGCATTTGGTTGTTCATCTTGTAAGAGAAATCAAAATTTGTGGTCCTGTATTTATGAGATATATGTATCCGTTTGAAATGCATATGGGAACTTTAAAAAGAAAAACAAAAAACAGATATAGACCTGAAGCCAGTATCGTAGAAGCTACTGTAGCCGAGGAGGTTATTGAATTTGTCACTCCATACTTAACTGGTGTTGAACCTATTGGACTTTGTAAGTCTCGACATGAAGGACGACTTGACGGCCAGGGCATAATTGGATCAAAATTGATTTCAATTGGTGATGAGATGTTTCACAAAGCTCAGCTACTTGTTTTGCAGCACCTTAGTGAGGTACATCCTTACTTGGAGGAGCACATGACAATTATAAAGTCTCAGAATCCTTCAAAGAACGAAAGGTGGTTGACGAATGAACATAACCGCTCTTTTGTCATATGGTTTAAACATACGGTAATGTCTCAATTGTCTCAAACAAATCATGGTATTTCAGATACAATAAAATGGTTAGCATATGGGCCTCGATCCCATGTCAATTCATGGGAAGGATATGATATGAGCGGTTATGTCTTTTATACGAAGTGTTAGGATGAGAAGAGCAAAATGAAAAATAGTGGAGTTAGCATCGTTGCATCTTCAAGAGAATTT
This sequence comes from Allium fistulosum, assembly GCA_030737815.1. NCBI lineage: Eukaryota > Viridiplantae > Streptophyta > Magnoliopsida > Asparagales > Amaryllidaceae > Allium > Allium fistulosum. The sequence goes on from CM060906.1 coordinate 741,135,283, forward strand.
GCTAGTGCTAAAGATAACAGACCAATAAATGCGACAATGCTATATTATGGGATAATCGAGGATATTTGGGAACTTGAGTATAAAGACTTCACAATCTCGCTATTTCGATGTAGATGGGCTGACAATTGTCGTGCTGTACGAGTGGATGAACATGGATTCACATTGGTTGACTTTGGTCAAGTGAGTCATGATAATGATCCACTCATCTTGGCATCTCAAGTAAAACAAGTTTTTTACGTGACTGATCCTGCCGATAATAAGTGGTCTATTGTTCTTCCCGGCAAAAGATGCATTATTGGGATTGGTGATGTGGTGGATGAAGAAGAGTATAATCAATTTGATGAGAATCCACCTTTCTCCATCGGCTTAAGTCTACCAGAAGAAGTTGATTTAAATGCAATTTATGCACGTTCTGATCACGATGAGGGGGTTTGGATAGTTGGGTAAATTTTTTTATGCTCATCATGCTTTAATTGCCAGTTGAAATCTTTCATTTTCTGTAATTCTTTAGTTTTTTTGAGAATAATTACTAATAAGATATTTTACAGGGATACTTGATCGCTGCTTTTGTTGCAGATTTCGGATATGAATAATGGGCACAAGCACTGGTAAGTTCATCCCATTTTTAAAATAAGTACAGTTACACCATATTCATTTTCATTTGTACTCCATATATATATTCAGCATCATATTCAATTTGTTCGTTTAATATGAGATAAATTGTCTACTTCATAAAATTACAAGTCAATAAGAAATCTGACTTGAGATATCTGTTGACGCGTGAGTTATGAATTATCAAGATACGCTGCTAGTATAAAATAGAAGATCCCTCATCATGAAAGTAAGATTCTACAAATATGGAAATCCATATGCAGGCTGAGTTGAGTATATATTATTGAAATTAGTGCATGTCATGAAAAGGCAGTAACAACCAATATATGAAATTTAAACGGCATCTTTTACAGAATATGTTTTGCTGAAAAATAAATATGATTCATCACAATTGCTTCTTGAATTGTTCCATCAAATAAATTAAATCTACTTACTATATTATAATCATTTAATTTGTCTTTCTTCAGTTTTCGAAATCAGGTAGATACTTGATAAAATAAAACTAAGTGAAATTTTGTTGTTGAATGCATACAAGTACAAGTACTTTTTAATGCCTAACTTAAACTAAACATTTATTGTGCAGGCTGAATGGCAATTTCATAAGTTAGCAACAAATGCAAATTCTGATATGAATAATGGACACAAGCACTGGTAAGTTCAGCCCATTTTTAAAATAAGTACAGTTACACCATTTTCATTTTCTATATGCTACTCATTTAGTTACCTCGTAGATTTTTGTAGACTCAGGCTAAGAATGCCATTCTCAGCAAAAACAATAAACACATATACCCAATATTTCAGTTTATTATCTACTCTTTAATTTGTGATATATGTATTCGGCCAAGGAGTTTCTGGCTCTTGAATTTTGTGGCATAACTCACCAGTTGTTATTATTATTATATATATATATATTTCACATATGAAAGGTTCGTTTACTTGTGATAAGATTCGTGTCACCTCTGAAGAGACTGAATATATTTAGTTGAAGTGTCAAACACTTGAAATTTGAAAGCCTTGTTTTAAAGTGGGTATTCCATTGTTTGAACGCATCAGTAAGCTTAACATAATTTACTTGTTTTGGAGGATGTTGTATTCTCTTCTGGTAGACATCCATTGATTAGGCAGGTTTTTTTCTCAGACATCAACCTTTATGCGGCAACCTCGGGTAACACATGCATTTATAGTATCTACAAAGAATATGGATACAGTTACATACTTAGATGTATTATAATCTTTGTATTATGGTCTTTAAAATTCATGCAACTTAAAGAGAATATTGTATCTGAGTATCATATAAAATTTATTGCCCTTACTTCTCTATATTTGAATATGTTCATTTTGTGCTGCAGTTGAATATGATCAACTCGTTATACAAGATCGACACATGCATTTTGAAGTATAACTGTTAGCTATTTATTAACATTAAACTAACTACTATTGACTTTGACATCCATAATTAAATGGCCACTAAACAATCAACTACAGGAATAATGGAGATAGAACAATTTGGACAAAATGAAGAACATGATCCTTCTACTTCACAGTCGTTGTCTAAGAAGAGGCGAAAAGGCCCAACAACCGGGAAGAAATATAAAACACAAGAACCAAAATTCATTGAGTGGAGTGATAACGGCAACCCCATTGGAAAGTGGGCGAAGTCTTATAAGGCGTATGTGGGCGATACTGCTAGATCTAAAATTGATATCAATATTAAAAGTTGGGATGACGTTTGTAAAGGGCTTAAAGATACTATATGGGAAGATGTTAAGGTATTATAAATTCATTTATTCACTTATTACTTATTCGGCTTTGAGACCCAATTGGACATTTGAAGTCTTATAAGGCGTATGTAACTATGATTTTTTTTAATCTCAGATCGAGTATCACATTGACGACAACATGAAAGATAACGTGTTAAAATATGTCTGTGGACGATGGAAAGATTTAAAAACAAAATTGGTTGGTGATTGGCTTACGAAGACAAGAAAACTTCCAGTGGACCATAAAGAGCCGTACGAGCTTTATGATGGCATTACACAAGCACAATGGGAAATGTTCAAGAAGAATTGTGAAACTGAGGAATTTAAGGTATTTTTTTGTTCATTTCACACTTTATCCTTTTAAAATGTATTTTTGTTTCCTTGACGATGTCGAAGAAAGTAATAATTGTAATTACTTCTTGCGTACATTATTGACTGTCTTGATTTAACACGAGATTGGAGTATACAAGTATTGGATAAAGTCTTTGGCTTTTGATCGAAGAAAATGAAGTTTTGTAGTTAAGAACATTAATGCGTTTTGAATTCTGATAGGTGCTATGGCTGTTTTCCTGATAATCAGAATATACTTTGAAGAAACTAGCTGGTTGTTGATGAGCATGATTTGGTTGTAAACTTAATTAGTATAACGTAGCAAATAAAAGTTGTGAGCATATACTTTATTTGCATATTTGAATTATACACGAGAAACTGATTTTTATTAATTCTCTCTTCTAGGCTTGAAGGCAGTTGCCTAAACTGACTAAATTTGAGCACATTAGTGTACCTTTAAAATTTTATTGTTTCTTTATTCTAGACTAAACCATAAAAATAATGCATCTGTTGTTTTTTTTAACACCTAATTTGAGTCTTAACAATTCAAAAAAATGCAGTTTATTTTTACATGATAGGCTGCTGCACTGCAGTAGCACCATGCTGCTAAGCAAAAAAAAGTGTTTTTGCTGTTGAAGCTCTAAATTCTTTCAGTCGACTGAATCTTATTTACAAGTTGATCGGGTTACCATCGATTGCCTCAGTGAACCGGTGCATAGTTAGCACATACACATTCATTTTAGACTTTTCATATGGTTGTAGTGCTTTTCCAGAGATAAAATACTATGATTTTATGCTGACGACCACAGAGAGAGCTTGAACTCTCTTGGCTTTCAAACAAGATGCATGAGTATTTATTTTTTAGTTTTGAAAGTGCTATTACCTTTTGTATATGTTTGACTAAATTTTCTTTGGCTACTTGTTTCTCAACTTCAACTTTCTTTGTTCTTTTAGATCTAACAAAGTCAGCAAAATCTTTCTGTACTTTCCTTTTTGCTGAAACCGGAACCTCCTGTTCAGATTTTGTTCGATTTCTTCAACTGAGATTTCCATGTCCAGATTTTGTCTAGCATATTCAGAGTAATTGCTTGATTTCTTTTCTGTTAGTGGTTGCAGACATGTGATAATGCAAGAATTTTGTGCAGTGGACTATATGTTAGCAGTAGAGTAACAAGAATTTTATGCAAGAACTTTGGGTATACATTAATATTCATTATTTTTGACAGCGATTAAGCGAGAAGGGTAGGAAGAGTCAAGCATACAATGAGCATCCTCACTATTTGGGGCAAGCTGGATATGCAGGGAAGAAAGCTAAATGGATAACCGAAGGTCATAGTTCATCGACTACATTACCAAGTGGTTCTTTTTTGGATCTAAGTATTGACTGGGTTTTGGCAAGATAAAAAAAAGATGCTAATGGAAGTTATGTAATCCCTAATGAGAAAACTAGGATAGTTGCAGATAAAGCGGTATAACTAATTTCGATGCATTTTATACCATTTGGTTAATCTCTTACAAAACAAAGCAATAAATTATTGAGAAAACTAATTTTGTTGTTGTTGACAGAATGCTTGGAGAGAAAAAGCCATCGAAGGAACATGGGTTCCAAATAGACATGATGATGTCTTAAATCGTGCTCTTGAATAAAAAGAACATGCAGGTCGAGTTAGAGGAATTGGTGGGACGGTCGGTATCAAAGATGTATTTGGAAAGGTAGTGAAATATAAAGGTCCAAGTGGTGTAATATCAGCAGATGAACTACATCGTATCACTCAGGAAATAGAAACTAAAGTGAGCCAAAGATTCGAGTCTATGGTAGATACGATGGTTGAGCAAAAGATTGCAAACCTTTTCATTTGGTCATCATAGCAGTTGTCAATCAGTACAATTGGACAAATTACAAAATACCATCACAAATCAAGAGATGGATCCTTATGAAAACTTGCAGGTAACTAATTCAAATGTCTTTTTTTGTAAAATTATACGATTCTAAAACGTGTAAGTTAATAATTTTAATGTTGTACTTGTCATTCTAGAGGCCAACTAAATGTCGTTTAGCTGTTAATTTGGACTCCAAAATTGTCGTAGTGGGTCACGGCATGGTGCATCCTGCTTCTAGGCCTGGAGATCAATGTCATAATCAACAAATCTTGACCAATCATGTAAAGGTTGGAATTGACGCAGTAGAGCCTATTCATGTAGGAACCCCTCTTCCGGTTCCAAGTAAATATCACATCACGATAGGAGAAGCACTTGGTAGTTTTGTACAATGGCCTAAAAATCTCGTGCTTTTAGGCGATGATGATAAGGTAAAGAAAACACTTTTTGTATTTTTTTGAGCTTTGCTTGAATAAAATATGCAGACTCCATGCTGCTTATGAATTTTTTGTGTGCAGGCTACACATATTAGGAGCAAAGACAAAGTGGAAGAGTGTGTTGCTACAAACATGAATAGTAACCAAAAGATGACAAATGAGCCTGCAAAGCGTAGGACGATCGTGGGTGAAGACATCATCAATACTTTAACGGATGAGTGCAAATATTTCCATGACCTGATAGTTCAAGTGCCATCCCATGATAATAATTTCATCAATGCAATTCATGTGAACAAGGATTTATTTACATACGATGAGGACTTTGAAATCCATGTCAATGTGGATGACATTATCGAATTCCTTAGTATGGGATGGTTGAATGGAGAATGGTTGCAAATTTGCATCATGTGAGTATTATATATATATATATATATATATATATGATGAATATTTCTATATGTGTACCAATATAGCTACTATGTGAAATACTTAGGTTACATTTACAACAAATAGCTTATAAATTCATTGTATATGTTCTATTTTATATTATGTATTATACATGAAATGGTAGAATAACAATATTTGTATGTTGTACTTATTTTTAGGTGGTTAAATCATATGTGCAATGACCTCGGAGTGGAGACCATCAGGTTTATGTGTCCATATAAGTTGTCTCAAGTGCGGAAATATCCAGACGCGACAAATATATATATTTCGAACACATGGTATGCGTCACAATCGAAGAGCTTACTCTTAGCCCCACACTACGAAGGGTATGAGCAATAAACTTTTAGAAACTAGTTTACAAATCTAATGTTGATATTAACTTCATATAAATCTTATAATGTAGGAAACATTGTCTACTGCTTGTTTTTCGTATAGAAAAGAATGAGGTTTATGTTTTGGATCCCCGAGTCGAACGCAAATCTAAACTGGAAATTAGACCACAAGTGAATATGTACATTTTATTTATTTGCCTTCTGATATCTTTTTTGCTTGATGCAAGTGAATACGTACGTTGTATTTAAATTTTTATTTTATGTGTAGGGCGTTTAAAACTTATAAGGCGTATGGTGGAAAATCTCGAGGAATTTACTTGAAATGGAAGACTATTAAGGTGATTTATTTTGTACAAAATAAAAATAAACTTCTATGTTGGATATAAATTCAAATTAACCTATCTAGTAAATTATTGTGTAATATTGTTGTAGTGTCCTCAATAATCTAGAACGACGGATTGTGTATATTATGTGATAAGGTATATGTATGATATAGTAAAAAACCACGATCAAAGCACCGAAATACTTGAGGTACCACTTTAATTTTTTTCCTTCATAATTTTTGTTAAGTACTTATTCGATTAATGTTTCAAAACAATCTTGTAATTGCAGTACTTTGTACAAGATAGTTCTTATAGCCAGCAAGAGATAGATGAGGTTCGTGATAATTTAGCTAGTTATATCATGCATAACTGGATGTAGTCTTCTTATATGCTACTATATGGTGAGTTTATTCTTGTCTCTTTCATACTTTCAGCATTACATGATTAGGAGCTAAAAATAAAATAATTATAATTGAATACATTTTTTATATTTAAATTGGGAATTTTGAAGTAAAGATATTGGTTAGAGAATTATGGGTAATGTCACTGTTATTATATACTTTTTTTTTGGTGGTATGTGCTTGGTTGTATGGTTAGAGAAACGGCAGCAGAGGGTGGTGTTTGTATGTGATGTATGGAATGGTTGAATGGATGGTTTGTATATATGTGGCGGTATTGGAGTTTGTATATTGTGGTCAGGGTTGTTGAAGGAGGTGAAGAAGCAAGTTGCGAGGAGATGTTGGATAGTATGGTGGTTGTTCAGTTGAACGGTGAGTTGAAGTGGATGTCACTTGGCTAGGGGATGATGAATGTGAAGTGGATGTATTTGAAGAGGTTGATGTCCAGTAGTGGATGTTGTGATGGCCACTGTTTTGATGTGAAATGGCAGTGGGGGTGAGGCAATGTTATGTATGCAGGCAATAGTTGATGGCAGTGGTGATTCAGTGGGATGGTGGTGGAAACTATGATGGATTTGGTTATGGTTGTTTGTGGTATGACGTGTGAATTGAATGCAGGCAGTTTTGTGAAGTATAGCAGTGTTTTGGGTTTGTCTCGGTCAGGTTGTGGCAGATGGTAGATGAGGCTGGAGGGGGGTGGTCTGGTTTTGATGGAAGTGGTAGACTATTGTTGGTATAAGGCAGTTATGATGGGCAGTGGGTTAATGGCAGGAGAAGTTGTAGAAGGAAGGTATATGTATGTAGAGAGGTGATGTGCTCTATTAAACAGTGAAGTGGTGATGTTGATCACAGTAGGACGGTGGATGAGATGTAGTTGTATTGGGATGGTCAGAGGAGTATGCTGTAGGAATTGGAAGTGAACTGTTGTTGTGGTAAGAGCTGTTGTCAATGAGAGGTTGAAGTTGAACAATGGTGAGTAGTTTTTGGCTGTGGGGTGTTCAGTGAGAAGATGGTGGTTGGGGAGGACTTTAGTTTGTTTAAGTATAGATAAACAAACTCCAGCAAGCAAGCAATTCCACTTCTTACAAGAACTGATATATGACAGTGAAGGTTCAGTGTATTTGGAAGTTTAAGTGTAGATGTTGGTAAAATTAGTATGTGTGAACCTGAAAGTAAACAAATATTGGATCATGTGACTGAATTTGAAAATGATAAAAGAGAATCTATCTTTGATGATGTCAGTGTGGATAAACTTGGATGCAAGTTGTTTGTCGATCTCGCCATATTTACATCGTTTTAATCGTTGACTTAGAGCATGCTATTAATGTGATTTACTTGCTGCTCTTCCACATACATAGTTGACTTTACACTTATATGACTGGCAGCTCTAAAAATAGAATGTTTTTTTCCAAATTCTTAGAAGAAAAAACAAATAAGAAATTACTTACAGGCTGTTCTTGCTTAGATTCTGCCAACAAATTCTAGTTCACTATTAAAGTTCTAATTCAATAATAACTTGTGTGATTACTGAAAACTAGGAACATGGCAGAATATCCCAATCATAACCCACACACTCATTTACATTCAGAATAGTTAATACTAAATATTTCTAACAATAATCTATCAACCTTACAAACTGCAGTCAAAAACTGCAGAGAGAAAAATAATATTTGTTAATATTGTACCAATCCTTTGTATGATTTAATATAACATAAAAGTCTAAATATAAGTAAGCATTCAATGCATCAAAGCTTGTCTGCAGGTGCCAGCTTAGCAATGACAAGATAACACCTTTGCTATGAGGATCATATGCATAAGCAGATTGCACTACAGCTCAACTTCAGGTAGCTCAAGTACAAAATAGGATGAAGGTTTGTGCATTTGAAGACCATCTTCTGCTTAATTTATCCGCTGTCAACGATACATTCTCTTCTCTGTATATATGTATTTTTGTGTGTCTACATATAACACGCTGCATTTATTTTTTACTACTGACTGTCTGATTATGTACTGTGGAATTTATTTATGTTTTTCATTCTTTTGTCGAATTATTAAATATGATTATGTATTTGCCATCAAATTTTATTTTGAATGATTGTAATATTGAATGCAATAATTGCTTGTTATAATCAATAATATATATACAGTCTATTTGAGTACTGTAATAATGGTTTCTGAGAATGGCTTTTTTGCATCAGGTATAAATAGCTGATGCAATAGAGGGATTAGTTTGCATCAGTTGTTATAAAAATCTGATGCAATAGAGGGATTAGTTTGCATCGGTTGTTATAAAAAACCGATGCAACAAGTTCCTTTGTTGCATCGGTTTTTTATAACAACCGATGCAACATGGGGGCTGTGTTCAAGCAACCAACCACGATATTTTGCATCGGTTGTTACTAACAACCGATGCAAAAAGGACCTTTTTGCATCGGTTTCAGAACTGATGCAAAAGTGTTGAGCCTGTTGCATCGGTTGCATATGCATCGGTTGTTGAACTGATGCAAAAGGGGGGTAAACAACCGATGCAAATGGCCTGTTTTGTAGTAGTGATGGTCGAGAGGCCTTACCTACCTTCGATGCAGTCGAAAGGCTTCTCTTTCGAGTCCTCTAACTCTCCCTTGCGCTTTCCTTCCTTTTATTCCAGACCTTTCGCCCTTGTTGATAGGGTGTTTTATCTACCTTTCACCTTTGTTAAGTCTTTAGTGTTCCTTTTCCCTGCTTTCTCCTGAATCGCTTTCGATGTCGTCGAAAGGGCTGTTAATGTGCTTTTCTCTTCATGTTGCTTTGTTGTCATCAGAAGTAAAGATAGGGGCTTTCGACTCCATCGATAGGTTGTTTACTTGTGCTTCGAAGATGTTGAAACATCAATAATTCCGATGCCGTCGGTAGCCTCCGAATGCATGTTTAAGGATTGATGTGGAACCGTCTCCCGATGTTAGTGACTTAGTCCGGTTCGAAAGGCCTAACCATGCTTTCGAAAGGGTTGTTTGGAGCAATTTGAATGAAAGCGAAACCTTTGGTTTCGAAAGGTTTGGTGTGCATATGAAAGGTTAATGTTCATTGCCTTCGAAAGGGGGTTCCAAGCCCATCCTTTCTATATACGTGAATCCATTTGCATCGAAAGGTTGAAAATAGCGAAAGGGTAGCTCCGCCTTTTCTTTTTCATCTATTTCGAAAGCTTTTTCACTGTTTTTCACCGGCGAGAGCGTCTGGTGCTGCAACTCCTTCAAAAGCCTTCTTAATGCCTTCGAAACGTTCTTTTGTGGCCTTTGTCAAAACTTACGCTTGTAATTCCAGTAGTGCCTGACATTTCCATTAACCTTCTTTCATACTTCTGTTCTTAAGTGAATTTTATGCCTAACATTTTGCCCCCTCTTCCCCTATGAAAGAAGCTTTTGTTCTTTAGGACAAAAATCTCAGAACTTCCTTGCTCTTAAAAACTTTGTTTTCTTGCAAAATTCAAAGTAAGCGACATTTTCTATTGCTAACTCATTATCTTACATATATATACTTCTTGATCAGTCAGCATAGTAGTGCTTCTAAATTTAGATGGTTAGTTGATCAAAATCATGATTTAATAAAGGATATGAGGTATGCAATTGGTAGTTGTCCATTCATATAATAATTGAAGCCTATAAACTTCCCGTGGGAAACAATCAATGTCTGGAAATAAGATGTCATAAGCTATTATCCAGGAATAAGCCTTTGTATTCCTTAAATTTTAATATGTATTTAGAAACTCTTCTTGGAGATAAGAACGACCCTGGAGCCTGAATTTAGAAGTTGGTGGGCATTGTTTAGAGTTGCAAGCTAATAACCCTGATTTGGGTATTGAGAAGAGCAGATCGAAGATTCTGGTTGATGACTTAGGCATCTATTGTAGCTTCAATACTACTGCTTTAGAACCCAGATTCGGACACCGATAAATAGAATCTAAAACTGATGATAAAAGACCCGAAATTCAAATCCAGTCATTAGAAAGTTATAAAGTCTAAACCTGTGCAGTTAAAGCGCTCGGTGGATTCAATGCGGTAAAGGTGCAAAAAGTCATAGCGGGGATGTAGCGAAGATATAACGGGATATATCGGATTACTCTAAAATAGCATATAAATCCCATACTTATTGTTTTTACAAATATATAGATAGTAATTATGTGAAAAATTAACATTCAATTGAATTATAATTAATACAAAAATAATTTTAAATAAAAATATGTGTAAATGTATTGTAAATGAACATAAAACTATTATATAACTTAATTTAATTTAGTAGAATATTTGAGTATTATCATTTCTAAACATATATAAAAAATTCAATGAAATTAATTAATTTCATAATTTTTATAGCGTATAAATATCATTTTTCAATCCAATTTTTTATAGAAGATATAGCGGAAATAGCGGAATATAGCGGAAATAACGGGATATAGCGGAAATAGCGGGGATTAAAGCGGAAAGGCTATATGTTGGGGATATTTGGAAAAATCGTAGCGGTAGGAATCCGCTATAAGATATATCGGAGTTATAGCGGGGATATAGCGGGGCATTAACTGCACAGGTCTAAACCCAGATTAAGGCATCATCTAGTGAAATCTTTTAGTAGTCAATAGTAAGATGTTCAGAACCTAGATTTGGGTTTTAATAAGTGATATTCAGAAATAGTATTCAGAATAGGATTCTCAAACCCAGATTCAGGTATTAGTGGTGAATAATCAAAAATTCGTAACAATTGTCTCCATGACAAAAATCCCGAACCTAGATTAGGGCTTATGTTGGATAATTAGAAATCCACAATAATTATCTTCATAATAGGAATCTCCAGTCCAAATTAGGGCATATGTTGGATAACAAGAAATCCATGGTAATTATTTTTATAATAGGAATCTCAAGCCCAGATTAGGGCATTAATAATTGAAATCGGATAATGGCCTCGATACCCAGATTTGGGTATGAGAAAGATCACAAATGATTAGAGAAGACCCAAAACCCATATTTGGGTATTAAAAGTCTAGAAGTGAAAGTCCCAAAACCTATATTCGGGTATTAATGAGCAGAATTCTGTTTTACTCCTTAGTTTCTATCTTCTTCGACATGTGTAAACCTCTTAGTCCTCTTATGCAGTTGTAGTCTGATTAGCTGCTTCTCGAGCTTTGACGTCTTAGTCCATTATTTGATGTTCCGTTTCTCGGGCTTGGACATCTTAGTCCATTGTTTGATGAGCCGCTTCTCGGGCTTGGACATCTTAGTCCCTTATAGATATGCCGCTTTCTCGGGTTTGGACATCTTAGTCCATTGTCGATATGCCGCTTTCTCGAGCTTGGACATCTTAGTCCATTGTTGTTTGTGCTCTTGGTTAGCTCACTCTTAGAGGCTGGAACCAAGGACTTATGCAACCTCCCTCCAAGAGGTGCCTTGACCTGACCAGAGGCGTGGCCAAGGGCTTGTCCGGTGCTTTAACCTGGCCATAGCGTGATGCGGATAAAGGCTTACTCCGACCTCCCTCCAGGAGACACCTTGCCCTGGCCATAGCATAGCATGGACATGGGCTTGTTCGGTGCTTTAATTTGGCAATAACATGGCGTGGATAAAGGCATACTCCATCCTTCCGCCAGGAGGCGCCTTGACCTTACTAGAGGCGCGACCAAGGGCTTGTCGATACTCTAACCTGGCCATAGCATTGTGTAGTTAAAGGCTTACACCCCTCCCTCCAAGAGGTGCTCTGCCTTGACCAACCCGGCGTGGACAAAGGCTTTTAACCGTTAAAGGTAGTGTCCAAATGCAAGGATAATTCTACTCCCAACCATGTAGATTTTCTTTTGAAGAAAGAGATGCTTTATTCATTCATCTTTGGAAAATATGGTCTTAACTGTTCTGTGTTCCATGTTCTGGGAACCATATTACCGTCTGGTCGGCATAACTTATAAGCTTCTGAGGGAATTACTTTGCAAATGATTAAGGGTACTTCCAAATTTGGTCCTAGGGGTCCATCAGCGGGATTTCTTGTATTTTCCATTACTCTTCGAAGTACCAGATCTCCTTCTTGAAATGATCGTGTTCTTACTTTTGAGTTATAGTACTTTGAAATCCTTCTTTGATATTCCGTTGTTCTGATTGCTGCTTCATCTCTCAGCTCATGTATCAAATCCTGGGATTCTCTTTTTAGTTCCTAGTTTAAATCGAACGCATATGCGATTCTTCGGTGTGAGGGTACTTCAATCTCAATTGGCAACAACGCCTCACAACATATTTCAATGAGTAGGGAGTATGTCCCGTTGCCGTTTTGGTTGATGTTTGATAAGCCCATAATACAAGTGGTAGCTCTTCTATCGTTTAGCTGCTTTTTCAAGATCTTCTTAATGGTTTTGTTTGCAGCCTCAACTGCCCCATTTGATTTCAGATGCGCAAAGGAGGAAAAGCTCTTAATGATTCCATTCTTATGACAAAGCCGAGAGAATCCTCACTCTCAAATTGTGTTCCATTGTCAGAAATGATCTTATGGGGAATTCTGAATCTGGTTATAATATTTTTGATGAAAAATCTGAGTACTTTTCCAGAAGTGATCTTAGGAAGTGGTTCTACTTCTACCCATTTAGTGAAGTAATCTATAGAAACTATAGCGTATTTCACCCCCCCCCTTTTGAAATTGGCAACGGGCGATTAAATCAATTCCCCATATGTCAAAGGGCCACAGACTTGAAATTGGAGTTAACTAACTCGGGGTAATTTGGGAATGTTAGAGTACTTTTAACACTTCTTGCATCTCCTCACATATTCAATAGCTTGGCTTACCATACAAGGCTAATAAAAGCCTTGTCTCATTATCTTTTTTGCCAATTTCATCCCGTTTTAGTGGTCCCCGTAGAATCCCTCATGTGCTTCTACTAACAATTTTATTCCATCTTCTAGGCTTACGCATCTAAAGTAAGGATGTGCATATCCTTTCTTATAAAGGATTCTATCCACTATTGTGAAAGTTGGAGCTTGTCGCCTGATTTTTCTTGCTTCACCCTTGTCAGATGGCAGTATTCCTTTAACAACATATTCAACGATGGGTGACATCCAAGTGTTATCGTACGGGTCATTTGTTCTTGATTGATCAACCCTCTCATTTGATATTTCTCTTTCAGTTTCTCTTCCCTCTTTTTCTTGTAACATAGCTTGAGACCTTGTCAGAACTAATAGTTCAATTTCTTGTTCAGATGTTTCCTCTTTAATACTTCGAGTCTCTTAATATCCTACTGGAACAATCCGTACTTCCGGGGATCCACTTGAGCTGGCTAATTTCGCTAATGAATCTGCCTATGAGTTTTCCACCCTTGGAACTTGATGTATGGAAACATCCTTAAACAAAGCAAGCATTTTCAGTATCTTCTTCACATATAAAGATAGCTTAGAGTCCTTTGTTTGATATATCTGGTTTACTCGATTTACAATTAGCTGGGAATCACTAAAGATCTGAATCGTAGGATTTTTAGCTCTAATGCTAAAGCTAGCCCCGCTACCATTGATTCATATTCAGCCACATTGTTTGTTGCTGGGAATCCTAATTTCATAGCATAATGTAAGCGGTGTCCATCTGGTGTTATTATCACATATCCTGCATCGGCCCCTTATTCATTTGATGCACCATCGATGAACAACTGCCGCATAGGCTTCTGCCCTCTTTCTTTTTCTGATTGCTCTTTAATGAAGTTAGTGCATTCATTAATGAAATCTGCCAATGCTTGCCCTTTGATTGCGGCTCGCGGCTAAAATTCTATATCATATTGGCTGAGCTCAATTCCCCGTTTTACCAACCTTTCTGAAGTTTTCGGTAAAGTTTTCGGCTTATCGAAAACTTGCTTTAGCGGGAAATTGATCAATAACCCGATCGGATGTGCTTGAAAATATGCTCTATGTTTTCATGCTGTGAGGATCAAGCAATAAGCTAGCTTTTCTATCATTAGGTATCAAATTTTTGCATCCTTCAATCGTCTGTTTACATAATACATAGGAAGTTGAGCTCCACTTCCTTCTCTGATTAATACTGAGTTGACTGCATGCTTTGAAACTGCCATGTAAAAGTACAAGATCTCCCCATTCTCGGGACTAGAAAGTATCGGTGGCTTTTCCAAATGGCTTTTTAACTCCTGAAAAGCTTTTCTACAATCTTCCTCCTACCCAAAGTTCTTCTTTTTCTTGATTATGCCGAAGAAGGGGATACATTTATCAGTTGCTTTGGAAATTAACCTGCTTAGGGCGGCTACCCTTCCATTTAAACTCATTACCTCTTTACTGGTCTTGGGTTCAGCCATGTCCTTAATAGCTTGAATTTGATCAGGACTAGCTTCAATCCCTTGGGCACTTACAAGATAGCCTAAAAACTTCTTCGAATGGACTCCGAAAGAGCATTTCTGTAGGTTCAATTTCATTTGATATTTCCATAGTATTCTGAACATCTCTTCTAGATCCTCAAGATGATTCTTAGCCTCGCTAGATTTTACGAGTATGTCATCCACATAAACCTCCATATTTCGGCCAGTTTGCTCTTTAAACATTATGTTAACTAACCTCTGATAAGTTGCTCCTGCATTGTTTAGCCCGAAAGGCATCGCTTTGTAGCAGTATATTCCCCATTCAGTAATGAAACTAGTGTGCTCTTCATCCGACTTGAACATGAGTATTTGATTGTATCCTAAATATGCATCCATGAGAGACAATAATTTGTGCCCACTAGTCGCATCTACTAACTGATCAATTCACGATAGCGGGAAACAGTCTTTCGGACATGCCTTGTTCAAGTCCGTATAATTAATGCAAGTTCTCCATTTTCCATTTGATTTCTTCACCAAGACTGGGTTTGCTAACCACTTTGGGTAGTAAATTTTTCGAATAAACCCATTTTCAAGGAGTCTCTCAACTTCTTGCTTCAATGCGTCAGACCGTACTCTATCTAATTGTCTCTTTTTCTATCTGATGGGGGTCGCTTCTACATTGATGTTAAGCACATGAAACATGACCGTCGGATCAATCCCCACCATATCAGAATGTGACCAGGCAAATACGTCCTTATTGACCTTAAGAAATTGGATTAAATCTTTCTTTAAGTCGCTATCCAATTCTTTTCCCACTTTGACCACCTTAGTAGTGTCATCTGAATCTATGCACGCTTCCTCAAGGTCCTTTATAGGTTTTATCCTTTCTGTTTCCCCTCAGCAGTCAAATTAGTGGCGGTTGGACTTTCTTCAGCGGAATTAGCATCGACTCTCTTCCTTTTTCCTTCAAGAGGAATGTACCTTTTATACATGCTCTTGTTAGACTTATTAATTTTAATTTTTGCTTCGAATGTTGGATGTAAAAATCCATCATCCAAAGGCTAAAAAATAGTGGAAGAATCAAAGTAAGAATACTCCCCCTTATATTGATCGATTGTGGCAAAATACATCTCTCAGGAGCTGAACTGCTCTCCTCGAACTGTTCCCCAGCCCCTCTTTGTCAAGAACTTCACCATCAGGTACTTTAGGGAGACAAATGCATCTATTTCATCCAGTGCAGGCCTGCCAAAGAAGGAGTTGTAATATGAAGGTTGGTCGACGATTACAAAGAGAGTCTCAAAAGTTTTGCAGAGAGGTAGCGCCTCCATTTGCACCAGTAATTTCACTTGGCCCACTGGAGTTGATCCCTAGTTATTGAATCTGAAAATGGGTTTCATGCTAGGTTCTAGCTTATCTTCAGGGATGTTCATTTGGTCAAAGGCATGCTTAAAGATAACATTGACTGCATTGCCTGTATCTACAAGAATTTTGGCTACGATGGACAATCTGATTTGAGCCGTGATCACCAACGGATTGTTGTGTGGATGGTGAATTCCTTTCCTTAATTCTTAGGGGATGACAACAAGATTCGACATTTGAATATTGAGTAGTGGATTCTTCAATGGGGGATCTTCTTGGACAAAGAAGACACCTTCTTTAGCCTCCTTGATATATCTATTTCGTGACCCTTTACTGTTCCCTGCCGGATGTGGCCCACCATAAATTACGTCAATCCTATTTATCGGCGGCCTTAAGCTCAGAGGGTTTTCATCCTCCAGTATATTAACAGCATTTCCAGGGAGCTTTTGAGGACCATCCCCTGGTCGTTGAATCCTCTGCTTATCCTAAATAAACTCTTTTAAGTGACCTTCGTGGATCAATTTCTGGATGATTCCGGCTAAAACTCTGCACATCGATCTTGTGACTGTTTGCTTTGTGATATGCACAGTAGTCGCCACCTTTTATTTGTTCTTGGTTGTTCTTAGCCTTGAAGGAGGTCGGGAAGTTCACTCTTTCCTTCATCGCAGCACAAACGTAAGACAGTGGCTTGTTCAAAGCGACTGCGTTAGCAATTGGCTCCTCCCATTTCATTCTTTTATGTCCTCGATCTAAACCAAACCTTCCTCCTTCCTTCTTGGGACTACTTTCCTCTTAGCATAGTAAAGCTCATCCATTCGAATGAACTTGTTAGCTTGAAAGTGGAAGTCTTGCAAATCTTTAGACCCGTTAACAAAGAGTTGCTTCCAGAATGGGGTGTTCTCTATTAAGCCAGAATGTACCACAATAAGCTTGTCACGGTCATTCATGTCCTTTGCTTTCAGTGCTTCATTGTTGAATATTTTGATATAGTCTCCTAAAGATTCCCCTTACCTTTGTTTTATGTTGGCCAGGACTGTATAATCGATGGTGGGATCTTTACATATGCTGAAATGAGCGGAGAATTTGTAGGAGAATTGCTTCCATGAATAAATGGTCTTCTCTCGATATTGTCTGTACCATTTTGCCTTAGCTCCTAGGAGAGTGACAGGGAATAATCTGCATCTGATAGCTCTTGATGCATTGTATAGATCTATTTGGCTATCGAAATCCATCAAACGATCATCTGGATCTGTGATTCCATGGTACTTCATTGTCAGAATCTTCACATAAGATGGGATGACTGTTGCCATAATCTCATCTGTAAAGGGTGGCACTCACTCGTTATCATTGGCATTTTCATCCATGGTCCTCTTCCCCTTTGTATTCATTGCATCCTTAATTGCTTTCTTTGCAGCATCCTTCAGATAAGCTTCAACATCACGATAATTTTTTTGGTTTGGAAAATATTCTTTTGATGTAGAGCTTCCAGATTGTTCAAGTGATTTATCGAGCACCCTCCCTTTATGATTAGCTTTAGATTGAGGGTGCTCCTTCTTCTTCGAAGATGTTAGATCTATCTTGCTCTTTTTTCATTAGAATGAGCTTTCAAGTTCCGCCTGGGTGAAACCACCTCATCCCCCTGTGTTGGCTTCGTTGTTTTTGAAGACTTCTGAGATATTGCCATTTTGAGGAGTTCTTACATTTCTTGCAACTTCTGCTCAAAGTGTTTGATCTTGGCGGTGTTTTCATCCTGTTGAGCTGATGATGAAGGCTGCCCTTGAACAACCCCATCCAAATTGAAGGTTGGTGCTATGTTCCCTTCGAGGGTTTTACTGTGGATGACCTCCTCATCCATCCTGTTGATTCTTTTTTATTTCATTTTCCTACGTCAAGTCAAATGATCCATAATTAGTCTATAAGATAACCACAAGGTCGGAGGTTCAAGCCCTCCTTCTAGCGCCAAAAATGTTAACAAGAAAACTTGTCAACATCCCCAAAGCTACGTGAAAAGCAAATAAGTTCATATAAAATAAGGCTATCGAATAGATTGCTCCTTTCGAAACCAACCTTTTGACCAGATTTGTTTAGTCGAAACAGTTTCGAAAGTTAACTTAGAAATGTGGTCAAGGAAAAGAGCATCTTGTTCAAAACCCCTCTTTTATATAAGTTGAAGTCAGCTATTTATATTGAACTTTCGTCCCTTCCGATCATGTCGAAGGGTTTATTTTAGCCCTTTCGACTATGTCGGAAGGTCTGCTTGGCCTCTTAAAGTGGGATAGCTGCTTTCGACCTTGTTGATTTCGTATCTTCTATGGAGGAACTCATTCGAAAGGGTTGTTGATACAGTTAAGTGTAGGATCCTTTCGAATGGACTCCTCCTCGTATGACTGTTTTCCAACTGCAGACCAGACTTCCTTCGGGACACCCCTTTTGACCAGGTCGAAATGAATTATATCCTTTCGGAACAGATCGAGTTTGTAGTTGCTTAAGCTTTACTTAATATAGGATCATCTTGGATATTCTTAAGTTCTGTGAACTTATCAATGTCGAAACATTATCATCATCCTTGTTTGTCATTGTATAATGCTTATCATGATGATGATACGTTTCAACATGTATGTTTTCCAAGTTGATTCTACTGATTTGCATAAACAAAAAGAAGTTAAGAGAATAAGATAGCATCATGTGAAATAGATCATTAGTTTAGCTAATGATCGTAATGATCTCCCTTATAATCAAAATCCTTAATGAATCCGCAAATCTCCCCATTATCATTAATCCAAAATGAGTTACAATTTTAAGAGCATTTCCCCAAACTGATTTAGGGTTTACAATGATTTAGTGGTAACAAAGAAGTAGAAATGAAAGAAATGAGTTTAGGATTCCAAAATCCGGTCCCTAAAACCGGACCCCTTGGGTCTTATTTATAGATGAAGGTCGGCCCCCTTCCGCGCCTATGCTTTCGACCCAAACGAAAAGCCTTTTATGTTCCGCCTAATTCCTTTCGACATGGTCGAGAGGCCTTGTCTACCTTCGATACAATCGACAGGATTCTCTTTCAAGTCCTCTAACTCTCCACTACGCTTTCCTTCCTCTTATTCTAGACCTTTCGCCCTTGTCGAAAGGGTGTTTTATCTACCTTATTCCTCTTATTCCTCTAACATCGTTGAAAGGGCTGTTAATGTGCTTTTCTCTTCATGTTGCTTTGTTGTCATTAGAAGTAAAGATAGGGGCTTTCGACTTCGTCGATAGGTTATTTACTCGTGTTTCGAAGATGTTAAAACATCAATGGTTCCGATGCTGTCGGTAGCCTCCGAATGCATGTTTGAGGATTGACGTGGAACCTTATCCTGATGTTACTAACTTTGACTGGTTCGAAAGGCCAAACCATGCTTTCAAAATGGTTGTTTGGAGCAATTTGAATGAAGGTGAAACCCTTGGTTTCGAAAGGTTTGGCGCGCATATGTAAGGTTAATGTTCATTGCCAAAGGGGGTTCCGAGCCCATCCTTCCTATATACGTGAATCCATCTGCATCGAAAGGTTGAAAATAGCGGAAGTGTAGCTCCATTTTTATTTTTTATCTATTTCGAAAGCTTTTTCACTATTTTTCACTTGCGAGAGCGCTTGGTGCCTGCAGCTCCTTCGGAAGCCTTCTTAATGCCTTCGAAACATTCTTTTGTGGCCTTTTCCAAAACTTACGCTTGTAATTCCAGTAGTGCCTGACATTTCCATTAACCTTCTTTTATACTTCTGTTCTTAAGTGAATTTTAGGGCTAACAATACGAGACTTAGTTTCCATATGCGATCGTTTCTATTTATACTTGATAGTCAATTAGTCGACTATCGAAATTGACTAAATTAACTTTGGAAGTATATGTAAGCATCGTGTATTGATATGGTTTGAGATCACCTAAGGAGGAATCTTTTGTATGAATTGTCTCTTGCTTTAAGAATGTATATATACAAGATCCCTCTAGGAAAACTCCTTTATATCATTCATTTACTTCTTAAAGAAACAAAATTGAGTTAACCAGAAATTCATTGATTTGGTTTTGAAAAGACCGGTGTCGGATAAGTGTTTTGCTTACCAAAAACCACTTCCAAACTAATATACAGGTTCTTTATTTTATAAGCGGTTGTGAAGTGGAATGTTATAGAGTTGAGCTGTCTATCCAAAGGTTAAGTACAAGGGAGAGGTCAGCGTTAACATTTCAAAATAATGCTATAGAGTTGAACTGTCTATCCTAAAGTTAAGTCTAAAGGAGAGGTCAGCGTTAGTATTTGTCGGTCAAGTTGTGCTGGAATCCATGGAGAGATTCATGTTTTGTTAGAGTGATGAAGACTCGTGTGTGAGATGTTGAACATAACCTCAACATCGAAAATGATAAAAAGCAGAGTAGGATGCATAGCTTAGGGTTTGGCTAACCCACGACAGGGTATATCAACTCCAAATATCTTGAGATTCTTTTGATTGTGGCCGACGAGAGTTAATGGTATTCGATATCATGTGTTTGGGCATGGACCCGCTATGTTTACCTTTGTGACATACTTTATCTAGAGACATGCATGGTTTCGGCAGGTAGCTTTTGACCCTTGTCGGGAGGTCTATCTCGGTTTGCTGAGGGCACCTCCAACAAAAGTCCATTATGCAAACATACCTTAGCGGTTTTAGTTATACTTCTAATATGTTATGTTGTGAGATGCAAGCAACACGACTATTTTCTAATTTATATTCTACTCGTAAACATTATTTATTATATCACCTTATGTACTTATTAGAAGGGTGGTCCATATGAGGGGATAACCATTACGGTGATGCAAATGGTCTCAAAAGTAAAATGATATGTTAGATGCATATTTCTTGAGTTTCTCACACCAGATATGTCCACTCATGGATTTATATATCCCTTATTTCCATGGGTGCTCTTTCGAGTGGCCTGGAAAAGGCAGGTTTACATTGATGTTCTTTGAAGCTCGAGGTCACAAGTTGGATGCTTTCACTTACCATAGTATTCTTTTTTCCACTGTATTACTATTATGTATAACTCAGCCTTTGTGAGAAAAGGATGTTGTAACTATCCAGGCTAATGATAGTACTTAGGATTGTAACTCTAAAATGCTATGTATGGTAGAGTGACAGTTTGTATTGTCTTTTGATATTATATGTTATTATTCCGTTATGAGATTCTGATGTTATGTTCTCCTTTTTCTTATTCCTTTTCTTTTTTATTTTATTTAACCCTAACAATTTGTCTTTCTAGCACTTGAGCACTCAAGACATGAATACTGTGGATGTATTAGTATCGATGTTTGGGAATCGAAAATGCAGGTCGTTAACAGTTCCACGGTATTCTCAAGTTAAGGTAACCATATAAGATCATCACACTAAGATTTATGCTTTACCTAATTGTTATCAAAAACAGAAAACTCTCGAACGAGTCATTCTATAGTTATTCAATGGCTATGAGTAACTTATCCCTTGGTGCTCTAGTAGTCATCAGTAATAGACTACCCAACATTTAGAAAGCGTCACACACTCTGGTCTCAATGAGTGAACTGATATCCATGCTCGAAATAACTTGACTAGGAATATTTAGAACAATATGTTATTTTATAGTGTAATTAATTATTCATGGTTGCAAATATTTCCAATTACAATCATATAACTGATAGGATTAGGGGTATTCCCAAGAGGAATTATGTAATTTGTTACATAAATCTAACTCAATAACCAGTCTTATTCAAAATAAAAGGTGTTTGCATTCTAGTATATAAAATATTATATATAAATAAATAGTTAATTTAAGTATATATGTCAGAAAGTTCATAAATGATGTGTTTGTGATAGTAATTGCAAGTAGTTTTAACTATGATTATTATATCATAATATGATAAGCACCTCATTTAAAAAATTCCTAATGAAAAAGTATCGAGATTGGACATCGATACATCCATTGAGACTAGAATACGTAATGCTCTCCAAATGTTGGACAGTTATTAATCATAGCTGTTAAGGGCACCAAGGGGTTATATACCGATAGTTATAGGATAACTAATGGATGACTCACTTGGTAGTTTTCTGTTGGTTAACATAATTAAGGTCAAACAGAAAATATCAAAGTGACTGATTTACACAGTTCTCTTGACTTGATAATACTATTGACCATCAATATGAAAGCTATGCTTTAATTATAGTTAAATCATGGCACGATGTCCATCGAACGACTATAGTTGGGTCGAGTGAAAGTATTGGAAGTGAAACACTATTCAAGAAAGGATTCCTCTTCTCAGTTATATAGGGTTAGTATCACGGTCAACTGAAGTCAACTCAAAGTCAAAATCCTTGGTCAGAGAAGTTCAATTAATAATAATTGGTATAATTGAACCAAGGACTTTATACCTGGGATATATATGGACGATACTAGAATTCTGACCATTACCAAGTTCCACAAGTCCAAAGTAGTACAGTTTTGATGTAAAGAATTGGTGTAAATAATCATCACTACCGGGTAACGTTTAATAAAGTAAAATTGGATTTTATCAAAACCAAGTAAATGATAAATTTGGCCAAAATGTGACACCACAAACTAAGTGACCTGTGAACGTTAAGATTCAAATCGTTCGATATTAATCGCCGACCAAATTTACACCTAAGAGTCACACAATCGAAACGTTGAATATTCGTTTGACCATTTAATTTAATTAATGTATAATCATTATAAATAAATTAAATAAATTAATATTTATAAAATGTTGATTATTAAATTTTATTTGATGTATTGAACATGATTAAATAGTGTATTTATAATAGTTATAAATAGACATTACGGTATACGATATTGGTATGCATTTAAAATGGATTTAAATGAGAAATTTTTTGTATGGACTTAAGCATGTTTAATGTCCATGAACAAGCACACATAAGCCAGCATTGGTTGCCTTAGATGTGGTCAGTCATGGAATAAGTGTGTTAGCGCCAAAATTGGTCACTAACACCCAAACGCAGATGAAAGCACCAACTAATAGTCACAGATAACAGATAGAGTGTATATAGAGGGTATGAATATGAAGAACGATAAAAAATTAAAAAGAAAGCAGTAATAACATAGGATTTATAGTGGTTCGGCTAACTCCGGCCTATGTCCACTCCACAAATTTCCTTTTTATTGATAGAGAATTGATTACAGTTACAATCCCATGTTTTTAAAACAAAAAATGGCAGAGTAACTTTTACAGCCTTTGTAGAAGAAGTTATGGAAGAAAAGAATGAGAATCTCCTTTTCCGAAGCCCCGCCTGCTGTATTTATAGGCAAAATCTGGGTTACTGGGCTTCCTGGGTGATACGGGCCCACTAAAACCATAGTCGAGTCCATACTATCGACCACTGATTTCCTGGAGTATAAAATATCCCGATCCCAAGAGACCCAGGTAGTGAACCGAAGCAGCCTCCATTTTGACCCGAAGCAGATTGCAATGTAACTCCAAGTAGAAAACATGCCGACCCCAAGTGACCCGAGTCATGACCCAAAGCAGGTTGACCAGTGACTCGGAGTAACTCGTGCTAGAACTCGAAGTAGAAAACATGCTGATCCCATGATAATATGCCGACCCGAAGATTTGTACCTGCCGACCCCAAGTAAGTAGCCTACCGACCCCAAGTAGCACCGACCCCTCTTGATTATGCTGATCCCATGACAATATGCCGACCCAAAGATTTGTACCTGTCGATCCCAAGTAAGTAGCCTGCCGACCTCAAGTAAGTAGCCTGCCAACCCCAAGTAGCACCGACCCCTCTTGATTATGCCAATCCCATGATAATATGCCGACCCGAAGATTTGTACCTGCCGACCCCAAGTAAGTAGCCTGCTGACCCCAAGTAGCATCGAACCCTCCAAAACTTACCGATCCCATGTGACCCGAAGCAAACTAGCTGAAAATCCGAAGTAAACCTACAAGTGACTCGAAGCAAAATCCAAACAATCCGAATGACTCAATTTTTTTTGAAACTCATATTTCAAGTATCCCACGCCTTTTGTACATCGACTATGTTGTCAAACCCATAGTATTTCAACCTCAATAACCGTGCAGTCGATTGGGTTAAATCCGCATGTATGCTGCCTTGCCAAAAGGCGGGTTAACAAAGTGAGATGGGGTTTTCTTTTACTTTAGAAAGGAAAAGGCTATATAAGTTTCAAGGGTATTAATCACAACATTAATTCTCTTTTCTTTAATAAGACTTAACTCTTTCATTTCTTCAACCTCTTTACTCCAAAAGTATATCTCAAGATCAAATTTTTTTGGCCAAGGCATGTTAAGAATAATACAAAAAAAGTCCCAAGTTTTCATACGACATTAAATTCAACGTTATTCGATAGTTGGCAGTCAGCAATTCGGGAGCTAGCACCTTCTGATTTGGAATCTGATTCAAGGAGAACACTTCTTCATTTCAATGTGAGAATCATACGCATTGGTGAAAGGTACTCTTCTAAATTCAATTGTGTTAAACTTATTTTATCACATTGCACATATAAATTAGTTAGGAAATCATAACGAATATGTATGTCAATATGTTGTCACATTGAGATGGTTGAATATATGTGTGTATGAATAAAAAATATTTCATGTATGCATTCATGTTAATCACTGTTCACAAAATAATAATAATAATAATAATAATTATTATTTTGAACATAATATTGATTTTATAATCACTTTCTTTTAGTAATGCATTTATACACTATTGTTTACATTTTATAGAACATGTTTTAGTTCATATATATATATATATCTGTGTGTGTGTGTGTTATTCCATATGTGTGTGTATATCCTTTTATTTTATTTAAAACTCCTTTTACACTTAATAAATCGATATATATATATATATTATGATTGAAATTCAATACATGTATATCTTAGTTTTGTTCTTCGATATATGTGTATTAAATGCTTTTAAAGTGTATTTAAAGTGCATTTAAAATGTATTTAATGAGAATTTGATGTGTATTAAAGTATTTAGTGTACGTTTAAAATGTATTTGATGTGTATTTAATCGGTATTTAAAGTATAATAAAAATGTATTCAGAGTATATTAAAGTATATTTGTATATATATTCTAACTTGTATATATAAATATGTGTTTTGGATTAATATACATACATATATAAATAATGGATTAAATACATGCATACATATTTAAAATAGGTTTTAAAGTGCATTTAATGTATATTGAAAATGTACTCAAAATGTACTTAAAGTGTATTTTAAAAAAAATTAATTCAATGTATGTATACATACATCATTGTGAAATTGAATCATTATATATCATAGTATACGACCTTGTCTAGTCTACGCATACATTGATTTGTTTACATGTGACTTTTAAGTTTTGAAATGAAAAGGAACTCTTTATCATGAGGATATTAATCAAACATTTATTCTCATTCTCTAATAAGAGATTGCCTCTTCATTTGCATTAATCTCTTCATCTGTTCAAATATAATTTCATATGGTAACACTTAAAGTACTTTCGATATAATCATTATATATTCACACTATATAACAACATATCCATACATATACACACATACATTCATTTAGACAACATATTTTTATATAAGAGTTGCTAACATATTCATTGCGGTGTAAATCTCAACACCTACATGTGGGCATGTCAAACCTTGTACACATTATTCAATTGCGCATGCATGTACACAAGTATATGTATTTGATACACACACGTGTGTGTGTGTATAAATTATCATACAAATAATTTAAACTAAAACTTCATTTATAAACTTAAATAGAATATTGATTTTATTTAAAAGAAACTTAGGAAAGTTCTAAATGAATTTAGACTTCACATACCCATTAAAGATCTAATAAAGGATTTTATTTTGAAATTTACCCTTTAACTCCACTGTAGGCTGGCCCAGTTCCAATAATATCTCAGAGCCCAATAGCCTATGCGGTCTAAATTAGTAATGTTAGAGCTAACTAATTAAGCTTGACCACTTAGTGTAGTATGTATAAAGATAATGTCAAGGATTAGAATGTAACGACCCCGGATTTTATATAAATTTAATTTGATAATTAATTGAATTTTTGAATAGAAATTGTGAAATTTAATCTATAAATTGATTGCGAGTTTCCCCGAATTAAATAAATTTTGTATAAATCATTTAAATTTAAAATATTGTATATATATGTATTTGGGCATATATGAGTAAATTTGAAATTATATATATATATATATATATATTTGATTTGAATTTAAATCATAAATAAATGGTTTAAAAATGAAAACATATAAGATAAATTATATATAGTTAAACAAATTAGTTGAATTAAACAATCTATATTAAATATAGAAATTCATTTTTAATTATAAAACAATAAAAAAATATAATAACAACATTAGATAAATTATAACTACATATTTAAAATATAGAAATGCATTCAAAAATAATAAAAGAAAAAGATAAAACAAAACCAAATGCATATGAAATTATAAAGACAAGTTAAAAAGAAACAAAAGAATAGAAACAAAAACAAACACATATGAAAGATATGAAACAAGTGAACAAATGAAACAAGAACACATGTATATAAAGTTGTAAAAGAAGCCACCACTATCTCATCTCATATTGTACAGCCGAAGTAAATAAAATAAAAATGGTACAAGCCTAATTAATGCAAGCCATTGCCATATCATCTCAGCCTACAAACTTAGAAAAAATCTCTGCGTATATAGTACTGAAGAGAAACAACATAATATCACTTGTACAAATTGTATACCCTGTAAACCTCTTTTATATCCATCTACCTCATTTCAGTTTCGATTATTCAAAACTGTGAAAAGGAAAAAAAAACTAAAGTATATCATCTTCAACTTAAAATAAAACTTCACTTTAAAACAACAATATATATCAAGACAAACCAGAGGATTAAAGATCAAAGAAGACTTCAGCTTGCATTTTCAAAACCAGTGTCAAAGAACTCTGTCATTTTCATGGAAACCACTGTGAGTAAACACAATTTTTAAAGACTTAAGTATGATTAAATCTGTGATAACATGGTGCTTGCATATGTATTTTGTTTGTATAGCTCTGTGTTTATATATATGAGTGTTCTGTAACATTTGAATATACTGTTGTTTTCCTGTTTATAGTTATAGAGTTAAGTAGTTAATCAAAATACAAAACATCTTCTTCCAATCATTTATAGGCTTACATTTTAAAACAAAATAAGTTGTTTGCACATGGATCAAGCTAAAAAAATTTGTTTTAAGCATGTTGGTGAAGTATTACAGTTGTAAATTTTGTTTTACAGATCATATCTAAAATATATGCCAATTTCGAATGTTATAAATTTTGGATTCGATTATATAACTTGAAACTACATTCGAAAATAGGATTTTTAAAACAAAAATGGAAATTTTTAGTTAAGTATGCTTCGAGCAGTGTATAAATGAACTGAAAATGCTTTTTATCCAAATTCCAGCGATCAAAGGAAAATTGGATGTTGTAATCTTGTTTAAAGCTAGCTGAGCCATTGATGATGTTAGGAAAATTGTTTAAAAAAAATTTCTATTGTAAGGGATGATGGAATGACGAAGATTTAGGGTTTAACCCATGGTTTTGTTATGGTTTGGGAATGAGGTGATTTCGTCACCTCTGATGCATTGAGTGTGGCCAGATTTGGAGGGGGTGTACGTGAGACATATGCGGAGATATGGACGGAGGCACGGCGGTTCCGGTGGTCTGGATGGTCATGTCAAGGTGGTTTTTCATGAGCTTGAGTGTTCCAGTTTTGATTGGAAGTGTCGAATTTCTGTTCATGTTTCGTGATGATGGTTCGAGGGCAAAAGTTGAACGTTGGGTCGATTGCTGATGAGTGGAGCAAGTCGCCGAAGGTGGCGATGTCGTCGATGCCCTGTACACGTGCACGGCGTCGATATCGTGCCAGGTAAATTTTTGGCGTGAGCAACTCGAGTTGATACTCGAGAAAATGAATGCGTTGCTTCGGGTTGGAACGCGAATCCTCGAGCCTGGAACAGTTTATTAAGTTTAAACTTAAGTTTTAAAAAAAAAGAGGAAGAAGAACGTACGTGAGGAAGAGAAGAATGACTCGGGAGAAATGGTGGGAAACTCGAGTGACTACTCGAGTAAATCTGGGGGGTATTCTCGGGTTTTTGTTTTCAAAAGGATTAAGCCCAATGAATTTTAAGTTAATATTGTTAACCAAAATTTAGTACTAATGAAGTAATTAATGTTTGACAAACTAAGTTAAGAATTTATTTCAAGTTTTAATGAATTAAGTAAATACTTAACAATGTTTTAAAATCTAATTAATACTTTAATTAGATAATTAATGTAAGATAAGTTTTAAATTAAATTAACCTTAAACCCTTTTTAAGTTAGTAATAATTTGATTTCAAAGTAATTAAGGAATTAATTATTCAGTGTAATTAATTGAGTTAATTTGATTAGTTCAAAGTTAAATTTCTTAAGTATAATTCAGAATAATCACTTGATAATTTTGGAAAATATAATTACTTAGAGAAGTAATTAATAGATAATTACTAAATGTAATTTATTGAAGGATGATTTGAAATTTGAGTAAATTATTTGTTAATAAATTTAAAGAATTAATTAATAATGGTGATTAATTAAGATTAATTTAATAATTAAAGATTAATTGATTCATTAATTAAGAATGATTAGTTAATAATTAAGGCTTAACTAATAAATTTTGAAAGGGAATTTATTTCAAATAATTTGTAATTAAATTATGATAATTAACCCGGATTAATAATTGATACATCCGATTTAAATTAATAAGTTGAGTAATAAATTCATTTGTGAATGTTTGGACTTGACTGAATAATTGAATTGTTTGATATTTTGATCCGTGATGCTGTGTGATACATATTCTGATTTGTGTGTGATTTGTACTGTAGTTATTTATCTGGGATGAATGTAAATTATTATCTGTGACTTATATATCTGTGAATGAAAGATAAGCGTTATAGTTTATACTGCTTATCAACTATATTTCTGTATTCTGATCTGTGATAATTGAATGATGTTGCACTACTATGTGAAACCCCTGGACTACACCATACACACAAAAATATGGATTTCACGTGGAAATCAGTTAAGTCGCAGATTTTTGACAATTTTAAAGATTGAATTCTTGAATTCAACTAGTTTTGGAAATTGAATTGAGAGCTTTGCAATGAGATTCAAATGTAAAAGTTATTTTAAATAACTTAATAAAACTTGATAATTTAATAATTTTATTTAAATTTGAATTCAATACTTGAATTGAATTCAGTGATTTGGAAAACTAATTGTTTCCAATTGATAAAAGCTCTTATATAAGAAATGGATTTCCAATTTGAATTAAAGGAATTTCAAGTTTGAATTCAAAATGGTTTTCCAAGTTACGAATAAATCTTTGGAAATGATTTTGAAAGCTATAAGTTAAATCTTTGTTTTAAAGATTTAATGAGTTAATCCAATTAAAATGGAACTTAATTTGGAAAATCTGTGAATGAATCTTTGTGAAACTGAGTGAACCTTATGAATTAAATCTTTTGTTTAAAAGATTAAAGTGTGGAAATTGGTTAAACCGTTGAAGGTTGTTAAAATGAATCTTTTTGTTTAAAGATTTGAAAATGGTAATTTGTTAAACCATTTGAAAAGAAAGTTTGGGTTTAAGTTGTGACTTAACTGAAATTCCATTATCCATATGTTTTAAATATTGCGCTCATTATTCGGTTTAGCCGGGAGAGGACCTTTGTGTCACATAACCCATTTCGAATAATGATACGTCGTATATGGATTACATTTGAAGACCGGTGGTGAAGACCGGGTATTTGCGAGAACGATAGGATAACTTATCGATTGTCTCTGCACTGAGTCGCGCCGGTATAGAGATTTCCTAAGTGATGGGAAGTCCGATCGGGATTGTGTATACCCGGATTGCAAGGGCTTCTTTGGAAGTGCCTTCGGTTCTGTTCGAACCCGGAACAGACTTGTATGGTTACATGTCTGACATTACATTTTGAGATATAAAGCAGATTTCTTTCAAATACATATCTGTTGGTGGCGGAGAATTTATTCTCTTAGCTTAACACCCTTCTTTGAGACGTACGAGCTCAGAGGTTATGTAGTTGAAGGATATCAGCAATATACTCCCAATTTGGTAATGTGGCATGCTGAGTGTTGTTGTGTGTTGATCATTCATTGATCATTTGTGATCAAAGCATGGCTTTGTGAAAAAGCGTAGCTTTGTGGACGAGACTGCATCAGGACCTCACAAACCGGAAATGGTCGAAACAGGAAAGATGCAGCAAGGTTATGAGGGTCGCGCCCTTTAGGGTATGTCATTTCCTTCTGGAAAAGGGTGGTATCATGGTATGGAGCCCAGATACTTACTCATATGGACACACTATATTTATTACTGTGTGATGTTGGTTATCGAGGTACCTCGGATAAAGGTCCCAAAGGACCGGGGGGTGGCATACTCGAGAAGTAGTTACCTAGTTACAAAGGTAACCTGGCCTTGTGTTGGCAGAGAGCCGGGTAGGTTCTCGGGACGTCCCGCCAGAGGCGTTTCCATGTGGCATAGGAAGTTCCTTAGCCTGACCATTTGTTGGAAATCCAATTTCCAATACGAACCCTGTACGGTTTTAGTTGTAGAACCTGTCATTTACTTATGGTGGTCACCATTGTTTAGATGGTAGCTATAGTAGGCATAGTTCGGAATGTCTATGCTGGCTAAGATTAATATTATACTTTCGAAATGTTTTTCTGCACTATGCACTAATAATAATATCAAAAGAGTTTGTTTTGCGTATCAAGCATGTTTGACTATCATAAGAAGAAATCTCCTCTAATTCTGCGTTTGCATTGTGTGTGTGGCGGGAGGTCTTATGGTAGTTTCATTTTCCAAAAAGCATTGCGGATTTCAATGTTTAAAACTCTTTTGTTGTTGTTTAAAGATAAAATGTTTTTGTTGCTCACACCAGTCCCATGACTGACTCGGAGTTTATTGTTCCCTTCCTAAACTCTAGGTGCCCATAATTTTCCACACGGGCAGTCTAGAGTTGGGTTTCTTTTCAGATAGTCAGGTTAGTAGATTATCTGGAGCTAGTTCACTTCATCAGAGTTGATGACTGCACCTGCTTATCTTGGTGCATTGGTTGGTGTTTCGAGCTTGATATTGGAGTTGTTGGATTCATTCTCTTTTGAGGATCATTTGGAGTTATCACTTCTGTTTTCCGATGTATCATTATTTATCTCTGATATTGTTGTATCATATTGATATCATTGTTGTATATCATACTGGATATTGTATTCATTGGAGTTGTATATGATATCATTCATTTCTTTCTTCCGCTGTGTTGTTATACTTACTGTGTTATAAGCTCCGGCGAGCTAGATTTGGCGTTTGAATCTGCGGCATTTCGAGTATAAGTGAAGTACGGGTGCCGATTTTCGAAGGCCAAGTCAGGATCGTTACATAGAATTAGGTAATCAAGTACCCTATCCTACCTGGTTATCGGTCCGGCCTGAAAGGTTAAGTGGGCACAAAGGTTGCATCTAATAGAAAAAGCCCAATTTGAATTGGGCCTTAGGCTAATTTTCAATTCTTTTTTTGAAAATTAAAGTAAAGATTGTAATTTTAAAAGTTAAATTTAAAATGAAATATGTTTATCATAAAAGTTATAATATAACATGAGTTTTCAAAATGTCTTAAAAGATAATAAAATTTTCAAAGTGGTTGAAAATTTAAATTTTAAAATTTAAACATTAATTTCGAAAACTAATTTATTAATAAAATAAATTAATTAATAAATTAATTAATAATTTAATTAAATAAATATATATATAAATGTATTATATATATTGATATATGTTATATTATCTTAAAATGTTTAAGATATTATAAATGTACATGTGTATATATATAAAATGACTTTCAAAATTAATATAATTTAATTAAAAGTTTTTAATTAAATGAATTAATTAAAGGTTAGTTAATTAAACTAAATTACATAGATATATATATATGATATATATGTGTTACTATAAAATTTATAGTATATATAAAAATTCAATATTACATGTTGAAATTGGATAATAAAACATTAATTAAATATGATTTAATTAATATAATGTTATATATAAAATCATTATATGAGCTAATTAAAATATAAAAGTTATATAATAATGAAACTTATGTAATATGAATGTATAAACTAATGGTGGAACATTATAGAAACCCTAAATAGACTTAAGGAATAAATACATACATAAATTTACATATACTGTGATTCCCGATGTGTTCGACACTTGAATCACAAGAGTATTTCATAAGAAATACATTATTTTATAAGTCGATATCACTCAATATAACATATTAAACATTATAAATATTTAATATAAAGTTGTCCTCCACCATTTGTATATTAATAGATTGCTTGCATACTCTCTAGTCATTAATATTTCTCAAGCTAGAGAGGTTATGTATAGAACTATTAGTATATTAACTGGACAAAGTAATATACATGCATGTATTGGTTGTTATCCCCCAAGGTAGATGCATTACACTTAGGCCGTCATGAAATGGTAGGTATAAGTAAAAAAAGCTCTTTTGATATGTTGATATTCATCAAGGTCGAGATGAGATTAAGACAAAGACCATGGGTTAGGAGTTGAATTTGATACAACCAGTAAAGTGTTATCCAACGCTTGTGGGTCTATGATTTGTTGATATTCCTCAAGACCGGAATCCCAAGCAAAGCGGGTCCTAACATCCACTAGAGAAATCAAAATATTTCTATGTTTTTCATAGGGTTTTGATAAACATAAAATATATTAGGGGCCTTATTAGAAAAATGAAATAGTACATTTAACCTTTCTAATATTGTGAGAATATTTGCTATATAATGTTATAATAATTTATATTGATAAATTATTGCATTTAATATGATTAATAAAAGTTTATCAACTAAAATATACAAATGAACTGAATTAAAGATTAACAAATAGAAATATAATATATACTTACTAATAAATACTTCTAGCATATTAATGTTTCAATACCCATGCAAGCGCCTAATTTTACACTACTAATTACGTTTGTAATTTGGTCGCTTACATGTTTATTTGGTCGAGATTGTATATTGCATACTATGAACTTTGAACTCCAAAGCAATACAAGATGATGGATATTTGATCCATCTATTGTCACATAAATGTGTTAAATGGTAAACGGTCACAGTTCGTAATGTACGATACTTCAATAAAATCAATTCATTCAAAATAAGCGAATACACCGTACTATAAGATCGAGTAATCAATTTGATTGATTAGAACGAAGATCATGTTATGTTAAATGTAACGACATACCAAAACTACAAAAGGGATCTAAGAACTCAATCGCTAAAATGTTAGTTTTGATCAGTTTATGTAAAGTGCAACATAATTGGTGTCTTTAAATGTTAAGGATGATCGAATGCACTTTTGTAAAGAGTTCGTTATGATATTGTAGTAAGGTTTTTCTTCTGAATGGTTTGACCATTTAAAAAGGAAATGATGTACAAAAGTAGACGTGATTTATGGTACAGTTGGGATGAAGAGAATGAATGGTCACTTTGCTTCGTAAAGAAACATTAAAAATGAAAATTGTTAAATAATAATTTATACTTAACATTGAAATAAAAATATGATTTCTATTTCGAAATGTATTTTGTAACAACCCGTTTCTTCGACTCCCAGAAATCGACACTAATACATTCTCGGTATTTGTGCAGTTAAAGTGCTCGGCGGATTCATTGCGGGGAAGGTGCAAAAAGTCATAGCGGGGATATAGCGAGGATATAGCGGGATATAGCGGATGACTCTAAAATAGCATATAAAACTCATACTTGATGTTTTTACAAATATATAAATGGTAATTAAATGAAAAATTAACATTCAATTGGATTATAATTAATACATAAATAATTTTAAATAAAAACATGTGCGAATATATTGTAAATAAATGTAAAACTGTTATATAACATAATTAAATTTAGTAAGAATATTACAGTATTTTCATTTCTGAAAATATATTAAAAATTCAATTAAATAAATCAATTTCATAATTTTTATAATGTATAAATATCATTTTTCAATTCATTTCTTTTAAAGAAGATATAGCGGCAATAGCGGAATATAGTGGGAAAAATGGGATATAGCGGAAATAGCGGGGCTTAAAGCGGAAAGGCTATATGGAAAAATCATAGCGGTAGAAATCCGCTATGAGATGTAGCAGGGTCAAACTCGTTGAGAACTCGCCGCAATGCTCGTTGAGAATGGGGACAAACTCGTTGAGAACATCACGGGATACGCGATTCATGAGATCGACAAAGAAGGCAGGAGCATTGGTTAATCCAAAGGGCATGACTAACCATTCATAGAAACCATTTGCCCAGGAGGAAGGACAACAGGTCGAGCTCCAGGAATAGGATCGATGCGGAATTAAATTTCCCGCTTGGGAGGAAGAGAAGTGACTTCACCAAAACATCAGGACAATCCCTGACTACCGGGGTAGAGTCAAGATCACAAGGCCGAGCATCCAGCGAAAAGATAAAACTGCCTGCATAATCCTGAGGCAATCGACATTCATCACAAAAGAATCACCATGATCGTCTACTAAAGAACGATTCAGGCTTTGAAAAAGATAAAAGCATCATAACACTTCAACTAATTGCCTCCAAGTAAGATATCAAATGCATCAAAACCAAGGACATAGAAATCTCCTGTAAATCGATGCATGTTGTAAAGGAGTTTCACCCCTTTACAAGTCATACTAGGGTTGGCGGGACAAGAATGGATTTTCGGATCAAGAAGGACACGGATAGGAAAATCATGCAAAGAGAAGGAGGAATGGGAGAGGTCCTGGCAAAGACACCAGATGTCCTTCCTCTCAGCTGAGTGGGAACTAAGACAAGAACGGATTTCAGAACAAAAAGAAAGTTCCAAAATTCAAAAGAAATCCAAATCAAAGAGGATCCTAACAAAGAATTTCAAGCTTGAACGAAGATGATTCTATAATTAATTTTACTCATTCTAGGGTATTACTACCCTATCTCTGAAGATTTTTTTACTCCATATGCTAAGTTTTGCCTAAACCGGAGCTCTGATACCACATGTAACGACCGGTTATTTCGAAACATTCAAATCGACAATCATCCACACATGTCGGACTTGAATTGCTCAAAAAAACAGATTGTTATTTTATATTTGGCAAAACTTAGCATATACAGTAAATAAATCAATCACAGAATCACAGACACAGAGTAATATAACAATAAGCAGCGGAATAGATAAATAGTAGTTCATGAAGCTACTACAGAACAAATAGAGTTTAAAACAAAATACAACAGAAATCCCAAATATAAGAAGTCTCAATACATAAGCAAATGACAAGTCTGGACATAAACTGGAAACAACTGAAAGATGAATAGATAACAATAGATCTTCAAGCAAAGCTCCAGGCTCCAAAGGTGAGTCTCAAATGTTGTGACATTCGGTCTGACCCGAGCATAAAGCAAAACACAAAACACTCCAGTCAGGATTAACATTCTTATGCAAGTAAATCAACTCAAGTGAAATGTCCAAATGAAATGCAATATAACTTGAAGGATGTTTGGGATTCCCATCCTTTAAGGATTTGTGAAACTACCTACATACATAGTACAATATGCTATATAGATAATGTCTACAGTAAAGTAAACTATTAAAATAGCATTAAGGCGTTACCTATATCCCCCTTAACACATATTTATATATTCCCGTAGTCTATACAGATACTGTAAGCTCCACCAAACCAGTGGTTTACTCAGGGAGCACTCCATAGGTACGATACAAACCAAAGTCATAGTGGGCGCGATAAGGCATGTGACAAGGCACGTGAGGCAATGACCAGGATAGGATACTACCGTTTTGCGGATCCGGACTGGTGGTAACGCATAGCAGCTACAACCGCCCACCTCGAGACACACTCCTATAATCAAAGGTGCACCCAATCGAATCACAAAGTAATAGAATGGTATCGAAGAAGCATGCTCGATCGGAGGTGCGACCTCACATGGCCCGCCGTGGCTCCTGTTTTAGTCACATCAAGCTGACTCATGGGGGTCAAGGCTGCGTTTATACCTCATATAGACGTCGCCAAACCATCATACTTCGTTCTAGATTCTCCACCACGTACACAGTTGTTAAAGTGGTTTTCAGTATTGGCAGAGAGTATGTCAATATCCGATCCCGGTCTCTTTAACAACCAAACGCTTATTTCACACCGTGGTCATTTCATTTCAAACAGTTCATACTTTATATCAAAATATCGTAATCATTTCAAAATCATATCACTTTTGAAATCATATCACTTTTGAAATCATATTCACAAAATAGTTTTAAACCATCATATCAAAATATTCGCATTTAAATCCATTAAATATAAATCATAACAGTTCTAACTTAAGCAGTTTAAATATTGAAAATAGTTTATATATATTGAAATAGTTATAAATTAAAAATAGTTTATATATTTAAAAATAGGTTATAGATTAAAATAGTTTATATATTAAAAGTAGTTTATATATTAATATATATTAATATATATATATATATATCGAAAATAGTTTCAAGTTAGAATTGTTTCTTCCAATTTCACAAATCAATTCAAATCAACTTTATTTCCAAAAATTCAATTTAAACCATTCTCAGCTCAACAACTTCAATTAAAAAGGTTAAGGGTTCAATTCAAATTCTCATTAAAAATCATTTTTAATTTATATCGATTTTAAATCCAAGTTTAAACTGCAAATTTAAACCACTTCCAATTCAATAGGTTTTAAAGTTTTAAATATTCGAATATTTATAATAACTCAATTTGATAAATTTCATTTATATTTCAAAAATTCAACTTTAAATTTATTTAAATTTGAAAATATTCACATAATCACCTTTAATAACATTTAAATGAAGTCTCAATTTACAAATTTGAATCAAAATTAAATATTCAGTTTCAATTTTATTTAAATTAAAAAATATATTCATTTAATTACCTTTAATTAAACACTTAAATAAAATCTCAAATTAAAATTAAATGTTCAAATTCAATTTTATTTAAATTAAAATGTTCATTTGATCCCCTTTAATCAAAATCAAGTTATCAAGTTATAAAACATATCTCTAAAATCTCAAAATCAATAAGTTCCCAATCAATCCTTATTTAAATTCAATTATTAACCAACTTAAATTTCAAGTCAACTTTAATTTATCTTTCCAACCTCTATTATTAAAGTTATTACAAAAATCTATTTTTGAAATATTAATATAATTTTAAATAAATACTTAAACATATTGTATATACTAATTAAACTGGATTTTATTATATTAAATCTTATTATTAAATTTATTTTATATTAAATCGTATTTTATATATTTAAAAATAATAAAATTATAAGTAAAATCTTAAAATTTATATTTTCAAAACTAACTTATAAATTTAAAATTTCCAAATATATAATAAATTTTACACATATATAAAATAAATTTATATATTATATTTTAAAAATCAATATTTATTAAAACCCATATATTTCCTTTCAAAACTTTGGAAATCATTTTTCAAAAATAGACCAACGATGTCCGTATATAATTTTCTATCCTATGGTCAAGTGATACAGATATTTATCATTTCAATCCGCAATAATTTAAATTTACGGGTATATATCATTTCAACCTTTATATTATATTTTAAAAATCTTCATATTATATTTTAAAAATTGATATTCAATTTAAAACACATATTTAAAATAAAAATCTTAATATTATATTTTAAATATCAATATTTACTAAAAAAAATCATATATTGAACCCAATATATATATATATATATATATTTGAAAACAATGTTTAAAATAAATATCCTTTCAAAGCAAGCATAGAACAGAAAAGGGAAGGTATACGGCGTGGCTGAAAGGTGCTATAGGGTTCGCCGAGGCCGCTAAGTGGGAGACTGGGCTGCTAGAGGCTACGTGGCGGGGTTGTTCAGGTTGAATATGTGGGTTTGGTCGATGGTGTGACAAACGGAGGAGGAGAGCTGGAAAAACACGGTAGTCTTTCTCCTGTGGGCTGTTCGGAAGCTGACGAACTCGGAGAGGAAGGCGGATGGGAAAATGGAAGTGGGAGGCGCACTACCGACGTGGGCTGATAGGTGATGGGAATGGACAGCAACCAGTGGGAGGTGTGACGGTCTGATGGTGGTAGAGTGTTGTCATTTGATGGGAGTGAGGCGGTCAAGGGATGTGGTGGTTGAGGCCGATGGCTTCGGGGGCGGCTGACAGTGGGTTATTGGGTTTCGGCATTGAGGGGAGCTTGGTTCGGCTGATAGAGGGTGGTGTGGCCGCACGTGCTTGGGTTGATGGCTGCTTGCATTGCTTTGAGGTGGGGTCTGGGTTCATGGTGGAGGGTGTCGGCAGGGAAGTGGAGTGGGGTTGTGAGTGGAGGGGGAAGGTCTGAGCTTGGGTTTGCATCGGTAGGTCAGAGGAGGGAAGGTGCTTTGTGGTGACAGGTGGGGTTTGGTGCAGGCTAAGATGAGGGGAAGAAGAGAGCACGTTTTGGAGGGAGAAGGGATGATGGGTCTGGTTGCGTGAGATTGGAGCATGGCATAAGGGAGAAGCACGAACATGAAGGAAGGGACGTGGCAGGCAAAACCATGAAGGTAAGCAGGTTTCACAAAATGCAAAAATAAATATAAAGCTCTAGAATTTTTTTTACATATAATTCAGACCGAACAGAATTAAACAATGAAAGGGAAGAGAATAAAATGAATTGAACCAGGGAAGAAGAAGCACATATATTTTGAATGGCCATTGGTTTATGCTGTGGGTAATAAAAGGACATAGGAAACCAAAAAGCTTAAATACAGAACCGATACGGCTAATCGTTATGCCGATTTCGACGCGTACCGGACACCGAAATACACAAATGAATATACTGCGGAGATCAGCACGACGAGACAAACAAAATGGTACACAAATATTAGCGATACGATCATCCTATCAAAAGTCGATATTCGCTGCCAAAATGCTGCTAAACCATCGAAAATAATATAAATGGGGCTATAGCAGTACAAATTTGACGAAACGAAATCCGACGTCTCACATAGAAAATGGTTTACGAATTTATTATATAAAAATATTCAGATTTCAAAAATATTTTATTTCCATCAAATTATTGATTTTAAATTTAAATTCAAAATTTTACAACATAATAAACTTACATATTTTCAAATGAAAATCTGCCACTTGCTATGCTTCAATAAATGCATACCAAATGTCAAATTTTCATTTCTAAATTTTTATTATATATTTTCAAGAAATTTTTTAGTTAATTACGTTATTTAAATCGTTAAAATTTCTAGGTCGTTACAATGAGATTAGGACAAAGACCACGGGTTAGAAGTTGAATTTGATACAATCGGTAAAATGTTATCCATCGCTTGCAGATCTATAATTTGTTAATATTCCTCAAGACCGAAATCCCAGGCAAAGCAAGTCCTAACATCCACTAGAGAAATCAAATTATTTCTATGATTTTCTTAGGGTTTTGATAAACATAAAATATATTAGGGGCCTTATTAGGAAAATGAAATAGTACATTTAACCTTTCTAATATTGTAAGAATATTTGCTATATAATGTTATAATAGTTTACATTGATAAATTATTGCATTTAATATGATTAATAAAAGTTTATCAACTAAAATATACAAATGAACCGAATTGAAGATTAACAAATAGAAATATAATATATACTTACTAATAAATACTGCTTGCATATTAATGTTTCAATACCCATGCAAGCGCCTAATTTTACACTACTAAATACGTTTGTAATTTGGTCGCTTACGTGTTTATTTGGTCGAGATTGTATATTGCATATTATGAACTTCGAACTCCAAAGCAATAAAAGATGATGGATTTTTGATCCATTTATTGTCACATAAAAGTGTTAAATGGTAAACGGTCACAGTTCGTAATGTACGATACTTCAATAAAATTAATTCATTCAAAATAAGCAAAAAAACCGTACTATAAGATCAAGTAATCAATTTGATTGATTACAACGAAGATCATATTATGTTAAATGTAACGGCAGACCAAAACTACAAAAGGGATCTAAGAACTCGATCGCTGAAATGTTAGTTTTGATCAGTTTATGTAAAATGCAACATAATTGGTCTCTTTAAATGTTAAGGATGATCGAATGTACTTTTGTAAAGAGTTCGTTATGATATTGTAGTAAGGTTTTTCTTTTGAATGGTTTGACCATTTAAAAAGGAAATGAATGTACAAGAGTAGATGTGATTTAAGGTACAGTTGGGATGAAGAGAATGAATGGTCACTTTGCTTCGTAAAGAAACATTAAAAATGAAAATTGTTAAATAATAATTTATACATAACATTGAAATAAAAATATGATTTCTATTTCGAAATGTATTTTGTAACAACCCGTTTCTTCGACTCTCAAAAATTAACACTAATACATTCTCGGTATTCACGTGCCTTAAATCCAAGTGCCAAAGAAGATGATCATTATGGTTAAGAAAGAAAAGAAAGATAGAACATAATCTCACATATATTATTTCAACAAATAATCTTTACAGCGGAAATTAAAATACATTATTCAGAGTTAAACATGGACAGTTATAAATATCTGTCCTTACAAAGGCGGATAGAATACTACTCAAGTGTGGTGGAAATAGATAACAAATCTTTAGAAAATCTTCTGACTCCATGCTTTAAGCTCCATCCAGCTTTCTTTTAAACTAAACCTGACTACTCGGCTGCTCGGGGAAAATTAGTGCACCAAGAGTTTTAAGGAAAGGGAAAATAAACTCCGGGTCAGTCATGGGACTGGTGTGAGAACTCAAAATACGTATTTTGAAAACAAAAATGTATCTCATAAGACCACACCGCACATAAACACGGAACGGGTTTTTACCTTATGATAACCAAAACATTCTATGTCAAAATACTTGATATTGTTTTTTATGACATATCTTTGAAAACATTTGCAAGTAAACTTATTAATCTTAGGCGAAATTGTTACCATTATTAAATTCCAGCATACTAGGCTCTACAAACAAAATGGCAGGCACTTATTGGAGAATAGATTCCATACAAATGACCAGTGTAAGGGACTACCTTCTGGTAGTACATCTCTAGAGTAATGTACCGAGGTCAACAGAACATCTGCACCTCTACCAACACAAGACCAGCCTACCTTTCCTTAAATAGTACCAAATATGTCATCACCCCGGTCGTTACTGACCTATCCGAGAGTTCCCTTTGCATACATCCACATTAATTTACATCCCGAACGTCATAGCAGGAAAAATATATCTAAACGGAGATGATCATACCCTAATGGTTGCGAACCACATAGCCTTGCTGCATCTACCCTGTTTGGGCCATTTCTGGGTGTGAGGCTTGAGGTAATGAATACCTTTCACATAGCACATCATCTTCCTTTGAATGCCACACTACCATTCTACCGATCACTTGTTGACTTCCACAAACATACAATCTTCGAGCTCATACGTCTCAAAGAAGGGTGTTAAGCTAAGAGAAGTTTCCTTCTCCACCACCAAACATATGTATGTTTACAAAAGTCAACGATGAGATCTCAAGAATGCAATGTCAGACATCCAACCATACAAGTTCGTTCTAGTACTAAACGAAACCAAAGGTACTCTCCTACAACATCCTATCGGGAATTAACCCTAGGATTAGTAGCAAGAAGTCCTTGCATCGAAGATTTTCATAACGGAGCACTACTTGTCACCATAAATATATGATATGGTAAATTTCACCTCGAGGGACTAGTGGCAAGTAGCCCTACATCATGAATATCTCCATCTTCAATACTTTTATCTTCAGCGTGTTTTACTTCGAACGTAAATTGGTTCGAAGTGGTTTTTGGATAAGGATTACCCCAGATTCGACCCCGGTTCCTACGATCCAATCATCGATAAAAAGAGCTTTTGTGAATAGGGAATCATTCTTTAATTGATTAAGTTCTTTTTATCAAAAATCTCCCTCGGAGATATATATTTCTAAAACATTCTTTCCGGTATATACGGAATTATCAAACCTCTCTTATCAAATCTTCGATTACTTAAAACCCTTTTTAAATTCCAAATCATTTCACCTTTTCTTAGGAAAATATTCCAAATCATTTCATTTAAATCTTAACAAAGATTTCTTAATTTAAAAATCGAAATTCTATTTAGTTAAAAACCATGTTACCTAGGATGTTAGTCCAAAAATCGGTAAATATTAAGTGAGCCGAATCTATAGAAATCATCGAATTCTACTCAATATCAGTCCTTGTATTCAACAAATACTATGGGCGGAATAACGGCGAAATCACCTTTTAAATTCCACGAATAGTACGAGTTCCCTCTTCGAGCTTTAACATCGAGTACAAGAAGATCATCTCTATGAAATCCAAGTTGTTTAAATCTTGGAAAATTAAATCTTTTTATACTTAACTCGTTTCCAACATTTTGACCTTATCTATCCCTCGCCCAGGAAAGAGGCCAGGTGAGCCAGGGCACTGGTTGCTCCTGAACATCTCCTTAGTTTAAGCACCTCTTATCCGGATCTCACGAATAGAAAAATCCAGCCTACTCGTCGCCTTTTAGAGCCAAGATTAACCCACTATTTACAATAGCTTTTTCTTTAAATCATTTATTTGAAATTTCTTCAATAAGCTAGAAAACCTTCAAATCATTATCAAAAACTCTTAATTATCCATTTGAAAATGTTTATAAAATATTTGGAAACGAATTGTTAAGTTTGAAACCATATTTCAAAAGTTGTAGAAAAGTACTTCGGAAAATTACTGCGGAAAGTGCCTTTTTAAGCTATATTGATCAAAATGACTTTTTTTTATTTGAAAATTCATTTTTATTACTCAAATCACTTTTAAAACATTTTAAAAGATTTATAAGATTTATTTCACATTTTCAAACCATTAAAACATCATTTTCAAAGAAATCCAGCTTTGGATTCCGAACTGCAAATTCAGGATTTTTCAAAAACTTGTTTTACTCATATTTCAAAGTCTACTTATCTAAATCTCGATTTTCTTTCTTAGTTGGAAAACTATGGATATAATAGTTCGGAAAATTCTTATCTCGAAGAATTCGGAGCTAAATTCCAACTTTTACACTAGTTTGACTTTTATAGCGCGAAATCACGAACTACCATTACGCGACGCGCTTATTTTTAACTAAATTTTCCATTCTTCTCAAACTTCACCAAATCACTGTTAAATGTTTATAAAACATTTCAAATACATTTTAAACCATTTTTAAGAGGTTTAACACTTCCATATACACCATTTCATTAATTCAAGAAAAGTGATTTCCTTTTGTGCTTATCGACGTGTATATTCGTGACTTGCATATATATTCAACATTCATATGAAAACAACCAAACTTGATGATAAAAGCATATTAAACATCCATCTTTAACATCATATCATCATCCAACATATACTATAAATTTTTTAGGAGTTCTCACCTTAGATTCGAACGACCTAACTTTAAATCGGCTATAGCTCCGCTACGATCGAGTTAAACTCTACGGAATCGAGTTCCAAAGCCTTGAAGTGGCTAGGCATAGCCTTGGGAGTGTAGGAGGTGCTCACGGCCATGGTGGGAGTGGAGGAAAGTCTCGGCCTAGGGTGGATCTAATGGTGGCCATGAGTTTTAATGGTGGAAAGGAGGTGCTTTGACTTGTTTTTGAAGTGGATCGATATTATATACATGCGTATATATTTTACTAATATTTTGCCATAACTTTGCTAATATTTTCCTAGGTCATGGAAGCTATTAAAGAAGCTATTAGGAAGCTTAAGAAGAAGGAAGAAGAAGAATGAAAAAGAGGAGAAGAGAGTAGGGTATTTATCGGAAAAAAGAGGAGTATAAAGGAAGATATGCATACACCACTTTTTCCAAGCTTCTCCAACACAGTACTCCTTTAAAATACATGGCCATAACCCCTCCCCCATGTGCACATCACTTCCATCCACTCATGTATGCATATTTCAACTTGTTTAAGCTTAAGGAAGAAGCTTTACTTAAAATATCTTATATATTTTATAAACATATATATATATATATATATATATTTAAGTGTAAATGTATACATGTATATGTTTATGTGTATGTTAGGGTATGCATTTATGTGTTATATATGTGTAGATGACATATAAACAACTTTGCCTTGATTCCGAACAACTTTCGTTCGATAAACCGTTGCCGATCGGAGAACCGATTCCCGGTCACATTTTCACTTATATTTTAACGTACATATATTTGTAAACAAAATTTCAAAATAAATTTCTTATCATTTTAAATGAATTAAAATGATCAAATTTGATTTATAAAACCATATAAATTAATATTAACAATTATTTACAAAAATCGCTATTATACAGATAAAGCGATATCGATTTTTCCTTATATTTTCAAATCAAATATATATCTTTATAAAAATATTATAAATGATTTATTATAACTTTATAACTATTCAAAATGATTTATAACCTTTTTAAAATCATTATTTGAATAATTATAATAATTATTTAATCATTAAATCTCAATTTAAATTTAATAAATCAATTATCATATTTAAGGGCATTATTACTAATGTTATA
This sequence comes from Allium fistulosum, assembly GCA_030737815.1. Classification (NCBI taxonomy): domain Eukaryota; kingdom Viridiplantae; phylum Streptophyta; class Magnoliopsida; order Asparagales; family Amaryllidaceae; genus Allium; species Allium fistulosum. The sequence continues at coordinate 741,180,251 of CM060906.1, forward strand.
AACACTTTTTATCTTCAAAAACAAACCAATTGATTTTATTTCATATCTTGTTTAATTATAAAAATAAGTGTATGTATCCAGCTCCGTGCACGACGTTTTACGATTATAGGGCTGGTTATCAATAAAATAATTTTCAGCCATTTTATCGATTTAGATTTTGAGGAAAATATTTTTGTAAATATTTATTCAAAATAAGATTACTATTACTTATTATTACTCAAAACAATATTATTTGTATTATCAAACTTTTATTTAAATAAATTTAAAAATAAATATAATTTATCAAAGTGATAAATTTGCGGGTCGTTACATATTTTCATTTAGAAAATAGTTTTCTATGAGATTTATTTCTTTGAGGTCAAGATAATTGATCAAAGAACTCCCCACTGTAAAATAGTTACGGTATATGAAATAAGTAGTCCATATTAAGTGGATGATGGACCTCTTTATTCGGTATGCTATAATAGTAATGGCGGAAATAGTGGGAGCATGCCATATAGCACTTATTGATTGTATCATGTTACGAAAATTGTTTTCGTAAAATGTATCACACATTATTTATGAAATATTATTTGTTCTTCGACGATGAGTGAAGAATAAACATAGTTTTATTTCAATGAGAATATTATGAATATTCGTTATGAAATAAAACTGTAATATGGTGTTTGTTTTTAGAAGAAAAGTGATGCATTGGAAAATATCAAAGTATCTAAAATTATTTACAATTATTTTGGAATTATAGACCGAGCTATGTTTCTGAGAAGTAATTCTTCGATCATATGATTATGAATCTTATGGAACTAGTGAATTATACTTCGGATAATTAAAGACAAAGCGCACATTCAGTGGAAGCGTCATAAGAGTCGATGAACTCTTAAGTTGATACATATAGATGTATGCAATTGCAAGTCTGATAATACCAAAACTGTTCCATATACTTTGTTATATTCACCGACGAATTATCGCAAGCATGAATATATGTATTCGATACATATGGAGCATGTCTATGATTAGTTCATAGAATATAAAATGGGAGTTAAATAAAATAAATTGCAAAGGAAATGATTCGATTTGATCGAATGAGTGAATATATTGGAAAGAGTTGTAACATCCCTAATTTTTGACAACATTATTCAGGAAATTTAATTAGATAAATTAAATAGAATAATGATGATAAGGAGATTGAGGTTTGGGTAAATTATATATATATATATATATAGGGACGTGCTTAACCATAAAATAGGCTTAAAATTGGTTTATAAGATAATTAACTTGCATAAGGCCTTATTAGTAAAAATAGACACACTTTCTATTCACGGCTATACATTTGCCTTTGTCTATTCACGTTCAATTTATTTCTCAAATAAAAAATGCAAATAAAAGCCAAGAAGAGCCGGCCATTAACAAGGGAAAAGAGGAAGAAAAATTTAATAAAAATCAAAGCTAGGGGAATCAATCTTCTACAAATCTCAAATTCCATATCATATGCAAGGTGAATAATAATCCCATACCATCTCTATTTTTATTCTATGATTATATGGTTTCAGATTTATGATTTAAATTCGTTGATAAAATGGATGATGATATGCTTGAGTTATATTATGATGATTTATTTTAATTCATATGCATATGAATTTGCATGGTTTTGATGTAAAACTAAGAATCTATGATTTCAGATTGCTAGGGAAATTTTTTATTTTAAGTAAAACATGATTTTGAAGATGGATTTTAATTTTCAAAATTTTTCAAGCTATGAAAATTTTATTATGAATTTTTAATGAAAAATATGATATAATTGGGTTTAAAATTTATTTCGAGAATTTCAGGAAGAAATTGGGTCTGAAATTTTAATATGTTTGATTACATGATCAAACTGAATTTCTGTGATTTTTGGGGAATTTTCCTCATTGATTTACTAAGGAAAATAAATTATTTTAAAAGAAGGATTTTTTTGAAATAATTGGTTTTAGTATATGGAAGAGCTAAAACGTTACATTTTTAATGGTTTTAATCTGATATAAATTCGGCAGTTTTAAAAGTAAAGTATTTGAAAAGTTTATGTGGGAGCTAATTAATGGTTTACAAATAGGCAAGTTGTTAAAAAGAAATTACTAAAAATTGCAACAATTCATCCTTTAACCTAGAAAAATGGGGTTCTGCCTCAGATAGTAAGTACCTTTCAACTCCTTTGATTCCGCCTCGTCCCAATCGAAACCAACACAGTCGAAACCACCATAGTCGAAACCAATACACAAGATATCACTTAGATGGTATGCAGTGGATTGGTAGGAAGGCGGAAGCCTGGGTGTCGAAAGGGTAGCTTCCGATGGAGTCGAAACCCTGCTTTGTTTTCATAAGTTAACATTCTTGCCTTGTCCTACTTAAAGCTTTCGACATAGTCAAAACATATGCTTTCGAAAAAGTTTTATAGTTAGCTTTCAAAGAAGGTTGTCATATTATGTTAAAGTATTAGCTTTCGAAGGGGTACCTTTTTCCTTAAACAAGAGCTCTCGAAAGGGTAGTTTCTGACCTAGTCGAAACCTGGACGGTATGCTACTTTTCGACTATGATGCTTTTGAAAGGTTATCTCTGTTTTAACCAAAGTTAGCCACTTCCTAATTACTTTCGAAGGGGTTAAAGGTTTCGAAGGTAATGGAGTCAATAGGGGGTTTCGACTCTGTCCTTCGAAGTTTTAAATTTTAAAGTCTTTTGTTTTCGACTAGATGGTTCCGACACCATCAACATTTCCCCAAATTTATTTTAGTTGGTTTCGAAAGAGATACTATCGTATATAACCATTTTGACCTAAATGATGTTTTTAAAGAGTAAACCCAATACTTTCGAAAGGGTACTTTATGTGTTTCGAAGCTATGTTTTAAAGAATGCTTTCTTGATACCATCGAAAGGTAACATTGGTTTCGAAAGGTAAACACTTAGAGTTTTGAAAAGAGATTTTCTATGCTTTCGAAGGAGGTCATCTAATTGTTTCGAAAGTGATGTTTTAAAGCTTAACGCATTCTTATTTTTAAAGAAAAAACCATGGCATAAATAAAGATTTTGGAAATATTCTTCACATTATTACTAACCCATAACTGTATTTTGGGGGAAAGGGCAGAATAACCGGATAGGTTGAACCAGTAGTGAATATAACTTAACAGATGTTAAAATTTTAATTAAAGATATTGGCAGGGGCTAATAGGTTTACAGTAAGCCCATAAAAACTTTATGATACCAGCAGAGGGCAATAGGTTCATAATCAGCCTATGAAAACTATGATTTGATACCGGCAGAGGCCAGTAGGTTTGTAGTTAGCCCATGAAAACTATATCCGGATTAAGATATTGGCAGTCAGCCAATAGGTTCCTAGTTAGCCCATGAAAACTAGGATAAGAAATAAGATATTGGAGTTACCAATAGGTTCTTAGTAATCCCATGAAACTAAGTAATTGGACAGATAGTCCACAAACATTTAACAGGTTAATAGTAACTCCAGAAACTATAATTGAGACAGATAGTTAGAATGAATGGGGATGGGTGATCCAGAATTGATTTATTTGTTTTGCACATCATTATAATGTTTTGAAATACTATGTTTTAACCATTGTGGATGCAGGAGCACAGCATATGGTTTTATAAATGTTTTAGGATACTAGTGAGGGGAAAACCCGTTCTGCTAAGCGGCGTGGTCTCACTAGATATCTAAATTGTTTGAGATGGTAAATTATTATTCATACCAGGCTTTATGTCTGACTCAAAGTTTTTTTTGTTTTCCCCTTAAACTCTCGGGTACTCAATTGATTTTGAGTAGATTGAGAGTTAAGGTTTCCAGGTGTTCTTGTAGACAAATAAAGCTTCCGAAGACGTGCAGGAGGCAAGCTTGTTATTAGAGTTCTTTTATTTCCGCTGTGTGTGTTTGGTTAAAATGGAAAATTGTTTAATGCCTTATTATATATACTCTGATTTACCAAGGGGGCATCTTCATATGTTACTCTTGGCGTATTTTGTAATAATTATATGTTATCCGAATATGGTCTGCAGATCAGGATTATGTAATCAATTTGAAATATTTTGAAATGGAATGTGGAATTTGTTTTTTGTTTAATTTTTTTTCCATATTCTTGTGTTTCTGTGTATCAATGTATCTAATGTCGCCGTATTTGGTCGCCGAGGATTAATAAATATGGATGACTGCGGCATCCATAGCCGTTAGTTTTGGGCCTCCAAATAAGGGGATGTTACAAGAGTTCCACACGTACCTAAAACGATTTAAGATTCAGTCTCAAATGTCACATATATAATGATGTGTTGATAAGGAGTAATCAAACTTTATTGGACAAAGGACGATTAAATGATGAGTGAAGTCGAGTTAAATTCTTTCTATAAGGTGTGTACTCAAAAGTAATACACAAGGTTAAGATTAATACCATCCGAAGAATTGTTTACAAAGTCGTACAAGATATGGATTTATAAGAAACCTCATCATGTCCCAAGCAAAGGAGTTGGCAGGTTGTGTGAGTCGAAGGACTACACGTAATATATGTACATAAGAAATCCTGCATGAATCGCCCCAAAGGATTTTGGGGATGATAGTCATTAGATGAGTAATTTATTTTATGAACGTAAATATTATGAACTAATGCCAAGTCATTTTTATGTATGGCAATTCATAAAATGTTTATGAATGCCCGATCTGTTGCAATAAGAAACAAGTGTTGTTTCAAGAACAACCAACTTCATAGCAAAGGAATTGCTTTAAAAAATTATCTGTAGTGAAATTGATTTGGATACGATTTAAGGGTAAAACTGATTACAGGAGATGAAGTGAAATTAACTAAACATAAATGAATGCATAATATTAGAGTGTCTAGTGATTATTCTTGCACATTGAAGAAGAAACTATGAGTTTTTTTTATCAATGCCAAGAATAAATAATCCTTCGTTGTTTAGTTAAACCATTAAGAGTATTGACTGTATGATATGGTACGATGCACAAATCTGAAATAGATTCCAAGTACCTTACGACAATATGATTTTGATAGTGGGACCTAAAGGGACGTAATCCACCGGTCACAAATCCATCATTAAGATGCAAACGCAGTTGGAATTTGGTGGGCCACATTGATAAAAATTAATTATGAATTTCAATTCTCGAAATTAGCATAATAGATTCTCCATTCAACGTGCTCAAGTTGATTTGGGTTCTATCTACAAAATGATCACCTTCTATGACTTTATGTTTTGGTACATATGTGTTGAAATGGAAAATTCTAAATAAAAATTTAGACTAGACTGTTTGCACATAATAACCAAAGTGTCTTAAGTCAGTTGGAGCAATATTGAATTTGTGGGTTTTGGATATGGTCTAAGAACCGATGCGAAAGTATCATTCGACAAGCATTAAAATTGAACAAGTATTTTGATAGAAATATCATATAGTTTGATTTCAGTCAAAATGTAGAGGAAGATGTGTCCATAAGAAAGAACATTGATATTTCTAAACATAAGAAAACAACACGCTACTGATTGTTAATAATGTACTTTTTTTAAATCAGTTTTTAGTTGTTTTAATACTTTGGATTTGCAAACGATCTTTTGTAGTGAGTATAAAGGACACTAGGAATATCCCAGATGATATGCAGAAATGCCTTTTTGAAATGTTAATAAGAAACTTGTAGGAATTATCTTACATGTCATATTTCCTATGATATCATGATTTGTTTATGTATTTGATACATGAAGCAAATATCAAATCCAAATTATAGTCACTGAATGGTAGTTTAGAACATTCTCGTGTACTTACGAAATACATGAGAGTTGTTTATAGAAATGACGAACTCCTTCTGAAGTAATATTCAGACCTAGACTTCATATGTGATATTGAGTATGGTATGTAAATATATAATTCGTTTTCAAAGCTTAGTTAAGAAGCTTTAAGTTGGAAATGTTTCAAATTTGAGATTGTGGATGATTTAATAAAGGGGCAAATAAATCGGCTCAAATAGTGCCATAATAAAAGCAATATATATACAAAATAAATGCACAAATTTATAATTGAGCCGATGGTGATTCCAAATTTTGAGAATCTGATAGCATTGTTATACGATAACAATGCCATGATATAGTTCGTAATAGAACTTAAAGCTCACTGGAGGTCGAGAGACATAACCCGAATTGTTCCACATGATAAAGGCAGTTTATCGACGCCGGAAAGAGTTGATTGACATGGTAGATAATCAAAACATAATAGCATACTCGTTCACTAAGGGACTAACCCAATGGGTTTCGAAGAAATCGATTGGAGAAGTTACAATAAGACTCCAAAATTAACACCAAGTGCAAGTCGGAGAATGATAGATTTATGGGTATGCTCTAGAAGCAATTATGTAATTTATTATATAAATCTTACTCGATAATCAATCATGTTCAAAATAAAAGGTGTTTCCTTTTTGTTATGTACTTGTTATAAAATGTTATAAATAATTAATTAGTTAATTTAAGTATATATGTCAAAAAGTCCATAAATGATGTGTTTCCGATAACAATTAGAAGCAGTTGTAACCATGAGTATTATATCATAATATGATAAGCACATCATTTTAAATATTTCTAGTTAAGACGTATCAAGGTTGGACGTCGCTGCATTTATTAAGACTGGAGTATGTAACACTCTCCAAATGTTGGAGGGTGTATTACTTATGGTTGTTGGGGGCACCAAGGGGTTACGTACCGATAGTTATTGGATAACTATGGAATGAGTTACTTGGTAGTTTTCTGTTGGTTAATATAACTAAGGTCAAATAAAAAAATATCGAACTGACTAATTTACACAGTTCTCTTAACTTGAGAATACTATCGATCTTCGATATGAAAGCTTCACTTTGATTATAGTTAAAATCATGGCATGATATCCATCGAATGATTATAGTTGGGTCGAGTGGAAGTATTGGAAGTGAAACACTATTCAAGAGAGGATTCATATCCTCGATTATATGAGATTAGTATCATGGTCAACTGAAGGCAACTCAAATTCAAAATCTCTACCTAGAGTAATTCAGTTAATAATAATTGTTATTATTGAACCAAGGTCTTTGTGTTTGGACTATAAAGTTGAATATGGACGATACTGGAATTTTGACCACTACCAAATTCCATAAATCCGAAGTAATGCAGTTTTAACGAAGGAAATAGGTGTAAATAATCATCACTATCGGGTAATGCTTATGTTATAACCTAATTTTCCAATCTTTAAACAGCTTAAATGAGCGAATTGGACGAATGAATAGTGAAGAAATGACCCAAGGACTTTGGAAACATCATAAAAGGCAAGAAAAATAAATTTTCAAAAGATAGTGGAAAAATTGGAGAGTCATTTTTTTGGTCGGGGTCCTCAGGTCGGTACGGAGTAGAACTCGGGTCGGACACACAAAAATCTCGGATCAGACTCTAAGCGAGTAGGGGAGAACTGAAGCTCAACAATCCTAGGTGTTTGCACAAAAAATGGACAAACACCTCAAAGTTGTATGATTTAGTAGATCTTATGTTGTTCTCAGTGATTTGGGTGATTTATGCAAATATATGAAAAGCAGGGGCTAAATTGTAAAAAGACACGCAGATTTATAGTGGTTCAGCCAGAATGTGCCTACGTCCACTTTATATGTTATTTCTCTTCTCTTGTTTTGATTACAAGTACAAAGCTTTGATACAAGTAAAAGAAAGTTGTTTGAAAGTTTTCTCCGTGCTTGAGCTCTCAAAACTTGTCCCCCATTGTTGTACCCCTGCCTCTCTATTTATAGAGTGAGGTTGGGGGCAGGGGTCTTGGATATATTCAGTTGTTGGTGGGCCTGGGCTGAAGTGATCTGGCCTGGCAGTCTGGTTCGGCATCCTCTTGGTCTGGTCATGAGGTGGAGGAGACTTGGTCCGGTTGTACTTCATTCGGTGGTAGCTTGGATCGGTAGAGGGGATTTGGTCCGGTTGAGCTCCATTCGGTGGTAGCTTGGATCGGTAGAGGGAATTTGGTCCGGTTGAGCTCCATTCGGTGGTAGCTTGGATCGGTAGAGGGGATTTGGTCCGGTTGAGCTCCATTCGGTGGTAGCTTGGATCGGTAGAGGGGATTTGGTCCAGTGTTTGAAAACTTGGCCAACATTTGCCCCCCAAAGTAGGGTATATGTTTACCATATATCGTGCTTTGTTTTTTGTCCATCCATTCTCGACGTCTGCGTGTGCTTCATGTTGCCGATCCAAGTGGTCCGGTACATTGCCTTCGCCTATAAAATGGGGGGCTAGGGCTTCTATCTTCCTACCTACCGAACCATTCCCACGAACCTCAGCGTTAGCCGAACCAAACAATTAACCGAATCAGTCAGCGTTAGCCGAACCAAACCTTTAACCGAACCAGGTGAGATCTTCAGCCGGACCAAGTCTAGTCTTTTTTGCCGAATGAACTTGCGTATGTACGTTTGCATGCCGAATGAACATGCGTATGTACGTTTGCATGCCGAATGAACATGCGTGTGTACGTTTGCATGCCGAATGAACATGCATGTGCACGTTTGCATGCCGAATGAACGTACTCCTCTGATACCGAATGACACATGAACGTTTTAATACCGAATGAGATTATTGAAGTGCTGCATCTGTTTGCCGAATGAATTGTTGTATCGAGTGAACATGTGTTTCATACTTCGAATTTTTTAAGCGAAATTCCAGATTACGCTGCTTGTATATTCTAACGATATATTTTTCCCATGTTTGCAGATAAATGTCTCGAAAAGTTGAAACTCGATCAGATAAGAAGAGATCCGGGGGCGAAGGAGAGTCCTCGGCCGTGCCCCCAGCTCAATCAGGATCGGAGCGTCATGGGCCCGCCCCGAGGTCATTAGTGGATGGATATGGTCCTCAGGAGCTGTTGGATTCCCCGCCTGACTGCTTTCCTAGCTCTCTCAAAGAGGAGCAACTCGATGTTATATCTCGTTCCTTTGGGATTGATAGAGCCCTCATGCTGCTGCCGGGCCCAGGAGTCATGCCATACAGTCCTCCCGAAGGATACTTTGCTTATAGTAGGTACCATTGCATGTGTGGTGCTATCCCGCCTCTCAATGCTTGGGTAGTCAGCTTCCTCACGTACCTGAAGGTGGCCCCATTCCAGCTTCAGCCCAACTCTTATGCCATACTGGTGAGCCTTTTCGTTATTTTTCGGAGGAAGTATGGTCGCGCACCCTCCAACCGGGAGATCCGGTACTTGTATAATTTAAGGGGCTACAAGAAGGGGTCCCCATATATTAGCTTGGAATCTGCTGTGACCTTCAAGCCGGTCCTGGACCTGTACTCCAAATTCAGCATGTTCAAGAAAGAGTGGTTCTTTGTTAGGGACGACTCCGTCTCCATCCGGCGCTTTACCTCTGGATGTAAGTTGATGCTTTTACTTATAATTTCTATCCCGATTGCGATGCTTCTTCTCATACTTTCTCATTTTTGCTAGCGACAGGTGGCTTTCCGGTTGTGGAGACTGACCGCCTGGTTCAGACGGCGGCGGAGATAGAAGCCATTCTTGGGAAATACAGATCATCTGCCTACTTGATTAGAAATGCGATTCTTCTGGAATATAACTTGATCCTTCCGCAGCAGTCTGTAGTTAAGTTGAGGGAAACGACGGAAGAGAGGGCGGCTGCTCAGGCTAAGGGAGGCGTTGCGGCAGAGGGTGGAAAGAGAAAACCATTCACGAAACCTCCAGCCGTCGGAGGTAAGAAACTTAAGAGGTCGGACGGTCCTTCTCCCAGCAATTGTCCACTTACTCAGGGGGAGATAGATGCGGAGGAAGAAAGAGGTGAGGCGGAGGGCGGAAGTGACGTTGAGCGTCTTGGCGATGATGGTGGCGATGGACAGGGTGGTGATGGTTCCAGGGCTCTGTCTTCTGGGCAAGTAGGCGAAATGCAAGAGTGGACGGATGATGCTCTCCGCCAAGCTTTTGAGGGGTTGGATGATGATCCGGCTTTGGTAGAGAAGACCGGGAAGGCGGACAAAGCCGGGACTGGTGCAAGTGAGTCTTCTCCGACTATTCCGGCCAAGGTGGCTCTGACGACTCAAGGTGAACTCTTGACCCCTGCATGCTTCACTAATGATAGGGACTTAGGAATATTTTATGACCCGCTCCCGTCCTGGAATGAAATCCAGGACCTATTGCAGTATCCCACTCCTCCCCAGGGTTTGTACAACCACAGCTGTGTTTCTTTTCCTTTTCTAACTTGTAATCTACCGCGTTTCTTGAATCATATAGTAATGTAAGATTGTGACACTTGTTCTTTATATCAGGAGCAGGCAAGACGCCCAAAGCTTCAGACCTTCGACATAGGCTCGAGCAATATAAACTTTCCAAGATTTCTGCTAAGCCGAAGCCCTCAACCCAACGCTCCGGGGATGTAGTCGGATACCGTCCTCTTCTTGGGGTCATCGAAGAGGGTATTCAGCAGAGGAAGAGGAGTCATCCTTTATCCGAAACTTCGCTCGGTCCTCAGCCTCCGGCTCAGCCTATTCATGATATTACTGAGGAGGGTAGCGAGTTTGTACCTTCTCCACACCCGTCCGGAAACCCTTCTGTTATTCATATCGACCGTCCCGACTTGGCCCGTAATCCATTCGCGGGTCATCCTGATCTGGATCCAGGTTCTCATGATATTACTTTTGACGAAGTTACTGGTGAACACCTTCTCCCCCGTAACCCCATGGTACGAGTACTTGATGAAGCCAAGTCCTTAGATCTCGATCTACTCACCACTCGTATAGTCACTATGGGAGACGAGGCCAAAGCTAATATTGATCGGGTGGCAGAGGAGACCAAGAAGCTGATGGGGCATCACGCTCGGCTGGTTAAGGCCGGAGAGGAGATAGGGAGCGCCAATATCCGACTTCGATTGGTGGTTTCGGATCAGGCCAAGCAGCTTGCGGATCAGGCTATCCAGATTTCTCAGCATGAGGCTGCTACTGGGCGATTAAGGAGAACCATGGAAGAGGCCAGTCGGGCCGAATTGCGGAAAATGGAAGCTGCTTGCAAAGAGCGGATTGACATGGCTATTGCCACGGTGGATGAGGTTCGGAGAGCGGATCTCGAGCAGGTGGAGGAATTGTTCGAGAAACTTGAGGCTGCAGAGCTTGCCCAAGCTAAGTTGAGGGAAGAGATGGAGGTGATGCGGAGGTCCCTTCAGGCTGATTGCTCGAGATACAGACTGGAGAGAGATGCTGCCGTCGAAAGGTTGTCGGCCTCCGATGCCCGGATGAGGGAGTTTGAGGAGAACGAGGGAATGATGGATGATATGCTCCAGGACATGTATTTCCGGACTTGGAAGCAGGGCAATCTCTCTTGGATGGATGATTATCCCAGGGTCATGGCCAAGACCTATCTTCGGGCTTTGGAGGAGGCTAAGGCTGATGCAGATAAAGAGGGTGGAACGGTCTTCAGTATGGATGTGGTCACTGCCCAGTTCACCAAGGAGGAGAAAGTGGCGGTAAAGGAGGGTATGCGGCTGCTTGCTGCTGAAGAGGCAAGTGTGCAGGTAGAGGATGACGACCAGGATGGTCAAGAAGCAGGTGCTGGTAAGTTTTCCTTTCTAGTCTTTCCGTTAACTTGGTTACTCATCACTAATGAATCCTTTTTATGACCGGACAGGCGGGCAAAAGAGCAAGGACAAGACTTAGACGCAACCGGCTCCCTGATTGGACCTGGAAAATTCTTTTTGTAGGCTTGGCAGTGTTGTATCTGTTAGTCTTAAGACAGTAGAGTAACTTCTAAGTTGTAATTCTTGCTACTTGTAATAATATTATTCTTGACGTGTAATTTTTTAGCTTATGCTGATTCTGTCGTTTCTTGAATATTTGTTGCTATTTCGACATATCGTATGAGAAATGTAGCTATGTATATTCTTGTAATTAAATTGTGTTTGATGTCAGATTCTGGTTTTAAATCATAATCTCATGACTTGCAATGTTAGCGTGTGGTGTGAAAAAATTAAATTACAGTCATGCATATGCACATAAAGGAAGAAAATACCGCCTTTCATGTTCTGTTTGTAAATGGCAGTTTCGAATATCTTGTATGACCAAGCATGGAAAGCAGTCGAATGCCCTGCCATCTGATTGTGAATCTCTGCATCCATTGGCGGGTATCTCTTACCCTGCATCCTGTACTCTATGGTTTGTTATAGAGGATAGGAGGAAAGTTTTTTAAGTAAAATTGAAATATGTGAAATGGTAAAACTTCCAGTCACGGAAGGCCTTCGATGTGCTTAAGTTCGTGGCAAACGGGTTTTGTAGTCACTTTCCCTAGCTGTGGGTCTTGGAGACATTTGTCACCCATCTTACGCCTCCGCGGGGAGTTAATTCTTTTTTTTTACCACAGCCGCACTTAAGACACACCGGAGCCGAGATCGCGCACAGTAACTACCCGGGCCATTATGGCCCGTACTCATGGGTATTATTCGATTTACTGTGGCCGGCTAGCGTGGGTGCCGATCGTCAACTGTGAACTACCCCTGGCTGGCCACACCTTATGTTGGGGTTTATAATCGGTTCACAGTCGCCGGCGAGCCTAACGCCGTAATGAGCTGCCTCGGCTATAGTCGGCCTTCTCGGTGGCTTATAATCGGCTCATTACAGTTGGCTTTAAGGGCCGTCGCGAGCAATGAGTTAACCCGCAGCAGAGGGATGCTGGAGCAAAAGTGTCTCATTGGCGAGGGCATAGATTCGCATAGTACCTGTTGGGTCTTGTCCACGTGAAGTTGCATCGTGGAGTGCTTTGAATAGAAATGCTATATGCTCAGGATTTTGTTCAACAGAAAAGGATAAAGTTAACAAGCAGCCAAGATACAAAGGAACAAGTTAAAAAAGAGACAAGGCTTTTTTAAAGTGGTTCGGCACGAAAAAATGCCTACGTCCACTGATTCTCTTTGTTATTCACTTCATATGGGCAATACAAGTTAAGAAAAGTATCGACGGAGGTGTTGGATGTTCCATGCCCTCTGGAACACCTCTCCGTCCACTGTTGACAAAATATAGGCTCCGTTGTGGAGATCTTTATGAATTACATATGGTCCATCCCAGATTGGGTCTAGTGCTCCGGGGCGAGGGAAGATTCGCTTGAGGACAAGATCCCCTTCTTGTAAGGTACGATGCTTGACTTTGGAGTTGTATTGTGCTGCCACCTTTTGCTTGTGGGCTGCCGTTTTTAGGACTGCATCATTCCTTCTCTCCTCGACTAGATCCAAAGACATGTTGAGGAGCTCTTCGTTCTCTTCTGGGTTATAGTGGATCCTACGGTGGGAAGGCACAATGGTTTCAACTGGGAGCGTAGCCTCCGATCCGTATGCCAAAGAGAAGGGAGTGTGCCCTGTTGATGTTCTGAAAGATGTGCGGTAGGCCCATAGTGCCGTAGGGAGTTCATCCACCCAAGCGCCCTTTGACTTTTCGAGCTTCTTTTTGATCAGAGTTTTCAGAATTTTGTTGACTGCTTCGACTTGTCCGTTTGCTTGGGGATATGCTACGGATGAGAAGCTTTTGTGAATTCCGTGTTCTTGGCACCAGTTGGCGAATTCCTCGCTGTCAAACTGAAGTCCATTGTCTGATATGATTTTTAGTGGGACTCCGTACCTGCAGAGAACATTTTTGATTAAGAAGTTGATAACTTTCGCTGAAGATACTTTATTTAGAGGTTCTGCTTCCACCCATTTGGTGAAATAGTCGACTGCTACTATAGCATATTTGGCGCCGCCTCGACCCATTGGCAGTTCACCGATTAAGTCAATTCCCCATACTGCGAAGGGCCAAGGGCTGGTCATCTGAGTAATTTCGGTTGTTGGTAGCCGAGGGATCTTAGCAAATTTTTGGCATCTGTCACACTTCTTGACGAAATCTAAGGCGTCCTTGCTTAAGGTGGGCCAGAAATATCCGTATCGGAGTATCTTTTTTGCTAGCGTTTGCCCTCCGGTGTGATCTCCGCAGCTTCCTTGATGAATGTTGGATAAGATCTCCTTGGCTCCCCTTCCGGCGACACACCTTAACAACGGGTTAGAGAACCCGCGCCGATAGAGGATGTCTCCTTGTATTGTGTAGCGGGACGCTTTCCTCAAGATTTTCTTGACTTCGTTACGCCCGTCGGGTAGTGTGCCATTCTGTAGGTAGTCTCGGATGGGAGTCATCCAAGTTGCCTCTTCGGTTGCAGCTATCAGGTTTACTTGCTCAAAACTTGGGATCGTTTGCTTTGAGACAGTTACTGCTCCGAAGATGGCGACGTCTCTTACACTTGCTTGCTTTGCCAATTCGTCGGCCTCTTGGTTCTCTTCCCGAGGGATGTGTTTGACTAAGTAGTGGTCCAGTCGGCTGAGAAGTAACTTGGTCTTCTTTAGATATGCTATGAGTCGTTCTTCTCGAGCTTGGAATTCTCCCAGTATTTGATTAACAATAAGCTGAGAATCGCTGTGAAGACACAAAGAATTGGCTCCGATCTCGATAGCAATTTCTAATCCAGCTATCACTGCTTCATATTCTGCATCGTTGTTGGTGGCAGTGAACTCCAGCCTTATAGCATAGTGCAGTTTATTTCCCCTGGGAGTGATTATTACCACACCTGCCCCCGAGCCTTGTTCGTTAGATGCACCGTCCACAAAGAGATTCCACTTGATATCTTCTGTTATTTCCAGTTGCTCCTTATCCTTGTTGGTAGTGAATTCTGCAATGAAATCAGCCATGGCCTGTCCCTTGATGGCGGTGCGAGGGTGATAGGTGATATCATATTGACTCAGCTCAATACACCATTTAAGTAGTCGCCCGGAAGTGTCGGGACGATGGAGTACCTGCCTCAGTGGTTGATCGGTCAGAACTTTGATGGAATGGGATTGGAAGTAGTGACGTAGCTTTCGCGAAGTGATTAGTAAACAGTATGCTAACTTTTCAAGCTTAGGATATCTGACTTCTGCCCCAGTAAACCTTTTACTGACGAAGTAGACTGGTCGTTGCGTGCGGTTGTCTTCCCTTACCAAGGCAGCGCTTAGGGCGTGAGATGACACAGCAAGGTATAGGTATAATTATTCGCCTTCGTTTGGGGTCGAGAGTATCGGTGGTTTCTGGAGGTGTTCGATTAGGTTAAGGAAAGCGGTTAAGCATTCGTCCGTCCATTCGAACTTTCCTTTATCTTTCTTTAGAGCTTCGAAAAAGGGGACGCACTTGTCCGTTGCTTTAGAGATGAATCGGCTTAGGGCAGCCACTTTTCCATTTAGGCTTTGCATTTCCTTTCGGGTGGAAGGTATCTTGATGTCCCTTAATGCTCGGACTTGTTCAGGGTTTGCTTCTATCCCTCGGGCATGGACGATGAATCCTAAGAATTTTCCCGACGACACTCTGAAGGAGCACTTTAGTGGATTCAACTTCATTCCATACTGTCGAAGTACCTGGAACATTTCGCCTAGGTGGCTTACGTGATCTTTGGCTTTCCGTGATTTTACCAGCATGTCGTCTACATATACTTCCATTGTTCGTCCTATTATCCCTGCGAACATCTTGTTGACGAGGCGCTGGTAGGTGGCTCCTGCATTTTTAAGTCCGAAGGGCATCACTTTGTAGCAGTACAAACCCCGGTCGGTGATGAAACTAGTGTGGTCTTGGTCGGGAGCATGCATAGGAATTTGGTTATATCCTGAGTATGCATCCATGAAAGACAGGAGTTCGTGCCCGGCCGTGCTGTCTACAAGTTGGTCGATTCTGGGAAGCGGGAAGCAATCCTTTGGGCAGGCGTCGTTTAGGTTGGAGAAGTCAATGCAGGTCCGCCACTTCCCATTAGCCTTCTTTACTAGTACCGGGTTGGCGATCCATTCTGGGTAAATAGCTTCTCGTATGAAGTCATTGGCGAGTAGATTCTTTACTTCTTCATCGAGGGCTGCTGATCGCTCTGCCCCCATACTTCTCTTTTTTTGTTTTACAGGCGCCTTGGTAGGATCAATTTTTAATACGTGGCACGCTATGTCGGGGGAGATTCCGGTCATGTCAGCGTGTGACCAAGCGAACACATCCAAGTTGTGGCGGAGAAAATCAATAAGTTGTTCCTTCAATTCAGCTTTCAGCTGGGACCCAATTTTAAGTAGCCTACTTGAGTCGTGCTTGTCTACAGATATAAACTCCATAGCCTCTGCAGGCTCGGCGGTGGCCTCCTCCTCTTTGTCCCTAGGGTCTAATTCATTGAAAGGGTCGCTGGTATATCGAAGAGGAGGGGCTTTCTTTAGTTGCTATGCTTCAAGGCTTTTTGTGCAGAGGGCAATCTCTACACCTTTCCCTTTATCTCTCCTGTGATGGTTGCGAAGTTCGGTTACATAGCAGTCTCGTGCAATATCCTGGTCTCCTTCCACTTCCCCTACCCCATTGTCTGTCGGAAATTTCATTTTCAGGCACCATGGGGCTAGGACAATCTGGAAGTCAGACAAGGCTGGTCTTCCTAAGAAGGCGTTGTAGGCCGAATGGTTCTCTACCAGCACAAACGTCTGTTTCCTTACCACGGAGCGGGGATGACTTCCAATCTCAACAAAGAGGTCCAGCTGCCCGAGGGCATCTTCGCATCTCCAGTGAAACCGTGTAGTGGTTTATCGCAGGGAGATACATCCTTTATTGATAGCTTCATTTTGTCGAAAGCGTGTTTGAACAGGATATTTACAGAGCTTCCAGTGTCTACCAGGATTCGGTAAACTTCGGCGGGACCGAGTCGGGCAGAGATAACCATGGGATCCATGTGAGGGTACTGTCTTCCTTCTAGGTCGCGTTTACTGAACGTGATGTCATCACTTTCTTTCCACTTTGGGTGGCGCTCTTCTATAACCGTATTGACACAGTCTCTATTGTCTCTAAGCGACTTCCCATATCTTTCCATCTCTCTCCAACTTCTGTCTGCGATGTGCGGACCTCCTGAGATGGTATGGACCACTATCTTCTCTTGACTAGAGCTGCTAGCGTTGCGGTCGCCTCTGCCGGTCCCTGGTGAGGGTAGCCTCGGGTTTTCATTGGCAGGAGCTGGAGTCCTGTCTTGACTTTTTACATAGCGTTCCAGTTTCTTCCTTCTGATGTGTTCCTCAATCAGATCTCGGAGATGATGGCATTCGTTGGTATCATGTCCGTGAGATTCGTGGAAGCGGCAGAATTTTCCAGACTTCTGTGCGTTATCTGATTCCTTCTTGTATGGTGGGCGTTTGTATCTAACTTCGCCTTGGGTGGCAAGGAAGATATTTTCGACGGTCTCGTTCAAAGGGGTGTAAGAGTCGAATCTTGGTCCTGGCCGATATAGGCGTTTTTCTACTTTCTTGCCCCCAGCATTGTCTCTGGAATCATTTCTTCGAACATCCCTCGCCACAGCAGGGACGTTGCCATGGGTCGTCTTACTTTGCTGTCCTGACTGCCCCTCAATGGCAGCATCCTCAAGCCTCATGTATTTCCCGGCTTCATGGAAGAAATCGGGTAAAGTAGCTGGTTTTTCTTTTGTCAATCTTCTAGCAAATTTAGTGTCCGGATGCACCCCACTGCAGAGGGCCATCAGGATAAGCTTCTCATCGGCGTCTTGAACTGCGGCTGCTGCGGCGTTGAATCTGGTTAGGTATTGCTGCAGCTTTTCTCCAGGTTTCTGTTTGACGCCGGATAAGGAATAAGCGTCCTTAGGTTGCTCCACATGAATGCGGAACTGACTGATAAATTTTTCTTTCAACATTTCCCATGAGCTGATGGATCCTTGGGGTAGATGACAGAACCAGGAGGTAGCAAGATCTGCTAAGAAGAGCGGAAAGCATTTGCACAGTACTCCCTCTGTTGCTCCACTCATGAGCATATGCTGTGTGTATCTCTGTAAGTGTACAACGGGATCGGAGGTTCCTTTGTAGGGTTCCATTGTTGGCATCTTCCATTCTCGGGGGGTGATAGCAACTTCGATATTGCGGGCGAAAGGGCTGGTTACCCTAGCGCCTATCCCTCGATCTCTTTGCTCCCGTTGGACACACTCTCTGAATAAGCGCGCCATCCTTTCATCAGAATTTGGAGCAGACAGAAATGAGTTTGGTTCTGTTCTGTGGGGTTGATTCCGTCCAGACAACCTGTAGGGATGGTATCGTCTATCATTCCTCATATTTTCCAGTGGCTGCCTTTGATCTTCTGGGAGCATGCTTGGGTCAGCTACAGTTGGCCCTTGCCTTGATCTTCCCCTGTTGGGTTCTGATCTAAGCACTTCCTCGGGTCCAACTTTGGGCTGTACTCTAGCTCGGCCCCGTTCACCGGTGTTTCTGTGGTTAGGCAGCATGACAGGCTCAGCTGCAGTTGACCTTCGCCCGGTACCTTCCCTGTTGGGTTCGGTACCAAACGTTTCCTCAGGCCTAACTTCGGGCTGGGCTCGGTCTCGGCTCCTACCACGGCTACTTCTGCCGTTAGCTCCTTCGAAGAAGGAAGATCTTTGCTGTCTCTGAGATCCTCCAGACTGGGACTCGCCCCATGATTCAGTGTTGCGGTTGGATTCTTCAGCGTCCCTCAAGCGTGACATGAGATGGTCCACCAAGGCTTCCTGCTGGGACGTGAAGCGGTTAGTTACTTCAACAACAACTCTGTCCAAATCTGCCCTAGTAATTGCTGCAGGCTGTTCTGTGGCAGGAGTGGTTGGGTTAGCCTGTCCTTCATTTGTTACCGTTGTTGGAGGAGGACGATTTACTTGATTCGCGATAGCTGGATCAGGAAGGCTACTGGATGCGATGTTTTTTCCTTTGTTAACATCTTTTCTCTGTTTGGGAGGCATGTTTTCCAAGCGGCGGACGATGCTGTTAGGAAAACTCGTTAAGTAGATGAAGCTGAAGCTTCGAGTTTCTACTCTCAATGAAAGCACCAAAAATGTTTGCACAAAAAATGGACAAACACCTCAAAGTTGTATGATTTAGTAGATCTTATGTTGTTCTTAGTGATTTGGGTGATTTATGCAAATATATGAAAAGCAGGGGCTAAACTGTAAAAAGACACGCAGATTTATAGTGGTTCAGCCAGAATGTGCCTACGTCCACTTTATATGTTATTTCTCTTCTCTTGTTTTGATTACAAGTACAAAGCTTTGATACAAGTAAAAGAAAGTTGTTTGAAAGTTTTCTCCGTGCTTGAGCTCTCAAAACTTGTCCCCCATTGTTGTACCCCTGCCTCTCTATTTATAGAGTGAGGTTGGGGGCAGGGGTCTTGGATATATTCAGTTGCTGGTGGGCCTGGGCTGAAGTGATCTGGCCTGGCAGTCTGGTTCGGCATCCTCTTGGTCTGGTCATGAGGTGGAGGAGACTTGGTCCGGTTGTACTTCATTCGGTGGTAGCTTGGATCGGTAGAGGGGATTTGGTCCGGTTGAGCTCCATTCGGTGGTAGCTTGGATCGGTAGAGGGGATTTGGTCTGGTTGAGCTCCATTCGGTGGTAGCTTGGATCGGTAGAGGGGATTTGGTCCGGTGTTTGAAAACTTGGCCAACACTAGGAAAACCCAAGTCATGACCCGAAGCAAACACACAAAACACTCGAGTCAGACACCAATTCAGGTCGGTACCAACCTTGCACCGACATGATTCACTCCAACATGATTATAACTATATAGAATGGTGATATGAGGAAACTCAAAAGGCTTAATGGAATTTCGATGATAAAAACCAGGTTGGTACTGACTTGATTTAGGTTGGTACCGACCACTTTTAATGATCACCGACCTTAAATGAAGACTTGATTTTGTAAGAGGTCGATGTAGAGAGTTAAGACATGGAGAAACAATTGAAGAATGATGGAAAAATCAGATTGGAACAGACTAGAAGTGGTCGGTACCGAGTTGGTTTTCAACTTGAAGATCGTGATAGATGACTCGATCTTCATGCATGGATTTGCGGATCTTGAAGGCCTAGATGAATTCTTTTCCAACTGCGAGATTTAAAAAGGGAATCACCTATAAAGAGCAACCTAACTTCAACTAAAGGGGGACTTTTCTCTTTTGGAATTTAGGAGCGGCATTTTCAAATCTAAGTGTTGTCTTCTTCTTAAACTCTAAAAAGTCCATTGTAATCCAAGATCCATTATATTTTTGTTGGATCTGATTGAATTTATTGTAATCCAAAGAGAAAACCATCAATAACAAGGATAAAAGTGGATGTAGGCCTGAGTATTTGCCGAACCGCTGTAAAAAGTATTATTTGTTCTTCTTTTCCTTCAAATATTACTTGATATATACTTATGGGCTTCTGGGGTGATGTGCCACTTTTTGACGCAATTTTTTTGGTGCTTTCACTGAAAAAGAGCTTGGATCTGTAGTTTGGAGAAGATGAAGGGGCCTACTATAAGAGCTATTACTAGAGGAAGTCAAATGGACACGGGGGCAGCCAGGAGGTGTCCCAAAATTTAGATCCATCGGTCTATGTGACCAAGTAAGAGATTGAGAGGATGATGAAAAAGATTCAAGATCAAATGATAACTCGGCAAGAGGAGATGTTAAATAGATTTTTTGGAAGAGCGGAGCAGCAAGGAACAACACGAGTAGCTGGAATCCAGAACCAAAGGTCAAAAAGCAAAGCAGATGCATAAAGAGCTAGAGTGTAACAAGTCAGAGCCACCTCCATCAATAGGTTCATGTCGGTACCATCTAAATAAGATCGGTACCCGACCAGGCTAGACCGGGGGCATAGTTGGAGGTGTCCTTGGATGAGACATAAACCCAAGATCAGGTGATGTTGGAGTTAGAGATATGAATAAGAACACAAACGCAAAACCAGAGGAGTATGTGCCAGAGTTTCCATATGGAAACGGGAGGCAGAATGTAGCTATGGATCAGAGACCTCTGTTAGATGACAAAGATCGAATAGTTGAGATAATCAGAAAATTAGTGAGAGGTGGACCTCCATACTATAGGTTTGAGGACGTGAACAAGAATCCACCCGATTTTAAGCTACCAACGCTTGAACTGTATGATGGAAGGATAGATCCGACCGTTCTCCTAATGAGATACATCTGACATATGGAGGTATTGAATGCTTTTGAAGAAGTAATAGGATGTTGTTTCCCATTGTACTTGATGGACCAGGCTGTTATATGGTTCAGGCAATTAGAGAATTGGTCCATAAACATGTAGGTCGAGTTGGTAGATAGGTTCTTAAGACATTTTAGAGTTCACATTTCTCGACCAAAGAATGTGATGATGCTTTCGAGCATGAAGCAAAGATCGGATAGACCCTTAGGAGTTACTTGACTAGGTTTAACGCAACAACTACTTTGGTTCATAAGCCAGATCCATCGATTGTTCTGATGGCTGCGGTATCTGGAGTCACAAGTAAGACTGAATTTAAAATTGCTTTGGAAAGGATCAACTGAGGGATCTTATGGAGTTCTATCATAAGGCCAAGAGGTACTTGCATCAAGAGGACACTGAAGCTAAAAATGCTGAAGTTAATGTTGTGGATGACGAAGGACTGTCCAGAGCTGTGTAGTTAAAGCACTCGGCAGATTCAATGCGGCGAAGGTGCAAAAAGTCATAGCGGGGATACAGCGAGGATATAGCGGGATATAGCAAATGACTTTAAAATAGCATATAATACTTGTACTTTATTTTTTTACAAATATATAGATGGTAATTAAATGAAAAATTAACATTCAATTGAATTATAATTAATACATAAATAATTTTTAATAAAAACATGTGCGAATATACTGTAAATAAACATAAAACTGTTGTATAACATAATTGAATTTAGAAGAATATTAGGGTATTTTCATTTCTGAGAATATATTAAAAATTCAATTAAATAAATTAATTTCATAATTTTTTTAATGTATAAATGTCATTTTTCAATTCATTTCTTTCAAAGAAGATATAGCGAAAATAGCGGGAATAACGGGATATAGCGGAAATAGCGGGGCTTAAAGCGGAAAGGCTATATTTGGGGCTATATGGAAAATCATAGCGGTAGAAATCCGCTATGATATATAGCAGGGTTATAGCGGGGTAATAGCAGGGCATTAACTGCATAGGTCCAGAGAAGGATATAGTAAGGACAATGGAAAGTGAAAGCTAAAGATAGCTTCGAGGGACCAAAGCTATAGAGGAGGGAACCAAAATTCTCTTCTTACACTGACTTAACTAAAATATTGGAGAGGATTCACTTAGATATTATGGGGCTAACCCCCGACTGGAAGCCAGCTAAGAGAGAACCCAAGAATTGGGAGAAAAGGCTCGGAAGATTTTGCATTTTCCATGAGATGGATGGGCATGGAATGAATAAGTGTAGACACCTCTATGATTTAATAGAAGTGCCTGTTCGAAACAACTGGTTACAAAAATATGTGAGGAACCAAATTATAGTGAGGCGGCCAGAGCAGCCACCATTTGCGATGAACACATCTGGATACGACCACGGAGCTTGGTCGAGTGTGATAATCCCTTGCCTGGGACGAATGGGAGTCGGATTCAACTCCTTAGTTTTGCTTTCTGTTTTGAATAAATAAGACAATAATAATCTCAGGCTGCTTACATGTATACGAGACCTCGATTGGTCTCTAGGAACGGCCTAAGTTGGATGTTTGGGATGGATGCTTAGGATATTTGTTTAATGCTTTGATTTGGATATTTAATTTTTGAAAACCACATGAATGTAATGACTGATATTGATTGAACATGGTAGTCCTGTCCGGAGAGACTGGGTGATGACCATAAGGTGCAAGTCCTTTTTTGCATTGGACTTGTACCAATAGCTAGCCCCTTCATCGGAGAGTGAATGGATGGGTTATCTAGGAAAGTAAGTCCCCTCATTGGAGAGTGAGAGTATGAACTTACTTGGATGTTGAGTCCCCTTGCCGGAGAGCGAGCGGATTGGACTCAACATGGATTTGAAAAGATCAAACCCTATATTAGATGTTAAATGATTCAGAGAGATTGAACCCTAGACTGAAGGTTAAACGATCCGAAGAGATTGAACCAAAGATTGGATGTTAAACGATCTGGAGAGATTGGACCCAAGAATGGACATTGACTTGACCTTAGGATTTAAATGCCTTATGATTAGACTAAAATAGATAAATCCTAGATGAACACGGGATGATTTTGATATATGATATGATAACTCCAGATAAAAACAGTCTGATTATGATTTATGACTAACACTTAAGCAAGGACTAGAGTCCTTAGCTATAATGGTCTAGAACGACCTTTGGTTTGCAAGTGAATCCGATGGAACCAGATGATTCACCACAACTTGGATCGATAGATAGCTGGAGAGCTCGACTGCCAATGATTGATCGCTACTGCTGAAGCTTATTGTTGAGCACAGCATGCCTTACATTCATAAGGCATACTTTGGAGGGAAAATGTTATAACCAAATTTGCTGCAGTCTTCGAATGGACTTAAATGAGCGAATTGGACGAACTAACGATGAAGAAATGACCCAAGGACTTTGGAAACATCATAAAAAGGCAAAAATAAAACAAAAAAATATAATAAAAAAAGTCGAAAAATTGGAAAGTTGCATTTTTTGTTGGTGTCTTCAGGTGGGTACCGAGTAGAACTCGGGTCGGACATACAAAAATCTCAGGTCAAACTCCAAGCGAGCAGGGGAGAACTCGAAGCTCAACAACCCTAGGAAAACCCAAGTCATGACTCAAAGTAAACACATAAAACACTCGGGTGGGACAATGAGCCAGGTAGTTATCGACATGAAACTTATGATTTTCACCAACATGATTCACTATAACATGATTATAACTATCTAGAATGGTGATATGAGGAAACTCAGAAAGTTTGACGGAATCCTATAAAGCAAAATCAGGTTGGTATCGACCTAATTTAGGTTAGTACCAACCACTTTTGACGACCACTGTCTTGAAATGAAGACTTGATTTGGCAAGAGGTCAATGAGGAGAGCTAAGATGTAGAGAAAATTTAAAGAATGATGAAAAAATCAGATTGACTTGAAGTGGTCGGTACCTAGTTGATTTTCTATCGTGTTGAATGACTCAATCTTCATGCTTGGATTTACGGATCTTGAAGATTAGACGAATTCTGGCCCAATTACAAGCTTTAAGGAAGGAATCACCTATAAATAGCAACCTAACTTCAACTAAATGAGAACTCTTCTCTTTTGGACTTTGGGAGGGGCATTTTCAGATCTTAGTGCTATCTCCTTCTTCTTAAACTCTAGAAACTTCATTGTAAATCCAAGACCCACTGATTGTGGTCAGAACTGATTTAATTCATTGTAATTCTGAGTGAAACTAATCAATAACAAGGATAAAAGTGGACGTAGGCCAGAGTATTCATAGAACCACTATAAAAAGTGTTCTTTGTTCTTCTTCTCCCTTACATACTACTTACTATATCTAGATCTACAAGCTTCTAAGGGGTTGTGCCACTTTTTGGCGTAACAGATTAACAAATTAAAATTGGATTTTACCGAAACCAAATAAGTGATAAATTTGGCCAAAATGTCACACCACCTACTAAGTGTGTGTGAGCTTTAATATTCGAATTGTTCCATTTTAATCGCTGACTAAATTTACTTCTAAGAATCACATAACCGAAACATTGAATATTCATTTGACCGCTTGATTTAATTAATTTATAATCACTATTAATTAATTAATATTTATAAAATATTAATTATGAAATTTAATTTGATGTATTAAACATTATTAAACAGTGTACTTATAATAGTTATAAAAATACTGAACGATGTACGATATCGGTACACGTTTAAACTAGATTTAAATGCAGGAATTTTTTTGTACAAACTTAAATATATATAATATCCATGAACAAGCATATATAAGCCAACCTTGGTTGCCTTAGGTATGGATAGCCATGATATGAGTGAATGAAGGGGTTTTCTTTTACTTTAGAAATGAAAAGGCTATTTAAGCTACTCAAGTATTAATCATAATATTAATTCTCTTTTCATTAATATGACTTAGCCCTTTCATTTCTTAGACCTCTTCACTCCAAAAATATATCTTAAGATCAGAAAATTTCTACCATGGCATTTTAAAAATAACACAAAAATTCCCAAGTTCATGCTATATCAAGTTCAATGTTATTTGATGGTCGAGGGTCAGCAATTCGGAACCTAAAACCTTCTGATTTGGAATCTGATTCAAGGAGAACACTTCTTCATTTCAACGTGAGAATCATAGGCATTGGTAAAAGGTACTCTTCCTATATGTTAAACATATTTAATCATATTGCACATACAAATTAGCTAGGAAATTAAAATGAATCTGTCTGCCGATATGCTGTCACATCGAGATGGTTGAATAAATGTGTGTATGAATAAAACAACATATTTCATTTGTGTATTCATGTTAATCATTGCTCATAAAATAATAATAATAATAATTTTATTTTTAAATTAATATTGATTTTTTAATCACTTTTTTTAGTAATTCATTTTTACACTAATGTTTACATTTTATGGGACATGTTTTAATCCACACACACACACAGACACACACACACACAGATATATATATATATATATCCATATGTGTGTGTGTCTGTGCAGTTAAAGCGCTCGGCAGATTCAATGCGGTAGATGTGCAAAAAGTCATAGCGGGGATTTAGCGAAGATATAGCAGGATATATCGGATTACTCTAAAATAGCTTATAAATCCCATACTTGTTGTTTTTACAAATATATAGATAGTAATTATGTGAAAAATTAACATTCAATTGAATTATAATTAATACAAAAATAATTTTAAATAAAAATATGTGCAAATGTATTGTAAATGAACGTAAAAACGTTATATAACTTAATTTAATTTAGTAGATTATTAGAGTATTATCATTTCTAAACATATATCAAAAATTCAATGAAATTAATTAATTTCATAATTTTTATAGCGTATAAATATCATTTTTCAATCCAATTTTTTATAGAAGATATAGCGGAAATAGCGGAATATAGCGGAAATAACGGGATATAGCGGAAATAGCGGGGATTAAAGCGGAAAGGCTATATGTTGGGGATATATGGAAAAATCGTAGCGGTAGGAATCCGCTATAAGATATATCAAAGTTATAGCGGGGATATAGCAGGGCATTAACTGCACAGGTGTGTATCCTTTTAGTTTATTTAAAACTTATTTTACACTTAATAAATTAATATATATATATATATATATATAGATATTTGTAAATTATATATTTGTTCTCCAATATATGTGTATTAATGTGCTTTTAAAGTGTATAAATATGTATTTAAAGTGCATTTAAAATGTATTTAATGAGTATTTAATGTGTATTAGAGTATTTTAGTTTGCATTCAAAATGTATTTAATGTGTATTTAATCGGCATTTAAAGTATAGTAAAAATGTATTCAAAGTATATTTATGGTATGTTTAAAGTGTATATATTCTAACTTGTGTCTGTAAATATGTATAATGGATATATATATATATATATATATATATATATATAATTTTCAATATATGTGTGTGTAATGGATTAAATACATGCACATATATTTTTAAAGTAGGTTCTAAAGTGCATTTAATGTGTATTTGAACGTATTACAAGTGTACTTAAAGTGTATTTAAAAAATTTGATATATGTATACCTACATTATTGTGAAATTGAATCATTATGTATCATAGTACATGACCTCGTTTAGTCTATACATACATTGATATGTTTATATGTGCCTTTTAAATTTTGAAATGAAAAGGCACTCCTTATTACAAGGATGTTAATCACATATTTATTTTGCTTCTCTAATAAGAGATTGCCTCTTCATTTTCATTAATCTTTGTTAAAATATAATTTCATATGATAACACTTAAAGTATTTTCGATATACTCGTTATATACAAAAAATATATTCTATATAATAACATATTATTTTCGATATACTCATTATATATATATATATTCTATATAATGGCATATATATACAAACACACTTTCATTTGGACAACATATTTGTATATAAGTAGGGCTAACATATCCGTTGTGGTGTAAATCCCAACACCTACACTCAGGCATGTCAAACCACGTACACATTATTCTATTGAACGTGCACGTGCACACATACTGTATTTGATACACACAAATATAAATTATAATACAATTAATTTAAAATAAAACTTCATTTATAAAGTTAAATAGAATATTGTTTTTATTTAAAAGAAATTTAGAAAAGTTTTTAATGAATTTAGACTTCATAGGGCCATTAAAGATCCAACAAAGGAATTTTTTTGAAATTTACCCTTTAACTCTACGGCGGGCTCATCCAGTTCCAACAATAACACTTCATTTACAATTTTTTTTATTAATATATTTTAAGTTAATACTTAGTTAATTATAACACAATATAATAAACTATATATAAGAAATTAAACACTCTTGTTGCGAACAAGATTGATTACAAAGTTAAATATATGTAAAAAAACACATAATTGTTCAAGGGCATACACTAACTTTCTCGATCTCCTATTTGCATTTGGGGTCAATTATAGAATCTTCATCCTATTCCTCCGATCAGTTTCCTCAAAATTGATCGATGCAGTCCCTTAGTGATTGGATCTGCTATATTGTTTTACTATCTACTCTATCAGCTAACATCTCTCTATCATTAATAAACTACTTTTATCTGGTGGAACTTTCGGAGTATATGTCTAAACAACTAATGATCCCTAGGTTCTTTCACGGTTTGTATTGCGACATTGTTTCAAAAAACAATGTCATTGGATTCTCAACATTGGAATCACCCTTATATCTTAGTTATAGATTTGTATATATATGTACACAACTTTTATTACAACGTTATTCAAGGCGATGTACTTACGGTTGAATTAGTCATAACCTCTCATTTGGAACATTTCCAACTTAAAGCTTCTTAACTAAGCTTGAACATGAATGTAGGATTTCCAAACTATATTTGATATCACTTATGAAGTCTAGGTCTAAACACTCCTTCATAGGGAGATCATTTTTTCAATAGAAAATTATCTAGTATTTTGTAAATATTATTTAACTAATCAGAAGTATTATTTGACTATAGTGAAGTTATCACTTCTAAATATTACCAAAAACTTCCATCTTAGCACACTTATTTCCTCCATTAATCGGCTGCAGGCCCAATTTCTGCTATGAAGATGATCCATCTATGTCGGAGTCATGGATACAAATTGTTGGAAGAAAAGCTAACTTCTTTCATACTCATTCTTTAAAAATTGAATGCTTTTAGCTAAGTTTTTTTTTGCCTTGAATAATTATTCGCAGATGAATTTGCATTGGCATCTGAATTCCACTTAAAACCTACAATTACGTTCTTTCCGCATGTGCCAAATTATACAAGTAAATAGACTAGGGATTAAGATTCAAAGATGACCAAGGTATTTAAAGACTCACGAGTTTAAAGACAAAGGCACAAAAAGTTCAAGACTATAGGTCATAGAAAATAAACATTAGAATAATTTTTCAAAGTCCTTCGATAGCAACCATCTATTCTTTGAATACTCTCTTATCAAATTATTTACTTTATATATATATATTATATTTATCACAGTATATTTTTACAAATATTTTATAAAGAGTTTTATATATTAAAATTATTTAAAAGCTATGTTTAAAAGTTTTACAAATTATTAGAATTTTAAAAACACTTCAAAAGAATCATTGATTTTCAAAATTAACAAGGGTTGTCGACATACCCTACTCATGTATGTTGACATATAGATAGTTGGAGAGATGCCTTTTGAATTTTGAATGGTTATGATTTTTGGTTACATCTCTTCGTGAATAGACACATACATTTGGGCTTCAGTTTATTTTAGCTTGGTAAATTATTTCTTGATCATTGTTTGGTGGTTGATTATTTTGCAATATTTTATACATATGAAATTTCTATACTGTACATGTATTCTAAATCTTGAGACAAGAAAACTGTCTTTTTGGCGCATGCAACACATAACCATTTACACGGTATGTGCCACTTTTTTTTAATAATTTGTTATATTTTACTGAAAATACATGCTATATGGTGTTGAGTTGCATGTAATCCCCAAAGAATGATATGGAACTATATTAATGGTGAAATTGTTCACAAAGTTAATACTAAAATTATTTGTTACATGACAATATGCAACGATAGTACTCAAAGGATCGGTGGCTATGTCATTTAGAGGAACGGAAGAACCTGCTACATATGGTGAACTTGTTTTGGTTAGAAGTTTGACTCCTGATGCTAACAAGAACCTTAATGCTACTATATCTTCTACCTTGGAAAGCAAACTGTCCATCCCCAAATCTTGATTTTATCCCAAGTTCTATTGAGCCGAGGCAAGTTATCTAATTCTTTAAGAAAATTTATTGTGTTGTCATATATCTATTATCTTTGTGTTACAAATATCAATATGTTTTCGCGGCCACAATCAAGAATATATTTAGTATTTATAAAAAGCAGTATTCAATAACTCATATGTTGTATGCCCTATGATAGTATCATCCCTTTGTCGTTAAGCATAAATAGATAATGCTTGCTGTTACCTTTTTATTATCTTTTATAAAATCTCTTAACACCGTTTTGACATTTTACTCCTTTTAAGTAGCTGCACTGAATACAATCATATGTCATTTTAGTCGCTCATTTTTCAAAGAAAAAACTAGTATTTATTTCCAGCGATTGTCCTCATTTTACAGCATTGTTTTTTACATAGCTACCACAATCTCAATTAGTAATATAGTTAGACGATGGTGGTAGTAAAGTCAGTTTCAGCTATGTACGAAGCTAAATATAATTGCAAACATAACCAAGAAGTCAGTAGGTTTAAAAATTAAGAATATAGTTTGGTAATCATAGTAGAACATAATTTCATGGCTCATTTCTTTAGTAATTTTTCATGTATGAATTTTGAAACTTCAACTTCCTAAAATTATAGATCGAAGTTTTCCAGTTTTTTTGTTTATATTTTAATTTTCTATCATATTTATTGTTTGTACCAAAATTGGGCACAACACTCTTCGGAAGTTTTTGAAGAGATAAAGTGAAGAAATTAAATGGAAAAAGAGGATTATCTAACAAAAACTCCAAATTTCATATATGAAAATAATTAAAATGAAAGGAGACACAAGAATTTAGAGTGGTTCGGCATATCGCCTACGTCCACTATGAAGTTGATAGCTTTATTGAACTTTCTTTGAAGATTACAAGTGAATCCAATGAATTACAGCAGATAATTATGATTTGCAGCAATGAATTTCGTTATGGGCAGCAGTAAGGGAGTTTAGATCTGGATCTGGCAGAGTCTGGGCGTTGGAGCATTCTCAGAAGAAGAAGAACCCCTTTTCTGTTGGCTTTGGGGGTCTATTTATAGGTGTAGGAGGCTGGTATTTCGCTCAGATTTCGGGAGACCCTCTCTGGCATGTTACCAAGCCCGCGCGCCCAAGCCCGTGAAGTTTCGGTCCGATCCGTGATCGATACGAACGGATTTCGTATTGATCAAGATTTCATCCAATAGAGTCGAAATTTGGCATGGGCATTCTTTAGCATGTACGCAAGCTTCTGTCAAAATTTCATAGCATTTGGACTTGTAGATTAGGTGATATGATCGATATGAATTGGGATCTTTGGTTGGCTGTTTCGTTCGACTCCCTTATTTCGACTCGCTCCCGTTCGACTCGGTGACGCGGCGCTTGAATCTCTGGATCACTCCGCCTTTGATGATGTTTTGATCAAGTCGTTCTAGGACTTTCGCCCTGTTCGTATCGATGGTGTTGCTTTGTTTGCATTGATAAAAGATGTGCAGTTCGCATCGATGGAGGTAGCCTTTGGTCGTATCGACTGTTGTGCTTTGCCTCGCATTGATGGATACGAAGTAGAAGTCTTCGGATGGATGCGAAGTGGAGCGAGTCAAAATGTGGCTCTCTGATGGAGTCGAACTAGATGGAGTCGAACAGTGGTTCTCTGATGAATGCAGAGCGAGTCGAGCAGAGGCTATCTGATGGATGCGAACTGAGCGAGCCGAAGTATGCATTCCCGATGGATGAGAACTGAGCGAGTCGGAGTAGGCTTCCCTAATGGATTTGAACTGAGCGAGTCGAAGTAGGCATTCCTAATGGATTCGAACTGAGCGATTCGAACAGTGGTTGGTTTTCATTCAATTTTGCATCGATCGTAACTTGAGCATATGAACTCTGATTGACTTGAAATTTGAAACGTTGACTCTCATAGCTTAGCTTGTCGTGTTATCTTAATTTAAGCTCGATCCGGACTCGTACAAAATTCATCGATATCCATAGTGAGCCTGTGTATAACCGATCTCTGGGATGGACCGTCATTGGTTTACTAGTCAATCCCTTAGTATCACGGCCTTGCCAAAAGGCGGGATAACATTTGCCCCCCAAAGTATGTCTTGTGGAAACATGATGTGCTTTGAAATGCTGCAATCTTTGTTCTGAATAGTTATCGTCTTTTCGATGAAAGCTGTAACTTTCGACTGATTTTCTCGATAATGTAAACTGTTGACTGTCAACTATTGTACCCTGTATTGCTGAAACTAATTGTTGTATGCCAGTGATTAGCCGTTTGTTGTTGTAATCGTTATCAAATGAGTTTCCAATTCCTGGAAATCTGGAATATTGAATATTAGTCCGACATACATGCATATATGTTAATCTGACTCTCATTGACGTTTGTACGTTCACGAGTCGTTGTCAGTTTATCTTATATTGAATTCTGTATCGATCCTCTGCTGAACCGATGTGAAATTCGTTGTAACAACGCTCGATGGTTGTTTTTGAATGTTCCTTCGTAACGATCCTCTCCTGAATCGATGTGAAGGGTTGAAACATTGAAGACGATTTTCATTGAATTTATGGATGTGAAATGAGCATTTCGAATCGATGGTTGTGGGGCTCGATGGATACGAAGTGGCTGTTCGTATCGATTGAGTTAATGCCTTCAGACCAGCCCCTATGGTGTATTTTGAATTGATAGGTCTGGTGTCACTGGATACGAACAGGCAATTAGTATCGATGGAGTTGGCTTCTGGAAGCCGTGATTCGATGGATTTGAACTGCATAGGAGACGGAGTCGAAGGTGATCGATACGAACTGTGGTTTCGTATCTATGGAGTTGGCCTCTGAGAGCTGTGATTTTACGGATTCGAACTGTTCGTTCGTATCGATGCACTGGAGACGGAGTCGAAGATGATCGATTCGAAGAAGGTCTTCGCATCGATGTAGACTCGAGTCCATGGAGTTGAACAGTTTGTTAGAATCGATGCGGAGGCGACACGTTGTAACCGGTCGTGTTTACTGGAATGCGTATCGTTTTTTCACTTCACCTTCGAATCTATATAAATATCGTGGACTTAGCCACTTTTTCACTTTTCACTTTTCTATTCTTGCGCTTGCTTACGTATCGCTCCAGAGCCTCTCAAAAGAAAAACCTTTGCCTTCGAGTCGATTCAGAAACCTTTAATTCCTTCAACCATTTATCGAAATCAGGTAACCAATTGAACAAATCCAGTCGTAACACGAAGAGATCTAAATTCTCATGCCGTTCCATTTGAATCTGTGTTTGAACATTGCTCGAGGAAGAAGATAACGTGCGAGGTCGAGAAAGGACAGAATGGAGTTCGAATCGATCTGGGGAAGAGGGAGTGCCGAGGAAGATAGCTTGATCCTCGTTTTCGTGTCGATCTGGAGTCGGGGCTTCGAGATGATGAGATGGAGGCCTTCGTATCGATTGATTACTATGTTTTTGCATCGAGTCTTGATGATCGATGCGAATACCTCGAGTATGTTGATCAATACGAAGGGGTTGCATCTGATGGATTCGAAACTCAGAGTTTTTTGATCGAGTCGAATTACGCGCCAGGGGACCGATACGAAAGCGACCCAGTTGATCAATATGAAAGTGTTGCGCTCCGATCAATTCGAAATCCCCAGCCTTTTGACCGAGTTGAACTTGCACGCCAACCTTTTGACCGAGTCGAACTCGTACACAGAAGACCATGATTTATCGATGCGAACAAGGCTCTTGTGAGCGACACGAATTGAACATTAAAAACTTTGTAATTCCTTGCACATTTGAACAACTGACTCCGACGAGCTTCAAACTTGCATAACTGGACTTAATCGTTTCACCGCATATCTGATTGCCTATCAAAGCTCGTCGATGAAACTGGAACTTATCAAAATGATTACAAACTTTAACTAGGACTGATAGCTAATAACTGGATGGCACGGTTATGACGGTCAGCGATGACGGTCCTTCCGACTGAATTCCGAAGTCTCGTCGTTTTCATGTTTTCTTCAATCCTGTAGATCTTCTCAAGTGATATACAGTACTGCACTGCACACCACACTCACACACTTTACACTGGGGGATGCACGAGCGTTATTGTCTGTTTAACAATGATTTTTCATAAGCTAGCTAGTCATGGAACCTTCAAGTTCTCTGCAGCGGGAACTCCCGAGTTCAATCCCTTCAACCATCGAAATACCTATCATTGAAACCGAAGTTATAGACCCAGCTCCGGACGAGCGTCCAGGTGCCCGGTTCATTTGTCGTCCACAAGATTTTGTGCCGTCCAGTATCTCCGAAGATATGCTGGGACGGATTTGTTTAAGACACGGCTTGTCGCTTGATGACGTGCTACTGCCTGGACCAAATGATAGGCCGCATGATCCCCCGGAGAGGTTTACTGCTTTTAACCGTCATGCTTGTACGGTGGGAACGCTTCCTTCTTTCAACCAATATATAAAGGAGATGTTATCATTCCTTGGAATAGCTCCATCCCAGCTACATCCCAATGGATATGCCCTGCTGAATAGCACTTTCATCCTGTTTATGGAGATTCTCTTTCGACCACCAAAGCCGATCGAGATTAGATATCTATTTAACGTTAAGAGTCGTGGAGACATCCCTTCTTTCACCTTCTTGGAAGTGGTCAGGAACTGCCACATTGTAATGGGCTCTTGGGGAAGGCTAAGTTATTTTAAAACTGAATGGTTCTACGTTCGGTGCCCCCCTGGATTTGTCGGGCGATGGTTGGATAGACGTAAGCGTTGCCATCTTTCTCTTAGACTATTGAGATAATAATAACCGACTTCATAACTGACACGCTTCTCCTCTTTTACAACCGCAATTTCTCGACCTGACGGTGCATATTTTAGAGAGCTAGTTCGGATCCTCCAAGCGGTTCCGGGCGAAGAGAGGCATATTGACTTGGTTCTGACCGACATAAATTTAAGGACTGTCGGGCTGATAGAACGGAGACAGAGCATAAGTTTGGAAGGGACACTTAGAGTGGTCCCGAAGAAGCGGGTGAAGCGCAAAGCGCACGGAGTCGTGATAACCGAAGAAGTTGATCCGGGGAGAACGCCTAAAGATACCGAGCTCCATGCTAGGCCTTCTTCCGATGTCCAGGATTCAGGAGGAAGGAGAAAAGGCAAGGCTGTTGCTCACAAACGTTCTAAATCCGAGAGATTAAAATCCGTAGTTGTGTCCTTGCCCGTCCCGGGGATTAGGATTTTGGAGGCTCCTCCCCCGCAAGTAGAGAATCCTTTTGAAGGGCTTGCTGATATTCCGATTCAGGATTATGTGTCGTCTCAACACGACGCCGGGATGGAGGAGCTTGATAATGCTCTTGAACTAAGCGGGTCACTTGCTACGAGTGCGGCCGACATTTCCGGTTGGTTGGGGGGTTGCACATGCATACACTTCACTGCACTACATGATTCACAACTGTAAATCGTCCAACTTAAGAAGTCACTAACTCTTCCTTCGTTTCTCATTTTCAGGTACGATGTCCGGAAGAGGGTCAATGCTTGGGAATCTTCGCTCGGCCCGAAATGCTTCTTCTTATTATGATTCCCGCAGGAGGGACTCGGATAGAGACCGCGATCGCGAGTACTCTAATCAAGATAGATATGGGCATGACAGGGATAGAGAGTACAAACATCGGTCTAGATCACGCTCTCCTCCTCTTAGACTCCCATCTCCACCTCCCGTTCTTGTTCCACATCCACCAGAACCTCCTCGTCACAGGTCAACTTCTCATACTTCTAGATCTGAGACTCATCTTCAGAGAGTTGAGACCACCGCCTCCATAATTGCAAAGCAGGTCCCCATTGAGCCCACAGGAGATGGGGCCATTAAATTGGCTCAGATGAGGAAGGATTTTCCGAATATTTGCTTCGATGGCTATGTCTTCCCACCGCACTTAAAAAGAATTCCGTCAGAGGTGGAAGGCACGATGCATGATTACGTTCATGACATCTACACCCAGTACAGAGAGTGGGTAAAGGCTGCAGAGAAAGCTTCTAAGGTGGCCTTTGAGCGAGCCAAAGCGCTTGAGAAAATGGAGACCGAACTCGCTCAAAGGGATCAGATCATTCAAGTGCTCACTGCTGAGGCCGAGTCTTCTCGGAAATCGGAGATTTAGGCCACCAAAAAAGCTGACGAAGCGAAGGCGGCAATGGAGAGG
Organism: Allium fistulosum; assembly: GCA_030737815.1. Lineage (NCBI taxonomy): Eukaryota > Viridiplantae > Streptophyta > Magnoliopsida > Asparagales > Amaryllidaceae > Allium > Allium fistulosum. The sequence continues at coordinate 741,215,731 of CM060906.1, forward strand.
TTGGGGCAGACACATGTTTCCCTGGTGGAGGAGATGGGCCACCGAAACACTACAGTCACCGCCGAGAGGGATGCGGCGGTCAAGGAACTCAAGGCCAAATTCGCCGACATGGCCCAGGAGGCGTGCGAACAAGCTGTCCTGCTCAGGGGTGAACGGGATGCGGCTGTGGCTAAAGTCCACAAGGTGGAGACTGAGGTCAAGGAGAAAGTGAAGTCGGCCGAGTCCAGGCTAGAGGCTGACATCGAAGACCTTCTCGTTGTTTACAATGCTAACATGCTGAGGCACAGGGGTCTAGCCTGGCTCGATGATTATCCGGCGCATCTTTACAACACTTGGAGCCGACTGGTTGAGGAAGAGAAGGAGGCGCATCTGGGTGAGTCTGTGGATGAATTTGAACTCGAGAATCGCATTCTGAATGAAGATGAAAGGAAGATTCTTCACGAGTCAATGATTCTGCATGAGAAGGAAAGACTTAGCGCCCAGCACTTTGAAATAGGAGAGGGTTCAGGGGTTGACCACCATGAAGCGAGTCTTGAAGTTCCCGCGTCAACCCAGCCCGAATCCTCGTCTGCGGTCGATCCCCAGGATGTTCCTGCTTACAACCCAGATCAGCCGCAGATGTCTCCGGCTGCAGCACAAGTTACTGATGCCGCTCTCCCGCCTTCGAGTCAAACTGAGGAAGGTATTCTGAACATTCCACATATCTTTCTTAAGTCGAAATCTTCGCTCGAGTCAAGTTTTAACAGTTTTCTTTATTCTTTGTGCAGTGATTGATGCTGCACCGACCATGCCCCCTGCTACTCAAGAATCATATCAGACGCAGGGGGTTATCGTTACTGAAGCGACCGCCGTGACTACTACTGCGTCTCTTGACGATATGCAGGGAGGCTCACTTGTTTTTGACGAGTAGCTGATGGAGGAACTCTTTCGCCGTCATGGCGACCCTTTAGCTAACTTACCATTTGTCATGAGTGGAGGCGTTCCTGCTACAAGCTTCTCGGTGCCATCTGTTGAAGCTCCCAGCGCGGCCCGAGCGGTTAATGAAGAGGAAATCTTGACACAAATCGCCGCTGAAATGGATGCAGCAGCACATGGTGGCAGTTTTGGAGGTGGAACGGCGGCGCTTGGTCCAGCTCCGCTTAGAATGATATCGCCTGGCGGTACATTTTCCGACACTAGTGCAGCCATTCCATCTTCCACATCTGATCCTATCCCTCCAACTCCACCGGCAGGCAGCATTCCTATCCACTCGAGTTCGGAGGAGGATGTTGATATAATGCCCCCGCCTGGAGACCAACCATTGAAAAGCAAAGGCTCGAAGAGGAAGGTTAGCGGTGGCTCTAGCAGGTCTACTCCGAAGAGGAAGCCAAGGAAGAAGAAAGATTAGACATGCTTCCCTAGTTTATTTTGACTTGCATTTTGTTGGCCGTGTATAGATGCGGGTTCGGCCCCTGCTAGTAGGAATTTTTTGGAACAAACTTGTACACGGACTTCTTTTACAAACAATAGAAATGAAACTTCTCTTTTTTGACTTCTTTTCTGTCATTGTGTATTTGTCTAAGTGTTTCAATATCTGAAGTGCACTTGTGAAGTTTCAGCTTCCGAATCAAGTTTTTTTTGTTCGCCAAGTTCGGAAACTGTGGACATGGTTTGCGACCGGGAAGCGAGCTGAATTTTGACGTTGCATCGCTTCAATCAATGGTTGATGCTTAAGTCCTGCCCCCCAGTCTTGGGGGTGAGTTGTAGAACATCAGTCGACGATCGCTTCTTACTTATAACATGTCGAGTCCGGTGCCACCGGACGGATGTTTGAGACAAGCGGAGATTGAGTAATTCATCCATGCTTGTTTGATTATCGATGATCATATCCGCACTCCGGGGATCCTCATTTGTTTATCGGCGGTTGGTCATGCCGACTTAAGTTTAAATCATACATCCACGCTCTAGGGACTTGGAATTGACATTTATACTCTGACTCGCACTCTGGGAGTTCGGAGTTGATATTTGTACTTCAATTCACGCTGTGGGAACTTGAAGTTGCTGTTTATACTCCGTTTCGCACTCTGGGGCTCCGGAGTTGGTGTTTATACTCTGACTCGCACTCTAGGAGTTCGGATTTGTTGTTTATACTCCGTTTCGCACTCTGGGAATTCGGAGTTGATGTTTATACTCCGTTTCGCACTCTGGGAATTCAGAGTTGTCGTTTATACTCCGTTTCGCACTCTGGGAATTCGGAGTTGATGTTTATACTCCGACTCGCACTCTAGGAGTTTGAAGTTGTATTTTATACTCCGTTTCGCACTCTGGGAATTTGGAGTTGATGTTTATACTCCGTTTCGCACTCTGGGAATTCAGAGTTGTCGTTTATACTCCATTTTGCACTCTGGAAATTCGGAGTTGATGTTTATACTCCGACTCGCACTCTGGGAGTTCGGAGTTGTATTTTATACTCCGTTTCGCACTTTGGAAATCCGAAGTTGATGTTTATACTCCAACTTGCACTCTGGGAGTTCGGAGTTGTGTCAGGATCATGGATGGTCGGATCACATCCACCCTGAGTTAACAAGTGAGGTCGTTAGATGGACGGGTCCACCCTTCTCAAACTTGGTTCAGATACGGACGAAGTCGTTAGGCGGACAGATCCGCCCTCTTCGTAGACGTATTTTCTAATACTCCAGTTCGCACTGGGAACCGGGAGTTAAGTGAGGGATTGTCGTGTATCAATCCATTTTTGACTTTGATGTGATGGCTTGTCCTCAAGCTCGGGTTTCACTTAGCGAGTGACCGGTTGCATCACAGTCACTCTCTATTTGAATAAATTCCACCATATTGTGAAACTTAGCTCTCCGGCATAGTGATGGTCATATGAAGCATTTCAAGTAAATCACAGCTCTGGCTCGAAGAGATTGCATTTTATTGCTGAAATAAGAAAATATGGCAAAGTCAGTTGCCTTATTACAAATTCTAATTTCGAAATGCAGAAACAAATTGCGAAATGGAAAATAAACTAAATGAATAAACATAGCCTGTTATGTGTAGTAGCGGCGAAGACTCTCGCTATTCCAGGCTCTTGGCAAAGTAAGACCGTCAACGGTTGACAATTTGAATGTGCCATCTCCGAGCCATCGTTCAATAACATACGGTCCTTCCCATGTCGGCTTCATATGCGAAGGAACCAGATAAATTCTTTTTAGGACGAGATCGCCTAGTTCAAAGGTTCGCGGGCAGACCTTGGCGTTATACAATCGGGCGACTCGACTTCGATGCGTGGCTGCCCTCAAATCAGCCTCTTCATGCTTCTCATCTAGTAGATCGAGAGATTCAGCAAGTAATATAGCATTTGTCTTTGGATCATAGTAGGTCACACGATGAGAAGGTACTTCTAGTTCGACTGGAATAACGGCTTTTGAACCATAAGAGAGAGAGAATGGTGTGTGACCGGTCGCAGTCTTGTGGGTTATTCGGTAAGCCCATAAAGCCATAGGAAGCTCATCGACCCACTTCCCCCCGACCTTTTCCAGTCGTTTTTTCAGAATGGATTTTATAACTTTATTAACTGCTTTGACCTGTCCGTTTGCCTGAGTGTGTGCAGCTGCAGAGAATTTCTTTTGGATGTGAAATCGTTTGCAGAAATCTTTAAATTCAGCACTGTCGAACTGGGTTCCGTTGTCCGTAATAATGGTGTGTGGGAGACCGAATCGACAGATGATGTTGCGAACTACAAAGTTGATTACTTTCTTCGTCGTTATGGTAGCAAGGGCTTCGGCTTCCGCCCACTTTGTAAAGTAATCAACTACGACGATGGCGTATTTCGCACCACCTTTTGCCAGGGGTAGAGCACCAATAATGTCGATGCCCCACATTGCAAACGACCATGGGCTGACCATTTGCGTTATCTCGGTAGGAGGAGCTCTAGAAATTCGGGCATATTTCTGGCACTTATCACATTTCTTTGCATAATTTGGCGCATCGCGATTCATGGTCGGCCAGTAATATCCGTATCGAAGTATTTTCTTGGCAAGTGCTAGCCCCCTGGTGTGATAACCACATTCTCCCTCGTGCACATCGTGCAATACTCGTTTAATTTCATCGTGAGCGATACACCGGAGTAGAGGGACTGAGTACCCTCTTTTGTACATGATTCCATTCTGGATGGTAAATTGTGAGGCCTTCAGAAGGACTTGTCTCTTTTCACTCCTGCGCTCCGACAGGGTTTCATGCTCAATGTAATTTCTGAGTGGAGTCATCCATGAATCCTTTTCTAGGACGGTTTCGCATACCCGGTCTATTTCTGCCCGGTCAATGCTTGGAGAAGATAACGTCTCTACGGGAACGAGTCCCATTTGCTGAGCTTCACCTGTGCTGGCTAGCTTCGCCAATGAATCGGCCTTTTGGTTGCATTCCCGAGGTATACAATAGATGGTGTAATAATCAAACTAATTCAGTACTTCCTGAACTCGAGCTAAGTAAGCAGCCAGCCTTCGATCTCTCGCTTGATACTCTCCCCGTACTTGACACACAACTAATTGCGAATCACAATAAATTTCCACTACGATAATTCTCAAATCTCTAGCAAGTTTCAAGACAGCTAAGAGGGCTTCATATTCAGCTTCATTATTAGTCGCATGAAAATCGAACTTCACAGCATAACATATGGATCGGCCTTCGGGAGTTTCAAGTACAACACCAGTGCCCGAACACCGGTCGTTTGATCCACCGTCGGTATAAAGCTTCCAAACGTATTCGAGGGATTCACTGGTTTCGTGCAAGTCCTCTAGAACGGTAAATTCAGCTATGAAATCGGCTAGGACTTGCCCCTGAATGGCTTGTCTTGGAGTGTAAGTGATGTCAAACTGGATCAGTTTGATGTTCCACTTGAGTAACCTACCAGACGTCTCAGGCCGTGAAAGGACCTGTCGTAACGGCTGGTCGGTGTAAAAGATAATGGGATGTGCCTGGAAATATGGCCGGAGTTTTCTTGATGCAATAACAAGGCAATAAACCAACTTTTCCAATTTCGGATAATTCCTTTCAGCCCCGGTCAATCGCTTGCTGATGTAATATACCGGCTTTTGTATCCTATCTTCTTCTCGAACTAAGGCAGCGCTGGTAGCATTTTCTGATATCGCCAAGTATATGTACAACTTCTCATGATCAATAGGCTTCGACAGGATAGGTGGTGTGGATAGATGTTGAACTAGTGCTTGGAAAGCGCCCTCACACTCCGTGGTCCATTCAAAGTTTCATTTCCGTTTTCGGATCAGATCGAAGAAAGGAATGCATTTGTCAGCGGACTTTGAAATGAACCTGCTCAATGCGGCTACTTTCCCATTGAGACTCTGGACTTGCTTTATGGTTTTCGTAGTTTTGAGATTTCTGATAGCCTAGATTTTTTCAGGATTAGCTTCGATCCCTCGAGCATTGACGATGAACCAAAGGAATTTTCCGGATGCAACTCCAAAATGACATTTCAGTGGATTTAGCTTCATTTTGTATTCTCGAAGTATATTGTACATAGTTTCCAGGTCTTTAACATGGTCGGTGGAGAGTCGTGACTTCACAAGCATGTCGTCTACATATACTTCCATTGTTTTCCCGATTTGATTGGCAAACATCCGATTGACCAATCATTGATAAGTAGCCCCGGCATTCTTGAGTCCGAATGGCATAACTTTGTAATAGTAAAGTCCTAGATTGGTTACGAAGCTGGTATGTCCTTGATCGGGTAAATGCATCGGTATCTGATTGTAGCCAGAATATGCATCCATGAAGGATAAGAGCTCATGCCCAGCTGTCGAATCTACAAGCTGATCAATTCTGGGAAGCGGGAAACTATCTTTGGGACAAGCTTTATTCAGATCAGCATAGTCAACGCATGTTCTCCACTTTCCGTTCGGCTTTTGGACGAGCACGGGGTTCGACACCCATTCAGGATATAGAGCATCTCGAATGAACCCGTTCGCTTTAAGCTTTTCTACTTCTTCTTTAAGGGCGGCAGATCTCTCTGGATCCATACCACGCCTTTTCTGTTTGATCGGGACATGCCGCGGGTCAATATTTAGAGTGTGGCTTGCGATGTCCGGCGAGATCCCACACATGTCGGAATGCATCCAGGCGAATACATCAAGATTCGCCCGTAGAAATTCAACCAATTCCTCTTGAGTTTGCTGGATTAGCTGAGACCCAATCTTTATCATCTTTGAATCATCATCATTGTCAATTGGGACGTCGATTGTCAGTTCGGCCGGGGATGCTTGATTTTCTGTAGATTCTCCTTCGTCTTCAGTTTCTCTTGGGTCAAGATCCTTGAGGAATTGGCTGGGGTACCCGGGCCTAGGCCCGGTCGTTAATTGTCAATTATCGGCAAAACGGACGCAGAGAGATTCCTCCATGCCCTTTCCTTTCTCCTTTCATTACGCCTCCCGCAGCTCAGCAACATAACAGGTGTTTGTACCAAAAATGGGCACAACACTCTTCGGGAGTTATTTGAAGAGATAAAATGAAGATTATAAATGTAAAACAGAGGTTATCTAACAAAAACTCCAACAAACAGAAATGTAAAATGCACAAACAAGCAATTTAGAGTGGTTCGACGTATAGCCTACGTCCACTATGAAGTTTTGATGATTTTATTGATTCTCTTTCAATGATTACAAGCGGTTACAGCAATGAACAGCGGATTACAGATTAGAATTCGAAATTGACAGCAAAAATAGGATGCAAATCTCAATCCGGCAGAGTCTGGACGCTTCAGAGAAAAAAGATCCTTTTTCTGTTGATTCTGGGGCTCTATTTATAGGCGTAGGAGGCTTAGATTTCGCTCAAACTCCGGGAGACTTGGTCTGACACGTGAGGGGACCCATTCGACCATTTCCAGAGAGTTTCAAGTCGATCTGTGATCGATACGAAGTCATTTCGTATCGATCAAGATTACCTCCAATTGAGCTCAAATTTGGTGGAGATGTTCCTCGGTATGTGTGCAACCTTCAGTTAAAATTTCATGGTATTTGGATCAGCGGATTGAGAGATATCATCGATACGAGGCGATGTTCTTCGCTAGGCTGTCTGGTTCGAATCCATCTCTCCGAGCTGAGGGCTTCGAATCGATGGTGTCACGCGCCTCTGTGAAGACGTGGAACGCACACTTCGCCTCGATCCGGTCTTTACTCCGAGTCGACCGTGTCGACTCCATATATCTCGGCGCATTCGCATCGAGGGATGACGTGGTGCGCGCGCTTCGCCTCGATCCGGTCTCAGCGCCGTATTGACTGTTTCGATTCCATGTATCTCGCCTCTTTTTCTTCGAGAGATGACACGTTATCCAAGCTGGTTGACCTGATGGATACGAGTAAGTCATTTCGCATGGATTCGAAGTAAGGTTCTTTGGTGAATATGAAGAACAGTGCCTCGATGGATACGAAGCAGATATTTTGGCCAATTGACACGGGTCGTCTTAGCCGTTAATGGGTACGGAGTCTATCGATACGAAATTGATGGATACGAGCATTGCCGACCTGATCGATACGAAATCTGAGGGAACCGATGGATGCGAAGCGGGTGATGGACACAGACTGGTTGGATACGAACCGAGATCCACTAATGGACACGAAACCACTGCTGATCTGATGGATGCGAAATCACCCATAGCGATGGATACGAAATCTGGGCCGGGCTGATTGATATGAAGTCCATCGAGACGAATTCGATGGATTCGAAGCATGGTTAACTTCGATCGATACGAACTGCTGCTTCCCGATGGATACGAAAAAGTGCTCTCCCCTTTGACTTGCATCCATCATAACTTGAGCATACGAACTCGGATCGATCTGAAACTTGGAACGTTGGTTTGCTTTATTTTCCCGATCATGTCTCATCGATTGGAGCTTGATCCGAACTTGGTCGAAATTCAACGATATCCATGACAAACGACATTTGGAATCCAACCCCTTGGTGTCCTGGCCTTGCCAAAAGGCGGGATAACATTTGCCCCCCAAAGTACGTCTTGTGAAAACATGACGTGCTTTGAAAAGCTTCCAATTTCTGAGTCATTGTCAAATTTCGAATTAATCCCATCTTGAACTGATTCGAAACTTGAGTCGAAACACGGGTTGACGGTTGTTTTTGAGCTGCTCCTTTGTGTCGATCCTCTCCTGGATCGATATAGAAGGTTGAAAGGTTGGTTTCGTATCGACACGGGCGGATCTGATGGATACGAAATGCCTATCTGCGTCGATGGTCACAATTTGTCGTGAATTTCGATTCGTATCGATGACCTTCGATGGATACGAGACAATCACTCGCATTGATGGGCTTCAACAGATACGAACACTGACCTCGTATCGATAAATCTGCTCTGTTGCGCGTTGATGGCTCACAAGAATGAATATTTCGAACTGATGGAGTCTATCGCCCCCAGGTGGCTTCTCTGTGTACTTTGTATCGATAGTGTGCTGTCCATCTCGAATCGATAGGGATCCCTGGTCACGCGGATACGAAAACGGGGCGTTCGACTCGGCTCATGGGGCTAACCGGTTGCGACCGGTCGCGTGGACTGGGAGGCAGAACGACTCGGTTTTGCCCTTGGCTTCATATAAATACCCTGGACTTTGTCACTTTTCACTTTTTTACCTTCTATTTTTTACTGCTGTTCTCTGTTCCTTTTTTATCTCCGTATCGATAGACCGAGAGGAAGTATTGTTCATTTTCGAATCGACCCAAACCTTCGATCCTTCGAGTTTAATTTCTACAATCAGGTGATTAGCAAATAAGATTATGTTAATAATGATAAAACTCGAGACTCCAATCATCCTCCTTGCTTCTACGGTCGAGTTTGATAAATTCGAGATCTGGACGAGAGAAAACGAGATCTGGGGATGGAGCGTGGCCATGGAGTTAAAATCCTTTGGGGAAGAAGGAGACAAGGAGGAAAACATTTCAAATTCACTTCGTATCGTCCTGGACTGGGAGGATTCGTATCGATCCAGACTGTATATGCTCGCATCGATATGGAGACGAGGGCGGCGGTAGATATGAAGCCACTGCCTTCAGATCGATGCGAAATCGGTGCCCTCGATCGACACGATATGTGTCGAGTCGAACCTGATCGACACGAAGCATTCCCACTTCAGCCTGATCGACACGAAGCACTCCTTCGCTAGGGCGATCGATACGAAAGTATCGATTCGAACGTTGCCATGCCGAAATACGTGATCCCCCTGTCTTGATATGGGAGTGAGGTGCGGTGATCGATTCGAAATTAAATCTTGACAAACATATGGAAATTCTGAAAACCTGACCACTTGACTCCGATGAGCTTCTGCCTTGCATAATTGAACTCGATCACAGCATTGCATACTTGACTGCCTCTTGAAGCTCGTTGATGGAACTGCTATTTAACAAAAACAAGAGTATAAGCAAACTTTAACTTGAATCGATCGCCGTCATCTGGATGGCGCGGTCGTGACGGTCAGCGATGACGGTCATGCCTGTCTGATTTCCAGAATTTCGTCGCTTGCATGTTTTCTTTAACTTTGTAAAATTTGCTCAAGTCATGCACAACATTTGCACTACACAACACATTCATGCACTTTACACTGGGGAATGCACGGGCTTTTTATCATCTAATGATGGTTTCTCGTGAGTTAGCTAGTTATGGAACCGTCAAGTTCGCAGCAGCAAGAAATCCAGAACCTTATCCCTCCCAGACTTGAGATTCCGGACATCGAGGCCGAAGCTATTGGTCCAGCTCTGGATGAATTGCTCGATGCGTCCTTCATTAATTGTCCACCTGATTCTGTCCCGTCCAATATCTCTGAAGACATGCTAGGGAGAATATGCTTAAGGCATGGCTTATCTTTGGATGAAGTACTGTTGCCTGGACCGGACGACAGGCCACATAATCCCCCGGAGGGGTATACTGCTTTTAATCGACATGCGTGCGCAGCCGGCACACTTCCTCCGTTCAATGATTACATAAGAGAAGTGTTGGCTTATCTGGACATCGCTCCGTCTCAATTGCATCCAAATGGATATGCTTCACTCAACAGCTTGTTCATTGTATTCATGGAGTACCTCCATCGTCCTCCCCGTATGACTGACATAAGATACTTGTTTAATTTCAAGAGTCGGACTGACAGCCCATCTTATACGTTCTTGGAGTCTGTAAGGAACTGCCAAGTTGTCGCGGGGTCGTGGACTAGGCTAAGCTACTTTAAGTCGGAGTGGTTCTATGTCCGATGTCCTCCGGGGTTTGCCAGAAGATGGCTGTTCAGACGTGAGTATTGTCTTTTTTCCCAGGTAATTGACAGGGCAATTTTCGGAGTGAAATTAAACTTACGTCTTCTTCTCTTTTTCTTTCAGCAATCATCCAGCGGCCTGAGGGTGGCTACTATAAAGAGATAGTTCGGGTCCTCCAAGAGATTCCTAGCGAAGAAAGGAATATTGAACTGTTACTGACAGATCGGAATCTTAGAGTTCTTGGGTTGATCGGCCGGAGGCAGAGCATAAGGCTCGATGGTGCATTAAAGACCGTCTCCAAAAAAAGATCAAGCGGATGAAACCCAGGGTTGTGATAATTGAGGAACCCGATTCCGAGAAAACTCATACCGACGAGGAACCGTTGGTTGGACCCGCTAATGCAACCCCGGAGTCCGATGCAAAGAGGAAAGGCAAAGCAGTGGCCTCAAAACAGACTAAGTCCGGGAGGCGGAAGTCTGTGGTTTTGCACCGTCCTTTGCCAGGAGTTAGGATTACGGAAGCATCCTCCCTGCAAGCTGAAAATCAATTCGAAGGGCCTGCTGACCCTCCAATCCCGGACATCGAGCCGGAGCAACACGACGTTGAATCGGGTGGACCGCGACATATCGTCGATGTTAGCGAGTCTAATCCTGCCAGTGCGATTGACACTTCTGGTTGGTCCGGGGGGTTACACATTCACACACTCTTCACGGCACACCACATTTTCCTAACCGTAAACAACACATCGCAAACGGTTACTGATTCTTTGTTGTTTTCTTTTCAGGTATGATGTCTGGGCAAGGTTCTGTGCTTGGTAGTTTGCGCAACAAGCGCCGTTATCATGAGCCACGCAGGAGAGAGGGCGAGAGGGATTACGACTCAGGACATTCTGGTCAGGAGAAGTCTGACAGAGATAGGGGATACGTTCGCCGATCCCGATCTCGTTCTCCTCCCCCAGGACCTCTACACCTCCTACGGCCGCAGTTACTCGTCCTCCTGAAACTTCACGGCCTAGGCCGCCTTCTCAAGCTTTGAGGTCCGATCCTCCGCGCAGGACTGAAATAGCCACCTCCTCGGCTACTGTACCGGTCCCGACCGAGGCGTCTAGTGAAGGAGCGCTTAAACTGGCACAGATGAGGAAGGAATTTCCCGACATCTGTTTTGATGGTTATGTCTTCCCTCCGCACTTGAAGAGAATTCCGTCAACCGTTGAAACCACTATCCATGATTATGTTGCGGACATCTTTTTCCAGTACAGGGAATGGGGACGGGCCGCGAGGAAAGCGTCCAAAGTGGCATTCGATCGGGGCGTCACTATTGAGAAGCTCGAGAAGGAGTTGGGTCACAACGACCAAATCATAAAAGCGCTCAACTCGGAGGATGAGTCTTCCCGTAAATCTGAAATGGAGGCTCTAAAGAAGGTTGATGAAGTAAACGCTGCCATGACCAGGATGAAGCAAGAGCATTATACCGCCATCGAGGACATGGGTCATAGGAACACTTCCATTACCGCCGAGAGGGATGCCGCTCTTAAGGAGCTTAATGAGCTGAAATCAAAGTTTTCTGAGATGGCGAAGGAGAAAGACGCAGCTAATGTCTCTGCGCAGGAGGCCTGTGATCAGGCAGTGACGCTCCGAAAGGAGAAAGAAGCGGCTATACAACAAGCTCACGAAGCTGAGGCTGGGGTTGACGAGAAGGTACGGCAGGCGGAGGCCAGGATTGAGGCCGAGGTGGAAGAGCTACTCGTCACTTATAACGCCAATGTGCTAAGGCACCGAGATTTGACATGGCTTGACGATTACCCCACGCATCTCTATAACGCTTGGAACCTACTGGTTGATGAGGAGAAATCCGGGCACCCTGATGAAGCCCTTGATGAATTCGAGCTGGAGAACCGCATCCTCAATGATGACGAAAAGAAGGTTCTCCATGACTCCATGATTTCCCACGACAAGGTGAGGCTTGGTGCCCAGATCCAGGAGGTCGGAGAGAGCTCTGGTGCAGAACACCATGTTATGAGTTCTGAGATAATCGTGTCATCTCAGTCTGAGCCAACTCCGATGATCTACCCCCAGCCTATCCCGCCATATGATCCAGATCAACCGCATTTATCTCCTATTAAGGAACATCCTTCTGAAGTTGTTCAGACGACCTCGAGCCAAACCGAGGAAGGTACTCTGAACTAACTTCTTGTATATTTGGATTGAAGAGTCTGTGTTGAAATGTTGCTAATGACATGTCTTTTTCCTTTGATCAGTAACAGGAGTTACACCAGCCGCGCCTCTTACCACCCAAGAATCAGGCCAAGCGCCAGGAGCCATCATCTCTGAGGCGACCTCCGTCGCGGCAATGGCACCAGTTGGAGTAACGCAGGGGAGCTCACTTTCTTTCGATGAACAGATGATAAACGAGCTCCTTGGCCGTCAGAGTGATCCTTTTGCGGACTTGCCATTCGGCTTGGGGGGATTCACGGCTACTTCTGACACCTCATCTCAGACTACTACGGCTCCTAGCGAAGCCAGAGCACAGCGGGAAGCAGCGATGTTGGCCGAGATTAATGCCGAGATGGCGGCCGCGGCGCACGGCGGTGAAGTAGGTGGTGGAGCAGCAGCACAGTGCCCTACTCCTCTTATGATTGTGTCTCCTGGGGGCACACTTACTGATACCAATGTGCCAGTCCCTCCTCCGGCTGCGGAGTCTGTTCCTCCAACTCCTCCCGCGGAAAGCATCCCTATAGAGTCCAGCTCAGACGAGGACGTTGACATTATGCCTTCACCCGAAGGGAGCCTGCCTAAGGAGAAAGGCTCCAAGCGAAAGGGTACTGGTGGTTCCAGTAGCTCCTCGAGGAAGAAGAAGTTGAGGAAGCAGAAGGATTAGACATTCTTTTCATAGGCAGTTAGGGACTTTTGTTATTTTCTCTGTCTTTCCCTTTTGTAGGCCGTGTTTAGATGCGGGTTCGGCCCCTGCTAGTAGGAATATTTTGGAAAAAACTCATGTATGAACCGTTGTTCTTGAGTTAGTTGAAATAAAATTTTGTTTTCTAGTTTCAGCTCATGTTCCTTTCTATGCTTGAATATTGCAGTGTTCGGACTTTGGTCCAGTGTACTTGCATTATCTGATTGTTTCAAGAATAGCTCATTTTACTTGTTAAGTATGGAAATCTCGGACTTGAGTTGTGATAGGGGATCACATCGGAGCTGAGCGTCGCATAGTCTCGGGTAATGACTAACATTTGCCTCTGCCCCCAGTTCCAGGGTTAAGTTGTGATGATCAGCTTGTGATTGCATCAAGCGAGGACCGAGTGGCCGAACTACACTTGTTTTCTTATGCATCGTTTCATCCACACTCCGGGGATATATGTCATCTTGTAAGCGGTTGTTCGCACTCTGGGAACACGGAGTTGACTGATGTTTGTACTTCGTCTCGCACTCTGGGAGCAAGGAGTTGGTCGTTTATACTCCGCTTCGCACTCTGGGAACACGGAGTTAGTTGTTTACACTTCGCTTCGCACTCTGGGAATGCAGAGTCGACTGATGTTTATACTCCGTCTCGCACTCTGGGAATATGGAGTTGAATGTTTATACTCCGCTTCGCACTCTGGGAATGCGGATTTGAATGTTTATACTCCACTTCGCACTCTGGGAATATGGAGTTAAATGTTTATACTCCGTCTCGCACTCTGGGAATACGGAGTCGGATGTTTATACTACACTTCGCACTCTGGGAATATGGAGTTAAATGTTTATACTCCATCTCGCACTCTGGGAATACGGAGTCGGATGTTTATACTCCACTTCGCACTCTGGGAATACGGAGTCGAATGTTTATACTCCACTTCGCACTCTGGGAATATGGAGTTAAATGTTTATACTCCGCCTTGCACTCTGGGATTGCGGAGTTGAATGTATATACTCCACTTCGCACTCTGGGAATATGGAGTTGAATGTTTATACTCCACTTCGCACTCTAGGAATACGGAGTTGAGTGTTTATACTCCACATCGCACTCTGGGAATATGGAGTTAATTGTAGGATTGTCATGTGTCAACCCTATCAATATCGGTGTCATGGATTGTCCCCGAGCTCGGGTTTCACCTAGTGAGTGGCCGGTCGCATCTCAGCCACTCTCCATTTGAATAAGTCCCATTGCATGATGAGATTTAGCTCTTCGTGCATCGTGATGTTGTATATCGTACTTAATGAATCACAGCTCTGGCTCGAAGAAGTGGCATTTTATTGCTGAAATAAGAAAATGCGGCAAAGTCAGTTGCCTTATTACAAAATTCAAATTTCGAAATGCAGAAACAAATTGCTAAATAGAATGAAATAAATAAAGCCTGTCATATGTAATAGCGGCGGAGACTTTCGATGTTCCAAGCCCTTGGCAAATCGAGACCGTCAACAGTCGACAGCTTGAATGTACCATCTCCGAGCTTTTGTGTAATTACATACGGTCCTCCCCAGTTCGGTTTCATGTGTGAAGGGACTGGGTAGATTCTCTTGAGCACGAGGTCGCCGAGTTCAAAGGTTCGAGGTCGAACTCTGGTGTTGTACAGTCGGGCGACCCGACTTCGATGTGCGGCTGCTCTCAAATCAGCCTCTTCCCGTTTTTCATCCAATAGATCCAAAGATTCAGCCAGGAGTATAGCGTTTGTTTTTGGATCATAATAAGTCACGCGATGAGAGAGCACTTCTGTCCCGACCGGGATAACGGCCTCTGAGCCGTAAGATAGGGAAAACGGAGTGTGTCCGGTCGCGGTTTTGTGGGTCGTTCGATAGGCCCATAACGCCATAGGAAGTTCATTGACCCACTTGCCCCCAGCCTTCTCCAATCGTTTCTTCAGGATTGATTTTATAACTTTGTTGACAGCTTCAACCTGTCCATTCGCTTGGGGGTGTGCGACAGCCGAGAACTTTTTGCGGATATGAAACCGTTGACAGAAATTCTTGAATTCCGCACTCTCGAATTGGGCTCCGTTA
The DNA here is from genome assembly GCA_030737815.1 of Allium fistulosum. Taxonomy (NCBI): domain Eukaryota; kingdom Viridiplantae; phylum Streptophyta; class Magnoliopsida; order Asparagales; family Amaryllidaceae; genus Allium; species Allium fistulosum. The sequence goes on from CM060906.1 coordinate 741,230,946, forward strand.
TCAGTGATGATAGTATGCGGGAGTCCAAATCGACAGATGATGTTGCGAACCACGAAATTTATCACTTTCTTTGTCGTAATGGTTGCAAGGGCTTCGGCCTCAGCCCACTTTGTGAAGTAGTCAACGGCGACGATGGCGTATTTTGCACCGCCCTTTGCTAAAGGTAAAGCGCCGATGATGTCGATGCCCCACATTGCGAATGGCCAGGGACTGACCATTTGGGTTATTTCAGTTGGTGGAGCTCTCGGAATTCGGGCATGTATCTGGCATTTATCGCACTTCCGGGCATAGTTTGCCGCATCTCGGTTCACTGTCGGCCAGTAGTACCCATATTGGAGTATCTTCTTAGCGAGAGCTTGCCCTCCGGTATGATCGCCACACTCTCCTTCGTGCACGTCACGTAATACTCGTTTGATTTCCTCGTGGGCGATACACCTGAGGAGAGGAACGGAATAACCTCTCCTGTACATGACTCCGTTTTGGATGACGAACCGCGAAGCTTTTCGCTGAATTTGTCTCTTCTCATTTCTAGGTTCAGGCAGTGCCCCATTCTCAATGTAATTCCGATACGGAGTCATCCAGGATTCTCTACTGGGAACGGTTTCAAACACAGAGTTCATTTCTATTCGGTCGATGCTCGGGGAGGCCAAAGTTTCAACAGGGACAAGTCCCATTTGTTGCGCTTCACCTGTGCTGGCTAACTTTGCCAGTGAATCGGCTCTCTGATTGTGCTCCCGAGGCACATAATAGATGGCGTAATAATCAAACTGGTTTAGTATTTCCTGAACTCGTGCCAAGTAAGCAGCCAGTCTTCGGTCTCTCGCCTGGTATTCTCCTCGTACTTGACATACCACTAACTGTGAATCGCAATAAATCTCTACAGCGATAATTCTCAAGTCTCTGGCAAGCTTTAGGCCGGTTAGGAGGGCTTCATATTCGGCTTCATTATTAGTTGCACGAAAGTCGAATTTAAGAGCATAACATATGGATCGGCCCTTGGGAGTTTCAAGTACAACCCCAGTGCCCGAACACCGGTCATTCGATGCACCATCAGTATACAGCTTCCAGATGTATTCGGGAGATTTACTAGTCTCGGGCAAGTCTTCTGGAACGGTGAATTCAGCTATGAAATCTGCCAGGACTTGTCCTTGAATGGCTCTCCGCGGAGCGTATGCGATATCAAACTGGCTTAGCTCAATGTTCCACTTGAGTAACCTACCGGACGTCTCAGGCCGCGTGAGGACCTGTCGTAACGGCCGGTCGGTGTACACAGTAAGCGGATGAGCTTGGAAGTAAGGACGGAGCTTTCTTAAGGCAATGACGAAGCAATAGGCCAGTTTCTCCAGTCTCGGATAATTTCTTTCAGCTCCTGTTAGCCGCTTACTAACATAGTAGACCGGGTTTTGCACTTTGTCTTCTTCCCGGACTAGAGCAGCACTGATCGCATGTTCTGATACTGCCAGGTAGAGATATAGCTGCTCGTGGGTAACCGGTTTTGATAAGATCGGAGGTGTGGAGAGATGTTGGACTAATGACCGGAACGCGCCTTCACACTCCGTGGTCCATTCAAAGTTCCGTTTGCCCTTCCGGATCAGGTCGAAGAAAGGAATGCATTTATCGGTGGACTTTGAAATGAACCTGCTCAATGCTGCGACCTTCCCGTTAAGACTCTGGACTTACTTTATAGTTCTAGGGGTTTGCAAATTTCTAATAGCCCAGATCTTCTCAGGATTCGCCTCTATTCCTTGAGCGTTGACGATGAACCCAAGGAATTTTCCGGATGCAACGCCGAAGTGACATTTGAGTGGGTTGAGCTTCATTCCGTACTCCCGGAGGATGCTGAACATTGCATTCAAATCTCCGACGTGATCTGTGGAGAATCGGGACTTCACCAGCATGTCATCCACGTAAACCTCCATGGTCTTCCTGATCTGATCAGCGAACATTCGGTTGACTAAGCGTTGGTATGTTGCTCCAGCGTTCTTTAGACCAAACGGCATGACTTTGTAACAATAGAGTCCCAGATCGGTCACGAAGCTGGTATGTTCCTGATCAGGTAAATGCATGGGTATCTGGTTGTAGCCAGAATAAGCGTCCATAAAGGATAGTAGTTCATGTCCGACCGTTGAATCAACGAGCTGATCGATTCGTGGAAGTGGGAAGCTATCTTTTGGATAGGCCTTGTTTAGGTCAGAGTAATCAACGCAGGTTCTCCACTTCCCGTTTGGTTTCCGAACTAGTACATGGTTGGACACCCATTCTGGATACAAAGCATCTCGAATGAACCCGTTCGATTGTAGTTTATCAACTTCCTCCTTAAGGGCGGCAGATCTCTCTAGATCCATACCACGCCTTTTCTGCTTTACTGGGACATGTCGCGGATCTATATTCAGGGAGTGACTTGCAATGCTCGGCGAGATCCCGCACATGTCAGAGTGTGTCCAGGCGAAGACGTCGAGATTCGCCCGAAGAAATTCGACCAACTCCTGCTGTGTCTGCTCGTTCAGTTGGGACCCAACTTTCAGCATCTTTGAGTCATCATCCTCACTGATTGGGACGTCCACAGTCAGTTCGGCTGGAGAAGCTTGACTCTCCGTTGATTCGTCTTTATCCTCGTTGTCCCTGGGGTCCAGGTCTTTCAGGAATTGGTCGTGGTGCCCGGGCCGAGGCCCAGGCATCAATTGTCAATTATCGATAGAACGGACGCAGAGAGATTCCTCTACGCCCTTTCCCTTCTCTTTACGTTGCGCCCCGCGCAGCTCAGCAACATAACAGGCCCTTCCTGTGGCCTGATCTCCTTGAACAACTACAATCCCATGATCAGTGGGAAATTTCAAAGTCAGACACCATGGGGCGATCGCCGCCCTGAACTCAGCTAGGGCTGGTCGACCCAGAAACGCATTATATGGCGAATCGATTTCTAGCACAACAAATTGTAACATTCGGACCCTCCGGCGTTCTCCAACGCCTAACTCGACTGGGAGTTCAGTTATTTCGATGGGTATCGTGGCACTTCCGTTGAAACCATGGATTCTGGATAAACAGGGTTTCAAATCCTTTGTCTCCATCTTCATTAGATCGTAAGCCCGTTTAAGCAAGATGTTCACAGAGCTCCCACTGTTAACCAGGATCCTCTTCATCCAAGCAGGACCTACCTGGGCAGATATGACTAGTGGGTCGATTGTAGGGGCTTCGACTTTATCGGCGTCTCGGCTCCTGAACACGATATCATCGGACATTATCTTTTGTTGCTTCGCCGGGGTTCCATCCTCGCAATTACTATAACACTCAAAGTCCGCATGCCTGATAGAACTAGCATACGACTCCTTTCCCCCCAGCTTCTGTCTGCCGGATGGGGACCACCACTTATTGTGTTGATAACTAATCTCCCGCCCGCACGGGCGGGTTCCTCCTCTCTTTCCTGATTTTGTGAACGATTTTGATTCGAGGGGCCCGCTCCGCCAGACTGCGGCGCCCGTACAAACTGATATAGCTTCCTCTCTCTAATCAGCTTCTCGATGAGGTCCTGTAAGTGCCGACACTCATTGGTATTGTGTCCATAGCTTTCATGGAACCTACAGAATTTCCCTGTCTGAACCTGTCTCTCCGACGAGGGCTTTGGAGCAGGCTTCTTATACTGTACAGTGTTACAAGTCTGTAAGTATACGTTTTCCAATGACGTGTTTAGCGGCGTATAACTGTCAAACATCTGAGCTCTACGTCGTGGACCTCGGTTCTCGTCTCTCTTTTTATTCTGGCCTTTGTTTCCTCTCTGCTGGGTTTGCTTGTTTTGTATATTCAGTTGAACTTTCCCGGAACTCTCGCCGGACTGTTTAACTGCCACATTGCTCTGTATTCCCTCAATGCTGGGCCTCGCATCGTCCTGCTTCCTAGACTGTTTTGCGTCCTCCTGCCGCAGGAATTGAGCGGCCTTGGAGTAAAAACGGTCCAACAATGCGGGCGGTTTTCCAGCTAGCCAGTTACCGAATTCAGAATCAGGATCAATCCCCTTGGTCAGAGCCATCAAGATTGAATTATTGTTAGGATTGGTGATCTCAACGCATGCTGCGTGGAACCTCTCCAGGTAACGCCTGAGCGTTTCTCCAGGAGCTTGAGTGACGCTGGACAGGGTGTTGACGTCTTTTGGCCTAGCAACATGCATACAGAATTGCTCCACAAACCTCTTGGCCAATTGATCGAAAGAAGAAATTAATCTAGGTGGTAGGCGGGTAAACCACATTGTCGCGATTCCCCCCAGAGAGATGGGGAAACTTCGACACTTCACTGCATCGTCGGCCCTTGCAGCGCTCATCGACCATTCATATTTCAGAATATGCTGGTTGGGGTCACTATTCCCTTCATACATCGGGAGAGTCGGCATTCTGAATCGCCTAGGGGGTTCAGCATGTAACACTTCGTCTGTGAAAGGGGTATGACTACGGGAAATCCCTCAATCATCATTAGTGAGCCCCTGACTCTCGCGGATCATCTGACGTATCATGGTTGATATATCCGACACGGGCAAGTTCTGAGCTTGATGAGCTAAGGCGTGGTCGGGTTCCACGATGCGAGTTTGGATCGGGCGCTGTCGACGATCCATATCTCGCCTCCTTGGCTCAGCATCTTCTGGGACATAAGGTTCAGGAATATGTCCACGCTGTTGATTGATCGGCTCTGATTGGTTTCGGGTATCAACCCTTGTTTCTACTGCGGCAGTTGTGGCGCGGTTATCCGTGGTATACTGTGGGGCAGTAGCTCCTCGCGTTGAGGGACCCGTTTGGAAGCTGGTCGATGGTCCTACCCTTAGTTGCCCAACAGTTAAGGCAGGTTGATATTCAGCAGCTTGAGCGCGGCTCCCCTCTAGCCGAGGACGAGTAGTTCGGTGGTGATAATCAGATGAAGCTGAGCTTTCGGTAGACGCTCTGGAGACATCATCTCTCCTGGACCTTCTGTGCCCCCGGCGGTTTAGCTGGTTGGTCAGCTCGATATTGGCGCACAACTGTTCCGCCAACTGCTGACGGCTTTGGGTCAGCTCCTGGAGCAATACTTGAAACTCCTGTCGGGTGACTAGCCCCGTTGAGTCTGAGTGAGTGGTATTGTCTTGATTGGAAGAAGGCGGCTGTGTGGGATTCTGCCTATCTCGGCCTTCTTGCTCTGCAGCGGTAGCGCCAGTTCTTGTGCTGACCATTCTCGATGGTGGAGTCCTCTCCTAGATTCTGAGCAAATCTGAATAGAATGGAAGGATTCCGGACTGGATATCTGGATCTTCCTCTTGGATTTGTGCAATCCGGTATCCACGGCAGATCCAATGAGCAGGAGAAAAAGCTGGTTTTCTCAGTGAAAGCACCAAAGTGTTTGTACCAAAAATGGGCACAACACTCTTCGGGAGTTATTTGAAGAGATAAAATGAAGATTATAAATGTAAAACAGAGGTTATCTAACAAAAACTCCAACAAACAGAAATGTAAAATGCACAGACAAGCAATTTAGAGTGGTTCGGCGTATAGCCTACGTCCACTATGAAGTTTTGATGATTTTATTGATTCTCTTTCAATGATTACAAGCGGTTACAGCAATGAACAGCGGATTACAGATTAGAATTCGAAATTGACAGCAAAAATAGGATGCAAATCTCAATCCGGCAGAGTCTGGACGCTTCAGAGAAAAAAGATCCTTTTTCTGTTGATTCTAGGGCTCTATTTATAGGCGTAAGAGGCTTAGATTTCGCTCAAACTCCGTGAGACTTGGTCTGACACGTGAGGGGACCCATTCGACCATTTCCAGAGAGTTTCAAGTCGATCTGTGATCGATACGAAGTCATTTCGTATCGATCAAGATTACCTCCAATTGAGCTCAAATTTGGTGGAGATGTTCCTCGGTATGTGTGCAACCTTCAGTTAAAATTTCATGGTATTTGGATCAGCGGATTGAGAGATATCATCGATACGAGGCGATGTTCTTCGCTAGGCTGTCTGGTTCGAATCCATCTCTCCGAGCTGAGGGCTTCGAATCGATGGTGTCACACGCCTCTGTGAAGACGTGGAACGCACACTTCGCCTCGATCCGGTCTTTACTCCGAGTCGACCGTGTCGACTCCATATATCTCGGTGCATTCGCATCGAGGGATGACGTGGTGCGCGCGCTTCGCCTCGATCCGGTCTCAGCGCCGTATTGACTGTTTTGATTCCATGTATCTCGCCTCTTTTTCTTCGAGAGATGACACGTTATCCAAGCTGGTTGACCTGATGGATACGAGTAAGTCATTTCGCATGGATTCGAAGTAAGGTTCTTTGGTGAATATGAAGAACAGTGCCTCGATGGATACGAAGCAGATATTTTGGCCAATTGACACGGGTCGTCTTAGCCGTTAATGGGTACGGAGTCTATCGATACGAAATCGATGGATACGAGCATTGCCGACCTGATCGATACGAAATCTGAGGGAACTGATGGATGCGAAGCGGGTGATGGACACAGACTGGTTGGATACGAACCGAGATCCACTGATGGACACGAAACCACTGCTGATCTGATGGATGCGAAATCACCCATAGCGATGGATACGAAATCTGGGCCGGGCTGATTGATACGAAGTCCATCGAGACGAATTCGATGGATTCGAAGCATGGTTAACTTCGATCGATACGAACTGCTGCTTCCCGATGGATACGAAAAAGTGCTCTCCCCTTTGACTTTCATCCATCATAACTTGAGCATATGAACTCGGATCGATCTGAAACTTGGAACGTTGGTTTGCTTTATTTTCCCGATCATGTCTCATCGATTGGAGCTTGATCCGGACTTGGTCAAAATTCAACGATATCCATGACAAACGACATTTGGAATCCAACCCCTTGGTGTCCTGGCCTTGCCAAAAGGCGGGATAACAACAGGCTCTGGCAGCAGCCTGATCTCCTTGAGTGATTCCCACTCCACGATCAGTGGGAAACTTTAAAGTCAAACACCACAGGGCAATGGCTGCCCTAAATTCAGCGAGGGCCGGTCGGCCCAAGAAAGCATTATAAGGGGAGTCTATGTCTAACATAATGAACTGTAACATTCGTACTCTCCGGCGTTCTCCGACTCCCAACTCTACTGGTAGTTCCACCATTCCGGTGGGTATTGTAGCACTTCCGTTGAAACCATGGATTCGATATTGACAGGGTTTTAAGTCCTTAGCTTCCATTTTCATTTGATCATAGGCTCGTTTAAACAAAATATTCACAGGGCTTCCACTATCAACTAAGATCCTCTTTATCCAAGCGGGACCTACTTGAGCTGAGATGACCAGTGGATCGATAGTGGGGGCTTCGACTTTATCAGCGTCTCTATTCATGAATACGATGTCATCTGTCATCGTCTTCTATTGCTTGGCCAGAGCTCCTTCGTCAAAACTACTATAACACTCGAAGTCCGCATGCCTGATGGAACTGGCATACGACTCCATTTTCTTCCAGCTTCGATCTGTTGGGTGAGGACCACCACTTATTGTATTGATAACCAACCTCCTGCCTGTACAAGCGGGTTCCTCTTGTCTTTCCTGATTTGGCGTACGATTCTGATTTGATGGGCCCACACCACCAGACTGCGGCGCCCGCACATACTGATCCAACTTCCATTCACGTATCAGTTTTTCAATGAGGTCTTGTAAGTGATGACACTCATTGGTGTTGTGGCCATAACTTTCATGAAATCTGCAAAATTTTCCTGTTTGGATTTGTCTTTCAGTCGGTGGCTTTGGAGCAGGTATCTTGTATTGCATGGTATTGCAGGTTTGCAAATACACATTTTCCAGCGACGTATTCAATGGAGTGTAATTATCGTACATCGAAGCCCTACGCCGTGGACCACGATTCTGATCACGTTTTTTGCTTTGATTTCCATTGTCCCTCTGTTGATTCTGTTTATTTTGTGCGTTCAACTGAACTTTCAGAACTCTCTCCGGACTATTTAACAGCGATGTTACTCTGGATTCCTTCGATGTTGGGCTCTATGTCATCCTGCTTCCTAGACTGTTTCGCATCCTCCCTTCTCAAGAATTAGGCTGGCTTGCAATAGAAACGGTCCAATGACGTAGGTGGTTTTCCAGCTAACCAATTTCCAAACTCGGGATCAGCATCAATTCCCTTAGTCAATGCCATCAGGATAGAGTTATCATTGGGATTGCTTATTTCTGCACACACAGCATGGAATCGCTCCAAGTAACGTCTAAGTGTTCTCCGGGAGCTTGTGTAACACTAGACAGAGTGTTAACATCTTTAGGCCTTGCTACGTGCATACAGAATTGTTCAACAAACTTGGTGGCCATCTGATCAAAACTAGAAATGGATCATGGTGGCAAACGAGTAAACCACATGGTTGCAATGCCCCCAGGGAAATGGGGAAACTACGGCACTTTACTGCATTATCAGCTCTCGCAGCATTCATCAGCCATTCGTACTTCAGGATGTGTTGATTGGGATCAGAATTCCCTTCATAGACGGGCAAAGTTGGCATCCTGAAGCGCCGAGGTGGTTCAGCATATAATATGTCATCCGTGAAAGGGGTATGACTCCGGGAGATTCCCCAATCGTCATTAGAGAGACCCTGACTTTCGCGGATCATTTGGTGGATCATCGTTGGTATATCCGGCATTCGGTTATTAGGAGAATGCTGTGCCAAGGTGTGGTCGGGTTCCACAGCGCGAGTCTGGACCGGACGCGGTCGACGGTCCGTGCCTCGCCTTCTTGGTTCAACATTCTCGGGGACATAAGGCTTTGGAGTATGCTCTCGCTGGCTTCGATGAGGATCAGTTCGGTTTCCAGCATCAACTCCTCGTTCAGTAGTGGTGGTAGCAATGTTGCTTGTGACATGATAAGGGGAAGAACCTCCTCGGGATGAAGGTCCTGTATGATGACTAGCGGATGGTCCAGTTCCGGGTTGCCCAAGATTTGAAGCAGGTTGGTGCCCCGTAGCCTGGGTGTAGCTCACACCCAGCCGTGGGCGTGTGGATCAGTGATGACCGTCAGATGAGGCTGAACTCCCTGTAGAAGAATAAGAACCTTGGTCTCTTCTGGATCTTCTGTGCCTTTGGAGATTTAGCTGGTTGGACAACTCTGTGTTGGCGCGCAGTTGTTCAGTTAGCTGTTGGCGACTCTGGGTCAATTCTTGAAGCAACATCTGGAATTCTTGTCTAGTGACCGGGCCTGATGGATCTGAAGGTCCGACAACATCTTGGTTGGATGGAGGCAATTGCATGGGATTCTGCCTGTCCCGTCCTCCCTGATCAGCAGCTGTAGAGGTAGTTCGTGTCCTTACTATGGTGAATTGATGAAAGTCCTTTCCTAGATCTGATGCAGATCTGAATAGAATGGAAGAGCTTCAAAGTTCTAGATCTGGATCTTCTTCTTGGATTTATGCAATCCGATATAGATAGGAGATCCAAAGAGCAGGAGAAAAATTGTGTTTTCTCAGTGAAAGCACCAAAGTGTTTGTACCAAAATTGGGCACAACACTCTTCGGAAGTTTTTGAAGAGATAAAGTGAAGAAATTAAATGAAAAACGAGGATTATCTAACAAAAACTCCAAATTTCAGATATGAAAATAATTAAAATGCAAGGAGACACAAGAATTTAGAGTGGTTCGGCGTATCGCCTACGTCCACTATGAAGTTGATAGCTTTATTGAACTTTCTTTGAAGATTACAAGTGAATTCAATGAATTACAGCAGATAATTATGATTTGCAGCAATGAATTTCGTTATGGGAAACAGCAAGAGAGTTTAGATCTGGATCTGGCAGAGTCTGGGCGTTGGAGCATTCCGAGAAGAAGAAGAACCCCTTTTCTATTGGCTTTGGGGGTCTATTTATAGGTGTAGGAGGTTGGTTTTTCGCTCAGATTTCGGGAGACCCTCTCTAGCACGTGACCAGGCCTGCGCGCCCAAGCCTGTGAAGTTTTGGTCCGATCCGTGATCGATACGAACGGATTTCGTATCGATCAAGATTTCATCCAATGGAGTCGAAATTTGGCGTGGGCATTCTTTAGCATGTACGCAAGCTTCTGTCAAAATTTCATAGCATTTGGACTTGTGGATTAGGAGATATGATCGATACTAATTGGGATCTTCGGTTGGCTGTTTCGTTCGACTCCCTTATTTCGACTCGCTCCCGTTCGACTCGGTGACGCGACGCTTGAATCTCTGGATCACTCTGCCTTTGATGCTGTTTTGATCGAGTCGTTCTAGGACTTTCGCCCTATTCGTATCGATGGTGTTGCTTTGTTTGCATCGATAAAAGATGTGCAGTTCGCATCGATGGAGGTAGCCTTTGGTCGTATTGACTGTTGCGCTTTGCCTCGCATTGATGGATATGAAGTAGAAGTCTTCGGATGGATGCGAAGTGGAGCGAGTCGAAATGTGGATCTCTGATGGAGTCGAACTAGATGGAGTCGAACAGTGGTTCTCTGATGAATGCGGAGCGAGTCGAGCATAGGCTATCTGATGGATGCGAACTGAGCGAGTCGAAGTAGGCTTCCCTGATGGATTCGAACTGAGCGAATCGAAGTAGGCATTCCTGATGGATTCGAATTGAGCGATTCGAACAGTGGTTGGTTTTCATTCAATTTTGCATCGATCGTAACTTGAGCATACAAACTCGGATTGACTTGAAATTTGGAACGTTGACTCTCATAGCTTAGCTTGTCGTGTTACCTTAATTTAAGCTCGATCCGGACTCGGACAAAATTCGTCGATATCCATAGTGAGCCTATGTATAACCGATCTCTGGGATGGACCGTCATTGGTTTACTAGTCGGTTCCTTAGTGTCATGGCCTTGCCAAAAGGTGGGATAACATTTATATTTATATACATGAGTTAGAATAGCAATAAGAAACTTTAATTTTGAGCAGATAGCAAATGATTCCACTAGTCACCCTACTCAACTACAACTTGGAATACTTTCTCTTGTCTATCAGCAAAGATTATTTGAGAGAATGGGTGCAACTTATATTAAGTTGGGTCAGGTAGGATGTTTTACAAGTTGGCATCATATTATATTTTTTATTTAGTAGCTACAAGAATTCAATATAGCCACCAGATATGCCTTATTGTTGAGCATACATACACAAAAGCGGTTTCTATTTGGGAACTAAATATCATAAAGCTTTGGTCAAAATTTTTCTTTGTGCTAATTTACTGTACTTCAAAATTTTCCTAGCTATTCCAAATATTCATGACTTTTAAAAAATTTTAGTTAATAATAAAAGTTCGAGGGAAATGTATCAGCTTAAAGAAAGTTGATATCATCCATTAATGCATTTTTTCTTATTTTAGAATACCACTATTGGTCTTGGGAAGAACCAGTGGACAAGAACGTATAATAAGCTCTCAATTATTTCTCCAATGTTACTTTTTATAATATCAAAGCTGCCAAGATACTTTCTGTTGCATGTAACATTAAGCTGCATGCTATTAATGCAAATAGTCTAGTTATATGGGAATATTTATTCTCTTCTACCGCTAATCTCTAATTGCATTTTTTCTTCTTATAGGCTTATTAGACTTTTGAAGAAGATGGGCTTGGACTCTCCACCATTTATATTTTCTCTTTTAGCAAAGCTCTTTTCGTAAGATACATTGTCCCTAACATTTATGCTTAAAACATATGAAATGTTATATATGACTAAATTTTATGGTGTATGAAATTGATGTATATTTGATTATGTTTAATCCTTATAACTTCTTAAAATATCATACTATATCTATTAGTGTTTTATAAATCGAGCAGTTTGTTTTTGAATACATTATTCATGGTTTTTATACTTGCTTTAAAACTATTGCAATAGTCGTAAAATGCAGAAAAAAAATGTTAATATACCGTAGCAATTCAAAAGGGCTGCAGTACCTACAGTAACAAAACACTATAGGAAATCAAACCAAAGCAAAATGAAATGCTACAACTATCAAAACAATAGTTTCTGCAACGTTTCAAAACTGATGCTATATTACTGGTTCTATTGAAACTGCTGTTAGACCGCGTTCTCTAAAATGCTGCTGAATGGGTTTGCATCGTTTAATAAACGCTGCAAAATTAATTTATTGCAGTGTTTTGAAAAGCTTCAGTAGCCTTTTTAGCAACATTTTAGAAAATGCAACAATATTTCCTGACTCTGTTGTGAGGTCGCATTAGATAGCGTTCTTCAAAACGCTGCAAATAATTATGGCAGCACTTTTAAAACGCTTCAAAAGCTCTTTTTTGTTGCAGTGCACATTCTTGAGTCAATTAAAATTTTACAAAGGCATTTTGTGACTGATTTTCTTTTGAAAATTTATAGTAAATTTACTGACATATTTAATGTGGATTCCTTTTCAAAGAACATGAGGTAATGACCATCTCAGCTAAAGGATAGAGGACTCGGCTGCTTGATATCTTAACAAGGTTCTAATTCATGAATTTTATAAAATATCCGAATATGTACTATACATTCCAAAACAGTACATAAATTTCACCATTCCACCAACCTATGAGGCAAATCTAGTACTAAATACATACACCAATTCCACACCAAACCTGGATTATTGTCTTAGTATTATATTTTAATATTTCTCTTTACAATATTATATTGTAATATTGCTCTTAGTAAAAGTATTCAATCTTTTATTATTGTGTTTCTTTTTTTATTGCCTTTTTTGTAAGTATTAAAAAAGTTTGTAATTGTCTATTTATATTGTAAATAAAATTTAAACCTAACAGGATCACCAATCCTTTGCTAAGTCAATCATCGTCTTTAACGGTATAAATGAATATTCTATCAAAGCGTGTAGATTTTCAATGAAAAAATAGCCGACTCTGCTGCTATTGTTCTAACATCAACAAATTTTTCTAAGCTGCTATATATAGAATCAAATTAAATAGCTTACTCAGTTCACATATAGCTAAAACAACATGAGGTATCCTGAAAAAAGAAAGTGTTCTTCTTCTTCACTGGCAATGTATTCTAAAGACGATTGAGGCGTGTGTGGTTCTGAATTTCTGAATCATCGAGAGAGATTGGCCTTTCGAAAGGATTTGACGTTATAGCATCTTCTAAACCTTCAATAGAATTTGACTCTAAAATTGAATAAAGCTAGTTAGAAGATGCAGATAGTCCTAGATCTTTTGTTCATTTAGATACTCTGTGAGAGTTCAGTTTTGCAAATGATTCAAGCTTATAAGGATACGTGGATGGTCTTGAATCTTCTTATTTTATTGTAGGTACATTAGGTACATTAGGTACATCATGAATTTGAGTTTTTATATATGCAAGAAACATGTAAAGTTGCAGTTAAGATGTTATACTATGTCATAATAGATGATTGGTTTGTATCAATTGTTTTTGATGAATATTGCTTAATAAGACCATTATGGTCAACAATAAACTGCTAAGTGTTATACTGGCTTCGGTTAAGAAAATTATGAAGTATTATAAGAACATTTTCTTTTCACTCCATTTATAAAAGGAGGTATAGTTCTTAATAACTATTAGAGAATATAATTGAAGTAAAAAAAAAGGTTAAAAATGGTGAATATCGGCATATAACATGTTATCCAATGCACAGTGAAAGAGCAATAATCAACCATGCATTCATGAGATGAAGTTATATTTGGTTACCATCAATGTAAGGTAAAAATTGTAATTACAGAGCCTAAAATAACATACCGAGGTTTTACAAAAACAGATGGAATAGAGCATTAATTTATAATAAAGATTTTACCAAAATTGGATATGGGCCGATGGAGGAAATAGAAAAAGCTCGATCCATTAATGAATATGCTTGGTATGAGAAACTCATGCTAGATTTATCTTTATCATATACTCAAATTAATTATTTTTTAACATCGTTGTAATGTATTATAGTTATAGACATATTTACGAAGGATTAGGAAAACAAACAATAACTTCCTCTAATAAGTTTATTGAAATATAATTGATTTAGTTCTCAGTTTTATTTTTCCTCCTTGCTTCAATCGTACAATTAGACTGATCTAACCATGTGGCAATATTATAATATTTTTATTACCATGGGTTTTATTTAAGATATACTTGGTGTTAACTATTTCGTGCCTCAAGCAGTGTCGTTATATTTCACGTTAACAACTTGAATGTTGGATTTATATCAACTATTTGTTTTAAAAATATGGCACAAGAAGATCATCATACATCAATAAACCGCTAAGTGTTACTAACATTGGCCTTTTCATGTTACTGACATTGGCTGAGAAAAAATAAATTTTATTTCCATCGACCTTATAGTGTTATAGATGTGAAGTGTTATGTTGATAGTGCATCATTTAATATCAATGTTGGAATTCTTGTATGCGTTATACAACTTATATTGACTACTTAAGTTGTCATATCTATAAATTATGTTAGTTTATTATTTTGACGGTGTTTAATGCGCTTGGTGGTGTAAAATTCATTACCACATACATGGTGGTTGAATATAAAAAATTCTACAGTTACTCTAGCAAATAATCTAGTAATATCATTTTCAGTTGATAATCGTTAATTGAAAAGTGGTTTTTAATATGCACTTATTCTTCAATATTTGTAATTTTGTTTTTAATAATGCAAATGATCTCTTATCAAACATGTTATTGTTGATGTTACGATTAAATTAGAAGTGCAACAAATATATTTTTTCTTCTCAAACTATATAATCAAACGGTCGGTTTCTCCACCATTGTACGGTTGTACAAGTTTACATTCTTGTAAGGGAAATGTTTTCTTTTCCTTCCCCTATTTGCTTTCGATATATTATCCATTTTGTTTTTGACAATGTGCGCAATTCTTCTTTTCCTATTTTACATTGGTTCTTATATAAAATTTGTTTCGGTAGGTGGGGAGAATATAAGGGATAACAACAATGAATGAGTGGTCATAAAATTAAGTTTGCATACACATAAAATATTTATAATCTCAAAAGCAGTTTAAAGTTAGACCCCTGTCTTGGTATACATAAAATCAATACTCTATAGTCTGTCTATACAGTCTACACCCAAGCTTTCAAAATCGTTTGTATCATACAGATAATACACGACTCTTCCCATGATTATTACACCTATATATGCACCTACATGTACACAACTGTAAACACTCGATGCAAATACAGGCATAGTCACATTCTCCAAAACACAAAAGCATCACCGGAAACTCTACCATTATTCATCACCTCAAAAACACTGTAAAAAGTACAAACTCAGTACAAAAATCTCATCCCTTTAAGACCTAAGAGACTTAGCAATATTACCATCAGCACCCTTCGGATAAAACCCACCTGGCGTCTTCGCAGTCCCTTCCCCATACACGATCTTTAGAATCTCTTCCGGAGTTCTATCATACGCTATAGAATATTCATTTCCTGCTATCACATTGCCCGGAATCTTCCCTTCCGCTCCTTTACTTGGAGGCATAAAGATTCCTTCATCTTTCATTCCTGCTCCTCCAAGCTTATTTCTCAATTCAGATATCTTATCCGTTAGCTCTGCCACTGTTACATTGTACGGCTCAACTGTCTCCATTCCTCTTTGGTACAGAAGTGTTCTTATTACTGCATCTTGTGCTGATTCCACGCCCAGTAATCCTGCTACTAGCTGCATTTTCGGTTAAGTACTCAGTTTTCTTTTTTGTTTCTATGCATATATAACTAACTGAATGTTGTCCGTGAACTTGTGAAAAAATTATGAATGACCATGCAAAGTGTACATCAGATGATCAGAAACAAAAAAATAAAAAATCACTGTTATTGTTGAAATTTAATCATTATTGCATTTAGGGCAGCTTTTTATTTTTTTTCGCTGTTGAATTAATACAAACTTGTTCAAAGCAGATGTAATACAAATTTATTTATGAAGTGGTTCTATGCAAAGGCGTTGTATCGTGCTCTGTATTATTTACAAATTTCAACTTTTTTGTATGCGAGTAAGATGTGATTTTGGATTTGTTTGACGTAGGAATTGTTTTATTTGGTTTCCATTTTATAAAATTGTTAAGTAAACAAAGCAACGGTTGGTCAAAGTCTAACTACTGTTAACTATAATCTATGTCTGAAACAAGAAATAAAGAAAAAGAGGAAATAATTACACTTTTGGCATCATAACTCTGAAGTTTAGGATTAGCTCCAACATAGCCAGTGAGGCCAACATAAGGAATTATATATGAAGCAATCAGAAAGTTCAAACTGTTTGCGTATGGATTGAACTGAGGCTCCAGTCTACGTCCTATAGCATTATCTATCACGTTTGCAAAGTTGCTTGCAGTCAGATCCAGAAATGGCCTGGGAAACCCTTTCACTGCCTTCTTAATCGCCCTGCGTATTCATAACATATACGCAGTCATAACCATATAACATAAACGCAATTAACAACGTGAATATAAAAGACAGTGAATACTTGATATGTCCAACTTCCTGCAAGGCGAACTGAGCAATGATATCACGGACAAACGGGCAGAGTTTGGCCCGTTTGACCCCAACGGGCATGGGGCCACCATCCACCAAGTGGGGGGCAGCTTTGTCCAGCCCATAACCGAGGGCTCCCCATAGAAAAAACTCAGCTTCTAAGTACTCGAGGTTTAACGGAAATTCTAGAAGGTCGACATCGCCTTCGGGCAAGGATTTTGTGTGCACCAGAAAGGAAGAAGGGGAGTTGGTTAAAAGAAGGAGAAGCCAAGCGAGGATGGAAGAAGGTGATGCCATGAATTATGAATAAAGAGGTACGTACGTACGTAAATTGGTATGTGGGGGATGAGGATGAGCATGCATGATGTATATAGAGTGGAATTTTGGTGCTACGTGGCGAGATGGGAGAAACAGTTCAAGACGAAGTAAGTGACACTTGGAGGGAAGGAGTTAATTGCGGAGTTGGTAGTGGGGACACGTACTTTCGTGAACGAATAATTTGACGGGAGATACAACGCGTGTGGGTCAATGAGGTTTTGTTGGTGCTACTATGGTTTCTAGCAGGTCGTTCGATTCTTTTTCTATACATTGGTTCACGCTATATTAGAATTTGAACCATGTTCTTAAAACGCATTTGGTAAAACATTTTTAATCTAGGATCAGAATACATATTAAACATTGAAATTAAGTAGCAAATAGTGGCGAGTGTTGTCGCTAACTAAACTGCTTTCAACGAAGGTTAACCCTAACCTTCAAAATTCTCAAAACCCTAATTCTTCCAATAATATTTCCTCTAATATTCCAAATCCTAAATCAATCGAAATGGGAGATATCCACAAAACAGAGGCAGGCGGAGAGGATGATGATGGGTGGGAGGTTGTGCGGAGGAGGCGGAAGAAAATTGGATCTGAAACAGACGGAGTCAGATTCAAGTATCAAGCGTGGCCAGCTAGAAATGCTGACCAATATAAACCACGTCCTAAACAAAAACCTGACAACTTCGCGATTGATCGGAATGCAAGGCCAACCTCTTGGTGTGATATGGTTAAAAACAAAGCCAGGGATGAATCCCTTTCATTTTGCCAACCACCGTTGGTTAAGAAAAAACGTACTGTAGTTATTAAAGATGATGGGTTCGAAGAGTACACTACTAGGAAAACAGTAAATTCCAACGCCTCATTTCCAACGGCCGCCAACGGCTATTCCAACGGTTTCCAACGGTCCGTTAATTTTTTACGTAGCCGTTGGAAACCGTTGGAATCCATTAGAAATAAGCCGTTTGCGGCCGTTGGTAGCCGTTGGAAATTTTTCTGAGATAACAGACCGAGACCAGACCTGCAATTCATTATATCTTCCCCAACTTACCTTTTCCCCAAATCTCCAATTCCCCCACCTCTTACCCAACTGCTGCCGCCCCAAGCACCAACCCGACAGCCTCCGACGCCATCTACAAGCTGCTCCGGCCAATCTCCACCCTTCTAGCTCTCCAAATCGGTAATTTTTCTAAACCTAATATTTAGGTTTTTTTAGATTTAGGGTTTAATTCGAATGTTGATTGATTCCTAATTGTTAGTGTATGCATATTACATTATGTTATCCCCTAATTGCTACTATTATAACATAATGAACAAGTTATTATAATTGATTGAAAATTTTGTAATTTAGGATATTACATTAGTTTATGTTTATTTGGTTATAAGTATATTAAATGTATGTGTGTGATAGAGTTTATTGCATTTGGAAGCCGTTAGAACGGATATTGCATTTGTGCGAACACGAGCTTTGTATTTGTGCGAACACGCGAACATTTGGAAGCCGTTAGAACCAATATTAATTAAATGAGTTATATATTAAAATTTAATATAAACAAATATTTAAATCCTTAGATATTATTCGGCCCCGTCTGACAAGTGTTGTATATGATCGTTTTAGGGTTATCCGTTTTTCCACAAAACGGACAACTCTATTCATCTGATACATCATTTGTCGGATTTGTCCCAGTATTGGACAAGTTACAAACACTATAAAGTAATTATATTCCGTAAATCATATCATTTTAAACGGTTCTCAAAATTTCGACGGCATTTCCTTTACGTTCCTTGTGTACACGCATTTGTGTACGATACAAGGAACACGGGGGAAATGCTGCCGAAATTTTGTAAATCGTTTAAAATGATATGATTTACGGAATATAATTACTATTGTGTTTGTAATGGGAAGTAGGATGACCGACCATCAAAGAAAGACACATTAGTGGTAATGAAACAATAGTTGCTTATTTAAAATAAAGTTTGTGAAATTAGCAGTTTGCGTCCGTTGGAAGCCGTTTGAAAATTTCCTGTAAAATATAAAACAAATGATTTATAACATTTTTACTCTATCATAGGTTTTCTAGTAGGGAAACATGGTCAATTACTTTAATGATCGGAGCTGGATGTATCAAAGAAGGGAAATTAGTGGCGCAATAAGCGAACATTTTCTAAAAGGGGTACAAGTGTTCATCGAATTTGCTATAAGTAATATTGGAAACGATGAAGAAATTCGTTGTCCGTGTAGTAGATGCAAATTGTTGAACTATTTAGAACCGAATATGGCTAAGGTTCATTTGCGCCAATTCGGTTTCGTACCCAATTATTTGCCGTGGGATCGTCATGGAGAAATTGTAGCCCCTAATAATCAAGAACAATCGGTGGAGGTCATCAACGAAGAAGGTAGTACGAATCTCATAGAACATATGGTCGAAGATGCAGCACGATCAATGTTCCCTACCGTTGTAATTGATAACGACGATGTTAACATCGAAGAGGAACCAAATGTTGGAGCTAAAAAAATATATGATTTATTGGATCATGCTAAAAAACCCCTTTGGAATGGATGTTTAAGCGGCTCTCAATTATCGGTAACTGCAGAATACATTGCAATGAAATCAAAATACAACCTTACAGAAGCTGGATTTACGGCTGTTGTTCAAGCTGCTAAACGTCATATGCCATCCGATAATTTAATGTGCGAAAATTATTATGAAGTGAAAAAACTTATGTCATCTTTCGGTTTGCCATATCAAAAAATAGATACATGTTTAAAGGGTTGCATGTTGTATTGGAAAGAAGACATCAATCTTAGAAATTGTAAAATATGTAATCAGGAAAGATACAAATCGAGGAAAAAGAAGGGAAAAGAAGTTCTGTACAAGCGTATGCATTATTTGCCCCTCACCCCTAGACTTCAACGATTATATGCATCATCTGTAACAACGCATCATATGAGATGGCACAGTGTGAGAACACCTCAAGAAGGTACGTTGACACACCCATCCGATGGAGAAGCATGGAAACATTTTGACAAGAAATATCCCGATTTCGCAGCGGAGAGCCGAAATGTTAGACTAGGTTTATGTACAGACGGCTTCTCACCGTTTTCTCAGTTTGGTTCTAAATATTCATCTTGGCCTATAATAATCACACCTTACAATCTACCTCCGTGGATGTGTATGAAAACTCCATATATGTTTCTCACGATTGTTGTCCCTGGTCTTGATGATCCGACACAGGGCATTGATGTTTACTTACAACCGTTAATTGAAGAGTTGAAAATATTATGGTATGAAGGAGTTGAAACATACGACATATCAAAAAAGAAAAAATTTCGGATGTTCGCTTCTTTGTTATGGACTATTAGCGATTTTCCTGCATATGCAATGCTTTCGGGTTGGAGTACGGCCGGTCGTTTTGCTTGTCCTTATTGCATGGAAGAAACACGAGCATTTTCTTTGCCAAATGGAAAGAAAATTTCATGGTTTGATTGTCATCGATGTTTTCTTCATATTAATCACCCTTTTAGAAGAGACAAAAAACTTCATAGCTAATAGACATGAGACTCTACGACCACCAGCGGTATGGTCAAGCGAGGATATATATGAACTTGTAAAAGATTATCCAAAGATACACGAGACCGGACAACAAGAAGAAATTCAAGGTAAATCGACGTTTCATAATTGGTGCAAACAAAGTATATTCTGGGAATTACCTTATTGGAAAAATCTATTAATCCGTCATAACATTGACGTGATGCATAACGAAAAAAACGTATTTGATAATGTGTTTTATACAGTTTTGAATGTGAAGGGCAAGACTAAGGACGATCTGAAATCTAGACGTGATATAAAGCAAATATGCAATCGTCCCGAGCTTCATATGACTCCCGACAATAAAAAACCCAAAGCATGCTATGAACTAGACAGCAACCAAGTTAAAGTACTGTTACAATGGGTGGAAGGATTACGATTTCCCGATGGAATTTCCTCTAATCTTCGTAGATGTGTCGACTATAAAAATAGGAGACTGAGTGGAATGAAAAGCCATGATTGTCATGTAATGATGGAAAATTTATTACCCATCGCTTTCAAAGAATTGTTACCGGTAAAAGTTTGGACGGTAATAACAGAACTTAGTTTATTTTACAAGGAGCTTTGTTCAACTACGTTAAAAGTTGACCGTCTACTTAAACTTGAAGAAGAAATTCCTATACTGCTCTGCAAACTGGAGAAAATATTTCCTCCGGGTTTCTTTAATGTAATGGAGCATTTACCTGTTCATCTTCCATATGAAGCACGTCTTCGAGGTCCTGTGCAATATGGATGGATGTATCCTTTCGAAAGGTATGTTACTATATTGAGTATGCAAATGTTGATTTAAGTATAAATATAGTAGTTAATACTTAACCCAAATAATTTTTATTAGGTACTTAAATCATTTAAAGAAAAAAGTGAGACAAAAAGCTCGAGTTGAAGGCTCTATTTGCAAATCATATATCGAAGAAGAAGCTTCTTTCTTTTTCTCTCATTATTTTAAAGACCATGTGAACTTATCATTTGTAAGTGTTCCGCGTAATGACGATGAGGCCGTTGAACAAGATTCTTCTTCTGAAACAGTATTATCTATTTTTAAACAACATGGCCGACATGCTGGAAAATGTGAGGAAGTATGGCTAGATGATAAAGAATACCATGTAGCACACACATATATTCTTCTTAATTGTCTGAAGTTGCACCATTTGTTAGGTAATTAGCACATTCCAAGTTTTGTTAAATTTAATACTACACGTGTGAATAAATAATAATGTAATATATCATGTTTGTGTTTGCAGTATTTATGAATCACAAAATCCAGGCGGCGATTTAAGCAAAGATTTCAGTACTTGGTTTTCGAAATACGTTTCTGATCCCACAAATAATGTGCTCGATAAAGGACTGAAACATTTGGCGTTTGGACCGAAAAGAAAAGTTAATACGTATCCAATATTTTTTGTTAACGGATATAAATTCAACACCAAAGAATACGGTGCTGAAAAATTAACAAACAATACTGGTGTATTTGTTAAAGGCAGTGATGACCCTAATAATCATATAAATGATTTTTATGGCGTGTTAACTCAAATATTGCAGTTGACATATTTTACAAGACCCGTGGAAGATGTTTATTTGTTTAGATGCAACTGGTTCAGCAATGTTCCAGGTTCTGGTATTAACGTGCATCCACAATATAATCTTATAGAAATTAAACATACCTCGCGTTATCAAAAGTACGACCCATTTATACTAGCCAAACAAGCCCTACAAGCTTACTATGCCCCTTATCCATCTCTAAAAAGGGATAAAGCAGATTGGTCTGCGGTTTTTAAAACCAAAGCAAGATTTACGTTCGATGGACAAAATATTCTAGACGAACAAGCCTATCAAGCAGATCTGGAGGAAAATGATGAAATAGCAATTATAGACGATCAAACTGATTTTGGACCTTTAAATGATGAGACACATGTATTAGTCGAAGCATTTGAGAGTGTAGAGGAAAACGACATAGAGCACGAAACTGAGTCTGAATCAGAAAACGATGAGGACGATTGAGTAATATCCGGTAATTTTTAAAAGTATTCACATTACATTGATCTCTGATTAATAATGCATTTATCCAATTTACACAATTTTAATGACAATAAGTGTATTACATTTTTTAATGGTTCATCATATCATGATTATTATGAATTGTATATGTATGTATATATGGCAGGTATATTTATTATGTCCGGTTCTGGTTCTGGTTCTGGGTCTCGGCGACGTGGCTCTTCACGTCATGTTGGAGAGGGTAGTGGTGAGCAACCAGCTCGGCCACTTGTTTACTTGCAGCCTAAGGCTGATGAGACGTAAGTATCATAATTAGCAAGCATAACATTTTAATTTTTTAATTGTACATGATATATCTATAATTGTCTAAAGTTCAATTTTATATTTAACGCAGTGGATTTGAGTTGGAGCCATCCAAAGTGGTTCTGAACATTTCGAAGCAGGCGTACATGGCTAGGATGACCGATTGCTGGCCCAAGTGGGGCAAGATCCCCGACGACGTGAGAGAGACGATTTGGCAAGATTTTCTGGTAAGTGTATACCGCTTTACAAGATGATTAATTAAATACAAATAAATAATTAGTAATATTTTCTCATTGTACAGGGCGCCATAGATTTGCAAGAGCCTGATGTCAATTTAGTTCAGCGACACTGGAACTCCAGGATCGTGAAGAACTATAGGGAGACTATGTCGGAGACTAAAAAAGTAGGAAAGAAGCCCAAGTGGATGAGCGCGACTGTATGGGAGAAGTGGGTTGAGTGGTGGAACTCTGAGGAGTTCAAGGTAACTCTACAATAAATCTCAGCAATTTTTTACCGTTTAATAAATAATTAATCATTGTAAATTTGCAGGAGGAGTCAGCTAGGAACTCGGCAAACAGGAGTAGGAATCCTGTATCACACCGTGGAGGCTCCAAATCTTTCCAACATCACCGCGAAGAATTGGTAAATTTATCTATTATGTATATTGATCAGTTCAGTAATAAGTTAATTATGTACAGTTAAATTATCCAAATTATCAATTGCAGGAACGTGCTCGTGGAGGCTCTGTTGGCTTAGTGGACGTGTTTGCTCACACCCACGCGTCTAGACAAGTAGATGAGGCTGGCAATATCATATATCAGTGGGGTGATCAAGATAGGGCGACCGAGGCATATGTATGCATTTTTAAATTTCTAATACTTACACCGATAAGTTTATTAATTTCTAGCTATGCGAAATAATTACATGCTACTATTTTTCAACTGAAATTGTTTTTTTTTCATTTTAGTCGAGGTTGCAGGAGGCACAGGCTAATGCGCTTCAGCAATCAGGTCGTGATGCGCTGACACAGGAGGAGCAGGATAACATTTTTACTGCTGTTATGGATCCGGCGCAACGGAGTAGACGTTTTGGCTTCGGGAACCTAACGGTAAATAATTAATCCTTTTACGTATTTACAAAAAATCAGCGTTTTAGATATATAATGTTATAGTATTTTATATGCTGAGACAATCCTTTTGCTATTATTTCTATTTGCAGGCTCGACAGGCTCGACAAGCTCAAAAAGACCAAGACAAAGATGAAATCAAGGAGCTTAGAGCTATGGTTGAGCAGCTACGGGAAGAGAATCGTCTACGAGCCATCCAGGTGGAGCAGCTGGATCAAAAGCTTGCGCAGTATTTGCAGAATCATGGTACCCTTCCTTCGTTGTCTGGTGCTTCGGGAGGCGACGAGGATCCTTGAGGAGGTATGTTTTTGATTATATGTGCTTGAACAATGTATATATTGACTTGGAGATGTTTTGATGTTGTATATATTGGTACGGAGTGGGTGAGAAATATTTTGATGGCATGTACATGGTACATTGACATTTGTTGATGGTATGTACGTTGATGGTATATTTTGTGATGTTTGATCGGTTTGGTTTGTTTATATTGGTGTTTTATTGATTTATGTGTGTTGTTTGTATTGATATTGATATATATGTGTGGAATTGATTGGAAATGGAATGGAATTTGAATGGATTGGAAATGGTATGGATGGAAGGTTAATAGGCCTGCTGTTATACAGCAAAATAGACCCAGTATTTCCAACGGTTTCCAACGGCTTATTGGTCATTTTGTTGTAACAGTTTCTAACGGTTTCCAACGGTTCCTAGCCGTTAGCGGCCGTTGGAAATTCCGTTGGAAATGGTTCGTTGGATCCGTTGGAAAGCATTGCAAGGCGTGGGATTTATTCCAACGGCTATTCCAACGGTTTCCAACGGCCGCCAACGGCTAGGAACCGTTGGAATAGCCGTTTTATCTTGTAGTGGGATGACTGGATATAAGCGAATTCTATTTTGCTATACCTTGTAAGAAGCAGACCCTAATTACTACTTTCATTTCAAAGCTTTTATCATGAGAACTTGCATGCCTAAGGGAGGCTTTGAAATCCATTCCGGGAAGAATGGATTCAATCTGGTGCAATTTGAAATGGAGAAGGATTGTAGAAGAGTACTCGAAGGTGGTCCATATCTTATGGATGGCAAGTTAATCATAATGCGTAAACGAAGTAGCAAAATTAAATACGATAAATTAACTCATATTTCTATATCAACATAATTTACATCTTATTGATTCTGATTTATCTATATTATATATTGTTCTGAATAATTTTAATCGGTGTGTTTATTATTTTGTATCAAAGGCAAGATAGCCTACTATGTTCTTGGATTTTATCAACAATAAGTGCAAGTTTACTGCCACAACTCATAGGATGCAAGAATGCAAATGAAATATTGCATACTGTTGAACACGTGTTTAGTTCTCAATCAGCAGCAAGAGTGATGCACTATAAAAGACAGTTACAAAATTTAAAGAAAAATGGCATGCCCATGAGAGACTACCTTCTAAAATCAAAACACTATGTGACTTACTTGGTGCTGTAGGGTATGTTGACAGTGACACTAAAAGGATCTTGTCTATCTTAGGTGGATTAGATGATGAGTATGAATCCATTGTGGCAGTGATATCATCTAGAGATATCACACCATCTTTGTCATATGTTAACTCCACTCTTCTTGCTCATAAAGGCAGATTGGAGCAAAGAAAACCAACTGTTTCTGATCTTTCAGTTAATTACATTTCAAATAAAGGGAAAAATCAAGAAAAGATTCAATCAAGAAATAAATCAAATAATAACAGTTAGAGATGTAATCAATCCTACAGAGGCAGGGGCATAGGTGGTAGATGGAATAATAAGAATAATGGAAGACCAAGATGTCAAACCCGTGGAAGATTTGGTCACACAACAAATAATTGTTACTTTAGATTTGATGTTCACTACACACCTGGGCAACAAAACAATAAAAACCAAGTGCAAACATGGCCAACACTCAGCAAGATGCCAGGCAACAATTTGAAACAGCCAAGATGGAAGATATTCAAGATGACACATGGTATCCAGACTCAGGAGCTACAAACCATGTCACAAACAATCTGAGCAATCTAAACTTGGGGAACAAAGAGTACAAAGGAAAACAATGTATACACATGGGTAATGGTGAGTCAACTAAAATCATTCACACTGGTAATGGTTACATAAAAGGTGAAAAGATACTATATCTTAATCATCTTTTGAGAGTTCCACAAATAAAGAAGAACTTACTCAGTGTGTCTCAATTTTCTTGTGATAATAGTATGTATTTTGAATTCTATCCAGATTATTGTTTTGTAAGAGATATATTAACAAATAAAATTCTTTTGCAGGGTAAAACAGTAAAGGTCTTATACAAGTTTACTCTAGCTGATTCAAGAAGTAATGGAAAACAAAATCTGTGTTGTAATGCTTGTGAAATATCTCAAAGTAAAAGGAGTATGAGTACTTTTGATATATGGCACTGTAAACTTGGTCATCCAAGTGTAGATGTTGTAAAGAAAATATTGCATGGTAATAAAATTTCCTTTGATATTGCATCAACTCCATATGTCTGTACATATTGTCAGTTAGGAAAAAATCATAAACTGTCATTCAAAAATTCTGAAACCAAATACAATAAGCCATTAGAACTTGTGGCTACAGACTTATTTATGGGGTCCAGCACCCATTGATACAGACTATGATTTTAAGTATTATATATCATTCATAGATGCATATTCAAGATATGTATGGATATATTTCTTAAAAGCAAAGTCTGAAGCATATTTTGCAGTTGTACAGTTTATTGCACAGGTTGAAAAACAGACTGGCAATGAAGTCAAGGCTATACAAACTGATGGTGGTGCTGAATTTAAAACACTCAAGGAGTATTTTCAAAAGAAAGGAATATTACATAGGACTAGCTGCCATTTACACTTCAGAACAGAATGGATTAATTGAAAGAAAACACAAGCATATGGTTGAAACAGGACTCACCATGCTAGCTCAAGCATCCTTGCCCCTGAAGTTCTGGCCAGATGTTTTTGGAATAGCAGTGTATCTAATCAACAAATTGCCAACCAGGGTTCTACAAGGGAAGAGTCCAACTGAAATGCTATTCAATGTGCAACCTGACTACAAAAGCCTCAGAGTGTTTGGATGCTTATGCTTTCCATGTTTAAAGCAATACAACAGTCACAAATTAAGTTTCAGATCCTCACCCTGTACATTTCTGGGATATGCAAACAATATTAAAGGATACAAATGTCTAGATAGCAAGGGTAGAGTCTTCATTTCAAGACATGTTGTCTTCAATGAAGACGTATTTCCATTCAGTGAAAAGGAAATAAAGACAACTCAGAAGATTTATAACTAAAAAATTTCTATACCTCCTTTACCACATGAAATGTATGTAGAGGATCAAATTAATGACACTGGACCACAACACACTGTATCCAATGATGGGTCAAGTCATGAGCCAGACAGAATGTCCATGAGTCCTTGTCATGCAACTCATCAAGATACTATTTATCAATCTGTTGAACAACAAAGAAGTGATCACACTACAACAAAAACTACTATTAATTGCACTACAAAAGCGGAATAAATAGCGTTTGAATGGTACTTGCTGTCGTTGGTTATTTATGTTCAAAAACATAGCGTGGTACTCGCTGTCGTCTGGTAATAACATACGCACCGCATCTAAATAAAACTAAAATTGAAAAGTTAAAGCGGGTTAATATTTTCCATTCCCTCCTACTTTCTTATCCCAGTACCTACTGTCTTGAACATTCGAAACCCCTCTTTCGTCCTCATCCTTCCTTTCGAAACCCTAACTTGCTCTTTTCTTCGTCAATGCAACCTTCGGATCTGCCATCTCGCTTGAAGTTTCTATGGCCAGTAGGGTTGCAAGTAAGTTTCTTCTGTTTCTCAATTTTGCTCGATTTTGTTCAACTTCTCTCCGAAAACCTTAAGTTGCTCGAGTTTATCTACAAATTCTTACTTGTGTATGTGGTTAATTCTTGATTTTTGTTAAAAGCTTTTCCGTCTTTTCGAATTCGTGAACTTTTAATTCAGTTCCTACATACATTTACTGTGCAACTTTAATTCAGTTTGACTATAAGTTTGCTCAAACTCAAATGTCTAACCCTAAATTTATATGCTCAAATGAAGTTGGGGTTCACTTCAAAATTTAATAAGAGAAGATAACAGGTCAAATTAGCATACTATTGTTTTTGAAACTAAACTTCACTTCAATGTTATTACTGGTATACTCAAGTTTTTTTTAACTACTATTTTTTTTACATACAACACATAACAAGTGTTGTTTACTTCACTTCACCTGGTATTCCATTACAAAAAGCGCTATAACGATTGATGCCATAATAATATACATTTCAGTATGCATTTAGCATAGTAAAAGAAAGTACAACAACGGATGCTATATTTCTTGAAAAAAAAATCTTCATAGCTTTGGTATCTTATGAAACATGAACTTGGCTGACTTGTATAAGCATGCAGGCGAAGCACTTAAGATGGATGATGGTCATCTTGCATTTCTAAAGTTTATTTTATACAGTAAAAATTGATGTTAGATAATTAACCACTGTCTTTTTTCTTTCTGCAAGTAGTCATAAAGAAGCCATGAATTCATAAACTATGAGAAAACTCCTTGTACATAGTGAACTTATCATCGGTACCATCATACAATTTTAGCTTTAAATGGGTTTTACATTAAGAATCTATGGGATATGGGCTCTCTATATAACAGTGTTACATAACATAAAATTATTATTATATTCAGGCATATGGCCGTGAACTATTAGAAGCTCGTGAATTTTGCGTGAAATGCAGAACGGGAAAAGATGCAGAACTTACTCAGGTTTCAAGTATATATTGAATATGGCCCATCACACTCATTTGTCATTTTTGCTGAAACTTCATCTTTGGCGTAATGATACTGTATCTTGATCATTATTTCAGGCTTGGGATTTATATTAGCACGTGCTCAGGCGAATATATAAACAACTTCCAAATATCACTGCTTTGAACTTGCAGGCAAGATTAAAGGATTTATTTGAAGTCTAATGCTATCCTATTTCGCTCATTTGAATCATTCTGATGTACTTCTTAATGGCATGGTTACAGTCTGTTTCACCTAATTTGCTCAATTGCTAAAACTTAGAGCCTGCTATTCTAGGAACTCATCGTGTAGGTAACCCACTCTGTTTCAAACTTCCAGTATCTATTTTATTTGGTTTGATTTGTACACTTAACTCAATCTGTATATAGTTTTGGTTAATGGAAGTTAGTCTGTTTTGTAAAATATAAGGGAAACAATTTAAATCCCATTTCAATCTACGCTTCTCATTTCGATTGATTCTCAAATTCTAAGTCAAAACTTTTAGAGAATAATTTAAACCCGTAGAAAATCATAATCAGTCTGTATTGGAAGACAACACTTCTGACATCTATGACTGTCAAGAGTTACCAGGAAATGTACCAAACACAAAACTATCCCCTCAAAATATATCACCCTATGGTCATTTAACGTTGCTCACTTCACGTCCTGAATGCTGTAAAACCCAGCTTAAACTCAACTAACGCAACCTGCATATACAGGGATTTGGACATTAACGAGGTCTGTGAGTTACTCAAGAGGTAATCAGCCAATGCTCCATGAATAACCCTCATATAGAACAGTTGCTCACATTCCCTAACATGCTTTTCTACTTTGGTTGTTCCACAGCTTCCGTAAAAGAAAACTACCGGCATTCACCGAAGAGGAGGTGTAGTTTGAAGGCCAATCGCCCGTTCTCATTGGAAAAAATATCTCCAAAATAATCGACTCAAATCTGGCATTGGAATATGAGGTAACCTATATACCATACAAGTACACGTTTGACACTCTTATCTTTTTTGCCTTCAACGTCCCTTAGCTATTGAAATTTTTTGTCAGCAAGGGAAATATTTAATGTAATTTTCATTAAATTTGAAGTACATTCCATGAAACAATTTATTACTGCCTCATCCAAATCGTAGATTGTCCACTTTCAGCCATTATTTTACGATTTACTGCCTTTTAGTATATAAATCTCTCAACAAGCAAGTTGATTTCTTCAATTCCGCGACCTAATCGGTTTGTTACAAGTAATTTTAGTACAATTACTTATTTGTTGTTTTATAGCTTAAAATTCTCTGCCCGTTGAATTTGCTTGTGGTTAAATTTTGAAAAAAACTTTCTAACTCTTTATTGTACTACATGGAAGATACCGAGTCTTATTTAGTTAAAGTCATCTTGCTTTCTAAAGGACCTACTTTTCCGTTGCATGCTAATATTTGATAACCTTCTCAGTTTATAGACAGTTGCAATTAAATGACAGCCTTAATTCAAATAATCGTGTTTTTTGGGATAAATATTTTTTTAAATCTATGCCTGTGCTTATCCTTATACTACATGGAAGTCTACAAGTTACTATTCTATTAAGTAATA
Organism: Allium fistulosum; assembly: GCA_030737815.1. Lineage (NCBI taxonomy): Eukaryota > Viridiplantae > Streptophyta > Magnoliopsida > Asparagales > Amaryllidaceae > Allium > Allium fistulosum. The sequence goes on from CM060906.1 coordinate 741,261,133, forward strand.
TGTCTGATTATTTAAAGATAAATTACTGTTATATAAAATTTATCCATTAAATTAATTTTTCCTTTCATAGGCATTGCATTAATTTATATTTTCAGCATGATTGGTACAATTTATCATGTTTTATTTTGAATACTTTTTTTACTCATCCATATGCTCAACATAGCCTTAGATAAAGATCTAAGATTATTTTTCTTCGCAGTAATTTAGTTGATGATTTAGAGAGAACTTACTTTCATAATTTATATCATTGTTATTCTATTCATTTACTAAATAATTGACCTATGTCTTTTTTGGTCATTTTTCACTGTAATACTGATCTTATTATTAAGTCATCTATGTCTCTAAGGTTATTTAGGTTTACCATTGAGAAAATCATACTAATTCTAAAAGAAGCTATAGTGGTATGAATAAAAAAAGATTGATATATCATTGATAATAGGTTGGTCCTTAAAATAAAATCAAACCAAATAGCACCTTAACCAAACAAATCATCCAATAGTAGTAAATATGATAAGTATGTTGCAAAATCATGCTCATATAATCCTAGAAAAACAAACCAATGTCATTTTTACCAAATATGTAGATTGGATGGATTATACAATCATTTCATGTTTTGACAAAATAAATTTTTTAACAGTACCTATATTATTCATAGTTCTGTCATCAAATTCATATAAAGCGATATAAACTTGTGACAACTGTATAGAAACACAGACAAATAGATACATACATCATGCATGCATGCATAAGTACATTACATATACACACACATTATTTACCTTAATTGAATAAAGATTTGACCAAAAATAGTTAATGTAATAACAATCCATATAGTTTACTTTCTGTTAAAAGTATTATGCATTAAACTTTTGCACATATGATAGCCTAAACTTGCCAAAACTATATTTTGTCTGACATTTTATCCCCAAAGCATACAATTTATTGTACCTACGCACATAATGCGATTGCTATAACTTTTACACTTTTGTAGCAAAGGATCTTTGCATTTCAAGGAAGAATCACTGGCTTTAATATAGCACTGGATGGGAATACCTTTCTTGCAACATTTGCAAGTCAGCTGTTGGCTAATCTGGTTCCAAAAATTACTGCCAGAAATGTAAAGCAGATTCAGAGTTTCCTTTTCGTAGGTAACACAACTACATATCCATACATTATCTTCTAATTTTATACTAAACGGATCAACCACTCTCAACTTCATGTACACACGCAGGTACCCTCTGAAATTGATGGTCAATGATGGTAGCTCTTCTACAGCTATTGTTCTATTCGACAAAGTGGCTGAATACCTCATAAAACACATAACCGAGTCTCTGTCCCGTGTGCGGGTCACCGAGGTACGCAAGATACATCCTCCCTTCACTACACAAACAAACGTCTGTCCATATAAGAACCACCTAACAGATTACAATACGTGCAGGTTGAAGGCATGAAGCAGGTTGCCAGTATTTTGCAACAATTCATTTGTACCACCGAGATTTTTCATGCTAAGCTTGACAAATTCATGGCGAGGAGTAGACAGCGAAAGCTTATTGCAACAAAGATTCCTACACGGGCTGATGAGGGCGGCTCAAAATCAACTGATGCATCCACTGCTAAGGTACAACTAAAATTGCTATCAAACTATCATGTAAAAGCATACCAGTTTACTTCCTTTTTCAGCATCTACAATGTGCAAGTTTTTATCCCAGTTCAGACATATATAGGTTTCTATCTTAGACATAAATTCAACAAATAATAGAAAGTACAACATGTAGATTTCAAGTGGAGCAACCTTAAAGCGCACCCAGTAAAGGTTATGCAAGGAAGAAAAATCATACGATCAACAACTAAAATGCTTTGCTCTGTCCTTATTTTACTTTATCTATGTGAACTATTATCATCAAGTACTGTCTTGGTTTCTGGTTTGTGTCTAACAATGAATTGCATATTCATGTCAATTACATTCTGCTTGCTATGTTATGATTTTATATACTTTTTCTTTGTCATTGCACTGTGCGTAAGCAAATTACCATTACGTTGTAGCATCAAGGTTAAATTTATTGAAAAAGAGTTGGGTTATGATATCCAACTGCCGCACTCACAATTTCACATCCATAATTCCTACCGGATATATATGCTCCAACTAATACATAAATGTCAATTCTGCTTTACCTGAATGATAATAGGTTCATGTAGCACAAATAATAACAAAATGGCCTGACACGTAATAAATGCCATGTTTACCTGTTTTTTTACGATTTACACGACTACTTGGAAACCGAAAAATTTTCAGTACCAATGCTTCAGCTACCAGGGCATTCTCCAATCTTAATTGGGCATACCTGGGGCTATGAACTACATCTACAGATATACATGAATTTTTATGTCTTTGTACACACACATAAGTGCATTTATGAATATGCATCTACACACTTACTCACATACACAAATAGACAAAAACAAAAACACACGCCCACATGCAACACACACACATGTGTGTGTATATACATATATACATATACATACATACATACTTATATGTATGTATGTATGTATGCATGCATGCATGTACATACAGAAATGTTTCCACTGTGCCAAACAGGTACCTATTACCCATTTTAATAACCTACATCGCTAACTGCTGCTGCTACCATCTGGACATAATAGGTGTACATCCATAAAATGAAATAGTAAAAAAAGTGTTAAATATCATGGGACTGCAATTCCATTTTGGAAATAGTATCGATAAGCCTTGTATTGGGCAAAAATATTTATATCACGTTTTGTCTTTACTAAAACTCTGTTAGGTGTATTGGACATAATAGGTGTCTTTACAAAACGTGTTTGTTCTAGAGTACTCAAAGGTAATGTTGTACTTCAAAATTTTATATAGAAACATAGCACAACAATGCTTAAATGAGTTCCACTTGATTATCTACAGATGAACTAATATTGTTTCTATGTAATTAAAAGAGAGCGTGCACTACGATGACACTTAACATATCTACACCCCTTGTAACAATACTAGAAAAATAACCTGTTATGTAAATTGGATTTAATTTTTTGATACTAATTACTTTCATTTCTATGAGATATTGCAAGAATTCAGTTTAACTCGCAAGGTTACATTCAACTTGAAGTAAATACTAATCTTGTATAAATTTTAAAACACTCCATAGAAATTCACCCAAGAGATCAAACAACCATTGATTTGTTCAATGTCTTAGACTTGAGACTAAAGTATACGTAATTAATATATATATATATATATATATATACATACATACACACACACATGGAAACCCTTAAATCCTTTGCAACCGTTAGATATGAAGCAGCAAGGTTCTCAAAAATAGAATTTAAATTATAAATCGTAATGTTCAAACATCAAAATTGATATGGGATTGAAATTGTAAATCGTAAATTCAAAAATTCATATTATAAGGTTTGTACATAATTTGAAATCGATCTTGATGTTTGACTTGAGAATGTAGATACACTACTCTGTCCTAATTAACTATTAAGCCTGTGACATCTGTACTGCTTTTCAATGCAATTCATAACTTCGATCTCGAACATATTGATGTCGACACTGCGTTGCAACTTGCTAGGGATTTCATCTATCTATTTCTATCCAACACTTTTTTAGGAGCTTTTGTAAGTTTTGAATGTTCATATTCTCCCTTTCCTTGTGGATCTCATAATATTTAACTATGATTTTGAAATATCATATGCGGACTGGATTGCTCAGTGCATACATCATCAAAAGGTTATATTTTGCCAGGTTTGTTTGATCAATTTCTCTAATGAAGGAAAATAGAGACTTGCTAGTCATAAACTAATACCCATGAATTTAGTGTTATTTGATGTTTGGTATTTGATGTTCCAGGCACTCTACTGATCGTGAAGTTGCACTCATGATGCTTATGGAAAACCTATCATACATGCTGGCTGAAGGGTTTTCTTTCTTTTTTCCAATAACGTTAATATTTTAATTTTACAATATTCCGATGATATTAGATGCAAACTTGCTTTCTAGATATTGTGTATTTGTCTAATTTTGTATGCAGTTGGTTTATAAATTTTATCTCTCTTTACGGGTTTATGTAAACTTTGTTCATGGATATTGTGTTCAACTTATTTTATGGAAGTGATTAATAGTTATGCTTTTATTTTACAATTTTTAGTTTGATTTGTTTATGTTATGTACATTAACTGATTAAAATATAATTAAATGTAGTTTATATTAATGATATGTGTGAATATTGCAATGGCACAACATTGCTGTCAATTCTTTGAAAAAAAATGCATATCCCTACGACAGCGTTTATACATTGCTGTCAATTCATTGGAAAAAAATGCATATCCCTACGACAGCGTTTATACATTGCTGTCAATTCATTGGGAAAAAAATGCATATCCCTACGACAGCGTTTATACCTTGCAGTAGAAAACTATTAACAGCGTTTATACCTTGCAGTAGAAAAATTATTAACAGCGTTTAAAAAACGCTGTAGAAAGTGGGTTTTTGACAGCGTTTATATTTTGCAGTTAAAAATTTAGGGTCAACGACCGCATGTCGTTATACAGCGTTTTTAAAAACGCTGTGAAAACTTTTAACAGCGTTTTTCAAACGCTGTGAAAAGTCTTTTTTGTTGTAGTGTCAAATGCAGACATCTAGTTCACAAACTGAATCTGAGGAAGTATCAGATCATCGTCAATCTCCTGTTCCTGCAACAACTGGTCATCATATGATCACTAGAGCAAAAAGTGGAATCTTTAAACCAAAATTATATAATGCTAGTCTTGACACCGAAGAACCATGTACCTATCAACAAGCTATAGAAAGTGAAAAGTGGAAAGAAGCTATGGATGAAGAATATGCAGCACTCATGAAAAACAAAACATGGAGCCTTATCACTATACCAAGTCATAAAAATGTCATTGGATGTAAATGGACTTATAGACTGAAAAGAAATGTAGATGGGTATATAAAAAAGTATAAAGCCAGACTTGTAGCAAAAGGCTACTCACAACAACAGGGTTTTGATTTCAATGAAACTTTCTCACCAGTTGTCAAACCAACATCTATCAGAATCATTCTTACAATAGCTTTATTTAAAAACTAGAAGATAAAGCAACTGGATGTCAACAATGCATTTCGAAATGAAATACTTTAAGAGGATGTGTACATGGAGCAACCTGAGGGTTATAGACAAAATGGAAGCAAACTGGTCTGCAAACTCAATAAGGCTATATATGGACTCAAACAAGCACCAAGAGTGTGGTTTGAGAAATTAAAAGCAACTTTGATTAAACTTGGTTTCAATCATACAAAATCTGATAACTCTTTATTTACAAATTTTGCTAAAAATACTATTGTATATGTACTGATCTATGTTGATGATTTTATTGTTACAGGAAATAATGAAAGTGAAATTAGCAATCTCATTCAGCAACTAAACAAAGAGTTCTCAATTAAGGATCTTGGTGGTTTACACTATTTCTTAGGAATTGAAGTCAAAAGACTATCCAATTCTGCCATACAATTAAGCCAATGGAAATACATATCCGAAATACTACTCAAAACAAAGATGGATCGGGCAAACAGTCTACCTACTCCAATGACAACTAACTTGCATTTATCAAAAAACAGAGGAGAACCATTTACTCATGCAAAACACTACAGGAGTACTATTGGAGAACTACAATATGTAACAATTACAAGGTCAGAAATTGCTTATAGTATGAATAAAGTTAGCCAATTTATGAAAAATCCTTTAGATGAGCACTGGAAGGCAATGAAAAGGATTCTCAAATACATAAAAGGTATAGTAAATCATGGGTTAACATTAAGAAACTGCACTAATATAAACTTGTTTGGTTTTGCAGATGCTGATTGGGCCACTGACCCAAATGATCGGAGATCAACATCTGGTTACTGCATTTATATTGGCAAAAATCCTATATCATGGTGTTCAAAGAAGCAGACTACCATATCAAGGTCTAGTACAGAGGCAGAATATAGGAGTGTGGCCAACACTACAGCAGAACTACTATGGATCAAATCTTTGTTAAATGAACTAAGGATCAACATCACAAACAAGGCTACAATATGGTGCGATAACCTAAGCACTGTTTCTCTTACTGCTAACCCAATTCTACATGCCAGAACCAAGCATATAGAACTGGATTTGTACTTTGTTAGAGAGAAAGTGCTACAGGGAATCATCGAAATCAATCACTTATCGAGCACTTACCAAAGGGCAGATATACTCAACAAAGCTCTCTCTGCTAAGAACTTCCTGCATCTGAAGTAGGAGCTGAATGTTGAAGACTACAGCAGTCAACAGTCAAACCCTAGATCTGAAATTAATCTCAGATCTAGGATCAGTTCCAACATCAATGGCTTACAATCACTGGTAAATCCAGAAAACATTGGCAAAGTCGAAGCTTCCAGCAGTCAATCTTATCAAAACCCTAAACTTGAAAGCAGTTTTCAAGTTTAGGATCAGATCTGACTTTAATTGTTGTTGTGCTACTGATACTTGTTACTCTAAGCCATCGCTACAAGCCTTGAAGATCAAATCAGCCTTAAATCCAACTTTTCATGAAACCCTAATCTGATTTCGTTCATCGCCGCACAAGCTACGCTCGGCAAACTAAAGACTTGAACATCACTCTGAAGATTTGTGAAGAATTTCTGAAGATTTTGAAAAGATTTGAGGAAGACATGAAAATCGTTACAGAAGACATGAAAATCGCCGTTCGTATTGAGGGGAAGTATCAGAAATATTGAAGAAAATGGATAGCCACACATCATATTAGGGATTTGTATTATAGTGGATAGCGGGCTGTATATAATATAAGCCCATATACCCGCATCTGTTTACTTTCAAAGCCTGTATAAATACTGTAGCAACCGAGAGTATCAAATCATATCACTTGTATCATTGAATATCAATACAAAATATTTCATCTTTTTCATATTTTCTCTCAAATTCAAATAGACCCTTTGACCACCATACCTATATGGGTAAGACTACCTGGATTGAATTTTACTTATTGGAATTCTTCTAAATCAATGAGTAAAATTGAAAGTGTTATTGGTAAGCCAACCAGTTTGGATGAGCACACAAAAAATCGAAAAAGGTTGGCTTATGCGAGAGTACTCACTGAAGTAATAGCCGACTATGAATTTTGATGGTGAGGTTCAAATTCAAAATCCTAAAGAAGAGCCTATTCAGAAAGTGCAATAGGAGTTTAAACCACCACCTTGTGAAATCTGCATATGTTTTGGACACTATTGATCAATGCCCCATCAATTTGAACGCAAGTGGATTCCTAAAGACAAAGAAGATAAACAAGAGACATCCAAGGTGTATATTCCAATTGTTATCACAAAAGAAGAAGGAGATATACACGTTAGTGATACTGACAAAGACGCAAAGGAGATAGTGGATGTAATCAGCAATAATAGACAACATTGTTGATGACCAAGCAACTAATAATAACAATTTCGAGCTACAAAAATCAAAATTTAAATGTGAATGAAGATAATGCACATGATAATTATGCAGCAGATGAAATAGCAAACCCAATCACAAATTCATAAAGGCCCAATCACAGAAATACTCAATAGAATAATGGCTCAGAGGAGCAAAGTCTGAAGTTCAATTATACAAATAATGATATTAGGAATTCAAAAGTAGTAAAGGATCACTCTCATAAGTCAATTCAGACAGAAATTGAAGCGTTCTCAAATAGCAGTTGCGACATGTCAGATCATCAAGTTCAAAGCAAAGCCTTGCCAGCGTCTTTGGCTGCTTACTCAGGGACAACCTTCTCTTTGAATCTCTCAAAGAACCAACTTTGTGTTAGGTGTGGTTCACATTGTAAATGGAGTGGGTGCGTGGATTGAACGGATTAAAGTCCCACATCGCAGGATATATGGAATAATCGTGGTATATATATTTGTGATTGGTGGCACGTAACATTGGGGATTCTTTTTGTTACAACGTGTTGTCAAGACCAGATTATATGCCCGATGGGAGGCGATGGAGGGATGTTTAATCGGGACGCTGGCATAGGAGACTTCGACCGCTGATGCCGTCTAGACACGGTGAAGCGAACGCGTATGGATCGCGGAATGTCAAAACTCAACACTTTGGACAGTACCATTTCATCACATAACACCTTTGTCAGTATTAATACTTCAAATGTAGCCAATACCGAGTCTAACCTTTTCTCTAATCTGCAAGTCTTTGATCAGTTAGATAAGGCAGAGGAAATAGTGAGTGAGCATACAACCGAAAGTACACTGAATAATGAGGCCCAAATTCTACCTCCTCCCCTATCATCCATACCACTTTCCAAAAAGAATGAAGAATGGGATGCCATTATGGAGAAAAAAGAGTAAGAAAGCTATGATAAAAATAAGGGAATAAGAAGCTGGAAAATTCAAAAATTTCAAAGAGGCTACTACTTCAGCCGTGAATATAGAAGCTGATTTCTTAATAAGAAATAATTATAAGTTGGAATGTGAGGGGTTTAAATAACCCTAAAAGGCAGTTGGGTGTTGTAAATTTGTTAAATAAATACAATCAATCTGCAGTTACCTTATTAGAGAACAAAGTTAAAGAAAGAAATATCCCAAAAATCACCCATGTAACATTTGGAAATGGTACAATAATTTAGCTTCATGCCACAAATGTAGAATTGCAATAATGGTTAACTCAGAAGTATGGCATAGTCATGAGATTTCCTAAAGTGCACAACATGTGACCTTAATTTTAGTGGAAATTATGTTGAAGGGCTTCTATTTTCAGGGTAATAAGTTTTAAGGACAACACTTCGAAATAACTAGTTTTAAGGACAATTTACAGGATAATAATAAATTCATTTATCTTTTTAAGTTATACAGGAAAATGATAAATCTTTTTATCATTATTTCTGTATAACTGAAAATGATAAATTCTTTTATCTTTTTCCTGTAAAATGTCCTTAAAACTAATTTTTTAGAAATAGTGTCCTTAAAAACTTATTACCTGCACAAATAAGCCCTTGAAGTGAAAATCCCCTTAATTTTAAGTAACAAAGATGATGCCCAAATTGCTTGCACTTTTATTTGTGCTTTCAATCTTAAATCTGATAGAAAAACACTATGGAATCAGTTAAAAGTGGAATCAAATACCTTAAACATCCCATGGTGTATTACTGGTGATTTTAATTGTGTAAGATTGATATCTGAAAAGCCAGGAGGCAATATATTAAGTCCGATACAAATCATGGAACTAAATGTTTATCTATAACACTGGGATTTTTGAACTCAATACTTTGGGCCTAAATCACTCTTGGAGATCTGGCCCAGGTAAGTATGTTGCTACAAAAATTGAAAGCGCCCTCATCAACACTATCTAGCTCAGACTCTGCCAAGTACTCATGCTTATTTTCTTCTCTTGGATACAAGTGATCATAATCCAATTCATTTGTGCTTGAATGATATATTGAATTTTTCATATCCAAAGTCATTCAAGTTTAGAAATCACTGGATTTATGATAAATAGCGAACCTATTCCTAAAAATTCCTCAGAATCAATATAGCATGCCTAACCTTTTGAAAATGCTAAAGGAACTTAAGCATAATATAAGGAAATGAGGTTCAACACATCAATTTTGGAAAATAGCATAAAGGAAAGTAGGGGGAAATGCAGTAGGCTAATGCAAATATATGACAGAGATCACACAATAGATAACACAAACGAATATTTTAAAGCTGAAAAAGAACTGGAATTGCAATTGAGGAAATTAGATGTGGATTTTGGAACAAAAAGTTAAATGCAATTGGCTTAAATATGGTGATGAAAATAGCAAGTTCTTCCATGCTAAATTAAACATGAGAATGCAGAAGTAGCTTGCAACAACTTTTTACTGAAGATGGTACAGGTGTTAAGACTATTGAAGAGGTTGCTGATGAAGCTGTATTATATTTCTCAAACCTTTTCAATAAAAAAAATCAAACTGAAATTTTCCCACAAATCACAGTCAAGTACAAAGTTTCAAATAATAGGAAACACTATCTTAATGAAAATGTCTCGACTGAGGAAATCAAATATGTCTTTTCGGTACTAGTTATGATTCTACACCAGGTCCAGATGAGTTCAATTCTTACCTTTTTTAAACATCATTGGAAAGATTAAAAGGACAACTAGTTATTGTTATTCAAAATATTTTGAAACTGGTAGAATCATAAAACAATGTAATCATACTATCCTGAATTTAATTCCAAAAGAGAAAAATCTAGTTTCTATAACCCAGTATAGGCCTATTGCCTGTTGCAACATGCTTTATAAAGTTATAGCCAGGTCCAAATGAGTTCAATTCTTATATTTTTTTTAAACATAACGGGGAAGAATTAAAAAGACACATAGCTGTTGTTATTAAAGTATTTTTTAAACTGGTAGAATCATAAAACAATGTAATCATACTATCCTGAATTTAATTCCAAAAAAGAAAAGTTTAGTTTCTATAACCCCGTATAGACCTACTGCCTGTTGCAACATGCTTTATAAATTTATAGCCAAGGTTCTCTCTTATAGATTGAAGTATGTTCTAATGGAACTCATTTCTAATAATCGAACAACTTTTATCCCAGAAAGAAATATTGTAGAGGGAATTATGCTTGCTTATGAAAATATTAGGAATTTCAATCTTAGAGGTAGCAATAAAATGTGTATGAAAGTTGACTTAAAAAAGGCATACGATAGTGTGAACAGAAAATTTGTTATACACAATGCGGGAAATGGACTTTACAGCAAAGTGGCTACAAGTTATTGAAACACTTATTGAATCCCTACCTTTTCTGTCATGATTGAAGGAAGTCATTTTGGATATTTTGGTTCTAACAATGGGTTAAGGCAGGGAGATCCTTTATCTCTCAACCTTTTCACCATTATAATGGAATATTTCATCATTCTTATCGATTTGAAAGAACATTCAAATAAAATTCAGCCAACAATAAAAAATAATCCTTTTATTACCCACATGATCTATGCAAATGACTCATTGATTTTTATTCAAGCTACTGCTAATGGTGCAAATGCTTTTAACTCTATTTTTAGAAATTGGAATACTACATAAGATTACAGCTCAATAATGAAAAAAATTAGGTTTCTTTAATAGACATTGCAGTAATAAACAGGAAATGCTGAATATTTTAAAATTGAAGGAAGGTAACCTTCCAATCAACTACCTGGGTATCCCCCTTTTAGTTACACATATCAGGAGAAATAATTTCAATATATTAATTAATAAGATTTTGAAAAAAAAATTGAAGGATGAGAAAGCAAACTTCTAAGCATGGCAGGAAAATCGGTTCTTATAAAATTAGTCATTTATCCCACATACTACACCAAATTAGCCATTTTGTAACACTTATGTTTTATAATTGCCACGGTTATTTTCATTACAAATTAGTAGCGGTTATATCGGTCAATAAAATGTTGCAGTGGTTATTAGTGTGAGGAAATTTAGTGCATATGTAAATTACAGAAACAATTGATGACAACGTTGTAATTTTGTTTTCACCTTCATTCCATGGTTTCTAACACTTCGTTCTCTTCTCGACAGGTAGGGTTTTCAGTCCCAATCAACTTATGAATTTTCTTTTCGAATTCGAATCCACTCATCTCCTAAAATCCATGGATTTTTAATTTCAAGTTAAATTGATATTAGTTGAATATTAAGCATCTTTTAAATTTCAGGCCTCAATCAAGATCGATTGATTTATCAAAAAATTTGTACGCAAATTGTAAACTCGATGTTCCACTTGATAATTTCGCATTAAACTGTAATTTATATTTTTTTTTACTTTCTTTTTGTTAGAGAATCACATATTATCACAAAACCAATTGGCTTTCTTGACGTAGAAGAAGAAAATGGGTATCGATCTCATTACCGATGGCAAGAGCAAGAAGACGAAGCGCACAACGACAAAATCTGACGATATATACCTAAAGCTGCTAATCAAGATTTATAAGTTTTTAGTGAGAAGGACTGGAAATAAGTTTAATGCGGTTATTTTGAAGAGGCTTCTTATGAGTAGGACTAATCGTCCTCCCCTTTCTATGAGAAGATTGGTTACTTTCATGAAAGGAATGGAGAATAGTATTGGTGTGCTAGTTGGAACTGTTACTGATGATAACAGAGTTTATGAAAATCCATGCAATAAAAGTGGCAGCTTTGAGATTTACTGAGACCGCAAGAGCAAGGATTTTGAAAGCTGGTGGAGAGTGTTTAACTCTTGATCAGCTAGCCCTTCGTGCTCCACTTGGACAGAACACGGTTCTATTAAGAGTCTCAAATAATATAAGGGAAGCAGTGAAGCACTTTAGACCAGCACCAGATGTTCCTCACAGTCGCACTAAGCCTTACGTGCGAACCAAGGGTAGGAAGTTTGAAAAGGAAAGAGGAAGAAGAAATAGTAGAGGTTACAGAAACTGAGGAACTACAACAGTCTATGTTATTTAGGTTGTTTTGCGCAAAGTTCAAATCATATCATTTTCATTTTAGGTTGTAGACATTGAGTTTTGTTATCTTATTTTTAATTGAATTCTTCCATAAACCTCTGAGTTAAAAAAGCCAATTGGTTTTGTGATAACATGTAACACTTTTACTTGATTTATTTATGACCAGTACAACTTGGTGATTGAACCGATGTTTATGTTCATTTTGATTTTTTTTCTAATTTTCGAGGAAGATTAATTATTTATATTGTTTTAACTTTAATTTGACACAATGTAATTTCAAACTAAACCTAATTTTCTAACTGATTTTTTAATTGAAGAGTAAGCTACTTAGTTAATTGAATGTTACTATGATTAATCTAATTGATCATACTGATTACGCTGTTGTTTTTGCTTGACTGGCGTTTACTAATTGATTATACCAATCATGTTGCTGATTATGCTACTGATTCTTAGTATTGATGTTAATTACGAATGTTATGTTTTTCATAATTGTTTTGTTATGTTTGTGCAAAAAAAAGCATTCTCAGTATTAAACTTTAGGGGAAATTTTTTTAAGGACAAATTATAATAAATATTTGTCCAGAAGGACATGCGCATATTACTTTTATCGCAAGGACAAAGCCCAAAGTCCAGAAAGAATTTCAAACAAAACGAATAATTCTGTCCATCTTCTTCCTCCTTCCTTACACTCCAACAATCGGTAATTTTGCTCGAAACAAAATATTCACGTTAATTTTGCTCGACAGTAAAAAATGGCATCGCAAACAAGAAATAAACCTCACAAATCGACTGTAGATGAAGAACAACCACAATAATCGAAAGCCGAAGAAAACCTAACTAAGTCGACAGCGAATCAACAAAACGAAAATCGAAATGTCGACGAAGCTGATGTTCAAAATGAAAATGCAGAGGTAGAAGAGGAAAACCTTCCTTTAGCACAAACGATAGCGTCGGCACTAAAGAGAAAAAGCAACAAATTAAGGCTTAAAAAACCTACAGCAACAGAAGAACAAAACCAAAATAGAGAAAAAAGGACAAATAGAAGAGAAGAAAAAATGACAGCAAGAACATGCAAACGATAGATAAGTGAAAGTATATCAAAGAAGGTAACTGTTAAATATAAAATCAAACACAACAAAATTAGTATAGTTTTGTTATAGCAACATTGAAATACTAATAATTTCATTTTGTTAAATCTCAGCAAAAAGAAGATAAAGAAGCTGCGGATCAAGAACTGGAAGAAGAACAACTCAACTCGGTAAAGTATAAAACATCATAACTTTATACCATAATGTATATTTCAAAAATACTACCTGTAAATTATTTGGTAAAAGAAAAGGCTGATAGGTATAACAAACTGATACCCAATTAGTAGTATAATAGTCATTATAATTAAGCATAAATTGTTTGATAAAACAATAGTCAGTGAAATTTATTTCAAATATGATACAAACAAACAAATGATACCTACTAACAAAAACTGATACCTAATTACCAAAAAATAATACCTAGTTATATAAAAATGATACCTACTTGATACCAGATTACTGAAAACTGATACCTAATTAGTACCAACTGATACCTAGTAACAAGTAATAATAGTGTTTATCAGTAAGCATAAATTGTTTGATAAAATAATAGTCAGTATAATTTAGTTGAAATATGAAACAGACAAAAAACTGATACCTATTTACAAAACTGATACCTATTTACAGAAAACTGATACCTAGTTACAAAAAACTGATACCTACTTGAAAAAATGACACCTGATTAGAGAAAACTGATACCTACTTTGTACCAACTGATACTTAGGTAATGTAAAACTGATACTTAGTTACTTCAAACTTGAAATTGTTATATATTTGACAGAAGATATTTCACTACAACAAATACCCGAATCTATTGTTTGTTTTAAACATAATTTATTTGACAAATAACTTACTGTCTTTATTTTGAACAAATAGGATGATGATGATTTTGTTGATGCTCATCCAAAATACATGAAAGAAAGATCAGAAACAAAACAGCAATCTGCAGATAAAATGCAAGAAACAGCTTACAGATGTGGACTGCAGGCAATATTCAAAACAGTTAAAATGATAAAACAAAAAAATGCTCTATCAAATAAGCAAATGGATATAATGAAGAGCACTCCTTTCTACAACTTCTTCAGAGTTTTCTATGAAGAGAAAATTGTAATGAAAGAATGCAAAAAGCATCAACACAATTTGGATGCTTTATACAAATGCTACTCAATTGTCGAAGATGCTTTCTTATTTTCCACAGAAAGAATGAAAGTTACAGCAATGGATATAAGTTTGTTATTTGGCCTACCACTAAAAGGAATTAACATTGAGCCGACTCAAAAAATGACAAACAAAACAATTCCAGTGCACTGTAAAGAATTTGCAAACAGAAACTTTGGCAACAGCACTTATATAACAAGAAACGTAGTGGAAAAAAGAATAAAGCAAGAAGTTGCAAAAAAGAAAAAGGAGTACGAAGAAGACTTGCCAATGTTAATAGTAATTGAAATACTATTAACATTTTTCTTCCCAAACAACCAACAAAAATTAAGATGGGGACTTCTGCCATACTTAATTAATGTAGAGACAATGCAATTAGTTTCTTGGCCACTGACGATAGAAAAGAATTTCAATAAATTTGTTAAGAAGTTCATTCATAATCCAAGAAATATGTTGGGATGCTCCATGCTTCCACTGGTAAGATTTCTTATTCAAAAATTTATTAGTTAATTTTTTTAACAAACATATCTAATAAATTCTTTTAATATTAACAGTATTGCATTTGTGAGAAACTGGATCTCATTCAACAAAGGCAATATTATACTCCAGCCTTACCAAGATTTGCAAAATGGGATTTAAGGAAACTCAAAGACAAAGCAGTCAAAGCAGTTTTTGATAGCGTGAAAGAGGGTGATGTAAGTAAAAATTCCATTTCATTTTTTTGTTAATCAATATGCTTTAACTATTATGCAGAATAAAGTTTTATTGTCGATGATTTATCTTATACCATAAAACTGATACTACAGTGATCAAAAAATGATACCATATCAAAACATAGTAAATAGTATCAATAACAAAAAATAAAATGAAAAAAACTGATACCATATGTTTAATTGCTTGAAACAAATACTAAAAGTATCATAAACTGAGACAAAAATGCAAAAACTGATAACAAATGAGTACATGCTTGAAACTAAATGTGGATGTATTCAAAACTGATACTAGAATGCAAAAACTGATACCTTATAATTTCACAATTTACGCTGATGCTACAGTCCAATACCTGATACCATAGTTCTACATATTAGAAACCGATACTATTGTATAAGAAACTGATACTAATATGATTATAAACTGATACTTATAGTATAAGAAATTGATACTAATATGATTGAACCTGATATTAATAGTATCAGAAAATAAAAATGAATACATATTTATTGTATTGAATACAATTTTTTTTTTCATTATAGTAAAAATTCAATTATCATTGCAAATTGATATCATAGCTTAAAACTGAAACAAATTTTCCAATACCAATTTTATAGGTGAAAGAAATCACAAATCTCAGCCCATATGAAGAAAGTCTGCTTCAAACAGAGACTGTTCAACACAAATTCCCCAAAATTCAAAAAGAAAAGCATGGAAAGAAAAGAAAGTTTGAAGAAACCACATAAACTGCACAGTCATTTGAGGAAGACGTAAGCATCAGGATCTTCCAAATGCATATAAAAGATTTGGAAGAAGAAACAAAGAAAACAAAAAAAGAATTAGAAGTGGAAAAAAAGAAAAGAATTAAAGCAGAGCAAGAAGTTTTCAGGTTGAAACAAGAGTTGAAAGAAATAAAGTTAAAACTGAAAGATAATGAAGAGAAAACATCACAGGCTGAAGACAACACCAACAAAGTTGAAGATGTTTTGAATGACAGCGAAGAAAATGGTGAAAATAAAAAGGAAAGTTTCAACCTACAAAGCAACATTTTACAAACTGAACTAGATACAGATACTTTTGTACAAATGGAAAAAGAAAAAAATGAAGAAATAGCTGAAGAGAGTGTACAAAAAACAGCAGATAAAACAGAAGAAATGAACAAACAAATGCCAATCGAAATAGAAAGTGAATTGGCTAAAAAAACAAGCAGTGAAGAAAGACAACGTGACCATGAAGAAAAAAAACAGACTCCAACAAAAGAAGAGATGGAAAAAGAAACCGAAGTGCAGGGAGACAACTCAGAAGATACTCAAACTATTCAACAGGATACAGATGTAAAAAACAAAAGTATACCGTATGTGCTTGACTTTACCCCTCCATCTTTCAAACTTTACGACACACAAGACTTTGAAAGCGAAAAAACTGAAAAAAAAGATGCAGAGGAACATGGGCAAAAAGCTGCCAGAAAAGGGAAACAAAAAGTCATAAAATCAACTGACAAAAAAATCAAAGCAAAACAAAAAGGGACAGCTTCCTATATTCAAAGATTAAAGGCAAGAACAAGAGTGAAAAAACAAAGTGATAGCTTTGAATATGGGATGAAACAAAAGAAAGTTGCAAATAAGCAAAAACAGGAACGTGAAAAAAAAAATGTTGAAAACCAAAGTGAACAAGACAATAATCCAAAGCCACTTGCAGTAATAGAGCCAACACTTTACGAGATGGGACTTGGTCATTGCAAATGTTTGATCTACCTCAACGTTGAGCAACAAAATGTGATCAAAACTTTCTTTTCATTAACAACATCATCACAAAAGTAAGTGTACAAATATGTATATTAATTTTAAATATGAAATTAAGTTTATCTAACATATACAAATTGTTTTTATCAAAATAGTGTAGTAGCATGGGAAGACAATAACACAATCAGAGGAGGTTGTGTCATAACAAAGAATGCACTAAAACATCTACTAGAAGGAGGCGAAACAGACGGGCAGGTACATAATAATTTTTTTCTTTACGTCAACACTGATACCAAAATCCACAACATGCTTAAATTGACCTTATGCTTTATTATTTCTATAATTATCAACATACACAGCAACTACTAAGAGTACTGAAACTATTAACAATTTAAAATTGCTCCACAAATTTTAAATTGTATACAGATCATAGATTGGTACATTTCAAAATGTGGAATAGAAGACCACAACTATGCTTTCACAACTACAATGACGGTAAATAAAACTTTAATATTCAAGTACATAATAATTGCTTCATTTATTATATCATAACTTATTTTCATATAAAACAGAAAGCAATTGTGTGTGATATGAAGAGTGTGAAGAAAAGTCTCATTCTCCCTATGCTAGAATCTATTGTGCACGACAAATTTACTGAAAGTATATATTTTCCTTTGCATTGTGAGAACCACTGGACATTAGTAACTTTAACATACCCAACAATGCAATGGTGCCACTTAGATTCTAACCGCCCTAGAAGATCAAACGAAAGAAACAATTCAAGTTTAAAGGAGGCTATAAAATTGGTATGAGATTTATATTTCTTTTAAAAAAATACTTATCACCGTGAATATGAGCTAAAATTTTAATATATTACCTGTTTTAGAGACATGAAATAGAGGAAATGCTCCAAGAAATCTGGAAAAGCAATGACATAAAAGACATGGCAGTGAAACCAGATGAAATGCATCAAATAAAATGTGCACAGCAGGGAGCAGACACGTAAGTTTTTTCCATTATAAAAAATGTTTTTGCATTATAATTTTCCATACATACTTCTAGACATCATTGTATACCGTTTATATTTAATTGAATTCCATTCGTAATAAAAATATTGAGAATTATTATCCCTCAATACAATAAACTTTAAATACAAATAAACATTTACTACAGGAAAAAAACTGATACCTACATAACAAGAAACTGATACCTACACAAATAAAACTGACACCTACAAAAAATAAACTGATACCTACAGAAATAAGTACATAGTGCACTAGTATAACTGCTAAATATTTTAATTCAAACCATACTGTATTGTTGTACCATTTTTTTCTAAAATTCAAATTTTTGTACTAATTATAAACCTATTAATAAAGCAAATGAAAATTTATACTAATATTTCATCTTGGTTTCAACAGGCTTGACTGTGGAATTTTTGTAATGATATTCATCATTTCGCTGAACAGAAGCAGGATACCGATAAAAATTGAAAAGAAAGATGTATTATCAACAAGAGCAAGAATTGCACATGCAATATTAACAGACGATGAACACTGCTGGAGTCTGTCAAAATACATGTCGAGCCTAGAAGAACATAGAAAAGAAAGGAAATGAGTTCACATTGCATTATTTCACAATTAAATTTGATACCTGTGATGTAATGTTGTTATGTTGAAATGTATAGTTGCGAATTAATGGTGTTCTATTGTAATTTCATACTTATGAAGTAATGTTGTTCTGTAAGCAAAACACTGCTGCTTTTACTTGTAAAAACAATTCTCGTCTCCTGGAATGATATGTTGTGGTGATGTTCTTTTATTTCCTGTTGTTTATATTATAACAAAATTAAATAATGTATGTTCTATCATCCAACTATGGATCCAACATAATATTATCAGTTCTATGATACAACTTTCAGTTGTAAAATGATATTATCAAATTTCATGTAATATTACAATACAAAACAGTAACTGGGCATCACTTCGTATGACTGATAGTATCACTTTTGTCAAAACTTATACTCAACATACTGTATGAAACAACAATTAGTTCAGGTATCAGGTTTTGCAAACACCATATATTATTATAATTATTAAGGACTACTGCTGTAAATTATAGCACATATTATAATACACAAAACTGATTATAAAAACAAACAAAAACTGATAATAAAACCATTTATATCCAATCAATGAAACATTATCTCCAACCAAATTAACTGATACCAAAACTGTAAAAGTGATACCAAAATAAAAAAATGATACCAAAACTTAAAAAAAACTGATGCAGCTATAAACTGATAATATTTGGCACTGTAAAAAATGATACTGTAAAAAAGATACTGTAAAAAAGATACTGATACCAAAACTTCCACAAACAAACAACATAAATCATACTGCAAAAACAAAAAAATGATACTATCATCTATACTAAAAATAGCTGAAATTATAATCAATTCCATAATATGCTATACTAAATACAAAGTAATAACAAAAGGTTCAATTACTACAGACCACTGAAACAAGTCTCACATACACTTATTACTATAAACAAATTAAAAATATAAAATCAAATCATATCCTCTTTGAAGCTTGACAATTCCGTTTATTATGACCAAATTGTTTGCACTCGCCACATCTGTTTTGCTTGTTATGAAAATATGAAAATCCTCCTTTGCGCTTCAATGATGGTCTGCCAGCGCCACGTTTCTTCTTTGGTGGCTTAATAACATCTTGTATGCTACCATCAACAATGGGCCTATCATAATTTGGAATAGGATTTATAGCATTGGCATAAGAACATCGATAAGAATCAACAGTGAAATAATTCTCGACAAAATCATATACAGACAACTTAGACTTGTTCATACACTTTATAGCATAAGCACAAGGAAATCCTGTAATTTTCCACTTGTTGCAACTACAAATGCGCTCCTTCAAATCAACACAATGAGAGTTTGGAGATTTCACTTCAAAAGCAAAATCAGAAGATTTATATACATCCCATCCAAACCCTTCTTCAATCAATTCATCTAATCGTAACTCCATAGAAGGACATAGACTTGTTCTCCACAAACGACATTCTTCTCTTCTTCTAGCCATTTGTTCCATAATCTTAATACGAATACCATCTAAACACAAAGTAATAGGCAATGCTCGTTCATTTAAAATCCAACTGTTAAAACTTTCTGCAACGTTGGAACTATATTCACCATAACGTTTCCCTGGAAAAAATAAATCCACCCACTTATCAAATGGCTTATCCTTTAAAAAATTAACACCAGCAACACCACCAATTTGACAAAACTTAGAATATGCTCCGTCAAATTCATATAGATTTGAAGCTCTAGAACACATTTTGAATAAATCAACAATAGCCACATTTGCATTTTTGGCTTTCACTGTAGAAAGAAGATTTTGTTCCATATGCAAGTAGCAATAACTGTGATAATCTGAAGGAAAAACATCACGAACACCTGAAAGCAAACCTTGGTGGCGATCGGACATAAAAACTAAAGTACGCTCTTCTTGAAGCATTTGTTTTAAATGGTTCAAAAACCATGTCCAGTTATCCACATTTTCAACAGAAACTACACTCATAGCTAAAGGGAAGAAACCTACAAATGCAAAATTAATTAGTTAAAAAAAAATTAAATACAACCATAAATATAAAACAATTCATAAAACTGATACTAACAGTAACAAAACTGATACCTAAAACCTGATATGACCATTATAAAAATATTGATAAGCACAACATTATGCACATTAATCTTCATTCTAAAACAACAAAGAAACAAAAATAATGACATATATTTCGATACAAAGCAAATTCCAATACTACATAACTATAAATGATACCATATATGAACTAATTAGAACTAATACTAATAATATACAAAAACTGATACTAATCTCCTGTTTAGCAGTATGAACATATTATACGAAGTACAAACATACAATTTAATACGATAAAAATTCTGATACTAGAAACTTGCTACTTATAAACTACATTTCTTAAAACTGATACCAACAGAATACAAATTATGATAAAAGAATGTACATTAATAATTATGCCAAGTATTATAATCTCAATATAAACAAATCAAGTTTGAAAACAAACACATACCTTGATCACCATTTTTTGCAGTTGCACCCATCAATACACCAGGACGTCCCTTCAAGTGAGTAGCATCTAAGAAAATCATAGGACGACAAGACTTGAAACCAAGTAAACAAGCGCCAAAGGCAATAACCACCCTTTGAAATTCATTACTACAAGGATCAACATCCATATCAACATAACTATCTGGATTAGATTTCTTCACTGCTTCCAAATACCAACTCAAATCATTATAAGACAAAGCATCATTACCGTGCAACTCCATCAATGCAAGTTGTTTCCCATGATAAGCATAACCGTAAGACAACTGATAATTGTATTCTCTTTTAAAATCAAGTATAATATCCTTAGGCTTTTTACTTGGACAATCGCGGATCTCATCAATAATCATCGATTTAACAAAAGAACTAGATATATGTGGATTATTCACATGTCTAAGACCAGCCCCACAAGAATGACCAGAAACCAAATTTCTCATAAAGAACCTTTTCAATTCTCCAGAATCACATGAAGCATGGACTTTGAAAAGACAACCATTCTTATACGAAGAGCAAACCACAGTGACTCTTGTAGCACAATTCTTTAAAAATACTAATTCATACCCCTTTTGAATTTGATATGCTATCAAAAACTCTCTAAAATGTTCAGCGCCTCTAAAACAAAAACCAACAAAATTGGAAATGCTTAATGTCGACCCTCTCCTCAACATATCTTTTAAATAACTTTTACCATTAACAACATTTGAACAGACAGATACAATAGAAGATGAAGAAGCAGGAACATAGGATGAAATTGAAATACAAGCACCATCAACAACTTCCAATTCACAACCCTTAACCTTAATAGTAAAACCAAAGAAAGAACTTTTCTTGTGTAACTGAAAACAAATTATGCTCTGAATATCAGAATCAGTGTCAACCATAATAACTTTGTCCTCAAGTACATAAGAAATCTGAATAGAAGAAGGAGTTAATTGAGACCAATATCGGCATATCTCACTCTTCAAATCATACAAAGAGCAATCGATAAACAATCGAGTGCTAAAAGTATTATTATTCAACACAAACAAACAAAGAAGGCTGTTATCCCCACTGCAAAATAATAATAATAATAATAATAAACATCAGTAAAAATATGTACGTTTTAGAACAGTAATTATTCAATTTTACAAAACTGATACCTACCGTAGATAAAACTGATACCTAGATACTGAAGAAAAAAAAATGATACTAAGAAAATATAAAAATGATACCCAAAAACTGAACCTAAAAAACAATAGTTTTCCACTCAATAACAAATTAATATACAACCCAACAACGATACTTCTCCAATCATCCCAACATTAATGCAAGAGAATGCAAAATAAATCAAATGAAAAGTAACTACAAAACAACACTGCATAAAGAAACGAGTATAACAATAAAAAAACCTGCTGGTACTTCCATAGTCATCCATCGACGAATGAAAAAACAAAGAGAAGAACAACACTGCATATCAGGCATAATAATAAACACAAGTATAAATCAGGAACAATTTTATTTAACTCGAATTGAAAAACATCAAAAAAACAGATTGATATAAGCATACCTGAGAAAAACGAGATCACCGTACAGATATGAAAAGAACGAGATCAACAAAAGAACGGAAGGAAAAAATAATAATCGTTGAAGTGGACGAAATTGAAATAAACGAATAACGTTGATTGATATTACAATTATGAGGAAAATATTTGATCGCGACTCAAAATTTTGATCGAATGAAGAAGAAGAATAAGCGCGCGAGAATTGGGCCGGAGAACTAAAAATGATAATTTGTCCTTGTGAGAAAAATATTTATGGGCCGTCCTTCATAAAAAAAAGCCCCAAAATGTGTCCTTGAAGAAAATTTCCTGTAAACTTTAATCACTTTATAAGGTATTTTCCTATTAACCAAAATGCATTATTTTAATAATTTTGAAATGATGTTTAACAATGTGTGATGCGAGATGTGCAAATTGTTAGTTGTTAATGTTTGCATAGTAAATGTATGTTGCAAACAAAGTAATAGTTGAAGTATATTAGATTGTGGTAACAAGAAAAGAGTTAATGGTCCTTGTTTTTTATGTTGTTATAAGAAAGTCCCTACATAAATGAAAATGTAAATTTGATCCCTATTTTTGATAAATAGAAAATGCAATGTGTTTTTCACTTTTCTAACAGAAAATGCAAGGTAAGTTGCACTTTTCTGATTTTGAAATTTTTGAAAAGCACAAGCTAGTTTATGCTTTCTGATTTTGAAATTTTTTTTGAAAATTCTATAATTTTTGAAAAGCGCAAGTTAAATCATAAAAGTGCGACCTAATTTGCTCTTTCTAATTTTGAATTTTTTTGAAATTTTAGAAAATTTTGAAAAACGCAAGTTAACTTGCACTTTCTATCAGGAAAACGCAAGCTAGTTTGCGCTTAAAAAACAGAGACCTAATTTGCATACTCATTGCTACATGGACTTTTCTTGTAACAACATTAGAAATAGAGACCTTTTGTGCAAAGTACCTTGTGGTAAACTTACATGAATCACATAAAATATATATTGACTTTTTTCTTTTCAGATTCCTTGGCATGCTAAGTGTATTATTTTCTTTTCATTTTTATTATTCTCAATGTAAAAGGCAAGCATATGGCACTACTATGTACATAATTAAGGAGGAATCTATCTATTTTAACATAATAATTTAATTTTATCGTTGCTTTCTTCCTAGTTCGCATTTTTACTACACATCCAAAAGAAAGGTAATATCCATTGGTTATGTAAATTTTCCATTGATACCGATCACATGTTGACTGCAAAAGGTTATGCGTTTTAAAGAACATGGATATGACTACTTATTTTCTCTTCTTTCTAAATAAAATTTGGTATGTACGTATTTTAAGATGTTTATTGCATGGTTCTAAAGCTACGTTTTGTTGTTTGATTGTTCCATGAATTTTTTGATTTCCTAAAACTTCTAATTGATTGCCATTTTGCCATTTCCATGAAATTGAAGCTAAGGTTAAGCTTTTTTATTTTTTTATTTGTATTCGATATAGATGTCAGTGTAAAAAGTTATATAGCCATGGTTGGCAATCATATTCCAATTGATTTGTGTTAAAAGTATGAAACTTCATATAGTTTGAATTTTTTTTGATAAAATCATTTATTTCATACCGTGTTCCATATTTCTTACTTGTTTTAGTATTTTTATTTCTTGAGTAATTTTTGTACCATATTTCTTTTATTCATACTGTGGTCCTATCAAACATAAGATTGCTTTTTTGTGTATAAATTTATTTATTTATGCAACTATATTTTGTAAGAAAACAAATTGACGTCTTTTTTCTTGATAGCGGATATAACATACTACTCGAAAGACCTATCAGATGGAATTGTACTACTTTTAGCATATGAGTAAGGTTTGGGGTAGTTACTAATTTATAGTCTTCTCTACCTTTTCTAAGATCAGAATTATCATAGGTGATTGAAATTGTAGACTAAGAAAATACTTAAATGGATAAAGTAAAGGTATTAAACAAAGTTTAGATTCAGAATATATTAAATAAAATAGGGTCGGTTGGATTTGAACTTGGGTGTTTGGAATAGGTTAAATCAATAGTTGTTGAATTATTGTAAAATATATTTTTGAAACCCAGGTTCAAATCCCACCAACCCTATTTTATTTAATATATTTTGAATCTAAGCTTTGTTTAATATCTTTGCTTTATCCTTTTAAGTTTCTTCTTGGTCTACAATTTTAATCACCCATGATAATTCTGACCTTAGAGAAGGAAGAGAAGAATATAAATTAGTAACTTCCCCAAACCTTACTCCTACGTTAAAATTAGTACAATTCGGTCTGATGGGTATATCGATAATTGTATGTAGTAGTATGTTTTACCCATAGTCAAGAATAAAGAAGTCAATTTATTTTCTTACAAAATGTGGTTGCATAAATAAATAAATTTGTATACAAAAATGTGATCTTATGTTTGCTAGGACCACGTTATGAAATAAAAGAAATATGGTACAAAAATAACTCAATAAAAAATACTCAAATTCAACTAAGAAATAAGGATAAGGTATGAAATAAATGATTTTATCAACAAAATTCAAATGATATTAAGTTTCATACTTTTAACATAGATCAATTGAAATACGATTACCAACCATGGCTATATAGCTTTTAACACAAAGGTCTATATCAAATACAACTAAGAAAAATAAAAAAAGCTTAACCATAGCTCCAATTTCATGGAAATATGGCAAATTGGCAGTCAATTAGAGGTTTTAGAAAATCAAAAAATTCATGGAACAATCAAACAACAAAACATAGCTTTAGAACAATGCAATAAACATCTTTAAAATATGTTCATTCCATATTTTATTTAGAAGGAAGAAAGATTAAGTAGTCATATCCATGTCCTTTGAAACACATAACCTTTTGCAGTCAACATATGATCGATATCAATGGAAAAATTGCATAACCAATGTGATATCACCTTTCTTTTGGATATACAGTAAGAATGCGAATTAGGAAGAAAGCAACCACATAATTAAATTATTAAGTTAAAATGAACCGCTTCCTCCCTATTTATGTACATAGTAGTGCCATATGCTTGACTTTTATATTGAAAATAATAAAAACGGAAAGAAAATAACACTTAGCATGCTAAGGAATCCGAAAAGAAAAAATGACAATATATATTATATATGATTCATGTAAGTTTGCCACAATCTAATATACTTCAACCATCATACATTGTTAAACATGGTTTCAAAATTATTAAAATAACGCATTTTGGTTAACAAGAAAATACTTTATAAAGTGATTAAAGTTTAATACTGAAAATGAGTTTTTTTGTACAAACATAACAAACAATGATAAAAAACATAACATCATTATTAACACCAACACTAAAAATTAGTAGTGTAATCAGCAGCATGATCAGTATAATCAATTAGTAAACACGAGTCAAGCAAAAACAATAGTGTAATCAGTATGATCAATCAGATTAATCGTAGCAATATTCGATTAATTAAGTAGTTTACTCTTCAATTACAAAATTAGTTTAGAAATTTAGGTTTAGTCTAAAATTACCTTGTATTAAATTAAAGTTAAAACAATACAAACAATTAATCTTCTGTGAAAATTAACAAAATCAAACCCAACATAAACATCGATTCAATCACCAAAATGTAGCGTTCATGAATAAATCAAGTAAAAGTAATTAAATAAATATAAATTACAGTTTAATGCGAAATTACCTGGTGAAACACTGCATTTACAATATGCGCACAAAACTTTCGATAAATCAACGGACCTAGATTAGGGCTTAAAATTCAAGCGATGCGTATATTCAACTAATATTGATTTAACATGAAATTCAAAAGCCATGGATTTTAGGAGATGATTGGATTCGAAAATATAAATTCATAAGTCGATTGGGGCTGAAAACCCTACCTATCGAGAAGCGAATGAAGTATTAGAAACCATGGAATGAAGGGAAAAATAAAATTACAATGTTGTCCTCGATAGTTTTTGTAATTCACATATGCGCTAAATTTCCTCACACTAATAACCTTTGCAGCACTTTACTAATCGATATAACAGTTACTAATTTGTAACGGAAATAACCATGGAAATTTATAAAAAATAAGTGTTACAAAATGGCTGATTTGGTGTAGTGGTAGTTTATTGTTTGAAAAGACTTTGGAAATTACTATTAGAAAAATATTTGTGGTCAAGTTAGATCATTAACAAATATATTGAGCAAAAAAAACCAGTGGGATATTCAACGTAGCAATTAGCTATTTGGTACCGTTAAAAATATGCCAAGAATAAAGGTAAATATGTTTGATAGGAGAATTATGGATGGTAAAGGTATCAGTTTGTGGTATGATCCTTGGCTAAAGGTTACTAAACTAATCTCTAGGCTTGGGTGCAGTGCATTGGCTTAAATGGGAGATGAACATCTTAATTTTAGCTGTATTATTAAAAACGAGACATGGAAACCATGAGCACTATAACAAACTAGAGATATCAAATAATCAAATTTATCAAATCACAATTTACAATACTCAACACGAGGACTACTTATACTACAGCATAAAGTGTCAGGGTAAATTTGTGTGTAGAGAGATTTGGGAAAACATTAGAATACATGCTAACGAAGTTCAATGGTTTCAGTTCATTTGGAACATTATGATTTTTCAAGGATGTAAATTTCTAACATGTGTGTTCTGCATGATAAGATTGTGAAAAACAAGGACCATCTTTTCTTTGAGTGTGAATTTAGAAAATTTGTGTGGCATTGGGTAAGGCTTAAATTGAAATCCCCGATTACCCAAATGAATGACTCTCTTTATATTGAATTAAAAATTTAAGAACTCGATCAAAAATTTCTTAGAAAAACAAGAGTTTTCAAACTTGCTAAAATCATTTGGATAATCTAGGGTGAAAGAAATAGCAGAATTTTTAACTAGATTTATATGATTAAATGTGGATTATGTGAAAACATAAACAATCTTTGCACAAATCTAATGCAGAAAGTTAAGTAGAAATACAATGAAAGTGTAATCGAAAAAGAGACCTTAATCTGTAGGATATGCCATACTCCAACCATGATTTCATCCATAAACCTCCTTGAGCTCTCATTATTCAATGTACTGATGGGACTGCTGCCAATTCACTAAACCAAATTCATGTCAAATTTGAAACCAACCAACTTAAAATTTAAAATTGTGTTGTAATTCAGTTGTACCTGTAAATTGAATCAGCAATAAGAGATATAGTGGACGAAGGCACTTGATATAGGCCGAACCACTTTAAATTTTTTGTATGTTCTCTCTTTCTCATTCTCTTTATATTTCTTACTAGTTTAATTTGTTTTTATTCAAGTGTGAGTGTTTGAATGTTTCATGTGCAAATATTTTTTGGTGCTTTCACTGAGAAAGAGGTTTCAAGGTCAGATCTGATAACCACTAGGATTTGAAGATCTCTACTTAGCTCTAGAAGGAATGACTCCAAATAAGCCTTCCACTAGATCTAAAGTAGCAACTAAAGAGCTTGATTGTTCAGATTATGAAGCTAATAAAACGAATCTACAAACTTCATCTCGACTGCAAGAAGACTTCACTAAGGCTGAACTAGATCGTAAGATGGCTGATATGAATAAGAAGATGATGAATTTTTAGATGTCTATCATGGAACAGAGGAAGAGATAGTTTGCTATGTTGCAATAACCCCCACAACAAAAAGATCATGTAAGCATCGCAAAGAAATAATGTATTCTTCTTCTTTTTCGTCATCTTCTTCTGAATCAGATGAAGGAAGTTCATCAGATCAAATCCATAAAGAAGGAAAGTAGAAGAAGCAAAATTAGGGTGTTGGAATGACAAGGAAGCATGCTAGAAGAGTTGGAGCAAATGCCCTAACTCAACCACCGGTCAGTACCGACTAATACAGAGAGGTCGGTACCGATCGATCTTGTGATGACTCGCCTTTTCGAGCCTCAAGAGCTGACACTAATACATCCATGGTATTCATGCGCCGAGCATTCGGGTGCCAGAAAGATAGATTGTTATGGTGAAGAAAAGAAAAGACATAATAGAATCTGACGATGTGACAAGTAATATATACTATCCAAATGATATTTATAAAAGAAAACTTATATTCATACAACAATTAGAGTTTAACCTATTATAAGCCTGGACAGTTATAACAGCTTATCCTTACAAATGCTGGTAAATAAAGAACAAGAAATGTAGCAGAAAATATAATACATCAAGTCTTGGAATCACCTGAATCGTCTCCTAAAGCTCTAAGCGTCCATCGCTAAATCTGGAAAAATACTAGGGTCTGACCCGAGTATTATGAGAAAGTAACAACCAAATCAATCTGATAAATCAGTGTGAGAAACTCAAATCAAATGAATTGTTATATCTTATAAAACCTTTCGAAAATAAAGTTATCTCGTAAGAGCATGCCACACATAAACACAAATGGGTTTTTACCTTACGATAACCAAACCACCTTAAATAGAAAATCAAATGACATTATAATAATGTCTAAGGTTTAAAATAAATATATAACATAGCTGAAATGCTTGCATCTCACATTCCAGTATTTGGGCACAACTAAATCCATAAGGCATGTACTGAAAAATGGATTCCATACAATGACAAGGCTACTGGGGTACCGCCTGCCATAGTACACCTTTAGAAATATATACCCAAGGCCTCATATGGTCCTTCTGCAAATCAGGACCGGCCTACCCCTTCCTGGAGAGTACCGAATATGACATCACCCCAGTTGATGCATACGACGATACTGGGCCCCGAGCATACATAGTCTGAAAATATCCATCTAGATCAGGTAATGACCATACCCTAATGGTAGTGAACTACATAGCCTATAAGAATACACCATGTTTTAGTCATTACCGAGTGTGAAGCTTGAGGCTACGTTTCATCTTTTTAGCAAATCCCACTTGGAATGCTAACACTGCCCTTCAGGCAACAATGCAATACCAGCATTCATCTATACAAGTTGTTTAGGACATAAACAAATCGAAGGCACTACTTCTACTATATCCTTTTTGGAATCACCCTCGGGAATAGTAGCAAGTAGCCCTTGTACTTCAAAGGACTCCATCTTCGATTCCACATCTTTAAGATGTCTTCAATTCGAATGCTTATGCTGGTTCGAAGTGGTTTTCAGATAACTCATACTTATCCAATCCTGGTCTTTCCGAACCAACAATTGACAAATTCTGATTGACACAATCCTGATTCTTTCAGAAGTAAGAAAACTATATAAGCGTCCCAAGGGATCTCTATTATACCTTTTAAAGTGAGAGACATTTCACTGAAATGAGTTCTCTCAAGGGAATCTCAAACCGTATGAAATCACGAAACTTTCATATAATTCCTATGTCAAAATTGGTCAAGTCATCGATAGTTGACAGATCACTATCTGGTGTAAGTATAGTTTGCGTATGGAAAATCGGACACCTTATAGTCATCACCACTTTTCGATTTCAAATTGGACTATCGCTCGGTTAACAATGAAACCAGACAAGTTAGAAAAATTATACTTGCTTTGACATACATTTTTTCTTAAGATAGAAACGAGTTTCCATACCTCAGAATTTGGTGTCGTATAAGATGAAGTACCTTACATATACTTAATTAATCATGACTCATTTATCGAAATTAACCCTCTTATATTTATCACATTTCCGACATTTTAACTTCTCTATCCTTCGCCCAGAATCGAAGTCATATAAGTCAAAGCATTAGTTGCTCTCAGCCTTACTTCGATTCTAGATCTCACAAATTGAGGAAAGTCTACTCATTGGCTTTTAGTGCTAAATATAAGATGACTTATTTTCCATAAACATGTCGACGTTTTAACACTATTGTATCATTTTTTTGTGTTACTTAATGGCACTGATAAAGAAATCCCTTGCATAAAACAAAGTTTTTCTAAAATGAATCTAAAATCCAACTCTGCAAACTTATTACTAGTCTTCGATTTCAAACTAGTACTTTTCATTGGTTAGAAATGAAATCGTTCAAGTTAGGGTATCATTACCTCTCAAACCTTGGCTTGACAACATTTCTAAATTCAAAATAGAAACAAGCTTTTATACCTTAAAGGCTAGAAATTTAAATAGGATCCAAGAGTTTCAATATACTCGTTGTTAAAAACATTTTCCAAAATCACTTATTCAAACCAAAACGTTAGATTTTAAAAAGGCAACATTCTTTCTTTATAAAGGTAAATACCTTATAAATCGATGAATTCCAACCCACTTTAAAACAACTTTCCTTTATAAAAGTAAGAAATTCTTTAAGAATAACAAAGTGTTATAAATTAACTCCATTTCAAATTTCCCAAAATCATTTAATATAACAAAAATGTTATAGTTCAAATTCTCTTTCCTTTTCTCGAAAATATTTATTACAATAATAGTATTGCAATCCCCGATTCCTTCCTCTTTCAAAATTACTTTTATAACAAGTTTGAAACTTGTATTTAAACATCCCTTTGAAGATGGAACCGCTTTTAACAAAACTTGACTTTTTAAAACAAAGATGTAATATTTAAACCACTTATTTAAATAACTAGATAAATTCTTAAAAATAAATTTAAAACTTCAAAATTTCTTTTTAAATACTTATAAACACATTTTAAAATAATTTTTAAATTATTTCAAATAGATAACTTATTTTATTTTACAAAAATCAAAGATTTTCAAAACTGATTCCATGGCGGCTATCGTTATATGGACGGTAACTTTTAAAACTTGTTTTTGTAAATCAAAAAACTTTTAAACCACATTTCTTTCTATATTTAAATCACTTTAATACCTTTTCTAAAGGTTTGAAAACAAAAGTCAAGTTCGGAAACCATTTTAAAACATATTAGAAAACAAGTAGTAAACCGCTATAAAGCGAGCAAGGGATTTCAACGTTGCAATAAAACCAACAACAAGTATGTTAACTATAACTAAGCAACATTCACTTTTCACTAACACAAATACTTATATAACCAATAATAAATGTAAATAAAAATCAATAAGATGAGGAATCCTTTAGGACCTCTCTATAACATTTTTATTCTTCGAAGTGCTTCTGTAGCTACCTATTCGCTACGATGACACTTCGACTACCATTCACATTGTTTTTGTCCCCTGCAACAAAATGGTTATTTATGTCATCCTCTTTCAAGCGGGAATCAAACAACGTCAAACATTATATACACATCAAAAGTACATACATATAACACTATAGGTTAGCACTAAATTATTATAACATTTTATCAATTTTTAAACTAAATCAAAGTGATAACTTTCACTTTGATCTCGACAAAACTCTAGAAACAAGCTACAATTAACCAATATATCACAAAACCACCCTCTTCCCTCCCCTAACTCATGGCCAAAGGCTCCATGGCCTCCTTCATGCTTATGGACCGACCCAAAAATGAAGGGTTTGACGATGAAGTTTACATCTTTGAGATGGTGGTGGTGGTTGCTATGTTTTAAAGGCTTATATCTTTGTTTTGGAGGAGAAAAGAAGTGAATTTGAAGTATTTTCTTCTGTGAAATCTTAGAAGAAGAAAGGGGAAGTGAGAAGAAAAATGGAGTAAAAGAACTTGATTTTTGAAAATGAAATAAAGATGAAAAAGTAAAGAGAAGATGTTGTTTTATTGAAATGTAAAGTGGAAGATTACTAACATACCATTTTCATTAAATTAGATCATTACCCTCCTTAACATTTTGAAAAATCACCCGCTCCCTCATCTTGACATGCACTTAAGCCATCACTTCTTATTTTTCTAATGTCCTTTTGTCTTATTTTTATTGTTTTGTTAAGTTTTGAAAGAAAAAGAAAAGTCCACTCTTACTTAATTACTTAAGTACATTTATTTAATTTTTAATCAAACCATTGTAATTATTGAACTTGCTTTCTTATTTGTATATATGTGTGTATGAGTGTACACAACATGTTCCAATAACTTTTTGTCGATGAAAAGTCGAAAATCCGAAAAAATGATTTTTAATCGCATTTTCAATTTTTCATTGAACTACTTATTTATGCAAAAAAACTTTCAAAATGAGTTTATCATCATTATTTATTAATTAAAAATGGTTATTTGGCCATTAAAAACCAATAATTGAATATTTAAAATTTATCGAATATTCACAAATCAAAGATGTAAAATTCTGGGTTGTTACATTCTTCCTCCTTAAAAGAATTTCAACCATGAAATTTCATCACAACAAAAAACTCAGAAACAAGCCATACTAATACTTAACATTTCCAAAAATGTTAAATAAATGACAAATAAACCTAGAGTTTGCCCAGATTTACAACTTTCTCATTGCACAAGGATGATAAACAATCTACCGAGCATATCTTATGCTCAACAACCAAAGATTATTACTCAATCAACTATTCATGCTATCCCATGCCATATTGAAGAGTTATCTACCTAGCTCCATAAAACATTAAAGGCAAATATACTTAAGCCCATACGATGCATATAGATCATTCGTACGTAATATTTAATTCGATCACTTACTCAAATACATAATCTTTTATTCCAAACAAGTATCGCTCACCCGACTTCCTTAGTGCGGATTCCAATCAGGCTCCTTGATTAAGAACCTCCATTCTCCTTGCATAGCCATATATTATGATAGAAAGCCATGGTACCATATCAAGATCCTCACCAAGTGTTGGCTGTTAAGAACTGAGTAATAAATCCTTATTCGAAAACCGTGTGAATCACCTCAAAGTCATGTACTTGAATCTTGGATAAAGAATCATGTGAAGAAATGATCTACCTACAACTTACGTGCTTATTCTTATTTGTTCTTACTTATACCAATTTTGTTATCTTCTAAAATCATTTATGAAAACATTTCATAAAATATAGCTTAAGTTTAAACTTGTATAATACCCTACTATATCCTGAGAGTATGTACAACTACCTTGTTTAATCTTTTATCTTTTCATAAATTCAGATGAAGGCCTAAAATAAACTATGGTCTTTAAACTGAGTCAACCTATTCAACCTCTTTATCCATCCGGTCTGACATGTAGCTAAGAAGAGCAGGATGCTGGTATCCAAACTCAGTCCTAGACTCATAGGTCCTTTATTGTAAAGATGTTTATTAGCCCGCCCAATAACATCGAGTAGTTTATGCACTTTAGATGTAAAAATTAAAGACATGATACTAATAAAACAAAGTTTATTTAAACCTTCTTATTAAATTTATCCTAAGAATGATATAAATCCATATTAAAAATTTCATTTATCAACACATTTTTATTTCAAAAATACCTTTTTATTTTGAATCCATTTTCCTTTGAGGAAACTTAATAACTAAATACTCGGTATTTACTTCAAAACCTTTTTGAAATAATACTATATATTTTAACTCGTAGAAAAAAAATACATAGATCGAGTAACACCAAAATGATACCAAGAAACTGGATCCTATCAAATAGCATCATGCATTCCTTTACCAAGAAGGGTAATATCTAAAGAGAAGTGCTTACCATCCGAACACATCTCCTACTCATTTTTAGTCATTTTTGAGCCACTCGAACTAGTTAACATAAAGATACTTCTTCTCTTTCGAATCTCATTTTGAAACAATACTATATATTTAGCACTTTATTTACTAAAACTTACCTTAGATTCGTTCGGATTCAAACTCGTTTCGATCGCACAATGACAAAGGGGATAATTTACTAAGTGCATTACAACGTTCGCCTAAGCAAACATCTAATCGTCACTTGGAAGATTATTCAATTTACCATAAAACTAAACGATATATTTTTCCCGAACTACCTAAAGAAAATGTACCTTACTTTAGGATTCTCTTTGAAATATCTATACTTATAAATACTTTCAAGCAATACTATTATTAATCTTCTTCAAAAATCATTTGAAACCTTTTCCACAGACACCGGGATTTAAATTCTCAAAGATCCTCTTTATTTAATAAGACACATCTTATAAACCAAATTTATATAAATTTACCTTTATACAATAACTTCCTTTATTGTAGTAACCACTTTAACAAAGTAAACTTATTAAACCTACCTTATTTACGAATGATTTATAGTCAAATCGTGAAACTGAATTCATAAGGTGTTTATATTTAATTCAGTCAAACCACAAATGCACATAAACTGGCCGAGAATAAATAATCAATCAACAAATGATGATAAATAAATATCATCCTTTCCTAATTAACAACCATAACAAAAATAAATATAACTATTTCTGAAAATTATTCTTTTATATATAAAATATAAAATTAGAAAAAAATTATTTTATTTACCAATTTCAAAATAATATAAAACATTTTAATAGCACCAAAAAATACGCGTTCTCATATATAATACACTCAAACTCATTCTAGGGTGTCACTTACCATAACTCTAATGAGTTTACCCCACCAGGCCTAAGGTTCTCGCTTAACCTTCAACTCAGATACCAACTGCGACGACCCGCCTTTTCGACCCTCAAAAGTCTACATTAATATATTCACGGTATTCACGTGACGAGCATTCGAGTGCCCGGAAAGGCTAGATAGTTGGGGTGAAAGAAAAAAAAGAATCACACAATGTGATGAGCAATATATAATATCCAAATGATCATTATAAAAGAAAACTGATATTCATACTAGAATCAGAGTCTAACTTATCATCGGCTTGGATAGTTATAACAACATGTCCTTGCAAATGCTGGTAAATATAGAACAAGAAATATAGTGGAAAATAAAATACGTCAAGTCTTGGAAGCATCTAGTTCGTTTCCAAAAGCTCCAAGCTTCCATCGCTAAATCTAAAAAAATACGCGGGTTTGACCTGAGTATTATAAGAAAATAACACCCAGATCAGTCTGGTAAACCAGCGTGAGAAACTCAAATCAAATGGGTTTTATATCTTATAAAAAATTTCGAAAATAAAGTTATCTCATAAGACCACGCCGCACATAAACATGGATGTGTTTTTACCTTATGATAACCAAACCACTTTAAATAGAAAATCTAGTGATATTATAGTAATATCTTGGGTTTAAAATAAATATATAACATAGTTGAAATGCTTGCATCTCACATTCGAGTATTTGGGTACAACTAAGTCCGTAAGGTACGTATTGGAAAATGAATTCCATACAATGACAAGGCTACTGGGGTACCGCTTACCAAAGTACACCTCTAGAAAAATGTACCAAGTGCCTCATGGACCCCACGCAAATCAGGATTGGCCTACTCCTTTGTAGATAGTACTGAATATGACACTACCCCGGTTGATGCATACAACCGTACTGGGCACCAAGCATACAAAGTCTAAAAATATCGATCTAGATCAGGTGATGACCATACCCTAATGGCAGCGAACCACATAGCCCTGAAGCATATCTCATGTTTTAGTCATTACCAGATGTGAGGCTTAAGGCTACGTTTTACCTTTTTAGCCAATCCCACTTGGAATGCTTATATTGCTAACCAAGCAATAATGCAAATCCAGCATTCATCAATATATGTTGTTCAAACCGAAGGCGCTACTTCTACTACATCCTTTTGGAAATCACCCTCGGAATTAATAGCAAGTAGCCCTTGCACTTCAAAGAACACCATTTTAGATTCCATCATCTTCAAGATGTCTTCAATTCTAACTCTTATGCCGGTTCGAAGTGATTTTCGAATAAATCATGCTTATCCGATCCCGGTCTCTTCGAACCAACAATCGATAAATTCTGTTTGACTCAAACCTGATTCTTTCAAAAGTAAGCGGACAATATAAGAGTCCCAAAAGGATATTTAATATGCCCTTTAAAGTGAGAGACATTTCATCGGAATGAGTTCTCCTAAGGGAATCTCAAACCGTATGAAATCGTGAAGCTTTCAGATACTTCCTAAGTCAAAATTGGTCAAGTTATCGATAGTGGACAAACCACTATCCAGTGTAAAGATATTTTGCATATGGAAAATCAGACATCTTATACTCATCACCACTTTTCGATTTCAAATAGTACTATCGCTCGATTAATAATGAAATCAGACAAGTTTGAAAAACTATCCTTTCCTCGACATGCATCTCTAATTCTCAAGATAGATACAAGTTTCCATATCTCAGAATTTGGTGTCGTATCAGATGAAGTACCTTACATATACTTAATTAATCATGACTCATTTATTGAAATTAACCCTCTTATACTTATCACATTTCGACATTTCGACTTCTCTATCCTTCACCCAGAATCGAAGTCGGATAAGTTAAAGCATTAGTTGCTCCCAACCTTACCTTAGTTAAAGCACTTCGATCGTAGATCTCACGAATAGAGGAAAGTCTACTCATCAGCTTTTAGTGCTAAATACAAGATGACTTATTTTCCATAACCGTGTCAACGTATTAGCACTATTGTATAATATTTGTTTTGTGTTAATTAATGGCACTGATAAAGAAATCCCTTGCATAAAACAATTAAAATGAATCTGAAAACCAACTCTACAAAATTATTACTAGTCTTCGATTTCAAACTAGCACTTTTCATCGGTTAGAAATGAAACCATTCAAGTTGGGGTATCATTACTTTTCAGACCTTGGCTTGAAAACATTTCTAACTTTAAAATAGAAACAAGTTTTCATACCTTAAAGGCTAGAAATTTAAATATGATCCAAGAGTTTCAATATACTCGTCGTTAAATACATTTTCCAAAATCAGTTATTCAAACCAAAACGTTAGACTTTAAAAAGGCAACATCTTTTCTTTATAAAGGTAAATACCTTTTAAATCAATGAATTCCAACCCGCTTTAAACTAACTTGCTTTTATACAAGTAAACATTTTTTTAATAGTAACAAAGTGTTATAAATTAACTCCCTTTCAAAATTCCCGAAACCGTTTACTATAACATTTTGTTATAGTTCATAATCTCTTTCCATTTCTCGAAAGCATTTATTACAATGATAGTGTTGCAATCCATGATTTCTTCCTCTTTCAAAATTACTTTTAAAACTCTTTTTAAATACTTATAAACACATTTTAAAAGAATTTTCAAAATATCTCAAATAGATAACTCGTTTTATTTTACAAAAATCAAAGATTTTCAAAACTGCATCCATAGCGACTATTGGTATATGGACGGTAACTTTTAAATTTTATTTTTGTGAATCAAATAACTTTTAAACCATATTTCTTTCTATATTTAAACCACTTTAATACCTTTTCTAAAGGTTTGAAAACAAAATTCAAGTTCGAAAACCATTTCAAAACATATTAGAAAACAAGTTGTAAATCGCTATAAAGCGAGCAAGAGATTTCAATGTCGCAATAAAACCAACAACAAGTAGGTTAACTATAACTAAACAACATTCATTTTCACTAACATAAGCATTTACATAACCAATAATATATGTAAATAAAAATAAATAAGATGAGGAATCCTTTAGGATCCCTCTGTAACATTTTTTTTCTTCGAAGTGCTTCCATTGCAACCTATTCGCTATGAACACACTTCGATTTCAATCCCTTTGCTTTTATCCCTTGCAATAAAATGGTTATTTACGTCATCCGCTTTCAAGTGGGAATCAAATAATACCAAACATTATATGCACATCACAAGCACATGCATACAACACTATAGGCTAGCACTAAATTATTACAATCTTTTGTCAATTTTTAAACTAAATCAAAGTGATATTTCTCACTTTAATCTCGACTGAACTCTAGAAACAAGCTACCATCAACCAAAACATCGTGAAACCACCCTCTTTCCTCCTCTATCTCACAACCAAAGGCTCCATGGCCTCCCTCATGCTCATGTCCCAACCCAAAAAATGAAGGGTTTGGTGATAAAGTTTACATCTTTGAGATGGTGGTGGTGGTTACTATGTATTAGAAACTTATATCTTTGTTTTGGAGGAGAAAGGAAGTGAATTTGAAGTATTTTCTTTTGTGAATTCTTAGAAGAAGAAAGAGGAAGTGAGAAGAGAAATGGAGTGAAAGAACTTGAGTTTTGAAAATGAAATAAAGATGAAAAAGTGAAGAGGAGATGTTGTTTTACAGAATTGGAAAGTGGAAGATTACTAATATACCATTTTCATTAAAATAAACCATTACCCTCCTTAACATTTTGACAACTCATCCTCTCCCTCATCATGACATGCACCTAAGCCGTCATTTCTTATTTTTCTAATGTCCATTTGTCTTATTTTTTGTGTTTTGTTAGTTTTTAAAAGAAAAGGAAAAGTCCATTCTTGCTTAATTACTTAAGTACATTTTATTAGTTTTAAATCAAACCACTTTAGTTAGTTAACTTATTTTCTTATTTGTATATATGTGTATACTAGTGTACACAACATGTTTCAACAACTTTTTGTCGATGAAAAGTCGATAATCCAAAGAAAAAAAATTCGATCACATTTTCAATTTTTCATTGAACTACTTACTTATGTAAACAAACTTTCAAAATGGGTACTATCATTATTTATTACTTAAAAGAGGATTATCTGGCAATTAAAAATCAATAATTGAATATTTAAAATTTATCAAGTATTCACAAATCAAAGCGGTAAAATTCCAGGTCGTTACAGATCTAGGAAGCAAATTATTTTTCTGACTCGAAGGTGATTTATAGGATGGTTATGTAGATGATGATGGACATGAAGCCGGTCCTCATGGTGGTGCTACACAAGCGAACAGGGCTGGAAATTCTAGTAGATTACATAGTCCGCACCGACATCATCGAACAACTGGGTAAATGGACTCCCCAGAGACATGGGCGAGAGAGTTAAGGGTATGCCCTAGGGAAATTAGGTTATTGTTACATATTTTTAACCCTATGACCAATCTTGTAGGGTAATAAAGGTGTTTATTTTCTGCTAAATGCTTGTTATATTATGATATATTAACTAATTTAAGTATATTAAGTAGAAAACTTTAAATGACATGTTATGTGATACTAATTACAAGGAGGTGTAATTAGAAGAAAATTATTGCTATTTAAAATAACATATTATTTAAAATAGTCATAGTCAAGATGTTTCGAGAAAGGATATTGATACATCTGTAAATATCGGGTAGGGTATTATTCATGGCTTCTGGGGGCATCAAGTGGTTACATGCTAATAATTATGGAATAACTATGAAATGACTCATCCGAGAGTTTCTAATCAGTTAAAAACATTAGGTTAAAAAAGAGATCCTGGGGTGATGATATTACACGGTTCTCTCGATTTGATAATATTATTGAGCTTTAATATGGATACTCTACTTTGATTATAGTTAACTCATGGCATGGAAACCATTAAGCGACTATATTTGGGATTAATTTGAAGCATATGAAGTGAAACACTATTCAATAAAGAGTTCGTCTCATCGGTTCTATGAGATTAGTATCACGGTCAACTATAGTCAACTCAAAGTAAAAATCTTTGGCCAGAGTAGCAAAGTTATTAATAAATTTTATTATTTAACCAAGGACTTTTTTGTGAACTAACTGAGTTGATTATAGATTATACTAGAATTTTGACCAAAACCAAATTTCATAACTCCTAATGTGATATAGTATAGACGAAGAGAATTGATGCAAATAATCATTAATGAAAGATGCCTCTTAAATTATAAAATTAGATTTTATCGGCGAAGATTTATAAATGACAAATTCAGCCAAACACCACTAGCTAAGGCGATGTGTGGACGTTAATATTTGAATTGTTCGATATTAATCGCTGATCGAATTTACACCTACATGTCGCACAACATCATTGTATATTTCTTTGAAATACCATGCGATTTAATTGATTTATAATCGTTATAAATTAATTAAATTAAGTAATATTTATGAATTAATATTTATTTATTTGATATATTGGGTGTTATTTGCATTTTCTGGACGCCATTAATTAATTGGGTGCATATATAAAAGCTATATATGTACATATCGATATAAGATTTAAATGTCATTAATTATTAAGTGTGTT
This sequence comes from Allium fistulosum, assembly GCA_030737815.1. Classification (NCBI taxonomy): domain Eukaryota; kingdom Viridiplantae; phylum Streptophyta; class Magnoliopsida; order Asparagales; family Amaryllidaceae; genus Allium; species Allium fistulosum. Next base: position 741,302,013 of record CM060906.1, read on the forward strand.
TTAGTTGTTTAAAGGTCAATAAAGCCTTAGTTTTAGTCGGACATAACAAGAGGAGGGTTGGAGATATTTTTGATTTATATTCTAGATCTGATCAAAGAATTACTAAGAGATGAAATGGTAAAAGGAGGGAAATTTGTCTCCTCCTCCTCTATGTAAATCATCCTATATCCTCACCATTTTCGGGTTGAAACCCTTGCTCTTCTTGACCACCATACCCAAGGTCCCCTACCAGCCTACCCCATAGTCTGGCATTCTTATACCACATACTCACATCAAATTAAACATGGTTGTCGTGCTCTAGATCGTTGCAAGATTCAGAGATCGATTCAAGGTGGATTTAAGACTGGTTTTTAGCAACTGTGCATTCAACAACTTTATCTTTAAGATGTATATTTTATTTTAATTTTATAATCATATGGTGGAAAGATTTTTACATACAACAATTTTATATGCATATATTTTCTAACCCAATCATGTAATTAATTTTTCAACATGAATAATTGATTTATATGTGTGTTGTAACATAGTAATCCTTTTTAAGATAAAAGAATTTTGGTGTTGAACCCATAATTAGTAGCCAACATAAAACAAAGTCTTTAAACAAAGAAAATATGTTAATTGTTATCGGATTTAACCAAGGACTTTAATGTTGAACTTCAGAATTAAATACAAATATTATTAGAGTTTTGACCATTGTTCGAGCTCGAGATATCTAAGTGATATAGCGACGATGAAGAGAAAACATGTACAATATATCATTGCCTAAGAGTATTGCTTTAAAGGATACAAAGTTGGATTTTACGTCGAGAATCAGTAAGTAATTGAACCAATGTCTACTAATGTGCTTCGGCAAAGTCCATAAAGGCTTTATTACTTAAATATCTATATATTACTAGGGGTGAGTTCATGCTCAGAAGTCACACAACTGCATCTCTCAATTTATGACTGAAAATAATTTATCGAAATAACATACAAAACTTAAAGTCATTTCTATGAAGAAACTAATATAATGCTTATACTAGTTAAAAAATTTAATATTATTAAAGGGTTGAAAAATCAATGAATAAAATATAAAATTGTTATATATTTATTTCGTTATTTATATAGGTTGAAAATAATAATTATCAAAAAATAAATATTTTATGATAGTTGAAATTATTAATTTTGATTAGTAATTAGAGGGATATACATAATGATAACTGTTAAATGGTTTATTGCTTAATTGGGTTATTGAACCTAATTAATCAATAACGTCTAGCCCAATGGAAATATATTAAGGAAATATTTTTAGCCTTTGATGCTAAAAATAAATCCATAGAACATCCACTTATACATACATATATATATATATGTATGTGTGTATGTATGTATGTACATACGTATGTCTGTATGTATATGTATATATGTGTGCGCGCACGTATGTATTTCATTATTTCTCTCCAAAATAAAATTACATCTTCATGGTAGGCTTTGCAATCCACCATTTATTTAGAGAATTGTTTTCTCTTTAGCGAAACTAATAGTTAAAGGGGTTATCGACCGATAGGATTATTGGAACAAAATCAAATTGCTTTTGGCCAAAACAGATTTTAAATATTATTTCTAAATAAATTTGTTTTAAATATTTGTTAACAAAAATTAGTTTTGCATGTACATGCATTTTTGATGCACACTGTCATCGTTAGTGATGAACGGAGGTCAACGGCTAAGACTAGAGTTTTTAGAAGTGCCACCACCAAACTAGTGTTTGTGGAATCATCAAGGCAACATAGGTGCAACAAGCTAGCGTCGGTAGCGGTGAACCATCGAACCTGAATGTAATTAGGGTTTTGGAAATATACATTGAGCTCGAAGTTATGGGTTTCATCAGACTTGTCTCACAATGAGGTGCTTGGCGACATTGGTCAGAGGGTGTCTGGTCATCTGAAATGGTAAGAATAGTCTGAGGAAGGAAGCTTAAAGGTGGCTAGGGCTTCATAAGAATGTATCTTTTGGTTTAAGTCCCTTTGAAATGTAAAATTACACATATTAGCCCATTCCTTCAAACATGCATGACTTTCACATACTAGCTCGCTTTTAGGTTCGACTTGTGCAGTTGAGTTTGTACTAAAATTCCGAACATTTTGACATGACTTAACTATATACCACATACTTGTGTACAATATTATAAAATAGATATTGGTCTATTTATTTGTTAAAAGGACATTTATAAATTAACCTTTTAAAAAAAATAGTAAATCAGGACAATATTTATTATTTAAAAGTTTCATGTTCAGATCAAAACAAGTTACCAGTCAGTTATCTATATGTATTTATACACATACATACATACATACATACATACATATGTATGTAGGTACATCACACACACACATACATATATACGTCATACATACATACATATTCATTAAGTATTATATTCGAATATATGTTACCAAAAAGTAATGAAATTATCTTCTTAAACAATAGATGGAATAAACGTTATTCAAATTAATAATATATATTTTAAAGGGGCATTTCACCAGAAGGACAAACTTTGTAGTCCAATTAGTTTCTAGGACACACATTCAAAGAAATTACTTTCAAGGCCAAAGTCAGCAGAATAATTACTTTCAAGGACAAAGTCAGCAGTCCAATTACTTTCAAGGACATAATTTCATAGGTTTTTAGACCCTAGAAACTAATTATTTTATGTTTTGTCTTTGAAAGTAATTATTTCAGTTGTGTGTCCTAGAAACTAATTCCACTTGCTAAAGAGGCCCTTGTGGCTAATTTCCACTATTTTAAATATATCACTTTATGCATATTTTAATACTAATTAAAATAAAATTATTTTAGTAAACCTCACACTCGAATGAATGTTATTATTATTAATATAATATAACTCAAAAGTTAAATCAAGATCAAACTATCAATATTAAATAAGATTTAATGTAAATAAATTATTCGTGATAACATTATAAATACAATTATTCATGATAACACTATAAATACGATTTGATGTTAATAATTTATTCATGATAATACTATAAAAGATGGGATAATGAATAAGAGGAAACTTTTTGAAAATATTCCATTTTACCTAGTTGCTTAATGTACCTAATCCAAAAAAAGAACTCCCAATATAGTGCATGCACACACACAAAAATTTGGAACAAAAAAATTCATTTTTATATACTTTAATGTAGTTTTTACACGTGACCTTTTAATTAAAAATAACCATGTTTTGGGAGTTCTATCAAGTTATGTCGGCATAGTAAAATAATACGGTGACATAACTGGGTTGTATGTGGACATTAAATTTTCCTATACCAACATAACATATATTGATTTTGAAACCTACTCTTTGAATTCTCTTATACGTCGATATGTCATGTTTTATGCCGACATAAATCTCTTATACGATAACATAAAATGTGATAGTTAGAAAAGTTAATGTTTCTTCTTCCAAACGGAAATTAATCATCTTCTTGCAAATTATTGGCAAATTTTCATGATGATTCATACTCTTTGATCGCAATCTTTTGATTATAGCGAAAGGCATGAATCGAACCATTTTAAAAACCTAACTTGCCTTGATTCTTACTCTCTTTTGTACTCTTGCGCTCGTACTTATAAAACATGGCGCTGGTACTTTTGCATTCTTACTTGCAGACATTTCAAGAACAGTTTTTATGTTTTCAAATCAGCCTATTTTTTAATCTTGAAACCTTCCTATACCATTACGCATTCATATCACTATCTTAAGTTGATACGGGGCATTCAACTTCAAAGTGACAAAAATAATTGTATTGGATATATAAATAACTATTGAATACTTACTTTGTGAAAGTAGTTGAAGTCTTGTTTGGTAGTTTAGATGGGTTGTTGAATTGTTGTTTGGTAATTCAAGCAGGTTGGTGAAGTCACATTTGGTTGTTCAAAAGAAGTTGTAACATGTTCATTTAGGTTAAGGGAGGGTTTTTGTCTAGTAAAACTCCTAAGAGAAGCTTTGAATTTGAAAGTTAGTCTATGACAGAACCCGTATAATTTTTTTTATATAATAGAAATGATACATTTTATTTAACAAAAGCACACATTTTTGATGTTTTTGGGATTCAAACCCAAGAGTTCTAGCCGCTATTTAGAGGTCTTAACGCTTGAGCTATTGGTCCTTTATCTAAACCAGTATAAATTAACAATGCACTTTACTTTTCTAACGTTATTATATTCGAGTTTGCAATATTTAATTACTTTTTATATTTAGCTCTAAACAGTTGTTTAGGAGAATTATTAACACATACATAAATACAAATTTTTAATGAGTTTTGGTCGTCCATGTGATCCAAATCTTCATAGAGTTTGGAAGAGCAATATGATATCTGTCTTAATTCTAAAACTACCTCTAAAGCTGAAATCTACTCGATTCTAGATTATCATCACATTCCCGAGGATGTAGCTAGGCACCCAGTCCTAATGATTGCAAAAGTACAACCCTTAAAGGATATTTTCCGTGGAGTATCAAAAAATTACAAGTAGATGGACTCTTATCCTTAAGAGCAACACTTACTTATCGCACAATTTGTCTTAATGTAAATCCTTCCCAAGTATTGCCCATATGGTGACAATGTAGTATCTGAATTTATAGTTATAATCCATAGAAAAGGTATTAATGGTATTTGTCATCAACCTCGGAATTAAGAACGTGTGGAACTTTCATTACGAAATTTCATTAAAGATGCGATTATAATGTCTATAAATAGGCATGTGAATGAATACTTTTGGATATAGATACTGCTATATCCGCATCCGCATCCACATTCGAAACCATTTTCGAATATTGGATATCCACATCCGCAAATACGGACGGATATCGGATAATTATCATATCCGCTAACGACCGATAAATTAAGAAATATAAATAATTTTTTTTGGTTTAGCTCGATTATTTTTCAATCTCAATGGTTATAAAAAAAATATAAAAAATTAACAAATATGATAATAATAAATAATTTTGAGCAATTAATATGCATTAAATGTGTATAGTACAAATTATTGACTTAATAAAACAATATATATATATATATATATATATATCACTGTACGAAAATATACATAAAGTAAACAACAATCTTAAAAAAAAATTGAAATGATAATTTTTGGATGTGGATGTCTTTATATCCGCATCCTTATCCATTTTTTCGAATATTGGATATTTATCTAATTTTCGAACACGGATGCGGATAGATTTCAGATTTTTCGGCTTATTCCTTGGCTAGAACGATAAATATATGGGCAAAGCTACAAGATATAGAATGCTTCGATCCGCATGGTGGGAAAGTGGGGGGCCTACATCCATTGCGAAGCTTTGATTGTAAGACAATATAATATCCTCTTTTCTATTTTTATAGTGCCTTTTGAGTTGCCAGATTTAGTTCCCTTCTCTTTGCAGGGGAATGCTATCAATATAGCAAATGTGCTAACTTGGTTGGTGCTAACATGGAGCTGATGTGGGGCTAAGGTGGTCTGTTTCGATAAGCTACAACAGTGGTTACAAATTATGAGCTATTGATTTTATAATACATGCTTTACTTTTGTATTACTTATGAAAAACAAAATTAATGCCACTGGATATTTTAAAGGACAACTTTTTGATCAAAGCCTTGCAGAAAAACTAAATATCAAAATAAGCATCTTCAAAAACTAATTAGCAAAATAGGCCTGGTTTACTTTTGTACTTGCGCAAAAATGGAATGCGCAAGTATTTTTTTTTTATACGGAGCTTGCGCATTCCATTTTTGCGCAAGCTATATTTTTAAGCTTGCGCAAATATGGAATGCGCAAGCTCTTTTTCGGGCATCAAAAAGACAGAGAGCTGATTCTGGGGTCATTCTTCAACCCTATCCCCTTTCTTCCCAAAACCCTCCCCATTTCCAACTTCAAACCCATTTCAAATCCAAATATCTTAAGTCAAAATCATTTTTCCTCATCTATTTCTTCAAACAAACACTCTATTGTTCATAAAATGGAAGCTAGCTCTTCATCTACGTTGATTAGAGGTAATTATAATTCCTTTTTTGAAAATTAAGATGTAATTTAGAAATGATTGTTGTTGTTTGTGGAAGAGGTAATGTTGGTGATGTTGATGTGAATGTACTCACATGGTTGGTTTCTTTGATGACAATGCAAAAGGATTTGAAGTAGTAATATAGCAAAAACCCTAACTTTGTACATAGTTTTTGTATTGATAAACGGTTGTTGTTGTTTGTAGAATTGTCTCCTGGGCCCGAAGATAGAAGTGTTCTTTATCTTCAAGAACACCATAGGAGCCAAAACGACACATTAATGGAGGTAAATGTTCGATATTGGTAAACCGGGGAAGTCAAATATGAAGTCCTAATTATAATTTGTTTATATATTGCAGGGTGTTGAAACTGTGAAGATATGCGATCATTCGAGCAAGCTCAAGGAGATCGATTTTAAAGATCTAAGATTGGAGCCGAATCTACGAATCTCCAGATTTTGGAAAGCTATGCAAATCGACTACATTCGGCTCGATCATCACCTTCTTACCGCTTTATGCGATAGATGGAGGCCGGAAACAAATACGTTTCATATGAGAGTCGGGGAGATGACAGTGACTCTAGCGGATGTGCATTTTCTTTTTGGTCTTAAAGGAGACGGTCATCCGGTATGTGTGCAAAATTTAGATATCGATTACATCGAATTGGCTCATGACTTGCTTGGTATTTTTCCGCCAAGAGAGGCAGTTAAGTCTAAAAGTGATTTGTCAATGACTTGGTTTAAAAGCGAATTTTCTGAACCACTACCCGAAGGGGCGACCGATTTAGATATACTTCGCCGCACTCGTGCCGTGATATTGTATTTTTTGAGTTGCAAATTATTTCCCGATCATTCAAACGGGAGATTAAGTTTGAAATTTTTACCATTTTTGGATGATTTGGCTGACCGTGGTTATCATTCTTGGTGTAGTGCTGTTCTATGCTATTTGTATAGTGAGTTATCGAACGTTGCCTTGCAACGTCGAAAAATTTTAGGGGGTTCTGCAACGTTGTTGCAACTATCGTTGTGGTCGCATATTGCCATTGGACGGCCGTCTATTAGAATTCCTACCGACTTAGATCCGTATCTTCCATTCGGGGCTAGGTGGAACTGTGCTAGGAGTTGGCGTGAGACGCCAAGAAATGTACAGTTTTACCGTAATGAGTTGGATTTGATGGCGGATGATGCGGTTACATGGGAACCATATTCATTAGTGTATAAATTTGGACATCCAGATATTGAGTATTCGTTCGCCGGTTGGATTGCTAAAAGCCGACTGATTCTATTTCTGGACTTTGAGTTGTATGCACCCGATCGGGTGATGAGACAGTTTTCCTTTGATTATCAGCACATTCCCGATCCTGTCGTCCCCCTTGACCCAGAACCCACTCTAGCTGGATGGCATTTTTGCAAGAAAGTATTGCTATTTGGGAATCAAGAATTGATCGTGCCGAACGAGCACGCGACCCTCCGACACCTTTGAGCGAGTACGAGTATTGGTATTGGCGAATTACTCGTCGTTATATCCTTAAAAAGTCGGCAAGGAAGTTGGTTGCGTACACTCCCCGTGCTCCTCTAGAACGTGTTGTGGTAAGTGTTGTATTTTCAAATTTTGTATAGTTCAATTTTTATGTCATATTGATGCACTGTTATGATTTATGGTTTAGGTAAGCGGAATATACAGCGCTTTGGATGTGGTGGGCGAACTAGAAGAAAGTCATATGGAGCCGGACATGGTCAAAAGCAAGTGCATTGACCTACGACGAATACTTGACACGATTCTGGGTCGGAACAAGCTAAGAAGGCCGGCCAAGCCGCTGCGCATTGTAGAAGAGCCACCGCGTTGTACAGAGGAGACACATACCACACTAGCGGGTGGACAAGGCCAATGGGAGGAGGCACATGCAGAGGGGGAGGCTTCACAACATCCCGGTGGCGAAACTACAGCTGGATGGCCTGCTTGGCCCGAGGTAGAGCATCAATACACCGGCGGAGAAACTCACGCTGAATGGCCGGTTTGGCACGAAGGAGAACAACAATTCGGCTATGTTGGACAGTCGACATACGAGCATACGCAAGAGCCGTCGCAGTGGTAAATTCAACAAGAAGAACTCTTTTTTGGGCCAAGTCAACAACAAGAAATTCCGCTGCCTACACCCGCTCCAACATTCGAAGAAGGCCAAGGATCGTCTCCCATCGTGTACAAACGGAAGAAGAAGAAAAGAGACACTCCACTCGAGCTAAGAAGGATTCGTGATTGACGGTGTTGGTCATATTGCTGTTGTTTCTTTTGGTTGGGTTAGGTTAGGGGTTGTTGCCTTGTATGTGTCTATGTTATTGTACGACCTGTTATTTGGATGAATTTAAATTGTCAGTTAGTTCGTGTTAATTATTTTGTTTTTGATGGTATTGTTAATGAAATGACGTGTTATTTGTTTTGCCTTGTTGTGTGGAAACAACTCTCTATTTGGAACTGACCCATATTATAGCTTGCGCATATGTGGAATGCGCAAGCTATATTGATAATATAGCTTGCGCATTCCACAAATGCGCAAGCTATATTATTGGTCAGTTCGAAACAGAGAGCTGCTCTGCCAAATATAGCTTGCGCATATGTGGAATGCGCAAGCTATATTTACAATATAGCTTGCGCATTCCACATATGCACAAGCTATATTTTTGGTGGAACTGGGTAATTTGCAGCGTTCCTCCTATGCTACAAAATATCAAATGTAGCATTTGCGGGCTACTGCAAATAACCAAAAATATAGCTTGCGCATATGTGGATTGCGCAAGCTATATTTGGCAGAGCAGCTCTCTGTTTTGAACTGACCAATAATATAGCTTGCGCATTTGTGGAATGCGCAAGCTATGTTATCATTATGGCTTGCGCATTCCACTTATGCGCAAGCTATAATATGGGTCAGTTCCAAACAGAGAGCTGTTTCCACACAACAAATTACACAATTTCACAAAAAAATCTGAACAACATGCAAACACCATTCGATTAACAACACCATCCAAAAAAGTTTCAACAAGGCGTACAGTAACATATACGTTCTAGTTCTATTACAATTCAACACGGACAAGTATTTTTCTTATGGCCAATAGAACCACATTTGCTACATCTATTATGGCCGGATGAAGATGGCGGATCCATAAAACCTTTTATTCTAATAGACCGAGGACGACCTGAATTTCTGCGCACAGGCGGCGGTTGTATAATTGGACCATCGTAGATGTTCCAATGTCGACTATCTGGTACAGGGTGGAATAAAGGAGCATAAGCTGCGGAATACATAGCCTTTGTGTACCACGGGGAGATTAGGTCAAAATAAGCTCTATTAGCACCACCCGAACCGCGTGAACAAGCCGCTAATACATGGGAGCATGGAAAATGATCTAATGTTGGCATGTTGCACGAACATTTAGCAACATTATCTTCGATATTCACCGTATAATCAAACATATGCACATCTTTCACCTGCCATTCAACGAAGCTATATCTCTCTATAGACATGAGCCTCGATTCTTCCATTCTTCTCCGCGCTAATGCTTCCCACCTAGGTGCGAGCTGCGACGTCCACTCTTCACCTTGAGTACGTCTTTCGACGAAGTAATGGTTCAGTCGATGAAACGTACGTGCAACCAATGATCTAACAGGTAAATTCCTAGTTCCTTTGAGCACACCGTTAAAGCTTTCAGAAACGTTGGTCGTCATCATATTGAATCTTACTCCGCCGTCGTGACAAAGAGTCTAGCTTGATTCCTGGTCTTTCAAACTTCTTTCAATCCACGCATCGCCATCTCGATTTACATCCTTCAACTGTTTTCGAAGATCATTATATTTTACGACCTCCGATGCCGTGGCACATTCGTGTAATAAATTTTGTAGCTCATCCGTGCCAAACCCCGCTTACTTGAAATTTGCTTTAATATGACGGATACAAAAACGATGATGATGTTCAACTGGCCAACCTTCTCTAAGCGCACGTGGAATTCCTTTCATACGATCCGAGATAAAGGTGATACATCTAGTACATACGGATGGAATATAATTCCATATGCAACGAACAAACCAACTCCACGTTTGCCATGACTCTGTTTGCACAATAGCAAAAGCTAAAGGAAATAACCCTTGATTTGCATCCACTCCAGTTGCTACTAGTAATGTACCCAGATACTTCCCGTATAAATGAGTTCCATCAATAGACAATATGGGTCGACAATGGTCGAAGCCTTGAATAGAAGGTCCGAAAGCCCAAAAAGCACCATAAAAAACACCATGACTATGAATAACATCATATACGGTTCCGGGGTTGGTATGTTGTATGGCTCTAAGATATTTCGGCAATTCCGCGTACGACGATTCCCAATCGCCATAAATCATTGCAACAGCTTTCTGCAGTCCGTGCCAGGCTCGATAATAACTCACTTTAATATGAAACATGTTGGACATTGTCTCTTGAACAGTTCTTGCAGTCATGTTTGTTTCAGCTTTAATCAACGGAAGTATTTTGCTGCATATAAACTTAGCAGTTGCTTGTCGATGGTTTGAGTTGATGGTTGCATTTAAACAAGTGTGATCGCCGCCATATGTGGTTATCTTCCACCAGTTTGAATTTTTTCTTACCGAAAGGCTTGCATGAACTCGCCAAGGGCATGTTTGTTCCACAGCACAACGGACCGTGTATTGATTTGCACGCGATTTCAGAACTTGGAACGAAAGTGAATATTTAATCGACCATTCACATAACTGTTCAACAAGCTTCTGCTTACTTTCAAAAATTAACCCAACTCGTGGACCGTTCTCCGCACATTCTCTTCCAAAAACTTCCACGTCTTGATGACAATTTTGCATTATCGATTTCGCCATCATTGATGCCGTGCATAAATCATCGGCTAGAGCTTCTTCATATGTGATTTGTTCTTCTTCCGCATTTACATCATCAGCCTCCTCAATGTCTGCATACACTACACCAGAAAAGACTTTTGGTAGCGTTGAAAAAACGCTACCATAACTTATGGTAGCGTTTTTGTGATGTATCGGGTTTTGCCCGCTCGAAAATCAACATCCGTACTTCACATTGTACTAGAATGCCGCAGATTCGACCGTTCAAATCCGATTCGCCGGAGCTATAACACAATTAAGTAAACAACACAGCGGAAGAAAAGAATAATACATTGATATACAATATCTGATACAACAGAGTGATACAATGAATATCAATATACATCAGAGATATGATACAAGAAATAGCAGCGGAACAATATCAATAGAAGTGATAACTCCAAAATGATCTTCAGACAAGAGTGAATCCACAACTCCAAGATAAGCAACTCCGATGAATGAACTAGCTCCAGATAATCTACTAAACCTGAATATCTGAAAAGAAACCCAACTCTAGACTGCTCGTGTGGAAAATTATGAGCACCCAGAATTTAGGAAGGGAACAATAAACTCCGGATCAGTCATGGGACTGGTGTGAGCAACAAAAACAGTTTATCTTTAACAAACACAAAAGAATTTTAAACATTGAAATCCGCAATGCTTTTGGAAAATGAAACTACCATAAGACCTCCCGCCACACACACAATGCAAACGCAGAATTGGAGGAGATTTCTTCTTATGATAGTCAAACATGCTTACTACGCAAATCATTGGATTATTATTTTTAGTGCATAGTGCAGAAAACATTTTCGAAAGTATAATATTAATCTTAGCCAACATACGACCAGTATCGTATGCCTACTATAGCTACCATCTAAACAGTGGTGACCACCGTACGTAAATGGCAGGTTCTACAACTAATACCGTACAAGTTCCATATTGGAGAAATGGATTTCCAACAAATGGTCAGGCTAAGGAACTTCCTTCCGCCGCATGGGATCGCCTGGCTGGACGTCCCGAGAGACAAACTGCTCTCTGCCAAACAAGGCCGGGTTACTCCTGTAACAAGTAACTCACGAATATGTCATCACCCGGTCCTTTGGGACCTTTATCCGAGCGCTCGATATCCAACATCACACATCATAAAGAAAGTGTATCCACATGAGTAAGTATCTGGGCTCCATACCATGATACCACCCCTTTCCAGAAGGAAATGACATACCCTAAAGGGCGCGACCCTCATAACCTTGCCGCAACATTCCTGTTTCGACCATTTACGGGTAGTGAGGTCCTGACGAAGTCTCGTCCACAAAGCTACGCTTTGTCACAAAGCCATGCTTTGGGTCAACAGATGATCAACCTATAATCACAAAGATAAATGATCAAACAAATGATCATATCACAAATGATCAAACACTGATCATCACACAGCAACACTCAGCATGCCACATTACCAAATTGGGAATATATCGCTGATAAATTTCAACTACATAACCTCTGAGCTCGTACGTCTCAGAGAAGGGTGTTAAGCTAAGAGAATAAATTCTCCGCCACCAACAGAAATGTATTTGAAAGAAATCGGCTTTATATCTCAAAGTGTAATGTCAGACACACAATCCATACAAGTCTGTTCCGGGATCGAACAGAACCGAAGGCACTTCTCACGAAGCCCTTGCAAATCCGAATAATTTCCAATCACGTCCGGACTTCCCGTCACTAAGGATGATAAAACCTCTATATCGGGGATCAGCCGATGCAGAGTAACTCGACGGTAATCCTTCCGTTTTCAAAAATATCCGGTCTTCAACACCGGTCATCAAATGCTATCCATATACGACGTATCACATATTCGGAATGGGTTATACGACCCAAAGGTCCTCTCCCGGCTAAACCGAATAGTGAGCGTAATATTTAAAAACATATGGATATGGGATTTCAATTAAGTCACAACTTAAACCCAAAATCTTTCTTTATAAATGGTTTAACAAATTACCATTTTCAAATCTTTAAACAAAAAGATTCAATCTTTATGGTTTAAACAGTTTCCACACTTTAATCTTTTAAACAAAAGATTCATTCACAGATTTTCCAAATTAATTTCCATTTCAATTTGATTAACTCGTTAAACCTTTAAATCAAGATCTAACTTATAGCTTTCAAAACAATCCCATTTCAAATGGTTTAAACCAATCATTATTTTTAAATCTGTTAAAGATAACAGATTCAATTCATAGCTTTCAAAAAGAAGAATTCATTCAAAACTTGGAAAACCATTTTTCAATTCAATCTTGAAATTCCTTTAATTAAACTGGAATTTCATTTCTTATCTGAAAGCTTTTATTCCTTTAAAACAAACAGTTTTCATTTTGGAAATCTGATTCAGTTATACGAGTTAAGGTTCTTGGGTTAAATCCAAATTCTCAAAATTATACTTTTAAATGGTTTAAATTCAGATAAACACATTTATATCATCTTTAATCCCTAGTTTCAAATCATAGAATTCAATTTCAAACTTGAATTCAAATCAAATCAAATTATTTAAATTTTCAAAACTCGATTAAGTTATTCAAAATAACTTTTATTTTTGAAATTCCAAAAGCTTTTCACTTTAAACCCAAATTTCTAATTTCAAAATCAACTGAAATTAAAATTTCAATTTCAAATACATCCAATTTAAATTATCTGTGACTTAACCGATTTCCACGTGAAATCCATATTTGTGTGTGTAAAAGTGTAGTCCAGGGGTTGAACACAATAGTGCAACATCATTCAATCATCACAGATCAAAATACAGGATATAGTTGATAAGCGATATAAACTATAACGCTTATTGTTCATTTACAGATCAGAGATATATATATCACAGATGAGTAAATCACAGATCACAACATAAATCAGGATGTATCACAAAGCATCATATATCAGGGATATCAAACAATTCAATCATTCAGTCAAATCCAATCATCCATAAGTAGGGTCAATTTAATTGTCTGATTAATTCAAATCAGATTAATTTCTTGTGAATTACTAATTCTGGTTAATTCACATTAATTAATTACAAATCATTTTGATTAATTACTCTTTAGTCATTTATTAATTAACCATTAATTATAAATTAATTAACCTACAATTAATTATTTCCATAAATTTCACTAAGTAAATTCACTTGTCCAATTATTTCCTTAAGTTAATTAAACCAATTTAATTAACTCCAGTTAATCAAAATATCCAAAATCAATTACAATAAGTAATTTATCCTTAATTACTTTCATTAAGTAATTACATTTAAATCAATTTAAAATTGATTATCTAATTTATTAATTTAATTAACTATCAAAATTAATCACATTAATTTAATTACTTAATAATCCCTAGTTAATTGTCTTCATTAACTAATAACATTTCTTAACTACTTTTAATTAATCTCTAATTGTAAATTAATCTAAATCATTAATTTATAAAGTTGATAAATAAATCATTCCTTTGTTTAAAAAGAAACTTTTTGAGATTTGTTAACTAACAAACTCGAGCTCACCCCAAAACTACCCGAGTCTACCCCTGTGGCACCCTTCCCTTTCGAAGCTTAATCATGTTAAAAATTTAAAAACTTGCTTCCTAGTTAATACATGCAAACGAACCCGAGCATGTCCAGTTTTCACTCGAGTCAAACTTGAGTTTCCCCCTTTCCTTCCCCGAGTCATTTTCTTTCTCCCCCTCTCGTATACTCCTATGTTTCTTTAAAACTAAAGTATAACTGCTGAAACAACTTACACGAATGCCAGAAAACCCGAGCCAACCTATCTCCTACTCGAGCACTCTAAATTTTGCTTCGAGAAAACTGCAAATCCCCCGAACCAAACGACGAGATTACTCGAGAAATTCTCTAGTTCATTTCACCTGTCAACCCAGACAAACACCACCAGATCTCGACTGTGCATGTGCACCGAGGGTCCGGCCACGTCCGGTCATCTACGACCACCTCCACATCTCGACGATCATCTCGACATCCCCTCTCCGGCCTCCGATCATCCATTCAGGCATACGAACGAAATCGAGTTCCTGTCATGAAACTGGAGCAAAACCATAGCCTGGAAACCTCGCCGCGTTCCCACCTCCGATCACCAGTGACCATCGCACTCCGCCCTTAGCCTCGTCTACCTTCCCCGAATCCAACCCTGGAAGCTCGAATCACTCGATCGCTTCATGGCTTCGAACGAGACAATTTACCGAGGTACTTAAAAATTAGGTTTACAGGCAAGAAAACGTTGCCGCCTGCTCCACGTTGATCTGGCGACCTCGACTCCATTTTTCCTAGCTTCCCCCATCACTCCTCTACCCCCTCGACCAACTACGTCGACTCCAGTCGATTCGAACGTCTCCGGCAACTCAAAACGTTCAAAATGGTGACATGAGAACTGCTCTTTACTCCCTTGCTTTAAAATCGTACTTCTTGTTTTAAAAATCATAAATTCGTACGTAGTTTCAATTTATATTCCTGAATCTTTAAAACCAGAAGTTTGATTTTTTAACATATTTAAAGTTGTATATGTTTTCTTGGTTTACAGAGTCACCTAGCTGCTAGTTTAACCTATTTAAATTTTTAACATCTAGATTTTTGTTAAACAAACAATTGTAGTTTATACCATACATTCAAACAATAGCTAGATTAAGTGATAAAGGTTTATCTCCATGTTCACTCAAAACTACTACAGGCAACAGAGCATAAAAGAAACAAGAGTATCCAGACTTTTACACAACATATGTACACCAAGTATACATTTTCACCGAGAATAGCATATACCATATTTACTTAAGATTAAACCTTTAAAATAAAGTGTTACTCACAGTTTTATGGAGAAGAAGAACAGAGACCCTGTTTGTACTTCAAAAACTGGAAAGTGTTTTCTACTTTGACCATCCTGCCAATCATCTTGTTTCTGTTGTATTGAGTTGTTGTTGCTGGTTGATGATGTTTAAATGAAGTTTTTTTTAGGTTTTAATGGAGTTTTAACTTAGTTTTGTTTGGCTCGAACTGGCAATGGAAAGTGATGTGAGAAAAATAGCTTACAGGTTATAATTCTCTTATGCAACAGTGTACAAGTTTGTACAATTTATCAGAGATTTTTTCAAAAGGATGGAGGCTGGAAGAAGTTTTATGCAATTCGTATAGATTATGTTTGCTGCTAGGATATGCACATTTAATGCTATTAGTACTTGATGTTCCCTTTGATACTTATCCATATTTTATACACTTGCCTTAGACTTAAACTACAAGCTATAGGTATAATATATTTTTACTTTGTATTTTGCTTTTGTTTCCTTAAGTTTTGCAGGCATATATCCTATTCGAACATCAGTTTATTATGCTTACTTTTGTAAATTTTGATTATGCAGATTTATAAAGGTAATAGATGTTATTTTATATTTTGAAATGTAGTTGAAAATGTTGTTTGTTTATTTAGCGTTCGCTTATTTATTTACTTTGTAATTCAAATGAATTTCTATAATTATTAGATAGTTAAAATTCTCTAATGTATTCACTTAATATTTTAAGTAATATATTAACACATTGTTTGACTTTACAGTTTATGCTTTATTATTATATATATATTCTCATACACATATATACATATACAATATTCTTAAATTTAAATGATTCATACAGAATATACTTGAATCCGGGGAAACTCGCATCTATTATCAATTAATTTCACAATCTTGATTCAAAAATTAATAAATTATCATTTTAAATATTTATAAAATTCGGGGTCGTTACAGACTTCCCCCCTTAAAAGAATTTCGTCCTCGAAATTACCAAGGAGACAAAAAGATAGATGGAGAATATTTCATCAACTCAAACTGAATATCTATTCTACATTTGGCTCACCAAATTAGAATATCTATAACAGATACAAGAACGAATCTGTTTTACAATCAACAAAATACTCGGGTTATCCAGATCTACGAAATATGCAGGGGCATCGGTCAGTCCGAAAGGATAA
This sequence comes from Allium fistulosum, assembly GCA_030737815.1. Lineage (NCBI taxonomy): Eukaryota > Viridiplantae > Streptophyta > Magnoliopsida > Asparagales > Amaryllidaceae > Allium > Allium fistulosum. The sequence goes on from CM060906.1 coordinate 741,318,948, forward strand.
CTAACCATCCGTAGAATAAATCGGAATCCCAAAGAATAGACAGATATATGGATACAATTTCAAATTTTTTTATTTTAGACTAAAGTATACCTATTAACCATAACAATCAAAGCAAACAATGCAACCAATATATCCAAACAAACAATTCTGGTCTATTTTGGAGTTTATGTCCCATTTTAATATATCGAATCTTCTTTCTGGATCCACCAGAAACTATCGAAGAATTGAGAAAAGATGACGAACAAAAGAGATTGATAGAGAAAGGATAGACAAAAAGATTGCTTCCTTGTTGTTACAGAGTATTGACCATTTATAGTCGTATTCTCCTGTCCCCTATCTCATCCTCTTCTTTCACTCATACTCACTATCAGTGGATAGTAAGAGAATTTACTGAGGCATTCGAACGGATATCTGAGGATACTCATTCTAGAGTTTACTTCTCTCTATCTCTAATGAGCTACTTAATGTGTTATACTCCTGAGCTAAAGTTCAACCTTAGCTCTGATACCACATGTGACGTATCGGGTTTTGCCCGCTCGAAAATCAACATCCGTACTTCACATTGTACTAGAATGCCGCAGATTCGACCGTTCAAATCCGATTCGCCAGAGCTATAACACAATTAAGTAAACAACACAGCGGAAGAAAAGAATAATACATTGATATACAATATCCGATACAACAGAGTGATACAATGAATATCAATATACATCAGAGATATGATACAAGAAATAGCAGCGGAACAATATCAATAGAAGTGATAACTCCAAAATGATCTTCAGACAAGAGTGAATCCACAACTCCAAGATAAGCAACTCCGATGAATGAACTAGCTCCAGATAATCTACTAAACCTGAATATCTGAAAAGAAACCCAACTCTAGACTGCTCGTGTGGAAAATTATGAGCACCCAGAGTTTAGGAAGGGAACAATAAACTCCGGATCAGTCATGGGACTGGTGTGAGCAACAAAAACAGTTTATCTTTAACAAACACAAAAGAATTTTAAACATTGAAATCCGCAATGCTTTTGGAAAATGAAACTACCATAAGACCTCCCGCCACACACACAATGCAAACGCAGAATTGGAGGAGATTTCTTCTTATGATAGTCAAACATGCTTACTACGCAAATCATTGGATTATTATTTTTAGTGCATAGTGCAGAAAACATTTTCGAAAGTATAATATTAATCTTAGCCAACATACGACCAGTATCGTATGCCTACTATAGCTACCATCTAAACAGTGGTGACCACCGTACGTAAATGGCAGGTTCTACAACTAATACCGTACAAGTTCCGTATTGGAGAAATGGATTTCCAACAAATGGTCAGGCTAAGGAACTTCCTTCCGCCGCATGGGATCGCCTCTGGCTGGACGTCCCGAGAGACAAACTGCTCTCTGCCAAACAAGGCCGGGTTACTCCTGTAACAAGTAACTCACGAATATGTCATCACCCGGTCCTTTGGGACCTTTATCCGAGCGCTCGATATCCAACATCACACATCATAAAGAAAGTGTATCCACATGAGTAAGTATCTGGGCTCCATACCATGATACCACCCCTTTCCAGAAGGAAATGACATACCCTAAAGGGCGCGACTCTCATAACCTTGCCGCAACATTCCTGTTTCGACCATTTCCGGGTAGTGAGGTCCTGACGAAGTCTCGTCCACAAAGCTATGCTTTGTCACAAAGCCATGCTTTGGGTCAACAGATGATCAACCTATAATCACAAAGATAAATGATCAAACAAATGATCATATCACAAATGATCAAACACTGATCATCACACAGCAACACTCAGCATGCCACATTACCAAATTGGGAATATATCGCTGATAAATTTCAACTACATAACCTCTGAGCTCGTACGTCTCAGAGAAGGGTGTTAAGCTAAGAGAATAAATTCTCCGCCACCAACAGAAATGTATTTGAAAGAAATCGGCTTTATATCTCAAAGTGTAATGTCAGACACACAATCCATACAAGTCTGTTCCGGGATCGAACAGAACCGAAGGCACTTCTCACGAAGCCCTTGCAAATCCGGATAATTTCCAATCACGTCCGGACTTCCCGTCACTAAGGATGATAAAACCTCTATATTGGGGATCAGCCAATGAAGATCATTTTGGAGTTATCACTTCTATTGATATTGTTCCGCTGCTGATGTTATCATTTTCTTTTCCGCTGCTATTTCTTGAATCATATCTCTGATGTATATTGATATTCATTGTATCACTCTGTTGTATCAGATATTGTATATCAATGTATTATTCTTTTCTTCCGCTGTGTTATTTACTTAATTGTGTTATAGCTCCGGTGTAACGATCCCAGATTTTAATTTAATTTAAATTGATAATTAATGAATTTTTGAATAAAAATAGTAAAATAAATCGATAAAATGATTGAGTTATAAATAGAAATAAATAGAAGATGAACTATATATAAAAAAAAGTAAAACTCAAATGAGAATTATCAACAAAATTAGATTAGAAGTTATTTATATTACATAAAAATAGAACTTCATTAGATTTTAAAGTAATACATTAACAAATTTAAAACAACAAATATACTCAACTCAAATATAAATTAAATAGCTTGTTTACAAATTATAAAGAAAATAAAGTAAAACATAACTAAATTTAAACAACATCTTAAAGTAAGAATTGTTACATTATAAAGTAACTAAACTAGACATACTTGATTACAATGCTAGGCTGTAGGACTTAAGGAAGAAAAGAAAACATCTATGTACAAAGCAAATAGAAGAAACAAAGAAATCTTTAGCCCAAAACAAATGTATCAGCCGAACTAGAGTAGGGAAAGTTGTAAAATGTATATTGGTACAAGTCTTATTAATATCTTCTTTAGTACCCTACACAATATATACCTCTCAGCCGAAGAGAAGGTGAAGCAAGTAAAATAAGGTACAAAATATAGTAAAGCAAAATAAAGGTAAGTGGTACAACATAATAAATGCAGCACGAATTGGTATCATATCAGCCTCCAATTTCAAATAAAAATCTCTGGCCAAATTTTATAAAATACTTCAAGTACACATGAAAGATCTTGCCTCTACATTATTCTCCAGCCAGTATGTATCATCTCATACTTTCACTTTCGTTCATAAAAATTTAAAACTGAGAAACAAAAGCAAGTCTCAGACCTAAGTTTTCAAGTTCCAGTTCAATCTGAAGAAAGCTTAGTAAAAATGCTACAAACAATTCAATAAAACTCATCAACCTGTTTCAAGCTTTCAAGCCTGGAAATCAATGTCTGGATCGAGAACAAGTTTTAGTTTGCAAATTCAAAATCTGGTTCAACAATAGAAACTCTGTTTATCTTTGTTCTTTCTTCTAAAACAAGGTGAGCAAACCTTCTTTTAAACTGGCCTTCTTTAAATCTTTTATCTGTGAGTAAACCAATTTTTATTAATACCTAAATATTATCAAGTATGTGTAATTATATTTATGGTCTATGAAGCTCTGTTTGTATTGTGAAGTTAATCTGTAGGATGCTGTCTTCTTCACCTCCTCTGCTCTTTTGTCTGAGTTATAGGTTTCAAGTAAACAAGTAAAAAAAAATTCAATTCCTTACTTTCTAATCATTATGAGAGTTTTGTTTCAAAACAAAATAGGTGAGTCTAAATATGAATTATCATCTAAAAATAGTTTCAAGGAAATAAAAGAATATACTGTATGAATAAATTTGTCTTTGCAGAAAAAAAATTCAAATGATGATCAAATTCGAGTATAATGATTTACAAATTCAATTATGTAACTTGAATATCTACTCAAAAATAGGATTTTTAAGGCAACAATGATGATATTTCGATCGGTATGCGTGGTGCAGTTCCTATATGAACAAAAATTGCATTTTTATCGATTTCCGTTGGTTTGATAAATCTTAGATGTCGTAATTCGTTTTGGAGCTCGCTTGATACTCGTTGATTACGAGAAAAATGTTAGACAAATTTTCAAATGCAAGGATTAGTGGGTCGAATCGAATCTAGGGTTTTGGGTTCGAATATCGTGTAGTCTGTGAAATCGATGATTTCGTCATTGGTGATCGACCGAGTTCAATGCGCTCTTGGGAAATGGTTGTGGGGTCGAAGCAGAAGTCGCAGCCGGAATTTCATGAACGCTGGTGGCCGAGGCGTCGAGAACAAGGCGTTGACAGGGTTGAGGAGTACCTGTTCTTTTTGGTTTCCAGGTTATGTTTTTCTCGAAATTCGAATTCGAAACGAATGGAGGGGGACCGGTGGTTGAGATCGGAGCTGGGGATGACCTTCGACTCGCTCGAAGTAAGGGTGGTGAACGGAGGTGGCGAACGGAGATGTGCACGTACACCGTGCACATGGGTATCTGGGTTTGTGGAATTGTGGGATAAGAAGCAGGTTGGGTTGTTCGCGTGGGTGTCTCGAAATTTTACTCGGGTAAACAGAGTTATGGCACGAGTTCGAGCTCGGGTGTTTTAGGGTTCATGCCGGGTTAAATTTTTAACACTTAGGAAAAAAATTTAAGTTTAAAGAAAAATGGCATACGGGTTAGATTGGGGGGAAACTCGAAGCACTTAGGCGTTTTTTTGCGGGTGTGACTCGAAGTGGGTCTCAGGTTGGTTATAAAAACAGATTTTGACTTTAAAACTAAATTTAAATTTTAATATTGTTAACCCATATTTTAAGATAATTGATTTAGTTTAAAATCGGATTAATAAGGGTTAATTAATTATAAATTAAAGGTTAGTTAATTAATTAATTAAGATAATTAATTAAGGAGAAATTAATTAATAAAAGTGATAAAGAGATAATTTTTAAGTTTTATTTAAACTTAAAATTTATATGTTGAAAATTTTGGTTTATCTTTTAGTTAATTAAAATCTTAAGTTATTAATGATTTATCAATTGATAAATGTTTAAAGAATAATTACTTAATTAATGATTGATTAAAGATCAAGTAAAGGTTAATAAATTAAAGAAATTAATTTAAAGATAAGTAATTAATATGATTTATTAATTTATGTGAGTGGTTAGGGACGATCACTTATTGAAATTATTAATTAAATGGTGAATTAAATAACTAAAGGATAATTATTTGAAAATTTAAGGTTGATGAATTTTAATTAAAGGATAATTAATTTATTACTGATGGTTAATTAATGAATTAAAGAAAAAATTAATCAAAATGATTTGTAAATTATTGAAGTTAATTAACCAAGATTAGGAATAAATTCATAAGAAATAAATCTGATTTAAATTAATCAGATAAATTCATTGATCTTACTTATGAATGTTTGGATTCTGTTGAATGTTGTAAATTGTTGGATATCCTTGATATATGATGCTTTGTGATACATACCGATTTATGTTGTGATCTGAAATTTCTGTTTCTGTGATATATTACTATGTGAATATGAAACCCTTGACCCGTAAAATGGCACTTGAATTTCGATGCGACAGGGAGTCGGATTTCAGTTGGTTATCCGAAACCCACATCGAATTATAATTGTGAATCTTTGTGACCGATAAATTTATTTTATCTATGAATCTGTGAAAGAAGATAAGCGTTATCGATTATACCGCTTATCGATATATCTGTGATGATTGATGTTGCACTATTGTGTGTAAAACCCCTGGACTACACTATACACACACAAATATGGATTTCACGTGGAAATCAGTTAAGTCACAGATAATTTAAATTTGATGTTTTTGAAATTGAAATTTTAATTTCAATTGATTTTGAAATTGGAAATTTGGGTTTAAAGTGAAGCTTTTGAAATGGAATTTCAAAGATAAAAGTTATTTTGATAACTTAATCGAGTTTTGAAAATTTAAATAATTTGATTTAAATTTGAATTCAAATTTGAAATTGAATCTTAAGATTTGAAACTAGGAATTAAAGGTGTTATACCAGTTACATATGGGTTAAACTATTTTAAAAGTATTGATTTGGGAATTTGAATTAAAATTCAAAAGTTTTAACTCATGTAAATATAATTGGATTTTTCTGAAAATAAAAACTGTTTGTTTCAAATAATTAAAGCTTTCACGTAAGTAATGAACTTCCAATTTGTGTTGAGAAGTTTCAAGTTTCAAGTTTGAAATTGAAATGAAATTGTTTTTTTTGGAAGCCATGAACTGAATCTGTTTATTGTTAACAGATTTAAAATGATGATTTGTTTAAACCATTCGAAATGAAATTATTTTGAAAACTATAAGTTGAATCTTTAATTTAAAGATTTAACGAGTTAATCCAATTGAAATTGAAATGTTTTGAAACCTATGAATAGATCCTTATGAAACGAGGTGAACTGTGTGAAATAAATCTTTTTATTTAAAGAATTGAAATGATGATTGGTTTAAACAGTTTTGAAAGGAAGGTTTGAATTATTAAGTTGTGACTTAATTGAAATCCCATACCCATATATTTTTAATATTACGCTCACTATTCGGGTTAGCCGGGAAAAGACATTTGTGTCATATAACCCATTCCGAATAATGATACGTCGTATATGGATCGCATTTGAAGACCGGTGGTGAAGACCGGATATTTACGAAAACGAAAGGACAACTCGTCGAATGTCTCTGCACCGACTGGTCCCCGGTATTGAGATTTTATCACCCATTGTGATGGGAAGTCCGGACGGGATTGTGAATACCCGGAATTGCAAGGGCTTCGTAAGAAGTGCCTTCGGTTCTGTTCGAACCCGGAACAGACTTGTATGGTTACATGTCTAACATTACACTTTGAGATATAAAGCCGATTTCTTTCAAATACATTTCTGTTGGTGGCGGAGAATTTATTCTCTTAGCTTAACACCCTTCTCTGAGACGTACGAGCTCAGAGGTTATGTAGTTGAAATTTATCAGCGATATATTCCCAATTTGGTAATGTGACATGCTGAGTGTTGCTGTGTGATGATCATTGTTTGATCATTTGTGATATGATCATTTGTTTGATTTTATATCTTTGTGATCATTGCTTTGATCATCTGTTGACCCAAAGCGTGGCTTTTTTGAAAAAGCGTAGCTTTGTGGACGAGACTTCTTCGAACCTCACACCCCGGAATGGTCAAAACAGGAAAGATGCAGCAAGGTTATAGGGAGTAGCGCCCCTTAGGGTATGTTCATTTCCTTCTGGATAGAAGTGGTATCATGGTATGGAGCCCAGATACTTACTTATGTGGATGTCGCAAGTATATATATATCTTACTTTGTGATTTGTTACTCGGGGCCCCGGTTAAAGGTTGTTACAACCGGGAGATGGCATACTCGTGTCAGTAGTTACCTATTTTTGCAGAGGTAACCCGGCCTTGTGTTGGCAGAGATCCGGTTAGGTTCTCAGGACGTCCATCCAGAGGCGTTTCCATGTGGCAATGGGAAGTTCCTTGGCCTGACCATTTGTTGGAAATCCAAAGAAAAAATACGAGCCTTGTACGGTTTTAGTTGTAGAACCTGCCATTTAATATGGTAGCTATAGCGGGCATACTATAATGGTACCTATGCTGGCTAAGATTTATATTCTATTTTCGAAATGATTTCTACACTATGCACTAATAATAATAATCAAATGATTCTGCGTAGTAAGCATCCTTGACTATCATAAGAAGAAATCTCCCCCAAGTCTGCGTTTGCATTGTGTGTGTGGCGGGAGGTCTTATGGTAGTTTCATTTCCCAAAAGCATTGCAAATTGACTTTAAATTCTCTGCTATTTGTGTTTAAAGATAAACTGTTTTTGTTGCTCACACCAGTCCCACGACTGACTCGGAGTTTATTGTTCCTTTCCTAAACTCTGGGTGCTCATAATTTTCTACACGAGCAGTCTAGAGTTTGGTTTTTCAGATAGTCAGGTCTAGTAGATTTTCTGGAGTTAGTTCAGTCTTTGGATATGGACTGCACTTGCTTATCTTGGTGTATCGTTATTGGGAGTTCGAGCTACTGCTGGAGTTCTCTCTTGAAGACTATCTTAGAGTTATTTGTTCCGCTGCTAGTATTATCGTTTTCTTTTCCGCTGCTATTTGTTGTATCATATCTCTGATGTATATTGATATTCATTGTATCATTCTGTTGTATCAGATATTGTATATCAATGTATTATTCTTTTATTCCGCTGTGTTATTTACTTAACTGTGTTATAAGCTCCGGCGACTTGGATTTGAACGGTCGAATCTACGGCATTCGAGTACGATGTAAAGTATGGATGTCGATTTTCGAGCGCGAAAATCAGAGACGTTACATTTGGTATCAGAGCTAAGGTTGAACTTTAGCTCAGGAGTATAACACGTTAAGTAGCTCATTAGAGATAGAGTGAAGTAAACTCTAGAATGAGTGTATCCTTAAGATATCCGTTCGAATGTCTCAGTAAATTCTCTTACTATCCACTGATAGTGAGTATGAGTGCAAGAAGAGGACGAGATAGGGGACAAGGGAATACGACTACAAATAGTCAATACCCTGTAACAGTGGAAACAACTTTCTCATCAGTATTCTTTGATTCGTCTTTCTAAATTCTTTTGATTTCTTCGTACCAGCTACAAGAAGAAGTTTCGGTGCGGTGATGCACTACGAATCGTTGTAGAAAATTCTTATCTCGTATCTTCATCGGTTTCTTATTAGCTTTTTGATTTAAACCTTAATGAATTTGAAATTGGAAATTTTAAATTGAGTTAATTGATTAATAGAATATATGAAGCTAAAATTGAATTATACCGATAAAATGATATCGTTTGAAACCAAAATTTGAAATTCTATTGTAATTTCTGTGAATATCGAAGTCCGAAGAGGGACAAATTGGTATGTATTCTGAGATATTCCGACTTGACTTTGGAATCCATATCTTAAGTTTGAGGAGTTATAGGAGATCGAATCTGTCTATCTCTGTACTATTTTCGTGCCTGCGAATTTCGAGGACGAAATTCTTTTAAGGGGGGAAGTTTGTAACGACCCCAGATTTTAATTTAATTTAAATTGATAATTAATGAATTTTTGAATAAAAATAGTAAAATAAATCGATAAAATGATTGAGTTATAAATAGAAATAAATAGAAGATGAACTATATATATAAAAAAAAGTAAAACTCAAATGAGAATTATCAACAAAATTAGATTAGAAGTTATTTATATTACATAAAAATAGAACTTCATTAGATTTTAAAGTAATACATTAACAAATTTAAAACAACAAATATACTCAACTCAAATATAAATTAAATAGCTTGTTTACAAATTATAAAGAAAATAAAGTAAAACATAACTAAATTTAAACAACATCTTAAAGTAAGAATTGTTACATTATAAAGTAACTAAACTAGACATACTTGATTACAATGCTAGGCTGTAGGACTTAAGGAAGAAAAGAAAACATCTATGTACAAAGCAAATAGAAGAAACAAAGAAATCTTTAGCCCAAAACAAATGTATCAGCCGAACTAGAGTAGGGAAAGTTGTAAAATGTATATTGGTACAAGTCTTATTAATATCTTCTTTAGTACCCTACACAATATATACCTCTCAGCCGAAGAGAAGGTGAAGCAAGTAAAATAAGGTACAAAATATAGTAAAGCAAAATAAAGGTAAGTGGTACAACATAATAAATGCAGCACGAATTGGTATCATATCAGCCTCCAATTTCAAATAAAAATCTCTGGCCAAATTTTATAAAATACTTCAAGTACACATGAAAGATCTTGCCTCTACATTATTCTCCAGCCAGTATGTATCATCTCATACTTTCACTTTCGTTCATAAAAATTTAAAACTGAGAAACAAAAGCAAGTCTCAGACCTAAGTTTTCAAGTTCCAGTTCAATCTGAAGAAAGCTTAGTAAAAATGCTACAAACAATTCAATAAAACTCATCAACCTGTTTCAAGCTTTCAAGCCTGGAAATCAATGTCTGGATCGAGAACAAGTTTTAGTTTGCAAATTCAAAATCTGGTTCAACAATAGAAACTCTGTTTATCTTTGTTCTTTCTTCTAAAACAAGGTGAGCAAACCTTCTTTTAAACTGGCCTTCTTTAAATCTTTTATCTGTGAGTAAACCAATTTTTATTAATACCTAAATATTATCAAGTATGTGTAATTATATTTATGGTCTATGAAGCTCTGTTTGTATTGTGAAGTTAATCTGTAGGATGCTGTCTTCTTCACCTCCTCTGCTCTTTTGTCTGAGTTATAGGTTTCAAGTAAACAAGTAAAAAAAAATTCAATTCCTTACTTTCTAATCATTATGAGAGTTTTGTTTCAAAACAAAATAGGTGAGTCTAAATATGAATTATCATCTAAAAATAGTTTCAAGGAAATAAAAGAATATACTGTATGAATAAATTTGTCTTTGCAGAAAAAAAATTCAAATGATGATCAAATTCGAGTATAATGATTTACAAATTCAATTATGTAACTTGAATATCTACTCAAAAATAGGATTTTTAAGGCAACAATGATGATATTTCGATCGGTATGCGTGGTGCAGTTCCTATATGAACAAAAATTGCATTTTTATCGATTTCCGTTGGTTTGATAAATCTTAGATGTCGTAATTCGTTTTGGAGCTCGCTTGATACTCGTTGATTACGAGAAAAATGTTAGACAAATTTTCAAATGCAAGGATTAGTGGGTCGAATCGAATCTAGGGTTTTGGGTTCGAATATCGTGTAGTCTGTGAAATCGATGATTTCGTCATTGGTGATCGACCGAGTTCAATGCGCTCTTGGGAAATGGTTGTGGGGTCGAAGCAGAAGTCGCAGCCGGAATTTCATGAACGCTGGTGGCCGAGGCGTCGAGAACAAGGCGTTGACAGGGTTGAGGAGTACCTGTTCTTTTTGGTTTCCAGGTTATGTTTTTCTCGAAATTCGAATTCGAAACGAATGGAGGGGGACCGGTGGTTGAGATCGGAGCTGGGGATGACCTTCGACTCGCTCGAAGTAAGGGTGGTGAACGGAGGTGGCGAACGGAGATGTGCACGTACACCGTGCACATGGGTATCTGGGTTTGTGGAATTGTGGGATAAGAAGCAGGTTGGGTTGTTCGCGTGGGTGTCTCGAAATTTTACTCGGGTAAACAGAGTTATGGCACGAGTTCGAGCTCGGGTGTTTTAGGGTTCATGCCGGGTTAAATTTTTAACACTTAGGAAAAAAATTTAAGTTTAAAGAAAAATGGCATACGGGTTAGATTGGGGGGAAACTCGAAGCACTTAGGCGTTTTTTTGCGGGTGTGACTCGAAGTGGGTCTCAGGTTGGTTATAAAAACAGATTTTGACTTTAAAACTAAATTTAAATTTTAATATTGTTAACCCATATTTTAAGATAATTGATTTAGTTTAAAATCGGATTAATAAGGGTTAATTAATTATAAATTAAAGGTTAGTTAATTAATTAATTAAGATAATTAATTAAGGAGAAATTAATTAATAAAAGTGATAAAGAGATAATTTTTAAGTTTTATTTAAACTTAAAATTTATATGTTGAAAATTTTGGTTTATCTTTTAGTTAATTAAAATCTTAAGTTATTAATGATTTATCAATTGATAAATGTTTAAAGAATAATTACTTAATTAATGATTGATTAAAGATCAAGTAAAGGTTAATAAATTAAAGAAATTAATTTAAAGATAAGTAATTAATATGATTTATTAATTTATGTGAGTGGTTAGGGACGATCACTTATTGAAATTATTAATTAAATGGTGAATTAAATAACTAAAGGATAATTATTTGAAAATTTAAGGTTGATGAATTTTAATTAAAGGATAATTAATTTATTACTGATGGTTAATTAATGAATTAAAGAAAAAATTAATCAAAATGATTTGTAAATTATTGAAGTTAATTAACCAAGATTAGGAATAAATTCATAAGAAATAAATCTGATTTAAATTAATCAGATAAATTCATTGATCTTACTTATGAATGTTTGGATTCTGTTGAATGTTGTAAATTGTTGGATATCCTTGATATATGATGCTTTGTGATACATACCGATTTATGTTGTGATCTGAAATTTCTGTTTCTGTGATATATTACTATGTGAATATGAAACCCTTGACCCGTAAAATGGCACTTGAATTTCGATGCGACAGGGAGTCGGATTTCAGTTGGTTATCCGAAACCCACATCGAATTATAATTGTGAATCTTTGTGACCGATAAATTTATTTTATCTATGAATCTGTGAAAGAAGATAAGCGTTATCGATTATACCGCTTATCGATATATCTGTGATGATTGATGTTGCACTATTGTGTGTAAAACCCCTGGACTACACTATACACACACAAATATGGATTTCACGTGGAAATCAGTTAAGTCACAGATAATTTAAATTTGATGTTTTTGAAATTGAAATTTTAATTTCAATTGATTTTGAAATTGGAAATTTGGGTTTAAAGTGAAGCTTTTGAAATGGAATTTCAAAGATAAAAGTTATTTTGATAACTTAATCGAGTTTTGAAAATTTAAATAATTTGATTTAAATTTGAATTCAAATTTGAAATTGAATCTTAAGATTTGAAACTAGGAATTAAAGGTGTTATACCAGTTACATATGGGTTAAACTATTTTAAAAGTATTGATTTGGGAATTTGAATTAAAATTCAAAAGTTTTAACTCGTGTAAATATAATTGGATTTTTCTGAAAATAAAAACTGTTTGTTTCAAATAATTAAAGCTTTCACGTAAGTAATGAACTTCCAATTTGTGTTGAGAAGTTTCAAGTTTCAAGTTTGAAATTGAAATGAAATTGTTTTTTTTGGAAGCCATGAACTGAATCTGTTTATTGTTAACAGATTTAAAATGATGATTTGTTTAAACCATTCGAAATGAAATTATTTTGAAAACTATAAGTTGAATCTTTAATTTAAAGATTTAACGAGTTAATCCAATTGAAATTGAAATGTTTTGAAACCTATGAATAGATCCTTATGAAACGAGGTGAACTGTGTGAAATAAATCTTTTTATTTAAAGAATTGAAATGATGATTGGTTTAAACAGTTTTGAAAGGAAGGTTTGAATTATTAAGTTGTGACTTAATTGAAATCCCATACCCATATATTTTTAATATTACGCTCACTATTCGGGTTAGCCGGGAAAAGACATTTGTGTCATATAACCCATTCCGAATAATGATACGTCGTATATGGATCGCATTTGAAGACCGGTGGTGAAGACCGGATATTTACGAAAACGAAAGGACAACTCGTCGAATGTCTCTGCACCGACTGGTCCCCGGTATTGAGATTTTATCACCCTTTGTGATGGGAAGTCCGGACGGGATTGTGAATACCCGGAATTGCAAGGGCTTCGTAAGAAGTGCCTTCGGTTCTGTTCGAACCCGGAACAGACTTGTATGGTTACATGTCTGACATTACACTTTGAGATATAAAGCCGATTTCTTTCAAATACATTTCTGTTGGTGGCGGAGAATTTATTCTCTTAGCTTAACACCCTTCTCTGAGACGTACGAGCTCAGAGGTTATGTAGTTGAAATTTATCAGCGATATATTCCCAATTTGGTAATGTGACATGCTGAGTGTTGCTGTGTGATGATCATTGTTTGATCATTTGTGATATGATCATTTGTTTGATTTTATATCTTTGTGATCATTGCTTTGATCATCTGTTGACCCAAAGCGTGGCTTTTTGAAAAAGCGTAGCTTTGTGGACGAGACTTCGTCGAACCTCACACCCCGGAATGGTCAAAACAGGAAAGATGCAGTAAGGTTATAGGGAGTAGCGCCCCTTAGGGTATGTTCATTTCCTTCTGGATGGAAGTGGTATCATGGTATGGAGCCCAGATACTTACTTATGTGGATGTCGCAACTATATATATATCTTACTTTGTGATTTGTTGCTCGGGGCCCCGGTTAAAGGTTGTTACAACCGGGAGATGGCATACTCGTGTCAGTAGTTACCTATTTTTGCAGAGGTAACCCGGCCTTGTGTTGGCAGAGATCCGGTTAGGTTCTCGGGACGTCCATCCAGAGGCGTTTCCATGTGGCAATGGGAAGTTCCTTGGCCTGACCATTTATTGGAAATCCAAAGAAACAATACGAGCCTTGTATGGTTTTAGTTGTAGAACCTGCCATTTAATATGGTAGCTATAGCGGGCATACTATAATGGTACCTATGCTGGCTAAGATTTATATTCTATTTTCGAAATGATTTCTACACTATGCACTAATAATAATAATCAAATGATTCTGCGTAGTAAGCATCCTTGACTATCATAAGAAGAAATCTCCCCCAAGTCTGCGTTTGCATTGTGTGTGTGGCGGGAGGTCTTATGGTAGTTTCATTTCCCAAAAGCATTGCAAATTGACTTTAAATTCTCTGCTATTTGTGTTTAAAGATAAACTGTTTTTGTTGCTCACACCAGTCCCACGACTGACTCGGAGTTTATTGTTCCTTTCCTAAACTCTGGGTGCTCATAATTTTCTACACGAGCAGTCTAGAGTTTGGTTTTTCAGATAGTCAGGTCTAGTAGATTTTCTGGAGTTAGTTCAGTCTTTGGATATGGACTGCACTTGCTTATCTTGGTGTATCGTTATTGGGAGTTCGAGCTACTGCTGGAGTTCTCTCTTGAAGACTATCTTAGAGTTATTTGTTCCGCTGCTAGTATTATCGTTTTCTTTTCCGCTGCTATTTGTTGTATCATATCTCTGATGTATATTGATATTCATTGTATCATTCTGTTGTATCAGATATTGTATATCAATGTATTATTCTTTTATTCCGCTGTGTTATTTACTTAACTGTGTTATAAGCTCCGGCGACTTGGATTTGAACGGTCGAATCTACGGCATTCGAGTACGATGTAAAGTATGGATGTCGATTTTCGAGCGCGAAAATCAGAGACGTTACATCCGGCGAATCGGATTTGAACGGTCGAATCTGCGGCATTCTAGTACAATGTGAAGTACGGATGTTGATTTTCGAGCGGACAAAACCCGAGTCGTCACATGTATTTATAAAATATCTGATACAACAGATTCAATTCATGGAATTTCAAATATAAAAGTTATTTTGAATAACTTAATCGAGTTTTGAAAATTTAAATCATTTGATTTAAATTTGAATTCAAGTTGGGAATTGAATCCTATGATTTGAAACTAGGGATTAAAGATGATATAAATGTGTTTATATAAAGTTAAACCATTTAAAAGTATAATTTTGAGAATTTGGATTTAACCCAAGGATTTCCACTCGTATGAATGAATCAGATTTTCTGAAATGAAACTGTTTGTTTTCAAATGATAAAAGCTTTCAGATAAGAAATGAAATTCCAGTTTAATTAAAGGAATTTCAAAATTGAATTGAAAAATGGTTTTCCAAGTTATGAATGAATTGTTTTTGAAAACTATGATTTGAATCTGTTATCTTTAACAGATTTAAAATAATGATTGGTTTAAACCATTCGAAATGAATGAATTGTTTTTAGATAACGATACAGGGTGTAGTTCCTATATGAACCGAAATCATACTTTGATCCATTCCTGTTAACTGAAAACTTTTTAGATGATGAAATTTTGTATGAAGCTTGCTTGATCCTTGTTGATTTCAGAAAAAATGTTAAAAAAATTTCCTATTGCAAGAATCGAGAGAGAGAGGTCAGACTAGGGTTTTATGGTAGTTTTGTTGGACGAAGAACACGCGGTTATGGTGTCGACTTGGGTGCATCGTGTTTGATCGCACCCAGGGGAAAAGGTTTGGGGGTCGCTGGAGCAACTTTGGATGAAGTGGCGGGGTTATCAGGGGACGAGGTCGCCGTCGCGAAGTTGATTTAGGCTGCGAGTTCGGGTTTCCAAGTTGAGCTCGATAGCTCATTTTGATTTCATGATAAATCCTTCGATGCCGGGTGTTTGTTTAGAGGGAGATGACCATTTATGACTAGTCTGCGGTCTTGGCAATGATCGGAGATGGACGGAATGATGTGCACCTTGCACGTGCACGTCGATGTGGTGGTGACAGGGATTGTTACTGGAAGAAGAAGAGGATGTTGCTCGAAGTTGTTGGCTGGTTGACTCGAAGCAAGGATTGAATGGTCTCGGGTCAGTCATGTTCCAGTATTAAACAGTGGAAATTTTACAGTTTTTAAATTTATTAAGTTTAAATTTGTAATTGATGTAAAACTAAGGTTTAATTCAAGTATTAAATCCAGATTTTGTGAAATAAAAGAAAAGTTTAAAAGTTAAAATATTTCTTAATAAGTTTAAATATTTGAATTTAAAAAGTTTGATTTAAATCCCTTCATAACAAAGAATGGCTTTAATTTGTAAATTTAAAGGTTTTAAAAGTTAATTTTATAAAGGGATTGAAAAATCGGGTTTTGCCCGCTCGAAAATCAACATCCATACTTCACATTGTACTAGAATGCCGCAGATTCGACCGTTCAAATCCGATTCGCCGGAGCTATAACACAATTAAGTAAATAACACAGCGGAAGAAAAGAATAATACATTGATATATAATATCTGATACAACAGAGTGATACAATGAATATCAATATACATCAGAGATATGATACAAGAAATAGCAGCGGAAAAGAAAATGATAACATCAGCAGCGGAACAATATCAATAGAAGTGATAACTCCAAAATGATCTTCAGACATGAATGAATCCACAACTCCAAGATAAGCAACTCCGATGAATGAACTAGCTCCAGATAATCTACTAAACCTGAATATCTGAAAAGAAACCCAACTCTAGACTGCTCGTGTGGAAAATTATGAGCACCCAGAGTTTAGGAAGGGAACAATAAACTCCGGATCAGTCATGGGACTGGTGTGAGCAATAAAAACAGTTTATCTTTAAAACAAACACAAAAGGTTTTAAACATTGAAATCCGCAATGCTTTTGGAAAATGAAACTACCATAAGACCTCCCGCCACACACACAATGCAAACGCAGAATTTGAGGAGATTTCTTCTTATGATAGTCAAACATGCTTACTACGCAAAATCATTGGATATTATCATTAGTGCATAGTGTAGAAAAACATTTCGAAAGTATAATATTAATCTTAGCCAACATACGACCAGTATCGTATGCCTACTATAGCTACCATCTAAATAGTGGTGACCACCGTACGTAAATGGCAGGTTCTACAACTAAAACCGTACAAGTTCCGTATTGGGAATTGGATTTCCAACAAATGGTCAGGCTAAGGAACTTCCTTCCGCCGCATGGGATCGCCTCTGGCTGGACGTCCCGAGAGACAAACTGCTCTCTGCAAACACAAGGCCGGGTTACCCCTGTAACAGGTAACTCACGAATATGCCACCCCCCGGTCCTTTGGGACCTTTATCCGAGGCGCCTCTAAACCAACATCACACATAATAAAGTGTATCCACATGAGTAAGTATTTGGGCTCCATACCATGATACCACCCCTTTCCAGAAGGAAATGACATACCCTAAAGGGCGCGACCCTCATAACCTTGCTGCAACATTCCTGTTTCGACCATTTCTGGGTTGTGAGGCCCTGACGAAGTCTCGTCCACAAAGCTACGCTTTTTCACAAAGCCATGCTTTGGGTCAACAGATGATCAACCTATGATCACAAAGATAAATGATCAAACAAATGATCATATCACAAATGATCAAACACTGATCATCACACAGCAACACTCAGCATGCCACATTACCAAATTGGGAGTATATCGCTGATAACCTTCAACTACATAACCTCTGAGCTCGTACGTCTCAGAGAAGGGTGTTAAGCTAAGAGAATAAATTCTCCGCCACCAACAGAAATGTATTTGAAAGAAATCGGCTTTATATCTCAAAGTGTAATGTCAGACATACAATCCATACAAGTCTGTTCCGGGTTCGAACAGAACCGAAGGCACTTCTCACGAAGCCCTTGCAAATCCGGATAATTTCCAATCACGTCCGGACTTCCCATCACTAAGGATGATAAAACCTCTATACCGGGGATCAGCCGATGCAGAGTAACTCGACGGTAATCCTTCCATTTTCAAAAATATCCGGTCTTCAACACCGGTCATCAAATGCTATCCATATACGACGTATCACATATTCGGAATGGGTTATACGACCCAAAGGTCCTCTCCCGGCTAAACCGAATAGTGAGCGTAATATTTAAAAACATATGGATATGAGATTTCAATTAAGTCACAAATAAACCCAAACTTTCTTTTCAAATGGTTTAACAAATTACTATTTTTAAATCTTTAAACAAAAAGATTCAACCTTTACGGTTTAAGCAGTTCCCACACTTTAATCCTTTAAACAAAAGATTCATTCACAGATTTTCCAAATTAATTACCATTTCAATTTAACTCGTTAAATCTTTAAATCAAGATTTAACTTATAGCTTTCAAAACAATGCCATTTCGAATGGTTTAAACAAACCATCATTTTAAATCTGTTAAAAATAAACAGATTTAATTCATAGCTTTCAAAAACAATTCATTCATAACTTGGAAAACCCTTTTTTCAATTCAATCTTGAAATTCCTTCAATTAAACTGGAATTTCATTGCTTATCTGAAAGCTTTTATCTTTTGAAAACAAATAGTTTCATTTCAGAAAATCTGATTCATTCATACGAGTTAAAGTCTTTGGGTTAAATCCAAATTCTCAAAATTACATTTTTAAATGGTTTAAATTCAGATAAACACATTTATAACATTTTCAATCCCTAGTTTCAAATCATAGGATTCAATTTCAAACTTGAATTCAAATTTAAATCAAATTATTTAAATTTTCAAAACTCGATTAAGTTATTCAAAATAACTTTTATCTTTGAAATTCTATTTCAATTGCTTTTCACTTTAAACCCAAATTTCAAATTTCAAAATCAATTGAAATTAAAATTTCAATTTCAAATACATCAAATTTAAATCATATGTGACTTAACCGATTTCCACGTGAAATCCATATTTGTGTGTGTATGGTGTAGTCCAGGGGTTTCACACAATAGTGCAACACAATGAATCATCACATATCAGAATACAGAAATATAGTTGATAAGCGGTATATCATAACGCTTATCGTTCATTTACAGATCACAGATATATATCACAGGAAAGTAAATTACAGATCACAACATAAATCAGGATATATCACAAAGCATCACAGATCAGAATATCAAACAATTCAATCATTCAGTCAAATCCAACATTTACAAGTGAATTTATTAATCAACTGATTAATTTAAATCAGATGTATCAATTTAATAATCCGGGTTAATTATCGTAATTTAATTACAAATTATTTGAAAATCTTTCTTTCAAATTTATTGGTTAACCCTTAATTATTAACTAAGCATTCTTAAATCAATGAATCAATTAATCTTTAATTATTAAATTAATCTTAATTAATTGCCATTATTAATTAATCCTTTGATTAATTAACGAATAATTAATTCACATTTTAAATTATCATTTAATTTATTTACATTCCGTAATTATTTATTCATTACTTCTCTAAGTAATTTTTATTTTCAAAATCGTCAAGTGATTATTAATTTAAACTTTAGTTAATACATTTAAACTTATAATTACAAATTATCAATACCAATTATCAATTATCATTCTAATTTTCCTAATGGTTAATGAATTTAAATCTTGAATCTTCATTTACTTAGAGTAAATTCATTTCCCATTATTATTTAAATTTCACTTTATTATGTTGAAAACATTTATTTCACTCTCCCTTTTGAACTTTCATTTTAAATTCAGAGTTTTAAAACGGGTACTAATTTAACTTTAAACCAATTTATAACTAACCTTAAAAATCTTTAAATTACAAATTGAAATAATGCTTAGTTATAAAGGAATTTTAAATCAAATCCACTTAAGTTCAAAAATTGAAACTTATTCGAAGTATTTAAATTTATAAACTTTCTCTTCATTTCAAAACTGTAATTAAATATTCCTTAGACTCAGATTAACTTTGATTTAAATTTTAAAACCCAAACTTTTAAAACTGAAAATCAAGTTACAGGCTAAAAACTGGAAGACAAACAAATACCCGAGTTCACCCTTATTTTACTTCGAGTTACCCCGAGAAAATCATGAGCCTGCTTCGAGCAAAACATATATCAACCCGTGCTCTTCCCTTCCAAACCCAGAGCAAAGAAACCAGACCCAAAACTAATCGTGCTCGTGCACGTGCACCGCGGCGACGAACTTCGCCGATCATCTCCGATGATCTTCCTGAACCACCCATCGCACAAACATCCCTACTCGAGCAACCACCCACCATCATCGATTCGAAATCGAAATTCGAACGTACGAGCCAACCTGGAACCAGTAACCCAACCTCAAACCAAAACCTGTCATCACCGATTGCTCCACGCTCCGACCACCAGCGGCTACCCAACTCCGGCCGTGAACTCGTCTACCTCCCCTGTATCCAACCCCAGAAGCTCGAAACACTCGATCGTTTCATGGCTTCGAACGAGACGAAACATCACAGCACTCAAAAACTAGGTCACCAGATTTTAAACGCTTCTCGCCGCCACCACGTTGACCTGCCGACCAGTCCACTATTTTTCCCAAGTTCCCCCATCGCTCCTCTACCTCTCGACCAAACCACGACGTCTCCAGTCGACGAGTTAACCCACGGCACCCCAAAAAGCTCAAAACAGTGAAACGAAAACTGCTCTTCAACCCAAGCTCTAAAAATTCTAAATCTTGCTTTAAAAATCCTATTTTAGTATGTATTTTCACTCTACCCTCCTGAATACTTAAACAAGAAATTTTGTTTAAACATATTTAAAGTTATACTTAGTTTTCTTGAGTTACCAGAGGTAATTATAGGTTGTTTTAGCTCTAACATATTTTTAACACTTAGATGACAACCAAACCAATAGTTTTTATTTACATCTTAAGTTCAAACAGAGGTTAGATCATGAGATGGAGGTTTGTTTCATATCTACAAAAACATAACACAGATACAGGGTATCACAGAAACAGATACACATAGACTTGGCACAACATACATATATACAAAATATATATCATCACAGAGGAAAACATGCTTTATCTAAACTTAGGTTATATTTAAAAAAATATGTTACTCACCTGTCTTCCAGAGAAGAAAGAATAACAAAGTATGTTGTTTTGATTTTTCTTTGAAACAGGCTTTGCATTTGAAAACTGATCCTTGCTTTGAGTAGCTCTGCCCTTTTGATTTTCTGATTTGTTTTGAAGTTGTATTGTTGTTTTATTGTTTGAGTTTTAAAGTTTAAGTTTTGAAGAATATTTACTTCAGATTTTTCATAGCTTGGAATGGACGAGAATAAAATGTAGAAGGCTGATATAAATGAATTGGGTTTAGTGGTGATAGAACTTGTACAGGTAATATTGTTTTGTACAAAAGAAATCAGAGATTTTTCTTAGTTTACTGATATGGCTTCAACATATTTTCGGCTGAGAAGATTTTTTGTGCTTGGGTATTAAATGCTTGTCCTTTATGTTTCATGTACATACTTATTTATTTTGTGTAAGTGTACTTTATGTTCCTACTTATGATATTTGTGCTTTCTTTTGCTTTGCATTTCCAATTGTTCACATATAAAGTTCTACTTGTCTGGTTTTGGTTTCATACTTTTGCTTTGTTTTATTTTTTTCTTGCTTATATACTTGAGTATATTTTTCTTTGCTTTGGCCTTATTACCTTGAAATACAAATGAATTTCCCCAAAATAAATATGTTTGTGAAATATTAGTTAATATGTTTGCTTACTCTCTTATTGTCTTGTATTTTCTCTATACACATATTTGTTTCTATTACTTTGTATTTGATTTGCCTAGCTTGCTTTATTTTCCTTTCTAATATTTATTATTATCATTTATTATTAAACAATTTATTTACTATTTAAATTCAAACCAAAACATATATATATATATATATCTACATATATATACAACATTTTAAATTTAAATGATTTAACGCAGTTTTATTCGATTTCGGGGATGGATCGCATATGGATCGCATTTGCTATATTACAGCATGATAGGGGGTTCTCGCTTCGCAGTTTGGTGGCGAACGGGGGACTCTTACCCCTACATGTCCCTGAGAGGGATGGGTTGGTTAGGCGAAGGCCGTGACAGTCGAGAGGCTGGCCGTAAAAGTAAATGCGAGGTGCCAATGTAAGCCACGGTGGGACTGGGATGGTTGCAAAGCCTACCGGTGGCCGCTGTCTGTGGATCGTTACATGTGGTATCAGAGCTAAGGTTGAACTTTAGCTCAGGAGTATAACACGTTAAGTAGCTCATTAGAGATAGAGTGAAGTAAACTCTAGAATGAGTAATTCTCAGATATCCGTCTGAATGTCTCAGTAAATTCTCTTACTATCCACTAATAGTGAGTATGAGTGCAAGAAGAGGACGAGATAGGAGACTGGGAATACGACTATAAATGGTCAATACCTTGCAACAGTGGAAACAACTTTCTTTATCAATCTCCTTTGATTCGTTTCAAAATTCTTTTGATTTCTTTGTATCAGCTTTAGAAAGAAGTTTCGGTGCGATGATGACCCTACGAATCGTTGTAGAAAATCCTTACTTAGTATCTTCATCAATTTCTTATCAGCTTTTTGATTTAAACCTTAATGAATTTGAAATTCGAAATTTTAAATTGAGTTAAATTGATTAATAGAATATGAAGGATAAATTGAATTGAATCGATAAAACGATTTCGTTTGAAACCAAATTTTGAAATTTTTGAAATTTCTTGTGAATACCAAAGTCCAAAGAGGGACAAATTGGTATGTATTCTGAGATATTCCGATTTGAGTTTGGAATCCGTATCTTGTGTTCGAGTAATTATAGGAGATCGAATCTATCTATCTGTGTTGTTTTCGTGCCTGCGAATTTCGAGGACGAAATTCTTTTAAGGGGGGAAGTTTGTAACGACCCCAGATTTTAATTTAATTTAAACTTAATTTAGAAGTGTAATTAAGTGTTGAGTAAAAAGACAAAATGTTTAAAGTTATATGTTAATGATAGTTAAGAAATTAATTGCTCATTGTAATTAATTAAGGATTAGCTATTTATTAAAGGTTAATAAATTTATGAAAGGGATTAAGAAATAATTATTAATTATTAATTAACCAGGATCAGTAATTAATTCATAAGTAATTAATCTAATTTGAATTAATCGGACAATTTAATTGATCTTACTTATGGATGTTTAGATTCTATTGAATGTCGAATTGTTTGATATCCCTGATTTGTGATGCTTTGTGATACATCCTGATTTATGTTGTGATCTGTAGTTTACTCATCTGTATATTATCTGTGATCTGCGAATGAACGATAAGCGTTGTTCTTATACCGCTTATCAACTATATCCTGTATTTTGATCTGTGATGATTCATTGTGTTGCACTATTGTGTTAAAAACCCTGGACTACACCTTTTACACACACAAATATGGATTTCACGTGGAAATCGGTTAAGTCACAGATAATTTAAATTGATGTTTTGAAATTGAAATTTTAATTTCAATTGAATTTGAAATTAGAAATTTGGGTTTAAAGTGAAAAGCTTTTGAAATGGAATTTCAAAGATGAAAGTTATTTTGAATAACTTAATCGAGTTTTGAAATTTAAAAAAAAAATTGATTTAAATTTGAATTCAAGTTTGAAAATGAATTCTATGATTTGAAACTAGGAATTAAAGATGTTGTACAAGTTATATATGGGTTAAACTATTTTAAAAAGTATTGATTTTGGAATGTGAATATAATTCAAGGAATTTAACCCGTGCAAATAAAATTGGATTTTTCTTAAACAAAAAAACTGTTTGTTTTCAAATGATAAAAGCTTTCGTATATATAAGAAATGAAATTCCAATTTAAAGGAATTTCAAGTATGAATTTCAAGATGGTTTTCCAAGTTATAAATGAATTCTTTTTGAAAGCTATGAATTGAATCTGTTTATTTTTTAACAGATTAGAAAATGGTAATTTGTTTAAACCATTCGAAATGAAATATTTTTGAAAGCTATAAGTTGAATCTTTGTTTTAAAGATTTAACGAGTTAATCTAATTGAAACGAAATTGTTTTGAAATCTGTGAATGGATTTTTGTTGAAAACTGGGTGAACTTTGTGAAATAAATCTTTTTGTTTAAAATATTTGAAATGGTAATCGATTGAAACCATTTAAAAAGAAGTTGAATTATTAAGTTGTGACTTAATTGAAATCTCATTATCCATTCGTTTTGAATATTACGCTCACTATTCGGGTTAGCCGAGAAAAGACATTTGTGTCATATAACCCATTCCGAATAATGATACGTCGTATATGGATAGCATTTGAAGACCGGTGGTGAAGACCGGATATTTTCAAAAACGAAAGGACAACTCGTCGAATGTCTCTGCATCGACTGGCCCCGACATAGAGATTTTATCACCCTTTGTGATGGGAAGTCCGGACGTGATTGGAAATTATCCGGAATTGCAAGGGCTTCGTGAGAAGTGCCTTCGGTTCTGTTCGATCCCGGAACAGACTTGTATGGTTACATGTCTGACATTACACTTTGAGATATAAAGCAGAATTCTTTCAAATACATTTCTGTTGGTGGCGGAGAATTTATTCTCTTAGCTTAACACCCTTCTCTGAGACGTACGAGCTCAGAGGTTATGTAGTTGAAGGTTATCAGCGATATATTCCCAATCTGGTAATGTGGCATGCTGAGTGTTGCTGTGTGATGATCAGTGTTTGATCATTTGTGATATGATCATTTGTTTGATCTTATATCTTTGTGATCATAGGTTGATCATCTGTTGACCCAAAGCGTGGCTTTTTGAAAAAGCGTAGCTTTGTGGACGAGACTTCGTCAGGGCCTCACAACTCGGAAATGGTCGAAATAGGAATGTTGCGGCAAGGTTATGAGGGTCGCGCCCTTTAGGGTATGTCATTTCCTTCTGGAAAGGGGTGGTATCATGGTATGGAGCCCAGATACTTAGTCATGTGGATACACTTTATTATGTGTGATGTTGGTTTAGAGGCGCCTCGGATAAAGGTCCCAAAGGATCGGGGGGGTGGCATATTCGTGAGTTACCTGTTTCAGGGGTAACCCGGCCTTGTGTTTGCAGAGAGCAGTTTGTCTCTCAGGACGTCCCGCCAGAGGCGATCCCATGCGGCGGAAGGAAGTTCCTTAGCCTGACCATTTGTTGGAAATCCATTTCCCCAATACGAAACTTGTACGGTTTTAGTTGTAGAACCTGCCATTTACGTACGGTGGTCACCACTGTTTAGATGGTAGCTATAGTAGGCATACGATACTGGTCGTATGTTGGCTAAGATTAATATTATACTTTCGAAATGTTTTTCTACACTATGCACTAATGATAATATCCAATGATTTGCGTAGTAAGCATGTTTGACTATCATAAGAAGAAATCTCCTCCAATTCTGCGTTTGCATTGTGTGTGTGGTGGGAGGTCTTATGGTAGTTTCATTTTCCAAAAGCATTGCGGATTTCAATATTTTAAAACTCTTTGTTGTTTGTTTAAAAGATAAACTGTTTTTGTTGCTCACACCAGTCCCATGACTGATCCGGAGTTTATTGTTCCCTTCCTAAACTCTGGGTGCCCACTATTTTCCACACGGGCAGTCTAGAGTTGGGTTTCTTTTCAGATATTCAGGTTTAGTAGATTATCTGGAGCTAGTTCATTCATCGGAGTTGCTTATCTTGGAGTTGTGGATTCATTCTTGTCTGAAGATCATTTTGGAGTTATCATTTCTATTGATATTGTTCCGCTGCTGTTGTTATCTTTTCTTTTCCGCTGCTATTTCTTGTATCATATCTCTAATGTATATTGATATTCATTGTATCACTCTGTTGTATCAGATAATATATATCAATGTATTATTCTTTTCTTCCGCTGTGTTATTTACTTAATTGTGTTATAGCTCCGGCGAATCGGATTTGAACGGTCGAATCTGCGGCATTCTAGTACAATGTGAAGTACGGATGTTGATTTTCGAGCGGGCAAAACCCGATACGTTACATTTGTAACGACCCCAGATTTTAATTTAATTTAAACTTAATTTAGAAGTGTAATTAAGTGTTGAGTAAAAAGACAAAATGTTTAAAGTTATATGTTAATGATAGTTAAGAAATTAATTGCTCATTGTAATTAATTAAGGATTAGCTATTTATTAAAGGTTAATAAAAGAAATAATTATTAATTATTAATTAACCAGGATCAGTAATTAATTCATAAGTAATTAATCTAATTTGAATTAATCGGACAATTTAATTGATCTTACTTATGGATGTTTAGATTCTATTGAATGTCGAATTGTTTGATATCCCTGATTTGTGATGCTTTGTGATACATCCTGATTTATGTTGTGATCTGTAGTTTACTCATCTGTATATTATCTGTGATCTGTGAATGAACGATAAGCGTTGTTCTTATACCGCTTATCAACTATATCCTGTATTTTGATCTGTGATGATTCATTGTGTTGCACTATTGTGTTAAAAACCCTGGACTACACCTTTTACACACACAAATATGGATTTCACGTGGAAATCGGTTAAGTCACAGATAATTTAAATTGATGTTTTGAAATTGAAATTTTAATTTCAATTGAATTTGAAATTAGAAATTTGGGTTTAAAGTGAAAAGCTTTTGAAATGGAATTTCAAAGATGAAAGTTATTTTGAATAACTTAATCGAGTTTTGAAATTTAAAAAAAAAATTTGATTTAAATTTGAATTCAAGTTTGAAAATGAATTCTATGATTTGAAACTAGGAATTAAAGATGTTGTACAAGTTATATATGGGTTAAACTATTTTAAAAAGTATTGATTTTGGAATGTGAATATAATTCAAGGAATTTAACCCGTGCAAATAAAATTGGATTTTTCTTAAACAAAAAAACTGTTTGTTTTCAAATGATAAAAGCTTTCGTATATATAAGAAATGAAATTCCAATTTAAAGGAATTTCAAGTATGAATTGAAAGATGGTTTTCCAAGTTATAAATGAATTCTTTTTGAAAGCTATGAATTGAATCTGTTTATTTTTTTACAGATTTGAAAATGGTAATTTGTTTAAACCATTCGAAATGAATTTTTTTTGAAAGCTATAAGTTGAATCTTTGTTTTAAAGATTTAACGAGTCAATCTAATTGAAACGAAATTGTTTTGAAATCTGTGAATGGATTTTTGTTGAAAACTGGGTGAACTTTGTGAAATAAATCTTTTTGTTTAAAATATTTGAAATGGTAATCGATTGAAACCATTTAAAAAGAAGTTGAATTATTAAGTTGTGACTTAATTGAAATCTCATTATCCATTCGTTTTGAATATTACGCTCACTATTCGGGTTAGCCGGGAAAAGACATTTGTGTCATATAACCCATTCCGAATAATGATACGTCGTATATGGATAGCATTTGAAGACCGGTGGTGAAGACCGGATATTTTCAAAAACGAAAGGACAACTCGTCGAATGTCTCTGCATCGACTGGCCCCGATATAGAGATTTTATCACCCTTTGTGATGGGAAGTCCGGACGTGATTGGAAATTATCCGGAATTGCAAGGGATTCGTGAGAAGTGCCTTCGGTTCTGTTCGATCCCGGAACAGACTTGTATGGTTACATGTCTGACATTACACTTTGAGATATAAAGCAGATTTCTTTCAAATACATTTCTGTTGGTGGCGGAGAATTTATTCTCTTAGCTTAACACCCTTCTCTGAGACGTACGAGCTCAGAGGTTATGTAGTTGAAGGTTATCAGCGATATATTCCCAATTTGGTAATGTGGCATGCTGAGTGTTGTTGTGTGATGATCAGTGTTTGATCATTTGTGATATGATCATTTGTTTGATCTTATATCTTTGTGATCATAGGTTGATCATCTGTTGACCCAAAGCGTGGCTTTTTGAAAAAGCGTAGCTTTGTGGACGAGACTTCGTCAGGGCCTCACAACCCGGAAATGGTCGAAACAGGAATGTTGCGGCAAGGTTATGAGGGTCGCGCCCTTTAGGGTATGTCATTTCCTTCTGGAAAGGGGTGGTATCATGGTATGGAGCCCAAGGGTTTCACACCGTAGTGCAACACAATGAATCATCACATATCGGAATACAGAAATATAATTCGATAAGCGGTATAAGAACAACGCTTATCGTTCATTCACAGATCATAAATATATAAAGGTTACAGATAAGTAAATTATAGATCACAACATAAATCAGGGTATATCACAAAGCATCATATATCAGGGATATCAAACAATTCACATTCAATAGAATCCAAACATTCATAAGTAAGGCCAGTCAATATCTGGTTTATTCAAATTAGATTAATTACTTATGAATAAACTACGAATCTTGGTTAATTAATCATTAATTATAAACAATTTTAATTGATTAACCTTTAATCCTTTATAAATCAACCTTTAATTAATTAATTATCCTCAAATTAATTACCTTAATTAATAAATCATATTAATTAGTTATCCTTAATTTATTACCATTCAATTAATTATCCTTAATTGATCACATAAATTTAATTAACCTTTAAGTTGACTACATAATAGATTAATTCTTAATTACTTGATTAATCAATCTCAATCCTTAAATAATTAACCTTCAATTGTTCAGTTATTTTTAATTTATCACATAAATTAATTAACCCTTGATTTACTAATTATTCCCCAGTTAATCACCCTAATTAATTAACCTCATTTATTAACTACCTTTAATTTATTATAATAAGTGATTATTCTTAATCACATATATTTTATAATTTCTAATAAATTTTTATTGAGAAATTATACCTTAATCACTTGATAAATCAATTCAAATAAATGAATTAACTTTCGATTTAGTACATTAATTAATTACCCCATACTTAATTAATGAAGAATCTTTTGAACTTATCAAGATCCTAATTTAATCAAAGATAAACGATTATCTTTATTTATCATTTAAATCCTTATTTATTAATCCTTGAAAAATCATTTTCTTAAAGCTTTAAAATCTGTACATATAGTTTTCCCCAAAAACCTGCAGTATGCCAACAACCCGAGCCCACACGAACTCCCCGAGTCAAACTAACCCCTGCTTCGAGTCCACTACATGTTTTCCCGAGCAATTCCCCTCCGAGTTTCTCCCTTTCTTCCCTGTTTATAGATTGTTTGTTCTTTTTAGTTTAAAACGTAAGACTTCTTCAACCTGATATCCCACGCGTGAACGTACTCGAGCCGCAACATCGTTTACTCGAGAGTAAACCCGAGTCGACCCTTTCCTCCCAACATCTCGATCGACCAGGCACAAAAGTGCACGCGTGCACTTGCACAGTTGCTCGCCGCCGATCTGATCACCAGTGAGACCTCCAGCATATCGTCGCCGACCACCCCACGTAAAGCAAACACCCAGTAACTCAAAATTCAAAGAGAATCAAAATATGGACATTCGATCAAAAATCTGGAAACTCAGACCTGCCACCAAAACTGGGAAACAACTCGTCCCCGCCACCTCGACTACCAGAAGGCCAGTGACTCCGGCCAACTTCTCGTCAACACCCCCTTTATCACCTCCCACATTCGCGTGCAGCTCGATGCACGAGAGAGATCACGCCGATCAAGTTTTCGAACGCATACAAAATTAGGTTTACGAATTTAAGATGTTCGCCACCTCCACCATGATCATCAGACCACCACCACTGTATTTTTCCCTGAACCACCGTTCATCCCTCCATCACCAAGCAAGATCTCGACCACCACAAGTCAGTGAATCTCCATAGATCACTAAAAGAATGAAATTTATACAAACCCAAACTACTCTTTCAATCTTACTCTAAAAATTAAAATTTTTGTTTTAAAAATCACATTAAAGTATATGAATTCAACCTACATACCTGAATTCGAAAATTAAAAAGTTCAAATTTTAGCTTATTTAAAGCTTTGCTCAGGTGTTTTGGTTTCCAAAGTCATTAGCAGGTTGTTTAAACTTGAATTGATTTTTAAACTTTAATATATACCATAACAAACAAACTTTATTTTAATCTTAAGTCCACAAAGTCAGTAGATCAAGAGGAATTGATTTTTAAAACTCAAAACTACTGCTTAAACAAAGAGCAGGATATCACAGGAGATAACTGTGCACAAACATACATCCATCACTCACATATACTCAAAGAAACATATATAACATACTTATCACAGATATACTTGCAACAGAATCTTATATTTTAAAAAAAAATAGTGTTACTCACAGTTTTATGGAGAAGAAGAACAGAGACCCTGTTTGTACTTCAAAAACTGGAAAGTGTTTTCTACTTTGACCATCCTGCCAATCATCTTGTTTCTGTTGTATTGAGTTGTTGTTGCTGGTTGATGATGTTTAAATGAAGTTTTGTTTAGGTTTTAATGGAGTTTTAACTTAGTTTTGTTTGGCTCGAACTGGCAATGGAAAGTGATGTGAGAAAAATAGCTTACAGGTTATAATTCTCTTATGCAACAGTGTACAAGTTTGTACAATTTATCAGAGATTTTTTTTAAAGGATGGAGGCTGGAAGAAATTTGTATACAACTCGAAATGACTTTGTTATGCTGTTAAGATATGGAGCATTTAATGCTATTGTACTTATGTTTCATTTATACTTATCCTATTTTCTCTTTACACTTACCTGAGACTTCACCTACAAGCCACATGCACACATATTTTACTTTGCTTTTTAATTCTTTTTGTTTCTCAGGCTTGCATCTCCTATTCGAACCATTAGTTGATTATGCTTACTTTTGTAAATTTTGATTATGCAGATTTATAAAGGTAATAGATGTTATTTTATATTTTGAAATGTAGTTGAAAATGTTGTTTGTTTATTTAGCGTTCGCTTATTTATTTACTTTGTAATTCAAATGAATTTCTATAATTATTAGGTAGTTAAAATTCTCTAATGTATTCACTTAATATTTTACATAATATATTAACACGTTGTTTGACTTTACAGTTTATGCTTTATTATTATATATATATATATATTCTCATACACATATATACATATACAATATTCTTAAATTTAAATGATTCATACAGAATTTACTTGAGTTCGGGGATACTCGCATCCATTTTATCAATTTATTTTATAATTTTAATTCAAAAATTAAATTAATTATCAGTTTAAACTTATATAAAATCCGGGGTCGTTACAGACTTCCCCCCTTAAAAGAATTTCGTCCTCGAAATTACCAAGGAGACAAAAAAATAGATGATAAAAATGTTTCATCAATTCAAATTGAACATCTATTCTGCATTTGGCTTACCAAATCAGAATATCAATAACAGATACAAGAACGAATCTGTTTGACACTTGGTAAAATTTCCAATTTAAATAATTTAATTTGAATTTGAATTCAATATTTAGAATTGAATTCAATGATTGGAAATTTTGATTAAAGATGATTTAAATGTGTTTATAGGAAGTTAAACCATTTTAAAAGTACCGTTTGAGAATTTGGATTTAACCCAAGACTTCAACTCGTATAAATGAGATCAGATTTTCCGAAGTGAAACTGTTTGTTTCCAAATGATAAAAGCTTTCAGATAAAAGAAGAAATTCCAGTTTAATTAAGGGAATTTTATGATTGAATTGAAAAATGGTTTCTAAGTTATGAATGAATTCTATTTGAAAGCTATAAGTTGAATCTTTGTTTTAAAGATTTAACGAGTTAATCCAATTGAAACAGAAATTGTTTTGGAAAAACTGTGAATGAATCTTTGTGAAAACTGAGTGAACTTTGTGAAATAAATCTTTTTGTTTAAAAGATTTGAAATGGTAATCGATTGAAACCATTTGAAGAAAGAAGTTGAATTATTAAGTTGTGACTTAATTGAAATCCCATATCCATATGTTTTAAAGATTTCGCTCGTTATTCGGGTTAGCCGGGAAAAGACATTTGTGTCATATAACCCATTCCGAATAATGATACGTCGTATATGGATCGCATTTGAAGACCGGTGTTGAAGACCGGATATTTACGAAAACGAAAGGACAACTCGTCGAATGTCTCTGCACCGACTGGTCCCCGGTATAGAGATTTTATCACCCTTTGTGATGGGAAGTCCGGACGGGATTGTGAATACCCGGAATTGCAAGGGCTTCGTAAGAAGTGCCTTCGGTTCTGTTCGAACCCGGAACAGACTTGTATGGATACATGTCTGACATTACACTTTGAGATATAAAGCCGATTTCTTTCAAATACATTTCTGTTGGTGGCGGAGAATTCATTCTCTTAGCTTAACACCCTTCTCGGAGACGTACGAGCTCAAAGGTTATGTAGTTGAAGGTTACCAGCGATATACTCCCAATTTGGTAATGTGGCATGCTGAGTGGTGTTGTTTGATGATCAGTGTTTGATCATTTGTGATATGATCATTTGTTTGATCATTTATCTTTGTGATCATAGGTTGATCATCTGTTGACCCAAAGCGTGGCTTTTTAAAAAAGCGTAGCTTTGTGGACGAGACTTCATCAGGGCCTCACAAACCGGAAATGGTCGAAACAGGAATGTTGCGGCAAGGTTATGAGGGTCGCGCCCTTTAGGGTATGTCATTTCCTTCTGGAAAAGGGTGGTATCATGGTATGGAGCCCAGATACTTACTCATGTGGATACACCTTCTTTATGATGAGTGATGTTGGATATCGAGCGCTCGGATAAAGGTCCCAAAGGACCGGGAGGTGGCATATTCGTGAGTTACCTGTTACAGGGGTAACCCGGCCTTGTTGGCAGAGAGCAGTTTGTCTCTCGGGGCGTCCCGCCAGAGGCGTTCCCATGCGGCGGAAGGAAGTTCCTTAGCCTGACCATTTATTGGAAATCCATTTCTCCAATACGGAACTTGTACGGTTTTAGTTGTAGAACCTGCCATTTACGTACGGTGGTCACCACTGTTTAGATGGTAGCTATAGTAGGCATACGATACTGGTCGTATGTTGGCTAAGATTAATATTATACTTTCGAAATGTTTATGCACTATGCACTAATGATAATATCCAATGATTTGCGTAGTAAGCATGTTTGACTATCATAAGAAGAAATCTCCTCCAATTCTGCGTTTGCATTGTGTGTGTGGCGGGAGGTCTTATGGTAGTTTCATTTTCTAAAAGCATTGCGGATTTCAATGTTTAAAATTCCTTTGTTGTTTGTTAAAGATAAACTGTTTTTGTTGCTCACACCAGTCCCACGACTGACTCGGAGTTTATTGTTCCCTTCCTAAACTCTGGGTGCTCATAATTTTCCACACGAGCAGTCTAGAGTTGGGTTTCTTTTCAGATATTCAGGTTTAGTAGATTATCTGGAGCTAGTTCAGTATTTGTAGTTCATTCATCGGAGTTGCTTATCTTGGAGTTGTGGATTCATTCTTGTCCGAAGATCAATTTGGAGCATTCTATTGGAGATATTGTTCCGCTGCTGATGTTATCGTTTTCTTTTCCGCTGCTATTTGTTGTATCATATCTCTGATGTATATTGATATTCATTGTATCACTCTGTTGTATCAGATATTGTATATCAATGTATTATTCTTTTCTTCCGCTGTGTTATTTACTTAATTGTGTTATAGCTCCGGCGAATCGGATTTGAACGGTCGAATCTGCGGCATTCTAGTACAATGTGAAGTACGGATGTTGATTTTCGAGCGGGCAAAACCCGATACGTTACAAGTGGTATCAGAGCTAAGGTTGAACTTTAGCTCAGGAGTATAACACGTTAAGTAGCTCATTAGAGATAGGGTGAAGTATACTCTAGAATGAGTATTCCTCAATTATCCATTCGAATGCATCAGTAAATTCTCTTATTATCCACTGATAGTAAGTATGAGTGCAAGAAGAGGACGAGATAGGGGACAAGGGAATACGACTATAAATGGTCAATACCCTGTAACAATGGAAATAACCTTCTTATCAATCTTCTTTGATTCGTTTCCAAATTCTTTTGATTTCTTCGTATCAGCTACAAGGAGAAGTTTCGATGTGATGATGGCTCAACGAATCGTTGTAGAAAATTCTTACTTAGTATTTTCATCGGTTTCTCATCAGCTTTTTGATTTAAACCTTAATGAATATGAATTGGAAATTTTTAATTGAGATAAATTGATTAATAGAATATGAAGCTAAATTTGAATTAAATCAATAAAACGATATCGTTTAAAACCAAATTTGAAATTCTATTGTAATTTCTTGTGAATACTAAAGTCCGAAGAGGGACAAATTGTTATGTGTTTTGAGATATTCCGACTTTAGTTTGGAATTCATATCGTAGGTTTGAGGAATTATAAGAGATCGAATCTATCTATCTCTCTGTTGTTTTCGTGCCTACGAATTTCGAGGACGAAATTCTTTTAAGGGGAGAAGTTTGTAATGACCCCAGATTTTAATTTAATTTAATTTAATAATTTATTGAATTTTTGAATTAAATTAAGTAATCAAATAAAAATTTTGGATAAAAATTTGCAAATTTAATTAGAAAATTGGATCGAGTTTCCCCGATTCAAATAGAATCTATATTAAGTCATATGAATTTAAACGATTTATATATATGTGAATATATATATGTATATAGATATATATGAGTAAACTTGAATATATATGTGTATATATTAGATTTGAAATTTAATCTTAAATAAATGGTTTGAGGAAAATATTTTTTAAAAAGTATATATATAGAGATACGAGACAAATGGTATTAAAGTAAAATTGATAATAAATGATTTAAGTTAGAAATATGATTATAACAACATAATAACTATAAAATGTCATTTCTATTATAAAGTATAAAATGAAGTAAACAAATGTGCTAACCAAAATATTTGCAGCCACCAAAACAAGAAAGCAAAAGAAAGAAAATATCTACAAAGTATAAACTACACATATACAATTCATATGTAAACAAAACAGGGTACATAGGGTACCAAGGCATTTAATGCCAATATCTTACCCACCATAACAAAAATCACCTCAGCCGAAATAACCGTCAATGAAATGATTCCTGTAAGTAGAAAAAGAAACATATGTACATTGTATAATATCTTCTAAGTACAAAGTATCATTACAAACCATCAAGAATCAAAGAGGAAGTCTTCAGCTTGCAATGTCACAGTCTATTCAAAACATGAGCTTCTGTTCTTTCTCCTAGTAGTAAGGTGAGCAACTTTGTTTCTTTTTCCAGGCTTCTTGGTTTTCACCTGTGAGCAAACATCACCTTTAAAACCCTTATATGGTTAAGCTTTGTGGAATTTGATGAATGAATAGAGTTAGATATGTTTGCATGAAAAATAAATATGTCTGTATACATGTGAAAAATATTGGGTGTAGTTTCTGTTCTTGGTTACAGGGTCTCAAAACCTGTACAAAGAAAGAAAGAAAAAAATTTCAATATATCATCGTACAATCAATGATTGGTTAAAATCTTTAAAGATGAATCATGTGTAAAAGTGTGTTATGATTTTTAAAAATAATTTCAAGTTTATTTATTTAGCAAACATTCAAAAGAATTGGAATTTCAGTGACACATATTCAAGATAGGGAAATCAGTTATCACGAATTCGAATTTGGATCCCATGAATCGATTCATAATAGAAAACAATGATTTTTGATAAGATTTTCAAGATTTTTAAGCCTGGGATTAGCATGTTATCTCGAATTGAACGAAATTTGTATTATCGTCAATTGCTGTCGAGCAATGGCGAATTGAAGCTAGGAATTAATTTTAAAGGTAGCTTGTGGGTTGCTAATTATCAGAAAAATGTTCGTTTGAATTTTAGTTCGCCGTGGAAAGCCGACCATGTCGATTTAGGGTTTTAGCCTAGCTTGAAACAATGTCGAATAATTTGAATCGTGCGGCGTTGTTGAGGAGATTGGGTTGATCGCACCTGGGGGAGAATGTGCGTGGAAGGCTTACGCATCTTTAGGAATGATGGAGAGGAGGATGAGGACCGGAGGTGGCGTCGGCGGGTCGTATTGTGGCCAGAGTTCATTCCAGTATATGGGTTGTTTAGCTCGATTTTGATTCGTTATCAGTTACGACGAACTGGGAGGTCAGGGGGCTAGGGGAGGTGATTGTCGACTTGTGGGTATCTTCAGCGATGACCGAAGCGGCGTTAATCTCCTGTGCACGTGCACGGTGATATATCGGCAGGGACGAATTGGAGAAGAAGGAGCTGAACTCGAGGTCGTTTTCTTGAATTCTCGTGAAAGACTCGTGGAAACGTGGATTGGGCTCGAGTATTTTACTAGGCTCGAATCGTTTGATAATGAAACAGGATTTCAAAGGGTTTAGAACAAAATTTAGTTTTAAAGAAAAATTAGAAGAAGAAGAAAAAGTTGCGTACCTGGGATTGTGTCTCGGGTAAATTGGACGAGCAACTCGAAGCATGGGAGTCGGGGTCTCGAGTCAAAAGTTTGGTTCCAGGTTTTACCTGAACCAGTCTTCCAGGAATTCAAAACTGGATTTTAAAACAAAATGTAAATTTTAAATCAAGGCTTTAAAAACTGAATTTTAAATCTAAAAGGTAAATTCAAGTTTGGATTGAAATCTAGTTTGAAAATAAATAAAGTTTCAAATTTAATTTGTTCAATAATTTAAAGACAATTAATCAAATGGTGAATTAAATAATAAAAGGTTAATTCTTTAATAATTAAAGGTTGATGAATTATAATTAAAGTTAATTTATTTATTATTAATGGTTAATTAATAAATGATTAAAGAATAGTTTATCAAAATGATTTGCAATATTAATTAACCAGGATTAGAAATTCATATGAAATTAATCAAATTTGAATAAATCAGATAATTAACTGATCTTATGAATATTTGGATTCTATTGGATGATTTGATTGTTTGATATTTCCTGGTATATGATGCTTTGTGATACGTCCTGATTTATATCATGATCTATGATTTCTGTTTCTGTGATATATTACTATGTGAATATGAAACCCCATGGCCCGTAAAACGGCACTTGAATTTCGATGCGACAGGGAGTCGGATTCCAATTGGTTATCTGAAACCCACATCGAATTATAATTGTGAATCTTTGTGACTGATAAATTTATTTTATCTATGAATCTGTGAATAAAGATAAGCGTTATCGATTATACCGCTTATCGATATATCTGTGATGATTGATGTTGCACTACTGTGTAAAACCCCCTGACCACACTGTTACACACACAAATATGGATTTCACGTGGAAATCGGTTAAGTCACAGATAATTTAAATTTGATGGTTTTTTGAAATTGAAATTTTAATTTCAATTGATTTTGAAATTAGAAATTTGGGTTTAAAAGTGAAGAGCTTTTGAAATGGAATTTCAGAGATAAAAGTTATTTTGAATA
Source organism: Allium fistulosum (assembly GCA_030737815.1). Taxonomy (NCBI): domain Eukaryota; kingdom Viridiplantae; phylum Streptophyta; class Magnoliopsida; order Asparagales; family Amaryllidaceae; genus Allium; species Allium fistulosum. Next base: position 741,356,283 of record CM060906.1, read on the forward strand.
ACTTAATCGAGTTTTGGAAATTTAAATAATTTGATTTAAAACTTAAATTCAAGATTTGAAATTGAATTTTATGATTTGAAACTAGGGATTAAAGATGTTATACCAATTATATATGGGTTAAACTATTTTAAAAGTATTGATTTGGGAATTTGAATTTAAATTCAAAAGTTTTAACTCGCGTAGATAAAATTGGATTTTTTCTGAAAATAAAAACTGTTTGTTTCAAATAATTAAAGCTTTCACGTAAGTAATGAACTTCCAATTTGGGTTGAGAAGTTTCAAGTTTGAAATTGGAATGAAATTGTTTTTGAAAGCTATAAATTGAATCTGTTTATTTTTAACAGATTTAAAATGATAAAAGCTTTCAGATAAGAAATGAAATTCCAGTTTAATTAAAGGAATTTCAAGATTGAATTGAAAAATGGTTTTCCAAGTTATGAATAAATTGTTTGTATGGATACGCAAATTAATAATTAATTAATTTTTGGATAAAATTTGTGAAATAAAACGATAAATTGATACGAGTTTCCCCGGATTCTAATATATTCTATATAAATCATTTAAAATTAAAATATTATGTATATGTGTATATATGTATTTGGGCATATACGAGTTAATTTGAAAATAATAAATATATAGATATATATTTGACTTGAATTTAAAGTGTAAATAAATGGTTTAAAAATGAAAATATATATATATATATAATATAAAATATAGGGTAAGATATACATGTACAAACAAATAATAAACATAAGTATGAACACTTGAAAACAAATAAGAAGATAGTGATACTCAACTATGAAACAAATATAAATATGTATGTAGTAGCTTGAAAAATGAACAATGTGAACACTTGAATAAGAAGAAATAAGACAAAGTAAAAGAAGACAGTAAAGTATATTCGTGTAAAAGCCAAGTAAATATAGTCAAGTAGGTATAAACTGAAATGTAAACATGTGAACCTGGAAGAGAAACAAGTAAACAAAAATATTTATTAACTTGCAAAACAAGATAAAGCAATTAATGCTTGGATCTTTAGCCACCACAACATATCACTTCAGCCGAAATATGTTGAAACCATATCAGTAAAGAAAAAAAAATCTCTGAATTGTGGTACAAAACATTAATCAACATGTTGTACAAAATGAACACACCCTGTACAAATGAATACCCAGTGAACTCATTTTCTTTATCAAGCCTTCCATATATCAACTCTTATCCATTCGTTCATTTTCAAACTTAAAAACAAAAGCAATTCAAAGTCTTCAAACCTGGAAATCAAGAGCAAAGTAACTAATTCAACTTCAAGCACAAGATCAAATTCAGTGTTTCCAGTTCAACCATTTTTCAAGCTTCTCTGTTCTTTCTTTTTTAAGGTGAGTAACTTCACATTTTAAAGTGTTAACTACCTGTTGCATATGGATTACTAGAAATGAATATGCTTTGAATGTTTAAATTGTGATGAATCTTCCATAGATGTACAGATATCTATAAGTATGCATTGTTGTGTATCTGTTTTTCTCTGTTCTCATTTTTCCCAGTTCAGATTTACAAATCAAACTCCATCTCCTAATCTGATAACTATTAGAACTTAAAATTTGAACAAAGGTTGCTTGTATCATCATAAGCTAAGCTTTAAAAATTGGTTTAAGATTAAAACACTCAAAATTCTTCTCTAGAACCCAAAAGTTAGAACAAACTTAGAATTGGTCAAATCTCGAATGGCACCGATTGTTGATTCAGGTATTTAGTTAGAACCTATATCAAAAACGATGATTTTTAAGATGAGATTCGTGATTTTTAGTGTAGTGATTTGGTAGCAGTTCGAGGTTGAACGGAGACGACATTTTGATTGATTTCCGGCGATGTGATGATCTAGGGAGGTCGAGTTGCCTCGTGGGGATGGAGGGGCCTAGGGTGGACACCGGAAAAATATTGGATGGCGATAATCTTCGTCGAGGTGGCGGCGAGAAGCTTTTGAAACTGGGTGACCTAGTTTTGGGATGCTGTGAATTTTCATTTCGTTCAAAGCCAAGAGTTGATCGAGTGCCATCGGGTTTGAGGAGGTGGTAGAGGTTGAGGCGGCGAAGTGATGGCCGGAGTTGCAGTGCTTCTGGTGATCGGAGCATGGGAAACGAGGCGTTTCCAGGTTGGTGGTGGAGTGGGTAGGTTTGTTCCAGGCTTGGAATTAGCGCTCGAATTCGATTGGGCAACTTGTTCGAGGTTTTGGGTGATCGAGATCGTGAGTGGTAGACGTAGTCGACTTGCTCGGCGTCGCGTAGTTGATCGAAGTCGATCATCGGTGGTGTGCACGTGCACCATATTTTCGCATCTGGCTGTTGAGTTGAGTCTGGGAACACTCGAGTTTTACTCGAGTAAATCTCGTTTTGGTCCGGGTGAATGCGTATATTACTCGAAGTAAAAGATAGGGGTCTCGGGTAGGTCTGTTTTTTTTTGCATTTTCGACAATACCCAGTTGTCTCGAGTTAGTACTCGGGTAATTCTGTGTTTGGCTCGGGGAAATACCCTGTTTTTCTCGAAGTAAATTACAGAGGAACTCGAGTCATTTGTTTCAAGTTTAAACTGAACCAGATTTTAAACAGTTTTTTTTAAAAGTGTGGGTTTTAAAATTTAAAACCGATGTTAAATTGAGTAAAAATTAAGTGTTTAAAATTTCCAGACTTTTGAAATAAAATAAAGTTTTAATTTAAACACTTTAAACAAATTTAAAGAGATTTAAATTAAGTAAATTCGATTTAAACCCCTTCATAACTAAGTATTGTTTTAATTTGTAATTTAAAGTTTTAAAAGTTAGTTTATAAAGTGATTTAAAGTTTAAATTAATAATCACTTGACGATTTTGAAAATAAAAATTACTTAGAGAAGTAATGAATAAATAATTACTGAATGTAATTAATTAAATGATAATTTAAAATGTGAATTAATTATTTGTTAATAAATCAAAGGATTAATTAATAATGGCAATTAATTAAGATTAATTTAATAATTAAAGATTAATTGATTCATTGATTTAAGAATGCTTAGTTAATAATTAAGGGTTAACTAATAAATTTGAAAGAAAGATTTTCAAATAATTTGTAATTAAATTATGATAATTAACCGGATTAGTAATTGATACATCCGATTTAAATTTATCAGATAATTAAATTATCTTACTTAGGGATGTTTGGATTCTATTGAATGACTTGATTGTTTGATATCCCTGATATATGATGCTTTGTGATATATTACGATTATGTGTATGATCTGTAATGTAGTTAATTATCTGTGATATAATTTATTACCTGTGATATACATCTATGATCTGTACGATAAGCGTTATAGTTATATCGCTTATCAACTATATTTCTGTATTCTGATATGTGATGATTCATTGTGTTGCACTATTGTGTGAAACCCCTGGACCACACTTTTACACACACAAATATGGATTTCACGTGGAAATCGGTTAAGTCACAGATAATTTAAATTTGATGTTTTTGAAATTGAAATTTTAATTTCAATTGATTTTGAAATTTTAAATTTGGGTTTAAAGTGAAAAACTTTTGAAATGGAATTTCAAATATAAAAGTTATTTTGAATAACTTAATCGAGTTTTGAAAATTTAAATAATTTGATTTAAATTTGAATTCAAGTTTGGAATTGAATCCTATGATTTGAAACTAGGGATTAAAGATGATATAAATGTGTTTATATAAAGTTAAACCATTTAAAAGTATAATTTTGAGAATTTGGATTTAACCCAAAGACTTTAACTCGTATGAATGAATTTGATTTCCAAAATGAAACTGTTTGTTTTCAAATGATAAAAGCTTTCAGATAAGAAATGAAATTCCAGTTTAATTAAAGGAATTTCAATATTGAATTGAAAAATGGTTTTCCAAGTTATGAATGAATTGTTTTTGAAAACTATGATTTGAATCTGTTATCTTTAACAGATTTAAAATAATGATTGGTTTAAACCATTCGAAATGGAATTGTTTTGAAAGCTATAAGTTAAATCTTTGATTTAAAGATTTAACGAGTTAATCAAATTGAAATGGAAATTAATTTGGAAAATCTGTGAATGAATCTTTTGTTTAAAAGATTAAAGTGTGGAAACTGTTTAAACCGTAAAGATTGAATCTTTTTGTTTAAAGATTTGAAAATGGTAATTTGTTAAACCATTTGAAAAGAAAGATTTTGGGTAATAAGTTGTGATTTAATTGAAATCTCATATCCATATGTTTTTAAATATTACGCTCGCTATTCGGTTTAGCCGGGAGAGGACCTTTGGGTCGTATAACCCATTCCGAATATGTGATACGTCGTATATGGATAGCATTTGAAGACCGGTGTTGAAGACCGGATATTTTTGAAAACGGAAGGATTACCGTCGAGTTACTCTGCATCGGCTGATCCCCGATATAGAGGTTTTATCACCCTTAGTGACGGGAAGTCCGGACGTGATTGGAAATTATCCGGATTTGCAAGGGCTTCGTGAGAAGTGCCTTCGGTTCTGTTCGAACCCGGAACAGACTTGTATGGATTGTATGTCTGACATTACACTTTGAGATATAAAGCCGATTTCTTTCAAATACATATCTGTTTGGTGGCGGAGAATTTATTCTCTTAGCTTAACACCCTTCTCTGAGACGTACGAGCTCAGAGGTTATGTAGTTGAAATTTATCAGCGATATATTCCCAATTTGGTAATGTGGCATGCTGAGTGTAGCTGTGTGATGATCAGTGTTTGATCATTTGTGATATGATCATTTGTTTGATCATTTATCTTTGTGATCATAGGTTGATCATCTGTTGACCCAAAGCGTGGCTTTTTGAAAAAGCGTAGCTTTGTGGACGAGACTTCGTCAGGGCCTCACAACCCGGAAATGGTCGAAACAGGAATGTTGCGGCAAGGTTATGAGGGTCGCGCCCTTTAGGGTATGTCATTTCCTTCTGGAAAAGGGTGGTGTCATGGTATGGAGCCCAGATACTTACTCATGTGGACACACTTTATTTATTATGTGTGATGTTGGTTATCGAGGCCTCGGATAAAGGTCCCAAAGGACCGGGGGGTGGCATATTCGTGAGTTACCTGTTACAGGGGTAACCCGGCCTTGTGTTGGCAGAGAGCAGTTTGTCTCTCGGGGCGTCCCGCCAGAGGCGTTCCCATGCGGCGGAAGGAAGTTCCTTAGCCTGACCATTTGTTGGAAATCCATTTCTCCAATACAGAACTTGTACGGTTTTAGTTGTAGAACCTGCCATTTACGTACGGTAGTCACCACTGTTTAGATGGTAGCTATAGTAGGCATACGATACTGGTCGTATGTTGGCTAAGATTAATATTATACTTTCGAAATGTTTTCTGCACTATGCACTAATAATAATATCAAGATGATTTTGCGTAGTAAGCATCTTTGACTATCATAAGAAGAAATCTCCTCCAATTCTGCGTTTGCATTGTGTGTGTGGCGAGAGGTCTTATGGTAATTTCATTTTCCAAAAGCATTGCGGATTTCAATGTTTAAAACCTTTTGTGTTTGTTTTAAAGATAAACTGTTTTTGTTGCTCACACCAGTCCCATGACTAATCCGGAGTTTATTGTTCCCTTCCTAAACTCTGGGTGCTCATAATTTTCCACACGAGCAGTCTAGAGTTGGGTTTATTTTCAGATATTCAGATTTAGTAGATTATCTGGAGCTAGTTCATTCATCGGAGTTGCTTATCTTGGAGTTGTGGATTCATTCATGTCTGAAGATCATTTTGGAGTTATCACTTCTATTGATATTGTTCCGCTGCTGATGTTATCATTTTCTTTTCCGCTGCTATTTCTTGTATCATATCTCTTATGTATATTGATATTCATTGTTTCACTCTGTTGTATCAGATATTATATATTAATGTATTATTCTTTTCTTCCGCTGTGTTATTTACTTAATTGTGTTATAGCTCCGGCGAATCGGATTTGAACGGTCGAATCTGCGGCATTCTAGTACAATGTGAAGTACGGATGTTGATTTTCGAGCGGGCAAAACCCGATACGTTACATGATCCATACAAACAATTTGTGAAATTCCTTTAATTAAACTTGGAAAACCATTTTTCAATTCAATCTTGAAATTCCTTTAATTAAACTGGAATTTCATTTCTTATCTGAAAGCTTTTATCATTTTAAATCTGTTAAAAATAAACAGATTCAATTTATAGCTTTCAAAAACAATTTCATTTCAATTTCAAACTTGAAACTTCTCAACCCAAATTGGAAGTTCATTACTTACGTGAAAGCTTTAATTATTTGAAACAAATAGTTTTTATTTTCAGAAAAAATCCAATTTTATCTACGCGAGTTAAAACTTTTGAATTTAAATTCAAATTCCCAAATCAATACTTTTAAAATAGTTTAACCCATATATAATGGGTATAACATCTTTAATCCCTAGTTTCAAATCATAAAATTCAATTTCAAATCCGATCTTTTCTCTATCGATCTCTTTTGTTCGTCATTTTTTTTTCTCAATTCTTCGATTATTTCTGGTAGATCGAGGAAAAGATTCGATATATTAAAATGGGACATAAACTCCAGATGAACCAAAAAAAAATTGTTTGTATGGATGAATTGGTTGCTTTGATTGCTATGGTTGATATATAATTTAGCTTCTAAACTAAAAGGATTTGAAATTGTATCCATATAACTATCTATTCTTTGGGTCCCAATATATTTTACGAATGGTTAGTTATCACTTCGAACTGACCGATGCCACTCCATATTTCGTAGATCTGGATAACCCGAGTATCTTGTGAAGTTTTAAACAGATTCGTTCTTGTATATATGATATTCTGATTTGGTAAGCCAAATGCAGAATAAATGTTCAGTTTGAGTTAATGAAATATTCTTCATCTATCTTTGTGTCTCCTTGGTAATTTCGAGGACGAAATTCTTTTAAGGGGGGAAGTCTGTAACGACCCCGAATTTTATAAATGTTTAAAATGATAATTTATTAATTTTTGAATTAATATTTGTGAAATAAAACGATAAATGGATTGAAGAGATGCGAGTTTCCCCGAAATCGAATAAAAATGCGTTAAATCATTTAAATTTAAAATGTTGTATATATATGTAGATATATATATATATATATATATGTTTTGGTTTGAATTTAAATGTAAATAAAATATGAAACAAGTGAACAAAACATATATATATGTATTAGCTTGCAAGGAAAGATATTAGCATATAGATAAATATATTTAAATTTGTACAACAACAAATAATGCAAGCCACCACAATCATCTTCTCAGCCGAAAATGATATGCATAAGCTTTTGAAAAACAAGACTAAAGGCAAGAAGGAAATGAAGATAATAATATAACCTGTGTACTTAAGGGAAAAATGGGATAAGTATGTAGGCATGTGGGGAACATGCATTTAATGAACCAGTACTCTAGCACGAATTGATATCACCAGCCCCCAAAACAAAGAAAAAAAAATCTCTGGTTACCATTTGTACAAACCAATGTTATACCACCTGTACAAAACATATCTTTGTATATTTCCTTTATCATTTTCTCACATCAGCTCGTTCCTTCAAAGCTAAGAAAACTGAAAATGAATATTAACTCGATTTAAACATCAACAACAATACAAAACAGAGGATTAAAGATCAAGAAAGCTTCAACTTGTAATTTCTCAGGCTGTTTCAAATATTGGAGCAGGCTCTGTTCATCAAAATGAAAGGTGAGCAACTCTTATTTTTCGAAGTTTAACTGTTTTGATATCTTGATGATTGTGAGTAACTCCACTTCTAAAAATCGTAGAGTAAATCTGGTTGAATGATATTATCTGAAACAAATATGGTTATATAAATTCCTGGTATTTCTGTGGATATGTGACAGTGTATATATACTGTGTGTTTCAAATACTTCCTGTTGTGTTCCTGGACATAAGTTTACTTAAAATTTATGTTCTATAAATTTAGTTACCAATATAACTTGGGTTTTAAAAACAAATTCATGTTTGTTTAAGTATAAATTTATGTTTAAAGATTTAACTAAGTCAAAATAAATGGTGAATGGGCTCTGGAAACAAAGGAACAGAAAATTTTGAACATAGGTGAAAAATGAAATCCCAAGATTCATGGTTTCAGGCTTACGATCAGGATTCAAACACAAAATGATGATTTTTAAAACTAAAATCATAATTTTTAATTGGGTTTTGAGTTAGAAATTCTGAGATGACTGTAAAATGCTTTTCGAACAATCTCTAGTGATCTAGGGGATCTGGGAGACCGGGTTTTTTTTTCTAGGGATAGTGGAGTGATCAGAGAATAGTGGAAAAATGATCGGAGGTGGTGCAGTTGTCTGTGACGATGGTGATTGATCGGGAAAGTTTTTAAACCTAGTTTTAGGCAATGGCCACGAATCAGCCTCGTTCGTCATCGTCAGTGGATCGAGTGTGGTGGGATTTTGGGATTCGCTAGAGTGAAGGTGGTCGAGGCTGTGGACGGTGTTGGTGGCATTCAGGTGGTCGGAGCTTCGGAGGAGAAACGTTGACAGGGGATTCGTGCTGATGGGCCCTGGTATTTCCAGGTATGGGTAAAGGCTCGATTTCGATGGAAGGTCGCTGCTATCATTTCGATGGCCAGAAGTTGATCGGAGGGTGGTCGCCGACTTGGGAAGGTAGTTGCGAGTGGCCAGAGTTGATCGCTGTGGTGGGATACGTGCACCGTGCACGATTGGATACAGGCGATATTTTTGGGGAAGACGAGTATTCGCGTGTGTTGCTCGAGTGTCTGGGAGGACGACTCGAAGTAATGATCGAGAGTTTGAGTAGAAAACTCGGGTTTGTACTCGTGAAGGTTGTGGGTGATGGGCTACTGTGTAGAAATTTATATAAGTTTTATAACAGGGGAAATGGAATGGAAGAAGACTCGGGAATGGTTCCGAGTAGTAGGCGGGTAGGACCGAAGTGGGAAGAAAGCCAGTTTTTATAAAAGGTTTTAAAAATAGAATTTTTGAAATTTAAACAAATTTTATTAAACTTACTCTAAAACACTACATTACAAATATCAACGGTTTCACAACCATTTGTTAAAGGGTTTAGAATTTATTTAATCTAAAATTTGTTTAAGTTAATTTTAAAGATTTAAAGGGGTTTTAAATGTAAATGGTAATTAGTGTATTTACAAGATAATGTATCTTAAGTTAAAAAGTGTTTTATTATCTTGGAGATTAATTAAGTTAATTAGGAAATTAAATATAATTAATTAATTTAATTAATTAAAGATAAAGGTTAATTAAGTGATTAATGTAAGGATAATTAAGTAATTTAATTAATTAATGGTTATAATTGATTAACTAATAAATTAGAGATAAATGAAATGGGAAATTTATTAATTAAGAAATTAAAGGATTAATTAATAATGGCAATTAATTGAGATTAATGTAATAATTAAAGATTAATTGATTCATTGATTTAAGACTGATTAGTTAATAATTAAGGGTTAACCAATAAATTTGAAAGAAAGATTTTCAAATAATTTGTAATTAAATTACGATAATTAACCCGAATTATTAAATTGATACACCTGATTTAAATTAATCAGTTGATTAATAAATTCACTTGTGAATGTTTAGATTCCATTGAATGTTAAATTGTTTGATATCCCTGATATATGATGCTTTGTGATATACCCTGATTTGTGTTTTAATCTGTGATGTAATTTATTATCCGTGATATATATCTATGATCTGTACGATAAGCGTTATAGTTATATTGCTTATCAACTATATCCTGTATTCTGATCTGTGATGATTCATCGTGTTGCACTATTGTGTTCAACCCCTGGACCACACTTTTACACACACAAATATGGATTTCACGTGGAAATCGGTTAAGTCACAGATAATTCAAATCAATGTTTTTGAAATTGAAATTTTGATTTCAATTGATTTTGAAATTTAAAATTTGGGTTTAAAGTAAAAAGCTTTTGAAATAGAATTTCAAAGATAAAAGTTATTTTGAATAACTTAATCGAGTTTTGAAAATTTAAATAATTTGATTTAAATTTGAATTCAAGTTTGGAATTGAATCCTATGATTTGAAACTAGGGATTAAAGATGATATAAATGTGTTTATATAAAGTTAAACCATTTAAAAGTATAATTTTGAGAATTTGGATTTAACCCAAGGATTTCCACTCGTATGAATGAATCAGATTTTCTGAAATGAAACTGTTTGTTTTTAAATGATAAAAGCTTTCAGATAAGAAATGAAATTCCAGTTTAATTAAAGGAATTTCAATATTGAATTGAAAAGTGGTTTTCCAAGTTATGAATGAATTGTTTGAAAATCTATGATTTGAATCTGTTATCTTTAACAGATTTAAAAATAATGATTTGTTTAAACCATTTGAAATGGGATTGTTTTGAAAGCTATAAGTTAAATCTTGATTTAAAGATTTAACGAGTTAATCAAATTGAAAGGGAAATTAATTTGGAAAATCTGTGAATGAATCTTTTGTTTAAAAGATTAAAGTGTGGAAATTGTTTAAACCGTTGAAGGTTGTTAAAATGAATCTTTTTGTTTTAAAAGATTTGAAATGGTAATTTGTTAAACCATTTGAAAGAAAATTTGGGTTTAAGTTGTGACTTAATTGAAATCCCATATCCATATGTTTTTAAATATTACGCTCACTATTCGGTTTAGCCGGGAGAGGACCTTTGGGTCGTATAACCCATTCCGAATATGTGATACGTCGTTATGGATGGCATTTGAAGACCGGTGTTGAAGACCGGATATTTTTGAAAATGGAAGGATTACCGTCGAGTTACTCTGCATCGGCTGATCCCCGATATAGAGGTTTTATCACCCTTAGTGATGGGAAGTCCGGACGTGATTGGAAATTATCCGGATTTGCAAGGGCTTCGTGAGAAGTGCCTTCGGTTCTGTTCGATCCCGGAACAGACTTGTATGGATTGTATGTCTGACATTACACTTTGAGATATAAAGCTGATTTCTTTCAAATACATTTCTGTTGGTGGCGGAGAATTTATTCTCTTAGCTTAACACCCTTCTCTGAGACGTATGAGCTCAGAGGTTATGTAGTTGAAATTTATCAGCGATATATTCCCAATTTGGTAATGTGGCATGCTGAGTGTAGCTGTGTGATGATCATCGTTTGATCATTTGTGATATGATCATTTGTTTGATCATTTATCTTTGTGATCATAGGTTGATCATCTGTTGACCCAAAGCATGGCTTTGTGACAAAGCGTAGCTTTGTGGACGAGACTTCATCAGGGCCTCACAACCCGGAAATGGTCGAAACAGGAATGTTGCAGCAAGGTTATGAGGGTCGCGCCCTTTAGGGTATGTCATTTCCTTCTGGAAAAGGGTGGTGTCATGGTATGGAGCCCAGATACTTACTCATGTGGATACACTTTATTATGTGTGATGTTGGTTATCGAGGCCTCGGATAAAGGTCCCAAAGGACCGGGGGTGGCATATTCGTGAGTTACTTGTTACAGGGGTAACCCGGCCTTGTGTTGGCAGAGAGCAGTTTGTCTCTCGGGACGTCCCGCCAGAGGCGTTCCCATGCGGCGGAAGGAAGTTCCTTAGCCTGACCATTTGTTGGAAATCCATTCTTCCAATATGAACCTTGTACTGTTTTAGTTGTAGAACCTGCCATCTAATATGGTAGCTATAGTAGGCATAGTATAATGGTACCTATGATGGCTAAGATTAATATTATATTTTCAAATTGTTTTCCACTATGCACTAATAATAATAATCCAATGATTTGCGTAGTAAGCATGTTTGACTATCATAAGAAGAAATCTCCTCCAAGTCTGCGTTTGCATTGTGTGTGTGGTGGGAGGTCTTATGGTAGTTTCATTTTCTAAAAGCATTGCGGATTTCAATGTTTAAAACCTTTTGTGTTTGTTTTAAAGATAAACTGTTTTTGTTGCTCACACCAGTCCCATGACTGATCCGGAGTTTATTGTTCCCTTCCTAAACTCTGGGTGCTCATAATTTTCCACACGAGCAGTCTAGAGTTGGGTTTCTTTTCAGATATTCAGATTTAGTAGATTATCTGGAGCTAGTTCATTTATCGGAGTTGCTTATCTTGGAGTTGTGGATTCATTCTTGTATGAAGATCATTTTGGAGTTATCATTTCTATTGATATTGTTCCGCTGCTGATGTTATCATTTTCTTTTCCGCTGCTATTTCTTGTATCATATCTCTGATGTATATTGATATTCATTGTTTCACTCTGTTGTATCAGATATTATATATCAATGTATTATTCTTTTCTTCCGCTGTGTTATTTACTTAATTGTGTTATAGCTCCGGCGAATCGGATTTGAACGGTCGAATCTGCGGCATTCTAGTACAATGTGAAGTACGGATGTTGATTTTCGAGCGGGCAAAACCCGATACGTTACATGTGGTATCAGAGCTGAAACTCGTTAATTTGTTTTACTTAACTTTATTTGAAATAAAAACATTTCAGCTGAAACTCGTGCCTCCCCTTATACGAACTAGAGTGGTTACTCGAGTAATTCTCGAAAAACCCCGAGACCCACTCTGTTTTCATGCGTCTTCACTTTATTTGTAGATTTGCGTTACAAATAATCCAATGATTTTGGAAAATGAAACTACCATAAGACCTCCCGCCACACACACAATGCAAACGCAGAATTGGAGGAGATTTCTTCTTATGATAGTCAAACATGCTTACTACGCAAATCATTGGATATTATTATTAGTGCATAGTGTAGAAAAACATTTTGAAAGTATAATATTAATCTTAGCCAACATACGACCAGTATCGTATGCCTACTATAGCTACCATCTAAACAGTGGTGACCACCGTACGTAAATGGCAGGTTCTACAAATAAAACCGTACACGGTTCGTATTGGAAGATGGATTTCCAACAAATGGACAGGCTAAGGAACTTCCTTCCGCCGCATGGGAATGCCTCTGGCGGGACGCCCCGAGAGGCAAACTGCTCTCTGCAAACACAAGGCCGGGTTACCCCTGTAACAGGTAACTCACGAATATGCCACCCCCCGGTCCTTTGGGACCTTTATCCGAGGCCTCGATAACCAACATCACACATAATAATAAAGTGTGTCCACATGAGTAAGTATTTGGGATTCGGGGATCTCGGGATCATTACAAATAAAATTGGGATTCGGGGAAATCCGCAATGCTTTTGGAAAATGAAACTACCATAAGACCTCCCGCCACACACACAATGCAAACGCAGAATTGGAGGAGATTTCTTCTTATGATAGTCAAACATGCTTACTACGCAAATCATTGGATATTATTATTAGTGCATAGTGTAGAAAAACATTTTGAAAGTATAATATTAATCTTAGCCAACATACGACCAGAATCGTATGCCTACTATAGCTACCATCTAAACAGTGGTGACCACCGTACGTAAATGGCAGGTTCTACAACTAAAACCGTACACGGTTCGTATTGGAAGATGGATTTCCAACAAATGGTCAGGCTAAGGAACTTCCTTCCGCCGCATGGGAACGCCTCTGGCGGGACGCCCCGAGAGACAAACTGCTCTCTACAAACACAAGGCCGGGTTACCCCTGTAACAGGTAACTCACGAATATGCCACCCCCCGGTCCTTTGGGACCTTTATCCGAGGCCTCGATAACCAACATCACACATAATAATAAAGTGTGTCCACATGAGTAAGTATCTGGGCTCCATACCATGACACCACCCTTTTCCAGAAGGAAATGACATACCCTAAAGGGCGCGACCCTCATAACCTTGCTGCAACATTCCTGTTTCGACCATTTCCGGGTTGTGAGGCCCTGACGAAGTCTCGTCCACAAAGCTACGCTTTGTCACAAAGCCATGCTTTGGGTCAACAGATGATCAACCTATGATCACAAAGATAAATGATCAAACAAATGATCATATCACAAATGATCAAACGATGATCATCACACAGCTACACTCAGCATGCCACATTACCAAATTGGGAATATATCGCTGATAAATTTCAACTACATAACCTCTGAGCTCGTACGTCTCAGAGAAGGGTGTTAAGCTAAGAGAATAAATTCTCCGCCACCAACAGAAATGTATTTGAAAGAAATCTGCTTTATATCTCAAAGTGTAATGTCAGACATGTAACCATACAAGTCTGTTCCGGGTTCGAACAGAACCGAAGGCACTTCTCACGAAGCCCTTGCAATTCCGGATAATTTCCAATCACGTCCGGACTTCCCATCACAAAGGGTGCTAAAATCTCTATACCGGGGACCAGTCGATGCAGAGACATTCGACGAGTTGTCCTTTCGTTTTCGAAAATATCCGGTCTTCACCACCGGTCTTCAAATGCTATCCATATACGACGTATCAGTATTCGGAACGGGTTATATGACACAAAGGTCCTCTCCCGGCTAAACCGAATAATGAGCGCAATACTTTAAAACATATGGATATTGGGATTTCAATTAAGTCACAACTTATTACCCAAAATCTTTCTTCAAATGGTTTAAACAAATTACCATTTTTAAATCTTTAAACAAAAAGATTCATTTTAACAACCTTAAATGGTTTAACAATTTTCCACATTTTTATCTTTTAAACAAAAGATTCATTCACAGATTTTCCAAATCGATTTCCATTTCAATTTAACTCGTTAAATCTTTAAATCAAAGATTTAACTTATAGCTTTCAAAACTCGTTTCCAAAGATTCATTCATAGCCTTTCAAAACAATTTTATTTCAAGTTAGATTAACTCGTTCGGTCTTTGAATCAAAGACTCATTTCATAAATTTCAAAACATTTCAATTCTATTTCAAACTTGAAACCGTTCAACACAATTTGGAGATCCTTTCTTATGTGAAAGCTTTTACTATTTGAAACAAATAGTTGCGTTTTCGGAAAATCCAGTTATATTTACACGAGTCAAAACCCTTGAATTAAATTCAAATTTCCAAATCAATATTTTAAAATAGTCTAACCCATATATAACTTGTACAACATCTTTAATTCCTAGTTTCAAATCATAGAATTCATTTTCAAACTTGAATTCAAATTTAAATCAAATTATTTAAATTTTCAAAACTCGATTAAGTTATTCAAAATAACTTTTATCTTTGAAAATTCCATTTCAAAAGCTTTTCACTTTAAACCCAAATTTCCAATTTCAAAATCAATTGAAATTAAAATTTTAATTTCAAAAACATTAAATTTAAATTATCTGTGACCTAACCGTTTTCCACGTGAAATCCATATTTGTGTGTGTATGGTGTAGTCCAGGGGTTTTACACACAATAGTGCACAACATCAATCATCACAGATATATCGATAAGCGGTATAATCGATAACGCTTATCTTCATTCCTAGATTCATAGATAAAGTCAATTTATCAGTCATAAAGATTCATCATTACAATTCGATGTGGGTTTCGGATAACCAATTGGAATCCGACTCCCTGTCGCATCGAAGTTCAAGTGTCGTTTACGGGTCAAGGGTTTCATATTCACATAACAATATATACATCACAGATAAGTAAATTACAGATCACAACATAAATCAGGATGTATCACAGAGCATCACATATCAGGGATATCAAACAATCAAGTCATTCGATAGAATCCAAACATACATAGGTAAGGTCAATTTATTTATCTGATCAAATTAAATCAGATTAGTCACTGATCCTGGTTAATTTACATTAATAAATTACAAATCGTTTTTGATTAATTTTTCTTTAGTCATTATTAATTAACCATTAAAAATAAATTCATCGACCTTATAATTCATCACCCTTTAATTTTTAAATAATTAACCTTTAATTATTTAATTCATCATTTAATTTATTATCTTTAATTTATAAATTAACCTTTAACTAATTAACTACCATTTAATTAATTGTCCTTGATTAATTACATTGATTAATCCTTTAATTATTTAATTAAATCAATTTACTTAATCAATTTAATCATTTATTTAATTTCTTTTAATTAAGAAATTATCTTTATTTCTAAATTATTAATTTTAAATTTAATAAATAAGTCATTCTTTAATTAACTTATTAATTTAAATTACTTCAATATCTAAATTATCTCTAAGATAACCTATTCTTTTATTAATGACTTAATTAATATTAATGTGTAGGACATTACACTCTTGAATTTAAGTTTAGATCACATTTGGAATATAAGATTTAAAATGATTTACCATTTTAAAACCTTAACCAAATTTAATTTCAATAAATGTAACTAACATTGATTACTTACCTATGAAATTTATATAAGGAAAAGCCTTTAAATCAAACCACTTGATTCTTATTTAAAAATTTAGCTTTTAAATTTCATTTGTATTTTAACTTGCAAATTTCAAGTTTTAATAATTCATTTACTTTCCATTCAAACCCCTTATCACCAATACTTAGATAATCTACAGTTTTAAAAAACTGAAACGTACCATTCCCCAAACACTCGAGCACGAACTCGAGTCGAAACCCCAAAACTCCGAGCCCATCTTCGCGTAACCTCCACGAAATTCTCGAGCAACCTAACGTGAAACTCTTTCTTCCCCAAACGATCAACCTGACACACAACCCACACGTGCACGTGCACGCCGGAATTCGCCACCCAACCATCGGCGATTTCTCCCCACAGATCAGAAACTACCTCCTCATCTCAACCAATCACCCAGCATCCACGAACTCGCCATAAAATCGAAACGAGTATTCAAGATCAAACTGGAACAAAATACTCTAATCAAAAATCATCCCGCCGCCGACGAACTCGATCACCGGAGCCCACGCGAGCCCGACCAAACCTCCGCCACTCACCCACGAGCCCATTCCCATGGGTGCGATCACCCGAAACACAGCGACGACGAAGAAATTCCCTCGCGACTTCGACCAACTACACACAGGGCTTAAACCCTACTTTTGATTCGTTATACTCATTCCCACATTAGAAAAATCCTTCAACAATTTTCCTAGATTCGTAGGTGTTAAACCCAGCTTCACGCAAGATCTTAGTGTTTACGATTTGTTCGATGATCGGAAATCGATCAAAATACAATTCCCGTTCATCTATGAACTGCACAACGTATAGGCAATTAAAAATTTCCATTCTTGTCTTAAAAATCATCATTTGCATTGTAGATTCAAGTTATATATTTAAATCAATATCTCATGAAGTTCGAAATTTGGTCCATCTTGAGTTTGTTCAAGATTTTGGAGTTTCCAGAGATAAATTTAAGTTGTTTTAATCTTAACTAAATTTTAGAGCTTAGTTTACAATGATATAAACATATTTTGTTTAAGTCTTAAGTTCAATCCTAAATCAGAGGGAGAGTAAATGATTTTGAATCAACAGTTTGAGTTTTATCTGGAAACAGAAGCAAGTTTTAAAACAACAGCCTGCATACCTATTTTAAATCTTCCCATATATATATATATATATATATATATGCACACACAAACATTTCTCAGATACACTTGCATAGATTCAAACCCAAAAAATAAAATAATGAAATGTTACTCACAGTTTTTTTTGAAAAAGAAGAACAGAGGCTTCCAGATGAAAAGGGCTCTTGAAAAACTGGCAGTTGAAATCCTTTTTCTTTTCTTTTCTTGATCCTTTGATCAATCTGGTTTGTCTTGAATGGTATTGTTGTTTATTATTGAATTAAATTACTTCAGATGCTACTCAGTTTTGAAGGAACGAATTTGAAATGAAGATGATGGAAAGCTTGATGGATAAAAGAAAGCATACAGGTGATAATTTTCTTTTGTACAGGTCGATATATTTGCTTGTACAAAATACCAGAGATTTTTCTCTGCTTGGAGGCTGAAAGAAACTTTGATGCAATTCGTATAGATTTTGTATGCTGCAAGGATTGAGACATTAATTGCTGTTGTACTTATGTCTTCATTTTGTACATATCTTATATTTTCTTTTATATACTTGCTTGGCTTCATTAACAAGCTACACATAATATAAATTTTACTTTGCTTTCTTTATTATATTTTTGTACATGAATACACATATCTATGCTGTCTTGTTACTTTGAAATATAAATGAAGTTCTATGTTCTTAGGGATGCAAACATTCAATGCTAATGTACCTTGTTGTCTTGTTGCTAGTGTTTGAGATATAAATATTTGCTTTTACAAGCTTAACTTGATTTCGGCTGATGTAAATATGTTGTGTACTAGAGGTATCTTGTATACATATCTGAACTTCTTGTTCATATACACTTTGTTTACAGCCTATACTATTTAATTATGGATGTACAGTTTGTTTATTTGTTTGTTTCATGAGGTTTGTACATAGATTTGTATGTAGATATATTGTTATATTTTTCAAGTGTACATACTTAAATCATTTAAAATTTGTTTTTTTATATTTTAAACTATTTATATAAA
The DNA here is from genome assembly GCA_030737815.1 of Allium fistulosum. Classification (NCBI taxonomy): domain Eukaryota; kingdom Viridiplantae; phylum Streptophyta; class Magnoliopsida; order Asparagales; family Amaryllidaceae; genus Allium; species Allium fistulosum. Next base: position 741,374,727 of record CM060906.1, read on the forward strand.
GATTTAAATTCAAATCAAATATTCACATATATATTCAAGTTAACTCATATATGCTCGTATACATATATATTTACATATATACAATATTTACAACATTTAAATTTTAAATGATTCAACATAGGATTTATTTTAATCCGGGGAAACTCGCATCACTTTATAAATCAATTTCCACAATTTTTTTTATTCAAAAATCAATTTAATTATCAATTTAAATATATAAAAATTCGGGGTCGTTACAGACTTCCCCCTACATGAGTGTTGCTGAGTGTTGCTGTGTGATGATCAGTGTTTGATCATTTGTGATATGATCATTTGTTTGATCATTTATCTTTGTGATCATAGGTTGATCATCTGTTGACCCAAAGCGTGGCTTTTTGAAAAAGCGTAGCTTTGTGGACGAGACTTCGTCAGGGCCTCACAACCCGGAAATGGTCGAAACAGGAATGTTGCGGCAAGGTTATGAGGGTCGCGCCCTTTAGGGTATGTCATTTCCTTCTGGAAAGGGGTGGTATCATGGTATGGAGCCCAGATACTTACTCATGTGGATACACTTTATTATGTGTGATGTTGGTTTAGAGGCGCCTCGGATAAAGGTCCCAAAGGACCGGGGGATGGCATATTCGTGAGTTACCTGTTACATGGGTAACCCGGCCTTGTTGGCAGAGAGCAGTTTGTCTCTCGGGACGTCCAGCCAGAGGCGATCCCATGCGGCGGAAGGAAGTTCCTTAGCCTGACCATTTGTTGGAAATCAATTTCCCAATACGGAACTTGTACGGTTTTAGTTGTAGAACCTGCCATTTACATACGGTGGTCACCACTGTTTAGATGGTAGCTATAGTAGGCATACGATACTGGTCGTATGTTGGCTAAGATTAATATTATACTTTCGAAATGTTTTTCTACACTATGCACTAATGATAATATCCAATGATTTGCGTAGTAAGCATGTTTGACTATCATAAGAAGAAATCTCCTCCAATTCTGCGTTTGCATTGTGTGTGTGGCGGGAGGTCTTATGGTAGTTTCATTTTCCAAAAGCATTGCGGATTTCAATGTTTAAAATCCTTTTGTTGTTGTTTAAAGATAAACTGTTTTTGTTGCTCACACCAGTCCCATGACTGATCCGGAGTTTATTGTTCCCTTCCTAAACTCTGGGTGCTCATAATTTTCCACACGAGCAGTCTAGAGATGGGTTTCTTTTCAAATATTCAAGTTTAGTAGATTATCTGGAGCTAGTTCATTCATCGGAGTTGCTTATCTTGGAGTTGTGGATTCATTCATGTCTGAAGATCATTTTGGAGTTATCACTTCTATTGATATTGTTCCGCTGCTGATGTTATCATTTTCTTTTCCGCTGCTATTTCTTGTATCATATCTCTGACGTATATTGATATTCATTGTATCACAATGTTGTATCAGATATTATATATCAATGTATTATTCTTTTCTTCCGCTGTGTTATTTACTTAATTGTGTTATAGCTCCGGCGAATCGGATTTGAACGATCGAATCTGCGGCATTCTCGTACAATGTGAAGTACGGATGTTGATTTTCGAGCGGGCAAAACCTGAGTCGTCACATGTATTTATAAAATATCTGAGACGTACGAGCTCAGAGGTTATGTAGTTGAAATTTATCAGCGATATATTCCCAATTTGGTAATGTGGCATGATGAGTGTAGCTGTGTGATGATCATCGTTTGATCATTTGTGATATGATCATTTGTTTGATCATTTATCTTTGTGATCATAGGTTGATCATCTGTTGACCCAAAGCATGGCTTTGTGACAAAGCGTAGCTTTGTGACAAAGCGTAGCTTTGTGGACGAGACTTCATCAGGGCCTCACAACCCGGAAATGGTCGAAACAGGAATGTTGCAGCAAGGTTATGAGGGTCGCGCCCTTTAGGGTATGTCATTTCCTTCTGGAAAAGGGTGGTGTCATGGTATGGAGCCCAGATACTTACTCATGTGGATACACTTTATTATGTGTGATGTTGGTTATCGAGGCCTCGGATAAAGGTCCCAAAGGACCGGGGGGTGGCATATTCGTGAGTTACCTGTTACAGGGGTAACCCGGCCTTGTTTGGCAGAGAGCAGTTTGTCTCTCGGGACGTCCAGCCAGAGGCGATCCCATGCGGCGGAAGGAAGTTCCTTAGCCTGACCATTTGTTGGAAATCCATTCTTCCAATACGAACCTTGTACGGTTTTAGTTGTAGACCCTGCCATCTAATATGGTAGCTATAGTAGGCATAGTATAATGGTACCTATGCTGGCTAAGATTAATATTATATTTTCAAATTGTTTTCCACTATGCACTAATAATAATAATCCAATGATTTGCGTAGTAAGCATGTTTGACTATCATAAGAAGAAATCTCCTCCAAGTCTGCGTTTGCATTGTGTGTGTGGTGGGAGGTCATATGGTAGTTTCATTTTCTAAAAGCATTGCGGATTTCAATGTTTAAAACCTTTTGTGTTTGTTTTAAAGATAAACTATTTTTGTTGCTCACACCAGTCCCATGACTGATCCGGAGTTACCAAGGAGACAAAAAGATAGACGAAACAGGATTTATCAAATCAACTGAACATCTGTTCTGCATTTGGCTTACCAAATCAGAATATCAATAACAGATACAAGAACGAATCTGTTTTAACACTTCAGAAGATACTCGGGTTATCCAGATCTACGAAATATACAGTGACATTGGTTAGTTCGAAGGAATAACTAACCATTCGTAGAATATACTGGGACCCAAAGAATAGATAGACATATGGATACAATTCCAAAACTTTTAGTTTAAAAATCAAAATATACCTATCAACCATAGCAATCAAAGCAAACAAGGCAACCAATATATTCAAACACAATTTTGGCTTATTTGGAGTTTATGTCCCATATTAATATATCGAATTTATTCCTGGATCTACCAGAAACTATCGAAGAATTGAGAAAAGATGCTGAACAAAAGAGATTGATAGAGAAAATTTGTTTCCACTATTGTTACAGAGTATCGACCATTTATAGTCTTATTCTCCTGTCCCCTATCTCATCCTCTTCTTGCACTCATACTCACTATCAGTGGATAGCAAGAGAATTTACTGAGGCATACGGACGGATATCTGAGGAATACTCATTTTAGGATATACTTCACCCTATCTCTAATGAACTACTTAATGTGTTATACTCCTGAGCTAAAGTTCAACCTTAGCACTGATACCACATGTAACGTCCTAGGCTTTTCAACCATCAGCAACGGCTCACGACCGGTAGGCTTTTCAACCATCCCAGCCCCGCTGTGGCTCACAGTGATACCTCGGGTTTGCTTTTACGGCCAGCCTCTCGACTGTAAGCACCTAGCAAACCAACCCCAAAAGGCCTTATACTACCCCCGGGGACATGTAGGGGTAAGAGTCTCCCGTTCGCCACCTAACGCAAAGCGAGAACCCCCTATCACGCTGTAATGTAGCAAACCCGATCCCGAATTTGTTTAAAGATTTGAAAATGGTAATTTGTTAAACCATTTGAAAAGGAATTTTGGGTAATAAGTTGTGACTTAATTGAAATCTCATATCCATATGTTTTTAAATATTTCGCTCACTATTCGGTTTAGCCGGGAGAGGACCTTTGGGTCGTATAACCCATTCCGAATATGTGATACGTCGTATATGGATAGCATTTGAAGACCGGTGTTGAAGACCGGATATTTTTGAAAACGGAAGGATTACCATCGAGTTACTCTGCATCGGCTGATCCCCGATATAGAGGTTTTATCATCCTTAGTGACGGGAAGTCCGGACGTGATTGGAAATTATCCGGATTTGCAAGGGCTTCGTGAGAAGTGCCTTCGGTTCTGTTCGAACCCGGAACAGACTTGTATGGATTGTATGTCTGACATTACACTTTGAGATATAAAGCCGATTTCTTTCAAATACATTTCTGTTTGGTGGCGGAGAATTTATTCTCTTAGCTTAACACCCTTCTCTGAGACGTATGAGCTCAGAGGTTATGTAGTTGAAATTTATCAGCGATATATCCCAATTTGGTAATGTGACATGCTGAGTGTTGCTGTGTGATGATCAGTGTTTGATCATTTGTGATATGATCATTTGTTTGATCATTTATCTTTGTGATCATAGGTTGATCATCTGTTGACCCAAAGCGTGGCTTTTTGAAAAAGCGTAGCTTTGTGGACGAGACTTCGTCAGGGCCTCACAACCCAGAAATGGTCGAAACAGGAATGTTGAAACAAGGTTATGAGGGTCGCGCCCTTTAGGGTATGTCATTTCCTTCTGAAAAAGGGTGGTGTCATGGTATGGAGCCCAGATACTTACTCATGTGGATACACTTTATTATGTGTGATGTTGGTTATCGAGGCCTCGGATAAAGGTCCCAAAGGACCGGGAGGTGGCATATTCGTGAGTTACCTGTTACAGGGGTAACCCGGCCTTGTGTTGGCAGAGAGCAGTTTGTCTCTCGGGGCGTCCCACCAGAGGCGTTCCCATGCGGCGGAAGGAAGTTCCTTAGCCTGACCATTTGTTGGAAATCCATTTCTCCAATACGGAACTTGTACGGTTTTAGTTGTAGAACCTGCCATTTACGTACGGTGGTCACCACTATTTAGATGGTAGCTATAGTAGGCATATGATACTGGTCGTATGTTGGCTAAGATTAATATTATACTTTCGAAATGTTTTCTGCACTATGCACTAATAATAATATCAAGATGATTTTGCGTAGTAAGCATCTTTGACTATCATAAGAAGAAATCTCCTCCAAGTCTGCGTTTGCATTGTGTGTGTGGTGGGAGGTCTTATGGTAGTTTCATTTTCTAAAAAGCATTGCGGATTTCAATGTTTAAAATTCTTTTGCTGTTGTTTAAAGATAAACTATTTTTGTTGCTCACACCAGTCCCACGACTGACTCGGAGTTTATTGTTCCCTTCCTAAACTCTGGGTGCTCATAATTTTCCACACGAGCAGTCTAGAGTTGGGTTTCTTTTCAGATATTCAGGTTTAGTAGATTATCTAGAGCTAGTTCATTCATCGGAGTTGCTTATCTTGGAGTTGTGGATTCATTCTTGTCTGAAGATCATTTTGGAGTTATCACTTCTATTGATATTGTTTTGCTGCTGGTGTTATCATTTTCTTTTCCGCTGCTATTTGTTGTATCATATCTCTGATGTATATTGATATCTGTTGTATCACTCTGTTGTATCAGATATTGTATATCAATGTATTATTCTTTTCTTCCGCTGTGTTATTTACTTAATTGTATTATAGCTCCAGCGAATCGGATTTGAACGGTCGAATCTGCGGCATCATAGTACAATGTGAAGTACGGATGTTGATTTTCGAGCGGGCAAAACCCGATACGTTACATGTGGTATCAGAGCTAAGGTTGAACTTTAGCTCAGGAGTATTAACACATTAAGTAGCTCATTAGAGATAGAGTGAAGTAAACTCTAGAATGAGTAATCTCTAAGATATCCGTCTGAACGTCTCAGTAAATTCTCTCACTATCCACTGATAGTGAGTATGAGTGCAAGAAGAGGATGAGATAGGGGACAGAGAAATACGACTAGAAATGGTCAATACTCTGTAACAACGAGGAAGCAATCTTTTCTCTATCGATCTCTTTTGTTCAACATCTTTTCTCAATTCTTCGATAGTTTCTGGTAAATCCAGAAAAGAAAATTCGATATATTAATATGGGACATAAACTCCAACTGAGCCAAAATTGTTTGTATGGATGAATTGGTTGCTTTGATTGCTATGGCTAATAGGTATACTCTCGTTCTAAACTAAAAATTTTGAAATCGTATCCTTATATCCATCTATTCTTTGGGTCCCGATATGTTCTACGAATGGTTAGTTATCCTTTGAACTAACCTATGCCACTGCATATTTCGTAGATCTGGATAACCCGAGTATCTTGTGAAGTGTTAAACAAATTCGTTCGTGTATCTGTTCTTGATATTCTGATTTGGTAAGCCAAATGCAGAATGGATATTCAGTTTGATTTGATGAAATATTCTTCATCTATCTTTGTGTCTCCTTGGCAATTTCGAGGACAAAATTCTTTTAAGGGGGGAAGTCTGTAACGACCCCGAATTTTAATTACATTTAAGTGATAATTAAATTGATTTTTGAATAAAAAAATTGTGAAATTAATCGATTTATTGATGCGAGTTTCCCCGACCTCAAAATAAAATTGATATAAATCATTCGAAATTTAAAAATATTGTAAATATTGTATATACATTTGATTTGAATTTAAAATTGTAAATAAATGGTTTAATAATAAATAATAATAATAGATAAGTAAATTAAATGATGGATAGTTAAACTTCAAAAGGAAATTGAAATATATATATATATATATAACATAACTTATATAGTTTGTAAAATAGGAAGTAAATATATTAGATAAAATTCTAACAACATGTAAATACAGCAAACCAAATAAGTTTGTACACTTGCAAAATGAAGAAACATATAAATATCTAAGTATTACAGTACAAACAAATAAATGCAAATATCTCTAGCACCCCACAAAATCTTCTCAATATCATTTCCAGCCGAGTGAGAAAATGCAAGGCAAGTACAAACCAAATATAATATACTACCTTTATATAGAAAGCAAACCAGACAAAGTAAAAGGAAAATAAAATAGGATTTCATGTAAACAAAGGTGGGAACATGAGCATTTAATGCTATCTTCTCAAGCAAGGAAGAGAATCATATCAGCCGAAATATACTTTGCAAAGTTGAAGAAAGAAAAAAAGATCTCTGACCAAACCAAAGAATCCCTGTACTTGTATGTGAACCACTTGTACAACCAAAGTCTTCTTTAAACTTCTTTTATACATCAATATATCTCATTCCAGTTCGTCCATTCAACTGGATAATCTTTGAAGTAAACCAAAATTTCAACTTTTAATAACAATACAAATTCATTCAACCTGAGATCAGTGTCAACACCAATACGAATCAAAGCAAACCAAAGGTCAAAGGAAGAATTTCAACTTGAAATGTTCAAGCATGTTTCAATATAAAGCTCTGTTCATCTTCATAAAACACGGTGAGTAAACAATTTATTTAAAATCTAAATTAGTTAATGATGGTTGCTTGTGAAATCTTTGTGATGATATCTTGCATATATATATATAAGAATAAGATTCTGTTTATATGTAGAGATAGTGTTTCATGTTGTTATGTTTGAACTTATATGACTGTTGATTTAATTACCTATGTTCCCTATTACAGAGTTTAACAATTTAGTTTTAATCCATTCCTTTTTCCGCTGATCTTTATTTTGGACTAGTTATCAAACAAGGATGGTTTGTTAGTCTTAGATTAAACTTAGAAATGAAGTTAAGGGAAAGATATTTGAATGTTAACTGTAAAAATAGAAAGAACAGGGAAATTCTTAAGACCCTGTAAAAATCCATCATAGAAATTTGTAGTCTCAGGATTGTAATTCGAATATACTTCGCAAATTTGGATTTTTAAAATTAAAATGAAGATTTTTAGTGCTGTGTTTCAAGAGTAATGTGAATTTGAATAAAACTTGTATTTTTTCCAATTTCTAACGTTCGAACTAATTTTAGATGTTGAAACTCTGGTTGAAGCTTGCTTGACACTTGTTGATAACAGGAAAAATGTTAAAGAATTTTTCTACTTCATAAATTAAGTGAACGAGATCGAGATAGGGTTTAGGGTTCGTATATGTTATGATCTGGCAATGTGACGAGTTTGATTTCTTCTCGTGATCGAGCTTCGCGATACTTCGGGGAAGGATGGCTTGGAGTGTTGTCGAGCTGTGGTCGGAATTTGGTCGACTCCGGTGGTCTATGCAGCGGTGGCGAGGCGTTTTACTGAGGGTTGTTGGTGTGACGACCCGCCCTTCTCTCCACAGAAGGTCGCATCGTCAGTGAGAAAGAAAGGGATAGAAAAGAGAAAAGAAGAGAAAAGAGAAAGAAACAACACAGATACTCACAGCGGAAACGGAACAAAATATAATATATCATATATTAAATTGATATTGATAATCTTTCCGGGATATCACAGTTGGTGTCAGTTTTTCGAGCGAAAGCCTGGATTTTTGATTTAATGTTTATCGCGTGCTACTGGGTGGTCGGAGGACTTGCGAGGCTCGGCGGTGATGCGTAAGGATGGTCGGAGGCATGGTCGTAGTTCAGGGAAGGATGTGCACGTGCACGTTGTCTCTGGGAGTATCGTGGAGTTTGGGGAAGAAGAGGTTCTTCGCGTGAGTTGTTCGAGAATCTGGAGTAGTTTCCTCGAAGCGAGGTCGGGATTGTTGGGGTTTAACTCGAGTTCGTGCTCGAGTAAGTTGAAGGTGATGAGCCTGATTTTCTGTTTTAGTGTCTACTGTTTTTATACTTTAAAATTTTAACTAAGTTTTGTAAAATGGGGGAAGAAGGAAGAAAACTCGGGGAGAGCCCCGAGTAGTATTCGGGTAGGACCCGAAGTGAGAAAGGAAGCCCAGTTTTTATTAAATGTTTTAAAAATAAGATTTTGAAATTAAAAACAAATTTGTTTAAACTCTCTTTACACCATTACTAAATAAATGTTAAGAAATTGATTTTTAAAGATAAAAGGGTTTTTAAATGAAGATGGGAACTAAGGAATGTTTATCTTAAGTAAAAATGTTTTATTTTCTTGGTGTTAATTAAGTTAATTAGGAAATTAAGTATAATTAGTTAATTTAATTAATTAAAGATAAAGGTTAATTAAATGGTTAATTTAATAATAATTAAGTAATTTAATTAATTAATAGTTATAATTGATTAACTAGTAATTAGAGATTAATAAATTGGAAATTTATTAATTAAGAAAATTTAAGGTCAATTAATTTGTAATTAAGAAGTACTTAGTGAAATTGAGTGTATTGCTTAATAACTTGGTTTTATTAATTAATTAATGAATAAGAAATGATTGATCTATAGAGATTAATTAAGGATTAAGTGATTTGTTATTAAGTTTATTAATTGATAATTAAGGTTTATTAATTAATAATTAAAGATCAACTAATTCATGAATTAAGAACTGATTAACTAATTCATGAATTAAGAACTGATTAGTTAATAATTAAGAGTTAACTAATAAATTTGAAAGAAGATTATTTCAAATAATTTGTAATTAATTAATGATTAATTAACCCGGATTAGAAATTCATAAGTAATTAATCTAATTTGAATAAATCAGATAATTAACTGACCTTACTTATGAATATTTGGATTCTATTGAATGACTTGATTGTTTGATATCCCTGATATATGATGCTTTGTGATACATCCTGATTTATGTTGTGATCTGTAGTTTACTTATCTGTGACCTTTATATATCTATGATCTGTGAATGAACGATAAGCGTTGTTCTTATACCGCTTATCGAATTATATTTCTGTATTCTGATATGTGATGATTCATTGTGTTGCACTATTGTGTGAAACCCCTGGACTACACTGTACACACACAAATATGGATTTCACGTGGAAATCGGTTAAGTCACAGATAATTTAAATTTGATGTTTTTGAAATTGAAATTTTAATTTCAATTGATTTTGAAATTTGAAATTTGGGTTTAAAGTGAAAAACTTTTGAAATGGAATTTCAAATATAAAAGTTATTTTGAATAACTTAATCGAGTTTTGAAAATTTAAATAATTTGATTTAAATTTGAATTCAAGTTTGGAATTGAATCCTATGATTTGAAACTAGGGATTAAAGATGATATAAATGTGTTTATATAAAGTTAAACCATTTAAAAGTATAATTTTGAGAATTTGGATTTAACCCAAGGATTTCCACTAGAATGAATCATATTTTCTGAAATGAAACTGTTTGTTTTCAAATGATAAAAGCTTTCAGATAAGAAATGAAATTCCAGTTTAATTAAAGGAATTTCAAGATTGAATTAAAAAATGGTTTTCCAAGTTATGAATGAATTGTTTTTGAAAACTATGATTTGAATCTGTTATCTTTAACAGATTTAAAATAATGATTTGTTTAAACCATTTGAAATGGGATTGTTTTGAAAGCTATAAGTTAAATCCTGATTTAAAGATTTAGCGAGTTAATCAAATTTAAATGGAAATTAATTTGGAAAATCTGTGAATGAATCTTTTGTTTAAAGGATTAAAGTGTGGAAACTGTTTAAACCGTAAAGATTGAATCTTTTTGTTTAAAGATTTGAAAATGGTAATTTGTTAAACCATTTGAAAAGGAATTTGGGTAATAAGTTGTGACTTAATTGAAATCTCATATCCATATGTTTTTAAATATTTCGCTCACTATTCGATTTAGCCGGGAGAGGACCTTTGGGTCGTATAACCCATTCCGAATATGTGATACGTCGTATATGGATAGCATTTGAAGACCGGTGTTGAAGACCGGATATTTTTGAAAACGGAAGGATTACCGTCGAGTTACTCTGCATCGGCTGATCCCCGATATAGAGGTTTTATCATCCTTAGTGACGGGAAGTCCGGACGTGATTGTAAATTATCCGGATTTGCAAGGGCTTCGTGAGAAGTGCCTTCGGTTCTGTTCGAACCCGGAACAGACTTGTATGGATTGTATGTCTGACATTACACTTTGAGATATAAAGCCGATTTCTTTCAAATACATTTCTGTTTGGTGGCGGAGAATTTATTCTCTTAGCTTAACACCCTTCTCTGAGACGTATGAGCTCAGAGGTTATGTAGTTGAAATTTATCAGCGATATATCCCAATTTGGTAATGTGACATGCTGAGTGTTGCTGTGTGATGATCAGTGTTTGATCATTTGTGATATGATCATTTGTTTGATCATTTATCTTTGTGATCATAGGTTCATCATCTGTTGACCCAAAGCGTGGCTTTTTGAAAAAGCGTAGCTTTGTGGACGAGACTTCGTCAGGGCCTCACAACCCGGAAATGGTCGAAACAGGAATGTTGCAGCAAGGTTATGAGGGTCGCGCCCTTTAGGGTATGTCATTTCCTTCTGGAAAAGGGTGGTGTCATGGTATGGAGCCCAGATACTTACTCATGTGGATACACTTTATTATGTGTGATGTTGGTTATCGAGGCCTCGGATAAAGGTCCCAAAGGACCGGGAGGTGGCATATTCGTGAGTTACCTGTTATAGGGGTAACCCGGCCTTGTGTTGGCAGAGAGCAGTTTGTCTCTCGGGGCGTCCCGCCAGAGGCGTTCCCATGCGGCGGAAGGAAGTTCCTTAGCCTGACCATTTGTTGGAAATCCATTTCTCCAATACGGAACTTGTACGGTTTTAGTTGTAGAACCTGCCATTTACGTACGGTGGTCACCACTGTTTAGATGGTAGCTATAGTAGGCATACGATACTGGTCGTATGTTGGCTAAGATTAATATTATACTTTCGAAATGTTTTCTGCACTATGCACTAATAATAATATCAAGATGATTTTGCATAGTAAGCATCTTTGACTATCATAAGAAGAAATCTCCTCCAAGTCTGCGTTTGCATTATGTGTGTGGTGGGAGGTCTTATGGTAGTTTCATTTTCTAAAAAGCATTGCGGATTTCAATGTTTAAAATTCTTTTGCTGTTGTTTAAAGATAAACTATTTTTGTTGCTCACACCAGTCCCACGACTGACTCGGAGTTTATTGTTCCCTTCCTAAACTCTGGGTGCTCATAATTTTCCACACGAGCAGTCTAGAGTTGGGTTTCTTTTCAGATATTCAGGTTTAGTAGATTATCTAGAGCTAGTTCATTCATCGGAGTTGCTTATCTTGGAGTTGTGGATTCATTCTTGTCTGAAGATCATTTTGGAGTTATCACTTCTATTGATATTGTTTTGCTGCTGGTGTTATCATTTTCTTTTCCGCTGCTATTTGTTGTATCATATCTCTGATGTATATTGATATCTGTTGTATAACTCTGTTGTATCAGATATTGTATATCAATGTATTATTCTTTTCTTCCGCTGTGTTATTTACTTAATTGTGTTATAGCTCCGGCGAATCGGATTTGAACGGTCGAATCTGCGGCATTCTAGTACAATGTGAAGTACGGATGTTGATTTTCGAGCGAGCAAAACCCGATACGTTACATGATGGATACAATTTCAAAAACTTTCAGTTTAGAAACTAAAACATATCTATCAACCATTACTATACGGATGTTGATTTGGGTGTATTGGTTGCATTAATCATGTAACGTACTACCGTCGGCGGTCACAACCGGTAGGCTTTTCAACCATCCCAGCCCCACCGTGGCTTACACTGGCACCTCGCATTTACTTTTACGGCCAGCCTCTCGACTGTCACGGCATCTGCCTAACCAACCCATCCCTCTCAGGGACATGTAGGGGTAAGAGTATCCCGTTCGCCACCTAACCGCGAAGCGAGAATCCCCTATCATGCTGTAATATAGCAAGACTGGTGTGAGCAACAAAAACAATTTAACTTTAAACAACAGCAAAAGAATTTTAAACATTGAAATTCGCAATGCTTTTGGAAAATGAAACTACCATAAGACCTCCCGCCACACACACAATGCAAACGCAGAATTGGAGGAGATTTCTTCTTATGATAGTCAAAGATGCTTACTACGTAAAATCATCTTGATATTATTATTAGTGCATAGTGCAGAAAACATTTCGAAAGTATAATATTAATCTTAGCCAACATACGACCAGTATCGTATGCCTACTATAGCTACCATCTAAACAGTGGTGACCACCGTAAGTAAATGGCAGGTTCTACAACTAAAACCGTACAAGTTCCGTATTGGAAGATGGATTTCCAACAAATGGTCAGGCTAAGGAACTTCCTTCCGCCGCATGGGAACGCCTCTGGCGGGACGTCCCGAGAGACAAACTGCTCTCTGCAAACACAAGGCCGGGTTACCCCTGTAACAGGTAACTCACGAATATGCCACCCCCCGGTCCTTTTGGACCTTTATTCGAGGCCTCGATAACCAACATCACACATAATAAAGTGTATCCACATGAGTAAGTATCTGGGCTCCATACCATGATACCACCCCTTTCCAGAAGGAAATGACATACCCTAAAGGGCGCGACCCTCATAACCTTGCTGCAACATTCCTGTTTCGACCATTTCCGGGTTGTGAGGCCCTGACGAAGTCTCGTCTACAAAGCTACGCTTTGTCACAAAGCCATGCTTTGGGTCAACAGATGATCAACCTATGATCACAAAGATAAATGATCAAACAAATGATCATATCACAAATGATCAAACACTGATCATTACACAGCAACACTCAGCATGTCACATTACCAAATTGGGAATATATCACTGATAACTTCAACTACATAACGTCTGAGCTCGTACGTCTCAGAGAAGGGTGTTAAGCTAAGAGAATAAATTCTCCGCCACCAAACAGATATGTATTTGAACGAAATCGGCTTTATATCTCAAAGTGTAATGTCAGACATACAATCCATACAAGTCTGTTCCGGGTTCGAACAGAACCGAAGGCACTTCTCACGAAGCCCTTGCAAATCCGAATAATTTCCAATCACGTCCGGACTTCCCGTCACTAAGGATGATAAAACCTCTATATCGGGGATCAGCCGATGCAGAGTAACTCGACGGTAATCCTTCCGTTTTCAAAAATATCCGGTCTTCAACACCGGTCTTCAAATGCTATCCATATACGACGTATCACATATTCGGAATGGGTTATACGACCCAAAGGTCCTCTCCTGGCTAAACCGAATAGTGAGCGAAATATTTAAAAACATATGGATATGAGATTTCAATTAAGTCACAACTTATTACCCAAAATTCCTTTTCAAATGGTTTAACAAATTACCATTTTAAATCTTTAAACAAAAAGATTCAACCTTTACGGTTTAAACAGTTTCCACACTTTAATCCTTTAAACAAAAGATTCATTCACAGATTTTCCAAATTAATTTCCATTTAAATTTGATTAACTCGCTAAATCTTTAAATCAAGATTTAACTTATAGCTTTCAAAACAATCCCATTTCAAATGATTTAAACAAAACATCATTTTAAATCTGTTAAAAATAACTGATTCAAATCATAGCTTTTCAAAACAATTCATTCATAACTTGGAAAACCACTTTTCAATTCAATATTGAAATTCCTTTAATTAAACTGGAATTTCATTTCTTATCTGAAAGCTTTTATTATTTAAAAACAAACAGTTTCATTTTGGAAATCAAATTCATTCATACGAGTTAAAGTCTTTGGGTTAAATCCAAATTCTCAAAATTATACTTTTAAAATGGTTTAAATTCAGATAAACACATTTATAACATTTTCAATCCCTAGTTTCAAATCATAGGATTCAATTTTCAAACTTGAATTCAAATTTAAATCAAATTATTTAAATTTTCAAAACTCGATTAAGTTATTCAAAATAACTTTTATCTTGAAATTCCATTTCAAAAATTTTCACTTTTAACCTCAATTTCCAATTTCAAAATCAATTGAAATTAAAATTTCAATTTCAAAAACATCAAATGTACATTATCTGTGACTTAACCGATTTCCACGTGAAATCCATATTTGTGTGTGTAAAAGTGTAGTCCAGGGGTTTCACACAGTAGTGCAACAAAATGAATCATCACATATCAGAATACAGAAATATAATTCGATAAGCGGTATAAGAACAACGCTTATCGTTCATTCACAGATCATAGATATATAAAGGTCACAGATAAGTAAACTACAGATCACAACATAAATCAGGATGTATCACAAAGCATCATATATCAGGGATATCAAACAATCAAGTCATTCAATAGAATCCAAATATTCATAAGTAAGGTCAGTTAATTATCTGATTTATTCAAATTAGATTAATTACTTATGAATTTCTAATCCGGGTTAATTAATCATTAATTAATTACAAATTATTTGAAATAAATATTCTTTCAAATTTATTAGTTAACTCTTAATTATTAACTAATCAGTTCTTAATTCATGAATTAGTTAATCAGTTCTTAATTCATGAATTAGTTGATCTTTAATTATTAATTAATAAACCTTAATTATCAATTAATAAACTTAATAACAAATCACTTAATCCTTAATTAATCTCTATAGATCAATCATTTCTTATTCATTAATTAATTAATAAAACCAAGTTATTAAGCAATACACTCAATTTCACTAAGTACTTCTTAATTACAAATTAATTGACCTTAAATTTTCTTAATTAATAAATTTCCAATTTATTAATCTCTAATTACTAGTTAATCAATTATAACTATTAATTAATTAAATTACTTAATTATTCTTAAATTAACCATTTAATTAACCTTTATCTTTAATTAATTAAATTAACTAATTATACTTAATTTCCTAATTAACTTAATTAACACCAAGAAAATAAAACATTTTTACTTAAGATAAACATTCCTTAGTTCCCATCTTCATTTAAAAACCCGTTTATCTTTAAAAATCAATTTCTTAACATTTATTTAGTAATGGTGTAAAGAGAGTTTAAACAAATTTGTTTTTAATTTCAAAATCTTATTTTTAAAACATTTAATAAAAACTGGGCTTCCTTTCTCACTTCGGGTCCTACCCGAATACTACTCGGGGCTCTCCCCGAGTTTTCTTCCTTCTTCCCCCATTTTACAAAACTTAGTTAAAATTTTAAAGTATAAAAACAGTAGACACTAAAACAGAAAATCAGGCTCATCACCTTCAACTTACTCGAGCACGAACTCGACTTAAACCCCAACAATCCCGACCTCGCTTCGAGGAAACTACTCCAGATTCTCGAACAACTCACGCGAAGAACCTCTTCTTCCCCAAACTCCACGATACTCTCAGATACAACGTGCACGTGCACATCCTTCCCTGAACTACGACCATGCCTCCGACCATCCTTACGCATCACCGCCGAGCCCCGCAAGTCCTCCGACCACCCAGTAGCACGCGATAAACATTAAATCAAAAATCCAGGCTTTCGCTCGAAAAACTGACACCAACAACCCTCAGTAAAATGCCTCGCCACCGCTGCATAGACCACCGGAGTCGACCAAATTCCGACCACACCTCGACAACACTCCAAGCCATCCTTCCCCGAAGTATCGCGAAGCTCGATCATGAGAAGAAATCGAACTCGTCACATTGCCAGATCATAACATATACGAACCCTAAACCCTATCTCGATCTCGTTCACTTAATTTATGAAGTAGAAAAATTCTTTAACATTTTTCCTGTTATCAACAAGTGTCAAGCAAGCTTCAACCAGAGTTTCAACATCTAAAATTAGTTCGAACGTTAGAAATTGGAAAAAATACAAGTTTTATTCAAATTCACATTACTCTTGAAACACAGCACTAAAAATCTTCATTTTAATTTTAAAAATCCAAATTTGCGAAGTATATTCGAATTACAATCCTGAGACTACAAATTTCTATGATGGATTTTTACAGGGTCTTAAGAATTTCCCTGTTCTTTCTATTTTTACAGTTAACATTCAAATATCTTTCCCTTAACTTCATTTCTAAGTTTAATCTAAGACTAACAAACCATCCTTGTTTGATAACTAGTCCAAAATAAAGATCAGCGGAAAAAGGAATGGATTAAAACTAAATTGTTAAACTCTGTAATAGGGAACATAGGTAATTAAATCAACAGTCATATAAGTTCAAACATAACAACATGAAACACTATCTCTACATATAAACAGAATCTTATTCTTATATATATATATGCAAGATATCATCACAAAGATTTCACAAGCAACCATCATTAACTAATTTAGATTTTAAATAAATTGTTTACTCACCGTGTTTTATGAAGATGAACAGAGCTTTATATTGAAACATGCTTGAACATTTCAAGTTGAAATTCTTCCTTTGACCTTTGGTTTGCTTTGATTCGTATTGGTGTTGACACTGATCTCAGGTTGAATGAATTTGTATTGTTATTAAAAGTTGAAATTTTGGTTTACTTCAAAGATTATCCAGTTGAATGGACGAACTGGAATGAGATATATTGATGTATAAAAGAAGTTTAAAGATGACTTTGGTTGTACAAGTGGTTCACATACAAGTACAGGGATTCTTTGGTTTGGTCAGAGATCTTTTTTTCTTTCTTCAACTTTGCAAAGTATATTTCGGCTGATATGATTCTCTTCCTTGCTTGAGAAGATAGCATTAAATGCTCATGTTCCCACCTTTGTTTACATGAAATTCTATTTTATTTTCCTTTTACTTTGTCTGGTTTGCTTTCTATATAAAGGTAGTATATTATATTTGGTTTGTACTTGCCTTGCATTTTCTCACTCGGCTGGAAATGATATTGAGAAGATTTTGTGGGGTGCTAGAGATATTTGCATTTATTTGTTTGTACTGTAATACTTAGATATTTATATGTTTCTTCATTTTGCAAGTGTACAAACTTATTTGGTTTGCTGTATTTACATGTTGTTAGAATTTTATCTAATATGTTTACTTCCTATTTTACAAACTATATAAGTTATGTTATATATATATATATATTTCAATTTCCTTTTGAAGTTTAACTATCCAACATTTAATTTACTTATCTATTATTATTATTTATTATTAAACCATTTATTTACAATTTTAAATTCAAATCAAATGTATATACAATATTTACAATATTTTTAAATTTCGAATGATTTATATCAATTTTATTTTGAGGTCGGGGAAACTCGCATAAATAAATCGATTAATTTCACAATTTTTTTATTCAAAAATCAATTTAATTATCACTTAAATGTAATTAAAATTCGGGGTCGTTACAGACTTCCCCCCTTAAAAGAATTTCGTCCTCGAAATTGCCAAGGAGACAAAAAGATAGATGGAGAATATCTCATCAACTCAAACTGAATATCTATTCTGCATTTGGCTTACCAAATCAGAATATCATATATACAAGAACGAATCTGTTTAAAACTTAACAAGATACTCGGGTTATCCAGATCTACGAAATATGGAGTGGCATCGGTCAGTTCGAAGTGATAACTAACCATTCGTAAAATATATTGGGACGCAAAGAATAGATAGTTATATGGATACAATTTCAAATCCTTTTAGTTTAGAAGCTAAAGTATACCTATCAGCCATAGCAATTAATGCAACCAATACACCCAAACAAACAATTTTGGCTCAGTTGGAGTTTATGTCCCATTTTTATATATCGAATTTATTCCTGGATCTACCAAAAACTATCGAAGAATTGAGAAAAGATGTTGAACAAAAGAGATCGATAGAGAAAAGATTGCTTCCTCGTTGTTACAGAGTATTGACCATTTCTAGTCGTATTTCTCTGTCCCCTATCTCATCCTCTTCTTGCACTCATACTCACTATCAGTGGATAGCAAGAGAATTTACTGAGACATTCGAACGAATATCTGAGGGATTACTCATTCTAGAGTTTACTTCACTCTATCTCTAATGAGCTACTTAATTTGTTATACTCCTGAGCTAAAGTTCAACCTTAGCTCTGATACCACATGTGACGACTCGGGTTTTGCCCGCTCGAAAATCGACATCCGTACTTCACATTGTACTAGAATGCCGCAGATTCGACCGTTCAAATCCGATTCGCCGGAGCTATAACACAATTAAGTAAATAACACAGCGGAAGAAAAGAATAATACATTGATATACAATATCTGATACAACAGAGTGATACAATGAATATCAATATACATCAGAGATGATACAACAAATATCAGAGATACAAGAAATAGCAGCGGAAAAGAAAATGATAACATCAGCAGTGGAACAATATCAATATAAGTGATAACTCCAAAATGATCTTCAAACAAGAATGAATCCACAACTCCAAGATAAGCAACTCCGATGAATGAACTAGCTCCAGATAATCTACTAAATCTGAATATCTGAAAAGAAACCCAACTCTAGACTGCTCGTGTGGAAAATTATGAGCACCCAGAGTTTAGGAAGGGAACAATAAACTCACACCAGTCCCATGACGAATAGGTGATACGTCGTCATGGATAGCATTTGAAGACCGGATATTTTTGAAAATGGAAGGATTACCGTCGAGTTACTCTACATCGGCTGATCCCCGGTATAGAGGTTTTATCACCCTTAGTGACGGGAAGTCCGGACGTGATTGGAAATTATCCGGAATTGCAAGGGCTTCGTGAGAAGTGCCTTCGGTTCTGTTCGAACCTGGAACAGACTTGTATGGATTGTATGTCTGACATTACACTTTGAGATATAAAGCCGATTTCTTTCAAATACATATCTGTTTGGTGGTGGAGAATTTATTCTCTTAGCTTAACACCCTTCTCTGAGACGTACGAGCTCAGAGGTTATGTAGTTGAAGTTATCAGCGATATATTCCCAATTTGGTAATGTGACATGCTGAGTGTTGCTGTGTGATGATCAGTGTTTGATCATTTGTGATATGATCATTTGTTTGATCATTTATCTTTGTGATCATAGGTTGATCATCTGTTGACCCAAAGCATGGCTTTGTGACAAAGCGTAGCTTTGTGGACGAGACTTCGTCAGGGCCTCACAACCCGGAAATGGTCGAAACAGGAATATTGCAGCAAGGTTATGAGGGTCGCGCCCTTTAGGGTATGTCATTTTCTTCTGGAAAAGGGTGGTGTCTTGGTATGGAGCCCAGATACTTACTCATGTGGATACACTTTATTATGTGTGATGTTGGTTATCGAGGCCTCGGATAAAGGTCCCAAAGGACCGGGGGGTGGCATATTCGTGAGTTACCTGTTACAGGGGTAACCCGACCTTGTTTGGCAGAGAGCAGTTTGTCTCTTGGGACGTCCCGCCAGAGGCGATCCCATGCGGCGGAAGGAAGTTCCTTAGCCTGACCATTTGTTGGAAATCCATTTTCCAATACCGAACTTCTACGGTTTTAGTTGTAGAACCTGCCATTTACGTACGGTGGTCACCACTGTTTAGATGGTAGCTATAGTAGGCATACGATACTGGTCGTATGTTGGCTAAGATTAATATTATACTTTCGAAATGTTTTCTGCACTATGCACTAATAATAATATCAAGATGATTTTACGTAGTAAGCATCTTTGACTATCATAAGAAGAAATCTCCTCCAATTCTGCGTTTGCATTGTGTGTGTGGCGGGAGGTCTTATGGTAGTTTCATTTTCCAAAAGCATTGCGGATTTCAATGTTTAAAACCTTTTGTGTTTTTTTTAAAGATAAACTGTTTTTGTTGCTCACACCAGTCCCATGACTGATCCGGAGTTTATTGTTCCCTTCCTAAACTCTGGGTGCTCATAATTTTCCACACGAGCAGTCTAGAGTTGGGTTTCTTTTCAGATATTCAGATTTAGTAGATTATCTGGAGCTAGTTCATTCATCGGAGTTGCTTATCTTGGAGTTGTGGATTCATTCATGTCTGAAGATCATTTTGGAGTTATCACTTCTATTGATATTGTTCCGCTGCTGATGTTATCATTTTCTTTTCCGCTGCTATTTCTTGTATCATATCTCTGATGTATATTGATATTCATTGTTTCACTCTGTTGTATCAGATATTGTATATCAATGTACTATTCTTTTCTTCCGCTGTGTTATTTACTTAATTGTGTTATAGCTCCGGCGAATCAGATTTGAACGGTCGAATCTGCGGCATTCTATCAAAGTATAATGTCAGACATACAATCAAATTTGTTTTTAATTTCAAAGGATTAAGTGATTTATTTAGTAATGGTGTAAAGAGAGTTTAAACAAATTTGTTTTTAATTTCAATGTCAGACATACATACAAAGGATTAAGTGATTTATTTAGTAATGGTGTAAAGAGAGTTTAAACAAATTTGTTTTTAATTTCAAAATCTTATTTTTAAAACATTTAATAAAAACTGGGCTTCCTTTCTCACTTCGGGTCCTACCCGAATACTACTCGGGGCTCTCCCCGAGTTTTCTGAGATATTCCGACTGTACTTCACATTTGTGAATGAATCTTTTGTTTAAAAGATAAAAATGTGGAAAATTGTTAAACCATTTAAGGTTGTTAAAATGAATCTTTTTGTTTAAAGATTTAAAAATGGTAATTTGTTTAAACCATTTGAAGAAAGATTTTGGGTAATAAGTTGTGACTTAATTGAAATCCCAATATCCATATGTTTTAAAGTATTGCGCTCATTATTCGGTTTAGCCGGGAGAGGACCTTTGTGTCATATAACCCGTTCCGAATACTGGTACGTCGTATGTGGATCGCATTTGAAGACTGGTGGTGAAGACCGGATATTTGCGAAAATGAAAGGACAACTCGTCGAATGTCTCTGCATCGACTGGCCCCGATATAGAGATTTTATCACCCTTTGTGATGGGAAGTCCGGACGTGATTGGAAATTATCCGGAATTGCAAGGGCTTCGTAAGAAGTGCCTTCGGTTCTGTTCGATCCCGGAACAGACTTGTATGGTTACATGTCTGACATTACACTTTGAGATATAAAGCAGATTTCTTTCAAATACATTTCTGTTGGTGGCGGAGAATTTATTCTCTTAGCTTAACACCCTTCTCTGAGACGTACGAGCTCAGAGGTTATGTAGTTGAAGGTTATCAGCGATATATTCCCAATTTGGTAATGTGTCATGCTGAGTGTTGCTGTGTGATGATCAGTGTTTGATCATTTGTGATATGATCATTTGTTTGATCTTATATCTTTGTGATCATAGGTTGATCATCTGTTGACCCAAAGCGTGGCTTTTTGAAAAAGCGTAGCTTTGTGGACGAGACTTCGTCAGGGCCTCACAACCCGGAAATGGTCGAAACAGGAATGTTGCGGCAAGGTTATGAGGGTCGCGCCCTTTAGGGTATGCCATTTCCTTCTGGAAAGGGGTGGTATCATGGTATGGAGCCCAGATACTTACTCATGTGGATACACTTTATTATGTGTGATGTTGGTTTAGAGGCGCCTCGGATAAAGGTCCCAAAGGACCGGGGGGTGGCATATTCGTGAGTTACCTGTTACAGGGGTAACCCGGCCTTATTTGGCAGAGAGCAGTTTGTCTCTCGGGACATCCCGCCAGAGGCGTTCCCATGCGGCGGAAGGAAGTTCCTTAGCCTGACCATTTGTTGGAAATCCATCTTCCAATACGGAACTTGTACGGTTTTAGTTGTAGAACCTGCCATTTACGTACGGTGGTCACCACTGTTTAGATGGTAGCTATAGTAGGCATACGATACTGGTCGTATGTTGGCTAAGATTAATATTATACTTTCAAATTGTTTTCCACTATGCACTAATAATAATAATCCAATGATTTGCGTAGTAAGCATCTTTGACTATCATAAGAAGAAATCTCCTCCAATTCTGCGTTTGCATTGTGTGTGTTGCGAGAGGTCTTATGGTAGTTTCATTTTCCAAAAGCATTGCGGATTTCAATATTTTAAAACTCTTTGTTGTTTGTTTAAAAGATAAACTGTTTTTGTTGCTCACACCAGTTCCATGACTGATCCGGAGTTTATTGTTCCCTTCCTAAACTCTGGGTGCCCACCATTTTCCACACGGGCAGTCTAGAGTTGGGTTTCCTTTCAGATATTCAGGTTTAGTAGATTATCTGGAGCTAGTTCATTCATCGGAGTTGCTTATCTTGGAGTTGTGGATTCATTCTTGTCCGAAGATCAATTTGGAGTTATCATTTCTATTGTTATCTTTTCTTTTCCGCTGCTATTTGTTGTATCATATCTCTGATGTATATTGATATTCATTGTATCACTCTGTTGTATCAGATATTGTATATCAATGTATTATTCTTTTCTTCCGCTGTGTTATTTACTTAATTGTGTTATAGCTCCGGCGAATCGGATTTGAACGGTCGAATCTGCGGCATTCTAGTACAATGTGAAGTACGGAAGTACGGATGTTGATTTAAATTTGAATTCAAGTTTGAAATTAAATCTATGATTTGGAAACTGGGGATTAAAGATGATGTACAAGTTATATATGGGTTAAACATGTAACGACTCGAATTTTGCACGTTCGAAAATCAACATCCGTACTTCACCTTGTACTAGAATGCCGTAGATTCGACCGTTCAAATCCGATTCGCCGGAGCTTATAACACCATTAAGTATAACAACACAGCGGAAGAAAGAAAAAGAATATAGATATACAACATCTGATACAATATCCAAATACAATGATGATACAATGAATATCTATATACATCAGAGATATGATACAAGAAATAGCAGCGGAAAGAAAATAGATAACACCAGCATCGGATAGAATGTCTCCAATAGAATGCTCCAAGATAAGCAACGTCAGTCCATGAACTCCAAAAACTGAACTAGCTCCAGATAATCTACTCAACCTGAATATCTGAGAAAACCCAACTCTAGACTGCCCGTGTGGAAAATAGTGGGCACCCAGAGTTTAGGAAGGGAACAATAAACTCTGGATCAGTCATGGGACTGGTGTAAGCAACAAAAACAGTTTATCTTTAAACAAACACAAAAGGCTTTTAAACATTGAAACCCGCAATGCTTTTAGAAAATGAAACTACCATAAGGCCTCCCGCCACACACACAATGCAATCGCAGAATTGGAGGAGATTTCTCCTTATGATAGTCAAACATGCTTACTACGCAAAATCAAAACTCTTTTGATATTATTATCATTAGTGCATCGTGTCGAAAACCATTTCGAAAATATAATATCAATCTTAGCCAGCATACAACATTATTGTATGCCTACTATAGCTACTACGTTCAATAGCAGGTTACCGCCACATTCCATAGCAGGTAATACAACTAAAACCGTACAGGGTTCGTATTGTTTCTTTGGATTTCCAACAAATGATCAGGTTAAGGAACTTCCTTACCGAAATAGAAACGCCTCTGGAAAGACGCCCCGGATCCTAACCGGATCTCTGCAAACAAAAGGCCGACGCTACCTCACGCTGTACAGCTGTAACTAGGTAACTAACACACTGACGCTACCTCACGCTGTACAGCTGTAACTAGGTAACTAACACACGAGTCATGTCATCCCCCGGTCGTTACCGACCTTTATCCGAGGGATCCCGAAAACCAACAAAGCAACATCATACAGTAATAAATTACCGTGTCCACACGAGTTAAGTATCTGGGCTCCATACCATGATACCACCCTTTATCCAGAAAGAAATGACATACCCTAGGGGCGCTACCCCTACAAACCTTTGTCGCAACATTCCTGTTTCGACCATTACCGGGTTGTGAGGCTCGACGAAGTCTCGTCCACAAAGCAACGCTTTTTCACAAAGCCACGCTTTTTCACAAAGCCACGCTTTTTCACAAAGCCACGCTTTTTCACAAAGCCACGCTTTGACCAACAACTGATCATCAGCACTTCGTATGCCACATTACCAAATTGGGAATGTATCACTAGTGACCATCAACTACATAACCTCTGAGCTCGTACGTCTCAGAGAAGGGTGTTAAGCTAAGAGAATAAATTCTCCGCCACCAACAGAAATGTATTTGATAGAAACCAGCTTTACATCTCAAAGTGTAACGTCAGACACACATCCATACAAGTCTGTTCCGGGTTCGAACAGAACTGAAGGCACTTCCGAAGAAGCCCTTGCAAATCCGGGTATTCACAATCCTGATCGGACTTCCCATCACTTAGGGAATCTCTATACCGTAGCTACTCAGTGCAGAGACAATCGATAGGTCATCCTATCGCTCTCGCAAATACCCGGTCTTCATCACCGGTCTTCAAATGCTATCCATATCGTCGTATCACTATTCGGAATGGGATATATGACACAAAGGTCCTCTCCCGGCTAAACCGAATAACGAGTGCAATTAAAAATCATATGGATACTGGGGTCTCAGTTAAATCACAGCTTAAAGCCCAAAACTTTTCATTCGAATGGTTAAAACAAATTACCATTTCCAATCTTTTAAACAAAAAGATTCAATTCATAAAATTCACTTAATTTCACAAAGATTCATTCACAGATTTTCAAAATCGATTTCCATTTCAATTCGGTTAACTCGTTAAATCTTTAAAATAAAGATTCAACTTATAGCTTTCAAAACAATTTCATTTCGAATCATCATTTTAAATCTGTTGAAAATAACAGATTTAATTCATAGCTTTCAAAAAGATTTCATTCATAACTTGGAAAAATCATTTTTCAATTCACTTGAAATTCCTTTAATTTAAACTGGAATTTCTTTTCTTATCTAAAAGCTTTTATCATTTGAAAACAACAGTTTTCAATTTGGAAATCTGATTCATTCATACGAGTTGAAATCCTTGGTTTAAATTCAAATTCCCAAATTAATACTTTAAAAATGGTTTAATTCATACAAACACATTTATATCATCTTTTATCCCTAGTTTCCAAATCATAGATTTAATTTCAAACTTGAATTCAAATTTAAATCTAATTATTTAAATTTCAAAACTCGATTAAGTTATTCAAAATAACTTTTATCTTTGAAATCCCATTTCAAAAGCTTTTCACTTTAAACCCAAATTTCCAATTTCAAAATCAATTGAAATTAAAATTTCAATTTCAAAAACATCAGGTTTACATCATTTGTGATTTAACCGATTTCCACGTAAAATCCATATTTGTGTGTGTAAAGGTGTAGTCCAGGGGTTTTCACGCAATAGTGCACAACATCAATCATCACAGACATATCGATAAGCGGTATAATCGATAACGCTTATCTTCATTCACAGATTCATAGATAAAATAAATTTATCGGTCACAAAGATTCACTATTACAATTCGATGTGGGTTTCGGATAACCAACTGAAATCCGACTCCCTGTCGCATCGAAATTCAATTGCCGTTTAACGGGCCAAGGGTTTCATATTCACATAGTAATATATCACAGAAATAGAAATTTCAGATCACAACATAAATCAGGATGTATCACAAAGCATCATATATCAGAGAATATCAAACAATTCAACCATTCAACGAAATCCAAACATCCATAAGTGGAATCAATTAATATCTGACTATAATTAATTTATACCCGATTAATTACTTATGAATAAACTACAAATCTTGGTTAGTTAATCATTAATAAATTACAAATCACTTTGATTAATTATTCTTCAATCATTTATTAATTAACCATCAATAATAAATTAATTAACCTTTAATTATAATTCATCAACATTTATTTATTAATTACTCAACCTTAATTAATTAATTATCCACTAATTAATTATTCTTTAATTACTTGGTAAATCAAACTTAAATTATTAACAAATTTACCTTAATTACTTTTATTAAGTAGTTCACTTCAAGTAGTTAATTTCCTTCAATAAATAAATTAACCTTAAACTTTAAAAGTTAATTAACCATTAAACATTCTTTATATTAATTAACTAACCTTTAACAATATTAAGTTTATTTAAAATAAACTTTCAAAACAATTCCATTTTTAAAACCCTTATTTAATTTCAGACATAAACAACACCTATTATTTAAAAGTGTTTTAAACAAATTATTTGGATAGAACTTGATTTAAGTTTAAAGTTTTAAAACTGTTTTAAAACAAAATCAACAGACCCGAGCCAATGCCTGGGATACTCGAGCCCAACCCCGAGACACTCGCAACCCACTCTTGCTTCGAGTAACTCAAACGAAAAACTCGAGACAGACCTGGGGAAACTGCTTCTTCCCCAAATTATATATACGAGCCAATATACAGTGAGACTCGTGCACGTGTACACCACCGTCGCTTGCTTCCAGCCACCACCTCATCGTCGAGCAAGTCGGCGATCGTCCTCGAACCAACCTCAGATCATCATCAAACCCATCCTCCTCGCGAAATTCGAATTCGAGTATAACTCAAAGCCTGGAACATGAAATTGCCTCGTCACCCAACCCTGGAAACCACCGCTGTTCTCGACATCTCGACCATCAGGGTTCGTGTAACTTCGGTCACGCGATCGTCAACCTCCCCTCTTCCATCACCTACGGCCGCGTGCAACTCGATGCACGAGAGAAGCCACGTCGATTGATTTCCTGACCACTCAAAAAATTAGGTTTAAGAAAAAGAAAATGACATCGCCGTCGCCTCTGACGTCGAGGCCACCTCCACCCATTTTTCCCATCACCTCAGTAGACTCGTCCACCTCCTCGCCCAACCCCGATACCCCTAGGTCACTGCGTCGCCGAAAATTGGTAAAAATACCATCTCAGTTCATCTTTGAACTGCTTTAAACATACTTAACTAAAAGCTTTCATTTTTATTTTAAAAATCATATTTTCGAATGTAGATTCCGATTATGTAATCGAATCAATAATTCATTCCGTTCGAATTTTATCATAATAACACATATTCCCTGTAGAACAGAGTTTCCAATGATGATACTTCACCAACAGGTTCAAAACAAATTTTAAAAGCTTTGGTTTATGTTTAACAACGTGTTTTGTTTTAAAATGTTAGCCTATAAATGATTGAAAATTGATGTTTTGTATGTTTTGATTAACTCCTTAACTCTGTAACTACAACAGGAAATCAACAGTATCTTCAAAAGTAATGGAACACTCATATATAAAATCACAGAGCTATACAAACAAAATACATATGCAAGCACCATATGATCACAGATTCAATCATACTTAAGTTTTCAAAAATTGTGTTTACTCACTGGTAAAGAAACAAGGAAATCTGGTTTAAAAAGAAAAGTTACTCACAAGCATCAAGATATCAAACAGGCTAAGGTTTGAAAAATAGGAGTTTGCTCACCTTTGAAATGGAGACAGAGGATTAGCCTGGGAATGATTTATTTGAAATCTGGAAGTTATACTTTTGATCTGAGCTTGATCTTCTGGTTGAATTTATTTGAGTTGTTGTTGAAATTTGTTTAAGTTTAAGATGATGTTTTATTTCACATTTTTGTTTCTCAGCTTTGAATGGTCGAACTGATGAGGATGGATATGTAAGAAATGAAGTGTTACAGGTGATGTTTATAACAAGCTACAGAGTGTGTTCATCTTGTACAACATGTTGATAAATGTTTTGTACCACAATTCAGAGATATTTTCTCTTATGTTGGCTCCAGATCTTGCTTGTAGCCGAGATGATAAATTTGTGGTGGCTAACATTAATTGCCTTGTACTTCATGTCTCTCTTAACCAATTTGTATACTTTTATTTCTTTGCTATTTCTTTTCTTCTTGTTTCGGCTGAAGGTACTCTATGTCTTCATGTTCATATTTTCTTCATTTCTTTATGTTATCTGTTTTCACACTTATGCTTGAATATATTTCTTTGCATACTCATATTTATATTTGCTTGCTTCTTTTACAAGTGTTGTCTGGTTTTATGCTTTGTTTCCCAGATTTTCAACTTGCATGCACTCGAAAGCATTACTTTGTTCTTGTTTTTAAAATACTTCTTGTCTGGTTACATACATAAAGTTGTTTTTATTCTTGTTTTGTTCGTTTTGTTACTTTTTCTTGTTTTGCAATATGAATGAATTTATATGGTTATATCGTTAGCTAATATGTTGTTATAATTTTATCTAATATGTTTACTTTCTATTTTACAAACTATATATATTCATTTCAAGTCTAACATCTATTATCAATTTATTTATTTATTCATTTATTTTCAAAATCATTTATTTAAGAATTTAATTTAAATCCAATATATACACATATATAAAATATTTTTAAATTTAAATGATTTATTCCAATTTTATTCATGGCGGGGAAACTCGCAATCTATCTACCGTTTTATTTCACAAATTTTATTCAAAAATCAATTTAATTATCAATTTAAATTTATAAAAATTCGGGGTCGTTACAGACTTCCCCCCTTAAAAGAATTTCGTCCTCGAAATTTGCACAAGAGACACAAGGATAGATGAAGAATATTTTATCAAATCAAACTGAATATTTATCCTGCATTTGGCTTACCAAATCAGAATATCAATAATAGATACAAGAACGAATCTGTTTTAACACTTCATAAGATACTCGGGTTATCCAGATCTACGAAATATGCAATGGCATCGGTCAGTTCAAAGGAATAACTAACCATTCGTAGAACATATCGGGACCCAAAGAATAGATAGATATATGGATACAATTTTAAACTTTTAGTTTAGAATCTAAGGTATACCTATCAACCATAGCAAACAAGCAACCAATACATCCAAACAAACAATTTTGGTCCATCCGGAGTTTATGTCCCATATTGATATATCGAATTCCTTCCTGGATCTACCAGAAACTATCGAAGAATTGAGAAGAGATGACGAACAAAAGAGATTGATAAAGAGAAGATTGTTTCCTTGTTGTTACAGAGTATCGACCTTTTATAGTCGTATTCTCCCATCCTCTATCTCATCCTTTTCTTGCGCTCATACTTACTATCAGTGGATAGCAAGAGAATTTACTAAGACGTACGGACGGATATCTGAGAATTACTCATTCTAGAGTTTACTTCACTCTATCTCTAATGAGCTACTTAACGTGTTATACTCCTGAGCTAAAGTTTAACCTTAGCTCTGATACCACTTGTAACGACTCCAAGACAGCGGCCACCGGTAGGCTTTGCAACAATCCCAGTCCCACCGTGGCTTACACTGGCACCTCGCATTTACTTTTACGGCCAGCCTCTCGACTGTCACGGCATCTGCCTAACCAACCCATCCCTCTCAAGGACATGTAGGGGTAAGAGTCTCCCGTTCGCCACCAAACCGCGAAGCGAGAACCCCCTATCATGCTGTAATATAGATTTTTGAATTTTTATAAATTTAAATTGATAATTAATTTGATTTTTGAATAAAATTTGTGAAATAAAATGGTAGATAGATTGCGAGTTTCCCCGCCATGAATAAAATTGGAATAAATCATTTAAATTTAAAAATATTTTATATATGTGTATATATTGGATTTAAATTAAATTCTTAAATAAATGATTTTGAAAATAAATGAATAAATAAATAAATTGATAATAGATGTTAGACTTGAAATGAATATATATAGTTTGTAAAATAGAAAGTAAACATATTAGATAAAATTATAACGACATATTAGCTAACGATATAACCATATAAATTCATTCATATTGCAAAACAAGAAAAAGTAACAAAACGAACAAAACAAGAATAAAAACAACTTTATGTATGTAACCAGACAAGAAGTATTTTAAAAACAAGAACAAAGTAATGCTTTCGAGTGCATGCAAGTTGAAAATCTGGGAAACAAAGCATAAAACCAGACAACACTTGTAAAAGAAGCAAGCAAATATAAATATGAGTATGCAAAGAAATATATTCAAGCATAAGTGTGAAAACAGATAACATAAAGAAATGAAGAAAATATGAACATGAAGACATAGAGTACCTTCAGCCGAAACAAGAAGAAAAGAAATAGCAAAGAAATAAAAGTATACAAATTGGTTAAGAGAGACATGAAGTACAAGGCAATTAATGTTAGCCACCACAAATTTATCATCTCGGCTACAAGCAAGATCTGGAGCCAACATAAGAGAAAATATCTCTGAATTGTGGTACAAAACATTTATCAACATGTTGTACAAGATGAACACACTCTGTAGCTTGTTATAAACATCACCTGTAATACTTCATTTCTTACATATCCATCCTCATCAGTTCGACCATTCAAAGCTGAGAAACAAAAATGTGAAATAAAACATCATCTTAAACTTAAACAAATTTCAACAACAACTCAAATAAATTCAAC
Organism: Allium fistulosum; assembly: GCA_030737815.1. Lineage (NCBI taxonomy): Eukaryota > Viridiplantae > Streptophyta > Magnoliopsida > Asparagales > Amaryllidaceae > Allium > Allium fistulosum. The sequence goes on from CM060906.1 coordinate 741,405,410, forward strand.
CAGAAGATCAAGCTCAGATCAAAAGTATAACTTCCAGATTTCAAATAAATCATTCCCAGGCTAATCCTCTGTCTCCATTTCAAAGGTGAGCAAACTCCTATTTTTCAAACCTTAGCCTGTTTGATATCTTGATGCTTGTGAGTAACTTTTCTTTTTAAACCAGATTTCCTTGTTTCTTTACCAGTGAGTAAACACAATTTTTGAAAACTTAAGTATGATTGAATCTGTGATCATATGGTGCTTGCATATGTATTTTGTTTGTATAGCTCTGTGATTTTATATATGAGTGTTCCATTACTTTTGAAGATACTGTTGATTTCCTGTTGTAGTTACAGAGTTAAGGAGTTAATCAAAACATACAAAACATCAATTTTCAATCATTTATAGGCTAACATTTTAAAACAAAACACGTTGTTAAACATAAACCAAAGCTTTTAAAATTTGTTTTGAACCTGTTGGTGAAGTATCATCATTGGAAACTCTGTTCTACAGGGAATATGTGTTATTATGATAAAATTCGAACGGAATGAATTGTTGATTCGATTACATAATCGGAATCTACATTCGAAAATATGATTTTTAAAATAAAAATGAAAGCTTTTAGTTAAGTATGTTTAAAGCAGTTCAAAGATGAACTGAGATGGTATTTTTACCAATTTCCGGCGACGCAGTGACCTAGGGGTATCGAGGTTGGGCGAGGAGGTGGACGAGTCTACTGAGGTGATGGGAAAAATGGGTGGAGGTGGCCTCGACGTCAGAGGCGACGGCGATGTCATTTTCTTTTTCTTAAACCTAATTTTTTGAGTGGTCAGGAAATCAATCGACGTGGCTTCTCTCGTGCATCGAGTTGCACGCGGCCGTAGGTGATGGAAGAGGGGAGGTTGACGATCGCGTGACCGAAGTTACACGAACCCTGATGGTCGAGATGTCGAGAACAGCGGTGGTTTCCAGGGTTGGGTGACGAGGAAATTTCATGTTCCAGGCTTCGAGTTATACTCGAATTCGAATTTCGCGAGGAGGATGGGTTTGATGATGATCTGAGGTTGGTTCGAGGACGATCGCCGACTTGCTCGACGATGAGGTGGTGGCTGGAAGCAAGCGACGGTGGTGTACACGTGCACAAGTATCACTGTATATTGGCTCGTATATATAATTTGGGGAAGAAGCAGTTTCCCCAGGTCTGTCTCGAGTTTTTCGTTTGAGTTACTCGAAGCAAGAGTGGGTTGCGAGTGTCTCGGGGTTGGGCTCGAGTATCCCAGGCATTGGCTCGGGTCTGTTGATTTTGTTTTAAAACAGTTTTAAAACTTTAAACTTAAATCAAGTTCTATCCAAATAATTTGTTTAAAACACTTTTAAATAATAGGTGTTGTTTATGTCTGAAATTAAATAAGGGTTTTAAAAATGGAATTGTTTTGAAAGTTTATTTTAAATAAACTTAATATTGTTAAAGGTTAGTTAATTAATATAAAGAATGTTTAATGGTTAATTAACTTTTAAAGTTTAAGGTTAATTTATTTATTGAAGGAAATTAACTACTTGAAGTGAACTACTTAATAAAAGTAATTAAGGTAAATTTGTTAATAATTTAAGTTTGATTTACCAAGTAATTAAAGAATAATTAATTAGTGGATAATTAATTATGTGATTAATTAATTAAGGTTGAGTAATTAATAAATAAATGTTGATGAATTATAATTAAAGGTTAATTAATTTATTATTGATGGTTAATTAATAAATGATTGAAGAATAATTAATCAAAGTGATTTGTAATTTATTAATGATTAACTAACCAAGATTTGTAGTTTATTCATAAGTAATTAATCGGGTATAAATTAATTATAGTCAGATATTAATTGATTCCACTTATGGATGTTTGGATTTCGTTGAATGGTTGAATTGTTTGATATTCTCTGATATATGATGCTTTGTGATACATCCTGATTTATGTTGTGATCTGAAATTTCTATTTCTGTGATATATTACTATGTGAATATGAAACCCTTGGCCCGTTAAACGGCAATTGAATTTCGATGCGACAGGGAGTCGGATTTCAGTTGGTTATCCGAAACCCACATCGAATTGTAATAGTGAATCTTTGTGACCGATAAATTTATTTTATCTATGAATCTGTGAATGAAGATAAGCGTTATCGATTATACCGCTTATCGATATGTCTGTGATGATTGATGTTGTGCACTATTGTGTGAAAACCCCTGGACTACACCTTTACACACACAAATATGGATTTTACGTGGAAATCGGTTAAATCACAAATGATGTAAACCTGATGTTTTTGAAATTGAAATTTTAATTTCAATTGATTTTGAAATTGGAAATTTGGGTTTAAAGTGAAAAGCTTTTGAAATGGGATTTCAAAGATAAAAGTTATTTTGAATAACTTAATCGAGTTTTGAAATTTAAATAATTAGATTTAAATTTGAATTCAAGTTTGAAATTAAATCTATGATTTGGAAACTAGGGATAAAAGATGATATAAATGTGTTTGTATGAATTAAACCATTTTTAAAGTATTAATTTGGGAATTTGAATTTAAACCAAGGATTTCAACTCGTATGAATGAATCAGATTTCCAAATTGAAAACTGTTGTTTTCAAATGATAAAAGCTTTTAGATAAGAAAAGAAATTCCAGTTTAAATTAAAGGAATTTCAAGTGAATTGAAAAATGATTTTTCCAAGTTATGAATGAAATCTTTTTGAAAGCTATGAATTAAATCTGTTATTTTCAACAGATTTAAAATGATGATTCGAAATGAAATTGTTTTGAAAGCTATAAGTTGAATCTTTATTTTAAAGATTTAACGAGTTAACCGAATTGAAATGGAAATCGATTTTGAAAATCTGTGAATGAATCTTTGTGAAATTAAGTGAATTTTATGAATTGAATCTTTTTGTTTAAAAGATTGGAAATGGTAATTTGTTTTAACCATTCGAATGAAAAGTTTTGGGCTTTAAGCTATGATTTAACTGAGACCCCAGTATCCATATGATTTTTAATTGCACTCGTTATTCGGTTTAGCCGGGAGAGGACCTTTGTGTCATATATCCCATTCCGAATAGTGATACGACGATATGGATAGCATTTGAAGACCGGTGATGAAGACCGGGTATTTGCGAGAGCGATAGGATGACCTATCGATTGTCTCTGCACTGAGTAGCTACGGTATAGAGATTCCCTAAGTGATGGGAAGTCCGATCAGGATTGTGAATACCCGGATTTGCAAGGGCTTCTTCGGAAGTGCCTTCAGTTCTGTTCGAACCCGGAACAGACTTGTATGGATGTGTGTCTGACGTTACACTTTGAGATGTAAAGCTGGTTTCTATCAAATACATTTCTGTTGGTGGCGGAGAATTTATTCTCTTAGCTTAACACCCTTCTCTGAGACGTACGAGCTCAGAGGTTATGTAGTTGATGGTCACTAGTGATACATTCCCAATTTGGTAATGTGGCATACGAAGTGCTGATGATCAGTTGTTGGTCAAAGCGTGGCTTTGTGAAAAAGCGTGGCTTTGTGAAAAAGCGTTGCTTTGTGGACGAGACTTCGTCGAGCCTCACAACCCGGTAATGGTCGAAACAGGAATGTTGCGACAAAGGTTTGTAGGGGTAGCGCTCCTAGGGTATGTCATTTCTTTCTGGATAAAGGGTGGTATCATGGTATGGAGCCCAGATACTTAACTCGTGTGGACACGGTAATTTATTACTGTATGATGTTGCTTTGTTGGTTTTCGGGATCCCTCGGATAAAGGTCGGTAACGATCGGGGGATGACATGACTCGTGTGTTAGTTACCTAGTTACAGCTGTACAGCGTGAGGTAGCGTCAGTGTGTTAGTTACCTAGTTACAGCTGTACAGCGTGAGGTAGCGTCGGCCTTTTGTTTGCAGAGATCCGGTTAGGATCCGGGGCGTCTTTCCAGAGGCGTTTCTATTTCGGTAAGGAAGTTCCTTATCCTAATCATTTGTTGGAAATCCAAAGAAACAATACGAACCCTGTACGGTTTTAGTTGTATTACCTGCTATGGAATGTGGCGGTAACCTGCTATTGAACGTAGTAGCTATAGTAGGCATACAATAATGTTGTATGCTGGCTAAGATTGATATTATATTTTCGAAATGGTTTTCGACACTATGCACTAATGATAATAATATCAAAAGAGTTTTGATTTTGCGTAGTAAGAATGTTTGACTATCATAAGGAGAAATCTCCTCCAATTCTGCGATTGCATTATGTGTGTGGCGGGAGGCCTTATGGTAGTTTCATTTTCTAAAAGCATTGCGGGTTTCAATGTTTAAAAGCCTTTTGTGTTTGTTTAAAGATAAACTGTTTTTGTTGCTCACACCAGTCCCATGACTGATCCGGAGTTTATTGTTCCCTTCCTAAACTCTGGGTGCCCACTATTTTCCACACGGGCAGTCTAGAGTTGGGTTTTCTCAGATATTCAGGTTGAGTAGATTATCTGGAGCTAGTTCAGTTTTTGGAGTTCATGGACTGACGTTGCTTATCTTGGAGCATTCTATTGGAGACATTCTATCCGCTGCTGGTGTTATCTATTTTCTTTCCGCTGCTATTTCTTGTATCATATCTCTGATGTATATAGATATTCATTGTATCATCATTGTATTTGGATATTGTATAAGATGTTGTATATCTATATTCTTTTTCTTTCTTCCGCTGTGTTGTTATACTTAATGGTGTTATAAGCTCCGGCGAATCGGATTTGAACGGTCGAATCTACGGCATTCTATCAATCTCTTTTGTTCAGCATCTTTTCTCAATTCTTCGATAGTTTCTGGTAGATCCAGGAATAAATTCGATATATTAATATGGGACATAAACTCCAAATAAGCCAAAATTGTGTTTGAATATATTGGTTGCCTTGTTTGCTTTGATTGCTATGGTTGATAGGTATACTTTAGTTTTAAACTAAAGGTTTTGAAATTTTATCTATATATCTATCTATTCTTTGGGTCCCGATATGTTCTACGGATGGTTAGTTATCACTTCGAACTAACCAATGCCACTGTATATTTCGTAGATCTGGATAACCCGAGTATTTTGTGGAGTGTTAAAACAGATTCGTTCTTGTATCTGTTATTGATATTTTGATTTGGTAAGCCAAATGCAGAATAGATGATCAGTTTGATTTGATGAAACATTCTTCATCTATCTTTGTGTCTCCTTGGCAATTTCGAGGACGAAATTCTTTTAAGGGGGGAAGTTTGTAACGACCCCGAAATTTAATTATATTTAAATTAATAATTAAATGAATTTTTGAATAAAAAATTGTAAAATTTATTATCAATAGATACGAGTTTCCCCGAATACAGATAAATTTTGTATACATCATTTAAATTTATAAATATTGTAAATATTGTACGTATATGTGAATATATATGTATACGTGATATATGAGAAAATTTGAAGTTAATATATATGTATATTGAAGTCGAGTTTAAATCTAAGTTTAAATGGTTTAATAATGATAATAAATAAGATAATAAATATTAGAGTAAAATAGAAAGTAATACATTAAAAATAAACTATAACAACATAATAAAAGTAGAACTTCATTATATTGCGAAGTAATAAGATTAAAGAAACAAAATACAATATCGATGTACAAAATAAGAATCGTTAGTGTCAACAAGACTTTATATATATACACTTGCAATAAGAAAAGAAAAGAAACAACACTTAAAAACAAAACAAAATATATATACAACACACATATACATCAAGGACAATATATACATATATATCAAATAGCAAAGCAACAATTAATACAAGTAGGTAAACATAATGTCTTCAGCCAAGATAAAAATGAAAACAAAGACAACATTATATATATATTCACAACTATGAAACCAGGCTAAGTAATAAAGGCAGCCACCACACCAAAACTATCAGCCATCAAGTAGAAGAAGTATCAGCTGAGTTGAACAAAACAAAAGCCTATCGAATATTGCTTTATAAATTTGTTTTATATAAAAACCAAAATGTCTTCATACAAAAGATCAAAGGACTTAAGTAATAAATGGAAATGTCCTTAGTACACCATGTAATATCATCAGCCACCATAGTACCATCTTAGCCACCGAAGGAAAATGTATGTAGCCTCTAAGTAATGCAAGACACAATGTAAAAAATAAAATATAATATGAAACATAAAGTACACAATGTAATACTTACCAGCCACCAAAATGTTTCCAGCCTCCATACGCAAGAGAAAGATCTCTGAATGATTGTACAAAGAAAAAAAATATGTATCATCACTTGTACAAACAATATATATATATTCACCTGTTAACTCAAATGCATTTATATCAGCCTTCTACTCTTAATTCGTCCATAAAAGTTAAGGCAAAAATCTAAAGTAAATATCATCTTAAAACTGAAACAAAGATTCAACAACAATTCAAACCAACTCGAACCAGATATTCAAGAAGAGGATTCCAGTTTGAAATTGCACAAGCCTGTTTTCAACAAAAGAAGTGCTCTGTTCTTTCTTTTAACCATGGTGAGAAACTCCTATTTTTAAAAGCCTAACTTGTTTTGATTTCTTGATGTTTGTGAGCAAACTCTCTGTTTTCAATTTTCCAAGTGAGTAAGCATTAAACTTGAAATCTTTTAGTTAACTGAAATGATTCTCTGTTTCTTGATATTGAATATGTTTATCATTGAACATGGTTTGGTAAATATAGGTGTAGATGTACAGGGTATCCTATATACTGTTCTTCCTGTTTTCTAGTTACAGAGTAAAAGAAATGGGAAAAAAATTAACATCTCTTCATACAAACCATATTTAGCTTGGAAATTCAAATATGATAGATTCATTTAAACTTAACTTGAGGCCTGGAAATTATTTTAGGCTTAATATTTAAACAATGGACTCTGTAAACTGATTTACAGTAGAGATATAAATTTTTGGGTAATTTCGAATGTTGCAAAAATCTCGATTCAGTTATATAGCTCAGATTAACAATCAAAAACAATATTTTTAAAACAAATTGGGTGATTTTTAATTGAGTATTTCACGTGCAGTTTGAATATGAACAAAAATAGCATTTTGATCATTATCTGGTGATCGAATCGAAATCGAATGCTAGGATTTTGGTTAAAGCAAGATTGATCATCGTTGAGTTCGGGAAAAATGTTGAAGAATTTTTCTATTGCATAAATTGTGAATTCGAATCTAAACTAGGGTTTAAGAACTGTTTCCGGTTCACGTTGTAAACGGGATCGCAGCTCCGCCTATGGGTGATCGGAATTCACGTCTCCGATGCCAGTCGAGGCGTCACATCTCGATGAAGCTTCAGTTAGGTTTTCGTGGCTTCTGATGGCCATACGTGGGAAGACGAGACGGTTTCGTGGTGGGGTGCCGTTGGGTTTGTTCGATCGAATCACCTGAAGTTAAACCACGGTGATATCAAGACTTCTGGGTGGTCGGCTAGGTTGAGATAGTCGTCATCGACTTGCCGATGGTCGCGAGGAGGGTCGGAGCATCACTGTTCAGACGTACACGTGCACGCGTATCATCGTGTATCTGAAAAGTTTTGGGTTGTGGAAGAAGAAGTGGCATGGAGGAAGACTCGAAGTATTTCTCGGGGGAACTGGAGTTAGACTCGAAGGGAGACTCGTGTCGTTTTAGTGGAATGTCGAGTAGGTTTCTGGGACTTAGAAAATTAAAGGAAAATATTTTCCCTCGGGTTAAATTTCTGAGTAACCCGAAGCAAAGACAAGTTTGTCTCGGGGGTGACTCGAAGCAGTTACAGGAGCCACTCAAAAACAGTTTGTATTTTGAAGTTTTTCTACTTTTCAACAATTTTAAATAAAAACCAAGTTTTAAAATCAGGAGATGATTAAAGTTTTAAATAAATTAAAGTTTAAATAAAGGATTTTCAAAATGATTAAGTTTTAAATTTATTTAATCAAGATACATTATTTTACAAAATTGTTTAATAAATAATGTAGTTTAAAATGGAAATTAAGATAAAAGGTTGTTTAAACTAAATCTTAACCTTTTAAGGTATCTAATGTGATAAAGGTGATTTATTAAACAAGGTTTAAAAGGATAATCAAAGTAATTAATTAAAGATAATTAATTAAATAGTGAATTAAATAATTAAAGGTTAATTATTTAATAATTAAAGGTTGATGAATTATAATTAAAGGTTAATTAATTTATTATTAATGGATAATTAATAACTGATTAAAGAATAATTAATCAAAAATAGTTTATAATTTATTAACAATTAATTAACCAGGATCAGTAATTAATTCATAAGTAATTAATCTAATTTGAATTAATCGGACAATTTAATTGATCTTACTTATGGATGTTTAGATTTTATTGGATGCTGAATTGTTTGATATCCCTGATATATGATGCTTTGTGATACACCATGATTTGTATTGTGATCTGTGATAAATTATTTGTGATCTAATTTATTATCTGTGATATATATCTGTGATATGTACGATAAGCGTTATAGTTTATATCGCTTATCAACTATATTTCTGTATTCTGATCTGTGATGATTGAATGATGTTGCACTATTGTGTGAAACCCCTGGACTACACCATACACACACAAATATGGATTTCACGTGGAAATCGGTTAAGTCACAGATAATTTAAATTTAATGTTTTTGAAATTGAAATTTTAATTTCAATTGATTTTGAAATTGGAAATTTGGGTTTAAAGTGAAAAGCTTTTGAAATGGAATTTTCAAAGATAAAAGTTATTTTGAATAACTTAATCGAGTTTTGAAAATTTAAATAATTTGATTTAAATTTGAATTCAAGTTTGAAAATGAATTCTATGATTTGAAACTAGGAATTAAAGATGTTGTACAAGTTATATATGGGTTAGACTATTTTAAAATATTGATTTGGAAATTTGAATTTAATTCAAGGGTTTTGACTCGTGTAAATATAACTGGATTTTCCAAAAACGGAACTATTTGTTTCAAATAGTAAAAGCTTTCACATAAGAAAGGATCTCCAAATTGTGTTGAACGGTTTCAAGTTTGAAATAGAATTGAAATGTTTTGAAATTTATGAAATGAGTCTTTGATTCAAAGACCGAACGAGTTAATCTAACTTGAAATAAAATTGTTTTGAAAGGCTATGAATGAATCTTTGGAAACGAGTTTTGAAAGCTATAAGTTAAATCTTTGATTTAAAGATTTAACGAGTTAAATTGAAATGGAAATCGATTTGGAAAATCTGTGAATGAATCTTTTGTTTAAAAGATAAAAATGTGGAAAATTGTTAAACCATTTAAGGTTGTTAAAATGAATCTTTTTGTTTAAAGATTTAAAAATGGTAATTTGTTTAAACCATTTGAAGAAAGATTTTGGGTAATAAGTTGTGACTTAATTGAAATCCCAATATCCATATGTTTTAAAGTATTGCGCTCATTATTCGGTTTAGCCGGGAGAGGACCTTTGTGTCATATAACCCGTTCCGAATACTGATACGTCGTATATGGATAGCATTTGAAGACCGGTGGTGAAGACCGGATATTTTCGAAAACGAAAGGACAACTCGTCGAATGTCTCAGCATCGACTGGTCCCCGGTATAGAGATTTTAGCACCCTTTGTGATGGGAAGTCCGGACGTGATTGGAAATTATCCGGAATTGCAAGGGCTTCGTGAGAAGTGCCTTCGATTCTGTTCGAACCCGGAACAGACTTGTATGGTTACATGTCTGACATTACACTTTGAGATATAAAGCAGATTTCTTTCAAATACATTTCTGTTGGTGGCGGAGAATTTATTCTCTTAGCTTAACACCCTTCTCTGAGACGTACGAGCTCAGAGGTTATGTAGTTGAAATTTATCAGCGATATATTCCCAATTTGGTAATGTGGCATGCTGAGTGTTGCTGTGTGATGATCACCGTTTGATCATTTGTGATATGATCATTTGTTTGATCATTTATCTTTGTGATCATAGGTTGATCATCTGTTGACCCAAAGCATGGCTTTGTGACAAAGCGTAGCTTTGTGGACGAGACTTCGTCAGGGCCTCACAACCCGGAAATGGTCGAAACAGGAATGTTGCAGCAAGGTTATGAGGGTCGCGCCCTTTAGGGTATGTCATTTCCTTCTGGAAAAGGGTGGTGTCATGGTATGGAGCCCAGATACTTACTCATGTGGACACACTTTATTATTATGTGTGATGTTGGTTACCGAGGCCTCGGATAAAGGTCCCAAAGGACCGGGGGGTGGCATATTCGTGAGTTACCTGTTACAGGGGTAACCCGGCCTTGTTGGCAGAGAGCAGTTTGTCTCTCGGGGCGTCCCGCCAGAGGCATTCCCATGCGGCGGAAGGAAGTTCCTTAGACTGACCATTTGTTGGAAATCCATTTCTCCAATACGGAACTTGTACGGTTTTAGTTGTAGAACCTGCCATTTACGTACGGTGGTCACCACTGTTTAGATGGTAGCTATAGTAGGCATACGATACTGGTCGTATGTTGGCTAAGATTAATATTATACTTTCAAAATGTTTTTCTACACTATGCACTAATAATAATATCCAATGATTTGCGTAGTAAGCATGTTTGACTATCATAAGAAGAAATCTCCTCCAATTCTGCGTTTGCATTGTGTGTGTGGCGGGAGGTCTTATGGTAGTTTCATTTTCCAAAAGCATTGCGGATTTCAATGTTTAAAATCCTTTTGTTGTTGTTTAAGGATAATCTATTTTTGTTGCTCACACCAGTCCCATGACTGATCCAGAGTTTATTGTTCCTTTCCTAAACTCTGGGTGCCCACCATTTTCCACACGGGCAGTCTAGAGTTGGGTTTCCTTTCAGATATTCAGGTTTAGTAGATTATCTGGAGCTAGTTCATTCATCGGAGTTGCTTATCTTGGAGTTGTGGATTCATTCTTGTTTGAAGATCATTTTGGAGTTATCACTTCTATTGATATTGTTCCGCTGCTGATGTTATCTTTTCTTTTCCGCTGCTATTTCTTGTATCATATCTCTGATGTATATTGATATTCATTGTATCACTCTGTTGTATCAGATATTGTATATCAATGTATTATTCTTTTCTTCCGTTGTGTTATTTACTTAATTGTGTCACAGTGACGTCACGGACATTTCCGGCAGCAGCGACCGGTAGGCTTTGCAACCATCCCAGCCCCACCGTGGCTTACACTGGCACCTCGCAGTTGCTTTTACGGCCAGCCTCTCGACTGTCACAACCAACCCATCCCACTCAGGGACATGTAGGGGTAAGAGTCTCCCGTTCGCCACCAAACTGCGAAGCGAGAACCCCCTATCATGCTGTAATATAGCAAATGCGATCCGTATACGACGTATACATATTCGGAATGGGTTATACGACCCAAAGGTCCTCTCTCGGCTAAACCGAATAGTGAGCGTAATATTTAAAAACATATGGATATGGGATTTCAATTAAGTCACAACTTAAACCCAAAATCTTTCTTTTCAAATGGTTTAACAAATTACCATTTTCAAATCTTTAAACAAAAAGATTCAATCTTTATGGTTTAAACAGTTTCCACACTTTAATCTTTTAAACAAAAGATTCATTCACAGATTTTCCAAATTAATTTCCATTTCAATTTGATTAACTCGTTAAACCTTTAAATCAAGATCTAACTTATAGCTTTCAAAACAATCCCATTTCAAATGGTTTAAACTAATCATTATTTTTAAATCTGTTAAAGATAACAGATTTTCATAGCTTTCAAAAAGAAGAATTCATTCATAACTTGGAAAACCATTTTTCAATTCAATCTTGAAATTCCTTTAATTAAACTGGAATTTCATTTCTTATCTGAAAGCTTTTATTCCTTTAAAACAAACAGTTTTCATTTTGGAAATCTGATTCAGTTATACGAGTTAAGGTTCTTGGGTTAAATCCAAATTCTCAAAATTATACTTTTAAATGGTTTAAATTCAGATAAACACATTTATATCATCTTTAATCCCTAGTTTCAAATCATAGAATTCAATTTCAAACTTGAATTCAAATCAAATCAAATTATTTAAATTTTCAAAACTCGATTAAGTTATTCAAAATAACTTTTATTTTTGAAATTCCATTTCAAAAGCTTTTCACTTTAAACCCAAATTTCTAATTTCAAAATCAATTGAAATTAAAATTTCAATTTCAAATACATCCAATTTAAATTATCTGTGACTTAACCGATTTCCACGTGAAATCCATATTTGTGTGTGTAAAAGTGTAGTCCAGGGGTTGAACACAATAGTGCAACATCATTCAATCATCACAGATCAAAATACAGGATATAGTTGATAAGCGATATAAACTATAACGCTTATCGTTCATTTACAGATCAGAGATATATATCACAGATGAGTAAATCACAGATCACAACATAAATCAGGATGTATCACAAAGCATCATATATCAGGGATATCAAACAATTCAATCATTCAGTCAAATCCAATCATCCATAAGTAGGGTCAATTTAATTGTCTGATTAATTCAAATCAGATTAATTTCTTGTGAATTACTAATTCTGGTTAATTCACATTAATTAATTACAAATCATTTTGATTAATTACTCTTTAGTCATTTATTAATTAACCATTAATTATAAATTAATTAACCTACAATTAATTATTTCCATAAATTTCACTAAGTAAATTCACTTGTCCAATTATTTCCTTAAGTTAATTAAACCAATTTAATTAACTCCAGTTAATCAAAATATCCAAAATCAATTACAATAAGTAATTTATCCTTAATTACTTTCATTAAGTAATTACATTTAAATCAATTTAAAATTGATTATCTAATTTATTAATTTAATTAACTATCAAAATTAATCATATTAATTTAATTACTTAATAATCCCTAGTTAATTGTCTTCATTAACTAATAACATTTCTTAACTACTTTTAATTAATCTCTAATTGTAAATTAATCTAAATCATTAATTTATAAAGTTGATAAATAAATCATTCCTTTGTTTAAAAAGAAACTTTTTGAGATTTGTTAACTAACAAACTCGAGCTCACCCCAAAACTACCCGAGTCTACCCCTGTGGCACCCTTCCCTTTTGAAGCTTAATCATGTTAAAAATTTAAAAACTTGCTTCCTAGTTAATACATGCAAACGAACCCGAGCATGTCCAGTTTTCACTCGAGTCAAACTTGAGTTTCCCCCTTTCCTTCCCCGAGTCATTTTCTTTCTCCCCCTCTCGTATACTCCTCTGTTTCTTTAAAACTAAAGTATAACTGCTGAAACAACTTACACGAATGCCAGAAAACCCGAGCCAACCTATCTCCTACTTGAGCACTCTAAATTTTGCTTCGAGAAAACTGCAAATCCCCCGAACCAAACGACGAGATTACTCGAGAAATTCTCGAGTTCATTTCACCTGTCAACCCAGACAAACACCACCAGATCTCGACTGTGCACGTGCACCGAGGGTCTGGCCACGTCCGGTCATCTACGACCACCTCCACATCTCGACGATCATCTCGACATCCCCTCTCCGGCCTCCGATCATCCATTCAGGCATACGAACGAAATCGAGTTCCTGTCATGAAACTGGAGCAAAACCATAGCCTGGAAACCTCGCCGCGTTCCCACCTCCGATCACCAGTGACCATCGCACTCCGCCCTTAGCCTCGTCTACCTTCCCCGAATCCAACCCTGGAAGCTCGAATCACTCGATCGCTTCATGGCTTCGAACGAGACAATTTACCGAGGTACTTAAAAATTAGGTTTACAGGCAAGAAAACGTTGCCGCCTGCTCCACGTTGATCTGGCGACCTCGACTCCATTTTTCCTAGCTTCCCCCATCACTCCTCTACCCCCTCGACCAACTACGTCGACTCCAGTCGATTCGAACGTCTCCGGCAACTCAAAACGTTCAAAATGGTGACATGAGAACTGCTCTTTACTCCCTTGCTTTAAAATCGTACTTCTTGTTTTAAAAATCATAAATTCGTACGTAGTTTCAATTTATATTCCTGAATCTTTAAAACCAGAAGTTTGATTTTTTAACATATTTAAAGTTGTATATGTTTTCTTGGTTTACAGAGTCACCTAGCTGCTAGTTTAACCTATTTAAATTTTTAACAACTAGATTTTTGTTAAACAAACAATTGTAGTTTATACCATACATTCAAACAATAGCTAGATTAAGTGATAAAGGTTTATCTCCATGTTCACTCAAAACTACTACAGGCAACAGAGCATAAAAGAAACAAGAGTATCCAGACTTTTACACAACATATGTACACCAAGTATACATTTTCACCGAGAATAGCATATACCATATTTACTTAAGATTAAACCTTTAAAATAAAGTGTTACTCACAGTTTTATGGAGAAGAAGAACAGAGACCCTGTTTGTACTTCAAAAACTGGAAAGTGTTTTCTACTTTGACCATCCTGCCAATCATCTTGTTTCTGTTGTATTGAGTTGTTGTTGCTGGTTGATGATGTTAAAATGAAGTTTTGTTTAGGTTTTAATGGAGTTTTAACTTAGTTTTGTTTGGCTCGAACTGGCAATGGAAAGTGATGTGAGAAAAATAGCTTACAGGTTATAATTCTCTTATGCAACAGTGTACAAGTTTGTACAATTTATCAGAGATTTTTTCAAAAGGATGGAGGCTGGAAGAAGTTTTATGCAATTCGTATAGATTATGTTTGCTGCTAGGATATGCACATTTAATGCTATTAGTACTTGATGTTCCCTTTGATACTTATCCATATTTTATACACTTGCCTTAGACTTAAACTACAAGCTATAGGTATAATATATTTTTACTTTGTATTTTGCTTTTGTTTCCTTAAGTTTTGCAGGCATATATCCTATTCGAACATCAGTTTATTATGCTTACTTTTGTAAATTTTGATTATGCAGATTTATAAAGGTAATAGATGTTATTTTATATTTTGAAATGTAGTTGAAAATGTTGTTTGTTTATTTAGCGTTCGCTTATTTATTTACTTTGTAATTCAAATGAATTTCTATAATTATTAGATAGTTAAAATTCTCTAATGTATTCACTTAATATTTTAAGTAATATATTAACACATTGTTTGACTTTACAGTTTATGCTTTATTATTATATATATATATTCTCATACACATATATACATATACAATATTCTTAAATTTAAATGATTCATACAGAATATACTTGAATCCGGGGAAACTCGCATCTATTATCAATTAATTTCACAATCTTGATTCAAAAATTAATAAATTATCATTTTAAATATTTATAAAATTCGGGGTCGTTACAGTTTTAGAGAACGCTGCTATACGACAAGCAACTAAAAGTCTAAAACTTTTTGTTGTGTTGTAGTAAACGCTACCAAAAGTCACTTTTAAATGCAACTATAGGTATTTTCTGTAGGATTTAAAAAACGCTACCAAAAATCACTTTTAAATGCAGCTATAGGTTTTTTTTGTAGGGTTAAAAAAAACGCTACCATAAGTCTTCATTTTTTGGTTGCATATTTTAAATGCTACTATTTACGGTTGACGATTTATACCATTTCCAACAATCGCTTATATACTATTCATATTAAAACGAACGATCAATCGCATAATTTTCATATATTCAAACAAACAATTAAATCACATAATTAGCATATACAATCAATCAATCATATGATCATCATATTCAAATAATTGCAAAAACATGCTAATCTCACAATCAAATATAATATCCATAATCAATTCGATAGTAGTTTTTCAACAAAATAAGTCACATACTACAAGCATTCACAGACAAGTTTCCACAAATGGTACTAACAAAATACGACAACATATATAACAATTAAATTCATGGTCGTTGCTTGATTACCAATAGTTCTTTGTTGTCGACAGTCTTCGCTTCGAAATAGCTAATTACCTGCAAACGAGTTTAACAATCAACAATGTATATATATATATGTATGTATGTATGTATATATATATGTATGTATGTATGTATGTGTATGTATGTATGTATATATATATATGTGTGTGTATATATGAAAATCATGTAATCTATAACTCGATATTCTATATTAACACATATTAACGAAAATTGTTCTATTTTTATATGCATCCTATATAGTTCCTCAACGAATACACAATTTTCAATTTACACAAATATTCAGATCAAAACTGGGTTAGAAGTTTGACTGGATTTCATTCTATGTGCAGATTGTGTATTCAGTACTATGGACAGATTGTGTATTCAGTACTATGGTCAAGTTAAATCTTATAAAATATGAAAAAGTATCGGGAACGTCCGTAATCCATCGATGATGCATCCATCCACTAATTGAAATGTACAATTTTCTTTACCCTTGTTGTTTTCTATCAATTGGGTTCTCTAAAACAAAAATATTCCCTAAATTCAAATTGGATTTAATTTATCATTTATACATACATGATAAGATTTAACCCAAATACTTTTAAATCAAGAGAAAGTCAACTGACCTTATCTTTTGTGCCATTCTTTTTACCTTTTTTTACCAGCATGAAATGTGGACATCTTTTAAATACATGCAATGAAGTCAAAGTTTACACCTCTCCTTTTTTTCTTCATAAACTGTAATTCTGGAACAAAAATAAATTAATTTATAATTTAGAAAATGTTCTGAACATGCAGTGAAATTAAAAGACAGAGTTATGAATCAATAGGTTGTAACAAATGAGATCTGTTTGATAAACTGTCATACTGAATGAAGAAGCATAAAAAAAAGAGTCCATGTATCATTATGATATATTGGTTTTCAGTTCTATTACTGTCTACGATTTGGGGAACGAAATTTTTATCACTATGAAATGACAAATATGATTTTAAGCTACTTCTGTTAAATCTTTATAGGATATTCTAACTTTAATGATAACTAAAAAGTAACTCAATTTCAACCCACTTCTGCTAGTATAATTTGTATTCCAAAGAAAATTTTGTTAATATCTTTCCTCGTACAACTTAAAACTGAAAAAAATGATTTTTTTTATAACACTGAATATAAAGTATAAAAAATGGAAGGAAACAAATATTTTTAAGATAAACCTAACAGAAATAGAGTGCAAACCTTAGAAGAGATGTACGCTTATAAACACCTACAAATTATGTTATGCTTACATAAGCACAATAAAATGCATGCTTATAGCAATTTTATTGACAAACAAACTATAATCTTTCATGTAGTCATACAGCGAACTCATTCTTATTTACAAAGCTAACAGTTTGTAGCATAAAGGGAATTTTTAATCAAAATACAATATTGTATACTTTAGCCACCCAAAATTTTGGTTGAATATGTGTAGCATAGTTAAGCTGGATTAAAAGTGACCTGATATACACTCGGTACTCAATGTAGAGAAAATTATCAAAGTTGTAAGCATATTATCAATGTAGAGAAAACTCTGTTACCGGTAACATCATCCTTTCATAAATCATCAATCAGAAACTAGCTTTTGACTGAATGATGTAAGATAAACCGAGACTATGAACATTCTTTGAAGATAAACCAAGAAACTAGCTTCTCTCCAAAATGATCATTCAAAATATTTTTGCCAGCTGCAGTTGGTAAATGCTTGTGAGAAACTAAGGATCCAAAACCTGATATAATCAGGCATTGATGTAATTATGGAAGCATAAGATAAAAGCTAGAAGCAAGGTGAAGGGAACTTACCATAAAGCCAGAGTTGTTTTTTCCATTTCGTCAGAAAATATGAAAGGCTTTCTTTGTTGATTATTTCCAATTAACATACTTAGTTGCATCGCTGCATGCTCCAACTGTAACTGAGGTTCCATATACAATCTTTGTTTGTCCGCAGCTGATTTGACCATTGTAGTTCAGTGGTGGGCCACCAAATCCACGGCATGCTTCAATAGGTTTTCCAAATCGTGTGTATATCTTTTTTTTACCGCTTACGTAATGATAACCTGATCATAGGTAGATGTGTTGAATTTAAACAAAACAAAACAAAATGTGACTGTAAACGACATGTAAAACAGTGGATTAACAGTGAATGTATATTCTGTAAATCCTGTACAATTGTGATATTATTGACCAGCATACTATAACGCATTTATTCCTTATTAAAAGCATGTGTCAAAACCATTTCTGTACTTATCTGCTGCCTAATGCGCCTGATGTGTCTCCTTACCAAGTTTGCCATTCATTATTATGTATAATTCTTAAAAATAGCCGAAGCACGAACTGTACACTGTGTACAGATATTAATAATTGCCAGATATAACATTACTCAAGTACATGGCAAGAATTATATAGTACTGGCGGAGATATTAAAAATTAGGACTGCAAGCGATTTGAGTTATCTTTCATGTGTAATTTGTAAGGGATCTGTACGAGTACAATGGCCAATAGTCCAATAATAGGTTGTTATTATCAAATATTTTGTTTAATTTTTAATCTTGAGCTAACTAATAAGCATTTTTAAATGCAGATATAGTGTTAAAGTGGGCATATTAGATGCAATCAGGCAACTATGTTGATAACTATCGTGGCTTTTGACAGGGAGGCAGGACTAATGGGAACAACCTGTTGATGATATGCTTAGCATATACAAAAAGGTAAAAAATAGCATCCACTACTTTTCACTGCAAACTAAATAGTTTGATTTTAACCTTCACTGACCATAATTCACTGAATATTTAAATTCTTTATGAAGTAAACAAATTTGTACTCCTTTCGGCTGAAAGCATATAGTCAAACAAAATACTAATCACCAATTTCTTAAGTACTCCGTACAGCCAGTTAATGACTATTAGGTTGGATTGGAACCTAGGAATACCGTGGCTTAAAAAAGAAATTTTATGACAATATGTTTAACCTTTACACGTCTAATATTGCAGGGAAAACGAACCCTCCAAGATTGAAAACATTTTCCATAACTTAGTTGGTATTCGATCTATATTTGAATTCCGCCAAGTACTATAATATGAACAACACAGATACTTTCTTGACTACTAGGAGTGCCCACCCGCGACGGTTCTGGAATCTTTCCCAGGTATGAATGACACAAATATGCATTATTGTGACATACAGAAAATGTACAATACAAATACGTACTGTAAATGACAAACCATAGTTGTACTCTGCAGAACAACCGTTCAAGTGAGCTCAGCACAAGCATGGAGCACGCTTCGGCTTCAGACAGTCAGAGCAAGCTAATTACTTCAAACTATAAAGGGAAAAACTTCAACGTCAGGTTAATGCTAAGCTATATATGTATATGCCAGCTGTTTGATACTGTTAACACTCTTTGTAAAGTGGAGGACGATGATGAAGGTAAGAGCATATCAAGCGTACAAGCTTGCCCAGTTACAACACTTGGCAGACAGGGTAGACGAAAAGGGATTACAATTGATGTATAAGTCATATCTAAAACTAGAAAGTATTTGAAATAAAATTGCTGCATACACTTAACCATTGCTGCATAAGATTATACATATGATTATGTCTGCAAAAGCGCAAATCAATATATCCAAAATTCGAGCGGAATTTCGGTTATTCCATTTCGGTTTTGATCATAACCAGAACGGTTTAAATCTGGTTTCGGTTGAAATTCCAAATTTGTTCTTCAAGCGTTGGATACAAAATGGAAAAAAGAAAATACAATAAACATATGGTAATTAAATAAGAAAACAAATTCAACAGGACTGTAAATAGATTGGCAATAAATCAAATAGATTCAAAAAATAAATTGTTATACATTTGTTAATTTACACCGAAATCAGAATAAAATTAAAATTTTTTGAAATTGATCGAAATTCTAAAAAAATATCAACAAAATAGAATCTTAAACCATGTTATTTTAAAATTTCAAATGTGTATTTTGTATGTAATTTAAATATTGTACTATAATTTTTGATAGTATTAAATATTTATTGCTATATTTAGAAATTTAAATATAAAAATGTATCCAAGTTAGAAAACCGTAATTAGAGCGGAGCTTTCAAAATTTTCGAAATGAAACAATTTTTTTTTTAAATTACCGATGATCAGCACGATAATAGAAAACGAAACTTTACACGCTAGTTCACACAGACAAACTGATACTCATATCTGCACTACTTTAACCTTCGAACCAAATTAACACATACATTTTATAGCATGTTGTGTAAACTACTGTCGATACTAACTCCTTTAACTATCCCTATAAGACGTAACTCCTTTAAATATCCCTATAAGACGCCGATACCAGTACAACCAAGATACGTGAGAAAAAAACAACACAAAGAGGCTCGAAGTATTAGTCTGAGAACATCATCGCCAAGCTTGGACTGCAACTGTAGAAGGTGCTCACAAAATGCTGAATGTTATAATTTTCTTCCCACGCATCTGTAAAAAATGTCCCATGTTTATCGTATTTTTCTACTCTGTTTCATGTTATACAAACTACTTTTCGTTCAAATACTTTTAATTGTTGCAAAGCTACTTTAAATCTGTTATCATCGTGCTAAGAAAACAGTTTGATATATTGTTCTGAACCACCAAATGTTAGATACTTAAGCTTACAAGAACCGTCTTTCAACCACTACATGCTACATCAACAGTTTAAATACTAAACACGTTACCATACTTTATAATATTTCGTGTTCATATCTACCTGCTTTGGATTATAAAAAAATATTATGCACTTTGACCATAAATAATTATTGCTCAGCAATGTAGCACATCTGACAACATGGGGTTACCAATCAACAAAGCATTCACTACATCAACCAAAAAAATTAACTATAACCATACATGATTGTTTAGACCTAAACAAGAATGATGTCCTTATACCTCTTATACTACTGGTTTGCTGTAGTCATTTACTATATTGTGTGAAATTTATGAGATTGAATCATTTATATTTATGGATTTGTATCTTGACATGTACTAGCTAAGTAAACTACATGTAATCCTAAATCAACATGTTGCAAAGAAAATATATGGACACTACAATAAGTACTGATGACAATATGCCAATCTAACAGACTTTTTCAAAGATCTACATGTAAAAGACAACACATGAACATAGCACACAAGCTTTCAAACAATATATAGCCATCGGTCATTATCTACCAAGGTGCATATTCACCACGTGCCCATATGCAAAGCATGGGCCTAATACTAGTATATGTATGTATTTGTATATATGTATATGCATATAAAAAAGTGAATAATTCATTAAAAATAATATGATAGGACTTATAACAATGAATTCATTCAATCACCCAAAAGAGTCCTTTGGAAGTTGGAACGGGTTATTTTAACTATATAACATATCAAACAATTGCTTCTATTACAGATAAGTTTGTACGATTCAAAATGTATGAAGAATCTAAATCATGTCTCAACCTTGAACATTTATTATTATTATTATAAAGAATTTAAAATTTGATCCTGATAAGATTATTTATTTCAGAATAAAGGTTGATGGTGTGGTTTTACTATCAATTGGAAATGTATTATCACTGAACCTTGATCATGAATATTTAATAAATGAGTCTGTGAAGAAAACAAAAAAGGAAGAACTAAAAAAAGGTTTTAACATTAAAATAATTCTTTCTATGTGTTGTTTCATTGTTATCATATTGAAATCAATCATATATTGTCAGCCCCAATCGTAAAAAGGATGAGGGTTGAATTAAATTGGTGTTTAATAACATCTCAATATTTTTTTTTAATAAGCTCATTTAATAAAATACGTGTAGAGACTCAAAACGTGTTGTGATGCCCATCCATATTTCCTGTACTGCCATACATGGTCTATGTTTAGGTAATTAATAACTAAATTAGCAAGAGTTTGAATGATTTCTCTACCTTCAATAGTCATTTATTCAAAAGCATTATCAACAATGTTTCATACTTCATAGTCAAAAGTAAAAACCAGTGGTGTTTATCAAAATTTCTAAAGTGTAATAACCTTTTCTAAAGTGTAATAACCTTTTCTAAAGTGTTGTTTATCGAATTTTATATTTTACCAGTGCTTTATGTACCTCTAGTTAAGTCGCCAAATTCATTCATAGCACGTCCATGTTTGCCCGGTGACAATCCATTGAAATTTGCATCAATTCTTGCCAACTCCATGTTCACTTGAACTATGTGCACAACTCAAAAAATAACAGGACTTTTGAACTCCGCAATAGCAGCATATACTAGAAAATCTACAAAATAACTAAACCAAGTTAATTCAAAGCTTCGGAAAGCTAAGTAATAAAGAAGAATGTCAGATTCTACACAAAATAAACGTTTGCAAGACCAATCGATAACATCAACGAATAAAACATGATTATATAATCGATTTAATATTAAAAATTCTATGTTGTGAATTGAATAACAAAATCATCTGTCATATTAACCACGAAATACAATTAGATAAAATATATCTCCATCTCAACACAGTGGGTAATTAGATAAGCAAACAAAACTGCCAGGCGATTCAAATCAAAAACAAAAACAAAACCCATTAGATCTTAATCAACATTAGGAAGTCAAAATCTGATTGTAAAAAATAAAATGCTCGGGTCATACAATTCTAGATAAAAGTATCAAATCATAGGATAAAATCTCAAGCCCAGAGCTATAACCTTTTTTTTCCTGGATCAGCAGAGAACGATGCTGAGTTAATCAGCCTTCACTGTGTGAAACAACGTATGGAACTACAGCTATGGAGCCAAGGTGTCCGGGTTGCCTACCCTAGACTATGGGGAACCATACTCCTCAAGATCTAGAAGTCTACCTTAAGAATCGACGAAATTTTGAGTAGGGAAGTTGGGATTTTGGTTGGGAAAGACGATATTTGGATTGGGAAAATCTGGAGAGTTCTCTATTCATCAGGCCATTTCTTTGAACCAAAATTGAGAAGACCGTGCGAATGAAAATGAATTTCTATGACCAAAATAAACGTAGCCGCCTAATATTCGTGTCCCGCTAATTTAGTATAATTAGCGTTCCATTTTTTTTACCAAAATAAACAAAGGCAGCACATAACATTGAAACGCTGCTATATTGTGCTACTAATACTAGTTTTTCTTGTAGTGATATATGATTGCATCATTGTTAACTTGCATTTGATGGATCCAAGTTCTATCCTCATCATCCGCACAAGCTACTTCCATGCTATCCAATTGTCCACAAATCTCGTGTGGAGTAAGAACATGATCATTGGCACCATCGTCGTCACAACCAGTAAATTCATCTTCTACACTAGGAATACAAAAAACAAAGGTCATATATTTAGCATTAACGTAAGTCAAAATACAAGTGCAAACGTATAATAGTACTCACTTTTCAAACGCCTGCGACTGATTTGGATTTATAGCGTTCGACATCATATGTTGTTCCTGACTAGAAGAGACTCCAACCACTCCGCTGTACCTTTGAAGTAAATTTGTAAACTCTCCACCTTGATGGCTTGAAAAATACGACGGATACGCCGAACATTGTGTTTCTTGTAACTGTGTAGTGTGCATATACTCATCCCCAGAGATTACTGCCGCTTATGTTTCAACCACATTTTCATGTTCCACTCTCACAACGTATATTTCTATCACTCTCATTCCAACTGAAAAAGTGGAGTTCAAATCGTCGTCGTCTTCCAAATCAATAGCGGATGCACCATCATCCCGAACCCATTTCACCGCTAATTTTAAATCATATATCACAGGATTTGCTTTTGTCACTTCAAATGCCCTTTGTTTAAGCTCTTTGAAACTACAATGATTTTTTATTGTCGATCCTTTTCGCCTCCCGCCCACATATCTAGGTTTACCTTCATCATCAACCAATAATTCGCCTTCAAAGTAAAATATAGTCGGAACCTTTGACATTATCTGCAAAATAAGTTTCAATACTACATTTATAGTTTTTGTTCACTGACATAAGTATAAACATCAATTTGATGAATTATTACCTATTTTTTCAAAGTAGATTTTGCTTCTGCATGCAATCTTCAACCAAAAGCAGTCAACTCAATCTTTAAAAAAACCAAAACAAGCAAATCAATATAATAATACAACCAATATATGTTGTCATTGAAGTCAACACTATCAAATGAATTTCAAAAACATAATAAACTTTCCACCATGCTCACAATACGGGTTACAACAAATACAAACATTTTCGCAACAACTCAATACAAATCCAACGGTACAACATAAAATACAAATATTACAACTTAACCAAGCCACAAACATCTACCACATTCTAGGCCTTCCAATGTTCGTCCTTAATTCTTCATTCACAATTTTCAAACGACTTATTTCGGCTTGCAATTCGTGGGCATACTCAAGTCCCCTTTCGCACAGGGGTTGATCAATCCATTTAAAATAATTGCAACAATCATATTCACGAGGATTCAATCTATGTTCGTTGTACGAACTACACCCGAAAAACCTTCGTTCAGCATTCTTTTCCTTTCTACAAACAACCACTACACACATAACTCCGCAATAACAAGTTGGATATGATCGTTGTCCCATTGGCAAGGATGGACCAACAGGATGTATAGGCGTCAGCAAATTTCCACCAACTCTATGTTGATGGCCGGGCATTTTCGTAGAAACAACTTCACATAAACGACCGTGTAAGGTTGATGATCCTGAATGAAATTTACGCGGTACTGGTTCAAACTATGTTTCCGGAACATGATCGACATCAAAGTCAATATGACTTGAACTTGCAACTCCGATTTTCTCTTCAACCTCATCAAAATGTTTCATCAATGTTTCGTCGTCTATCTCCCAATCATTACTGTCTACCGTCATAATAAACAATAAACAATTAAGGTGTAAATTAGGGTTTTTAATTTACTACTATTTAAATACGGTTCCCAATTCATCAAACACTAACAACTAATTCAACAACAACACCATTGTCTAATAATTAACACCACCTCCACCAATAACTCTTCATTTTCAACAACAACAATCATTTCTAAATTACATCTTAATTTTCAAAAAAAGGAATTATAATTACCTCTAATCAACGTAGATGAAGAGCTAGCTTCCATTTTATGGGCAATAGAGTGTTTGTTTGAAGAAATAGATGAGGAAAAATGATTTTGACTTAAGATATTTGGATTTGAAATGGGTTTGAAGTTGGAAATGGTGAGGGTTTTGGGAAGAAAGGGGATAGATATGATAATGACTCCAGATTCAGCTCTCTGTCCTTTTGATGCCCGAAAATAAGATTGCGCATTCCATATTTGCGCAAGCTTTAAAATATAGCTTGCGCAAATATGGAATGCGCAAGCTTTAAGTATAAAAAAAATATACTTGCGCATTCCATTTTTACGCAAGTATAAATGTAAACAAGGCTTACTTTGCCAATTAGTTTTTGAAGGTGCTTATTTTGGTAATTGGTTTTTCTACAAAGCATTGATCAAAAAATTGTCCTATTTTAAATTATATGTAATAGAAGTAATGCACTGAATATTTTAAATTATATGTAATAGAAGTTGAGAATCAATTTAATAAGAAAATTGTGAGATTTCATAGTAATAGAGGTACTAAATATTATTCAGGTACGTTTATTGAGTTTTTTATTTTTCAAGAAAGGTAAACAATTCCTTTAATTTCTCTAACTAATAGTGCGTACTTACAATATATACAAGGGAATTGGCAAGCTTTAACAACCAACCCAAGCCCATATAATTTACAATTATAGTGCATACTTACACTACAAATTAATTTGGGTCAGGTAAAGCTTCACAAACCCACACCGGCTCTAGAAGATTTGATAACCCTAAAGAAAATGTCACGTTCATTAAACATACCTACGTGACTACGTCCCTTCCCTTTTCTCTTCTTAATCAATGGCAGCACCATGGAAAATATTTGGTTTGTTTTTTCTTTGAACTACTTCACTTATAGACATTCTGCATTCCTCATGTTCATCTCCTTGACTTGAAAGTTACTATGTTTAAAGTCTGAAACATGAGAGGTCGTATTGTAGAGCTTGAGCTTGAAATCAGTTCCACTGACAACAGACATGAAATTTAATGTCACTCCTATTTTCAGATCCATTTGTATGCCACGTAAAGATTACATCTTCTTTCGGATTCAAGATACTTAAGTTTTATGTAGTGTTTTTACTTCTTTTGCATCTCAGCTATTGAGAACTCAGCCTGCATTGATCGGAGATCTGGATTGGAGACATGAAGAGGCCTCACACTTTAATAATGCATTTCAAAATGTTTGAAAATTTGTGGTTCAAGACGAGGAAGATGACGATAATGCTGTACTTTTGACTTCAATGATCTAGAGTATATATTCTTTTAGTCAATAAACCCATCAAGTACAAACGGATTATCAAACTATTAACTTCAGAATTTGATGAAGCCTTGGAACAACGTAACCAGATTCAAGATTTGTACGACCTTGATCTGGCCAAAATACTTTATTATAGTTTCTGATGATGCAAATTTGTAGAGAATAGAATGGAGAAGAAGAAGAGAACAGATTTGCAACGTTTCTACATTTGCAACACCTCACAAGCATCACAAAATATGGTTGTGATGAAAGTGTTCGGCAACACTTTCTGGTGTTGCAAAATCTAGAAGAAGAAGATAAAAACTGCTGCTGTTTTGTTTAAATAGCAACGGCTCTGGACATTGCTATTTATAGTGTTGGAGGGATGTCTATTCGTTTATAAATGCATCTATTCAAAACATTGCATCCCTTCCCAATGGTTCAAAACTGTTTCTAACAGTCGTGTCCGTTCAATATCCCAGCATCGCCAATTGTCGCATCTCTTGCCAAATATGTCTGTTTAAATTTAAATTTAAATCTGGCCCGTTTCAACAAAAAATTAATGCTGTCATTTTAGACCCGAATCCGGCCCGGCTCGGTCAGACGGACAGCGGCAGCGCGCGCGTGTGGTGGTTATGCATGGCTTTCCTCCTCACAACAAAGCAAACATTTGGATGCCCAAAGGGCCCAACCTTCTCATGAGGAATCATATTTAAACAATCATAGTTCCATATTTCCCAAGATGTGTGATTGTTCTTCCTTCCCTCTTCTTCTCACTTTAGTACAGAAATAACTATGGAGACAATGTTGAAAATATCCAACATTCTCCCCCTATTTTCAAAATTGAATATTTTGAAACATTTTAAGTTTAAAAACGGAATAGCTGCATCACTTGAGTGATTGCCTACATACCCAAGTGGGATCAAGCCTAACGTAGTTCAAGGTCAAGGAATTGCATCATCATGAAAACCAACACATAAATGAAAGGTATCTTTTGGATTTGAACCTACACTTAGTGTGAACCATTCAAAGCCTTATCGAGATTCTATGGTGAATGAATCTTGAACCAGGTATCTCTAATGATAAAACTGAAACAATCACACATGTTGATTTTCTTAGGTAAAGTGTTATGTATTGCTCAACACGTTAATGGCCATGTGCTTTTAATCCTAGGTTCCTGAATCTACTTCAGAAAGCGGTCTTATTTTCCTAGGAAACAGCCTGATTTCCATACTCATATAGGTAAGTCTCTTAGGTGTTTCTACGATACACCCTTTAGTTATCTAGACTAATTAAGGATGTTTTATCCATCCTTAGATCTTGCAGAATCCAACACTAAACATAATGGGAACTTTTGATTTAGTGTTCCATAATCATTCTCTTAACTTGTTGGTACCCATTGAACCTTGTTTATCCTTTTCAAATAGGTTGGGTTTTTATTAAGGATGATCAACCTTCATTCACAGACCTTAGTCTCATTTCCTTTGATTTTATAGAAACCATTGCCTTTGGAAGACTTTTAATGAGTGGGTTAGCCAAGTTTTTCTTTGTTTCTATGTAGTCAACAGTTATTACCCCTCTTTTGAGTAATTGTCTTATCATTTGATGTCTTAGACTTATATGTCTAGACTTTCCATTATATGTCTTATTAGAGATATTGTATATCATAGCTTGATTATCACAGTTAATCAAGACTGTTGGAGATGGCTTCTTCCATAGTGGAATTTCTATTAATAAATTCCTAAGCCATTCTGCTTCCTTACATGCATCTACTAATGCAATCAACTCTGACAACATTGTTGATTCAGATATGCAGGTTTGCTTCTTGGAACCCGAAGACACAACAGCACCTCCTAATGTAAAGATCCATCCAGTCGTAGACTTGGATTTGAATTCTACATTGTTCCTGGTCGCATCACTATGCAACTGGATATCTTTTATAAGATAAACCATAGTTAATGGTTCCTTTCAAATAAGCTAGAACTCTGAAAATATCTTTTCAATGTTTGTAACCTAGATTACTCGTAAATCTACACAACACGCTTATAGCATGTGTAATGTCGGGTCTAGTGCAATGCATAGTGTAACATCCTCCTACTTGGAGGCCCAAAACTAACGGCTACGGATGATGCAGTCATCCATAGTTATTAATCCTTGATGACCAAATACGGTGGTGTTAGATTCATTGATACTCCGAAACACATGAATATGGAGAAAAATTTAAAACGACAAACAAAGTCCACATTCCATTTTGAAATATTTCAAATTCATTACATAGTCCCAATACGCAGACCACGTTCAGATAACATATAATTTATACAAAATATGCCAAGGGCAACATATGAATATGCCCACTTGGATGATTAGAGTATATAATAAGGTACCAAAACAATATGCCTTTACAATCAAATACACAACGGAATTAAAAGAACTGTAATAATAAGCTTGCCTCCTACACGCCCTCGAAAGCTTTATTCGTCTAAAGAACACCTAGAAACCTTAACTCTCAACCTACTCAAAATCAATTGAGTACCTGAGAGATTAAGGAGAAAACAAAAACTTCGAGTCAGACATAAAGCCTAGTTTGAATAATAATTTGCCATCTCAACTTATTTAGATATCTAGTGAGACCACGCCGCTTAGCGGAACGGGTTTCCCCCTTAGTAGTATCCTATAACATTTATAAACCATATACTGTGCTCCTGCATCCATAATGGTTAAAGCATAATATTTCAAAACATTATGATGATATACAAAATAAGTAAATCAAATATGGGTTACTCATCCCCATCCATTCCGACTATCTGTCTCAATTATTGTTTCTAGGGTTACCATTAACCCGTTAAACGTTTATGGACTATTTGTCTAATTTCATAGTTTTTATGGGATCACTAAGTATCTATTGGTAACTTCAATATCTTTTCTATTATCCTAGTTTTCATGGGCTAACTAGGATCTTATTGACTTACTATCAATATCTTAATCCGTATACAGTTTTCATGTGCTAACTATAAACCTATTGGCCCCTACCAATATCAATCATAGTTTTCATGGGATGACTATGAACCTATTGGCCCCTGCCAATATCTTTTGTTATACACAGTTTCATGGGCTTACTGCGAACCTATTGGCCCCTGCCAATATCTTTAAATAAGATTTTAACATTTCTTAAGTTATATTTACTATTGGGACAACCTAACCGGTTATTCTGCCCTTCCCCAAAATACCGTTATGGGTTAATTACAATATGAATATATACATGAAAAGTAATCATAACAACAAAATAATACCAACACCTATGGTTTATTATCCTTGAATCATATATATATATATATATCCTGGTTAGACCCTTTAACCTTCATGATAAATGAAAACTTCTTCATTTCAAAACCTTTTATTTGCTTATGCCATGGCTATTCCTTTAAATTAAGATTGTGTTTATTCTTTGAAATCGTAAAACATCTCTTTCAAAACCAAACATACCTTTCGATGGTATCAAAATGTCCTTTAAAACATAGCTTTGAAACAAATGAAAATATTCCTTTCGAAAGTATTAAGATCATTCTTCTTAAAAACATCATTTGGGTCAATATGGTTATATACGAACGCATCTCTTTCGAAACCCTTATAAAGTTGTTTGTAGGGAAAAAGTTAAGGGTGTTGGAACCATTTATTTGAAAGCATAACCCTTGAAATTAAAACTTTGAAGGATAGAGTCAAAACCCCTTTCAACTCCATTTCCATCGAAACCCTTAACCCCTTTTGAAAGCATTTAGGAAGTAGCTTAGCTTAGGTTAAAATAGAGATAACCTTTCGAAGGCATCGATGGCTTCAATACACTCAAAAGGAAAATAGCGGCTGGGTTTCGACTAGGTTGGAACCAATCCTTTCGAAAGCCCTTATTTACAGAAAAAGGTACCCTTTCGAAAGCTAATACTTTAACATAATAAAGCAACCTTCCCCGAAAGCTATTTATATAAACCCTTTCGAAAGCATATCATTCGACTGTGTCGAAAGCTTTTAGAAAAACAAGGCAAGATCTTATCTTTTGAAAACAAAATAGGGTTTCAACCCCATCGGAAGAAATCCTTTCGACACCATGGCTTCCGCCTTCCTTCCAATCCATTGTGTAGCATCTAGTGATACCTTTTGTATTTGTTTCGACTATGTGGATTTTGACTGGGATGGTGTGGAGTTAATGGAGACGAAAGGTATTTCTATTTGAGGCGGAACCAACTTTTCTGAACTAAAGGCTAAAATTTAGCCATTTTAGCAATTGCTTTGTAACTACTTGCCTATTTGTAAACCTTTGATTTGTTGCCTTAAAACCTTTCAATTACTTTACAAATAAAACTACCGCATTTAATCAGATCTAAATTAAAGAAATTATAACGTTTAAGCCCTTCCATTTAACAAAACCAATGTACGCAGAAAAGTCCCTCTTTTTAAATAATTTATTTTCCTTAATAAATCAACTGGGAAAAATCCCAAAAAATCTCAGAATACCTTTTTCCTCATATAATCAAACATATTAAAATTTCAGACCCAATTTGTTCCTGAAATTCTCGAAATAAATTTTAAACCCAATAATATCATATTTTCCTTTAGAAATTCATAATAAATTTTCCATAGCTTGTAAAATTCTGAAAATTAAAACCCATCTCCAAAATCATGTTTTACTTAACATAAAAATTTTCCATGGCATTATAAAATCATAACCTCTCGGTTTTACCCTAAAACGGTTCTAATTCATATGTAAATGAATTAAAATAAATCAAACATAATATAGTTCAAGCATATCACCATCCATATCAACATAAATACGAATTTAAGCATAAATCCGAAAACACTTTTTTTTGAAAGGAAAAATCCAAAAACATATAATCATAGAATAAAATAAAGATGGTATAAAACTATTATTCACCTTAGATATGATAATGAATTTGAGATTTGTTGTTGATTAACCCTTCCTAGCTTTGATCCTTAGCTTTAGATTGAATTCTTCCTCTTTGATAATGTCCGGCTCCTTAGGGATTTTGCATTTATTTTGATTTGAGAAAAATGAACGTGAATGGACAAGGTGAGAAGTGTATAGCCATGTATAATGATGTGGCTATTTTTACTAATATGCCCACGTGTAATCTAATTAGTTAATGACCCATTTAAAGCCCATTCATTTTATTATTAAGCACGACCTTCTTATGAATTTTTTTATTCAAATCTCAATCCACTTATTATCATTGTTCTATTTAATTTATCTAATTAAATTTCCTAAATAATGTTATCAAAAATTAGGGATGTTACGCATAGCATACATAAGACTCCCAATAACACCGGAATACTCAAGTTGAGAAATGGTATGCCCAGTGTTCTTTACTAATTTAATACTAGGATCTAAAGGAGTTGGTGTTGGTTTGTAGTTATAATGATCATACTTTTTGAGGAACTTCTTAATGTAATGAGATTGGGTTAGTAACTTAGAAGATAGAAACTTCTTAGTTTCATCCATACTAAGATCTTTCATATCAAACTTAGAAGATAGAAACTTCTTAGTTTCATCCACATAGGATATATTAGAACCAAATATTAGCATGTCGTAAACGTATAAACATATTATGACATAACCGGCGTTATCCGATTTGCTATAAATACATTTATCAGCATCATTAACAATGAATACATATGACAATGCTACTTTATCAAACTTCTCATGCCATTGTATGGGAGCTTACTTCAGGCCATAAAGAGACTTTACTAATTTGCAAACTTTTCGTGGCCTGGGGTTTTGAAACCTTCAGGTTGTTCCATATATCTCTTCTTCTAAATCTCCATTTAGAAAAATGGTCTTTACATCCATTTGATGTATGACCAATTTATGAATGGATGCAAGTGCTATTAAACAACCTATAGAAGATATGTAAGCAACTGGAGCATATGTATCAAAATAATCTACTCCATGTCTTTGCTTATCACCCTTAGCAACTAATCTGGCTTTGAACTTATCGATGGATCCATTTGTATTCAACTTTTTCTTGAATATCCATTTACATCTTATCGGTTTAGCACCAGGAGGTAAATCAGCTAAAACCCAAGTTTGGGTTGATAGTATAGGACTCATTTCATCATTGATAGCATCTTTCCAGAAAATGGAATCTTTGGAATTCATAGCCTCAGATTATGTTTTAGGATCATCATCCATATTCATTACATATCTAGTCACAATAAGGACTTCGTCCTTACTGCCTTCTACAAGATAAGTTATGAAGTTAGGACCATAGTCCTTCTCTATTCTTGCTCTTTTACTTCTCCTTTGTTTAGTACTATTATATGGTACTGATATATCCTTGCTGTTTTGAGCAGGAGCATAGTCATCATCATTGATATCATTAGTCGTATTAGGTTTTGGACTAGATGATCTCAATTGAATCTCAACTGTTTGATTTTCAAAAAATTCTACATCTACAGATTCTATAATTTCTAAGATATTAAGAATTAGGAACCTATAAGTTATATTGTTAAGGGAATAACCTATGAAAACACATTTAAATGCCTTATTACTTAATTCTGGTCGTTTAGGGTCTGGTTTTCTAACATATGCTAAGCAACCCCAAACTTTAAGTCTTGTAAGATTATGTTTTCTATTAAATCATAATTCATAAGGGGAAACATTATTCTTTTTAAGTGGTTTCTATTTAAAATATAATATGTAGATAACATAACATTACCCTATAAGTTATTAGGTAAATTTGAACTTATAAGCATGACATTAACCATTTCTACTAAAGTTCTATTTTTTCTTTCAGCAACACCATTTTGTTGTGGTGTATAAGGGGCAATGCATTAGTGAACTAAACCATGTTGTTTACAAAACAAGGTGAATTCATTTGAGAAATATTCACCACCACGATCTAAATGTAATACTTTGATTTTAACTCCTAATTGTGTTTCCACTTCAGTTTTGTAAATTTTAAATTTATCAGAAGCCTCATCTTTAGTTTTCATTAGATACACATAAGCATATCTAGTATAATCATCAATAAACATGATACAGTATTGGTTACCACCATAGGTGATATGACCTTTTAAGTCACCCACATCGCTATATACCAACAAAGCAAACCAGTTTTCATTTCTACAGATTTAAAAGATTTTCGGTGTATTTTTGCTTGAACACATATTTAACATTCAGAGATAGAATAGAAATCACGATCAGAAATTAATCCTAGTTTATGTATATTTTTAAGGGAATTATAATTAACATGTCCTAATCTACCATTCTATAAACTAAAAGAATCAACAATATAAGCAGAAGATTTCTTTATTAAATTTAACTTAATCATGCCATTACAAGAGTATCCCTTTCCAATGAATTTGATGTTCTTGGACAATACTAACTTACCAGAGTCATACACCATCTTGAATCCTCCTTTGTTAAGAAGGTATCCAGAGACCAAATTCTTATGTAACGAACTGAGATTTTCGACCCTTGAAAATTGACATCAATACGTTCACTGTATAACATGCCGAATATTCAAGTGCCAGAAATACCGATTGCTAGGGGTAAAGAAGAAGAGATAGAAGAAAAATGGAAATACAACACAAAATCTTATAGCCGTAGTGGAATAAAATATAATATATAATAACAAATTTTTATACAAAATAATTTGTAGCTGTTAATATATATACACACACACACACAATCATCAGAGTATAACAATCAATCTGGATAGTTATAATAACTTGTCCTTACAATATTGAACATTCAGTTTAACACATACAGCGAAACATACATCAAATACGTGGAATACGCTTAGGATCCTCCAGTTTGTCCCCCGAGCTCCATAGCGTTCTAACCTGAATCTATAATACTCGGTCTGACCCGAGCATTATAATAAAATACGACCTGAGTCAGTCTGGAAAACCAGCATGAGAAAACACACTCAATTTGAATTATTACTATTATCAAAATCCTTTGAAAACAAAGGTATCTCATAAGACCACGCAACACATAAACACGACGGGTTTTCACTTTACGATAACCAAAACAATTTTATAGAAAATCTTGTGATATTATAATAGTGTCTAAGTACAAGTACTTATTAAAATAGCTGAAATTGTTACATTAATTAAATTCCAGCATACTAGGCTCTACAATCAAAACCTTAAAGGCTCAAAGTGGATATTGAATTCCATACAATGACTGGGCTACTGGGGTACCGCATGCCATAGTACACCTCTAGAAAAATGCACCGAGGACTTCATTTGGATCCCCTGCCAACACAAGACTGGCCTACACCTGACCTGGATAGTACTGAATATGTTACACTCCGGGTGTTCCCACCCTAATCGAGCGCTCTCTTTTTCATGCACAACCATATCCATAACTTTATAATATATCCGAGGGTATCTAGAAAAGTGATAACATACCCTACTTGGGTGCGACCCACTTAGCCCTGCTGCATCTCTCCTGTTTTAGTCATTCCCGGTTGATGAGGCTTGAGGCTACGTTTTACCTTTAGAATAGCGTTCAAACTTGGAATGCTAACACTGCCATCAAGGCAAGCAATGCAATGCTAGCATTCATCCATACAAGTTGTCCTAGGTCTGGACAAACCGAAACTCCAAAATCACCATCTTTATTTTCTTCACGATATCATAATTCGTAACGCACAAAATCAGATCGAAGTGGTTTTCAAATAATTAAATCTGATCCCAGTCTCTTCGAAATGATCAACGAATTTGTCCAAAATTTGATAGTCGGTTATTTAACTATCAAATAACATCCATAAGCAGTCATTAGGCCTTATTTTATAAACCTTTTAAACATTCATTCAAAATATCTTTACAAAGATATATATATATATATATATATTCAAAACTCTTCTAGTATTCCCAACGTTTAAAAACAATTTCAAATCCTTATACCCTTAACGGGATATTTTCAAACCGTAACTTAGAAATATTTTCGTATAACCTCCCCTTAGTCAAAACATTCCTAAATCATTTATTCCAATACTTAGAAAAATATATATAATATTTTTTTTCAAAATTACTTACTTTTCAACACTTAGGAAATATTTGTATCTTATCGATTTATAAGTATATTTACATACGAGGAAATCTCCCTTTTATTCCAACTTCATAAAATCACTTACAACCCTTTTGTAAAGACAACTCATTATAATTTATTTCACAAATCTCTAGAATTTTTCGTAATCCCTTCTACAATTTCCAAAATCGAATTTTCTTATTCAAAATTTCATTCACCAATTTATAACTTCTTTTATGAATTCAGATTCATTTCCTAAGTTTACTTATCTAACCATTTCGGAAATTCCTTAAGTTTCCAAAATTCCGTTATAAGATTTCTCTTATAAAAATCATATCCATTAAATAAACCCCGTTTACAAATCTCGAGAGTATTTATTAATTGTTGGATATGTTTCTACCATCATCGAGCCAACACGAGGAAGCAAGAGACGAGCCACCAGAATAACCGAACCAACTATTCGGCATTCCCTAACCAACCTCGCCTACCGGTCCAACCTCACCTACCGGTCCAACCTCACCTACCGATCCAACCTCCCTTACCGAACCAACCTCACCTACCGGTCCAACCTCACCTACCGGTCCAACCTCACCTACCGGTCCAACCTCACCACCGAACCAACCTCACCACCGAGCCAACATCTCTACCGGTCCAAACCCCACTTCCATGCATAGCCGAACCAGAGTGCTTCCGGACCAAGACGTGCCAGGCCAGATCACATCAGCCCAAGCCCACCAGCAGCTATGCACATCCAAGACCCCTACCCCCAGCCTCACTCTATAAATAGAGGGGTAGGGGTACAACAATGAGGGACAAGTTTGAGAGCTCAAGCACGGAGAGAACTTTCAAACAACTTTCTTTTACTTGTATCAAAGCTTTGTACTTGAAATCTAAACAAGAGAAGAGAAATAACATATAAAGTGGACGTAGGCACATTCTAGCTGAACCGCTATAAATCTGCGTGTCTTTTTACAGTTTAGCCCCTGCTTTTCATATATTTGCATAAATCACCCAAATCACTAAGAACAACATAAGATCTACTAAATCATACGACTTTGAGGTGTTTGTCCATTTTTTGTGCAAACATTTTTTGTGCTTTCATTGAGAACTTGAAGACTCGAAGCTTCAGCTTCTTCCACTTAAACCTTTTTCCTAACAGCATCATCCATCACTTGGAAAACATGCCTCCCAAACAGAAAAAAGATGTTAACAAAGGAAAAAACATTGCATCCAGCAGTCTTCCAGATCCAGCTGTCACGAATCAAGTAAATCGTCCTCCTCCAGCAGTAGTACCAAATGAAGGACAGGCTAATCCGACCACTCCTGCCACAGAACAGCCCGCAACAATTACTAGGGCAGATTTAGATAGGGTTGTGGTTGAAGTAACTAACCGCTTCACATCCCAGCAGGAAGCCTTGGTGGACCATCTCATGTCACGCTTAAGGGATGCTGAAGAGTCCAACCGCAACACTGAATCATGGGGCGAGTCCCAGTCCGGAGGATCTCAGAGACAACAAAGATCTTCCTTCTTCGAAGGGGCTAACGGCAGAAGTAGCCATGGTAGGAGCCGAGATCGAGCATAGCCCGAAGTTAGGCCTGAGGAAACGTTTGGAGCCGAACCCAACGGGGGAGGTACCGGGCGAAGGTCGACTGTAGCTGAGCCTGTCATACTGCCTAACCACGGAAACGCCAGTGAACGGGGCCGAGCTAGAGTCCAGCCCGAAGTTGGACCCGAGGAAGTGCTTAGATCAGAACCCAGCAGGGGAAGATCAAGGCAAGGGCCAACTGTAGCTGACCCTAGCATGCTCCCAGAAGATCAAAGGCAACCACTGGAAAATATGAGGAATGATAGACGATACCATCCCTATAGGTCATCTGGACGGAATCAATCCCACAGAACAGAACCAAACTCGTTTCTATCTGCTCCAAATTCTGATGAAAGGATGGCACGCTTATTCAGAGAGTGCGTCCAACGGGAGCAAAGAGATCGAGGGATAGGCGCTAGGGTAACCAGCCCTTTTGCCCGCAACATCGAAATTGCTATCACCCCTCGAGAATGGAAGATGCCAACAATGGAACCTTACAAAGGAACCTCCGACCCCGTTGTACACTTACAGAGATACACACAACATATGCTCATGAGTAGAGCGACAGAGGGAGTACTGTGCAAATGCTTTCCATTCTTCTTAGCAGATCTCGCTACCTCCTGGTTCTGTCATCTACCCCAGGGATCCATCAGCTCGTGGGAAATGTTGAAAGAAAAGTTTATCAGTCAATTCCGCATTCATGTGGAACAACCTAAGGACGCTTATTCCTTATCTAGCTTCAAACAGAAACCTGGAGAGAAACTACAGCAATACCTAACCCAATTCAATGCCGCAGCAGCCGCAGTCCAAGACGCCGATGAGAAGCTTATCCTAATGGCCCTCTATAGTGGTGTGCATCCGGACACTAAATTTGCTAGAAGGTTGACAAAAGAAAAACCAGCTACTTTACCCGATTTCTTCCATGAAGCCGGGAAATATATGAGGCTTGAGGATTCTGCCATTGAAGGGCAGTCAGGACAGCAAAATAAGGCAACTCACAGCAACGCCCCTGCTGTGGCAAGGGATGTTCGAAGAAATGATTCCAGAGACAATGCTGGGGGCAAGAAAGGAGAAAAGCGCCTATATCGGCCAGGCCCGAGATTCGACACTAACACTCCTTTGAACGAGACCGTCGAAAATATCTTCCTTGCTACCCAAGGCGAAGTTAGATACAAACGCCTACCATACAAGAAGGAATCAGATAACGCGCAGAAGTCTGGAAAGTTCTGCCGCTTCCACGAATCTCATGGGCACGATACCAATGAATGCCATCATCTCCGGGACTTGATTGAGGAACACATCAGAAGGAAGAAACTGGAACGCTATGTAAAAGGTCAGGACATGACTCCAGCTCCTGCCAATGAGAACCCAAGGCTACCCTCACCGAAGATCGGCAGAGGAAACCGCAACACTAGCGGCTCTAGTCAAGAGAAGATAGTGGTCCATACCATCTCGGGAGGACCGCACATCGCGGACAGGAGCTGGAAAGAGATGGAAAGATATGGAAAGTCGCTCAGAGACAATAAAGACTGTGTCAATTCGGTTATAGAAGAGCGCCACCCGAAACGGAAAGAAAGTGATGACATCACATTCGGTAAGCGTGACCTAGAAGGAAGACAATACCCTCACATTGATCCCATGGTTATCTCTGCCCGGCTCGGTCCCGCCGAAGTTTACCGAATCCTAGTAGACACTGGAAGCTTAGTGAATATCCTGTTCAAACATGCATTCGACAAACTGAAACTATCAATGAAGGATGTATCTCCATGCGATAAGCCACTACACGGTTTCACCGGAGATGCGAAGATGCCCCTCGGGCAACTGGACCTCTTTGTTGAAATTGGAAGCCATCCCCGCTCCGTTGTACGAAAACAGACGTTTGTGCTAATAGAAAACCACTCGGCCTACAACGCCTTCTTAGGAAGGCCAGCCTTGTCTGATTTCCAAATTGTTCTAGCCCCATGGTGCCTAAAGATGAAATTTCCAACGAACAATGGAGTAGGGGAAGTAGAAGGAGACCAGGACGTTGCTCGAGACTGCTATGTGACTGAACTTCGCAACAACCACAGGAAGGATAAAGGGAAGGGTATAGAGGTTGCCCTCTGCACGAAAAGTCTAGAAGCATAGCAACTAAAGAAAGCCCCTCCTCTTCGATATACCAACGACCCTTTCAATGAATTAGACCCTAGGGACAAAGAGGAGGAGGCCACCGCCGAGCCTGCAGAGGCTATGGAGTTTGTATCCGTAGACAAGCACGACTCGGTTAGACTGTTGAAAATTGGGTCCCAACTAAAAGCAGAGTTGAAGGAGCAACTCGTCAACTTTCTCCGCCACAACTTGGATGTATTCGCATGGTCACACGTTGACATGACCGGAATCTCCCCCGACGTAGCATGCCACGTACTAAACATTGATCCTACCAAGGCGCCCGTAAAACAGAGAAAGAGATGTATGGGAGCGGAGCAATCAGCAGCCCTCGATGAAGAAGTAAAGAATCTACTTGCCAATGACTTCATACGAGAAGCCATCTACCCGGAATGGATCGCTAACCCGGTGCTGGTAAAGAAGGCTAATGGGAAGTGGCGAATATGCATTGACTTCTCCAACCTAAACGACGCCTGCCCAAAGGATTGCTTCCCACTTCCCCGGATCGACCAACTTGTAGACAGCACAGCCGGGCACGAACTCTTATCTTTTATGGACGCGTACTCAGGATATAACCAAATTCCTATGCATGCTCCCGATCAAGACCACACTAGTTTCATCACTGACCGGGGTTTATACTACTATAAGGTAATGCCTTTCGGATTTAAAAATGCAGGAGCCACCTACCAGCGCCTCGTCAACAAGATGTTTGCAGGGCTAATAGGGCAAACTATCGAAGTATACGTGGATGACATGCTGGTAAAGTCAAGGAAAGCCGACGATCACGTAAGCCACCTAGGCGAGATGTTTCAAGTACTTCGCCAGTATGGAATGAAGTTGAATCCTCTAAAATGCTCCTTCGGAGTATCATCAGGAAAGTTCTTAGGATTCATCGTCCATGCCAGAG
This sequence comes from Allium fistulosum, assembly GCA_030737815.1. Lineage (NCBI taxonomy): Eukaryota > Viridiplantae > Streptophyta > Magnoliopsida > Asparagales > Amaryllidaceae > Allium > Allium fistulosum. The sequence continues at coordinate 741,445,363 of CM060906.1, forward strand.
GGATTGAAGCAAACCCTGAACAAGTCCGAGCGCTAAGGGATATCAAGATACCTTCCACTCGAAAGGAAATGCAAAGCCTGAATGGAAAAGTGGCCGCCCTAAGCCGATTCATCTCCAAGGCAACGGACAAGTGCGTACCCTTTTTCGAAGCTCTAAAGAAAGACAAAGGAAAGTTCGAATGGACTGACGAATGCTTAACCGCTTTCCTTAACTTGATCGAACACCTCCAGAAACCACCGGTACTCTCGACTCCAAGCGAAGGCGAAGAGTTATACCTATACCTTGCTGTGTCATCTCACGCCCTAAGCGCTGCCTTGGTAAGAGAAGACAATCGCACGCAGCGGCCAGTTTACTTCGTAAGTAAGAGGTTTACGGGGGCAGAAGTCAGATATCCTAAACTCGAGAAGCTAGCATACTGTTTACTAGTCACATCACGGAAACTGCGTCACTACTTCCAGTCTCATTCCATCAAAGTTCTGACCGATCAACCACTAAGGCAGGTACTCCACCGTCCCAACACTTCTGGGCGACTACTTGAATGGTGCATTGAACTAAGTCAGTATGATATCACCTATCACCCTCGCACCGCCATCAAGGGACAAGCCATAGCCGATTTCATTGCAGAATTCACTACCAACGAAGATAAGGAGCAATTGGGAATAACAGAAGACATCAAGTGGAATCTCTTCGTGGATGGTGCATCAAACGAACAAGGCTCGGGGGCAGGTGTGGTAATAATCACTCCTAGGGGAAATAAGCTGCACTATGCTATAAGGTTGGAGTTTGCTGCCACCAACAACAATGCAGAATATGAAGCAGTGATAGCTGGATTAGAACTTGCCATAGAAATCGGAGCCAATTCTTTGTGTCTTCATAGCGATTCTCAACTTATTGTTAATCAAATACTAGGAGAATTCCAAGCTCGAGAAGAACGACTCATAGCATATTTAAAGAATACCAAGTTACTTCTCAGCCGATTGGACCATTACTTAGTCAAACACATCCCTCGGGAAGAGAACCAAGAGGCCGACGAATTGGCAAAGCAAGCAAGTGTGAGAGACATCGCCATCTTCGGGGCAGTAACCATCTCAAAGCAACTAACCCCAAGTTTTGAGCAAGTGAATCTGATAGCTGCAACGGAAGAAGCAACTTGGATGACTCCCATCCGAGACTACCTACAAAGCGGCACACTACCCAACGGGCGTAACGAAGTCAAGAAAATCCTGAGGAAAGCATCCCACTACACAATACAAGAAGACATCCTCTATCGGCGCGGATTCTCTAACCCATTATTAAGGTGTGTCGCTGGGAGGGAAGCCAAGGAAATCTTATTCAACATTCATCAGGGAAGCTGCGGAGATCACACCGGAGGGCAAACATTAGCGAAAAAGATACTCCAATATGGATATTTCTGGCCCACCTTAAGCAAGGACGCCTTAGATTTCGTCAAAAAGTGTGACAGATGCCAGAAGTTTTCTAAGATTCCGCGGCTACCAACAACTGAGATTACTCAAATGACCAGCCCTTGGCCCTTTGCAGTATGGGGAATTGACTTAATCGGCGAACTACCAATGGGCCGAGGCGGGGCCAAATATGCTATAGTGGCAGTCGACTATTTCAGCAAATGGGTGGAAGCAGAACCTCTGAATAAAGTATCTTCAGCAAAAGTTATTAACTTCTTGATCAAAAATGTTCTGTGCAGGTACGGAGTCCCACTCAAAATCATATCAGACAATGGACTTCAGTTTGACAGCGAGGAATTCGCCAACTGGTGTCGAGAGCACGGAATTCACAAAAGCTTCTCATCCGTAGCGTATCCCCAAGCAAACGGACAAGTCGAAGCCATCAACAAAATTCTGAAAACTCTAATAAAAAAGAAACTCGAAAAGTCAAAGGGCGCTTGGGTGGATGAACTCCCTACGGCACTGTGGGCCTATCGCACATCCTTCAGAACATCGACGGGGCATACTCCTTTCTCTTTGGCATACGGATCGGAGGCTATGCTCCCCGTTGAAACCATTGTGCCTTCCCACCGTAGGATCCACTATAACCCAGAAGAGAATGAAGAACTCCTTCACATGTCTTTGGATCTAGTTGAGGAGAGAAGAAATGATGCAGTCCTTAAAGCAGCGGCCCACAAGCAAAAAGTGGCAGCACAATACAACTCCAAAGTCAAGCATCGTACCTTACAAGAAGGGGATCTTGTCCTCAAGCGAATTTTCCCTCGCCCCGGAGCACTAGATACAATCTGGGATGGACCATATGTAATTCATAAAGATCTCCACAATGGAGCTTATATTTTGTCAACAGTGGACGGAGAGGTGTTCCAGAGGGCATGGAACATCCAACACCTCCGTCGATACTTTTCTTAACTTGTACTGCCCATATGAAATGAATTAACAAAGAGAATCAGTGGACGTAGGCCTTTTCGTGCTGAACCACTTTAAAAAACCTTGTCTCTTTTTTAACTTGTTCCTTTATATCTTGGCTACTTGTTAACTTTATCCTTTTCTGTTGAACAAAATCCTATAGCATTTCAACTCAAAGCACTCCACAGAGCAACTTCACCTGGACAAGACCTAACAGGTACTATGCGAATCTATGCCCTCGCCAATGAGACACTTTTGCTCCAGCATCCCTCTGCTGCGGGTTAACTCATTGCTCGCGACGACCCTTAAAAGCCAACTGTAATGAGCCGATTATAAGCCACCGAGAAGGCCGACTATAGCCGAGGCAGCTCATTACGGCGTTCGGCTCGCCGGCAACTGTGAACCGACTATAAGCCCCAACATATGGTGTGGCCAGCCAAGGGCAGTTCACGGTTGACGATCGGCACCCACGCTAGCCGACCACAGTAAATCGAATAATACCCACGATTACGGGCCATAATGGCCCGGGTAGTTACTATGTGCGATCTCGGCTCCGATGTGTCTTAAGTGCGGCTGTGGTAAAAAAGAATTAACTCCACGCGGAGGCGTAAGATGGGTGACAAATGTTTCCAAGACCCACAGCTAGGGAAAGTGACTACAAAGCCCGTTTGCCACGAACTTAAGCACATCGAAGGCCTTCCGTGATTGGAAGTTTTACTTTTTCACATATTTCAATTTTACTTAAGAAACTTTTCTCCTATCCTCTGTAACAATCCCTGAAGTACAGGACACAGAACAGGAGACACTCACTAATAGAAGCGGATACTCACAGCAAGATACTGGACCGCATCCCTTACTCGGTCACACAGGATATTCAAAGCTGCCATCTACAAGCAAAATATAAAGGGCGGTATTTCCTTCTTTCATATGCAAACACATGACTATAATTTATTCACACCTCACGCTAACATTGCAAGTCATGAAATTATGTTTTAAACAAGAACCTGACATCAAACACAATTTGATTACAAGAATATGCATAACTATATTTCTCATACAACACATCAAAATAGCAAAAAACGTTTAAAAGACGACAAAATCAGCTTAAGTTAAAGAATTACACGTCAAGAATAGAGCTATTTACTACAAGTAGCAAAAATTACAACCTAAGAGTTACTCTACTGTTTTGAGACTAACATATACAACCATGTCAAGTCCATAAAAAGAATTTGTCTAGGTCTAATCAAGAAGCCGGCTGCGTCGGAGTCTTATCCTCGTCCTGTTGCCCACCTGTCCGGTCAGAAAAAGAATTCATTAGTGATAAGCAACCAAGTTAATGGAAAGACTAGAAAGGAAGACCTACCAGCATCTGCTCCTTGATCAGCTTGATCATCATCCTCCGCTTGCACACATGTCTCCTCAGCTGCAAGCAACCGTATGCCCTTCTTCACCGCCACCTTCTCCTTGGTAAACTAGGCGGTAACAGCATCCATCCTAAAGGCCATGCCACTCTCTATATCTGCCTCAGCCTGGGCCTCCTCTAGAGCCCTGAGATAGATCCTAGCCATAACCCGAGGGTAATCATCCATCCAGGACAAGTTACCCTGCCTCCAAGTACGGAAGTACATATCCTGGAGCATCCCCTCCATCAGCCCCTCGTTCTCTTCAAACTCCCTCGCCCGGGCCTCGGAATCCGACAACCTTACGACGGCGGCATCCCTCTCCAGCTGGTATCTCGAGCAGTCAGCCTGAAGGGATTTCCGCATCGCCTCCATCTCCTCCCTCAACTTGGATTGAGCAAGCTCTGCAGCCTCAAGCTTCCCGGATAACTCCTCTATCTACTCAAGATTCGCTTTCCGAACCTCGTCCACCGTGGCAATGGCCATATCGATCCGTTCCTTGCAAGTAGCCTCCATTTTCCGCAGTTCGGCCCGGCTGGCCTCTTCCATAGTTTTCTTTAGACGTCCGGAGGCAGCCTCGTGCTAAGAGATCTGGATGGCCTGATCAGCGAGTTGCTTGGCCTGGTCGGAAACCACTAACCACAGTCTTATGTTGGCACTCCCAATTTCCTCCCCGGCCTTGACCAATTGGGCATGATGCCCCATCAACTTCCTGGTCTCCTCAACAACCCGGTCGATATTTGCTTTAGCTTCGTTCCCCATAGCGACAACCCGAGTAGTAAGCAAATCAAGGTCCAGGGATTTGGCCTCATCAAGCACCTTTACCATAGGGTTGCGAGGAAGAAGGTGCTCACCGGTAACCTCGTCGAAGGAAATATCATGAGAACTTGGATCCAGATCAGGATGACCCGCAAATGGATTACGAGCCAAGCCAGGACGATCAATCTGAGTAACGGTAGGATTTTCAGACGGGTGCGGAGAGGGTGTGAACTCAGTATCCTCCTCCGTGATATCATGAAAAGGCTGAATTGGGGGCTGAGGACCAAGTGAAGGCTTTGATATGGAGCGACTCCTCTTTCTCTTTTGAATATCCTCTCCAATAACCTCGAGAAGAGGACGGTAGCCGACTACATCCTCGGAACGGTGGGTCGGAGGCTTCGGCTTGGCGGAAGCTTTGGAGAGCTTGTATTGTTCAAGCCTGTGCCGAAGATCTGAGGTCTTGGCCGTTTTACCTGCTCCTGATATGAAAACCAAGTGTCACCAACATGTATTGAGCCATCATTCAAGAATCAAAAGAGTAAAGTGAAATTCACCTTGGACCGCCGAAGTTGCTTCAGTAGAGGCGCTCCCGGAAGACAGATCGACGCCGGTCCCAACGTTATCGGCTTTCTTGGACTTCTCCGTCCCCTCCAAACCTTCGAAGGCTTGGCGGAAAGCGTCATCCGTCCACTCTTGCATCTCGCCTACTTGCCCAGAAGACAAAGCCCCGACACCGTCACCACCTCCAGCGCCTTCTCCTCCATCTTCGCCTTGCTCCTCCTCCACGTCTCCCTCCTCCGGGATATCTGGACATGAGCTGGGAGAGGGGCCGTCAGACTTTTTGAGCTTCTTCCCCCCGGCAACCGGGTGTTTCGGAAAAGGCCTCCTTTTACTGCTCTTCAACTCGGCCCCTTCTTTAGCTTGGGCAGCCTTCTCTTCAGCCGTGTCCCTCTGCTTGACCACGAACTGCTGTGGAAGGATCAAGCTGTACTCCAAGAGTGTAGCGTTCCTGATCAAGTAGGCAGCCGACCTATCTCTCCCAGTGATAGCTTCTATTTCTGCTGCCGTCTGAACCAGGCGGTCATTCTCCACGACCGCAAAACCACCTGTCGCTAGCAAAAAATAAAAACACATAAGAAAGAGTATTGCAACCAGAATGGGAATTAAAAATAAAGCTTCGACTTACATCCGGAGGTGAAGCGCCGAATAGAAACGGAGTCATACCTGACAAAGAACCATTCCTTCTTGAACATGCTGTACTTGGAGTATAAATCCAAGACCGGCTTAAAGGTTACGGCCGATTCCAAGCTGATGTAGGGAGACCCCTTCTTGTAACCTCTCAAGTTGTACAAATACCGGATCTCCCGGTTGGAAGGAGGACGCCCATATCTCCTCTGGAAGATGACAAAGAGACTCACCAGAATGACATAAGAGTTGGGCTGAAGCTGGAATGGAGCTACCTTTAGATATGTGAGAAAGCTGACTACCCAGGCATTGAGAGGCGGGATGGCACCACACATGCAATGGTATCTGCTGTAGGCAAAATATCCTTCGGGAGGATCATACGGCATCACTCCCGCAGCCGGCAATAACATGCGCGCTCGGTCGATCCCGAAGGAGCGAGATATAACATCAAGTTGCTCGCCCTTAAGTGAGCTAGGGAAGCAATCAGGAGGCAAGTTAAGAAGCTCCCGAGGACCGTACCCGTCCACTAGCGATCTCGAGGTGGGCCCATGTCGTTCTGGATTCAGCTGAACTGGGGGCACGATGGGAGATTCTCTTCTATCCGTAGTTTTCTTCTTGTCAGAACGAGTTTCAACTCTGTGAGACATTATCTGCGATACGAAAAAGTACGTCATTAAAACAAAGGATGTAGAGATATAAGCAGGCAAGTGCGTACAATCCAGAATTTCATTTGTAATTCGAAACATAAAAGGTTCAAAGTTCATTCGGCATTCTAAACATGGAAGCCCATTCGGAATTCTCAACATAGAAGCTCATTCAGCATTCCGAATATGGAAGTCCATTCGGCATTCTCAACATGAAAGCTCATTCGGCATTCCGAATATGGAAGCCCATTCGGCATTCAAAACCACGAAAAGCTCATTCGGCAGAAGTAAGCTAACCTGGTCCGGTAGCTGAAAGTGGCTCGGCACGTATCGATTCGGCAGTTCAAAAGTTGGTTCGGCTATCTCGTTCAGTAAGGAAGGACAAGGGCCTGCGTCTCCTACTTATAGGGGAAGGTCGGATAACCAGACCAGCCGGTTGGATTCTCGGACCGGATATAGCTGTTAAACCAAAACAAAGCACGACATATGCTGAACATATGCCCTACTTTGGGGGGCAAATGTTGGATATGTTTCTACCATCATCGAGCCAACACGAGGAAGCAAGAGACGAGCCACCAGAATAACCGAACCAACTATTCGGCATTCCCTAACCAACCTCGCCTACCGGTCCAACCTCGCCTACCGGTCCAACCTCACCTACCGGTCCAACCTCACCTACCGATCCAACCTCCCCTACCGAACCAACCTCACCTACCGGTCCAACCTTACCTACCGGTCCAACCTCACCTACCGGTCCAACCTCACCACCGAACCAACCTCACCACCGAGCCAACATCTCTACCGGTCCAAACCCCACTTCCATGCATAGCCGAACCAGAGTGCTTCCGGACCAAGACGTGCCAGGCCAGATCACATCAGCCCAGGCCCACCAGCAGCTATGCACATCCAAGACCCCTACCCCCAGCCTCACTCTATAAATAGAGGGGCAGGGGTACAACAATGAGGGACAAGTTTGAGAGCTCAAGCACAGAGAGAACTTTCAAACAACTTTCTTTTACTTGTATCAAAGCTTTGTACTTGTAATCTAAACAAGAGAAGAGAAATAACATATAAAGTGGACGTAGGCACATTCTGGCTGAACCACTATAAATCTGCGTGTCTTTTTACAGTTTAGCCCCTGCTTTTCATATATTTGCATAAATCACCCAAATCACTAAGAACAACATAAGATCTACTAAATCATACGACTTTGAGGTGTTTGTCCATTTTTTGTGCAAACATTAATAAATTTCAATCATTTCAAATCCTATATATATGATAAGTATTTTTAAAGAATAATAATTTATTTTTAAAACAAGTTTAAGTAATTATTTAAAATATCAAAACACTTTAAATAAACATCGATAACTCATTTCCTATTTCATTTTTTAAAAATAACTAATAGATTCACAAAGCTTATTTTAAAAGTTAGAATTTATTTCAATAATATTAGATACTTTGAAAATCCACTTTCCGAAGTATATCAATACTAAAACAACTTTAAATGACATAGCCTAATAAATAAAATTTTCCTTTTTAAACAAAACTTACTTCTTGATAAAATATATTTTTAAAATTCCAATAATCAATTTCAATTTATAAATACCTCTCAATTCACAACACATCGATTTCATTCCGATTTCCTAACAATTCTCACATTTCAAAAATAGAATCCACTATATTTTTTCCAAAAACCCATTTCCATATTCCGATATAAATTCACACTGTGAATTTTGTATTTCCAATTTATCTACTGATAATCATTTACCTTATTTATAAACATCGTTTATAAATTTATAAACTCATTTGGGTTTTACTTGTTTATAAAAATGATCTCATTTATAAAATTTCATTTTATAATCCATTTCTTTATAAATTCCATTTATTTTTCAAATCTATTTTAAATATTGATTTCAATTTCTTTTCCATATTTTTCAGAATATCATTCAAAAATCCACTGTTAAAAATCCTTTATATAGTTTATTTTTAAATCTCTAATTAAAACATTTTACAAACATTTAAGTACAACTCCAAATCAAATTATTGTTTTATCCAAAAAAAATCCTTTAAAAATAATCCAAATTGATATAAATATTTTTATATCCAAAATCTCATTTTTATTCATTCAAATTCAAAAATAAATATTTTATGGTATTTAAAATACCAAAATCTAAGGCTAGTGCTACTATAGCATCCAAATAATTAAATCACACAACAATCCATAATAGATTATTCAATTTCATCATATATCACTATATATGGAAAACAATAAATATATTTGAGGAATCCAGTTGGATCCCTCCAACCTGTTTTCCTGCATCCACAGATGTTAGAGACATAAAATACCAATCCCGCTTCGAGACGGGATATCGCGGTAATATAGGGTCATCCGCTATTATGCGAGGCGCATATGGTCTCATCTGCTCTAATAGGCAGGAAATATATCCAACTACTAATATATACTACTATATATAATATAACATTCAACTGATAATAATTTATCAATTCAACCAATCATCCAATACTAAATTTCTAATTGCTATAAAATAAACTAGCCAACCAAATTGAGTGAGATTTACCCACCTTAATTTTAAATTTGTCGAACATCCAGATTTTAAAATTTTCTAAAATCCTAGCCGACTCTGAAAATCCCAAACCAATTCCAGAACATAGCCTATGTCCCTATGAATCCAACACTGCCGACTTCATACGATTTCAACCTCGAATAACAAGGTTATTGAATTTTCAGTTATCGATTTACAACTATAATTAATTTAATTAATTACTTAATTCATAAAATAAATTATCATATAAAATTTTAATTTCAACTCTTCATTACCTCACTGATCTTCTCTTGCCTAGGCTGCACGCACGGAACCACAACAAACAAAACTCCTCCAACAATACGCGACTCCCCCTACAACAGCCCTGACTACACCAAAACCGCCAGCATCTCCTCTAGCTCGCACGCATGTGAACGTAAGAAGTCACGCCCCCAAAACCCTAGTTGTCGTTCGACCGAGTCTCGCGCCTCCACCTCTCCTTGCTCGCGCATGCCAGAGAAAACCCTAACATCGCCGCCCACCATCGCCATTTCCATCCCTGGCCTCGCGCGTGTCACTTCCCTCGTGCTTGCGCTCTGCGCTCGCGCTCTACCTCACAACCACGTGCTCGTATCCCAAAACATCGCGATTTTGGTTTTGATTCGTTTCTCTTTTTTTTATTATTATTATGCTCGAATTTGATTTCTTCTAAAAGAAGAGAAAAGGAATGGCGCGACTTAAACGAGGAGAAAGTCATGGTCAGGCATAGGTCGGCTATAATAGGTTATAGGGTGGCTCGATAAAAATAGGGTTTGACCTTTTTAATTTTTTATAATATTATATTCAAAATATCTTGTTTGCATAACTCAAAATCCCGAATCCCTATTGAGGCGTGTCGCCTGACGTTCCTTATGTTATATCTCTATTCTAAACGCAATGGAACAAGTTTTGAAGTCTAATTCGATTGTATGTGGAAGATAGCCTTTTGAATCGACTATTTAAATTCAATTAAATTATTTCTAGGCGTTTTCAGACTGCACTACCAAATAGTAAATCCAAATGCTACGAAATTTAAAATCCGATAATATTAAGGATCCAATGGAACTGGTTTTGTCGAATTCCAAAACTATGTCCCCGATCGCTATTTTAATACGTCGATTAAATTGACGATTTCAAAAATTGGCTAAATTACTTAAATTTTCAATTTTAAAAATTTACTAACTCAATTCTAATTCAAATAGAATTTATGTCAATATTTGAAATCGTTTCGATCCATATTCAACTCAAATTTCAATTATTTACCATTTCGGTATTACGATAAATCGCTATATTTGAAAATTAAATTCATTATGTAATCTCAACTAAAATCTTCATATTCAAAATCAAACTATATTCCAAACTCAATATGTAAAACCATTTAAATATTCAAAATAAAACGACGGAAAATCCGGGTCGTTACATCTTACGTATGTCTGGTACATAAAATAGATTGACCAGTGTAAGAACTTTTCCAGAGGTCAGTGGAAGTTCTACAGTGGATTTTCCCATAACTTTGCTTGGAACCTTATTTGCTCTAGTAACTTCGTTGCATTCTCCATGTTTTCTTCGTAAGTCTTAAACAAATTATGGTCTTTGCAAATATGAATGGTTGCCCCAGTATCAAGCCACCAATCAATATCTATGCCACAAATGGAGTTTGCCTCTTGCACTATAGCCAAAAGCGACTCTTCGACCACATTCACTATTTGTCGTTTCTTCCGCAGACGGCAGTCTCGGGTATGGTGGCCAGGCTTATTACAGAAATAACAAGCACCTTTCTTTTTGTTGTTATTGGGATGATTTTTCCTTTCAAACCATGTCTCATTCTTAGGCTTTAACTTGTCAGTTATTTCAACATTATTTGCATTAGATTGGGACTCAGTTTGCAGATTATCGTTTAGTTCTCATTTACGAGAGTCCTCTTCAATACGAAGATGATGTTGTAAACCATCTGAATCATAATCCGTTTTCGCATGCTTCAATTTTTTCTTATAATTATTCAAAGAATTAGGGAGTCTAGAAATTATGACTCCAACAACAGAAGATTCAGGGAGATCCATTTTAGCATCTTTAAGTTGATTCACCAACTGTACAATTTCACTTACTTGTCCTATTATGGATTTATTGGCAACCATTTTGAAATCCATAAAATTGGAAATAAGAAATTTCTTGTTACTTGCCTCTAAATGCGGTATTTCCTTTCCAGTGCAGTCAAAAGAGCCGTCGTAGTTTCCAAGGTCCTATGTGCATTGTAGACAGAAGTAGACAGTGCATTCAAAATGTGCCCTCTACATAGAAAATCTTCTTCTTTGTGCTTTGCACAATTCGCTTTTAGAGCAGCATCATCTATTGCAGTTTCCTCTGGTATTACCTCTAAGTCATCTTCCAAAATGTAGAACAATTTAGCAATGATAAGGAAGAACTTTATCGTCTCTTGCCAACGAGTAAAATTATCTCCATCAAAACGCTCAATCGAGTTAAGTGTTGATTCATGATTTGCAAGGCGCTCGAACTTTCCATAGTTGAAAGCTATTGTCTAAAATTTGTTGGAAAATTTGTGGTTCAAGACAAGGAAGATGACGATAATTCAGTACTTCTGACTTCAAGGATCTAGAGTATAGATTTCTTTCGACAATAGTTCAACCCACCGAGTACAAACCGGTTATCAAACTATTGACTTCATGATTCAATGAAGCCTTGGAACATCGTAACCAGATTCAAGATTTGTATGATCTTGATCTGGCCAAAAACACTTTATTATAGTTTCCGATGATGCAAATTTGTAGAGAATAGAATGGAGAAGAAGAAGAGAACATATTTGCAACATTTTTGCATTTGCAACACCTCACAGGCATTACAAAATCCGGGTGTGATGAAAGTGTTCTGCAACACTTTCCGGCATTGCAAAATCTGGAAGATGAAGGTAAGAACTGTTGCTGTTTTTGTTTAAATAGCAACGGTTTTGGACTTCACTATTTATAGTGTTGAAGAGATGTCTATTCGTCTAGAGAGCATTTGTTAAAAACATTGCATCATTTCCCCAACGGTTCAAAACTGTTGCTAACGGTCGAGTCCATTTATTCAAATATCCTGCCATCACCAACTGTCGCATCTTCCGTCTAATCTGTCCGTTTAAATTTGAATTTAAATCTGGTCTGTTTCAACAAAAAATTAATTCCGTCAATTTAGACCCGAACTGACCCGGTTCGGTCGGAAGGATGGCAGCGGCGCGCGCGGGGTGGTTATGCATGACTTCTCTCCTTACGACGAAACAAACATTTGAGTGTCCAAATGACCCAACCTTCTCATGAAGAATCTATATTCAAACAAATATAATTTCATATTTTTCAAGAAGTGGGAATATTCTTCTTACCTCTTCTTGTCACTTTTAAATAAGAAAAAACTACGGAGAGAATGTAGAAAAAATATCACCAAGATGTCTCATTTTCATTGTTTTGAAAACCGGACCGGACCGTCGGTCCAACCGCGGAGAACCTGGACCGCAGGCCAGTCCGGTCCGGAGCCTATTCAAGCCGGAAACGACATCCAGCCGTCAAGAACCGCCTGAAACCGCCCTGAAACCTTCCAAAACCGCCTGAAAATCGACTGAACCGTTAGTGAACCGGATCTGAAACATTCCTAAACCGGACCGTTACTGTTCATCCTTCTTCCTTCATCCCCTTTTTCTTATTTTCTTCCCCTTCTCTCCTTTATTTTGGCTTCAGCTTTCTCCAAATCTTCCTTTCCCCTTGAGCATCGAACCGATGGTCCATCCGATCAGACCGCCAGAACCTTCGACCATCGACCACCACGGTTGATTCCACGGCCGGGTCTTCAAAACACTGCTCATTTTAAATACCACTCCGTCTTCGATTCCCCATTTTTTTTTTACTACATTAATAATTGCTTTGAAACGCGTGTACCTCTAAAAAAACTGCCCAACTCCTTTCCCCTCTCCTTATCAACTCTTAGAACTTTTATGCCCTGCATTCATCCTAATTTATGGCCATGTTCTCTCCTTTTCTTTTAGCTTCCAAATAACCATTCCCTTCACTTTCTGTACCGTGCCTCTCTAGTCCTAAAATATATTTTCCTAATTTGTTTATTCCCCTCTGCCAACTTATAATTCTCCCCAAATTTCTCACCTCCGCTTGATGTTGCTGTTCAGCCCTCAAATTCTTCTTATTCTACCGCAAATCAACATCCTTCCCTCCATGCTCACTGCTTGAATTGCGACAACTTGCTTCCAGTTGTCTATTTTGCATCAACATTCGGTTTCTTCAACGAGTACAGGTATTTTACCGATAACTTGATGTCCTTCAATGATAAGTTCTTCACCTGTGTACCCCAAATTAATTATTTGACCACTGCGATTCCTCTTTCATTTTTTTTTCTTGGTAATTCAGAATTCGTTCTACTTCTTTTTCCACCTAACAATCTGTTGTTGCTAATGAAAGAAAGCTATAAGAACTAATAACGCATAAACAAAATAAACTTTAGAAATGGAGAATAGTAAATGCTAATTAGATGGCATGAATATTAATTTGGATGTTTACTTTAAAAATGGAAAAAAAGAATAGTAAAAAAAAAACTTCAAGTAAAGCACTAGGAAGGAACAAACGAACAAATGAGAAACAAATGAAAAGAATGAGGCAATTATTAATTATAAATAAATCAAATGAAACAACTATTAATTAATAAGAAACGAACGAGTAATCTAACAATTAAATGGATGCTCAAGTGAAACCTATACGGAGAACTTGAAAATGAAAAGAAAGAGAATGCGACTTGATAATAATTGTAAAGCAAATGAAGGGACCACCTATATCCTATAAACAAACCTTTGGGGTCCAAATTTCAAAACTTATTCCAATTAATTCATATCAATAAACCCAAATATATACATATTTACTTCATTTAATTCCATATTAAAACATTCGTTTTATGTTAATATACGTGGACGCTCCATTAACGCAATCAATCAATTAACAATCAATCAATTAATCAACCAATCAACCTATATATTTATTTACGTTACTCAAACCAAGTTTATTAATTAATGAATATATATCTATCTGTGCACTATAACAATGATTTACTTTACTCTTTAAGTACTGTAACAATCACATTAATGCAACCAATTTACAAGTTGTAACCATACATAAAATGGAAAAATAAATATATGTGAACCTATGTAATTAATGTACAACTGTTAATACAAGGTAATTCTAATTGATTCCACAACATTTACATAACCATGGACCCTCTGATATATTTAAAAATTTGAATATTAATGTGTGTATATATAGATTATTCTAAAATTCAATTTTTTTTCCAAAATCATACTTATTCAAAATGAAAGTTTTATTTTTATACGTCTCAAAACATGCAATTATTTTAATCAAAATGTTCATTCCATATTGACACAAAATGCAAGTTCCTATATTAACTCATTCATTACACTTTCATTTATGTTTTCTTTTAATTGAAAAAATATTTCAATTAATCTAATTTCAATTCATTTCATTACTAATTTCAAACAAATTCTAATTATAAAACACCGTTTCTTTTCATTTATACCAATTCAAACATGTTTTATAAAATTTCATATACAACAAAATTTATGCACTATTTACAAAGTAAATGTTTTATCTTATTGAAAATCAACTTCTCCAAGATGCATTTCAAATAACAACTTATGTTATTTTTTCATTAAAACATTCACTCCATCCTTTATTCAAATTCAACATTTGTTATTCCGGTTAGAGGCAAACATGCAATTTATTCTTTTCAAGTCAAAGCTTAAATTTCATTAAAATGTTTATCTTAATTTAATTTAAAATGTAAGTTCTTATGTTGAACTTATTAATTACAATGCACTTGTCTTTTCTTTTCAATTAAAGGATTCCTACAACTCTTATTGCATTTTATATTCAATATTAGATTTCAAATAAATTCTCATTATACCACAACTGTTTTCTGTTCATTTCATATATTCCAACATTTATTTCTTAAATTATTCCACTCTTATATTAACATCTATTATTACAATCAATGGAACTTACATTCAAACAATTATTAAAATAAATTGAAATTACACTAAAATAGTAATCAATTACATTAAATCACATTATTAAATTACATTCTAATTGTTTTCTTACTAACAAATCATAAATTTTTAATTTCATAAAATGTTAAATCCTAAAATCTTATTAAATTCAATATTTTAATTATCGGAAAAATACGGGTCGTTACATTTCATTGAATTATTACATTTATCAATTCGTTTCCATATCTTTTTACCTTCTGCCATCATCATATGAAAGACATTCTACAAAGTATAATACATTCCATTTTGTCGGAATGATCTAAGATAGCCTGCTATCTGTTAGCAAGGTCAAATTTTTCTTTAGTTTTTTCAAATTTTACCCTTTAAAAAACATTTGTTTTCCTTTTTTATATTTTCATAATATTCTAATTTTGTGAATTTTACCGTTATGCTGCATTACTTTCCAAAGTTTTGCTTATTTATCTGATTTATGAGTCGCGTTTACCAACTGTTACTACCACTATATTTTGGTTTTGACGTCCTCACATAGAGGGTGATAAAAACACCTAATTACTCATTTGCATTTCTTTTTCTTCGTGTATTTCTGCACATCTTTTATCAAATAGTGCCATCAAGTTACTTTTGACTTTCAGTCTAAAGTTAATTTATTTCCATGAACTTACATTTTTATCCTCCTTGGCCATATATACCTATTCAAAATCACTGTGTATATGAACTATATCTTTGGTACTAATATAGAATTAATTTGTGCTTCAATCCTATGACTGTATGTTTTGTACCTCTATACAATTTTTTTTGAATCATACTATATCATAATTTGTTTGTTCATAAGCTCTGCCTGTCGGTGTATTAAATATTATCGGAAGATGAATTGGGTAGTGCATTAAAAATTGGTAAATGGTAGTTCAATTTTGCACAAAGAGTTTGCACATTGAATAAATTGAGTTTGCATATTAAATAGTTTTAAATATGATAGCATGTTACAAAGTTTCTTTGTGTTCTGCAATACAGGCAGTACAGTTGTCGTATTAAAGAACTGAAAAAAAATGAAATTCTTTGCTATGGTGACAAATGAATTATTTATTGCAATTGTATATTTGTTTGGACATAGGAATCCAATACAAATAGTACCCGGTTATCTGTATATTCAGTACTAATGATGATAAAAGTCATGTTCATCTCTGTATTTTTTTAAAACCATGAGTTACGTTCGTTTTGCTATAAACATCATTTAGCATCACTCAACTATTATACTAACAAATACAGAAGCATCATTTGCTTTCTATATGTCAGTAAAGACAGGTTGATTTTTATTTTCCTTTTTTGAATTTAAGATCTGTCATTACATTATGATAGTAGGATACTCATCAGAAAATGGATCGATGGGTGAAATATATAGATTATGAAGCATATAAAAACAATGGAAAAGATCTATGGGACCAAATGAAATATGGCATCCTACAAATCTACATGTAGCATGATGTCATGGTATTGATGCTACCGAAAAACTTAATTTTCTTTGTTGTTCACATGACTTCAAGAAATTACTAAATTTAAAACCGATAAAGTTGTGCATGCTTCATGACTACTAAAGGATAAACAAACAGGTCATTGATTCTGTTGAAAATAAACTTGATTTTAGTTTTACTTGATTATTTTGAGAAACAAATTATTCTGGATAATATTAATTTTGGTATTAATGGATATGTCAAATCAAGCATGACAGAAAGATCTAGAATTTTCTAATAAAGAATTTGAGAAAAGCCCAGAGAATAGATTTTTCAGGAGAGTTGAAGAAAACTCTAGAGAGTGTTTATCATCCATAAGATTAAATTCATCTTTACCATTCATATAGGAAATGTACAACTATAAATATGAATGGTTTATCCTTTTGTATCTAAGCAAGAAAAGCAAATGTATTTGTAAGCAAACAAAAAGAACAAAAGAGCAAAGAAAATAAAGCTATTTCCTTCTTTATAAAATATTCTCTCAATCTCCATTAGTAAATTAAAAGTTTCTCTCTCCTTCCTCTTCCTAAAGAAATTTCCCAACAGTGGTATCAGAGCCAAGTTGCTAATTCAGGTTGACAGAAAAGAAGAATGACAAGTGGGTTGAGTTTCGTAAAAATTCCCTTACTTAAAAAAGGGTTTTATGATAATTGGAGAATTCACATGAAGCCGGTGCTTGAATCACAAGGTGTGTGGGATATCGTAGAATATGAGTATGAAGAACCCATCGATATCACCACTTTATCCCAAAGTAAAATGGATAATTTAAAGAGTTTGAAGAAAAAAGATTTACAAGCCCTAGTTATCATTCATCAAGGTTTGGATGATGATATGTTCGAGAAGGTAGCAAACAAATATACTAGTAAGGAAGCATGAGAGAATTTGGAGAATGCACTCGTGGGAATTAATAAAGTGAAGAAAATTCAATTACAAAATATGCGAGGTAAGTTTGAATCTTTATTAATAGAATCATCGGAAACAATCGATGATTATTTTTCACGAGTTTTATCAATTGTAAAGCAATTGAAAAAATATGGAGAAAAAATAACCATATCTAGAATATTTGAGAAAATTTTACAATCTTTGGATTCTAAATTTGATACCATAGTTGTAGCAATTAAAGATTCCGAAGATGTAAAAACTATGAACATTGGTCAACTCATGGAAATGCTTCAAGTCTATGAAGAAAAATTAAATAGAAAATTTGAAGAAGAACCATTAGATCAAGCTCTTCAAATCAAACCCGTGACAGATAATGAAATAGAATATATTGAAGAAGACATCTTAGCTGATAAGAAGGACGAAAAGGAAAACAACGAAATAAGAGAGAATACTGTGATAGAAGAGGAAGAGAAAATGAAGACTGACATGGAAGAGAATGTTGTACGAGAGCTTCCAAAGATCGAAGAAGTAATGGAAGAGAAAATTGAGGAAATAAAAGACAAAGAGCTATCAATGATCGAAGAAGCTAACAAAAAAAGTCAAAATGATGAAAGTTGAAGAGCATACAAAAATCAATGAAGTATAAAAGGAGTCTACCAAGGAATTAAATATGAAAGAGAAAGAAGAAGATGAAGATGAAGAAGATAAAGTAAACAAAGATGATGCAAATCATAAAAAGCGCGAAAACAAAGAAGATGAAAATGAAGAAGTCGTCAATCAAGGTAAAGAAATTCAAGGTATTGGAGGAGATTTGAAGCATGAGCAAAATTTTGAAGAAATGAAAATAAAGAATATTAAAGAAGTAAAAATGGCTAAAGAGGAAGTCAAAGAGACATGTGATGAGCTCTACGATGGCGAGAACAAATTGATAAGGAAAGATTATATCATTTCTATTTCAAACAATCTTATTTTTCCATTAATTTGTTTTGGAATCTCATGTGAAAGTCAAATTTGAAAAACGCATGAAGAAATTGAATGGGTCAAAGACTGTAAAAGTAAAAGTAAGAAAGGATGGAAAGATAACATATATGACTCATTCAAAATTTATGACACTAAACCAAGATGGAAGTTAAAACGTTTACTTTTTGGAGTATTCTATCATAAGGAAGAAGAACGAAATGAATAGAGCACCATAAAGATTCGCAAAATTGCATCGAAGATATCGACAATAGGGAAGATCATTAACACAATAAGGAAAGATTGGATAATATCGTTATTTCTACCGAAACATATAAAATACAAAGATTGGAAATTCTGTTTGGAGTTACAAAATCAAGTTTAAGGGGGATGTTGGAAATAAACTTGATTTTGGAAAACAAATTATTCTGGATAATATTAATTTTGATATTAATGGATATGCCAAATCAAGCATGAAAGAAAGATTTAGAGTTTTCTAATAAAGAATTTGAGATAAGCCTAGAGAATAAATTTTTCAGGAGAGTTGAAGAAAACTCTAGAGAGTGTTTATCATCCATAGGATTAAATCCATCTCTACCATTCATATATGAAACGTACAACTATAAATATGAATGGTTTATCCTTTTGTATTTAAACAAGCAAAACAAATGTATTTGTAAGCAAGCAAAAATAATAAAAGAGCAAAGAAAATAAAGCTATTTTCTCCTTTATAAAATATTCTCTCAATCTTCCTTAGTAAATTAAAAGTTTCACCTTCCTTCTTCTCCTATAGAAATTTCCCAACAGATTCTACTTTTCAAAAAGTTGCACTCCACGGTTTTTTTTCTCAAAAATGTCGTAACTGTTAACCTACTCTTGAGTTTTAGTCAAGGGTTAAAGAACTGCATCAATATACAAATATACCGATAGTTTTAAAAATCTGAAGCATAGACGAACGAGCATGTTCTCCGGTGCTTGGAAAGCGTCCTTTCACAAATCCAAGATACAAATATTTCAGCGCTATTCTTTTTTCCTATAGTTTTATGTTGTTCTTAAGTTTTGCACGTTTATCTTTATACTCTTAGGCCTTTGGTTTTGACTACCATATTCTTAACCCATGTACACAGTTAAAAGCTATATTAAAGGTTGTTTTATACCACGTACAACATTCTAGTTCACTGGTTGATAGAGGTAAAGTAGGTTACCACTTCTTATAAGTTTTGGATATGAAGTGCTGTTACTTTGAAAGCTGTGCCTTCAGGAAGATTTTGCTTACTGCCAATACATGAATATAGCTTGGGTAACTGCATGTCAACCTTTCTATAATATTTGTTTCTTTCACTCCTTTTTGAATACAAAAATATTACGGACGCATAATATTATATACGATATCAACAATACACAAGAGGATTTATCAACTACTAAATTTTTGAGTCAGAGCTATACTCCTATTGGTTATTTCTACTTTGATACATATTACATGAACAGTAATAGTTTGCTGTTTGTTCCTTCAATCATTTAAAACCTTTTGTACCTAGATGATTATTTATTGAATCGTACACTAATCCATTGAAATTAATTAAATTTCAGACAGCTCGATCTTCCTTAAGAAAGCAGTTATTGTCTGCCTATACAAGTCCACTTGGTCGATTCAGGCATAACAACTGTGCAAATTTTCATTTGTTCAAGATGAAATTTGAAGAGAAAAAAAATTGAAGTTATTGGAGACAATTTGGCTTTATTATATATGGTTTCATTTTTCATACAATATTGTCTTAACTTTGTAACTATAATGGTTATGTAAAATATGATCAATATGGTAGTACAAAGATTAAGAAAATTAACGGGTATAAAATATATTTGGATAAATCATGTAGATATATGCATTGAAATTGGTTGCACGGTAAGTGCTAATTGAGTATGAATTGAAACTTGAGTAGGAATAAAAAGGATGTAAGCCTTACCATACTTTAAGCAGGAATAAAACAGACGTGGTTTGAGAAGGAATAAAAAATAGCTGGAATAATTAAGTGCTTTCGTACAATGGCCAATGCATCATCAGGTATGGCTGTGGATGATGATTGCAAGCTGAAGGAAAAGAGAACTCGCTATTTCACAGTTTACAAGATCAATGGAACACTCAAACAAGTTATTGTTAAGAAGCTTGGCGAACACACTAGCTATGACATATGAAGATTTCACTGCTTGCCTTCTTGAGAATAAATGTAGATATGCCACTTCTGACTTGATTTTTTCAATGCTTAGAATTTTCAGCAAGATCTTTTTCATTGCATGGTCTCCTGATACCGCAAGAGTGAGGAATAAGATAGTTTACATAAACTCTAAAGAACGCTTAAAGAGAGAATTGGATGGCATTCAAGTGGAGGTATATGCGACTGATCCAACACGGATGGGTCTAGATGTTATTCATGATCATTTCATATTTTGGTATTATTATTGCATATGCAGTTTCGTCCAAACACAAACCACAGGGCGCTAATCAGGCCAACTTATGGATGAATACAGTCACAAAATCAGCAGTAAACAACATGCAATGCACATAATATCATGTACAATATCAAATCACATACAATCAAATGAATCATTAGTCTAGTTAATCATAAGTTGGTGGTGGGTACCCAATCCCACGCTAATTAGTCTCGTTAAATATCAGTATATGTGTCATACATTATGGTATAACTCTAACTTAATTAACAAATCAACTGTAAATTACTAATTCATCTCCATGAATGTGATTTTCTATAGTCTACGGTTCTGGAAACAGAATACCAATACTTTAATTTATTCTTCAGTCACTTTTCGTTATTAGCTAAGTAGCGTACAAAAAGATAGACAAGTATTTTTTATCATTACAGGATAACGCCATAACACTTGATTTAAGTTCATTTGGCGTCCTAATGGTTATAAAGTAATAATCGTCTAAGTGGGTTAATGCACACGTTTCATCAGATAGGTTGAGTGCTTATTTTCAATTTACAATTAAAATTGATCAATCACAAGAGAAAAAAAATCGTGGAGTGGATCTAACCCAAATCTAGAAAAGGATCGATATTTGTTCAAACTTTGAATTGCATATACGTACCATGAGGCGCCGTAGTTGATAACTGTCTGCCAAAACAAAATAAAAACTCGAGCAAATCAGTTCTTAATGTTCAAATTACAGGCTAAAAATATTGGTAAAACTAACCGATTTTTTAGCGTTTTTGATTTCTTGCATGATTTGTTTGAGTTCATCGTCATTTGTCGCCCTTTTCATCCTTCTCATCCAAGAATGGTTGGATTAATCTACAAGAGATCCCCTCAAACCTTGCATTATATTAATTGCTCTGTGTTGGAAATTTGTTCAGAACCCCCTGTCTAGGAAATTTTATTTTATAGTCTCCCATAGCTAAAAATCGCGAACAGCGATTAGGCTTCAGAAGATAGACACAAGCCAGTCGAAGGCAGAAAAGCAAGAGAAATACGAAAGGGGACTACGAGGAGAAAACGATCGAAGGTTCGATGGTTGAAGGAGACTGAATTGAGGAGTGTGAAGAATCTGGCGATCGATAGTGGAAAAATCGTTGCGATGTGGTGCGAAGGTTGGCTGTGATGGAGCATGGTTGAAGGAGATTGAAGTGAAGAAGATTGCGGTAAGAATTGGATATGAATTGTAGAATTGAAGAAGAACGGATTTTTAGGAGAAATATCAGGCGTCACAATTCAAGCGATTTGGCACATTTCGTGGATCTAGAAGAACTGAAATAATTAAGGGCGGGGAGAGAACTAAGGTCGAGAACACAGACGAGAGAAAAAATGCATTTTTTTGGCTTCAGAGTATTTTATTTTGATCAGTAGAAGTAGACAAACCTCCCTACGGTCGGTTTGATTATTAATCTGTTACTATTAACATATACCTCTTTACCCAACTGGTTGACTAAACTTAATGCTAAATTTTGCTGATACAAAATCACAAATAGAAGGAAACAAATACACAAATGAAAGAAAACGAAAATTTTGTTTTTCTTAATTAATAGGCATATTTGGTTATGTTTATTTCTTTCTCTAATTAGCTAATCAATTTATTTTTTGTCATATAATATTAACTTGGACAGTAAGTAATTGATGTTATAAATAGAGTCTATAAAAAGAGTGGAAAAGCGTGGAAAAGTATTTGGTATATCTCTCTTCTTCCGTCTTTGTCCTTCTTCTCCAAATACTAAGAAGCCATTGTTATAGAAATCAAGACTCATTCTCAATTAGGTTATTGATTCTATTTTTGTTTTGTTTAATTTATTTGGCGGGTTAATTGTAAACAATTATTTTTTGAGAATCAATATAAATATTTGTTAGGTGAAATCTTGTGTGTTGCTCTTTTTTTTGTTTATATCTATCTCCACCATTGTTTATCTTTAAATATTTTTATTTTCATCAAATATTATTCCTTTATACTTGGGTGATATAAGATTCTGAGTAAGACTTTCGCAACAATTTTATCCATTGTTAGGTTTTGAGCAATAAAAATCCTAACAAATTGGTATCAGAGCTAGATCATCGCAAGGCTAAGGGTAAATTTGAATTTATATAATTGTTGAGATGTCAGATTTAATTTCCTTCTCAAAGATTGCTCTTCTAAATGAAAAAAATTTGGTTGTTTGGAAGCCTAAGATTAGAATGTTTTATATCTCAACGATCTTCATGAGCCAATTGAAGATGATGGGAAGATACCCTCAAATATAGAGGAGGGTAGATGGAAAAAGATGGACAAGAAGGCGATTGCTTCGATTCGTCGGTATCTTGATGATTCAGTTTTCCACCATATAGCTAATTGTAAAATCGCAAAAACTTTGTAGGACAAGTTGGTATCTTTATATGTGTCAAAAAGTGCTACCAGTAAGACTTTTCTTGTTCGAAAATTGGTTCAATTGAGTCTGGGTAGAGAAAATTCTGTAGCAGAGCATTTGAATGAATTTCAAGATGTAATAAATCAGTTGTCAGGCATGGATGTTGTAACAACCCTAGATTTTGTATAATATTTAAATTGGACTTTCTTTTATTTTTAAAATTATTTTTTAATTTGTTTTATTTCAAAGATTTCATTTTTAAATATAAATGATGATTATTAAGTGATTTATAGTTCAAATTAGTATAATTTGAATATTTTACTGTAAAGTGAATTTCTAGTCAAACCATTCAAACTTTGACTTTTAAACTTCAAATTTAAATTATTTTAAAATCTTAAATTTTATCTTTTATTATGAAAATAGATGTAATAACTTGAACACTGCTTTTCGTTTCGTTGAAAATGGAGTTAAACAGTGAAAGTTATGTATATTTCAATATTGAGTGCAATTTGTTTATTCTACAATTTTGTTATTTTAAATTGTATAAATTATATTTTCTTTATCATATTTTATTTTTATATGTATTAATATGTTATTTTATGTATATTTTTGTCTTTTAATATTTTTAAAGTGAGGTAGGAATTTTTCTAGAGCTAGTAGTATTTTTCTTGTAATTTCCATGCCCTGTTTTCTAATTTTAAACATTTTCTTTAGTTCTTTTTCTATTTTTCTCCAATTTAATTATTTATTTTAAAAATTATAACTAAATTATTTTATTTCAAATTTTCACTTCATAATATTTTTAAAATGAAGTGGATATTTTCCCAAGACTAGTAGTGATTTGTTTGTAATTTCTGGACACTGTTTTGTATTTTTAAGCAATTTCTTTCATCCTTTTTATATTTTCTTTAAAATTAATTATTTATTTTCATATTATTTCACTTGGTTTCGGTTTTTAAAGGTATTTGCTGATTTATTGTTGTTTTTATTTGATCTTTAAAGAATGGAAACGTGAAGAGTTTAAGGCGTTTCATTTCTAGACGTTTCATTGTCCAGAAACGTTTCAATTGTCATAACCATCTCATTTATTCATTTTGGCTGCCATTTTCAGTTTTCTAGCCGTGACTTTCATCCTATTTCTCACTCAAGAAACCATTCTTTCATTTTATTCATGGCTTCAAACATTTTGGGTAGTGTCTTCCTCTTATTTTCTTCATTTTCTTCCTATTTTCTTATGTATTTTTGCCTTGTTCTCTCCACTCTTTTGCTCGGCCTCCACTCCATAGCCATGGCCACCACCTCCTACACCTCTTCCCTGTCATCATCACCACCTACTCCTCAGATCTGAACCATGGTCGAACCCACCATGATACTAAAATCCAAAAAAATACAACCTATGCCTTGAAAACATGCTAGTTTGAGCCTTGTTGCTTCACCACCTCTTTTTCCACCACCACCACCACCTCTAGCCGCCGCCACCACCTTGACACACCCATAACCATCACCTTCATCCTCTGTCCAGATCTGAAACATGTCATAGCCGAGTCCAATGACCTTGTAGACTGAGCCAAAGTTGAACCAAAACCACTATTTTGCATAAGCCTCTTCATATTCATGCGTAGTAACTCCTCCACCACTTCAATACCTTGTAGCCATGCCTTATAGGACCCAAACCTGAACCAAAGTATGTCCAAACCTGAGCCAAAACATTCCCTAGGCCGTGCAATCAAATGTAGGAAGCAAGGCAAAAGACTGTGTATTCATATCTCTTTTTACTTCAAAGTTGTTTCAATATAATGTTGTATTGAATTGTGATTTTATTTTGTTTTGTTTTGGGTTGTAACACAAGTTCTAAGCTTGGATCTCTTCCCACTTGAGCTTATTTTTGTGTCATCGTGCCTTCTGGAACCCATTGTGTCATTTGAGTTGATATCTCCAGCACAAAAAAGTGAGTAATTCTCACCAGACGATGTGTACTTATATAACTAGTAAACTGACACCATTTGAATCTGTAAATTTATATCATCCTGTTATAACTGTTATATTATGATTATATGATGTTCATCCCTGTTTATACACATGTTATATCATCTGTTACTGTTATATATTGTATACTGTTTATTTATATCAGTTTATCACACTGCAAGTTCCCTGTTTGTATAGAAATCACTATGGGTTGAAATGATACATACCCGAACGGACTTTAGAATAGGGAAAGATCGTTATGGGCTGAAATGAAAAGCCTGAGCGACTTTTTATTTATTTTATTTAACTTGGGATTGCGGATTTGAAATGATAGAACCCGGTTTTTCTTTGTAAACTGCGGATTGAAATGATACATATCCGTATCACTTGACCTAGGCTAGAAAATTTTATACAGACCCGTGGTTTATATATTTTTCTGAAATGTATAAAATATTTTAAAAATGTAAATATTATGATATTTTGATTTAAATTTTATTTAAAATGATTTCTATAAAATATTAGTGATTTTCTACAAATTAAATAAGTGAATTAAGTAAATGGTGAAGTAGAATTTGAAATATAAGTTAATTTTGGAATTTATGATTTTGTTTATAAATGGAATTTATGTAAAGTAAGAAAATATGACAAATTTGATTTAAAAGATGAATTTATTGATTTTATTAAATAATAATAATTGTGAAAAATGTTAATGATTTTGTATAAATTAAAATATGAAATAAATGAATATTTAAGCTGAATTTGGAAATATAACTAAAATTGAATTTTGTGAAATTTGTTTAAAAGTGAATTTTTAATTAAGTAAAATAAATGGAAATAAGTTATATTTTGAAATTTAAACTTAGTTGTTAAGTTAAGAATTTAATTAAAGAAATGAAAATTTAATTATTATTTAATTTGATTTTTGTATGGAAATTTGACTTTATAAAATCATAGAAATAAAGGTATTTAAATGATTATTTTTAAATGTGAAAATATATGATTTTATAAGTTAAAATGATTTATATTAAAAGTTAATTATGTGTGAAATTGTAAATAAAACTCTGAATTTGATTTGACAGCATTTTTGAAATGTAATGTAAAGATATTACAGCATTGGAAAATGTTGTAGTTGTTTTAAATGAACCAAATAGCAAATTTGAACTAAGGGTTATTATAGCACTTTGTTAGTGCTATAGTTGTTAAATTTAACTAAAATTTTAATTGAAACTAAATTAAGATATTACAGCATTTAAAATGTCGTCTTTTGTTAATGAACTATTTTTAAACATAACATTTCGTAGCATTCTCTAAGTGCTGCGAAAGTTGTATTTTCTTTGTTTAATAAATTCAAATGAATAAATGATCTTTGAAAAAGATTAAATTTGGAAATTAAATATTTAATTATTAAATATGATGAATTGACTTTAAATGATTTAAATGGAATAGTTGATTTGGGAAATACAACTATTTTGAAATGTGATTAAATGGTATTTAAATTTAATTTAAATAGATGATGTTTTGAAATGATATTTTGATATTTTGAAATGAATTTGAAGTGATATTAAATCTTGGAATAAATAATTGAAGTTTATATTAGTATGAAAAATATTTGGTTTACTTGTAATCTGAATCTATTTAAAAGATATTGGACTTATGAAATATAGGATAATAAAGCTTTGGAATTTATTTTATAATTTGAATAGTTATTTTGTGGATTAAATCTATATTTGAAATTTATAAGATTTGAAATGGTCTATGGAAATTTAATTGAAATAAATGATTGAATTGAATTGAAACTTTGGAAATTGAATACTTGATTTGAAATATAATACTTACACTTTTAAATGAATTTAAATGAATTAATTTGTTGAAATATAAACTATTTAAAAGATGACTAGAAATGATAATAAATGAATGATATCTCTAAATTTAAAAGGGTATCTAAAGTTGAATATTTGGATTTGAACTCTAATGATGATTTGATAATGAAGGTTTGAAAGGATATGATATTTTGATATATTAAAATGGTTTGAAATGAAGTTTTGAAATGATATGATATTTTGA
The DNA here is from genome assembly GCA_030737815.1 of Allium fistulosum. NCBI lineage: Eukaryota > Viridiplantae > Streptophyta > Magnoliopsida > Asparagales > Amaryllidaceae > Allium > Allium fistulosum. Next base: position 741,472,592 of record CM060906.1, read on the forward strand.
TATATTAAATGATTTGAAATGAAGTTTTGAAAAGATATGATATTTTGATATATTAAAATGATTTGAAATGAAGTTTTGGAAAGATATGATATTTTGATATATTGAAATGATTTGAAATGAAGTTTTGAAATGATATGATATTTTAAATATATTGAAATGGTTTGAAATTGATTTAATCTTTATTTTGATAAAGATTTGGATTTGAAATGATATTCTATTTTGAAGTATAAACTGTTTTAAAATATAACCACGGGTTATAATAACGATTGGTTGTTAAAGAGACCGGGATCGGATATGGACATACTCTCTGTCGATACCGAAAACCACTTTGACAACTGTGTACGTGGTGGAGTTTCCAGAATGAAGTAGGATGGTGGCGACGATCCTAAGGTATATACGTACACCCGACTCCCGTGAGTTGGCATAAGGTGGCTAAAACAGGAGCGATCTCGGACCAGTGAGGTAGCACCTCTTATCGGACGCACTTCTTCGATACCATTCTATTACTTTGTGATTTTTGGTGGCCACCCTTGATTTGGGAGTGTTGTTCGAGGTGGACGGTAGTGGCTGCTATGTGTTCCATCAGTCCGTGTGCGTAATTGGTATATCTACCCTGGCATTGCCTTGTGTGCGGTGTCACCTACCATATCGAGCCCACTACGATTTTGGTTTAAAGATCCGACCGCGTTAAGGTTCACCATCCCCTTAACGCTATTTTCTATATGATTATACTTTACTGATTAGACACTACTGTATATAGCGTATATTACTATATAGTAAATAGTTTAACGGATCCTTAGAGGATGGGCGGTCCCAAGCATCTTCCAAGTTACTTGTACTTTTACTACAGTTCACTTGAGTTGGTTTACATTGTATAAGTATGTATGTCCTGACTCGAGTGTTTGTATTTTTATTTACGCTCGGGTCAGCCTGAGTATTCACAGATTTGGATTCCACCTTTTGGAGATTGGGATCGCTGGAGATTATCTGCTTGTCTTGTCCTATCTATTTCAGTTCTGTTGTTCTACTCATCTCGTACTTGGTTATTTTATTGAGACTTCTGTTGTACTCTATTTCTTCTGTTACATCTTATGTAACTCTGATATATTTATATAGTAGCTTCATGAACTACTATTTCTTTTACTTCCGCTGCATTATTTTACTCTGTGTCTGTGATCTATGATTATTTATTTACTGTATACTATGAGATTTGCCAAATTTTATTTACAACGCGGTATTTTGAGCAATTCAAGTCCGACATGTGTCGATGCGAATGGCTGAAAATATCAGGTCGTTACAGTTGGTATCAGAGCTTTGGCTTTGAGGCAAAACTTAGAATGTATGGTAAATTTAGTTACAGAATCACTTCTCATCCGAGCTTGAATCTCTTCATTTTTATTTGATTTCCTTTGAATTTTTGGAACGTTCCCCGCGGTTCCAAAATTCATTCTTGTCCCTCACTATTCATCTTCTTGTGATTCTGGAGTATCCCATAACTCCACTTCGAATGAGCTTTATAGTGAATTGGCGGTCTCGCCAATACTCTAATGACTTGAAAAAAGGGGGAAACTCCTTTACAAATTAGCATTGATTCACCAGAGATTTATATTTATCCTTGGTTTAGATGCTAATATCTTTTGTTGTTCCAGACTCTATCTTTTGAGATCGGATCTAGATTTACCCCAGAAACATCCACATTTGATCTTATTCATTAAGTCACGGTTGACCCGGTTAAGGTTGCCCGCGATTTATCTAAGCTTATCCATCTTCATATTTTGTTAATTAATCATCTTGTCTTTGTTTCCAAACTATCTCCAAACATTTTTGAATTTTTACTTGTAAAAATCTATGTTTCTTTTATATATTGTGTTGTTTGAGTTGTTGATGTTGATTTGGGCTTCCGATCGATTCGTCTGATCAACGCTATTGATAGGATTTCTAAAACACTTTGACAGAACAAACTGACACTATATTATTTTAAAATTTGGTTAATGAAATAAATTTTGATATAAGTAAATATTAAGGAACTTAATAAATTGATTTAAATTGATTATTTGAAATGATAATACTTGATTTATCATTCTATAAATGAATTTATAAATAGTTGTTTATAAAATTTGATTTGGGAACTAGAATGAATTTAAATCAAGAATTTGAGAATTTAATTTCTGATGGTTTCGAACTTTGTGTTTAAAGCTTTAAAAGGATATATTATTTAAAGTATTTTTGAATAGAAATTTGTTTCCAAAGAATTTTAAAGTTTAAAAATCAGTGCTCTTCTCTTTGTCGCTGGAAAATAATTTCGGTGATGACTGCAGCATCATCGACGTTCATTTTTGAGTTTCGAAGCGAAGAAACCATTCTGTAGTTTTGCTACAGCTTTGTTTTGGGAAATTTGATTGATTTGAATTTCAAAAAATATGACTTGATTTATAATATATATAGATATATGATTTAAATTTGATTTGATAAGTTATGTACATACATTTATTTATCTCTAAATGGTTTGAAGAAATCGGAAATTTAATTCTTAAATTCAATTATAAAAAGAAAATCAGAAATTTGGATAAATGATTCAAACTTGAGATAATTGAATTGGAAAGTTTTATTTGTATAACACAGTTGCATTCAAACATAACTTACCTTAATTTCAGAAGTTAACAATGTAATTGGATAATATACAATATAAAAAGATTTTATAAATGAAATTTGAGTGGTTATAATAAATGTTATACACTTAAATTTTAATTATAAAATGATTAACAGAGGTAAATATAATAAAGGGTAATTGAATAACTTACAATAAAATAATGTTAAAAGAACTAAGGATAAAAGAAAGCAGTTATAATAAGTGTAAGTATATTTAACATGAGTGATAAATATATTGAGAGGAATAAATTTAATTTTAATTAGGAATAAAGAAGAATAAAATTTATTAAGTACATTGTGAGTGTAATAAATGATTTTTTTTTTCAAACCCATAGTTTTAAAAATTGTTAATTTAAGATGATTGGATAATAAGATAATGAAATTTGAGATAGTTAAGATTTATTTAACTTGTGTAAAGATTTATTCTCTATTTAAATTGAAATTTCCATGCTTTCAAATTTATTTCCTTATTTTGTTTTTCAAACTATCTTTTAGTTTTCCTTATCATCCTTATCTTGCTATAGACTGGTATAGGCATCTTTCTATAGTCTTTCTATTTAGAAATCTTTCTATAATCTTTGATAATATTTGGCAATCATTTTGAATCTATTTTTGCGTGCTTGTGTTCTTGATTTTGGAGAATCTTTGAAAGATCATCTCCACCTTGTTAAGCATACCTGTAACAATAGTTATCGGGTATAATTTAAATCTCCTTGTCATCTTACCTTAATTTTATTCCACTCTATCTTTTTCTGTGCTTTCCCGTACCTCATTCCTTTTCGGGGACGAAAAGTTTTGAGTGGGGGAGAGTGTAACAACCCTAGATTTTGTATAATATTTAAATTGGACTTTCTTTTATTTTTAAAATTATTTTTTATTTTTTTTATTTCAAAGATTTCATTTTTAAATATAAATGATGATTATTAATTGATTTATAGTTCAAATTAGTATAATTTGAATATTTTACTGTAAAGTGAATTTCTGGTCAAACCATTCAAACTTTGACTTTTAAACTTCAAATTTAAATTATTTTAAAATCTTAAATTTTATCTTTTATTATGAAAATAGATGTAATAACTTGAACACTGCTTTTCGTTTCGTTGAAAATGGAGTTAAACAGTGAAAGTTATGTATATTTCAATATTGAGTGCAATTTGTTTATTCTACAATTTTGTTATTTTAAATTGTATAAATTATATTTTCTTTATATTATTTTATTTTTATATGTATTAATATGTTATTTTTTGTATATTTTTGTCTTTTAATATTTTTAAAGTGAGGTAGGAATTTTTCTAGAGCTAGTAGTATTTTTCTTGTAATTTCCATGCCCTGTTTTCAAATTTTAAACATTTTCTTTAGTTCTTTTTCTATTTTTCTCCAATTTAATTATTTATTTTATTTTGGAAATTATAACTAAATTATTTTATTTCAAATTTTCACTTCATAATATTTTTAAAATGAAGTGGATATTTTCCCAAGACTAGTAGTGATTTGTTTGTAATTTCTGGACACTGTTTTGTATTTTTAAGCAATTTCTTTCATCCTTTTTATATTTTCTTTAAAATTAATTATTTATTTTCATATTATTTCACTTGGTTTCGGTTTTTAAAGGTATTTTCTGATTTATTGTTGTTTTTATTTGATCTTTAAAGAATGGAAACGTGAAGAGTTTAAGGCGTTTCATTTCTAGACGTTTCATTGTCCAGAAACGTTTCAAATGTCATAACCATCTCATTTATTCATTTTGGCTGCCATTTTCAGTTTTCTAGCCGTGACTTTCATCCTATTTCTCACTCAAGAAACCATTCTTTCATTTTATTCATGGCTTCAAACATTTTGGGTAGTGTCTTCCTCTTATTTTCTTCCTTTTCTTCCTATTTTCTTATGTATTTTTGCCTTGTTCTCTCCACTCTTTTGCTCGGCCTCCACTCCATAGCCATGGCCACCACCTCCTACACCTCTTCCCTGTCATCATCACCACCTACTCCTCAGATCTGAACCATGGTCGAACCCACCATGATACTAAAATCCAAAAAAATACAACCTATGCCTTGAAAACATGCTAGTTTGAGCCTTGTTGCTTCACCACCTCTTTTTCCACCACCACCACCACCTCTAGCCGCCGCCACCACCTTGACACACCCATAACCATCACCTTCATCCTCTGTCCAGATCTGAAACATGTCATAGCCGAGCCCAATGACCTTGTAGACTGAGCCAAAGTTGAACCAAAACCACTATTTTGCATAAGCCTCTTCATATTCATGCGTAGTAACTCCTCCACCACTTCAATACCTTGTAGCCATGTCTTATAGGACCCAAACCTGAACCAAAGTATGTCCAAACCTGAGCCAAAACATTCCATATGCCGTGCAATCAAATGTAGGAAGCAAGGCAAAAGACTGTGTATTCGTATCTCTTTTTACTTCAAAGTTGTTTCAATTTAATGTTGTATTGAATTGTGATTTTATTTTGTTTTGTTTTGGGTTGTAACACAAGTTCTAAGCTTGGATCTCTTCCCACTTGAGCCTATTTTTGTGTCATCGTGCCTTCTGGAATCCGTTGGGTCATTTGAGTTGATATCTCCAGCACAAAAAAGTGAGTAATTCTCACCAGACGATGTGTACTTATATAACTAGTAAACTGACACCATTTGAATCTGTAAATTTATATCATCCTGTTATAACTGTTATATTATGATTATATGATGTTCATCCCTGTTTATACACATGTTATATCATCTGTTACTGTTATATATTGTATACTGTTTATTTATATCAGTTTATCACACTGCAAGTTCCCTGTTTGTATAGAAATCACTATGGGTTGAAATGATACATACCCGAACGGACTTTAGAATAGGGAAAGATCGTTATGGGCTGAAATGAAAAGCCTGAGCGACTTTTTATTTATTTTATTTAACTTGGGATTGCGGGTTTGAAATGATAGAACCCTGTTTTTCTTTGTAAACTGTGGATTGAAATGATACATATCCGTATCACTTGACCTAGGCTAGAAAATTTTGTACAGACCCGTGGTTTATATATTTTTCTGAAATGTATAAAATATTTTAAAAATGTAAATATTATGATATTTTGATTTAAATTTTATTTAAAATGATTTCTATAAAATATTAGTGATTTTCTACAAATTAAATAAGTGAATTAAGTAAATGGTGAAGTAGAATTTGAAATATAAGTTAATTTTGGAATTTATGATTTTGTTTATAAATGGAATTTATGTAAAGTAAGAAAATATGACAAATTTGATTTAAAAGATGAATTTATTGATTTTATTAAATAATAATAATTGTGAAAAGTGTTAATGATTTTGTATAAATTAAAATATGAAATAAATGAATATTTAAGCTGAATTTGGAAATATAACTAAAATTGAATTTTGTGAAATTTGTTTAAAAGTGAATTTTTAATTAAGTAAAATAAATGGAAATAAGTTATATTTTGAAATTTAAACTTAGTTGTTAAGTTAAGAATTTAATTAAAGAAATGAAATTTAATTGTTATTTAATTTGATTTTTGTATGGAAATTTGACTTTATAAAATCATAGAAATAAAGGTATTTAAATGATTATTTTTAAATGTGAAAATATATGATTTTATAAGTTAAAATGATTTATATTAAAAGTTAATTATGTGTGAAATTGTAAATAAAACTCTGAATTTGATTTGACAGCATTTTTGAAATGTAATGTAAAGATATTACAGCATTGGAAAATGCTGTAGTTGTTTTAAATGAACCAAATAGCAAATTTGAACTAAGGATTATTATAGCACTTTGTTAGTGCTATAGTTGTTAAATTTAACTAAAATTTTAATTGAAACTAAATTAAGATATTACAGCATTTAAAATGTCGTCTTTTGTTAATGAACTAGTTTTAAACATAACATTTCGTAGCATTCTCTAAGTGCTGCGAAAGTTGAATTTTCTTTGTTTAATAAATTCAAATGAATAAATGATCTTTGAAAAAGATTAAATTTGGAAATTAAATATTTAATTATTAAATATAATGAATTGACATTAAATGATTTAAATGGAATAGTTGATTTGGGAAATACAACTATTTTGAAATGTGATTAAATGGTATTTAAATTTAATGTAAATAGATGATGTTTTGAAATGATATTTTGATATTTTGAAATGAATTTGAAGTGATATTAAATCTTGGAATAAATAATTGAAGTTTATATTAGTATGAAAAATATTTGGTTTACTTGTAATCTGAATCTATTTAAAAGATATTGGACTTATGAAATATAGGATAATAAAGCTTTGGAATTTATTTTATAATTTGAATAGTTATTTTGTGGATTAAATCTATATTTGAAATTTATAAGATTTGAAATGGTCTATGGAAATTTAATTGAAATAAATGATTGAATTGAATTGAAACTTTGGAAATTGAATACTTGATTTGAAATATAATACTTACACTTTTAAATGAATTTAAATGAATTAATTTGTTGAAATATAAACTATTTAAAAGATGACTAGAAATGATAATAAATGAATGATATCTCTAAATTTAAAAGGGTATCTAAAGTTGAATATTTGGATTTGAACTCTAATGATGATTTGATAATGAAGGTTTGAAAGGATATGATATTTTGATATATTATAATGGTTTGAAATGAAGTTTTGAAATGATATGATATTTTAATATATTAAATGATTTGAAATGAAGTTTTGAAAAGATATGATATTTTGATATATTAAAATGATTTGAAATGAAGTTTTGGAAAGATATGATATTTTGATATATTAAAATGATTTGAAATGAAGTTTTGGAAAGATATGATATTTTGATATATTGAAATGATTTGAAATGAAGTTTTGAAATGATATGATATTTTAAATATATTGAAATGGTTTGAAATTGATTTAATCTTTATTTTGATAAAGATTTGGATTTGAAATGATATTCTATTTTGAAATATAAACTGTTTTAAAATATAACCACGGGTTATAATAACGATTGGTTGTTAAAGAGACCGGGATTAGATATGGACATACTCTCTGTCGATACCGAAAACCACTTTGACAACTGTGTACGCGGTGGAGTTTCCAGAATGAAGTAGGATGGTGGCGACAATCCTAAGGTATATACGTAGACCCGACTCCCGTGAGTTGGCATAAGGTGGCTAAAACAGGAGCGATCTCGGACCAGTGAGGTAGCACCTCTTATCGGACGCACTTCTTCGATACCATTCTATTACTTTGTGATTTTTGGTGGCCACCCTTGATTTGGGAGTGTTGTTCGAGGTGGACGGTAGTGGCTACTATGCGTTCCATCAGTCCGTGTGCGTAATTGATATATCTACCCTGGCATTGCCTTGTGTGCCGTGTCACCTACCATATCGAGCCTTCTACGATTTTGGTTTAAAGATCCGACCGCGTTAAGGTTCACCATCCCCTTAACGCTATTTTCTATATGATTATACTTTACTGATTAGACACTACTGTATATAGCGTATATTACTATATAGTAAATAGTTTAACGGATCCTTAGAGGATGGGAGGTCCCAAGCATCTTCTAAGTTACTTGTACTTTTACTACAGTTCACTTGAGTTGGTTTACATTGTATAAGTATGTATGTCCTGACTCGAGTGTTTGTATTTTTATTTACGCTCGGGTCAGCCTGAGTATTCACAGATTTGGATTCCATCTTCTGGAGATTGGAATCGCTGGAGATTATCTTCTTGTCTTGTCCTATCTATTTCAGTTCCGTTGTTCTACTCAGCTCGTACTTGGTTATTTTATTGAGACTTCTATTGTACTATATTTCTTCTTTTACATCTTATGTAACTCTGATATATTTATATAGTAGCTTCATGAACTACTATTTCTTTTACTTCCGCTGCATTATTTTACTCTGTGTCTGTGATCTGTGATTATTTATTTACTGTATACTCTGAGATTTGCTAAATTTTATTTACAGCGCGGTATTTTGAGCAATTCAAGTCCGACATGTGTGGATGCGAATGGCTGAAAATATCGGGTCGTTACAGAAGTAAAATTTGATGATGAATTACAAGCTCTTGTATTGATGAGTTCGTTTTTAGAGAGTTGGGAAACATTGGTTGTGTCATTAAGTAACTCCAATGCTAATGGAACTATTTCATTGGATACTGTCCGGAATAGTCTCTTGAATGAAGAACTTAGATCTTTCGACTAGGTTGATATAATTCACGATCATTTAGCTTCCTGAAATCTGCGATTTGACGAATTCTATTTCCCCTAGGAGTTGAAAGCAGTTACAGTTGATGACTCCTACTTTCTTCTTAATCGTGTCGAAAGGTAACATGTGAGACCTTTCGACATTATTGTAAGGAAATACATGACTCATTTTAATTTCTTTCAGCCCCTTTGGTGTCTATATTCTTTTTATGGAATCCATTCGAAGGGTTCACTGGCACTTATGGGAGTAGATTCACTTCGAATGAAGTCCATCTCGAGTGGTTATAAGATACGTAACCCACGATTCCATTAGGAAGTAAACCTTTCGACTAATTCAAAAGGTTTTCCTCCCTTTGAAGCAATCCTAGATTTATATCTTTAACCATTTACTTTTCTTATATAAGATCAATTTAGTTATTCCCATAACCATGCATTTAGCATATGCGACATGTCATCATCACTTTATCTTTCCACATTAAGTATGGATTTCAATGATGATGTGTTTTGATGGGGAATGTCTAAGTCCATCTTATACATAACTAGATCAAAAGAGATTATGAGAAAAAGGTTGAAATCATGTGAAATTGATCATTAGTTTAGCTAATGATCTTAATGGTTCTCCTCATTGCCAATATCCATCATAAATGAGCCCTCTCCATTTTATTCATATCAAAAACGAGTTACAAGAATTGAGCTCTCTCCCCAATTCAATTTAGGGTTTTTCCAACTATAGTTATCACTATGAAAGTAGAGAAAAGAAGATGAATTCAGTATTTAGAATTCAGCCCCCAAAACGGGACCCCTTGGGTCTCATTTATAGATGCAGGTTAGCACCTTGCCGCGCCTCACCTTTCGTCTGAGTCAAAAGGTCTCCATTTTATATGCCGTCTTAAATCTTTTGACTTCATCGAAAGGTTATGAACCCTTCGACTATGTCGAAAGGTTATGAATCTCTTGTGCTCCTTGGTTCATTCCTTTTGCTTCCCTGCTTTCGACCTTGTCGAAAGGTCTCCTTTTTGTATGCTGTTGTGAACCTTTCAGCCTTGTCGAAAGCTTTGCCTTCCATATGCTGTTTTGAACCTTACGACCTCATCAAAAGGTTTGTCCTTGTTATGAACCTTTCGTTCTTGTCGAAAGGTTTGTTCTTCATGTGCTATTATGAACCTTTCGACCTTGTCGAAAGGTTTGCCATTCTTATGCCTTCATGAACTTTCCGTCTTTGTCGAAAGGTTTTCCTTTTATACTCTTTTGTGAACCCTTTGACCTTGACGAAGGGTTTGTCTTCACTTGTTGTTACCAACCTTCCGACCCTGTCGGAAGGTTTGTACTCCAATTGAACGTTGTCGAGAGCTGTATTTCCCTTCAATTTTGTCGAAAGGTTTTCTTTCATTCCTTTGCCTTTGCTGACTTCTGAATGTTGCTTTCTTCATAGCACCTTTCGACGCTGTCGAAAGGTATACTGGATATGTCTTAACCAGTTCAAAAGGCTTGCTATGCTTTCTAAAAGGTCACTTCGGGGTGAAACCTTTGACTTCGAAAGGTTTGATGGTGTAGTTGAGGGAAAACTATTGATTTCTTTTGAAAGGGGGCTCCGAAGTCATTATTGCTTTCCCATTAGTATCAAAAGGTTGGTTATGGCGGAAGGTCCTATTTTTTTCCATCTGGGTCAAAAGCCTTTGCACTGTATAAACAGTTGGCCCTTCGAATCATTCTTTTTAAATCTTTCGTGATGACTTGGTCTGTCTCTTCATCAAAACTTCAATTTTATTATCCTTCTTTCATACTTCTGCCTTCAAGTAGATTTTATGGTTAACAAGTGTAGTATTTATGACTTTCATAGACGAGTGAGAAAACAGTATGACTAACCCTTTTCCAACATTCCCAACTTAACTATTACTCGGCCAAGAGGGAAACTGATAGGTTAGAGCTTAATTGCTCATGTCCCTACTCGACATCAATGTTAACAATAAGCCTACTTTTCATGGTTAAAAGAAAGCCCTACGAATCCCTTCCATTTATTTATAAAATTGTTGAAAATGGGCTATATTTACAAAGTGTATTCATAACCACCTTTTTGTTCTAACTTTCACAACTTTTGTTCACAATTTCTATAACTTTCCAAACCACTTCTTTACCTTCAAGTACACCAAAATATATGTAGAGAACAAACAAATCAAATTATCCTAAGTAAAGATCATAAATATCCAATTTACCCAAGTTAAAGTTAAAGGATATCGTAACGACTATTCTCGCTTCAAACACTTTCAAACATACTTCAATTCAACACACAAGCCAAACAACCATTTAAACATCAAGTCAAGGTCATGCCACATGTTTAAGAGGGTAATAGAAGTGATCTTTATACAATATAAAGTTGTCATTTTCTTTCAAAAGCGACAGGGGTCCAAAGTTTATAACTTTAATTAGTTAATGCCGCTTCCACGAGTCTCATGGGCATAACACCGAAGAATGCCAGCATTTGCGGGATCTCATTGAGGAATACATCCGAAAAAAGAAACTAGAGTGATACGTGCAGAAAGGGCGCAACTCCCACGCTCCAGTCCACGAAGGATCTTGGCAACCCCCGAAGGGAACAACAAGGAAGGAGCAGGTACGAGCCGCTCCAACCAAGAAAAGATAATTGTTCACACCATATCTGGAGGCTCGCATATAGCCACGGAAGTTGGGCCGAAATGGAGAGGTATGGGAAATCCTTGAAAGACAGGGAAGGATATGTTCAATCCATAACTGAAGGATGCATCGCAATATGGAGAGAAATAATCGACATAACCTTCAACGATGAAGATTTGGTTGGAAAACAGTATCCGCACACCGATCCCATGGTTATCTCCGCCTGGATCGGCCTGGCGGAGGTGTTTCGCATTTTGGTCGATACAGGAAGCTCGATGAATATTTTATTCAAACATGCATTCAATAAAATGAAGTTATCAATGAAAGATGCATCTCCATGCCATAAGCCCTTGCATGGGTTCACTGGGGAAGCCACGATGCCACTTGGACAGTTAGACTTGTTCATTGAGCTAGAAAGTCACCCCTGATCAGTTGTCCGAAAGCAAACATTCGTGCTGGTAGTGGACACTCCACCTACAACGCCTTCTTGGAAAGGCCTGCGTTGTCAGACTTCCAGATAGTCTTGGCACCATGGCGCTTGAAGATGAAATTCACAACTACAAATGGAATAGGAGAAGTATAAGGTGACCAAGACATAGCTTGCGATTGATAAGTGACTGAACTTTGCCAAAACAAGAAGAAGGAAAAAGGGAAAAGCGTGGGGGTCGCCCTCTGCGCCAAAAATGCAGAAACATATCAATCAAAGAAGGCCCCTACTCTCGAATATACTAGCGACCCATTCAATGAGTTGGACCCCAGAGATAGAGAGGAGGAGGTCAATGCCAAGCCTGTGAAGGCTATGGAACATGTAATGGTAGACGAACGTGGAAAAACAAGGCTTTTAAAGTTAGGTTCTTAGTTGAACCAGAACCTCAAAGTCTAACTGATAGGATTCGTACGAAAGAACTTGGATGTATTCGCATGGACCCATGAAGACATGGTGGGGATATCCCCAGAAATAGCTTGTCATTCCCTCAATATTGACCCAACCAAGATCCCAATCAAATAAAAGAAAAGAAGCATGGGGATAGAATGATCAACTGCTCTCAACGAAGATGTGAAGAATCTGCTCGCCAATGGCATTATCCGCGAAGCCATTTACCCTGAATGGATCTCCAACCCGGTGACGGTGAAGAAGCCCAATGGAAATTGGTGAACCTGCGTTGACTTCTCCAACCTCAATGATGCTTGCCCCAAAGACTGTTTTCCTTTACCTCGAATCGACCAACTGGTGGGCGGAACCGTGGGGCATGAGTTGTTGTCATTCATGGACGTATATTCAGGATACAACCAGATTCCCATGCATGTGCCGGATCAAGAACATACTAGCTTCATCACGGATCTAGGCCTATATTGTTACAAGGTCATGCCCTTTGGGCTTAAGAACGCCAACACTACCTATCAACGTCTAGTTAATAAGATGTTCGAGCAACAAATTGGTCACTCCATGGAAGTATATGTTGACAACATGCTTTTCAAATCAAGAAGAGCAGCAGATCATCTGAGCCACCTGGATGAAATGTTCCACGTATTACACAAATACCAAATGAAGATGAACCCTCTGAAATGCACTTTTGGGGTGTCTTCGAGTAAATTCTTAGGTTTCATTGTACATGCCAGAGGGATAGAAGCGAATCCTGAAAAGGTACAAGCTTTGAAAGACGTCAAAATCCCGGCAACACGAAGGGAAATGCAGAGCCTGAATGGGAAGGTAGCCGCTGTGAGCAGGTTTATATCAAAAGCAACGGACAAGTGCGTCCCTTTCTTCGAAGCCCTCAAAAAGGACAAAGGGAAATTTGAATGGACTGGCGAGTGCTGCTCAGCTTTCCAGAATCTACTAGAACATCTACAGAAGCCACCAGTACTCTCCACTCTGATGGATGGAGAGAGCCTTTACTTATTCCTAGCTGTATCCTCCCACGTGCTAAGTGCCGGATTAATACGAGAAGATGATCGCGTCCAAAAACTGGTGTACTTCATTAGCAAAAGATTCACAGGCATAGAAGCTAGATACCCTAAGATCGAAAAATTGGCTTACTGTCTGCTCATAGCATCCAAGAAATTATGACATTACTTTCAATCACACTCCATTAGGGTTCTAACGGATCAACCCTTGAGACAAGTCCTACATAAACCAGACACGTCAGGGCACCTGTTAAAATGGTGCATTGAGCTGAGCCAGTACGACATCACTTACCACCCGTGCACCGCAATTAAAGGACAAGCCTTAGATGATTTTATAGCCGAGTTTACGATACGAGATGAAGAGGTAGCGGTGAAAATTGAGGAAACTGTCAAATGGAATATGTTCGTTGATGGGGCGTCAAACGAGCTCGGCTTGGGGGCAGGAGTCATAATAGTCACACCCCGAGGGAAAAAGTTAAGCTACGCACTAAGGCTAGAGTTCGCTGTAACCAATAACGAAGCTGAATACGAAGCAGTGATAGCTGGCATAGAAATCATTAAAGAAATCAGGGTTAAATCGATATGCATTCACAATGACTCACGACTGATTGTGAACCAGATCCTTGGATAATTCTAGACTCGCAGACAAAAGCTTGCATCCTACCTCAAAAGGGCTAAGACCCTCCTCGATGAGCTAGACTACTATGTAATGAAACACATCCCGCGAGGGGAAAATCAAGAGGCGGACGCCCTTGCCAAAGAGGCAAGCGTAAGAACCGAGCCAATGTCAGGGGCAACCCCCTTCATGAGCCAACCCACACCAAGTTTTGAGTGTCTGCAAATCACAGTGACCGCAGACAGGGAGGAGACATGGATGACCCCCATCATCAGATACTTACAAGAAAGGACCTTACCAACATAACAGAACGAAGTTAGGAGAATCCTAAGGAGGGCATCCCGCTACACAATCCAGAACGGCATACTGTACCATCGCGGTTTTTCCAACCCTCTGCTAATGTGTGTCGTTGGGAACGAAGCAAAAGATATCCTTAATAACATCCATCAAGGGAGTTGCGACGATCACACTGGAGGACAAACTCTAGCCAGGAAGATCCTTCGCTATGGATACTTTTGGCTCACGCTGAACAAGGACGCAGTCGAGTTCGCTAAGAAATGTGACAAATGCCAAAGATTTGGTAAAATCCCAAGACTGCCACCTACCGGTTTAATCCAAATGGTCATCCCCTGGCCCTTTTTGATTTGGGGAATTGATCTGATCGGGGAACTCCCCATGGGTCGAGGAGGAGAAAAATACGCTATAGTGTCAGTGGATTATTTCACCAAATAGGTGGAAGCGGAGCCTTTGAACAAAATTTCGTCTACCAAAGTAATCAAATTCCTAATACATAACATCTTGCGCAGGTATAGGGTGCCGCAGTAGGTCATATCGGATAATGGACTCCAATTTGATAGTGAAGAATTCTCCAGTTGGTGCTATGAACATGGGATTGCTTGAAGCGTTTCGGCTGTAGCATATCCCCAGGAAAATGGGCAGGTCGAAGCACTAAACAAGAAGAAGCTAGAAAAGTCCAATGGGACATCGGTCGACGAACTGCCTACTGCACTATGGGCCTACCAAACTTCCTACAAGACCGCGATAGAGCACATGCCATTCGCATTGGCGTATGGGGCCGAAGCCATACTCCCCGTTGAAACAGTCGTCCCTTTGTACCGAAGGATGCATTACAATCCGGAAGAAAACGAGGAGCTCTTAAGCATGTCACTCGACCTGATCGAAGAGAAAAGAAACGCCGCCGCCCTCAAAGCTGCCGCTCATAGACAGAAGGTGGCAAAGCAATACAACTCTAAGGTGAAGCCTCGAGCACTACAAGAGGGAGACTTGGTGCTCAAGCTGGTCTTCCCACGACCAGGAGCACTAGATCTAATTTGGGAGGGGCCGTATGTTGTTCATAAGGATATTCATAATGGAGCTTACATCTTATCAACGATAAACGGTGAAGTGTTTGGGAAAGCATGGAATCTCCAACATCTCCGTTGTTATTTCTCTCGAACTGTAAAGAAGCATGTATTAACTGAAACAATAAAAGAAAGACAGTGGACGTATGCATATTCGGCCGAACCACTATAAAAATTTGGTGTCTCGCGTTACTTGTCTTATTTAAACATTCTTTCATTTAATTGTTTATGTGAGGACTATTCCAACTGTGAGCAATCGCAGGCGCTCGCCGGCAGTGGTGAAAATAAGATAGCCATAATATGAGGCACGAAACAAGCATTGGCAATTCACTACTGACAACCGGCACCCCCAAGCCGGCAATAATGAA
This sequence comes from Allium fistulosum, assembly GCA_030737815.1. Lineage (NCBI taxonomy): Eukaryota > Viridiplantae > Streptophyta > Magnoliopsida > Asparagales > Amaryllidaceae > Allium > Allium fistulosum. The sequence goes on from CM060906.1 coordinate 741,488,318, forward strand.
CCAACTATAAGCCACATATTAGGCATGATTTATAGCCTAGGCAGTTCATCATTGGCGTTCGGCTCGCCGGCAAATACAAACCAATTATAAACCCCACGATTAAGGTGTGGCTGCAGCCAGGGGAAGTTCGTAGTTGACGATCGACATTACGCACGCCGGCAATGATAAATCGAATAATACTCACGGCATAGGCAATAGCCTGAGTAATTATCGTTTGCGATCGGCCATGAACATAACGACATATTTATGGTTTTCTACGTCTCAGAACACAATAACGATTAACTAAGTCATAAGAAGTTCACAAGTAGACATGGAAGACTATAAAAATCACGCGTTACAAAAGTCATTCCAGATTAAACATGCAAAAGATAAAAGTCGAATATTACCACATTAAAAATCTGTATATACAAAAAAATTCGTTCATATATACATATGCAGGACAACCATACATCCTCCAAAAAGACGTACAAAAAGAGAAAGGAAAATTTTCTAGACTAAGAAGGAGGGACACCCTCGTCACTCGGCCCGCTCCCTCCGGCCATGTCCTTTGAAGGCTCAGGTCGCTCGAGAGACTCGCCCTCCTTTTGCAACACCTCATCAGCACCCTTTGAGGGCCCGACCTGTCTTGAAGACATCCCTGCACAATGCAAGTAGGAAAAGTCATAAGTTTTACAGTCTGGGATAAGTAATCAGAAAGCAAAAGTGAAATGACGAGATACCCGCGGTAAGGTTGCGTGGGTTACCAAGCCCCTCGAGATCCAAACCATCTTCATTGTCCTCATCCTCCGCCAGCAATTCGTATCCCTTGGCGATGGCTTTGGTCTCTTCCACCTTGAACTGACGGTTCACCATACCGACATCATACATGGCACTTTCCTCCTGCGCAACCGCAGCCTTTGTCCTCTCAATCAGCCGAGCATGGATTCCTGCAATCACCTGGGGATAGTCGTCCATCCACTGAAGGTTCCCCTGTTTCCAGAACATGTAATAAGTGTCCTTCAGCATCTGGTTAACCGTTTCACAAAAGTCGCTTAACTTGTCGACTTCGGTTTGGAGGGACACCACCTTATTCATGTACTATTCCTTGTCATTCCTCAACCGGGCCTAATCCGGCTTCAACATATCGATCTCAGCCTTGTACAAGTCCTTTTCCTTCCGCCACTCGCCCTGAAACTTCTTCAGCTCAACCAAGACTTCCTGCGATTTCTTCACCTTATCCTTGATAGAGCGGATCCGCTCCAGATCCGTCTGCCGAGATTCGTCCACTGAACTGATAGCCTTGTCGACCTATGCCTTGCATAAGTCAGCAGCCTCTCTCGTCACTTCTTCCTTGGCTTTCTTTATCTCGGCTGCATGAGATGCTTCAACCGCCTCCAACTTCACGTCCTTTTCCTTGAGCGCTTTACGAAGATCCTCCACCTCTAAGCGTAACCGTACATTAGCGCTCCCCACTTCCTCACTGGCCTTAGCTAGGTGGGACTGATAATCGACAATTTTTCTGGTCTCATCAGTAATCTGGACCATTCTCGTTGTCAGGTTGGCGAAGTCAAGAGTTTTTGCCTCATCCAAGATCCAGACCAAAGGATTTTGAGGCAGAAGGAACTCGGTATCAGAGTCTGCTGGATGACGACCCGCGTAGCCGGGGTTAATATCAGGGTGACTCTCGAAGGGATTCCTCACCGACGGTTGAAAATATGAGAAGTAGGTATCAACATTTTCTTCTCCTAAATCGTCAGGCACTTCGTGCACTTCAGGACCAGTTGGATTTTGGCGATGGCGATGAGAAGAAGTTTGAGAACCAGGGGAGGTAGCATCCTTATTCGGAGACCTTGCGCGTTTCTAGGATGTTTCATGTCTCTCTCCTCTATCCAAGCCTGACGGAGCTTCCTCGACATTCCCTTGCGCATTTTTTTCCTTTTGAGAGACCATCTTAGATGAAACAGAGACCCCTTTCATCCGTTTGAACTGTTCAAGTCATCAAGACATTTCATTCCTCTTCAGATTTCTTCTTTTCCCTGCAAAGTGAATAGCAACTTTAGAGCAGAGAAACGGAAAAAGCATAAACACAAAACATGCAAGACACTGGGACACTACGAGCTACTACAAACCCTTAGGGGAGACGGGATCAAGTGGCCGGGATGGGGTCTCACTCAAGTAGGGAATACATTGGGACGGGATTCCACTCGGAAGAAGAAGAACACACGGCGACCGGGCTTCATTGGATTGAGGAGCAAGTGGAGACCGGGACTCGTCAAAAAACAAAAAGTTCTCAAGAAGTACCCCAAAATCCATATAGAAATCAAAAGTACCCAGGGAAAGTCCGAATGCCTCGCTAATTCCTGTTCCTCTTTGCACCGGAAGAAATGACATTCCACCCAAGTCACCCATAGCTACATTCTCTTGAGATGGGTCAGCAATAAGAGTTGGCTCTGGGGCCGGCTCAGATTGATCTAACTGCTCGGGCCACTCCCGCACAACCTCGGCTTTCTTCAAGGGAGTCGTGCCCAAGCCTTCGCTACCAATGATCTCCACATCTTGAGAAGCATGAACCCCGATTCTGTTGCCTCAGAATCTCCCTCCGACCCTTCCTCCTCCTCACTGTCTCCCTCCAAGCGAGAACCCTCCTCGTCGTCAGGAGAAGGAGCATCCCGTATGTGCAAAAGTTTTCCCGAATGGGGAGGACGAACTGCGCTCTTCTTACGCCTCAACTTCTTCGGGACTTCGGCCCCGTCACCCTCTTCCTCTGGATCCTTACCTTTGTCCGCATCTCCCCCTTCTCCTTCGGCTTCCACTACTTTCTCAGCTGAGCTTGGCCTAATCTTGAACACCGATTGACCCGGGTCGATTAAGTTGTAAAAGCGAAGGGCTGTGTCGCGGAGTAAGAACAAGGCTTCCCTCTCAGCCTCTAGGATAGCTAATATTTCCTTGGCCATCTTTTTCAACCCCTCTTCCTCTGTCGCCTTCATGCAACCTGAAAAATACAGACCATTAAGGAACCACGTCAACAGAAAACTTAGAAAAATATAACAGAGACTTACACCCAGAAGTGAAAGCATGTTGAGGAACGAGATCATCACGCACAAAGAAGTACTCCTTCTTGAACATGCTAAACTTCGAGTATAAATCGAGAACTGGCTTGAATTTGTGGGCCGACTCTAAGTTGATGAAGGGGCTCCCCTTTCGATAACTCCTCACATTATACAAGTATCTGATCTCTTTGTGGGTAGGGGGTCTCCGATAGCGCTTCATGAATATCAGATATAATCATGTCAGGATGGCATAGAAGTTCGGTTGAAGCTGCAGGGAAGCGACTTTCAGGTAAACCACAAAACTGGCAATCCAATTAGTGAGCAGAGGAATTGCATCACACATGCAGTGATACTTACTATATGCCATGTACCCATCTGGGGAGAGCAGGCCCTGTCATTCAGTCCAGGCAGTATCATATCCCGGCGAACAATCCCGAACGTCGTAGCTATGGAGTTGGGCTTTTCTATTGTCAGCATGCTAGGATAGCACTCAGAAGGCTTTACCAGCGTCTGGTTAGGAGCGTAACCCTCCACCAAAGAATACGCAGAGCTGGGTTATTTTGGAGGATTGATGGGAACATTAAGAGAAGAAGGGCCAGCACCGGCAGGCTTTGACGACGCATGCTTGAATTGAAGCTCGCGACCAGATGACATTTTTTTGCACAAAGAAATAAAAGGCAGGCATAGGCATAAGTCCAACAGATATGCAATCATAAATGGAAGTTAAAACGCTCACGGAAAGCATTCTATCGTCTAGCCCGGTTAAAACCATACACCAAACTTAACCTTACTAAACTCATCACAAGGATATTCCCCCTTTTGGCTCGGCATACTTATGGTCACTATGCACAAACTATCTGGTCCGGCATTACCCTATCCCAGAAACCGAATGGCATCACGATGCCGAACCAAACCCACCGGGTGACAACTATATTGGCGCAAAGCTCGTCCTCCTACAGCCAAGCCATGCACACAACCTTCCAAAGTCTTTTAATGCCAAGACCAAGTTGCAAATCCTCCAAGTTGCACAGCTCCAGCCCCTTCTTATTTTGATGCACAATCAACATCCCAAGGAAGTTTACTAGCCTTAGCTTCCCAAAGAAAATTAGAACAAATACAAAGTAGCCTTTGGCCTGCAGCCTTACTGTCCTTCACGCAAAAAACAGCCGCTCTCACCTCTGAAATATCAAACTTGTCACTCATATTATTTTTTGGCCATAATCACTACTTTCACACCAAAGTCATAACTATCCTTACAGATACCGCTTCAACTTTAACACTAGGGTTCCACCCCACCTTCACCCAACACGAGTTTCTCCTTCACCAAGTCACCCTAAAATCCCCTCGCTCACTTCCTTTCCTTAATTCAAAGAAACAACCATGCACGCCCGTGACACATACCAAACCCCCCTAAAACCATAAACCTTAAAACCTAGGGATAGAAATTATGGCTAGAAAGCCTTACCTCGAGTGATGGAGAAGCTGAAATATTGAGTGCGCAGGCAATAAAAACTCCGATCGATTTGAAGAAAGTTAAAGGAATGTAGTTAAGTAAATAAAAGAAGAAGAATAAGAAGAGAGGAGCGGTATTTAAAGGGAAAGGAAGGGAAGATGAACGGTCTCAAGTTTTCAACCGGTTGTAGAAGCTCGGTGCCGAACCAAACAAAGCACATTGTTTGGAACACAACATACTTTGGGGGGCATATGTTGGCTCGGTATTTCGGCAAGCGAGGAAGCAAGGGGTAAGGAAAAGAGATAGGTACCAAATAAAGTATAGCAACTGGGATGCCGAACCAGTTGTTGATTCGGCATCCCCAAAAATGCCGGACCAGATATCTGGTTCGGCACAACACTGAAATGCCGGACCAGATATCTGATTCGGCACAACGCTGAGATGTCGGACCATATATCTGGTCCGACACAATGGTGAGATGTTGGACCAGACATCTGGTCCGGCACCACATAAGGATACCGGACCAGATGTCTAGTCCGGCACACCACCTAAACACCAGACCAAACTCTTGGTCCAGTGCATGGAGCAGCCGAACCAAATGTTTGGACAGGCAAGACGACATGCCAACCTCAAGACAGAAGCAACTCCAAGGGTTCCTCATCCCTCATCGTTGAACCAAAACCAGATGAATTCCATGCCGAACCAGACAAGCTCTCATCATGCCGAACCAAACCTGGGAGGTTATATCTCCGCCCGCACCCTTCACAACATCACTCTATAAATACCAGAGCTCCTCAACAACAATGTGGACCGAATTTCTTAGAAAAGAGGGAAAACTTCGCTGAGACTTAACTACTCTAGCTACTCCAAGTTTTTGTTCTTTCCAATCAAAAATTGTACTTATAATCAAATCAAAGAAAGCATAATAAGATGGACAGTGGATGTAGGCATGTTCTGGCTGAACCACTATAAAACTTTATGTGATTTACTTCCTTTAACTACTTTCCAACTCTGAGTCTGTGAACTGTTCTATGGCTGCCAAAATTATCTGTTAACGTATCAGAACATTATAAACTTCATATCAACCAACTTAAACGTGACATAGTCAAATTTGAACTTAGAGATGTTTGTCCAATATTTGTGCAAACACCAAGCATAGACGAGATGGACGTTGACTAGATCCTCGAGATCACCGTCGAACCAGATACATGGATGACACTGATAATGGGCTGTTTACTTGCAGGAACTCTTCCGACAGACCGGAATCAACGGAAAAAGCTTCTCTGAAAGGCACCGCGGTTCATGATACAAGACGGAGTACTCTATCAAATGGGATTCTTAACCCCATTTCTTAGATGTGTGTCCGATGACGAAGCCCGATGAATCCTAAAGTAAGTGCACGAAGACGAATGCGGAGACCACACTGGGGGCAAACCCTTGTAATGAAAGTCCTCTGGTATGGGTACTTCTGGCCAATAATAAACTGCGACGCTGCAGACTACGCCAGAAAATGTGATCACTGCCAAAGGTTCAGTAAAATTAAAAGAACTCCTTCGACAGAGCTAACGTAGATGGTCAGTCCATGGCCATTTGCAATATGGGGGTCGATTTGATTGGCGTCCTGCCAATAGCAAAAGGAGGGGCCAAATATGCTATAGTTGCTGTTGATTATTTCACGAAATGAGTTGAAGCGGAACCGCTGGCCACCATAACTACAAAGAAAGTCATTAATTTTGTTACTAAAAACATTATTTGCAGGTTTGGCGTGCCACAGAAAATCATCACTGATAATGGAACTTAATTCGAAAGCGCCAAGTTCAAGGACTTCTGCAAATGCTTCCGAATTGTGAAGAGCTTCTTCGCAGTAGCTTATCCCCAAGCAAACGGGCAAGTTGAAGCAATAAACAAGATAATCAAGTCCACTATCAAAAAGCGACTAACTAAAGCAAAAGGAAACTGGATTGCTGAACTTCCACTCGCACTATGAGCTTATAGAACTACTCATAAAGCGGCAGCCGGCCACACAAGTCACCTCGCATCGAAGGCAAAATTTTAATCAAAAGCAAATCGAGCAGCTCCTACTCGAATCGCTAGACATGATCGACGAAAGAAGAGAGGAAGCCAGGTTGAGAACCACTGCCCACCAAAAAAGGGTCGCATGATACTTCAACTCCAAAGTTCACAACCAAACCTTCGAAGTGGGAGATCTTGTGCTCAAGTGAGTTTACCCCGTTCCAGGGGCCTTTGGACCGAACTGGGAAGGACCATATGTCATCAATCAAAAGCTAAGGGATGGAACTTTCAAGCTAACAACCGTCGATGGAATCGAAATTCCCAAGGCAAGGACTAGCAAATCACTCCTTCGTTACTTCATTTGAAAACTACCTTATGCACTCTCTATTCTTCAGCAAATAAGCCATCCCGGGATGCCGAGGGCATTGTAAATAGGCAAAGGCTTGCCCTTCTTTCCTTAATAAAATTTGATTCACTTTTTGAACCAACAAAACTGTGTTCATAATAACTACCCGCCGGGTCGACGGAAGCAAATCGACTCGAACCATTGGATCGGTGGAACCCGATCTTTGCCTTCTAAAACCAGTGTTTCCCCGGCAACATCAGGAAGGCTAAAACAAACACTCCTCACATTGCCTGAAGACAGGCAACACCGAGGAGTACGAAAAGTCATGCATTCCATAAGTCGCGCACTAACTCTTAAAAATTACACTCACGTTGCCAGAAGATAGCAACATCGAGGAGTATGAAAAGCCATGCATTCCTTAAGCCACGTACTAACTCTTAAAAAATTACACTCCTCACGTTGCCTGAAGATAAGCAATATCGACGAGTACGAAAAATCGCGCACTTCATAAGCCGCACACTAATTTTCAAAATACCAACTCCTCATGTTGCCCGAAGACAGGCAACATCGTGAGTATCAAAAGCCACGCACCCATGAGCCACACTCCACCTTTACAACATGAGCTCCTCACGTTGCCTGAAGATAGGCAACATCAAGGAGCACTAAAAGTATTCCAGACCAACGCGTCGTATCAGTCCCAAAAGCAGCGCATTTCATGAGTTGCACATTAACTCCCGGAGCCGTGAAGTCACGCTTCTAAAACATAAACTCATCATGGTGCTCTAAGATAGGCAACACCGAGAAGCATCACTATGAAATCACACCCCTAAAACAAAAACTCCTCACGTTGCCCCAAGATAGGCAACACCGAGAAGTGCTAGAACCGTCCCGGATTGGCGGGACATATCGATCCTAAAATCCATGCATCCCAAAAACCACGCGCACTTTCAAGTCATGGAATTGCCCAGGTAACACCAGGGAACTTATCCATACAAAAATAACAAGATTCAATCCTCTCCCATTGTTGGAAGCAATGGGCATGATTCCAACAAAATCGGAGTGCTACAAACTATAACACCTAACATAAGCAATGTGTAACTGCTTACAACCAACCCATAAAGTGTGTACATGTCAAATACGCGTATGTTGCACACTTACCAGAACATCGCAGAAAACATGGATTACCTGCTTAAGTCATGAAACTTCTGAAAGAAGAAAAATCGAGCTGTGATTTAGTCAAACTTCAAGTGTTAATATGCGGATTATTTAAACCCTAAGTTATCGGTTATTTGTCAGTTGTTTGAATTAAACAGCCCTGTGAACTGGGGGCATACACGTGCACTTAAATAAAATTACTTGAAAACAATAATTTCACAAGTTCGGTTACTCCAAACAAAGAATTGTTACTCCAAATAAAGAATTTTGGCGGTAATCACAGAACTAGATAAGTATAAACAAAACAAGCACAAGTGCACAAAACACATATGAACAGACAAGTAAGAGTACAGTCAAAATATCGACAATGTATTACTTATAATTATTTTTTATACAGGGTCAAAACATGGGGGCCATACCCACACAACACCATCAAACAAAAGGAAATACAGACTCCACAACAAAAACATTGAGTGCAAACTCTGAACTTCAACAAAACGACACAAAATGAGTCAAAATCAGATCAATCACCACCCAAGCTTCTCGGTACTTCTTTCCACCACTCCCCTTTCCGCCTCTTGTTCGGAGTTTCTGCTTCGCCTCGGGAGTGGTGTCGCTGCCAGTAATGTCAACAATGTCTTCAGCGCTAGTGTCCTCCTCTTGCTCTGCAGCCTTTTAAGAAGATTCGCCTTTCGTTTTACGCTTCCATGACTTGCGGGTTCTCTTGGAGGCCTTGATTGCTTCAACCTTCTCCTTTTTGACGGCACCGGCTGCTTTTGAGTTTTGTGTGGCTGCTCAATATGAACTTCCTACTCCTTAGCTTTGGCCATCGTTATGTCACCTTCCAAAGATACAGAAGGGTCACCCAAGCCATGAAGCGCGGTGATCTTTTCGGACTTCGGCCCCGGCTGCAAGCCCGACGCGGACATTGAGACCGGAGTAGGAACGAAAACGAGCATGGAAGTAGTGGAAATAGCAGCAGGTCTAGGCACCGAGGAAGCTGGCAAATCAGCAGGTAAGGTAGACTGGCCTATAAGATCAAAAATGAAAGCATTAAATTCTTCCTGTTCTTGCATCGTAAGCTGAAAGCTCCCGAACTCGGGGGGAAACAAGAGGGTTACCTGCACCAGAAGAATGACCAAGAATGTCAACTTCGTATTCACCGCCTTCACCCTCCTTAGATGGCTCTATAACCCGAGGGGAAGCCTCAAGCCAGAACTTGTTGGCAGATTGCGAGGCTGCTTCGATGGCTTGCTAGCACCAGAAATGGAAGGCTCTATAAGCGCTTCAGCGACCGTAGTCATAGCGGCTCAGTAGCTTCTCTCTCCCTCTCGCTCCATAAAATCTCCTAGCCCTCCAGGAACGCCTTCTTTGATTCTTCATTAAGGTAGGCATTTTTTAACTCTCGCTCGATATAGACATCACCGATGTCACGAAAGCGAGTCGAGATTTCTTTCTAGACCACTGTGAGAGTGCATGGAAATTTCAGGCCAAAGTAGCTGAGGCTCCCTTGATGCAATAGAGAATTGACATAAAAATTCAAGATGGTCTCGTCCATCTTTTCCATCTTCCTTTTGAAAGTGTTTTGAAGCTCCAAATAATCCGCTGTAATGGCAGCCTTTTTGACTTCAACGAGAGACTTATCAGCGCTAAGCTGCGCAACCTGATCTTGTAGTCAGGCGATTATCTCAGCCTAGTCGAAGATAGTCTTATTGTGCCCCTCAAATATAAGACGATGCAGCCCGGACTGATGAAGACTTAGGCCGCCAACGACCTAACTCCCCTGATCTACGACCTAGCCCATTAATCCCTAAGTCACACCATTTTAGGTCGCAAAAGAGCTGTGAAGACCGACCTAACAAGTCATACGAGCTAAGTCTTTCCTTAGGTCGCCAACGACCTAACGGGTCACGAGATAAGGAGTTGCGACCTAACTCTATCTGCCAGCTACGATCTAAAGTGCTTCGACCTAAAGAACTACGACCTAAAGAGTTACGACTTAACAAGATAGGTCGCGCCACTATGTAGATAAGTCGCTCCAATATTCCGCTTGACTTAGGTCGCGAACGACCTACCATCCTTAGGTCGCGAGAAGTATTAAGTCGCTTTGGACATACGAGCGAGCTACGACCTATGCTAGGTCGCTCACCTATACCATTTCCTGTTAGGTCGCTCAAGGGCTTAAACCGTTCATTCCTTAGGTCGTTAAAGACATGGCTCCTCACGTTGCAAGTATTTGTGTCTCTCTCTCTTTTGTTGCTATCTTCTTTAGGTCGCGAACGACCTTCCATCCTTAGGTCGCGAACGACCTTACGTAGGTTGCCTGAAGTTCTTGAGTCGCAAGAAGTTATGCCGCTTATTCTTGAGATGTTCAAATGGTTATGTTGCAAGTTCATGAAACTATTCTGTTTTCCTTAGGTCGCGAAGCCTTAGGTCGCTCAAGAGTAGGTCGCGAGATACCTTAGGTCGCTCACTAAAGAAATGCTATTTCTTATGCCACTGTGAAGTTAGGTCGCCGTCGAGTTTCATTAGGTCGCTACTGGATGCTAAAAGTTTAAGTCGCTGATCTTTAAGTCGCTGGAACTCCTGATGCAAGCTTTCCTTAGGTCGCTGCTAACTTGGGTCGTGTTGTATATAAGTTGAGTCGCATTATGGGAAGTTGTTGTATTTTGTTGTGTGTAATTTGTTAACTCATTTGAGATGTTTTGTACTTAGGTCGTAAGTCGTTCATGTTGTAAGGGTTGTGTTGTATTCTTAGGTCGCACATGATGTTAGGTCGGTGCCGACCTATGTGTTGTAATGTGTTGTGTTGTGGAGGTGTGTGAGTTGTAACCCTATATATAGGGGGTGTTGGACATTTGTAATGGTAAGTTGATTTGAATAAAAACTTTTGTTTGTTAGCTTTGTGCTTTCATTAAAATTGGTAGTTGAGTGTAATCTCCTATCTCCTCTTTCGGCATTCGAGTGCGCTCGGATCAACGATCGTAGAAGCCAATTCACGGTATCAAGTGCGCTTGATCAACGTCTGAAGAATTGCAGATCTTCTTTCACGGTATCGTGTGCGATCAACGTGACGAAGATATCTAGAATTCGGTATCTTCAGATCAACGAATTTGGGCCATTCAGTATTTTTCATTCCATCGATTGCTACTTTCACAGAATCATCATTTTGTTATTCCGCTGCTGCATCATTTGGTATCAGAGCTAGACTTAGCCAATCATAGCTAAGCCGAGTCTTGGAGCCAATTCTTATTCAAGAGTTGAAGGCCGTGCATCATTTGATCATTTTGTTTGTTCAAGGCCGAAAGTTGAGCCGAGCCGAGTTAAAGTGTTGAAGTTCATTTTTGTAGATCAAGGCCGAAAATTGAAGTGTGTTTGAAGATTGTTTCATTTAACAATGCATCCGAGAAGAGGTAATCGTCATCAGAATATTGCCGATGTGTATAGAAGAGAAGATGCTAAAGCAATCGAGCAACGAATTAATGATAACCTCGAAGAGAAGTTCAATAAAGGTTTTGGAAAATTGGAGAAGTTGATGATGGAATTGAATCAAAGTCAAAGAGGAATATCACCAATCTTGAACCATAAAGGAAACAGAGTTTCGCCATCGGTTACGGAAGCAAGGAGGGTGTTGCCACAAACTTATCACGATAAAAGGGAATCATCAATTTCAATGAGACGAGATCACCATGGGGAAGAGAGAAGAAGTCAACGTGGGTTTGACAATGAACCATGTCGTGATGTCAAGAGACCGAGTAGAAGAGATTTGCATGATCATAGAAACATACATGGTCATAGAGACGAAGGGTGTCATTTGCTAAAGCATGAGAATGATTCTATTTGGCTAAGGAACAATATTTTTCAGTCTACTTGTACTATCTTAGGAAGGGTTTGTAAATTCATTATTGATACGAGAAGTTGCGATAACCTTATTTCCGAAGAAGCCGTTATGAAGTTGGCGCTGAAGACTGAAAAACACCCTAGACCGTATAAACTGGCATGGCTAAAGGAAGGGGAAGAAGTGAAAGTGGGAAGACGAACCTTGATTACATTTTCTATTGGGAAAAAGTACAAAGATAATATATGGTGTGATGTTGTTAATATGGATGTGTGTCACCTACTATTGGGAAGTCCATGGCAGTATGATAGAGCCGTACAACATAATAGTCACGCTAACAGCTACAGTTTCATGTTCGAAGGAACCAAGATTACCTTAGTTCTTAAGAAACATGGACAAAGTGACTGCAAGCCAGAGAAGAAGGTTGAAACAACTAATTTAATATCTTCGAAAGAATTTGTTGAAGAAGGGAAGGATAGTGTTGAAGTAGAAGATAAAGTAGGCTCTTCTCAACCCGCGAAGTTTGATGACCATCAAGTTGATTATTCACAATCCGCGAAGTTAGATACACATGACGTTGAAGTTTTTCAACCGACAAAGCATGATGAACGTGAAGTTGAAATTTCACAACTAGCAAGGATTGATGAGGATGAAGAAAGTGTGTCAAGAGATAAAGGGGGTAATTTATCGGTAAAGGAGGGGGATTCGATTAGTCTATTATCTACAGAAGAGTTTGATAAAGAAGTGGAGGATAGCGCGGAAATGTTTATGTTGAATGGGAATGAAACCAGTAAAGGTCTCAAATTTTCTGAGGAGGATGTGCCAGTGGTTAACGAATGTGAAGATGTAGTTCCTGTAGAGTTGCCCAAGGAATTACCGCCACTGAGAGACACACAACATCATACGGATATAGTGTCAAGTGCTATTGTACCGCATAGACCACGATATCGTATGTGTCCAACAGAGCAAGAAGAGTTGAGAAAACAGGCTGATGGTTTGCTAGTCGAAGGAAGTCAGTTGTCTACTACAGATTGCAGTTGGCAAATGAAATTTATCGAAGACTTACATGTATGAAGACACTTGAGCTGTGATCATACTATGCAGTTAATCTTACAGTCTTATTTTGAACCATCACTGAGGAAGGAAGTTGAAAGCTCTGTTCAGAGAAGACATAATCGACAAGTTTCAAAGAAGACCACGACACATGCAAGTTTATGTATGACGTTGCATATACATGCTAAATTACGGGAGGATGTTAGTGTGGACTTTGCTTTGGGATTATCGCGAACGCAACATGGAAATAATTCTAATTATGTGGAGGTTGCCCGTTTTCCAGGATTGTTACATTTCATTATCTATAAGAAGACTGCAGAGGGCGTTAATGTCGTTCAGTTATATTCCAGGAAGGTCTATCGATTTCATGGATTACCTGAATCTATTGTTTCGAATAGAGATACTCGTTTTCTGAACCATGTCTGGATGAGTCTATGGAAAATGGCTGGGACTGAGTTGAAATCTAGTAACGATGAGCATACACAGACAGATAGACAAGCTGAAGTTGTGAACAGATCCCTAGGTAATCTTTTGCGATGCCTCGTGGATGATAATTTGAAAAGTTTGGATTCAATGTTATGTCAAGCGAAGTTTGCACACAATCATACGGCTAATCGTAAATCCGGGTGCAATCCATTCCAGGTTGTTTATTCAACAATTCCTAAAGGACCGTTAGATTTATCAACAGTGTCACCGCAGAGAGGGGTGATTAAACGGGCTAATGTTTTTGTGAATGAGTTGCAAGGATGCTACAAAGTTGTACAAGAACTCATTTGAGATGTTTTGTACTTAGGTCGTAAGTCGTTCATGTTGTAAGGGTTGTGTTGTATTCTTAGGTCGCACATGATGTTAGGTCGGTGCCGACCTATGTGTTGTAATGTGTTGTGTTGTGGAGGTGTGTGAGTTGTAACCCTATATATAGGGGGTGTTGGACATTTGTAATGGTAAGTTGATTTGAATAAAAACTTTTGTTTGTTAGCTTTGTGCTTTCATTAAAATTGGTAGTTGAGTGTAATCTCCTATCTCCTCTTTCGGCATTCGAGTGCGCTCGGATCAACGATCGTAGAAGCCAATTCACGGTATCAAGTGCGCTTGATCAGCGTCTGAAGAATTGTAGATCTTCTTTCACGGTATCGTGCGCGATCAACGTGACGAAGATAGCTAGGATTCGGTATCTTCGGATCAACGAATTTGGGCCATTCAGTATTTTTCATTCCATCGATTGCTACTTTCACAGAATCATCATTTTGTTATTCCGCTGCTGCATCAGATCATGATCGGAGATAGTTTTCTTCTGGGCTTCAATTGTCGCGCTACAAGTAGCTACCTCCTCATTTAATTTGGCCTCCTCGCCATGAGCCTTCTTTATATCGTCTCTATAGACGATCTCAATTCTCTCGTGGGCCTCTTTTACTTCCTTTAGCAAGTCGGCGTTCCTTTTGCTTTCTCGCAGCATCGCTTCTTTCTCCTCCTCCATCTGTTTAATCATAGCATCGTGTTCTACCAACGCCCTTTCAAAATCATCCTTCTCTAACTCAAAAGAGAGGATTTCCTGGTATTTGTTGCGATTGGTATCTGTCAGCTGCTTACACAAATTTTCCTACCCTTCGACCTGTTCTAAATCATTTTGAATAGCCTGAAGATGTGGTATGTAAGAATCTCTACAGACCAGATGGAGATCACGATCAAACTTAACTCCTCTTAGAAACCACCCGGGTAGCGCCGCCTCAAGCTTGGGAGGACCGGACGGAAGCATATAGGCATGTCTCCATTAGGGACGTGAGGCACCGGGGAAAAGAACGACAGAAGATGGTGGAATGTAAGTTGAAAGCGGAATTGGGACAGAAGTAACGGGGATTTTCTGACACGTTGAAGAGTGCATCGGAGCAAAAGCTTACTGTTCTGAAGAATGGGAATAGTGATCGAATTTCGACCTCTTAGATGGCTCCTCCCTCTCATCAAAAGTCCTCCTCTTCTCATACCCGCCCTTGTATGACCGGCTCTGCTCTCTCATATTGGCGACGAGTTTCGGCCTCTAGATCTTTCCTTCTTCTATAATCTTCCTCCGTCTCTTTGGGCTAGTGACGGCCGGAATACTTAGACCAGCACTGGGAGTCGGTAAATTCCTCGAAGTCATCATAAAGGCCGCATCCTCTCGTCATACATGACACGAAGCATGAATAGAAGGTTTTAGAACTAGAAATTAGACATGGAAAGTGTGTATACAAGTGAGTGTGACCCTAGTGAAGCGTGTGATGTGTTTGGGAGGAGAGCCTAAAACGACGTCACAAACCAGATCGGGCAGGTGCCGCGAAAGGGATCGGACTAACTTCGGATGCGACATGGTTCTAACGAGGGGGAACCTCTTCAAATTTGATTCTTCCCCCATAAGCGCATCGAAATCGACGTAAACATCGCTCAAACCTCCAAACTCCACACCAGCATCATTTCTCGGAGAGTCTTGACGTCCCCCGATTCCTAGGGCATTGTCTTTATCACTTCTGTTTGGAGGCGGTGATCTCAGAATAACGGGGCTCATCCTCGGAGTCTCATCGCACGATTCAAAATCCTTATCATCGAATTCTGCGTAGAAGTCATCGCTAGAAGTAGACTTATCGCTACTACTCCCAATCTCCCCCTCCTCTTTTTTAAGTCCTCTATGGCTTTGCCTTCCCTCTGTTTGAACTCTTCTTCTCCTTCTTCTGGAATCGAAGGAATTTTGGCCGGGCGACTAACTCCGGTTGCAGCTACATCTCTTCCATCACGAGCCTCTTCAGTTGATTCTCTGGACAAGCCCTCTCTCTTAAGAAGCGCCTTCTTTGGAACCGTGAGAAGAGGAAGTGGATCGCGTGCGAACCCTGGATCGAGAAGGAGATGGGGCTTCAATTGGGACGGTGGACCTTCCCGGATGCAATAACCCATATCGGAGTAAGTTCTCGTCAGTCAACAAGACTTTAATGGATCTTTCCTTAGCATCGATAGCCTTTAGGGTTTGAAAAACTTCATCAAGAGACAAGTCCCTATTCGGCCTCAGGATAACTGCAAGAAATATTCGACTTGTTAGAAGCCCCGCAACGACATGTTAGAACTCAATAAATAGGGAAAAGAACTTACCCCCCGTCGTCCACAGACGGTTAAACCCCTCGGGGCATCTGACGAAGAAATATTGGATCTTAAACTGGGATAGGTTGCTCTACAGTCGCAATACGATTTTTTAATTCCTTTGAGCTTCGATTATGTCTAAAGACAGACACTCATCCCTTCTCTTGAATGAAAGAAAGTACCACAACTCGTCGAAGCTCGGAGCGCGATTGAATGTGCGCATGAAAAGGATGTGCAAATAAGTTAGGATGGCGTAACCATTGGGGTGAATCTGGAATGGGGCAATGCCTTAATTCATGAGAGTCTCGCGCAAAAAGTCATTCAAAGGGGGCACAACTCCATTCAGACACATATACCAATGACAAGCGGTATATCCCGAGGGAGGCATGTGAGCAAACTCATTCTTATCTGGAAGGCGTACATCTTCCTTTGGTATGCCTTGTTGCACGCAGATATTGTTCAAAAGCTTAGTAGTAACCACAGAATAAGCTCTCTCTGGCGGGTTGAGAAGAACTCTAAAATTGGGAGGAGTTCGATCCAAGACCGGATCTACTGGAACCAACTGGCCATATTCAGCCTGTGAGGTGGAAGGAGAAAGGGTGACGGATGACGACTCAGCTTTTGAGAGTGTCGGGCTTCCTTCGCTTAACTTATGACGCGAAGTTGGATACTTCATTCTGAACAATAGAACTCGAATCCAAAAAGGTTAGGTAATTCTATTCTAAACTAATAGTTTCCCCCATAAAACTTGAATTCCGGAGAAACATTGATTCTTGCCGACATAACAGATTTCAAGTATGTACCGGGGAAAGTGCAGTGTGCTGTCTATAGGGGGTGAGCTTGATGTCCGAAACACTACAAACGCTCTATCCCGTGTAGATAGTTCGCTCGTAGTGGAAAAAGAAAATGAATTACTGTATCGTTTCCATTTGTTTTTACTTCCTATATACTTACCCGTTATCGATCAATGATCGATAACGGATTCGCTGTCTGAAGCGACAGCGAAGATTCTTTTCAATACAGGGACACCGAGAGTGTAAAAAGCAAGTAAGATAAGTCCAAATTCTTCGGAAGAGCCAGGACCAATTCGTGATTTGTCGTGCAATATCAGCTATGGAACTTGGCACAAGTCAATTCCGGCTCAACGGTCGAAGATAGCAAAACGTGTCAAGCACCGGGGCAAGGCCTGAATGTCGTTCCGGGAGGAACTCAAAAATCGATTTACTATCTTCCTCCATTAAGCCGCAATCAACTTAAACTCCTCACGACAAACATCACAAATGTAACCTCGCCATCGAATCGTTAAACGAACATTGTAATTAGCAAAACCCACCTCAAACTAAACTCTAAACATAGAACTGGTCAAAGACTTGGGATCGATGAACCATGAATAGATCGGCGGCGACCTAAGAAGATGGCGAACTAGGGTCGGTGGTGGTCTGTAGGCAGTCGGCGAACTAAGACGACGGCGAACTAGGTGATGGCGAACTAGGGTTGTGGCAACGTAGAAGGAATCACAACTTTAGGCAAGATCGAGCTCCTGGAAGGGATGAATCGGGTCACATACATGAAGGCTTGAATCGAATCACGGCTAAGTATTCAGATCGCATGAAAGAAGTGAAAGATCGGGTCGCGTGAAAGTGAGGGAATGGCTCGGCTCGACTAGCTATATTGGCAAATAAAGACGAAAAGGCTGAAAAATCTCTAAGTTATCAGGTTGCCAGCGATCCATCGTCTATGGATCGATAGCAACCCATGTGGTTGAAGGCAAACTTTTTTCAGAAAACTGTCTAAGTTATTAGGTCGCTAGCGATCCATCGTCTATGGATCGCTAGCGACCCATGTGGGCAAACTGTTCTCAAACTTACACTGCGACATCTACCTTCTATTTCAAGGTATAACGAGAAGCTATGGAGAGAAATTTGATCCATTATGACAAGCAGTAGCGGTCGAGACCAAAACTAAGTGATCAACAGCGTGACCTAGCTCACGTCCGCAAAGCTCTAACACAATTATTTGGAATTCAAGAAGCGGAGACTAAAAGCGATAACTTCCAGAGCACACCTTGTTTTCAACAAAGACGTACTCTGGAGGGAAATGTTATCCGGATTTTTAACCCATCAGGATCCAAGAGAAGATAGGATGACTTGGTGAAGTCAGAATGACTCAGAACTCAACCAAAATGGCTAAGGCAACAAGTTAAAGAGAGCCAAGTCATATTACAAAAGCAACGACGGAGTTTGACTAAACTAAGAAACAAGCATCCGTCCAGTCCAATCAGCAGCTAAATACAACTAGCAAGTAAATCATCATCAAAACAAAGCGACGTATGACGAGACTACACGAACAACGTCGATACAATGCAACTAAAGCATGCCAGACACTTCATTATTGGGTCGCTAAGGCACACGGGGAGCGAAGAAAGCAAAAATATGCTAAGTGTATGGATCGTTATCGATCCATACACCATGGATCGCCCATGATCCATACTTGATCAAGGAATCATTGCGACCTAAACTAGACGAAGAAGAAAGTGGGGCTAAGTGGTTAGCCCACAATCGAGCTACTGTTATGGATCGCTAGCATTCCATAGACCATGGATTCCTAGCGATCCATGCTTTTGGCTCGGGTCGCGAGCTAAGCTCTACTAGATCATCATGTCTCCATCTGCAAGCAACTGACGAATGGGCCTGGCCCAAAAACTCTCCAATCTCTATAAATACCATCCTACCTGCAACACAAATGGGATCTTCGTCGGACTGGTTGCTGAAGCTCTGTTGGAAACTTTCTTCACTCTCCATCTCCCTCACAATAATCTCTAAAGGGATTCACAGTGATTCTCCAGTGGAGTCTAACCTTGGAGATTCAATCTAGCTAAGGACAATCAAGAGCCTTGTAATCAAACACTTCTTATAACATCAATCAGTCTATAAAAGAAATAAAGAAATTATAAAGTGGACATAGGCTTCATTAACATCTGAACCACTATAAAAATCTTCTTGTCTTTTTTCTCCTACTGCTTTTTTCTATATCTAGTATCTATATTATTGCTCTGTGAAAACATGGCTGGTTCTCTTACACTCAAACCAGGGTGTTGATCCATTTTTTCGGTTAACATTATATTAGTTAATTAATTTAATTAAAAGTATATTTGATAGAAAATCCATAAATGGTATGTTTTGTGATAGTATCCACAAAATGTTGAAACCATGAGCAATATGTTATAATGAAAATAAACATACTGTTTTAGATATTCCTAGTCAAGATGTATCGAGACTAGATATTGATACATATGTTGAGATTAGAGTATGTAATGCTCTCCAAATGTTGGAAAATGCATTATTCATGAATGCTAGGGGAACCAAGAGTTTAGATACTGATAGTTATTGGATAACTATGGAATGTCCCACTTGATAGTTTTCTATTGGTTAATATACTAAGGTCAAACAGAAAATATTGATGTGACAAAATTACATACTTCTCTTGAATTGAGAATGCTGTTGATCTTTAATATGAAAGCTTCGCTTTGATTATAATTAAATCATGACATGATGTCCATCGAATGACTACAGTTGGGTCGAGTGGAAGCATTGGAAGTGAAACACTATTCAAGATAAGATTTTTCTCCTTAATTATATGAAGCTAGTATCATAGTCAACTGAAGTCAACTCAAAGTCGACCAGAGCATTTCGGTTAAGGATAATCGCTACTATTAAACCAAGGACTTTGTGTTTGGACTATAAAGTTGAACATGATCGATATTGGAATTTTGACAACTACCAAATTCCATAAATCCAAAGTGATATAGTTTTGACGGAGAGGATTGGTGTACATAAACATAATTGTCATTATCGGGTAACGCTTAATAATATAAAATTGTATTTTACCGATGTCGAGTAAGTAATAAATTTGACCACAATGTCACACCACCTACTAAGTGATGTGTGAACATTAATATTCGAATTATCTGATATTAATCGCTGACCAAATTTAAACCTAAGAGTCACATAACCGAAACGTTGAATACGCATGTTACCACCCGATTTTATTTAATTATAATTATTATAAATTAATTAAACAAACTAATATTTATAGAATATTAGTTATAAAATTTTTATTTGATTTGTGCTGAACAAAGAGAAATAGTGTACACATAATAGTTTTATAAACACTAATCGATATACGATATCGATACGCGTTTAAATTTGATTTAAATGCAACAAATACTGTTCAGACTTGATATGGTTTTAAGGCCCATACAAGGCTTGTAATTTTCGACAATTGGTGGAGCATGGTGAGGCCGGCCATGTTTGACATGGTGAAAGGGGAGTTTGAATTAAAAGAAAGGGATAAATAGTAAGAGAAATAAAGGGATATATATCCACTTTTTTTCCTCTTGGATCTCCTTTATTTAATCCCCTTAACCCTTATTTCTAGTGTGTTGCTAAGAGCACCTTGATTTTTCTTCCTAATACCATGTCTAAAAAATACCACTAAATTTCTCTATTATGCTTCATAATACCATAAATAATTTAGGGCTACCATTACTTATCAAAATTTATCAAAAAACACATAAATATTCATAAAAAACATAAGTAATTTGTCATAAATTCGATCGGTCCACTCAAGCACTATTAACTAAACCAAATTAAGCCAATATCGTATTTCCTTCCTTCTTTTTGAATTTAAAATTGTGCTTCAACCAATCCTCTGAATCAACGTATGTATTTGGTATGTAAATTTATTAACCTTTGTTTGTAAATAATAAATTTATAAATGCATGTAAATTACTTAAATGTAATTATTCTTCTATTTCTCATCTTATTATTTAATATGTTTGAAATTAATTTGAAAATCAATGAAATTTGATGTAATTAAATATTTCAATTAATATGAGCAAAAACGTTTACAGTTGAGCGATGAGTGTAATAAAATGGAAACTTATGTTTAATTAACACATAAGGTATTTGTTGATTTAATAATAAGAATGTAAATCAAAATAAAAGAATTTGTTTGAAACATAAATTATAATGAACGGATTTGATTACAGTTGTAATTTAACGTTGAAATTAACTTAATATTTAAATTTTGGATTTAATATGGAAAATTTAATTTTAAAAGACTATTAATTTCAGTTTAATCAAAATGATGATGGAAAATTTTTAATTTAGAATTTTAAGGTGACTAAATCAATTTAATAATAATTCGGTTAATTAACGCGTAAAAATAAGTATAATTTGATTTTAAATCTAACTTCTATATACAATAGAATTAGGGTTTGAAATTAGTTCTATTAAGTTTAAAAATATTGAAAACCTATATTTCGACATATAGGATGACCTATTTTCGTTTCGGAAACGAAACGGACTTTTCGGACCTTTGTTTGGCCCAATCGATTTATATTCACATGTAAAATTGTTATTTTGAAATGTAATGATTCAAATTTGATTCAAATGCGTAATAATAATAAATTGAATTATTAATGAACGTCGTGGTTTGTAATAACATATTTGTAAATTAGAAATATTGTATTTGTTCATAACTGTGAATTGATAAATTATTTGAATATAATTTAATTTAATTTTAACGAATGATAAAATGTTAACTTTCGTATACGATGGAATTAGACCTCGAAACTAGTTCCATTGTGTTCAGTAGGCCTTTTTACATATAGATTGCCTATCAGCACGCCTCGATTGGAGTTCGGACTATTTTGGACCTTACGCTATAACTAGGCACGCAAATCGAGATGAAAATATTATTAAAATAATATAAAACCCTAATTCTCTTTCATGGCCGCCACCTTCTACGGCCAGAATCGCTCCATCTTCTTTCCCTTGGATCTCTCTCATCTCTCATCGAACCTCGACGACCCCTAAATGAAAGTTGTAGTGCTCGATGAGATCTACAATTTGAATGGTTGGATCGAGGCGATACACTTCGAAATCGCAGAATCGAAGCTTGAAGGTTGTGTGGTTTTCGAGTTCACGCGCGACAACGGCTGCGGCGGAGGCGACCGCGTTCGCAGCGCGGGTAGAGGAGGCGATGACGCACGCGATAGTGGTCTCCGATCGTGGTGCGGCGGCCTAGGGTGGCATGTGGCAGTAAGGGTAAAGAGGCGGCCGTGGGTTCTCCTTTGCTGCTGGTAACGTGAGTATGAAGATGGTGATACTAATTACATCAATGCCCCTAGTTTATTTTAATTAAATTTTAAAATTCAAATTTCTAACTTGCATAACTTTTCCATACGAGCTCCGATTAAAGCGCGGTTTCTTCCGTTGGACTCGTATCGAAATTCCGGACAACAAGGAACTAGTTTAGTTGAATTTGGAGACAGTTGAAATTTTGGGCTTTTGTTGGATTTTTAATCGGCTATAAATCGAAGGTGAGTGATTTAACCCACTCACGCAATACTAAATTTTGTTATGTTTGTTGAATTAAATTTATGAAGTGATAAGAATTTTATTGGTTGTTGTTTGGTAGTTTAAATTGACATTTAAATTGAAATTGAGTTTGATATTGAATTTAATTGACATTTAAATTAATATTTAAATTTAATTGCTAGTTAAACACTGACAATTGATAATTAGTAACTGTTGTGATATATGGGTTGATTTGGATGTTGGTTGCAATTGGATGCTATTGATAGCTATGTGGATGTATGGTTGTGTAGTTATTTGACATATTCCTGTTATTACCTATTTATTTATTGACATCATTTATATTATCAGTTGGACTATTTGAAATGAACTAAGAAATGGGGTGAAATGATATATACCTATGTCATTTAATTATGGGTTGAAATGATATATATCCATCCATGTAATTAAATTGAAATAACTAATCACTTGGGCATAGGGTAGAAAATTATATACGAACACCGGATTTTGGTTAAATCAAATGGTATCAAACCTAAAATTTGAATTGGTTTAAATGATATTGTTTAAAGAAAAAAATGGATCTATATGAATTAAATAATTTTCTGATTCGAGATTTGAAATGTTGAAATTGAATCTGCTTAAATGAAATTGTTTAAGGATTTAATTTGAAATCTTAAAGTGGAAATTGGAATATGATTTGAATTTATCGAAAGTGAATTATTTGGAAGATTAAACTTTTAATTTAAACATTGAATTTACTTTATTTAAAATGGTTTTAAATTGGTATTTTCAAGTTTGGACGTGAAATGGATTTAAATAAAAATTGTTTAAAAATGAGAAATTGAATTGAGACTTTCAGCCATTTGAATAGAACTGTTTAAATTGAATTTGATGTAAGGTTTGAAATTGTTTTAAATTGAGGCTGATGTAAATCAGAATTTGAATATGAAGTTGACTTGAAATTGGAAGTTGAAAAGTTGAATTTGTTGTGATTTGAAATGGGAACATGAGTTCAAATTATTAAAAAGGAAGAAACAGTTTTAATATAAACTATTTTACTATATAAATTATTTTAATAACCAAATTATTTTAATATATAAACTATTTTTATCCAAACTATTTTCAATATTAAAATCTATTTTATATTCAAAACTATTTCCAATCTTTAAACTATTTTAATTATTCCAAACTATTTTTCAATATTAAAACTGTTTTAATTATTTAAAACCATTTTCAATATTCAAAATGTTTTAGAGGGGAATTATTTAGATTTAAATCATTGATTTAAATATGAATGTTTTGATTTGAACGTATAATCTGTTTGAATTCCAAAAAATGATTTTTGAAGTGAGTCCGATATTTTGATATGAAATATTACATGTTCTTGAAATTTGAAAGATCCAACCGGTGTGAAAAATGACGTTTGTTTATTAAAGACACCGGGCCGAATATTGGCATACTCTCTGCCAATACCAGAACCACTTTAACAACCGTGTACGTGGTGGATGATCCAAAATGAAGTGGTTGGATTGGCAAACGATTGCTGGATTTGAAGAAAGAGAACGATGATGGATGACCCCAACACTTGTGCCAATTTGAAATGACAAAAATAGGATGGCTTGTCAGGGCCAAGTAGGCTAGCTACCCCTAGCAGACACACTTCTTCGTATTACCATCTTGATTTTGAAACTTGATTGGTGTGCACCTTCGGATTTTTAGAGTGTTGGACGCGGTGGCCGGTCGTGGCTACGATGCGTTACTACCAGCCCTGTGACCCGAACTGGAGTATCATACCTTAGGCATTGCCTCACGTGCCTTGTCATACTTTTATCCTTATACGAGAACACTACGATTTTGTTTTAGTATGGTACCTATAGGGGACTCACTGGTTATTGACGTTACTGGTTGTGTTACAGGACCTGCATAGACTACCCGCTTAAAAATGCGTTAAGGGGGATTATTGTAAAGCCTTAACGCTATGAAAAATATTTATTTTATTAATAGACACTACATATGTAGTGTATCTTACTACATATAGATAGTTTAACGGATCCTTAGGAGATGGAAAATCATGTAACATCTCTTAGGTTATTGCACTCACATTGTACACTTGATAGGAGATGGAAAATCACATAAACGTCTCTGAAGCTATTACACTCATATTTACTTGTTATTGATTTAACTTACATAAGAACTTTTAGTTCCGACTCGAATGTTTTGTCTTTTCATCATGCTCAGGTCAGCCTGAGTATTTCAGTATTTGAAGACATTATTCCTTGAAGATGAAGATAGAGTTTGCTATACCATATTTATTAATATTATTCCGCTGCATTATTTTGGTATGTTTGTTGATTGTACTCTGATTATGTTGTAAAAATTGTGTGATCAAATGTATATTGTAGAACAACTTCATGAACTGTTTATTTGATTATTATATTTTGTCATTCCGCTGTGAGATTCTGTGTTTTGTTTTCCTTCTTTTCTCTTATTTTCTTATTAAATCCCATTGACAATCCTCCCTTTTGAATGGTTTGAGTCAGACATGTGTGGTTTATTGTCGATTCAAACCATCCAAAAAGGTGGGTCGCCATAAACAGAATCAGTACAGCACTTTTTATTACAAGATTTATAACTTCCTTTACCAATTTTTCAATTGCAACTGTAAATAGGCCTATCAACTTATTCTAATGTAGATAGTGTCATATCCCTATCCGGATTCGAAATAATTTTCAGATATCCGCATCTGTGGATACAGATGGATATCAAATAATCATCATATCCGCTAACGTTTGGTAAATCAAGAAATGTGATTTTTAGTAAACATAAACTTTTTTCAATCCCATTAATTATTAAAATATTAAAACTAAACAAATATGATGATAATAAATAGTTTTGTGCAGCTAATATGCATCTAATGCTTATAATATAAACTTCTAATTTAATAAAACAATAAATAAATATTTTTCATTGTACTAAAATACACAATTTAAACTATAATCTTGAAAAATACCGAACGGATAATTTTCGGATGTGGATGTACTCGTATCCACATCCGCATCTAATTTTTCGGATATCGGATATTTATCCGCTTTTCAGATACAGATGCGGACGAATTTTAGAGTTTTCGGGTATCCATTGACAGTCCTAACTGTAAGTTACATGACAACAACCGTCCAATTGATTAAATTAAAGAATAAAATTGAGAAGAGTAGTATAACTATTACCAATGTCAACTTAAGGTGTTAAATTGCAAAATCATTCTTGACATAATACCTATACCATATAGGAACGAACCATATATACATACACAGGGTTACCCGTCACATGAAACAAAAATAATCATACAGGTACAGATGCAGGATGGAGATCATTATAAACAACAATCAGTAAGCCTTTCTCGAACATAGTAAAAAAATAGAGAATTGCAAAATAATAATAATAAGCAAGCAAACCAAAGTGTATATTATTTTCAAACAATACACACATATATTATTATGCAGACGTTGAGTTAGCATGGCACAGTTATGCAGCAAAATGAAGCAGTAGAAGACGTAAATAAAGATCTTTAACATGGTAATAATGTAATTGCAAAATGAGTAGCATGACACTGAAGATCTAAATATGAAGTAAGTTTAATTGTTGTCAGGATGATATAGAAAAGAGTATAATACAAAAGGGGCATACATATATTACATGGGAAATTAATCCGGGACATTAACTGTAGGTTCACTAGTACAAACTGAAATTAAATGAAATGTTAGCAGGATAAATATACATCAAAGTTTTAACAAAAGATAGAATGATGTGGTAGCATGACTTGATAAGTTTGCATACATTAGTTTCTCTGCTTCTTTTCCCAAAGCTTACCTCCAACTGCTGCTACTGCATTATGATCTTTGTCACCATCCTACGATGAAGGAACATTAGTTGTAGATAAAATTTTCAAGGACAAAACATTTATACATAAATGCTAGATGCAACTTTGAATTACAGGTAGTTAAAAAGAGCATAGGTCCGTGACTTTAAACCTAATAAAGTTTCAAGTGTCAACATCGATAATCAAACCGACCGTTAGGGAGGTTTGTTTACTGTCACTGGCCAAAATTAATTTTGTTGAAGCCAAAAAAACATGCATACGGTCTCACCGCGATTTATGAAAAGAAGCTTTCCTCCGTGATTTATGAACACAAGCTTTCCTCCATCTCCTTCTCCTCGTATTTCTGCACAATTTACTTTGTCTCTTTTCTACTTTCCAACTACTCTTTGAAATCAAAACTCCTAATCGGTCAGCCAGCACCTCAAAACCTAATCGCAACTCATCGAAAACGCTACCTGATTCCCAAAACCTAATTGTGATATGACTACGAATTTGGGCATGGTGATAGATACTGCAACCCATCGCAAATCCTAATCACAACTCAAAGCAAAATCCTAACGTGAACCATTATTTGATACTGCAAGCTTAAGGTATGCCTTTAGTTTGGTAGAATTTGAACATCGTTTTGAATTAGGGCTGGCCTAATAATTTCAACGTATGTATTTAACTACTTTTGTTCATTTACGAACATTTTATTCTTAGTTTTACTGCCTGATATTCTCTAATCCAAATGAATTAGAAACTCATATTTTGATTCGAGGTATTTTGATTCTTTTCAAAAAAAAAAGCTAAAAATAGAATTTTTACCTGTCAATATTTTATTATTTTTTCACAATTTTGATTTTGTTTGTCAAAAGTATGTTCTTTTATCAAAAAAAATTGAAAATAGCATTTTTTTGTTTCAATTGTGGCTTCAGTTTAGATTTTAATTGGAAATCGACAGTCAAATCGCAAATTAAGAAATTAGATCCGAATAGGATTCAAATTGCAAGGTTTCAAGAGTTTTTAGTCACTGGCTGAAACCGCTACAGATAAATTGGATTCGAATTGTAGATCTTGAATTGGTAACTAATTACTCTTGTTTTATATCCTCTATTTCCTGCATCGCTGACGTGTATTGAAATGTTTTGATTCTTGAATTGTTTCATTTTGTGAACAAACTCAAAATGGAAAATATTCAAGTCAACAAACTAAGTGTAGTTGTTAGTGGTGGTGATGAATCAACCTGAGTAGTTCATAAAAAGCAATGTTAAGCATGTGTTGTATGTATTTATTTCTTGTAAATTTTTTGGCATTTTAACTGTGAAGCGATTGATTCTTATACCAATCAGAATTGTGTTTGATTGCATATGCTGATGTTTGTATACAGATCTTATATTGTAGAAATTCACTTTTATTCAACATAAAAAAAACTGTCGGTCTTCAAAAATTTAGTGGAATTGTAGAAATTCACTTCAATTATTATGTAAACTTACTTTGTCTCGATGACATCTTTCTTTCACTTGACATAATCATCATGTTAGTAGTTCCGTTTTTGGATTTGTCATGTAGATCTAAAGCTAAAGGTATGCAAAAGTTCATCGCTTAGAAGACTTTTGGTTAGAGATGCAAACTCATTTGCTGCTTCTCAATTCTTGCTTAGCTATGACTTTTGAGCAATAAATTAAAGCTGAACATCAGTGTCCAGTTTGGTTTCTCTTTTGCTGGTCAAATGAGAAACACGTAATCGATCCAATCTCAAAAGTAGAATTAGGGTTTTCTGATTTTGGATTTGTTTGTTTTTCTAATCATCGCCAGTCTTTAATTTCTTTGGTTTAGCGAGTCTATGAAATGGGATCTTTGCTGTGTCTTAAAAGACAAAGTTGTCGATCAATTTCATCATGATGAATAGGAACAGTCGATGTTCAATTTGGTTGGGCTTTCTTTATCACTTTTTCAAAAAAAAATCAATATTTATGTTTTTTGTTCTTTGTCTAATTTCCAGAGAATTGCAGTTGACCCGTTTGTTCATATTACCATGATACTTATTCTATCATGATTTATTGCCTAAATTGTGTCTATGTTATAACCTTTTGTAGTGGTAATTGTGTAATGTCAAGCTAATAATCATGTGATTTTTCATTGTGATTTTGCTATAACATCTGTTAATTTTGATACATAAACTACCATCATAGGAAGTACATTACTTACTTGGCTGTATACTTGAGGAAAACAAAGTTTGATTTAGATATATCTATAGTAGATATTATTCATTTTTAATTTTCTAAATACTTTGACTTGATTTTTATGTCATTTGCATTAGTTACACCTAACCTATCATTCTGACTAATTCTATATTAGCATTGCGCACAAACCATTTTTGAAAATTGATTACAGAAGCCAGGTTTGGATAGAGCCACATGTCAAAAGTCTGCCTACTGCCTGGCTAGGCCTCTCCAACGGCGATATGGATGTTGCGATGTTACTTGCTACAAGCTATACATCTTGAGGTATCGGCTTGGATACTTCCACTTACGCATACACTCAGGCATCAAGCCGCTGCAATAAGTTGTCCAAAAAGAAAGCTGAAGCTGTTGCATTTCAAGCCTAGGAAATTGAAATTTAGTTTTTCAAGTAGCTGTTTCCATATAATACTCCTAAATTTTTGTACGCCATATGATGGTTGAGGCCAATTTTCATTTATTGTGGTTCCGATACTATAGCATGCTTTACATGACCTCTGTTTGTACATTTGAATATTGGACTATTTTACATTGTCAATAAAGTTGTTATAATTACGATTTACCAAGATTCAGCGCATTTTATATGTTTATATTTTAGCCTTTTACCATCTTTCATCATTCAAAAAATTTTGGAATACTATTTTTCCTAATACTTTATTATAGTTGTACGTTTGTTCTGTAACATATCATGGCCTGCGTTTTTACAATCTTTTATATATTGTAATGTTGCTCTTTTTAAACTTATCTTTGGCTCCACAATTAATTAACTTCAAATTTTCGTTGATATCAGTTGCTTTGTCTCTGTTTCCATGTTGATGTCAGACATAAGACAAGGTGACCAAAATGTTATTCCTTCTATCTTTTTTTTATATAATGTAACCTTAAAACTTTTACAGCGCATATGAGGTTATAACACTTATTAAACCATTCTTCAGTCGTATAGGAACAATTGACCTACATATATTTTAGTATTAATCTTTTTCGATTACAAATTAGTTATGCTCGACTACTAATATTTAATCTCCGTATGAGGATAATAAAAGATAAATACCATTATAGGTGGTCTTCTTTTTTATTTGAGTGCACGCCTGCTTTTTTTAATTAGTTTTGTAACTTTGAAAATTAATATAAATCTTTGATGGACTGATAATTGAAGATATACTGACTATGCGACAATGTTCCTGTCAAGTTCTATATTTTTGATATACAATTATTATTGTCCTAAAACAAACATGTTTACCATATCAGATCATTGAAAATAACATCGAAGGTTGACTTACTTTCTATACCTTACGTTTTTATATGTCAGTATATTTCAATATGCTACTTTTAAATATCGTTAATATATGTATACCATTTATACAAAATTTCAGTTTTCTGAATTATGTAATACAAAAAAAATAAGGGAATGAATACACAAAATATGATACTAATCATGCGATCTACATGTCTAATATTCAAACTTTATACATGGTTCAAATTTGATTGCATACCCATTATTTCTATTTTTATACTATCTATATAAATACAATATATTCACCAAAACCGTGTGCGGAGCACGGGTTCGCACTAGTACATTTTAAAAACAGAAGAAGAAGAGAGAAACAACTGCCTATTCATTTGTCTTCATGCATAACAACTTGTTCTAGGAACCTTCTAGGCTTGCGAATGATGCGCGCAGGCCTGGTATTAGCTGCAGCTTGTGATGAATATTCCTGTGCAATGTCCCACAAAAATTCAATATTATGTCTCAATCAGTTATTGATTATTTGGCGAAGAAATATCAACAATGGCAGAATTCAAAGTTTAGTTTTTTTGTTTTAGTAATGTTAGTTTTTTTTTCTTATTTTTACTTCAGCAACATTAGTTTTTAATATAATAATGGTACTTGGTAATTTATTTAAACACGATAGTTCAATAATATGAGATTTATTTATTACTTCAATTTTTGCATTTTTCATCTTCTTTAATTGGGTATTCAAAAATATGATGATGTATATTAAGGTGATATTTATTTGATTTTTTTTTCAAATTCATTCATGAGTTAGAGTTACAAATAAGCTCAAAATTAAAAGTATATTGAGCCTTCTGTTGTAAAATTTTCAAATATAGTTTTGGGGCTTTGGGTTTTGCTTTGGAAGAGAAGAAGTAAAGAGGGAAGAAGAAATCAATTAGTCCCACATGCTAGAAAATTATGCAATATATTTGTATAAATATAGATTTCTTATGTGGATGTTTGCTTTGTTGTAACATCTGTAAGGTGTTGCAAATGCAATCGCCCTCAAAGTCGGAAGTACAACATTATCTTCATCGTAATCGCCATCAAATTTGCCTCGAACCGCAAAATCCCCAACATCTTCTTGATACATATACGTGTGTGTCTATGATTGGCTCATATCAATACATTGATAGCAGTTTTTTTTAAATGCAATTAATTCTTCATCAAATTAATAATAAAGGAAAAAAAAATTAACAAATACTTTTTTCTTTGATATCAAATAACACAACGGTCGGTTTTCCCACCGTTGTACGGTTATACTAGTTTATAAGAAGAGGTAGCGATTTAGGTTGAATATGTTTGTATATGTTGTGTATCGCGACAATAGATAATGGTATGTGCATTGACTATTTTGTATATTAAACAGATTTTCAAGTAATGACCGTGAACAGTGTGTAGAAAACATTTGCACGGTCGTAGAAATATTTATTAGCAAAAATTATGTATACACAATATATAAGCAAGAGCCCCGTGTTTCGCACACGGGAAGATATAGGTACGTTATGTTCATTATATATGTTGTGTAGACCTGAAGAAGTCAATGAACTCTCTCTTTTATTTTTTGTTGCGGTTAATGGTACACGAAAACTATGATGTGGTTGTTGTAATGTTTTATGGAAACCATTTTCTTTAAGTTAAATTGTTATATCCACTTAAACTAATTACTAGACCATTGTTGTTTGTGGATAATCGATCTGGTTAGTGCAATTTGTACACATACAGTTATATTCATTGTTTTGGAACATTTAATCATTTTAAACCTGTACAACATTCAGGTAAGTAAACAGAAGCAAATTGATAGAGATCTCTCCAAGACATTGAAATAAAGGAATAAATACCACCATTCAAAAAGGGTGAACAAAAGTAAAAGGATGTAAAAGGTAAAATGGAGAGAAATGTCTACTTTAACATGGAGCTTGCATAGGAAAAGCAGGTTAAAGAAAAAAAACCAATTAAGAATAACAAACAATGAAAGTTATTATTTATTAAAAAGGCGCAAGAGTAGAAGTGATATATGACTATTGGACTAACGTTATGTTCATATTTATTGGTTTCGAATAGTAACATAGTGAATGAAAAATAATAACGTTTTTTAAGACAAACATGTTTAAACAAAATTTGAAAACTACTATTTGGTTATTTAGCAAACCATCGACTTAAATGTTAAGATTTTTATTGCGCAAAAAGTAACAAAGAATAAAATTATTGCGAAAGCCTATCCCAGAATCTTATATCTCCCAAGTATAAAGGGATAATATTGGATGAAACAAAAATATTTGAAGATAAACAATGGTGAAGATGGATCTAAACACAAAGAAGAGCAACACACAAGATTCCACCCAACATCTATTTATATTGATTCTCAAAAATCAATTGTTTACAATTAACCCACCAAATAAAGTAAACAAAACAAAATAGAATCAATAACCTAATTGAGAAGGAGTCTCGATCTCTATAACAATGGGTTCTTAGCGTTTGGAGAAGAAGAACAAATACAGAAGAAGTGAGAAATACCAAATACTTTTCCACACTTTTCCACTCTCTCTTCTAGACTATTTATAAC
This sequence comes from Allium fistulosum, assembly GCA_030737815.1. NCBI lineage: Eukaryota > Viridiplantae > Streptophyta > Magnoliopsida > Asparagales > Amaryllidaceae > Allium > Allium fistulosum. Next base: position 741,520,628 of record CM060906.1, read on the forward strand.
ATCAGTTACTTAATATCCAAGCTAATATTACATGGAAAAAACTAAATTGATTAGCTAATCAGAGAGAGAAATAAACATAGAAAAATATGGCTATTAATTAAGGGAAACAAAATTTTCTCATTCTTTCATTTGCATATTTGTTTCCTTCTATATGTGATTTTGTATCACCAAAATTTAACACTCCACCTTGATGCAAAATCACATATCTCCAACACATCCTTAATCCCCACCTTCAATCAAATCATCTCTTCAAAGAGAAAAATAAGAAAGTGGCCTCATCAAATAAAACACACAAGCCTACCATCTTTAGATCAATCACCACTCCTTCTTAATCATATCAAATCACAAATCGCTACCACCACCTACAAGTGATGCATCCCCCACCATGATGTACACCACACAATTTGACCTCAAACGCATTTGTAATACCACAAAGACCTCTGTTAAGTCTTCGTGGATTTTCCAACTCGACACCCGTCTATCACTTGACCCGAGCTCTCTACACGATCACCATTGATACCTCGAGCATTATCAAAACAAAGACCCTTATCGAAAATATAACCACCAACATATCCATTAAAAGCAGTGCACACTTTCACCTCACCACCTACCTGTGGACTAGGCTCTTCAACTATCACTGGCTTCTTATTATTGACCACACAACCAACCAATCTATAAAGTTTTTCATCATTTAATACCCCTCTCATCACAATATGATCACCCTTCTTCACTTTCAGAACTCCACCTCGAGTCTCATAAGTGCAACCACGACGGTCCAACTGACCAAGAGAAATGAGATTATGCGAACTAGTAGGAACATGCCTCGCGCACGAGACCTCTCTAACCTCACCATCATGCATACAAAAATGGATAGATCCAATACTACAAACTAGTAGCTCTAGTCCATTGGCAGTCTTAATCATGTCGATAGTCTTCTTATAATAAGAAAAACCCCTCATATCACTACATTTGTGAAAACTAGTACCCAAATCCATCTTCTAAGGCTTAACATCACTAATGAGGACATCACGAGAACTATGACTATCGCTACCTTCAACTATGTCCACTAATGTATCGCTATCACTTTCAGTATGTATAGCGTTATTTTGATCCCTTTTATATAGTTCACACCTATTGCGCATATGACCCTTTTTATTACAATGATAACAAAAGATACTTTTCGACATACCTTTACCATTAGCGACTTTTCTCTTCAGTTTTGTATCCCATTATGAGTCCCTTGCTAGCATAGCCTCATCTTCAACTGATTTCAACATTTACCTTTTCCTTTGGAATGGCCATGTCACACCTTTTGACAAGATTGAAAGGTTTGGCAACTTATTTCAATTCCAACCTAGTTGAAAGGTTGGAAAGGCCTTGTCACACCTTTCGACAAGGTCGAAAGGTTTGGAAACTTACTTCTATTCCAACCTAGTCAAAAGGTTAGGGCAATCTTGTTAACAACCTTTCAACAAGGTCAAAATGGGCTTAGCTATTTTCTTCTACACCAACTTAGTCGAAAGGTTGGAGTGATCTTGCTCATTAACCTTTCGACAAGGTCGAAAGATTTGACAATCTAATATTTTATCAACCTTGTCGAAAGGTCGAAGTAGCCTCATTAACCTTTCAACAAGGTCAAAAGGTATGAAAATTCACTATTCTTTTCATCCAGACCAATTTGATTAAGACATTTTATCCAAAGGAACACTTTCTAAAGCGAGAATCATCTCAACCACATGGTTATGTCCAAATAAAATTATCTTATTAAAGCATTGGGGATGTTAATAAGATTTTTTGTTAACATTTTTGGCGCTAGAAGGAGGGCCTGAACCTCCGATCTTATCACTGTATATAGACTAATTATGGTTTATTTCTCTTGCCTAGGAAAAACGAGATCAAAATGCTTGAGTGTACTCGAAGAGAAAGTAGTGCACACTTCCAACTTGGAGGAAAATATAGCTCCTACTTTCAACCTGGATGGGGTCCTTCTAGGGCAAACTTCGCCACCAGCACCACATGATGAAAATACGGAGAAAATCAAGCGCTTGGAGCAACAATTACAGGAAATGCAAGATCTGTTGAAGATGGCTCTATCTCAAAGATCATCAAAAACTCCAAGGCAAACTCAAGGAGAAGAAGTAGTTTCTCCTAGAAGAAATCTAAAAACCAGTTCTAAGGAATTCAAAGATAAAGTAGACTTGACCTTCTCAAAGAAGAAGAGCTCCCACAAACAAAAGCTAATCATTAAGGGAGAATTCTTGACAAGTCATTAGAGCAGTCTGGCAGCTCAACCTTAAAAGAGTATTACCCAAAGCAGAATAATTATGGCAATGTAGAAGCTTTCCTTAAAGATGCTGCTGAGAATGCAATCAAGGATGCCATGAATTCAAAAGGAAAAAGAACTGTGGATGTGAATGTAAATGACAATGAGAGGGTGCCACCATTCACTGATGAGATCATAATGATAGTAATTCCTCCCTATGTTAAGATCCCGCCTATGAAATATCACGGGTATACGGATCCTGATGATCACCTTATGGCTTTTGATAGCTAGATGGACCTATACAATGCTTTTGGGGCAGTTAGGTGTCGACTGTTCCCCGTTACACTCCAAGGGGCTGCAGCAAAGTGGTATAGACAGTACAGAGGGAAAACAATCTACTCTTGGAAATAGTTTTCTTATGAATTCTCAGCACAGTTCTGCATTTGCAAGGATCCAACTATTGATTATACGGTCCTGGCAAACATCAAGCAAAGACAAGGTGAATAATTGGGAGATTATTTGAGGAGATTCAACGCAGAAACTTTGAAGGCTAAGGACATGAATAATCGAGACAAACTCATAGCAGTCCACTCTGGGTTAATCGAAAATACTCCTTTCTGGAAGCAGCTATTCGTCAACGGCTGCAAAGGTCTCCAAGACTTCCACTTTCAGGCAGATAAATTCATCCGAATGGATGAGCTTTACTATTCCAAGAGAAAAACACTTTCCAAAAAGGTGGGAGGAAGATTTGGCTTGGACCGTAGCCGTAAAAGGGTCAGGTGGGAAGAGCCAATCGCTAATACAGTCACTTTAAACAGGCCATTGTCTTACATATATACTATAGCAAAGGAAGAGTCAACTTTCCAACCTCCCACAAAGCTAAGATAATCCAGAGTAGAAGAAGGGAGGAGATTACTGTGCCTACCATAAAGCTAACGGCCACAAAACAGATGAATGCAAAGTGCTAGCCGGCATAATTCAAAAGCTGATCCAAGATGGCCATCTCAAAGAATTTATCCAAGATTAACACAAAGCCTGAAGAACTGAAAGTGCTCCCCAGAAGTGTCTGGTCAACGCTGTAAATGTTCTGGAAGATGAAGACCCCCTCAGCTTAAGCCCGCCAATTAACAGAATTGATGTGATCCACGGCGGGCCACATTCGGCAGGAAATAGTAAAGGAGCTCGGAGCAGATATATTAAAGAAGCCAAGGAGGGAATTTATTATGTTCAAGAGGAGCCTCCAATGAAGAGCCCCCGACTCAATATTCAAATGCCAAATCTAGTGGTCACACCGCAGGAGTTGCACAAAGGAGTTCATCATCCACATAACGACCCCCTTATGATCACTTCTCAAATTGGGCTATCAATTGTCTCTAAAATTCTGGTCAATCCAGGAAGCGCAGTTAATGTCATCTTCAAGCATGCTTTTGATCAAATGAATATCCCAGAGCACAAGCTAGAGCCGAGCTACGAACCGATATTTGGGTTTAACAACAAGGGATCAACTCCGATGGGGCAAATAAAGCTACTAGTACAAATGGGGGTGCCTCCAACTTGCCGAACATTTGAAACCATCTTTGTGATAATTGACCAACCCTCCTACTACAACGCTTTCTTTGGCAGACCAGCCTTAGATGAAATTGATGCTTTCGTCTTGCCAAAATACCTCATGGTAAAGTTCTTGACTAAGCGAGGCTAGGGGACTGTGTGTGGAGAATAGTTCAGCTCTCATGAAATGTACTTTGCCACACTCGATCAATATAAAAGGGAATATTCTGCTTATTTCGATTCTTCTACTACTTTATAGCCTTCGAATGACGGATTTTTACATCCAACATTCGAAGCAAAGATTAATGATAAGAAGTCTAATAAGCGTATGTATCAAAGGTACATTTCTGCAGGAAACAAGAGAAAGAGGGTTGACACTAATTCAGCAGAAGAAGGTCCAGTAGTCACAGAGTTTGATTGTCGGGGTGAGCCAGAGAGAATAAGGCCCATAGAGGACTTAGAGGAAACCCATATAGATTTTGAAGATGTTTCTAAAGTGGTCAAGGTGGGAAAAGATCTTGAGGGCGAGTTAAAGAAAGATCTGATTCAGTTCCTCAAAGACAACAAGGATGTGTTTGCCTGGTCATATTCCGATATGGTGGGGATTGACCCAATTGTCATGTGCCATGCCCTTAACATCAACCCCAGTGCAACCCTCATATGGTAGAGAAAAAAACAATTAGATAAAGTGCGAACAGATGCTCTAAAAGAGGAAGTTGGTAGGCTCCTTGAAAATAGTTTAATCCGGGAAATATATTACCCTAAATGGTTAGCCAACCCAGTTCTGGTGAAAAAGTCAAATGGAAAATGGAGAACATGTATCGATTACACAGATTTAAACAAAGCATGCCCGAAGGACTGTTTCCCTTTGCCACGAATAGGTAGTTGGTAGATGCAACGAGTGGACACAAGTTGTCATCTCTTATGAATGCCTATTCAAGGTACAATCAGATATCGATGTTCAAGCTAGACGAAGATCACACCAACTTCATAACATAATGAGGAATTTATTGTTATAGAGCCATGCCTTTTGGTCTAAAAAATGCGGGGTCCACTTATCAGAGATTGGTAAATCGAATGTTCAAGGAACAGATTGGCAGAAATATGGAAGTTTATGTAGATGACATGTTGGTAAAATCTAGCAAACCTGAAAACCATCTCAAGGATCTAGAGGAAATGTTCGAAATATTACGGAGGTATGAAATGAAGTTATATCCCCAAAAGTCCTCTTTGTGGGTCCATTCTGGAAAATTCTTAGGCTACTTGGTAAGTGCACAAGGGATAGAGGCAAGTCCCGACCAAATTCAAGCTATAAGGGATATGGCCGAACCAAAAACTAGTAAGGAAGTAATGAGCTTAAATGGAAGAGTAGCTACCCTAAGCAGGTTTATCTCCAAATCTACTGATAAATGCGTACCTTTCTTTGATGTAATTAAGAAAAGGAAGAACTTTGAATGGGGAGAGGATTGCAAAGAGGCTTTCTTTGAATTAAAAAGCCATTTGGAGAAACCACCGATACTTTCAAGACCCGAGAGTGGGGAAACTTTGTATCTATATATGGTAGTATCAGAACATGCGATCAGTTCACTACTCATTTGAGAGGACAAAGGAGCACAACTCCCGGTATATAATGTAAGCATGCGGTTGAAGGATGTAGAAGTTCGATACCCAGTTATAGAGAAATTAGCTTATTGCTTGATTCTTACAGCTCGAAAGCTCAGAACATATTTCCAAGCACATTCGATCAGGGTATTGACAAATTTTCCTCTTAAGCAAATTTTCAGTAAGCTTGAGACTTAAGGGAGTTTGGTAAAATGGGGGACTGAACTCAGCCAATACGAAATAGAGTTTCAACCAAGGGCTGCAATTAAAGCCTAGGCCCTAGCAGATTTTGTTAATGAATGCACCAGCTTTATAACGGAATAATCGGAAAAAGAGAAAGACCAGAAGCCCATGTGGCTACTATTTGTGGATGGGGCATCAAATGAGCAAGGAGCCGGAGCAGGATATGTAATTATAATCCTAGACGGACATTGATTGCGCTATGCCATGAAATTGGGATTTCCTATAACCAATAATGTGGCAGAATATGAGTCAATGGTAGCGGGACTAACTCTGGCATTAGAATTGAAGATCCCACGGATACAGATTTTTAGTGACTCACAGCTAATGGTCAATCAAGTGAAGCAAGTATACCAAACAAAGGACCCCAAGCTATCTTTATATGTGAAGAAGATATTGCAAATGCTCGCCTTGTTTGAGGATTTTTCAGTAAATCAAGTTCTAAGGACAGAGAATGCACAGGCAGACTCTTTAGCAAAATTGGCTAGCTCAAGGGGAGCCCCAGAAACACAAATTGTTCCCGTTGGATATCAGGAAAAGCCAAGACTTGAAAAAGAGACATCCGAACAAGGAAATGAATTGCTGGTTATGACAAGATCTCAAACCAAGTCTTAGAGGAGAAAAGAAATAGAAAGTAGTAGTGAGCTGACAAATGAAAGGATGGACATACCTAGTCCAGATAGCACATATGATGGCACATGGATGTCACCCATTGTTGAGTATTTATTTAAAGGGACATTACCGATCGATAAAGGTGAAGCAAGAAAAATCAAGAGGCAGGCTCCAACCATTGTTATGATAGACAAAATCCTCTATAAAAAGGGATATGCTCTGCCTTATCTTCGTTTGTGTGAGCATAAATGATGGGATGAGACTAATGGCTGAAGCACATGAGGGGTTGTGTGGTGATCATTCAAATAGAACAAAACTTATAAAGAAAGTATCGAAGCAAGGATTTTATTGGCCACACATGGTGAGTCAAGCAATAGACTATGTGAAAAGATGTGAGAAATGCTAGAAGTTTTCAAAAATACCCAGGTTGCCTCCAAGTCAATTAACTTCAATAACAAGTCCATGGCCCTATGATGTTTGGGGAATAGATTTGATTGGCACATTGCTAATTTCAAAATGAGGAGCTAAATATGTCGTAGTGGCCATCGACCATTTTACCAAATGGGTTGAAGCCGAACCACTTCCAGAAATCACTTCGGGAAAGGTACTGAGATTTGTCATTAAGAATATCATAACCAGATTTGGAATTCCCCAAAAGATAATCTCTGACAATGGGATGCAATTTGAAAGCGAAGAATTCTCTTGATTCTACCACAAAAATGGGATTATTGAAAGTTTTTCATCAGTCGCACATCCAAAAGCTAATGTAGCAGTTGAAGTTGCAAATAAGACCATAAAAATCATTCTGAAAAAGAGGCTAAATAAAGCAAAAGGAAATTGGGTAGAAGAACTACCATTAGTGTTATGGGCCTACCGAACATCTGCTTAGACGGCAACAGGACATATCCTGTATTCTTTGACATACGAATGTGAGGCAATGCTGCCAATCGAGATTGAAATACCCTCACACCGAAGGATTGCCTATGCATTTGATAAGAACCATGAGTTAAAGAAAGAATCACTAGACTTGATACATGAGTTAAGAGATGAAGCAGCAATAAGAACCGCCGAATATCAGAGGAGAATCTCTAAGTATTACAACTCAAGAGTAAGGACTCAGTCATTTCAAGAGGGGGATTTGTACTCCGCAGAGTAATAGCCAATACTAAGAATCCTGCAGATGGACCCCTAGGACCAAACTGGGAGGGGCCATTAACCATATGCAAGGTAATCCCACCGGGAGCCTACAAATTATGTCGCCCAAACGGTAACATGGTGCCTAGAACATGGAATGCTGAACATTTAAGGCCATATTTTCCAAAGATGGATTAATAAAGAGCTTCTTTCTGAAAAGAGAAAATCTACATGGTTGGGAGTAAGATGCTCCTCATATTTGGACACTACCTAAGATGGTAGTCTACCTAAGATGGTAGAAAAGCCTCTGTACGCGCCGAGATGGCCAGGGTAGAGCACCTCCTGGAGGGAGGGCGGGTAAGCCTTTAACTGCGTCATTATATGGCCAGCTAAAAGCACCGGACAAGCCCTTGACCACATCTCTGGTCAGGTCAAGGCACCTCTTGGAGGGAGGACGGAGTAAGCCTTTATCCGCGCTATAAGATAGCCAGGTTAAAGCACCGAAAAAGCCGTTATCTGCGCCACACTATGGCTAGGTTAAGGCACCTCCTGGAGGGAGGACGGAGTAAGCTTCTATCCGCGCCATAAGATGGCCAGGGCAGAGAACCGAACAAGCCCCTGTCCGCACCGCAAAAGGGCCAGGGCAGGGCACCTCCTGGAGAGAGGTCAGGTAAGTCCTTGGTTCCAGCCTCTAAAATGAGCTAACCAAGAGCACTGGACAATAATGGACCAAGACGTCCAAGCCCGAGAAGAGGCTCATTTAATAATTGACTAAGACGTCCAAACCCGAGAAGAGGCTCAATCAATAATGGACTAAGACATCCAAGCCTGGGAAGTGGCACATCCAAAAATGGACCAAGTTGTCCAAGCCCGAGAAGAGGCACAATCAACCGAGGAATAAGATGTCCTAACTCGGATAAATGCTCATCAAATTACGGACTAAGACATTCAAGCCCAAGAGGCAGCTAATCAAATTATTTCTATACAAAACCTGAAGGGTTCTTATATGTCGAAAAAGACAAAACCAAAGGAGTAAAATGGATCTCCATTTATTATTACCCGAATACGGGTTTCGGGACTCTCACTTCTAATCTTCGGCTATTAATACCCAAATAGGGGTTTTCAAGTCCTTCATATATGAAATACATTATCTAACACCCGAATCTGGGTTTCGGGTTTTTATTAATCACTAACTTATTATGCCCGAATCTGGGTATCAAAGATTGCTACTTATCTAAACCCTAATCTGGGTACATGATCTGTGGATTTCTATTCATCACAAATGCCTGAATCTGGACCGCGGGATTCTCATATATGAATTCCAACATTTAATACCCGAATCTGGGTTTCGGGATTCTATCAATCGCCATCTTTATTAAGCCCGAAGCAGAGTATAAGAACATTGTCTATTATTACAATTCATAATACTCGAACTCGAGTTTCGGGATTATTATCTGATTTTTGCCTAAATACCCAAATCTGGGTCCGAGACATCTATTATGAAGACAATTTTCATGAATTTCTAGTTAATCAAAATATACCCTAATACGGGCATGGAATTTCTATTTTAAAAACTATCCACTTACACAAATATGAGCCCTAATCAGGGCCGAAGATTCTCTCTACAAAGATGATCGACTAACATATGTCTTCATCTGGGCTCAAAGATTAATGTGAAAATCATACTATTAATTCCCGTTTAGTTGGCCATAAAAACCCGAATCTGGGTTTAGAAAAGCCATATGTAGAACTTTTTTTGGGATATTATCATCTGAATTCCGAATATCACATTATCAATCTCTAAACTTCACAAGTTAATACCCTAAACTGAGTTGGATTTCATGGATGATATAATGTAACTGAGTCTATTACAGGCAGCCAAAAATCCCAAACTGATCTTCTTAATGCAAAAATTAAAAGATGGTGGTTATGAATTCCAAATGAAGCTTATCAAGAAATAAGGGCATAAATATGCTGATCGACTACTGAACATACATGTAAGTATGATAATAACAATGGTGCTTTTAACTTTCGATTTTGCAGGAAAGACAAAATTATGAAGAGTAAGAAAGCTATGAAAACTTTGTCCTAAAGAACAAAAGCTTCTTTCATACGGGGGGGGGGGGGGAGGGGAGGGGGGCAAAATGTTAACCATAAAATCTACTTGAAGGCAGAAGTATGATAGAAGGATAATACAATTGAAGTTTTGATGAAGAGACATGCCAAGTCATCACAACAAATTTAAAAAGAATGATTCGGAGGACCAACTGTTTATACAATGCAAAGGCCTTCAGCCCGGATGGAAACAAACATGACCTTCCACCACAACCAATCTTTCGACACTAATGGGAAAGCAATAATGACTTCAGAGCCCCCGTTCGAAAGTAATCAATAGTGTTCCCTCAACTACACCATCACCTTTTGAAGTCAAAGGTTTCACCCCGAAGTGACCTTTTCGAAAGCATAGCAAGCCTTTCAAACCAGTTAAGACACATCCAGGATACCTTTCGATAGCATTGAAAGGTGCTATGAAGAAAGCAACATTCAGAAAGGCATGAATTGGATGTACTGAACTTACTTCTTTCGTTTGAAAATAATTTTGGTGATGGCATTAGTATCATCGGCATTCATTTTTGTGTTTCTAAGCGAGGGATGCTACAGGGTTGTTTTAGTAAAATGGATTTTGATATGATTCCGAAAATATGATTTGTTATACAAAAGATACATGTATGTATAATTATTTCAAAGCGGTTTAAAATAAAACTCGGTTTCTAGCTCTAAAGTTTTTCTTTGAAAAAATTTGGTATGAACTTTTTGTGTAGAAAAGTTTTATGTGTATACTATGTAGGGTGCCTGAGTGGTAGTGGCATAGCTCGAAGAAAATATTGAAACTTTTCATGTTGTCCCTTTTTGGGTAAAGTGTATTTAATAAATTATTGAAATTTGTTAAGTTATTTTACGGACACATGTAGCCTACGCATTAGGATTGTATGGCATGTATATCATATTATGATTTGTTGTTTAGTATATTTCATTTATTAAAATGAAATGGGATTTTGGATAGTCGAAAAACTTCTAAACCATTATAGAACTTCAAGCAAAATGTTTTTGTGTGAAAAAAATGAAAGTTGAGTTTATATAACACTTGAATTTAGAAGGTAGTAAGTTCAAACAAGTTTTGAATTGGTTAGACATGCTTGTTAAGTAAAATGAGTTTGATGTTTTGCATATACTCTTAGATTGTAGTAGAGTATTATACGAATATGAACTTAAGTTATAATTGTTTATAAACTTGAAGTTATGCTTTTATGGAATGACACAAATGAGTTTAGTATTAATATGACATACTATTTGTATAAAAGAAAGTGATAAAAAATATTGGTATAGTTGAGAAACCAATAGGATAAAATACGTAAGTTGTACGTAGATCTTTTTATTAGTGTTTGCGCCAAAATTGGTCGCAAACACCCAATAGAGTTTGTGTAGAGAAGTAAATGAAGAATATTAAATGTAAACAGAGAGAATATAGTAATAAAGAAATAAAAAATAAGCAAATAACAGAGAAGGAACAGTTTATAGTGGTTCGTTATTGTTTGCCTACATCCACTTTGAAGAGATGGCTTTATTAATCACTTTGTAAACTGAATATAATAGGGATCAGATGAAAATCCTTAGTCACAAAAGAATACAAAGCAACAAGTAGTGTAAAGATCAAGAAAATGAATAATCAAGTGGTATTTATAAAGGCAGACGACAAAATATCTCCTTGAAAATTCGGCAGAAGGCTCTCCGGATACATAGGGGCCCATAAAAGGGATCGCATGGCCCAAATCCCAAGAAATAGGGATCGAGGCCAATCCCTATTTTGGAGGAGTTGGGTGCTGCGATCCCTATGGGAGCCTCTCCATTGTTTATTATGCTTGTTCTCCACGTTTCATGTCAATCGGACTTGTAGATGTTGAGTTATTGATCGATCATTTTTGCAATGTGTCGTGCAGTCTGATTTAGGCCGATCCCTCTTAAGGGAAGAGGGTTGATCCCTCTTTCTTGTGCTTTTTGGGGTGCGATCGCTAGGGTGGACTCCCTAGGGTCCCCTTTTCTTGTTCCCGAATTTTCAAGTGTATTTAACTTTTGGATTTTTAGATATCGATCGTTTTTCGTTGGGTTGCATTGTTGGGCTGAATACGATCCGATCCCTCTGATACGATCCCTTTGATATAATCCCTTTTATACGATCTCTTTCTTAGGTGAAGTAATTTGCCCATAAATTGAGCATACAAACTCCAAACAACTTGAGATTTAAAATGTAGCCTCGTGGGACCTTCCTTGTCACTCTATATCAATCTCACCCAGTTTGGGACAGAAATTGAGGATATGTACCGATCCCCTAGGGGAAGGGATATGCACCAATCCTCTGCCTGGGGAGGTACTAATCCTTATTTTGAATATTCTAGAGAGTCTATCTCTTAGTCTCGGTTGATTGCTTCATATCATTGCCTACACTTGATTTCTGGACCTTATAATCATCGCTTTGGCTTATTGGCTTTGATGACAGTCGAGTCTAACTTGTCCAGTCAGTTCGGATATAGCCAGGTCAAAATGCCGGATAACACTTACCCCCCAAGTACGTCTTGTGTCGAACATGATGTGCTTTGGATCGATGCAAGTTAGAGTCATTGGAAATAAATTCATTCAATTTTCTTAATCATTGCTATCCTTCCATTGAATTATTTTCCCAAAGTGTCGTATCTCTCTTTGATCGTCATGACGCTTGGTCGATTTCTAATAGTATAAATTCAAGATTATATTCTATCAGTTGTTATCTGTGTCAAGTTCTATGGGGCTAGTAAGCTTTGGCTATCCGATTCAGTTTCATTTTTGAAAGATTTAGGTTAGAATTATTTCTATCGATTTCAAATTTTGAATTTTTAGAATATATACGGGCATGTTCAGGTACATGTTTTTGTCGTTGGCTCTCGTATGCGTTTGTATGCTCATGGGTCATCGTCAATTCCTTATAGTTTAATTGCAATTGGATTGCAATTCATTGTTTATATTTTTTATAATGAAATAGGGGTCGTATTAAGTCACTCGATGAGAACGGGCTTTAAGTTCTACAGGGATGACTGCCTCGGAGCCGTAAGCAAGGGCGAATGGAGTATGACCAGTCTCGGACTTGTAGGTGGTTCTGTATGCCTATAATGTTGATGGGAGTTCGTCGACCCACTTTCCTTTAGCCCTTTCCAAATGCTTCTTCAGAATGGAATTCATGATTTTGTTAACAGCTTCGACTTGTCCATCAGCTTGAGGGTGACACTATTAGTTGTAATTGTTCAGGGAAGACCAAAACGATAGATGATGTTTCGGACAATAAAGTTCTTACTTTTTTGTTGTGATCATGGATGAATGTTCGGCTTTAGCCCATTTGGTAAAGTAATCAACTGTTATAATGGCGTATTTCGCACCATCTTTAGAAATCGACAAGGCGCTGATGATGTCAATACCCTAAGTGGAAAACGGCTATGGACTGACCATTTGAGTAACTTCCATTGGTGGGGCTCTCAGAATTTTTGCAAACATCTAGCACTCATCGCATTATCAAGCATGATCAGCTGCATCTCGATTGACAGTTGGCCAGTAATACCCGTTGCAGAGTATTTTCTTTGTCAAGATTTGCCCCCTGGTGTGATCGCCACATTCTCCTTCGTGGACTTTTCTCAAGACTCGTTTAATTTCATCATGGGCGATACAACGAAGCAAGGGAATGGAGAAAACCTTTCTATACATGACTCCTTCTTAGATGATGCAGTGTGAAGCTTTGAGGAGGATCTATTATTTTTCATTCCTCCATCTAGGATAGATCCCTCGTTGTAGGTAACCTTTGACAGGAGTCATCCACGACTACCTTTCCGGCTCCGTCTCCAGAACCTAATCAATCTCCATCCGGTCGATGCTCGGAGCATTTAGTGCTTCAACCGGGACCAAGCCTATTTGTTGCGGATTACCGAAACTAGCCAGCTTGGCCAGTGAGTCGGCTTTCTCATTTTTTCACCTAGGGGTGTGTCTAATGGTGTAATACTCAAAGTCTACTGGTAGCTCTTGGACTCGACCGAGATAAGGAGCAAGTTGCTGCCCCTTAGCCTGATAATCTCCCCTGACTTGGCATACTACTAGCCGGGAATCATAAAAGATTTGTGAAGTTTTCACTACTAGTTCTCGACAAGGTTGAGCACATTAAGGCTTCATACTCAGCTTCGTTATTTGTTGCAGGGAATTCAAGTTTCAGGGCATAGCAGATCGATTGTTCCTTAGGAGTCACTAACATGACTTTGGCACCAGAACACCGATCGTTGGATGCTCCATCCATGTACATATTCCATCGATTGGTCGGTTCTCCACTTCTCTAGAGAGTCATCTGGCGTAGTGAATTCAATTATGAAGTCCGCTAATGTCTATCCCTGGATATCTCCCTAAGGGAGATAAGTGATATCGAATTGGCTTAGCTAGATATTCCATTTGAGCAACCTTCTAAATGTCTCAGGTCGATGTAGACATTGATGGGGTAAGCCTGGAAGTAAAAGCGAAGCTTTCGTGATGCAATCAATAGGCAGTATGCGAGCTTATTCAGCTTCGGGTAGTTTCTCTCAACACTAGTCAATCGCTTGCTAACATAATATACTGGCCTCTGGATCCGATTCTCTTCGCGTAACAGTGCGACACTTATGGCGTGTACCGGCACCGCTAAATAGATGTATAAGCTTTCATGATATAATAGCTTGGATAGGATATGAGGTCTCTCTAAGTGATCTACCAGAGTTTGAAATGCATATATTCAATCCTGCATCCATTCAAAGTTATTCTTCCATTCCCTGATCAAGTCGAAGAATGGAATGCACTAGTCGATTGCCCTGGAGATGAAGCGGCATAGAGCGACAACCTTCCACATTTATGCTCGGTACCTGCTTAATCGTCTTTGGTACTTGGATGCTTTGAATTGCTTGAAACTTCTTGGGATTAGTTTTAATTCCATGAGAGTTAATGATGAGACCCAGGAATTTCTCTAATGCAATGCCGAAAGAGCATTTCAAAGGATCGAGTTTCATTCATATTTTTGGTGAACGCTAAACATCTCCGCCAAGTCATCGATGTGGTTGTTTGATCGCCATTACTTCACTAGCATATCGTCCACATATACTTCCATCGATCGCCCGATCTGGTCTTTGAACATCCAGTTGACCAGTCTTTGGTAAGTAGCTCTAGCATTCTTTAGTCCAAACGGTATCATAATATAATAAAATAACCCTAGATCGGTAATGAAGTTGGTGTGCTCTGGTCGGTGACGTGCATCGTGATCTGGTTGTATCTGGAGTACGCATTCATAAATAAAAGCAGATCATATCCAACGGTTGAGTCTACCAATTGGTCAATCCTTAGAGGTGGAAAGCTATATTTCGTGCACGTCTTGTTCAGGTCTGAGTAGTGGAAGCATATCCCCCACTTTCCATTAGCTTTTCTCACAAGAACTAGATTGGATACCCATTTTGGATAGAGGGCGTCGTGGGTAAATCCATTGTTTTTGAGTTTATCCACCTCCTCTTTAAGTGCAGCAGATCTTTCCGGATCCATGCCACGTCACTTTTGTTTCATCGAGAAATGCCTCAGATCGATATTCAATGCATGGCTCGTGATAGTCGGCGAGATCCCACATATGTTAGAATGGTTCTAAGTGAACACAACAAGATTCATTTGGAGAAAGCCAGCTAATTCCTTCATCGTCGTTGCATTAACCTGTGATCCAAATCTTCAGGACCCGTGATGGGTCGTCATGGCTAACCTTAATGTCGATCGTTAGCTCTACGGTGCAGCCTTGGATTCTTTGGGCTCCTCTTCTTCATCTCTCGGGTTTATATCTTTATAGAACCGACTGTGATGTTGTTGCTTGATATTGGCCTTATGTTGTGACCTAAAATGCTTAAGTGGATTTGCCCAAGCAGTGGGATCGGTTATGATCCCTTGTATTAGTGGGACTTTAGCAGTTTTTGTTTTGACATGAACATATTAGACCATATGAACTCGAAGTCGAGCAATGGATATGTCATATATGACTTGCATACTTGAACTAGCATATGGCCTTGAATCGGATGTTTACCACTTCAGACATGAATAGATTAGCATATTTGTACTTGTAGGATTGTAATACGTGTCCTGAATGAACTTGAATATGAACCTCAGATTCTTATACGCCGATAGTCGATTCCTGAATTTGAACGTACCCGTTTCATGTAACCATCGATGTGAAATCTGGTTGGAACAGTCAGTGATGACGGTCACTTCGGTCAAACTCCTGAGTTTCGCCATAACTGCCATATAGTATTGAACTGTATTACACTGCACAACACCGCACTAGACTATACTTGGCACGAGGGACGTCTGAATTGGGTTTGCAAAGTCGCATAGGCGATGGGATCAGTGTCGGCCCCTTGCCTAGGCAAGTCTTGTAACTTCAACACTTTGGTGGTGTATGTAGGCACGGAGAATGGCAGTTGGATTTGATGTTGATCCCTACATTCAAACATTTCTCTAATGCATAGTCAATGGCATGATAGCCGGTTAGGACGGCATGTTATGACGGTCGCTTCGGTTGAACTTTCGGATCTAGTCATGAGCCGGTGAGTCCGATATTGATGGGTTTTAGATGCTTTGAGTGATTATCTATATTGGTTGAAGATCAGGCTTAGAAGCACGTCGAACCAAATTTCGAGTTGGGTTCAGCCTCGTGTTGCACGCAGCTGCATAGCTGGCTCTTGCTTTGAGTTTGAATCTGCTTGTGTATTCGAGTAACGCGCTTTCCATTCAATGTATTAGCGATCTGTTGCTTGTCATTTAGGTTGGAATGATAGTCAGTCGCCCATGAGCCTGGGCATTGATCCGATGATTCTATCTCTAAGCATCCTTTCGATTGTAGCCTCGAGTCGTTGCAAACACTAGGTATGAGTCACGGTATTAAGCTATCACAGTTAGTCTTTGGATGATCACACTTCTACCCTCAATCTCGAGTTGATAAATGTACTGCATGGATGGTCGAGTTTCATCCTGGTCATGTTATTACTCCCACCTAAGCTTCGAAGAGTTAGAGTTGATCGATGAATGGTCGGTTCATATCCATCTTAATTCTCCCTCATGGCCCCCAAGTAAGGGGTAGATGTCGATAAGTGGACGGGCATGTCACATCTGTTTTAGCTTTACACTCTTTCCCGTCGATTCGTGGGATCGAGTTAATTGGTGGAAGGATAGGTCATGCCTATTCTGAATTGTATTCTGGATTTTCCTTCCTGAGGGAAGACTTCAATGCCCTATCGAATTTTGAGAATGAGCTGAGTACTGGACGGTCCACCACGACCACTTTCGATGCAGATGTCGCCATACTCTAGGCAAGGGACAAAGAATTGATTATTAAGTCACATCCAAACTGTGACTGATGCTCCCTTTGTCGAACCAAGGGCAAGGATCAATTTGCGGACGGTCAGGTCACGTCGATTTTGATTTACGTTCTCCTATCGGACTAAGGGATAGAATTAGCTCAGGAGAGGTCGGGTCATGCTCATCTAGTTTATACTCCTCCAAACGGATCAAAGGAGGGTGGTGGAGAATGAATGGTCAAGTCACACTCATTCATGGTTTATTCTCCAATCTATGCTCTGGTGAACGGAGTTATTCGAGGGACATTCAGTTCACATCCATTTGTGGTTGGTGTAGATCGATATTGACCCTCGATCCAATGGTACAATATTGTCGGTCACCTGTAACTTTAGATGTCGTTCCGATTAGTTTTGTATTAAGGCCTCCCTATAGTCATTGCCTTGAGTCATAAAGAATCACCAAGCCAGAGCTATAGTGAGTTGTCGTATTCAGCTTATAGTAGTTTGTGCTTCTGCCTCCAGTCTTGGGTTAGCGGAGTTAGTTCGTGGATGGTCTAATTCCATCCGTAGTGAGTTTATACTCCTCCTGTCGAGTTCAGGTTGGAGTTTATGGAATATTGAGTGGTTGAACCACACTCATCTATTTGTTTATACTCATATCCGCACTCTGGGGATAAGTGTTTATTGGCGGGTGGTCGAATCATACCCAATTTGTGTTTATACTCCGGTCCACACTCTGGGGACTTAGAGTTATTCCGAAAAATGTTCGAACCACATTTTCCTTAGTCATTTCTTCTACCCCCAGGTCAGGGGCAGAAGTAGAAGAGTGGTCGGTCGTATCACATTCAATCTTACTTGGAGTTATTTACGTCAAGTCGTGGGAAGGAGCTGATTAGCGGATGGTCAAGTCATATCTGTTCTATGTTTTATACTCAGCCTATTGGTTTATAGGGGAGAGTTAATGGATGAATGATTGAACCACATCCATTTTCTACCTATACTCTAATCTGCGCTTCGGGGGCTAGAGTTAGTTGATGGGCGGTCATTTGCACCCATTTGGTATTTATACTCCAATCCACACCGAGGGACCAGAGTTATTCGATGGGTGGTCAGTCACACCCATTTGATTTTCATACTCTAGTCTGCGCTCTAGGGACCAAAGTTGGTCGATGGATGCTCAAACCGCGTCCATCTTTTTGTGTTTATACTTCGGTCCATGCATCGGGGACCAGAGTTTTATGATGGGTGGTCAGTCACACCCATTTTTGATTTACACTCCACCTATCAGGTCAAGGTAAGAGTTTTCAAATGAATGGCCGAGTCATGTTCGTTCATGGGAAGGAATTCTACGCCCAGTTTTGAGGACAAAAGTTGGCGAGTGGACGGTTGATTCATGTCCACTTGGTGATTAAGCGATGAATGGTCGGACCATATCCATGGTCCATGCTTAGGTTGGACGGTCAGCCCTTGTCCAATTTGCTTCGTACTCCTCCCAACAAGTCAAAGGATAGAGCTGTTAGGTGAACGGTCAAGTCACATCCACCTCACATTGCAGTTGTGCCCTCGTGTCGAGGGTGGTGGTTGATAAGTAGACGGTTAATCATGCCTACTATAAGTCAAGCTACTATACCGCTTCCTGTGTCCAGGGTAGGAGTTAATGTATAGATGGTCAAATCACGTACACTTTAGTTGGACCTTGGTCTTGCTGAGCTTCGGGAGAGGTATAAGTATTTTGGTGAACTTCAAGTATGATCTGGGGAGTGGATGGTCGGGTTGCATCCACTCTAAGTGTTTCTCCGACATTCAAGTCAAGCGTGGAGGTTAATGAGTGGATAGTCAGTCGTGTCCACTTTGTATTGGATTCTGACCTTGTTGGACTTTGAGTAAGGCATAGATTTTTTATCAGAATTGAAGTACAGAGTAGGAAGTGGGTGGTCGAGGCACACAGACTTTCCATTTCGAGCCTTTGGCCCCAAGTCAGGGGCATATGATAGGTGTTGAGGGATTGAATCATGCCCGTCTTGATGATCCTCCAAAGGGTCCGATCATGTTCCATGGAGGTTGGTTGGTGCCAAACTCTAAGTACTAGGTCACCTGCATCGTTTGGAAGTAGTATAGTTCAAGTTGGTCGTAGTTCACAATATAATTGAAATTGAATTAAATCTTATTGATAAGTGTAGCAGCGTCGTATGCTCTCTATTCCACTTCGCCTCGATGCTTCTTAGTTAGAATTCGACCATAAGTGGCCCAATTGATAATCAGAGTTCTTTATTGATAGGGATCGGATGTTCCCTGGTCGCCATTCTGCGGGACTTGCTCATATTATTGAAACTTTCCTTTTCGGACCAGCTTTCCAATCATATCTTGGAGGTGTCTACAATCGTCGGTGTTATGACCATGTGTATCTTGAAATATACAGCATTTCCTGGATTTCTTCTGGGTTTCTATGGACTCTCTCGAGGTTGGTTTCCAGCACTACTCTGAGTCATGAGTCTCTAAGTACATGTTTTCAATTGAATCGTTCAAAGGAGTATATGAGTCAAATTTTGGGACACTGGGTCGTCTCCTAGAATATGAGTCCTCATCTAAGGCCTCTATGCTGCCCTCGGTTTGAATACCTTTAGAACCAGGCCTGCATCGTTCTTTCTCCCAACCTGCTCTACCTCCTCCTTGCTTGGGTTATGGTTCACTATTTAACAGAAAAGATCCAAGATCGTAGGAGGCTCTCTAGCTTACCAGTTGCCAAAGTCTGTCTTGGGGCCGATTCCCCTTAGCGACTCACCTGGCCCTCGGAATAAATTGGATAATGACATCACATCCTTGGTGTGAGTCACATGCATCCTGAATTGCTTGACAAACTTCTGATTCGGTTGATTGGATTAGGAGATGGACCTGGGTGGTAACTGCGTAAATTACATGATCATTATTCCTTCAAGGAATATAGGAAAACATTTGCATTCGATGGCATTCGTCGCTCTAGCGGGATCCATGTGCCACTCATACTTCACGAGATGTTGTCGGGGGTCTACATTCATAGAATATTCTGGCATGATCAGCACATTGAATCTTCTCAGATATTCTGTACGCTAAATGGCTTCGATGAATAGGTATCGACTGGGGGAGATGCTCCAATCATTGTTATTCCGATCCGTTTTCAAGTTACGACTGCTTGTAATTCTTGTGTATGTTGTATGCATGATTGTCCAACGTTTGATGGTTGAGAACGCCGATTGAATGGAGAATCAGTTAGGATGGGGTTGCGGATCAGTGCTGATCCATAATATTTCACCCAACTGGGGTATGATCCATATAAGGCTGTAAGGAAGGCCTCTTAAGGTTGCACACCAAGTTTCAAGTCATTTGGAGTTCGTATGCCTGAGTTATGACCAAAACAAGATGGACTGGCATTGACGGATTGGTGATAATTTACTTCGAGTCCGACCTGAGAAAATTTTCAATTTGCTTGGAGTCAGCCCCTGATTCGCTTGGAGTCGCTTAATTTGAAATGTTTGGTTGGTTTTACTCGAGTTTGACCTTGGGCTATAATTCTTGGGTTTGCTTCAGGTTGAATGGGTGATTACCCGACTTCGACTTCGGGTTGGAACATATAGAGTCTACTTAAAGTCATATAAGTGATTACTTCGGATCTAACTTCGGGTCAGCCTTGAAGGGAGTTTTTTGACAAATGTTTCGACGATCTTTGATGGTTTTTGATGACTACCACTCATGACTCGATGATGGAGGTTCCATAATGGTAAGTGATGACTTTGATGAAGGATAGCTATACTTCGAGATGGCATAATAAACGGCGTAGGGCGGTTGTCACATAAGTCGTCGTACCATAACTTCCAAATCAGGCATTTGGAAGGTGGTCAGCTGAGAGCAGTCATAATCTACCCTAAAAACCAGATCCGGTAACCGATCCCGGTTCTTGTCATATCACCTTGGTTCTCAAGCCTTTGGGAGTACCGTTTGAGTAGCATTTCCTTATCCATTCCTTGGATACAATTCAGCAGCTACCGCTTGATTCTCTATGCTCCGGTCAGTCACAAGACGTAAGGGAAGTTGATAGAATGCACCATCTTTAGGTTGAGTTCTGAATCCAAAATGCGGGAGCACTATGCTGCGGCACACGTTTGGGTGGTTGGCACACGAAAAAATAATTTTAGAGGTGTTTTCTAATTGACCGATCCCTTACTTCTTCACTTTTTTATTTAGTCGCGAATCCCCTATAACCGATCGGTATTGGCTTAGGGACCGGTCATTGAATGGGTATGCAGATTGGTTGTAGTGAGCGGAGGGTTTGGAGTGAACATGGACAGATGGATCGGTCATTCATAGGATTGGGGTTGATAGGTGTGGAGGGATCGGTCATGAAGGGAACAATTCTAGACCCCAAGAAGGAGGGATCAGTCATGATGCAGTATGGAGGGATCGGTCATTTTGGAGTATGGAGGAATCGATCAATTTGGCTTTGAGAGAGGGATCAACTATGTTGAGATAAAAAGATTGGCTAGGGTTCGGTTGTAGAGGATCTGCGGTATAGGGATCGGTCGAATAATGCTGGTGGAGGGACCGAATCAGTTGACACATGACAAAGTAATGGGATCCCCATAAGCTTGAATTGCCTTGGTGAGGGATCGGATGTGATCCCTCTATCTAGGCATACATAGCCATTTTTGGCTCTGCTAACTTGACTGTGAACTTCAGCATCTGATCCTATAGACTTGCATATATAAGTGAACCCGATCCCTACAAAATGAACATGAACACATGAACAACTCCGAACAAGAACACTAGCATCATTATTTTCTTTAACAACGCCGAAAGTAGACCTGGTTGCTCCAACCATGGCTGATAGTCTCCTTATAGATCTCTTTAAAATCCGAGTAGAATAAGAAACAGTCGGTAGAAAGCTGGATCTATCTCGTGAATATGGGAATCCACAAGTAGACGATGAGATCCAGTCAAGCTGAGAATTCAATTCTCAGTGGAAGCACCAAAATGTTTGTGCCAAAATTGGTCACAAACACCCAATATAGTTTGTATAGAGAAATAAATGAAGAATATTAAATGTAAATAGGGAGAATATAGCAATAAAGTAATAAGAAATATGCAAATAACAGAGACACAGTAGTTTATAGTGGTTCGGCGTTGTTTGCCTACGTCCACTTTGAAGAGATAGCTTTCACTTTGTAAACTGAGTACAAGAGAGATTGGATGAAAATCCTTAGTTACAAAAGAAAACAAAGTAACACGCAACGTAAAGATCCCGAAAATGAACAAATAAGTCTGTATTTATATGGGAAGACAGCGAAATATCTCCCTGAGAATTTGGCAGAAGGCTCTTTTTATCCGGGTTTTTAACCCATAAGAATCCAAGATAAGACGGGACGACTTGGTGATTTCAGAATGACTTAGAACTTAACCAAAAGGGCTAAGGAAACAAGTTAAAGAGAGCCAAGTCATATTATAAAAGCAACGACTGAGTTTGGCTAAACCAAGAAACAAGCATCCGTCCAGTCCAATCAGCAGCCAAACACAACTAACAAAAAGATCGTCATCAAAACAAAGCGACATGCAACGAGACTACACGAACAACGTCGATACAAAGCAACAAAATCATGCCAGATATCAACGTCCAGAAAAAGTCTAAGTGCATGGATCGCTAGTGATCCATACACTATGGATCGCCAACGATCCATACTTCATCACTGGGTCACTAAGGCACATAGGAAGTGAAGAAATCCAAAATATAATAAGTGTATGGATCGCTAGCGATCCATACACCGTGGATCGCGAGCGATCCATACTTGTTCATGGATTCTTGGCGAGATAACTAGGCGAAGAAAGGAAAAGAGGAACTAAGTGATTGGCTCGCACGCGAGCTAAATCTATCATAGATCGCTGGCGATCCATGGTTTTGGCTCGGGTCGCGAGCTGAGCTTCGTTGCATCATCCTGTGTCCATTTGCAAGCAGTTAGTGAGAGGCATGGCCCAGAAGCTTTCCGATCTCTATAAATACCATCCTACCTGCAACATAAACTGTGATTCTCCAGTAGATTCCAACTTTGGGGATTCAATCTAGCTAAGGACAATCTAATGCCTTGTAATCAAACATTACTTGTAACATCAATCAGTCTATAATAAAAACTATAGAGTGGATGTAGGCTTCGTTAACAGCTGAATCACTGTAAAAATCTTTTTGTCTTCTTTCTTTTACTACTTTTTTCTATACCTATTATCTGTATTATTGCTCTATGAGAACAGGGCTGGTGCTTTCACACTCATACCAGGGTGTTGATCCATTTTTTGGATTAAAATTTTGGTGCTTTCACTTAGAACCCAACTCAGGGTTCAGATCTAGCTATCTACTTTGGATCCCACAGATCCAAAAGTTAGATCCCCAATCTTTGCCTGAAAGATCCACCGCTAGGAATCAATGGCTCCTGGAAGAAGAAGAACTGCCTATGGAAGGTCCATAGGGGTAGTGATAGCTAGAGAAGATGTTAATCCTCAACGTACTGAAGTAAATGGCGCTAACTTAGGAAACCAGGCGCCAGCATCTTCCAGTCAGCACGAAGTCATTACTAGGGATGAGTTGAATAAAATGATTAACGAAATCAACCAAAAGGTGGAAAGTAGCCAGAAGGCTATGATGGATAAGCTTAACGCACTTCTAACCCTACAGTCAAATCCTGCTCCAAGAACTATGCCTGAACTCGCGGCTGCTATAGAATAGGAAAACTCTTCCGTTTCTTGTCTACACAGAAGAAACGGGAAACAACCGCAAAAAAGGGTGATGATAGGAACCATGGGACACAACGTGGAAGGAAATACGAATACTCCGCCCACCGCAAGGAAACCAACTCTGAACTTGAACCAAGGGGCAAAGACCCCACAGGAAGACATAGCTATGGACCTCTCTGACTCAGAAGATGGAGAACAAGACAACCAGTTGGAAGAGAATGTCGACGCATTCGATGATGCTTGGAACATCCAAACTGCCCCAATCAGGCCAACTGCAAGCCAACGGGGTCCCGCAGGAGTGGCTCTCCCGAAGATAGGAGAGCCTAGGCTTCAACCTAGTGCCAAGACCATTTGGAAAGCCAAACACTTAGTGTAGTGACTGACTGCCGTCCCCAGGATTACCGGACATCGGAGGCATACATAGCAGATATGGTCAAACTCCTTTTAACTATGAAATCTTGAATGAGAAATACCCAGATAAATTCACAATACCAAATATCCCATCCTACGACGGGACGGACCCAAAACACCATTTATACAAGTATAGCTGGTATATGGATAGAGTCAACACTTCAGAGGCAGTTCGCTGCAGATGTTTCCCCATCTTTCAAGAAGGAGTTGCGTCTATGTGGTTCACCAGGCTTCCACCAAGATCCATCTCTACTTTTGACCAATTAGCAACAAGATTCCTTGACCAATTTAGGCTCTATACCGCACAACCAAAAGATGTAATGTCCTTATCCGGATTGTTCTAGGGATACAATGAATCGCTGAAATATTTCATTAACCGATTCAACACCGCAGTAACGGAAGTGAGCAACCCCAACGAGGATATGGTTTTTATGGCGTTAGTCCGAGCCATTCACCCGGAGACGGAATTCTGAAAGTGGATTAAGATGAAGCAACCTACCACGAGGAAGGACTTCAATCGTAAAGCAAGTCAGTACTTAAGATTGGAGGAAGCAAAAGAGCTGGAAAGAAAGTCTACTGGTGTACAACCAATGATCATCGAACATAGCGATGTAGCGATGAATCAAAATGCGCACGCTTCCGGAACTGCTGAAGAGCCATAGGGAAAGATGGAAATCAAAAGAGGAAAAATCAGAACTCTAATAAAAGGAATGGTAATGGTAGCAATAAAAAGCTTAAAGGGTTCAGGCCTGAAGACTATACCCCTCTAAATGACACTCCAAAAAATATTCATCTCGCAACACAAGGGGCTAAGGAATACAAGAAGCCCCCTAGGAAGGAAGCAACTAAGCAGCAAAAACGCACAGGAAAGTTTTGTTACTTCGATGAAACTCATGGTCATAATACAAACGAATGCCACCATCTGAAGAATCTCCTTGAAGAGTTGATCCGGAAAAAACAAACTCCAGCAGTATGTGAGAAAGTCACAGAACCCCGATCAACCCACAGCTCCTCAGCCTCCTAAAGAACGAAGGAATCAGGCCGAAACTAGTGAAGAAGGGTCCAAATGAACTGACCAAAAACTTATTATTAGAACAATATCTGGGGGACCACACCCCGCGCAAAGAAGTTGGGAAGAGATGGAGCGAAATGCAAGTTCGATAAAGCATACTCCAAAGGAATCATGTCTCGCACTAGAAAATGAAACCTTGCCAAGCTATAGATAATCTTGAGTGATGACATAGTGTTCCGAAATCGGGACACCGAAGGGATCGAAGCCCAGACTCTCAATTTAATGGTAGTAACAGTGGGAACCGGTCCCGCTGTTGTTCGACAAGTGTTGGTTGATAGTGGAAGCTCTGTTAATATACTTTTCAAACATACTTTTGATCAAATGAAAATCGGCAAGAAAAGCGTGTCTGTGTGCCAATCAAAGATCCAAGGGTTCACTGGCGAACCCAAGCAATCGGTGGGAACAATCAACCTGCCAGTGGAGCTTGGAGAGGGTGATCGAAGAGTAACCCTCATTCAGACTTTTGTAATTGTGGATGAAATGTCCGCATATAATGCCTTCTTGGGACGGCCCACTCTAGCAGATTTCAGAATAGCTCTAGCCCAATGGTGTCTAACCAAGAAGTTCCCTACTGCAAATGAAATCGAAGTGGTGAAAGGAGATTAGTGGGCCACCAAAGAATGTTACATTGCGGAGTTACGTGAATCTAGAAGAAGGGAAAAAGGAAAGGATGTGGGGAGAACTCTCCACATCCAGGAACCTTCAAAATAGCAACTACAGAGCCGCCCTGGCTTGGGGACCATAGCTGGTTCGACAAGGCTTTGGACCCTAGAAAGAAGAGTTCAGGGGAAGAATGGGTGCCACTGGCAGAATTGACGGTGTTTGTCCCGGTCGATATGGACGACCTAACTAAAGTCTTGAAATTGGATCGCACCTTGGAAACAAGATGTGTTTGGAGCTTACTAAATTTCTTCATGCCAACTTGGATGTATTCGCGTGGACACATTCCGATGTGTGTGGAGTGTCTCCAGAAATCGCATGTCACGCGCTCAACATTGACCCCAAGTTCACACCAGTAAAGCAAAAGAGGCGCAGCCTAGGTCCTGAATGGTCCAAGGCGCTAAGAGAAGAGGTGGACAAGTTAATGGCCAACGATTTTATCCGTGATGCAACTTATCCTGAATGGGTATCTAATCCGGTCTTAGTCAGAAATTCCAATAGGAAGTGGCGAACCTGTATCGATTACTCAGACTTAAACAAAGCTTGCCTGAAAGACAGCTTCCTCTCCCCAGAATAGACCACCTTGTGGACAGAATGGCAGGACACGAGCTACTATCATTCATGGACGTATACTCCGGGTATAACCAAATCCCGATGCATGAGTCCGACCAAGAAAACACCAGCTTCGTCACCGGCCTGGGCCTATACTACTACAGGGTAATGCCATTCGGCATGAAGAACGCCGGGGTAAATTACCAAAGGTTGGTGAATACCATGTTTAAGCCCCAAATTGGGAAAACTATGGAGGTTTACATAGAAGATATGTTGGTCACATCACGAGTAGCTTCTAACCACCTGGATAACCTTACTGGAATGTTCGAAATACTCTAAAAGTATAATGAAACTCAATCCACTCAAATGTCACTTCGAAGTAGCCTCCGAAAAATTCTTAGGATTCATCGTAAGTGCCAGGGGCATCGAAGCAAATCCAGAACAAATAACGGCACTACGGAAGCCCAAGCTCCGAAGAATAAAAAGGAACTGCAAAGCCTGAATGGAAAAGTCGCAGCACTAAGTCGATTTATCTTGAAAGCTACCGACAAGTGTATACCATTCTTCGATGCACTGAAGAAAGGAAAGAAGAACTTCGAATGGAGTGAAGCTTTTCAAACAGCATTTGAAGAATTGCTGCGGCACATGGAAGCTTTGCTAATCCTATCAAAGCGCGTGGATGGAGAAGACCTGTTCATTTACTTAGCAATCTCACCCCATGCATTGAGCGCCGCCCTTGTATGTGAAGAAGAAAAAATCCAGCGACCCACGTATTACATTAGCAAGCGGTTCACTAGAGCTGAGAAGAACTGCCCGAAACTAGAAAAACTAGTGTATTGCCTCTTGATCGCATCTAGGAAGTTACGACCATACTTTCAGGCCCATCCAATTAAAGTGTTGACTGACTAGCCTCCAATGCAAGTGTTATATCGACCTGAAACTTCTGGACGACTTCTCAAGTGGAATATAGAACCGAGTCAATATGATATCACATACCACCCAAGGAAGGCCATCAATGGGCAAGCGTTAGTAGACTTTATCGCTGAATTTACTATGCGGGATGACGAGGAAGAAACACAGCTGGAAGTAGACACGCAATGGAGACTTTTTGTCGATGATGCATCTAACAACCTCTGTTCGGAAGCAGGAGTAGTGCTTGAAACCCTCGAAGGACAAGCCATTAGCTACCCTTTGTGCTTGGAATTCCCTGCTACAAATAATGAAGTGGAATACGAAGCACTGATTGTAGGACTAAAAGTTGTGAAAGAGCGCAAGATAAAATCTGTTCACATATACAACGACTCCCAGATGGTCGTCTATCAAGTAAAAGGGGAATACCAGGCTCGAAGGGAGAATCTTACCCCGTACCTATCCAAAGTGCAAGAACTGCTAAGCGACATCGAACACTACACCATAACTCACATTCCACGGGAGCAAAACACCAAGGCAGATTATTTGGCTAAACTGGCGAGCTCCGGAGAAGCTCAATCATTGGGGCTAGTCCCAGTTGAAACTCTAACCAACCCAAGCATAGACGAAATGGACGTCGACCGGATCCTCGAGATCACCGTCGAACCAGATATGTGGATGACAACGATAAAGGAATATTTACTTGTAGGGACTCTTCCGACAGACCGAAATCAACGGACTTCTCCGAAAGGCACCGCGATTCATGCTACAAGACGGAGTACTCTATCGAAGGGGATTCTCAACCCCCTTTCTTAGATGTGTGTTCGATGACGAATCCCGATGAATCCTAAAGGAAGTGCACGAAGGTGAACGCGGAGACCACACTGAGGGGTAAACCCTTGCGAAGAAAGTCCTCCGGTATGGATACTTCTGGCCAACAATAAACCACGACGCTGCAGACTACGCCAGAAAATGTGATCGCTGCAAAGATTCAGCAAAATTAAAAGAACTCCTTCAACAGAGCTAACACAGATTGTCAGTCCATGGCCATTTGCAATATAGGGAATCGATTTGATTGGAGTCCCGCCAATAGCAAAGGGAGGGGCCAAATATGCTATAGTTGTCATTGATTATTTCACGAAATGGGCCGAAGTGGAACCGTTGGCCACCATAACCATAAAGAAAGTCATTAACTTTGTTACTAAAAATATTATTTGAAGGTTTGGTATGCCGTAGAAAATCATCACTGACAATGGAACTCAATTCGAAAGCACCAAGTTCAAAGACTTCTACAAACGCTTTCGAATTGAGAAGAGCTTTTCCACAGTAGCTCATCCACAAGAAAACGGGCAAGTGGAAGCGATTAACAAGATCATCAAGTCTACCATCAAAAAGCGACTAACAAAAGCAAAAGGAAACTAGGTTGATGAACTTCCACTCACACTATGGGCTTACAGAACTACCCACAAAGCGGCAACCGACCACACTCCATTCGCCGTGGCATATGGTTCAGAAGCAATGATTCCTGTTGAATTAGAAGTCCCGTCACACCGAAGGCAAAATTTCAATAAAAAGCAAAACGAGCAGCTCCTACTCGAATCGCTAGATATGATGGATGAAAGAAGAGAAGAAGCCGAGTTGAGAACCGCTACCCACCAAAAAAGGGCCGCACGGTACTTCAACTCCAAAGTTCACAACCAAACCTTCGAAGTGGGAGATCTTGTGCTCAAGCGGGTCTACTCCGTTCCGGGGGCCTTCAGACCAAACTGAGAAGGACCGTACGTCATCAATCAAAAGCTAAGGGATAGAATTTTCAAGCTAACAACCGTCAACGGAATCCAAATTCCCAGGGCATGGAATAGCGAATCACTCCGCCGTTATTTCATTTGAAAACTACCCTATGTACTCTCTATTTTTCAGCAAATAAGCCATCTCGGTATGCCGGGGGCATTGTAAATAGGCAAAAGCCTGCCCTGCATTCCTTAATAAAATTTGATTTGATTTTTGAACCAACAAAACTGTATTCATAATAACTACCCTCCGGGTCAACGGAAGCAAATCGACTCAAAATGTTAGATCCGTGGAACCCGATCTTTGCCTTCTAAAAATCGGTGTTGCTCCGGCAACATCGGGAAGGCTAAAACATTCCATAAGTCGAGCAATAATCCTTAGAAAATTACACTCCTCACGTTGTCCAAAGATAGGCAACACCGAGTAGTATGAAAAGCCACGCACTCCATAAGCCGTGCTCTGACTTTTAAAACTCAAACTCCTCATGTTGCCCAAAGATACGCAACATCGAGGGATACTAAAACCATTCCGGACCGACGGGTCATATCGATCCCAAAATCCGCACATTAACTCTCGGAGCGGTGAAGTCACGCTCCTAAAATGAAGACTCCTCACGTTGCCCGAAGATAGGCAATGCCAAGGAGCGTCGCCGCGAAATCACACCCCTAAAACATGAACTCCTCACATTGCCCAAAGATAGGCAACATTGGGGAGCACCAGAACCGTTCCAGATCGACGGGATGTATCGATCCTAAAATATGCGCATCCCACAAGCCACGCGCTCGTGAAAATCCCGAAATTGCCCCGGCAACATCGGGGAACTTATAAACATCAGGGAACTTAACCATACTCTTATCCATACAAAAATACCAAGATTCAGTCCACCCCCATTGTTGGAAGCAATGGGCATGACTCGAACAAAATCAGAGTGCTAAAAACTATAGCACTTAAATGTCGGCAATGTGTGACTACTTACAACCAACTCATATAGTGGGCATGTTCCAAATACGCATATGTCACATATTTACCAGAACATTGCAGAAAACTTGGACTGTGTGCTCGAGTCACAAAAATTCTGAAAGAAGAAAAATCGAGTTGTGATTTAGTCAGATTTCAACTGCTAATATGCAGATTATTTAAATCCTAAGATACTGGTCATTTGTCGGTTGTTTAAAGTAAACAACCTTGTGAACTGGGGGGCATACACCGACACTTAAATAAAATTACTTGAAAACAATAATTTCACAAATTCTGCTACTCCAAACAAAGAATCGTTACTCCAAATAAAGAAATCTGTCAGTAATCGCAGAATTGATAAGTGTAAACAAAACAAGCACAAGTGCACAAAACGCATATGAACAGACAAGTAAGAGTACAGTCAAAATATCGACAATGTATTACTTATAATTTTCTTTTATACAGGGTCAAAACGTAGGGGCCGCACCGACACAAAACAGGCCAACAAAAGGAAAATACAAACTTCACAACAAAAACCCTAAGTGCAGACTCTGCACTTGAACAAAATGACTCAAAAAGAACCAAAATCAGATCGGTCACCACCCAAACTCCTTAGCGCTTCTTTCCACTGCTCCCCTTTCCGCCCTTTGCTCGAAGTTTCGGCCTCGTCTCGGGAGTGGTGTCGCTGCCAGTAATATCAACAAACTTTTCAGTGCTAACATCCTCCTCCTGCTCTACAGCCTTCTCAGAAGATTCACCCTTCGCTTTGCGCTTCCATAACTTGCGGGAGCTCTTCGAGGCTTTGTTCGCTTCAACCTTTTCTTTCTTGATAGCGACCAATTCATGTTGAGTCTTGCAAGGCTGCTCCATTTGAACATCCTGCTCTCTAACTTCGGCCGTTGTTACATCACCTTCCAAAGATACAGAAGGGTCATCCAAGCCATGAAGTGCGGCTATTTTTTCGGACTCTGGCCCCGGTTGCGAGCCAGACACGGACATGGAGACTGGAAAAGGAACCGAAACGAGCATGAAAGCTGTGGAAATAGTAGCAGGTTCGGCCGCCGAGGAAGCTGGCACATCAACATAAAAGGTAGATGGACCTATAAGATCAAAAATGAAAGCATTAAATTCTACATGCTCTTGCGGCGTAAGCTGAAAGCTCCCGAACTCGGGAGAAACGAGAGGATTACCTGCACTAGAAGAGTGAGCAAAAATGTCAACTTCGTATTCACCGCCTTCACCTTCCTTAGACGGTTCTATGATACGACGGGCAGTCTCAATCCCAGAATTTGTTGGCAGATTGCGGGGCTGCTCCGATGGTTCGCCGGCTCTAGAAATGAAAGGCTCTATAAGCACTTCGGCAGCCGCAATCATGGCGGCATCGGCAGCTTCTTTCTCCCTCTCGACTCGTAAAATCTCCTGGCCCTCTAGCAATGCCTTCTTTGATTCCTCATTAAGGTAGGTGTTTTCTAAATCTCGCTCGGAGTAAACGTCACCTTTGTTATGAAATCGGGTCAAGATTTCTTCCTACCACAGTGAGAGTGCACGGAAATTTCGGGCCCAAGTAGCTAAGGCTCCCCTGATGAAGTAGAGAATTGATATAAAAATTCAGGATGGTCTCGTCCATCTTCCTCTCGAAAGCATTTTGAAGCTATAGATAATCCGTCATAACGATGGCCTTTTCAACCTCAACGCGAGACATATTAGCGCTAAGCTGCGCAACTTGGTCCTGTAGACGGGCAATCGTCGCAGCCTGATCAGAGATGGTCTTATTGTGCCCCTCAATGATAAGGTCATGGTAGGAGATAGTTTTCTTCTGAGCTTCAATTGTCGCGCTACGAGCAGCCACCTTCTCCTCTAATTTGGCCTTTTCGGCATGAGCCTTCTTTATTTCATCCCTGTAGATGATCTCAATTCTTTCATGGGCCTCTTTTACTTCCTTTAGCAAGTCGGCGTTCCTTTTGCTTTCTCGAAGCACCGCTTCTTTCTCCTCCTCCAGTTGTTTAATCCTGGCATCGCGTTCAGTCAACGCTCTTTCAAAATCATCCTTCTCTTCCTCAAAAGTGAGGATTTCCTAGTAGTTGTTGCGATTTGTATCTGCCAGTTGCTTACACACTTTCTCCCATCCTTTGGCTTGTTCTAAATCGCTTTGGATAGCTTAATATGTGGCATGAAAGAATCTCTACGGACCGGACGGAGATCACGATCAAACTTAACCCCCTTTAGAAACCACCCGGGGACCGCAGCTTCAAGCTTGGGAGAACCCGATGGAAGGATATAGGAGGATCTCTGGTGGGGACGTGAAGCACCGGGGGCAAGCACAACAGAATATGGTGGGATGTAAGTTGAAGGCGGAATAGGGGCAAAAGTAACAGGGATTTCCTGACCCGTTGAAGAGTGTGTCGGAGCAAAAGCTTACTATTCTGAAGAATGGGGACGGTGGTCGAATTTTGACCTCTTCGATGGCTCCTCCCTCTCATCGAAAATCCTTCCCTTCTCATACCAGCCTTTGTATTACCAGCTTCGCTCTCTTTCATCTTGGTGATGAGTTTCGACCTTTAGATCCTTTCGTCTTCTATGCTCTTCCTCTATCTCTCGAGGCTGGTGACGGCCGGAAGAATGCTTAGACCAGTGTTGGGAGTCGGTGAATTCCTCGAAGTCGTCGTAAAGGCCGCGTCCTCTTGTCATACTTGACACGAAGCATAAATAAAAGGTTTTAGAAACAGAAAATAAAGCAGGGAAAGTGTGTGTACAAGTGAGTGTGATCCTAGTGAAGCGTGTGGTGTGTTTGGGAGGATAGCCTAAAACGACGTCACAAACCGGATCGGGCAGGCAATGTAAAGCGAATCAGACTAACTTCAGATGCGACGTGGCTCGAATGAGGGGGCACCTCCACAAATCTGAAATCTTCCCCCATAACCACGTCGAAATCGACGTAAACATCGCTCAAATCACCCAACTCCATGCCAGCATCTTTGCTCGGAGAATCCCGATGTCCCCCGATCCCCGGTGCAGTCTTTATCACTAATGTATGGAGGAGGTGAGCTCGGAATAATAGGGCTCATTATCGGAGTCTCATCACACGATTCAGAATCCCATCATCGGATTCTGCGTAGAAGTCAACACAAGAAGTGGACTCGTCGCTACTACTACCGACTTCCCCTCCTCTTTCTCTAAGTCCAGTACGGCTTTGCCTTCCCTCTATTTGAACTCCTCTTCTACTTCCTCCGGGATCGAAGGCATTCTGGCCGGGCGACTAACCCCGGTCGCAGCAACGTCTCTTCCATCACGAGCCTCTCCAGCCGATTCTCCGGACAAGCCCTCTCTCTCTTGAGAAGCGCCTTCTTTGGACTCATGAGAAGAGGAAGTGGATCGCGTGCGAACCCTGGATCGAGAAGGAGAGGGGTTTTAATTGGAAAGGCGAACCTCCTTGGATGCAATAGCCCATATCGGAGTAAGTTCTCGTCGGTCAGCAAGACTTTAATGGACCTTTCCTCAGCATCGATTGCCTTCAGGGTTCGAATACCTTCATCAAGGGACAAGTCCCTATTAAGCCTTAGGATAACTGCAAGAAATGTTCAACTTGTTACAGGCCCCGCAGTGATACATCGGAACTCAATAAATAGGGAAAAGAACTTACCCCCCGTCGTCCGTAGACAATTAAACATTTTGGGGCACCTGACGAAGAAATATTGGGCCTTAAACTGGGACAAGTTTCTCTGAACTCGTAATACGATTTTTCGATTCCTTTGAGCTTCGATTACGAACAAAGACGGACACTCATCCCTTCAATTGAATGAAAGAAAGAACCGTAACTCATCAAAGCTCGGAGCGCGGTTGAATGTGCGCATGAAAAAGACATGCAAACAAGTTAGGACAGCGTAGCCATTGGGATGAATCTGGAACGGGGCAATGCCTATATTTGGAAGAGTCTCGCGCAAAAAGTCATTAAAAGGGGCACAACACCATTCAGACACATATATCGATGGCAAGCGGTATATCCCGAAAGAGGCATGTACGCAAACTCGTTCTTTTCTGGAAGGCGTACATCTTCCTCTGGTATGCTGTGTTGCACGCAGATATTATGCAAAAATTTAGCGGAAAACACAGAAGAAGCTCTTTCTGGCGGGTTGAGAAGAACCCTAAAATTGAGAGGAGATCGATCTAAGACCGGACCTACTGGGACCAACTGACCATATTCTGCTTGTGAAGTGGAAGGAGAAAGGGCGACGGATGATGACTCAGCTTCCGAAAGTGCTGGGCTTCCTCCCCTTGACTTACGGAATGAAGATGGATGCTTCATTCTAAGACAACAGAAATCGCATCCAAAACGGTCAGGTGATTCTATTCTAAACTAATAATTTCCCCTACAACACTTGAATTCCGGAGAGACATTGATTCGTGCCGACACAACGGATTTCAAGTATGTACCAGGGCAAGTGCAGTATGCTGTCTATAGGGGGTGAGCTCAGTATCCGAAACACTACAAACGCTCTATCCAGTGTAGATAGTTCACTCACAGTGGAAAAGGAAAAGGAATTCCCATATCGTTTCCATTTGTTTTTTCTTCCTCTACACTTACTTGTTATCAATCAATGATCGATACCGGATCCGTCGTCCAAAGCGACGTGGAAGATTCTTTTCATTACAAAGACACCGAGTGTGCAAAAAGAAAGTAAGGCAAGTCCAAATTCTTCGGAAGAGCCAGGACCAATTCGCGATGTGTCGTGCACTATTAGCTTTGGAACTTGGCACAAGTCAATTCTGGTTTAATGGACAAAGATAGAAAAACATGTCAAGCATTGGGACCCGAATAGTTTCGGGAGAAACTCAAGACTCGATTTACTATCTTCCTCCATTAAGCTGCATTCAACTCAAACTCTTCATGACAAACATCACAAACGCAACCTCGCCATCAAATCATTAAACGAACGTTGTAATCCGCGAACCTACCTCGGATTAACGACCTAAAAGCAAAATTGGTAGAATCTTTGAGATTGGCAAACTACAATGAATCGGTGGCGATCTAAGGGTAGGTCGGAGGTGATCCAAAGTGCAAGAAAAACAAGGGTTTTGGTCGGAGGTAGCCTGAGATGCAGTGGCGATGCTCAGGTGGTGGCGATGCAGACGGAATCATGGCAGAAGGCTTGGGCAAGATCGGATTTTAGGAGGTGATGGATCGAGTCGATGGATTGAAGGCTAGAATCACTGCAAGTCAATGGAATGAAGGCTAAACTCGCTCCAAGTTGAAGGATTGAAGGCTAGAATCGCTGCAAATGTTCAAATCGCATGAAGAAAAATCGGTTCGCGTGAAGGTGAAAAGATAGGTTGGCTCAAGTGCATAAATAGGCAACCGAAAACATAAAAAAATCCTAAGTACAAGGGTCGCTAGCGATCCATCATATGGATCGCCAGCGGCCATCAGCTATGGATCGCCAGCGATCCATGGAATTGCTCATCTTCGACTTCAAATTTGCATCGCGACATCCACCTACTATTTCAGGGTATACCAAGAAGTTGTAAAGAGAAATTTGATCCATTATGACAAGCGGTAGTGGTCAAGACCAAAACTAAGTGATCGGCAGCGTGACCTAGCTCACTTCCGCAAAGCTCTAACACGATTACTTGAAATTCAACAAGTAGAGACTAAGGGCGATAACTTCCAGAGCATGTCTTGTTTCCAACGAAGACGTACTCTAAGGGGGTAATGTTATCCGGATTTTTAACCCATCAGAATCCAAGAGAAGACAGGACGACTTGGTGAAGTTAGAATGACTCAGAACTCAACCAAAAGGGCTAAGGCGACAAGTTAAAGAGAGCCAAGTCATATTACAAAAGCAACGACAGAGTTTGACTAAACCAAGAAATAAGCATCCGTCCAGTCCAATCAGTAGGCAAACGCAACTAACAAAAAGATCATCATCAAAATAAAGCGATATGCAACGAGACTACACGAACAACGTCGATACAAAGCAAGAAAAGCATGCCAGACATCAAAATGCAGAAAAAGTCTAAGTGCATGGATCTCTAGCGATCCATACATTATGGATCACTAGTGATATATACTTCATCACTGGGTCACTAAGGCACATGGGAAGTGAAGAAAGCCAAAATATGCTACGTGTATGGATCGTGGATTGCCAGCGATCCATACTTGTTCATGGATTCTTGGCATGCTAACTAGGCGAAGAAGGGAAAATAGGAACTAAGTGATTGGCTTGCACACGAGCTAAATCTTTGGATCCCTAGCGATCCATAGACCATTGATCACTGGCAATCCATGGTTTTGGCTCGGGTCGTGAGCTGAGCTTTGTTGCATCATCATGTGTCCATCTGCAAGCAGTCAGTGACACTACGCCATAGATGGCCTACTGCAACGAAATTACAAGGTGTTGCTAGCTATAATGTAACGATAGGTATGCTGATTTTTGTCTATTGCAACACTCGCTTCAAGGTGTTAGCATAGGTATCAACAAGATGTTGCAGTAGCTATAGATGTATTCAAATTAAAAAATTAATAAAATTAGCAATCCGCGTGAATACGATCCAACGATCCACATTTAATCCGATTGTTAAAATGGATCACCACTGCAATTTGTCCCAAATTTTCGTTTTCCCGCCGATCCCCCTTTCAGTTTTCTGGGTAAATTATCGATTCTTCACTTTTTCTCTCCAATGAAACGCAAAATCAAATTAAAAATGCAGATTCAAAAGGCAAGATCGGTGAAGGTACGTTGGTCGAGTATTGGAATTTTGGGATCGTGAAGCCATGGTTATTCGGTTACGCCCTCTTCTACTTCCGCCTTCGTCGACGAGATCTGGTAGGCCTTATTCTTCCAATTCTTCACTCCAGTTCGTCACTACCGCCATTTGATGTTTCTATAGTTGACTTTCCTCCGTTACGAGCTTCTCCTACTCGCCTGCCGCCTCAGGTATCGTCTGTCCTTCTGTCGAATCCATTCCATGCCCTGGAATCCTCCTTGCAATGATTCGAAGACACTGTTCCTTATTTGGTCTGCCTGCTGATGCTCTTGGCCTTGGTTCTTATATTCCTCCTATGCTAGCATCTTGTCGTTAAGGTGGGCAGTGGCATGTTGATAATGCTAGTATTGAAATTGGAAATTTGGCTTCTGTTCATGGTACTGATAATGCGTGTGTTGACGCTGATTTTGGCAATGTGGCTGTTCACGTTGTTCCTAATCTTGTTGGAGCATTGGTGGTTGAGGATTGTTTATCAGTTGAGTGCACGCAAGGTGCTTGTGTAATTGACGCTCACATTTTGCCTATCCAGATATTGCTGGGTGCATGCATAATAATGTTGAGGCGAACCAATTGCATGTTTAATGCTTGGGTCCCCTCTTTTGGTTCTGGAAATGAACAACATGTTATAGCCATTAAAGTAATAAGAGGTATATCCCAATCTTCTTGCTGGGAATGATAGAAAGGGGCAAGCTTGAGGAGTCATGGTTGTCGTTGGGGGTAGTCGCGTCGACGGTGGGCAACAGTCGCAAGGCAATGGTCGCGATATAGAAGGGGCCGCGATCGACTGCATCTTCATCACATTATTATGTGAGTAAATTTTACTCACCTCTGCATTTTTAACTTACGTTTCTTCACTGTTTGGTTCTTGAACTTTATGTTCTTCACAGTTGACTGTTGCTTGATAAGAATAGCATGGCCTTGGAGATGTTTT
This sequence comes from Allium fistulosum, assembly GCA_030737815.1. Lineage (NCBI taxonomy): Eukaryota > Viridiplantae > Streptophyta > Magnoliopsida > Asparagales > Amaryllidaceae > Allium > Allium fistulosum. The sequence continues at coordinate 741,558,241 of CM060906.1, forward strand.
AAGTTGGAATCAAATTATGATAAGAATATGTGTGAACTGCTTTTGAATTGTGCTAATATCTGTGAACTGCTTTTGAATTATATGTGACAGGTATTGAACACTGGACAACTAGATACAAGCTTGAAGACAGAGTCAAATCAAATGTGCATGAGCTTGAAGACAGGTTTCAATGAAGGCTCGATCTTCCGAAATCGGATGAATCGGGCGGTGCCCACTTGTTCGACCTAACCGGGACTGCGGTGCCCCGGACTGCGGTGCCCCGGACCCCCGCCGGCGCTGCGCCCGGACCCGCTTCTCGGCTCGCCTTCGGCTCGGCACTCGGCTCGCCTTCGGCTCGGCACTCAGCTCGTCATATATTTGTCAGTGTCGGTGTCTGTATAAATTGAAACTGCATATGTAATGAGTGAACTGAGTGATGTAGTGAGGAATATCTGTATATGTGAATATCAGTGTTATTTATCATTGAATTGTAAAATAGTGGAGTCGGGAATTTGTACTATTTTAAATGTTGAAATAAAATATTTATTTAAATAAATTACTGTTTGAATATCAAATTCTGTGCAATAGCATTTTATTAAATAAATATTTATTTCTATTAAAAAATCAAATATGCTCTACATTGTGGGCCCCACAAATTCAGAAAATTAATATCTATAGCAACATTTTTGAATGTTGCTACATGCACCTATGGATGTTGCTATAGACCCAAATAGGATTCTATTGCAACAATATTTCTTATGTTGCCTTAGATAGTCAAAATGTTGCCTTTGAGGTCTGCGGCAACGCGGCAAAATGCAACACCGAGAAAGTGTTGCCTTTGCCCTTTTTTAGCCTTCAGCAACATTTTTTGGCACATCCTGCATCACTTCTTTGGTGTTGCAGTATGCAATCTATGGCGTAGTGTGAGCAGGCCTGGTCTAGAAGCTCTCTAATCTCTATAAATACCATCCTACCTCCAACATAAACTGGATCTTCTTCGGACTGGTTGCTGAAGCTCTGCTGGAAACTTTCTTCATTCTTCATCTCCCTCACAACAATTTCCAAGGGATTCACTGTGATTATCTAGTGGATTCCAACTTTGGGGATTCAATCTAGGTAAGGACAATCTAAAGCCTTGTAATCAAACACTGCTTGTAACAACAATCAGTCTATAATAACAACTATAAAGTGGACGTAGGCTTCGTTAACAGCCGAACCACTATGAAAATCTTATTGTCTTCTTTCTTTTACTGCTATTCTCTATACATATTATCTGTATTATTGCTCTATAAGAACAAGACTGGTGCTTTCACACTCATACCAGGGTGTTGATCCTTTTTTTGGGTTAACAGGTCTCCAAATACATAGGAGCCCACAAGTGGGATCGCATGGCCCAAATCCCAAGAAATAGGGATCGGGGCCGATCCCTATTTTAGAGGAATTAGGGGTTGCCATCCCTATGGGAGCTTCTCCATGTTTTATTATGCTTGTCCTCCAAGTTGCATGTCAATTGGACTTGTAGATGTTTATTTATTGATCGATCGTTGTTGCAATTTGTTGTGCAGTCTGATTTAGGCCGATCCCTCTAGAGGAAAGAGGCTCGATCCCTCTTTCTTGTGCTTTTTGGGGTGCGAGCGATCCCTAAGGTGGACACCCTAGGTCCCCTCTTCTTGTTCCAAAAGTTTCAAGTGTATTGGAGTTCTGGATTTTGAGATATCAATCGTTTTTCGTTGAGTTGCATAGATCTGATCCCTCTGATATGATCCCTTTGATACGATCTCTTTTATACAAACCCTTTCTTAGGTGAAGTAATTTGCCCACAACTTGAGCATACAAACTCCAAATGACTTGAAATTTGAAATGTAGCCTCGTGGGGCCTCCTTGTCACTCTATATTGATCTCACCCAATTTGGGACAAAATTTAGGGTATGTACCGATCTCCTAGGAGAAGGGATAGGCACTGATCCCCTGCCTGGGGAAGGTACTAATCTATACTTAGAATAATCTGGAAAGCCTATCTCTTGGTCTCGATTGATCGTCGCTTTAAATCATTACATGCACTTAATTTTTGGACCTTACAATCATCGCTCTAGGCTACTGTCCATGATGGCATTCGAGTCTAACTTGTCCAGTCAGTTCGGATATAGCCGAGTGATAATGCCGGATAACAATTAGCATGACTGTTCTTGATCTTGTATTCGAGTACCTAATTTCAAGGTGGTTTACATCGGTCCGAACAAGGATTTTTCACTAGATTCTTGAAGGCAAACACTTGATACAGATTCTTGATATGATCTTGAAGTTTTCTATTATAGTATATGGCTATGTAAGAAGAACAGGGTTTTCTAATCAAGGAACCTGATACGAGTCCACACTAGAGAAGTCAAGTGATCTATACTAGTTAGGAAGTGAAATTCATGTGATCGAGCAAGTGATCGGAATTGATATTGCATATGGATGGTCCATGCACGTCGTGCGGGCTTTAGCGTGTGTGTATATGTATGTATGTATGTATACTTTGTTCTCTTAATAGATTGTTTATCATCCTTGTGCGATGAGAAGGTTTGTGAACCTAGGCAATCCGAGAGCAGTGTTTTTTGGTGATTGAATACTTTTGAGTATAACTATGTGGTTGTTTCTTTTTGTTGCTCATGTTGAAATTTTGAGGATAAAATATTCTAAGTTGGGGAGAATGTAACAACACAGAATTTCGGACACTTCGTATTTAAATATCTAAACTATTTGAATATTTCAATCTTGGATTTAATGTTATTAAAATAATTTAATAAGCTTTTTAACCCTCTTTTAAATCATAAATAATGATGGTAAACTTGTCTTGGAAAAATGTTTACAAAAATAAATACTTTGAAGATAATCGATAATGTGACTGAAAATCATTTTATCAATAAATAACTTTTCTACCGTCAGAAGTTGTTCAGATATTTTTTACATACACTTATTTTCTTAGGAAATTAATACAATGAAATAATACCTTTTTACCATTTATAGAAATATTTTTTTTTATGATATCATGGATGATGTCATCAAAGATCGTTTGAAAATGAGCTTTTAAGGAAAGATTTAACTTTTAAGTAAAGACGTAAAGGTGTAAGGGTAGCGTGTGGGTGGGAGGCCCATTTATGACCTTTCATGGAAGGTAGAAGGTGGTAATGACCTATTGTACAAACCTATAGATACACCATTAAGGTAAGAACTAATCACAAAAGCCTGAAATTAAGTAAGGGAATAAAAATAGTGGAAGTGATTAACACTAATCCACCGATTTTTCACTTACTTTTTCAAGTTTAAACCAAATCAACTTCAATCTCTTCCAAAATTTCACCAAATCCTTATAAACCCTTAGTAAGCTTAGATCTAAAGTCAAAGTGGAAGAAAATTGAAGGAGAAGGGGGAATCTTGGATGGGCTATGAGCAATGGAAGAGGATGGGAGGTGTTGCTTTTGTTTGAAAGTGCTAAAGGTTGGATCTTTAGGCTTTAAATGATGGTAGGAAGTGGTCTTGAGTTTGGTTGTGCTTGAGCATGTGTTTTGCTTAGATATAAGTGAGTTATATCACTATTTTATTTGTATATATTAGGTGTATATATTTTGTGTTTGAAATATAAAGTTAAAGTGACATTAATTAATTAAACTTTTAAATTTGGACCCCTCTTGCTTTTGAAAGCAAATGACAACTTTATATTGTATAAAAATCACTTTTTACCCTCTTAAACATGTGGTGTGTCCTTGAATTGAAAATTAAAATATTGTTTGGAACGTGTGTTGAATTGAAGTATGGTTGAAAGTGTTTGAAGCGAGAATAGTCGTTATAAGTGCACTTCGATATCCCTAAACTTTAACTTGTGTAAATTGGATATTTATGATCTTAACTTAGGATAGTTTGATTTGTTTGTTCTGTAGATATATTTTGGTGTATTGGATGGTAAAGAAATGGTTTGGAGAGTTATATAAATTATGAACAAAATTGTGAAAGTTAGAACAAAAAGGTGGTTATAAATACACTTTGTAAATATAGCCTGTTTTCAGGAATTTTATTAAATAAATAGAAAGTTATTCTTAGAGGTTTATATTCATGATTATTAAGTACCCGAAGGGTAGTACTTTCCATAAAAATTTCATATCTTAAATCATTTATTAAAGTGGTTAAAACTTATTACAAAGATTGTGCTTTTCGATTTTGTTCTTCAACAAAGACTTTTAAAAGCATTTATAAATGCTGTAGTAAGTTACTTATGGTTTTAAGTGTTTTAAAATGATATTTGAATTTGGTATTTTTCCCCAATCTTTTTGGAGTTGTTTTCTAACACATTTTTAAGTGTTTTAAAGTTGGTTTGAAATTTAAATATATTTTTAATGAATGTATACGTATTTTCAAAGTAAAGAGTTTTATAATATAAAACAAATTTTTTATCAAATTATTAATTAGTTATTTTCAAGTAATAATTTTAATAGATATTCAAAACCTATTTACAAGTATTTTCAAAGTATTTATTTATATATAAGTTTTGAAAAAGGTAATTGATTAGGCTTGACACTAAAAGCCGATGAGATAGACTTATCTATTTGTGAGAGTTAAGTTTGATATCGAGTAGGGATATAACCAATAGAACTCTAACCTACTAGTTTCCCTCTTGACCAAAGAATAATTAATTGGAATCTTGAAAACGTGTTAATCTCGTTTTTTACTTAGTTTTTTGAAAAGTAATTAACTTTGCTTAACGCTAAAAGCCAATGAAGTAGGCTAGTCTATTTATGAGAATTAAGATTGATGTCGAGTAGGGATATGAGCAATAGAGCTCTAACCTATTAGTTTTCCTCTTGGCTGAGGAATAGTTAAGTTAGGAATGTCGGAAACGTGTTAGTCATATTGTTTTCTGACTTGTTTATGAAAGTCATAAATACTATACTTAGCATTAAAAGCCAACGAGGTAGATTTATCTATTTGTGAGATTCAAGAATGAAGTGTCTAGCAAGGCTTTAATGCAACCAGTGCTCTAACATACATGGCTTCACCCTTGGGCAAGGAATGGTATAAGTTAAAATGTCGAAAACTAGTTAAGTATACGAATTGTGATTTATGTAAGCAATCTTTTTTAACTAGATAGTTACTTAGTTGACTATCGAACATAACCAAATATTACCTTAGATCTTTGAAAAATGTTTTAAAGACAATATAAGTATGGAGTGGATTTGGGTTTTTTGTGATAATGTTTTAATAACATTCTCCTTTAACCATTTTTTATTATACTTATGAATGGAAATAGATCTTCCAAAGAATGTTTTAAAGATAAGCATAAGTGAAATAATTTTGGATTTATAGTGACAATGTTTAAGTAACATTAGTCTTAAACCTTTTTGTATAGATTTGTGAAAGTACTTAGACCCTTAAAAGGGATATCCTAAAGGAAATTTTAAGTATGAAATCTTTTGGAAAAATATAGAAAAAACAAAGGTATAAAGTAAGAATTCTTGTTAATGATTTGTAAATATATTTATACCATTTGAGGTAAGTATATGAACATTTTTTAAAGTATTAAAAGAGTACAAATGAATTGTAGAAATTGGTAAAAGATGTTTTATTAGATAAAAGCAATTTTTACAAATAAAAGAGGTTTTAAATAATAAAAGATTAATTAAACAAAAAGGGGATTGGAAGTCGCTTATGTGACTTAATTGTGTTTTGTATGAATTGATTATGCATTGTATGTTTACTCGTTTATGGAAAAAATTAGTCGTATACTTAGAACTAAAAGTCAATGAAGTAGGTTTGTCTATTTATGGGAGTTAAGGCTGATGTTCGAATAGGGATATGAGCAAAAGAGCACTAACCTACTGGCCTTACTCTTGACCGAGGGATAGTACGAGATGAAAATATTGGAAAAGTGATAAGTATATGAGACTTGGTTTCCATATGCGATCATTCTCATTATTATTGAATGACCAAATTCATCGATTCAGTCTTGAAGAGACCAGGATTGGTAAGAGACCAGGATTGGTAAGAGACCAGGATCGGTAAGTGTTTTACTTATCAAAAACCACTTCAAGACTGAGATACGTGTTCTATCTCTTGGAAGTGGATATATTTAAGATGCTGGAATCTATATGTGGTTTCGGTATCTAATCGAGATGTGGGAACCAATCGGGGATTCGCATTCTATTCGAGTGATGAAGATACATATGAAAGATTCCAAATGTAACCTTGACATCGGAAATGCTGAAAAAAGTGTAGGCCTCACAACCTCGGGTGTAGGTGACTAATGAGGTTATATCAACTTTATATCTAGAGTATGCTTATCAATATGTTGTGTGTGGGAGTTTTTCATACTTGGTTCCACGTGGTTCACGAAAGTGTCAGGCAATAGGCCAGTTGTGCTTACCTTAGTGGTTTAGGGCCAGTTGTGCTTACCTTAGTGGTATATTTTATCTATATATAGTACTCAGAAAGTACTTTCTGACCCTTGTGCAGGAGATTGAATTTCAACTTGACTTTAGGGACCACAATGGAAAATCCATTATGCGAACGTACCTTATCGGTTTTGATTGTACCCTCTCATACGCTGTTGAATGTAACTAATATAACTATTCCATCTATGTTATATATCTAGATTCTACACCTTAGACATTATATATTATATCACCTTATGTATTTATTAGATGGTGGTTCTTTTGATGGGATAACTGTTATGGAATTCCATGCGGTCTCTAAAGTACTGTTATATGTTGGCCACATATTTCTTGAGTTTACCCTATATTCCCCCCGTGCTCTTTCAAGTAGTTGAAAAAGGCATGTTTTCATTGATGTTCTTTGGGGCTCGAGAAGTCAAGCTAGATGTTTCACCTATCATAGTATTCCACTGCATTACTATATTGTACATATAACCATTTGTGAGGACAGACAGTTATAAATGTCAAGGCTGATTATCATACTTAGGTTTTATAACTCTGAAATTTTCGTATCGGAGTAACCCTTTGTATTATTCTTTTAATATTATGTATTACTGTTCGGTTAGTGAGATTATGATGTTGTGTTCTCTCTGTCATATTTGTTTTATTTTTCTTTTTATTTTACCCTAACATTTCATCTTTCCAGCACTTGAGTGCTTGGCACATGAATACCATGGATGATTTGGTGTCAACATTCGAGGTCGATGTGGGACATTACAGCTGGTATCAGAGCTGAAGATTAAGCGAGAACCTTGGCTTTGGTTAGGTATAGCTCATTAGAGATAGGGTAAGCAACATCCTAGAATGAGTTGAGTGTATTATACATATGAGAGCATATTTGTATTTGTTATAAACATATACCTTAAAGGTAATTATAACCGTGAAATTTAAAGATCTTATATATGGTAAATTATATAAGCGTGAGTTGTTAAAGTGTAGTTTAATTAATGTAAGGATTAATGATGTTCTTTCATTACCCCTCATTAATTTGTTTAGCCATACTCGGCCAATTTATGAGCACTGTTATCCTTTGTAGAATGATTTGATATGCTCGACCAGTTTATGAGCATTATTATCATTTGTAGAATTTGTAGCTTAGTCATGCTCGGCCAGTTTATGAGCATTAACTATCATTTGTTAATTTTGGTTTGTGCTCAACCATTTTATGGGCAGTTTTACCTTTTCACTGCATGGGTTGGGTAGACAGTATTTGTAGATGCATTGAAATGAACACCATATGAATTTAGTTTCACATTTTGACAATAAGGCATTCAATGGAAATGTAGGGTTAAAAGTTAAAAAGTTAGATTTAGTAAAATATGTTTATTTAATCTGAAGAAAAGTAAGATATTTTGTAAAATGAACATTTGTGAAAAGAATTTAGACAAGAAAGTGATTTTATATAAGTATAGTTTATGAAATATGGCTTACAAATGAAGAAGGATTTAATTGATATTTCGAGAACATAAATCCCGGTATCTTCGAAAATGTTTTTCAAAATTTTGAAAAAATAGTAGGAGTATTATTTGAAAGTAACATTTAGGAATTTGGTTTATGAAATTGAGATCATGGTACTTAGTAATATTTATGAAGTATTTGATACCGTTTGGAGATGATTTAGGTTAAGACCGAGAGGCATGAATTGGATGTACTAAACTAACTTCGGTTGATCGAAAATAATTCCAATGATGAATTTAGCATCATCGGCATACATTTTCAGGTTTTTAGATGTGGGATGCTACAAGGTTGTTTTAGTAAAATGAATTTCGATTTGATTTCGAAAGTATGATTTGTTATACAAAAGATATATGTACGTATTATTATTATTATTTCAAAGCGATTTGAAATAAAACCCAATGTCTAGTTCTAAAGTTTTTCTTTGAAAGAAATTTGGTGGCATAACCTAGAGAAAATATTGGAACTTTTCATGTTGTCCCTTTTCGGATAAGTATGTTTAATAAATTATTGAAATTTTTTAAATTAGTTTATGGACACATGTAGCCTATGCGTTAGGATTGTAGGGTATGTATATCGTGTTATGATATGTTGTTTAGTAGATTTCATTTGTTAAAATGAAACAGGATTTTCGATGATTTTAGACAGTTGGAAAATTTCGAACCATTATAGAACTTGAAGAAAAATGTTTTTGTGTGAAAAAATGAAAGTTGAGTTTATATAATACTTGAATTTAGAAGGTAGTAAGTTAAAACAAGTTTTGAATTGGTTAAACATGCTTGTTAAGTAAAATTAATTTGATGTTTTGTATATACTCTAAGGATGTAAAAGAGTATTATACGAATACAAACTTAAGTTAATGATTTATAAACTTGAAGTTATGCTTTTATGGAATGATTCATAAATGAGTTTAGTATTAATATGACATACTAATCATATAAAAGAAAGTGATAAAAATCATTGGTATAGTTGAGAAATCAATAGGATAAAATACGTAAGTTGTACGTAGATCATTTTATTAGCATGACTGTTCTTGATCTAGTATTCGAGTACTTGATTTCGAGGTGGTTTACACCGGTCAGAACAAAGATTTTTCACTAGATTCTTGACGGGGAACACTTGATGCAGATTCTTGATATGATCCTGAAGTTTTTTATCATAGCATATGTCTATGTAAGGAGAACAAGGGTTTTTAATCAAGTAACTTGATCGAAGTCTGCATTAGAGAGGTCAAGTGATCTATACTAGTTGGAAAGTGAAATTTATGTGATCGAGCAAGTGATCGGAATTAATATTGCATATGGATGGTCCATGCACATCGTACGGGCTTTAATATATTATGCATACTATGTTTTGTTGGCTTATGGAGAGTTTAGGTGATGACTCTTCGATATGCTATAAGGTAGCATGAATAATCATATAAGTAGTAACTTGAGGCTGTTGAGCGCAAGGTTCTCTTTGTAGATTGTTTATCATCCTTGTGCGGTGAGAGGGTTTGCGAACTTAGACAATCCGAGAGCTATGTCTGCTAGTGATTCAACACTTTTGAGCATTGGTATATGGCTTTCCTTTTTTTCCTCATGTTGGAATTTCGAGGATGAATTATTCTAAGTGGGGGAGAATGTAACGACCCAGAATTTTAGACACTTCTTATTTAAATATCTAAACTAGTTAAATATTTGAATCTTGGATTTAATGTTATTAAAATGATTTAAGAAGCTTGTTAACCACCTTTTAAATCATAACTAATGATGGCAAACTTGTTTTGGAAAAATATTTAAAAAAATAAATACTTTGAAGAAATATAGATAATGTGACCGAAAACCGTTTTATCGATAAACAACTTTTTTACTGTCAGAAGTTGTTCAGATTTTTTTCACACACTTATTTGCTTAGGAAATTAATAAAATGAAATAATTTTTTACCATTTATGAAAATAAACTTTGTGATGATATCATTGGTGATGTTATCAAAGATATTTTGAAAATGAGTTTTTAAGGAAAGACTTAGGTAGCGTTTGGTTTGAATGAGTTTTGTATTTTTAGTTTTGAACATTAATTACAAAATATGAGAGGAGTGGAGGGACAACGGATAGGATGGAAGAAAGATGGAGGGGACCACAGAGGGGATGGAGGAATGATGGAAGGGTGAATTATTTCTCGTGCTTCTCTTATTTCTCAAAACATAAAAAATAAAAAAAGTTGTTTTCTATTTTGTATGTTAAATTTGTTTTCTAAATTGATTGTTTTCCATAATATACATGTGTTGTGTGTATTTTTTTATGGACGAAACCCAAAACTAAAATGAGTAAACCAAACACTACCTTAACCTTTAAGTAAAGGTGTAAAGGTGTAAAGGTAGCATGTGAGAGGGAGGCTCCTTTGTGACCTTTCATGGATGGTAAAATGTGGGAATGGACTCTTGCACAAACATATAAATACACCCTTAAGGTAAGAACTAATCACAAAAGCTGAAAATTTAGTAAGAGAATAAAAAGGAAGTGATTAACACTAGTCCACTAACTCTTCTCTAAGTTTTTCATGTCTAAACCAAATCAACTCCTATCTCTTCCAAACTTTCGCCAACACAAAAGAACATCTTAGGAAGCTTATATGTGAAGTCAAAGTGAAGGATAAGCGGGGATCTTGGATGCTTCATGAGCAATGGAAGAGGGGGAGGTGTTGCCTTGGTTTGAAAGTGCTAAAGGTTGAACCTTTAGGCTTTAAGTGATGGTAGGAAGTGTTCTTAAGTTTGGTTGTGCTTGAGCATGTGTTTAGCTAGGATCTAAGTGAGTTATCTCATTATCTTGTTTGTATATATTGAGTGTATATATGTTGTTTTTGAAATATAAAGTTAAAGTGACATTAACTAATTAAAGTTATAAACTTTGGACCCTCTTGCTTTTCAAAGCAAATGACAACTTTATATTGTATAAACATCACTTTTATTACCCTCTTAAACATATATCATGTCCTTAACTTGATTTTTAAATGGTTGATTGGACTGTGTGTTGAATTGAAGTATGCTTGAATGTGTTTGGAGCGAGAATAGTCGTTATAAGTGCACTTCGATATCCCTTAACTTTAACTTGTGTGAATTGGATATTTATGATCATAACTGTTTGCACAAAAAATGGACAAACACCTCAAAGTCGTATGATTTAGTAGATCTTATGTTGTTCTTAGTGATTTAGGTGATTTATGCAAATATATGAAAAGCAGGGGCTAAAATGTAAAAAGACACGCCGATTTATAGTGGTTCAGCCAGAATGTGCCTACGTCCACTTTATATATTATTTCTCTTCTCTTGTTTAGATTACAAGTATAAAGCTTTGATACAAGTAAAAGAAAGTTGTTTGAAAGTTCTCTCCATGCTTGAGCTCTCAAAACTTGTCCCCATTGTTGTACCCCTGCCCCTCTATTTATAGAGTGAGGCTGGGGGTAGGGGTCTTGGATGTATACAGCTGCTGATGGGCCTGGGCTGACGCGATCTGGCCTAGTAGTGTTGGTTCGGAATGTCTTGGTCCGGTAGCAGGTGGTCCGGTAGGAGTAGGCTGGTCCGGCAGTGGTAGGAGTAGGATGGTCCGGCAGTGGTAGGAGTAGGCTGGTCCGGCAGTGGTAGGAGTAGGCTGGTCCGGCAGTGGTAGGAGACGATTGGTCCGGTAGTGGTAGGAGTAGGTTGGTCTGGCAGTGGTAGGAGTAGGCTGGTCCGGCAGTGGTAGGAGTAGGCTGGTCCGGCAGTGGTAGGAGACGATTGGTCCGGCAGTGGTAGGAGACGATTGGTCTGGCAGTGGTAGGAGTAGGTTGGTCCGGCAGTGGTAGGAGTAGGCTGGTCCGGCAGTGGTAGGAGTAGGCTGGTCCGGCAGTGGTAGGAGTAGGCTGGTCCTGCAGTGGTAGGAGACGATTGGTACGGTAGTGGTAGGAGACGATTGGTCCGGTAGTGGTAGGAGTAGGCTGGTCCGGTAGTGGTAGGAAACTGAATGGAGCTTAGGCAAGCCTGAACGAATCAAGCTTCTTGGTCTTGAGATCTTCTGGGTGAGAACACGCCCAACATTTGCCCCCCAAAGTGGGGCATATGCCGGCATATGCCGTGCTTTGTTTTAAAACCAACGACGTTAGCTTGGATGCTTTCGCCAAATCAACCGGTCCGGTCGTCTATGCTCGCCTATAAATAAGGGCCTAGGGCTTTCGTTACCTTCTACCGAACGAGACAGCCGAGCCAAATCAGTCACACAGCCGAATCAGATTTCATCCTACTGCCGAACCGCTTTAGCCTGCCGAATTAGGTACTTAACTTCCCTTCGCCGAATGAAACGTGTGTGTCCTACGTACCGAATGAACTTTAGTTGTGAATGCCGAATGAGCCTTTACTGAGAAACACCGGATGAATTTTTCAAGATGAGAATGCCGAATGGGCTTTCGAAAATGAGAATGCCGAATGGGCTTTTGAGAATGAGAATGCCGAATGAACTGCAGTATTGGGAATGCCGAATGAACTTGTAGTCTGGGTGCCGAATGAACTTTATACACTTGATTTTTTCACTTTTCATATCACGAGCGAAATTCCGGGCTACGTGTACTTGCTTGTTTATATCCTCTGTTTTAACAACATGTTTTTCCGATGTTGCAGATAATGTCTCGTAAAGCAGAAACTCGATCAGATAAAAAGAAATCCCAAGGCGAAGGAGAATCTTCCGCAGTGCCCCCTGCTCAGCCAGGACCGGAACGTCACGGAACTGCCCCAAGATCATTGGTGGACGGGTATAGCCCTCAGGAACTTCTGAACTCCCCGCCCGATTTAGTAGATCTTATGTTGTTCTTAGTGATTTGGGTGATTTATGCAAATATATGAAAAGCAGGGGCTAAACTGTAAAACGACACGCCGATTTATAGTGGTTCAGCCAGAATGTGCCTACGTCCACTTTATATGTTATTTCTCTTCTCTTGTTTAGATTACAAGTACAAAGCTTTGATACAAGTAAAAGAAAGTTGTTTGAAAGTTCTCTCCGTGCTTGAGCTCTCAAAACTTGTCCCCATTGTTGTACCCCTGCCCCTCTATTTATAGAGTGAGGCTGGGGGTAGGGGTCTTGGATGTGTACAGCTGCTGATGGGCCTGGGCTGACGCGATCTGGCCTGGTAGTGTTGGTTCGGAATGTCTTGGTCCGGTAGCAGTAGGCTGGTCCGGCAGTGGTAGGAGTAGGCTGGTCCGGCAGTGGTAGGAGTAGGCTGGTCTGGCAGTGGTAGGAGACGATTGGTCCGGTAGTGGTAGGAGTAGGCTGGTCCGGCAGTGGTAGGAGACGATTGGTCCGGCAGTGGTAGGAGACGATTGGTCCGGCAGTGGTAGGAGTAGGTTGGTCCGGCAGTGGTAGGAGTAGGCTGGTCCGGTAGTGGTAGGAGTAGGCTAGTCCGGCAGTGGTAGGAGACGATTGGTCCGGCAGTGGTAGGAGACGATTGGTCCGGTAGTGGTAGGAGTAGGCTGGTCCGGTAGTGGTAGGAAACCGAATGGAGCTTAGGCAAGCCTGAACGAATCAAGCTTCTTGGTCTTGAGATCTTCTGGGTGAGAACACGCCCAACATTTGCCCCCCAAAGTGGGGCATATGCCGTGCTTTGTTTTAAAACCAACGACGTTAGCTTGGATGCTTTCGCCGAATCAACCGGTCCGGTCATCTATGCTCGCCTATAAATAAGGGCCTAGGGCTTTCGTTACCTTCTACCGAACGAGACAGCCGAGCCAAATCAGTCACATAGCCGAATCAGATTTCATCCTACTGCCGAACCGCTTTAGCCTGCCGAATCAGGTACTTAACTTCCCTTCGCCGAATGAAACGTGTGTGTCCTACGTACCGAATGAACTTTAGTTGTGAATGCCGAATGAGCCTTTACTTAGAAACGCCGGATGAATTTTTCGAGATGAGAATGCCGAATGGGCTTTCGAAAATGAGAATGCCGAATGGGCTTTTGAGAATGAGAATGCCGAATGAACTACAGTATTGGGAATGCCGAATGAACTTGTAGTCTGGGTGCCGAATGAACTTTATACACTTGATTTTTTCACTTTTCATATCACGAGCGAAATTCCGGGCTACGTGTACTTGCTTGTTTATATCCTTTGTTTTAACAACAAGTTTTTCCGATGTTGCAGATAATGTCTCGCAAAGCAGAAACTCGATCAGATAAAAAGAAATCCCAGGGCGAAGGAGAATCTTCCGCAGTGCCCCCTGCTCAGCCAGGACCAGAACGTCACGGAACTGCCCCGAGAACATTGGTGGACGGGTACGGCCCTCAGGAACTTCTGAACTCCCCGCCCGATTGCTTTCCCAACTACCTTAAGGAAGAGCAGCTTGATGTCATCTCCCGTTCTTTCGGAATTGATAGGGCGTGCATGCTGTTGCCAGGGAGAGAAGTTATGCCATACGACCCTCCCGAAGGGTACTTTGCCTACAGCAGATACCACTGTATGTGTGGTGCCATCCCGCCTCTTAATGCTTGGGTACTCAGCTTTCTTACATATCTAAAGGTGGCCCCATTCCAGCTTCAACCCAACTCTTATGTCATTCTGGTGAGTCTCTTTGTCATCTTCCAGAGGAGATATGGGCGTCCTCCTTCCAACCGGAAGATCCGGTATTTGTACAACTTGAGAGGCTACAAGAAGGGGTCTCCCTATATCAGCTTGGAATCTGCCGTATTCTTTAAGCCCGTCCTGGACTTATACTCGAAGTTCAGTATGTTCAAGAAAGAATGGTTCTTCATCAAGGGTGACTATGTTTCCATTCGTCGCTTCACCTCCGGCTGTAAGTGTGAAGCTTTATTTATAATTTCCGTTACAACTGCAGTGCTTTATCTTACGTGCTTTTATTTCTTGCTAGCGACAGGTGGTTTTGCGGTTGTGGAGAATGACCGCCTGGTTTAGACGGCGGCCGAGATAGAAGCTATCCCCAGGAGAGATAGATCGGCTGCTTACCTGATCAGAAATATGACCCTTCTGGAGTATAATTTGATCCTCCCACAGCAGTCAGTAGTCAAGCAGAGGGAAACGGCGGAGGAGAGGGCGACTGCTCAAGCTAAGGGAGGTGTCACAGTAGAGAGTGGCAAGAGGAAGCCTTTCTCAAAATCTCCAGTGGTCGGAGGTAAGAAGCTTAAGAAGTCGGATGGTCCTTCCCTCAGCACTTGTCCACTTACTCCGGGGAAGGAAGATGTGGAGGAGGAGAGAGGTGAGGGTGGAGATGACCGGGAAGGTGGTGATGGTGGCGATGGCATCGGGGCCTTTCTTCCTGGGCAAGCAGGCGAGATTCAGGAGTGGACGGATGATGCATTCCACCAAGCTTTCGAGGGGCTGGACGGAGAACCGGCTTTGGTAGAGAAATCCGGTAAAGCTGACAAGGCCGAGACCGGTGCAAGCGAGTCTTCTCAGACTATTCCAGCCAAGGTGGCTTCGACGACTCAAGGTGAACTTTTGACTCCTGCAGGCTCCATTTATGATAGGGACTTAGGAATATTTTATGATCCGCTCCCGTCCTGGAATGAAATCCAGGACTCATTGCAGTATCCTACTCCTCCCCAGGGTTTGTATAACTAATGTGTTTCCTTTCTTCTTGTTTCCTGGAGATTTGACCAGGCAACTGAGTGCTCGGCATTGGCCACTACTCGGCATGAAGGACTGGTCGGCATCCAGGAGTACTCGGCATACAAGAGCGCTCGGCATCAGCTGGAACTCGACATGAAGGACTGTTCGGCATCCAGGAGGACTCGGCGAAGCGCACGACATCCAGTGGGACTCGGCATCCACAACGTTCGGCATCCGTAGTGCTCGGCGATCAGGAGACTCGGCGTCAGTTAATGCTCGGCGTCAAGACTGCTCGGCATACGAGAACGCTCGGCATCCCATGGTACTCGGCGTCAACCAATGCTCGGCGTCAAGACTGCTCGGCATGCGAGAGTGCTCGGCATCAAGACTGCTCAGTATCAAGGAGAACTCGGCAGCATCTGGAGTACTCGGCAACAGGAGTACTCGGCATCTAGAAGAGCGTTCGGCTTCGACAAACAAACTTCCTGCACTTCCCACGACACGAACACACCGTTCGGCATAGAAGGAATGGTTCGGCGTAGCGGCGTTCGGCACACCTGGTTCGGCATACAGCGACCACTGCACTAGGGCTTGAGCGTTCGGCTATCCAGCCCACTTGGGAAGTCCAGCCCATATTTGCCTATAAATAGAGGGGCAGGGTCACAGTGAAATGGATCCTTTTTTGGAGAGAAAACACCGGGGAGACTCTGCCATTTTCAAGACTCATCTTCTCTACTTAACAACTTCACTCAAGCATTTGATTCACGAATTGTATTTGTAATCAACTATAAAGGAAATCAATAAAGTTGAACAAAGTGGACGTAGGCAATTACGCTGAACCACTATAAATTTGGTGTTCTTACTTTCTGCATTTAAATTAGCATTGTCTTCTCTGTTTAATTTACTTTCATCACTTATATCTCTACACAATCTTTCTGAACGAGGTTAGTGACCAATTTTGATGCTAACACTTTGGTGCTTTCACTAAGAATTGAATTCTCAGACCTCAAGGATCTGCTTTGAAGCTACTGGATTGAACAAATCCCCCAAAGAAGATCCGACTCACTGATAGGACATCCGTTGATTCTACTCAGAGTTCATACCAATAACTCTACAATGGCAAGACCACGTACCAGGTCAGCTTCTCACAATGCGGATGCCCACGAGACTGCTAGCGTGCAACAAGCAGGGCCTAGCAATCAACCAGCAATTCCAAATACAGGAGTTTCCACTCAGGACCAAACTCCAGTTGTCACCAGAATAGAGTTCAACGACTTGATGAGAGAGCTCAGGGAAAGTAGGAGACAACTAGGAGAGCAGATGCAAGCCAATGCCAACCTGATGGCACAACTTACTCAACAGCAGCAACAGAATGCTGGGGGCAATCCCGCTGCTTACTCCTCATCTGATAGCTCTACTTCCTCTGATGAACCTCCCAGGCGCAGACGCCGTAAGACTGATGCTGCACGAGCAGATGCTGCTGTTCGAACAGCTGGAGACCGCGACCAAGCAAGAGCTGGAAGCTTCAGGACCGGGATATAGATGGAAGATAGAGGCCCAGATCATCATAATGCTAACAATGTCAAACCTCAAGACGCACGATTGGCAGATCGCCAAGAGAGGAGGCATCAGCATGGACAGGCGCGTAGAACAGACTCCAACCTTCCGCCTTCCATACAGACACCCGATCTGACAGCCATGATCAGGCAACTGATGAAAGAGAATCAGGGCTTATCAAATGATGACTGGGGAGTGTCAAGAAGTCATACTCCGTTCACGGATGTTGTGTTGCAAGCGGCGTACCCCAGGAAGTTTAGTATGCCTACTATTCCTGCATATGTAGGTGCTTTCCGATTACTCTATCTGGGATCGCTACCATGTGGTTCACCCGACTTCCTCCGCGATCCGTATCAAATTTCGAGGAGTTGGCAAAGAAGTTTATTGAGCAGTTCAGGATACACACTACACGCCCAAAGGACGTGATGTCTTTGTCAAGTGTAATCCAAAATCCTGGGGAATCGTTGAAGGAATATTTGCAAAGATTCCACGTAGCAGCAACTGAAGTCAGTAATCCCAATGACCATGCAATTCTGATGGTTGTAATGAGAGGTGTGGATCCAGATTCTGAGTTTGGAGACTGGCTGGCAGGAAAACCTCCAGCTACGCTAGAGCGTTTCTACTCTAAGGCACACCAGTTCATAAGAAGAGAGGAAGCTAGGTGGGTACGACGAGATAAGGCGCCAGGGCCTGTCCAAGAGTCAATAAAGAGAAACATCGCTGTGAAGCAATCTGGAGACAGCTCGGGAAAGGTCCAAGTCAATGTCCAGAACAAGCCTGGGAAACCCAAGGAGTCCGGAGGAAGGAGTCAAGGGAAAAGAAAAGAAGCAGGAAAGTGGAAGTCGAGAATTCCAAGCTACAGTGAGTACACTCCGCTAAATGCCCCACTTGAAAACATTTACCTATCCACCTGCAATACTTTTCAGTACAGAAAACCACGTCCAAAAGAATCAACCGAAGAACAGAAGCGGACCGGGAAATATTGTCGCTTCCATGAGACTTATGGACACAATACGGAAGAATGTAGACACTTGCACAACGCTATCGAGAAGTTGATCAGGCAGAAGAAATTGCAAGAATTTGTGAAGGATCCACAAGAAGGAGGACAGGGAACGTCCAACCCAGGTCATGCACCTGCTCCACGTCATCCCGAGGAGCCTGCCCGGACCGTTGGTAGACTGGTCATAAATACAATTATCGGCGGGCCTCACCCCGCGGATAAGAATTGGCAGGAGATGGAGCGATATGCAAGTTCCTTGAAGCATGCAGATTTTGAGTGTTGTTCGAACATGGAGGACGGAGCCCCTGCTAAGTAGCAGCGCGTAATGACAGACGATATTGTGTTCAGAAGCAGAGACGCTGATCAGGTAGAGGCTCCGACCATCGACCCCATGGTCATATCTGCAACGATCGGACCAGCATATGTAAAAAGAATTCTGATTGATTCTGGAAGTTCAGTCAACATCATCTTGAAGAAGGCCTACGATCAAATGAAGCTAGAAACAAAAGACTTGAAACCATCCAAAGCTCGTATTCACGGCTTTAACGGCGCTGCGACTGATGCAGTGGGATATGTCGAGTTACCAGTTGAACTGGGACAAGGCGAGCGTCGGAGAGTGCGAATTCTACCCTTTGTAGTTTTGGATGTGGACTCTCCGTATAACGTTTTCTTGGGTCGGCCGGCCCTGGCAGAGTTTAGGGCAGCGTTAGCCCCGTGGTGTTTAACTTTGAAGTTCCCGACTGACAAAGGAGTAGGCATTGTTCACGGCGACCAAGCAGCTGGTCGTTCCTGTTATGTGGCCGAGCTCCGAGAGGCCCACCGGAGGGAGAAGGGAAAGGTTGCGGACAATCCCGTCCGCATCCTCAATGCGGATAATTGACAAGTAGTGCCCGAGCCCTGGCTCGGGCATAGTTCTCTGATCTACGGAGATATAGATCCGAGAGACGACGATGAGAAACCCAGGGAAGAGAAGGCGGCACCGGCTGAATTAACAATTGACATTTCAGTTAGCCGTGACGACCCTTCGCGAATACTGAAGATCGGATCACAGCTAGGCCCCGCAATGACTGAAGACCTTAGTGACTTCCTCCGGGCGAACCTTGATGTTTTCGCCTGGACGCATTCTGATATGTGTGGGATTTCTCCCGCCATCACGAGTCATATGTTGAACATAGACCCGAAATACGTCCCAGTCAAGCAAAAAAGGAGAGGAATGGATCCGGAGAGATCCGCCGCTCTTGGAGAGGAGGTGGACAAACTCAAAGCGAATGGGTTCGTCCGCGACGCCCTCTACCCTGAATGGGTATCCAACCCCATGCTAGTAAAGAAGGCGAATGGGAAATGGAGGACTTGCGTAGATTATTCCGACTTGAACAAAGCATGCCCTAAGGACAGTTTCCCGTTGCCTAGGATCGATCAGTTGGTCGATTCCACCGCAGGACACGAGTTACTGTCATTCATGGATGCGTACTCAGGATACAACCAAATCCCAATGCATATTCCGGACCAAGAACACACCAGCTTCGTTACAAATGTCGGACTGTATTGCTATGTAGTGATGCCCTTTGGATTGAAGAATGCTGGAGCAACTTACCAACGTCTGGTGAATCGAATGTTCAAGGACCAGCTGGGTAAAACCATGGAAGTCTATGTGGATGACATGCTCGTGAAGTCACGACGGTCAAACGACCACATTCAAGACTTGGCTGAAATGTTCGACATACTCAGGTTTTATGGCATGAAGATAAACCCGTTGAAGTGTTCTTTTGGCGTTGCATCACGGAAGTTTTTGGGATTCATCGTCAACGCTAGGGGAATCGAGGCCAACCCAGAAAAAGATCCAAGCTATTCGAGATGTACAAGCGCCCAGGACTATAAAGCAGGTACAGAGCTTGAACGGAAAGGTAGCTGCGCTGAGTCGATTTATATCCAAGGCAACTGACAAGTGCATCCCGTTCTTTGACATAATAAAGAAAGGAAAGAGAAATTTTGAATGGACGTCTAGCTGTGAGGAAGCATTCCGGAATCTGGTGAGGCATCTGGAGAGCCCACCAATGCTATCAAAACCAGTTGACCATGAGATGTTGTACGTATACTTGGCTGTATCCCCACATGCGATAAGTGCGGCTTTGGTACGAGAGGAGGATCGAGTCCAAAAGCCGGTGTATTATGTTAGCAAACGTTTAACAGGGGCCGAGAGGAATTACCCTAAAATAGAGAAATTGGATTATTGCTTGGTGATTGCATCACGAAAGCTTCGCCCGTACTTTCAAGCACATTCAATCGGTGTTTATTCCGATCAACCCCTGAGGCAGGTACTCCAACGGCCGGAAACTTCTGGAAGATTGCTAAGATGGAACATCGAGTTGAGCCAATTCGATATAGCGTACTTACCACAGAGAGCCATCCGAGGGCAAGCGTTAGCAGATTTCATCGCTGAATTTACCATACCCATCAAACCGGACGATCATGACATCATTCCCCCCGTTCGATGGAAATTATACACTGACGGTGCATCAAACGACCGTTGCTCCGGCGCGGGCGTAGTTCTTGTAACTCCGGAAAACCGATCGATCTGTTATGCCCTGAAGCTCGATTTCCCGGCTACAAATAACGAAGCCGAATATGAAGCACTGATCGCTGGCTTGAAACTCATCAGGGAACTCGGGATCGAATTAGTCGAAACCTTTTGTGACTCGCAGTTGGTGGTTTACCAAGTACGGGGAGACTACCAAGCAAAGGGACGAAAGCTTGCTCCGTACCTCATTCAGGTCCAAGAACTACTATCAAATCTTGAGCATTATGACATCTCACATATCCCGCGCGAACAGAACAAAGAAGCCGACTTATTGGCTAAGTTCGCAAGTATCGACGATACGCAACAAATGGGATTGTATCCCGTCGAAGTCTTGCATGCCCCGAGCATAGACGAAATGAAAGTCGATCGCGTGTTGGGAACAGAAATCGAGAAGGAATCGTGGATAACCCCATTCAAACTGTACCTGACGACCGGGGCCTTACCAGGAAAAAGAAGCGAAAGACGGCAGGTCCTTCGAAAGGCCGCGCGATACATAATGCAGGATGGATCAATGTATCGAAAAGGATTCTCAGTCCCGTTATTACGATGCATCGCTCATGATGAGACAAAGCGAGTCTTGAGAGAGGTTCACGAAGGGGAATGTGGCGACCATACTAGGGGGCAAACGCTAGCAAAGAAGATCCTCCGCTATGGATATTACTAGCCCACCGTAAACCGGGATGCCGCGGACTACGCGAGAAAATGCGACAAGTGTCAAAGATATGCGAAAATCCCGAGGGCTCCATCAACGGAACTCACACAAATGATCAGTCCTTGGCCATTTGCGATCTGGGGAATCGACATAATCGGCTCTTTGCCTCTATCCAAAGGTGGTGCGAAATACGCAATAGTTGCAGTCGACTATTTCATGAAATGGGCTGAGGCAGAACCTTTGGCCACTATCACCTCTAAGAAGGTCATTAACTTCGTTGTACGAAACATTATATGCCGCTTTGGCCTTCCACGCACCATCATTACAGACAACGGAACGCAATTCGAAAGTAGAGAGTTCAAAGAGTTCTGTTTAAAGTACGGCATCGAGAAAAAGTTCGCCGCCGTTGCACACCCAAAAGCTAACGGACAAGTCGAGGCCGTTAACAAAATAATCAAGTCCATACTGAAGAAGCGTCTGGAGAAGGTTGGAGGCAAGTGGGTAGATGAACTCCCGACAGCATTATGGGCGTATAGAACTACCCACAAGTCCGCGACCGGCCACACTCCGTTCGCCTTGGCATACGGCTCTGAAGCCGTTATACCCGTGGAACTTGAAGTTCCATCGCATCGAGTGACATACTATGACCCCAAGACGAACCAAAACCTCTTGCTGGAATCACTGGACTGCATCGACGAAAAGCGTGAAGAAGCTGAATTAAGGGCGGCGGCGCACAGACATCGAGTCAAGCGTTACTACGACGGCAGAGTCCGCCCAAGAATCTTTGATGTGGGTGATCTCGTTCTGAAACGAGTCTTCCCGGTACCATCACGCATGAATCCCAGCTGGGAAGGTCCATACGCCATTGAACGGAAGCTTGGAGAAGGAACATTCAAGCTAGCGACCGTTGATGGCGCGACACTCCCCCGAGCATGGAACAGTGAACATTTGCGGCACTATTACATTTAGCATGTTTTCCTTTCTTGTTGTAGGCACTATTATTTCCTGCATGTTTCCATTCAATAATGACTTAGTTTCCTTTTAAAAGTTGTAATCAAGCAATTTAGTTGATTTTCATTAATAAAGGCTTGAAGCCATATTTTCTATGAAGTTTCTATATCTCTTAATTGGATGATAAATTACATTATCCTGCACGACATACAGACTCGTACGAACGATTTCAAATCTCCGAATCCCCAGAGTGCGGAGCAGAGTACTCTAAGTCCCCAGAGAGCGGACTAGAGTATAAACGAATACAAATCTCCAAATCCCCAGAGTGCGGAGCGGAGTACTCTAAGTCCCCAGAGAGCGGACTAGAGTATAAATGAATACGAATCTCCGAATCCCCAGAGTGCGGAGCGGAGTACTCTAAGTCCGCAGAGCGCGGACTAGAGTATAAAACGACTTCAAATCTCCGAATCCCCAGAGTGCGGAGCGGAGTACTCTAAGTCCCCAGAGCGCGGACTAGAGTATAAACGACTTCAAATCTCCGAATCCCCAGAGTGCGGAGCGGAGTACTCTAAGTCCCCATAGAGCGGACTAGAGTATAAACGAATACAAATCTCCGAATCCCCATAGTGCGGAGCGGAGTACTCTAAGTCCCCAGAGCGCGGACTAGAGTATAACGAATACAAATCTCCGAATCCCCAGAGTGCGGAGCGGAGTACTCTAAGTCCCCAGAGCGCGGACTAGAGTATAAACGACTTCAAATCTCCGAATCCCCAGAGTGCGGAGCGGAGTACTCTAAGTCCCCAGAGAGCGGACTAGAGTATAAACGAATACGAATCTCCGAATCCCCAGAGTGCGGAGCGGAGTACTCTAAGTCCCCAGAGCGCGGACTAGAGTATAAACGATTTCAAATCTCCGAATCCCCAAAGCGCGGATCGGAGTACTCCAAGCCCCCAGAGCGTGGACTAGAGTATAAACAGTCTCAATTCTCCAAGTCCCCGGAGCACAGCGTCAGCAAACCAAATAAAGACAAGAGAATCATTCAAACAAAAAGAAACTAAATTTTATTCGATAAGTCCAAAATGGGGATACATGATCACTCCTACAAAATTCAGACCTCTCTATACAAACTGCAAGTTGTGGAAGATAAAAGCAATTACAAGACTTAAGCAAAAAACTCGTTGAACGAGTGTATCGATTATTTCTTCGACTTCTTCTTTTTGTCTTCCTTCGTTGTTTCCGACGACTCCTCTCCCTCACGCTTTTTCTTGGACTTTTTGCTTGCTAGAGAAACGGAGTCGGGAGTAGGAGACGGAACATCTAGTGGTTTGGACGTGCCCGGGAGAATGATTTTCAAAGGTCTGTTCCGCGGGTCAGTGAGTTCCAGTATTTCAGACTCAACTTTGACTTTGACTTTTTTCTTCTCCTCGTCGGCAAGATGGTCCTTCATGCTCATCTCTGAAGTATGCTCAGAGGCGCCAGTGATTTCAATTTCATCGCTTCCTTCGGCAGGAGACGAAGTATCAAGTTTGTCATCATCTAGCGTCCCGATCACTTGAGCGTCTGGACCGGGAGTTACTCCTGCGTGAGCAACGTCGCTTGTTTTCTCTGCTTCCTCCTTGGCGTCATCGCTCCTCGGAGTTGGCTCGGCGTCAGAGCAACCTGCACGAAAACATAAGGAATGAGCATTAGAACGAGTAGCCACTGCTGAAAAATGACGGGATCTCTTCAATTTCTAGAGAAAGAAGAATTTCCTACCAGGGTCCGGTTGGCTATCGGTGGCACGAGGGGTTTCACCCTCCAGGATAGGTGACAGCACATGAACACCAAGCCCGGGATATTCGGGATCATAACTAGCATGCTGCTCGAATGGATCAAGTGTTGGCCGACCGGCCGATTGATCAGCGTAAGGAGCGGCAATGTGAGGAGTAGTAGCATCAGCCCTAGACGGGCCAGCTTCATCATTCTTCTCTTTCGGAGGGGAAGAGCCTTTGCTATAAAGTGCCAATGCTACGGATAAGTCCGATGGCTCATTCCCCCTTAGGAACCCCTTCACCAAGACATCCTTATCGACCTCGTTGGAGCCCGACTCGACCTTCTTGATCCTTATCAGAGTTTCCCACGCCTCAGCCATGGATTCGAGGTAGCCGTCACCCAGAAATGTTAAGTCGCGGTGCATAAGGACGCGGGCTCCATACTCGGCGATCAACGGGTCAAACATACTTTTGACCTCTTCCCTGCCGGCTTCTGCGGCCGCCTCGAGGCGAGAATCAAGCTCTTCCACAGCCATTCTTTTGCCCTCCTCACGGGCCTCGTCCTTCATTTTCTCGACCTCGGCGAGTTAGTCATCGAGCTTTGTCTTCAGGAGTCGGGTAGCAACAATCTCATCACAATATCGCTGCGATTCTTCTTGAGCGGCTACTTTGTCTTCCTTCTCCTTGGAAAGTAATTCCTTCAGCTCCTTGACTTGAGTAGCAAGTGCGTCCCTTTCCTTTTGGACAGAGTCTTTTTCTAGGGCGAGGGCACCGCTGCGCTGGACTGCTTCGTCAAGCTCTTTTTTGTGAGCCACCTCTAAACGAGTAACTGCCTCGGCAGTATTTTTGCGCTTTGCTCAGCGGCTTCTAGCTTTGACTTATACGAAGCGAGCTCTTCGTCTTGGAGTTTGATGATTTTCTTATCGCTGTCAGCCTCCAGATTCAGACGGTCAATCTCGTGTTGACGCTCGACAGATACTTCCGAGACCTTCTCCACCAAGTGCACAAACGCGTCATGTTGAACATAGACGTCGTTATTGCAGGCAATGGCACTCTGCTTCACATGCCCGGGAATATGATGAATGGCCGGGAGGAATTTCAAGCCGTCAAAACAGATTTTCGGAAACTTGGCCTTAAGGTCGACCATTTTTTCCGCAACAGTTGGGTCCACTGCAGGAGTAGGAGGAGGAGGCTTTGAGAATTCCGTTCTTTTACGTTGTTCTCGAACTTGCCTCGTACTCGATGAACTGGAATGTTGTTCTCGAGCAGCATCAGACTGATAACCTTTCTGCGAAGACTTCTCTTTATCCGGCTCAGTTGGAGGAGGAAGATCGCGGGACTGGGAAGATTGAGAATGTGCTTTCTTGCGGTGAGACGACTCGCGAGGACGATTGTCCCTATCTTCATAATCACCTCGGTCCCTGCGTCTGCCTGAACCGGAATCCCGTCCAGAGTGATGGAATATAGAGGACCCCTGAAGGCGATCAAGTCCGTGAGAGCGGCCCATATCACCTGCAAAGAATGGAGATAACAACGAGTTAAGGAGAATTCACGAGCTAAAAAGACTTGAAGTATATTATGGAATGCGCATGTGCGTGTGTGTCCTAGTGTTCCCCCCGACGGACCCGTTCGTTTATCTTTGCTAATCGGAGTGTTGTCTCCTTGAGCCGGGAGTTGAACTCCTACATTGCCTCTAGCGGGCGAAGAGAATTTGAGAGCTTCAGGATCATCGAACCCGTAATTAAGTAAATCATCGGGGATGGACAGGTTGGACAGACCCCTCAGAGAACTTTCCAGATGCTGCGAAGAAGCCTCTTTCTCAGGAGGGATAGGCATAACTTTTGAGGTGCCACCAACTTTCTCCTTTTGAACCATATATTTCAACTTCTTCTTTCCCTTCGAAGGGGAGGATGATGTCTCAATATCCTGAACTTCGATTGCCGGATTCCAAGCGAGACCCACGTTCTCGCCCTGAGTCTCGGGAGCATCATCCTCTCTACGCTCGCTTTCTCCATGCGTATCGGGAGCGCGGCGCGACGACGATCCGGCAAGTTTTTTCCCTTTACCGGACGGAGGTTTGGGAATGGTAACACCTTCTGGAAGGCTGATCCAACGACCAGGAGCCAGCAAGCCGAACCCCGACAGTGATTCATTTGAAATGATAACTCGGATGTCTCAATCCTCGACAGGAAGAGCTCTAATGGCATCGACAGCCTCAGAATATCCTCGGCCTTCCGGGCACGGGTTGATACCTAAAAAGATGAAATGAAGAGTTAGGAAAAGCATGACTCCGATCAAATACGAATAGTGACTCGGTAGAGAGACTTACTGCCTTCAACCCATCTCCTAGCGAAACCAGAAGGGCAGCGCACATAGAACCATTCCTGTTTATACAGGGCGAATTTGCTACATGCCCCTGTCAAGATCTGGCATTTGTGGTATGGCTCGAGGAACATAAAGGAAGGACTGTCTTTCCGTCTCTTGAACATATAAATGTATCTGATATCACCGGGGGTTGGAGGTCTGGAGAAGACAGCCATGAAAAGTAGGTAAGTCCCATATAGAAACGCATGGCCGTTCGGGTGCAGCTGCGACGGAGCTATGTCTATGTACTTCAGTATATCCCGGAGAAATAAGTTGAATGGAGGCACGCTGCCCATCCAACACATGAACTTGTTGCAGGTAGTGTACCCGACTGGGGGCAGATGAGGGCGATCGTGTCTTGAAGGGACTAACACGTCGGCAAAAGGAATCCCGTGAATAGAGCATATCCGTCGCAGAGCAGCTTCGTTGATCTTCGAGGCTTGAGAATCGATCGAATTGTCTAGTAAGATGGTTGCCGCCAGAGCATCAGGCGCCAAATTATGAGCGGGAGAAGTTGATGGGTTAAAAGTATCAGCGGCTCCTTGCCTTGCTGACGGCCCAGGCCTGTCAGATATAGTGGCAGAGCTAGATTTTCTCGACATCCCGAATAAATAATGAACCTGGCTAAATGCTTGAGAAAGCTATACTTACAAAACGTTGAACGTTAGAATTAGCAACACGATTTTTCCCCCCTGCGTGGTGTGTGAACTAGTGCAAGCAATTGTGTACAGGCAATAAGAATCTAAAGGTTTTAAAGATATAATAATTAGCTTTGAATCATCGCCTTCGAAGACCGTCATCGCTGACCGTCTCGAAAAGCTCGCCTTGAGGTGATTACAGTTCCAGATTCAGAAGACATATGATTTCTAAAAGTAACCGGCCTAAGTGTAGTTTGACATTTATACTGTTC
The DNA here is from genome assembly GCA_030737815.1 of Allium fistulosum. NCBI lineage: Eukaryota > Viridiplantae > Streptophyta > Magnoliopsida > Asparagales > Amaryllidaceae > Allium > Allium fistulosum. The sequence continues at coordinate 741,585,465 of CM060906.1, forward strand.
GGCATTTAAGTAGTGATCGGCAATTGTATTGTTCGTCCTAAGTATAGGTCAGCAGGCATTCCGTTCGGCATTCAAGATTGTTCGGCCTAAGTGTAATGTTCGGCTGTGTTTTGCTCTGTCTAAGTCTATGTTCGGCTAAAGGCCTCGTTCGGTTAAGTCATCGTCCAGTTAAGAGTTCTGTTCGGCATGTGTGTGTTCGTTCGGCATGTCTAAGTTCTGTTCGGCAGGTATGTGACTGTTCGACATGACAGTTGTTCGGCAATTATGTCGTTCGGTCTAGATGCTATTCGGCGTATATGTCTATTCGGCATAAGGGTAGTGTTCGGCCTTAGTTCGTTCGGCTAAGTTTTTGTTCGGCGTTCTAGCGAGTGTTCGGCCTCATTCAGACGAAATACTATTCGGTAGCCTCTATCGTTCGGCACATGACAACATACGCCGAACCATAACTATGCCATCCGAAACCCTTACCACCTCTAGGGTTTTTCTTTTCCTTCATTTTTGACTGTGGTTCGACGCGATGGAGCTAAATACAATAGCCACATGTGCAAACACCTCAAATCCTTCCTCCTCGCCTTGCATTATCGTTCGGCAATGAGGACAACCTACTCGAAAGCTTCCTACATGACACATTTGACTCATTTAAAACTTATTCAAGTTATACAAGGGGCGGTACCTAGATTGCAGTTAGGAGCTTAGGAAGGAATGTTCAAGTTGTAAATCTGTTCGACTAGAGAAGGTTTGAAATCTTGGAAGAATGATAGAAACGAAAAAGTAAAGGAGAAGGGACGGGAAGGACCTGGTTATATAGAGGGAGGTAGAAGTTGAAGAGGCTATACCCGGTAGAACCGGTCAATATCGGAGTGTTCGGCATCATAGCAGAGTGACGTTCGGCACACGAGGTACGTTCGGCTTCGAACGTATTGTTCGGCATCCATACCTTGTTCATCTTGCACCTCCTTCGCTAACATTCTCGAGAAGGCACCTCTGAGGTAAATTGTACCAGATTCAAAGCGCATCACGTTTGGTCACGCGATACACTTTGGGGGGCAAGTGTTTCCTGGAGATTTGACCAGGCAACTGAGTGCTCGACATTGGCCACTACTCGGCATGAAGGACTGGTCGGCATCCAGGAGTACTCGGCATACAAGAGCGCTCGGCATCAGCTGGAACTCGGCATGAAGGACTGTTCGGAACTCAGCATGCGAGAGTGCTCGGCATCAAGACTGCTCGGTATCAAGGAGAACTCGGCAGCATCTGGAGTACTCGGCAATAGGAGTACTCGGCATCTAGAAGAGCGTTTGGCTTCGACAGACAAACTTCCTGCACTTCCCACGGCACCAACACACCGTTCGGCATAGAAGGAATGGTTCGGCGTAGCGGCGTTCGGCACACCTGGTTCGGCATACAGCGACCACTGCACTAGGGCTTGAGCGTTCGGCTATCCAGCCCACTTGGGAAGTCCAGCCCATATTTGCCTATAAATAGAGGGGCAGGGTCACAGTGAAATGGATCCTTTTTTGGAGAGAAAACACCGGGGAGACTCTGCCATTTTCAAGACTCATCTTCTCTACTTAACAATTTCACTCAAGCATTTGATTCACGAATTGTATTTGTAATCAACTATAAAGGAAATCAATAAAGTTGAACAAAGTGGATGTAGGCAATTACGCTGAACCACTATAAATTTGGTGTTCTTACTTTCTGCATTTAAATTAGCATTGTCTTCTCTGTTTAATTTACATTCATCACTTATATCTCTACACAATCTTTCTGAACGAGGTTAGTGACCAATTTTGGTGCTAACACTTCTTTTAACTTTTAATTTACCGCGTTTCTCGAACTATGGGTCAATGTAAGCTTGTGAAACTTGTTCTTCATATCAGGAGCAGGTAAAACGGCCAAGGCCTCAGATCTTCGGCACAGGCTTGAACAATACAAGCTCTCCAAAGCTTCCGCCAAGCCGAAGCCTTCGACCCACCGTTCCGGGGATGTAGTCGGCTACCGTCCTCTTCTCAGGGTTATTGAAGAGGGTATTTAAAAGAGAAAGAGGAGTCATCCCTTATCCGAATCTTCACTTGGTCCTCAGCTCCCAGTTCAGCCTCTTCAAGATATCACGGAGGAGGATACTGAGTTCGCACTCTCTCCGCACCCGTCTGAAAATCCTACCGTTACTCAGATTGATCGTCCTGGCTTGGCTCGTAATTCATTTGCGGGTCATCCTGATCTGGATCCAAGTTCCCATGATATTACCTTTGACGAGGTTACCGGTGAGCACCTTCTTCCCAACAATCCCATGGTACGGATGCTTGATGAGGCCAAGTCCTTAGATCTTGATTTACTTACTACTCGGATAGTTACCATGGGAGACGAGGCCAAGGCTAATATTGATCGGGTGGCGGAGGAGACTAGGAAGCTGATGGGGCATCATGCACGACTGGTTAAGGCTGGAGAGGAGATTGGGAGTGCCAACATCCGACTACGATTGATGGTTTCGGACCAGGCCAAACAACTTGTTGATCAGGCCATTCAGATTTCTCAGCATGAGGCTGCCTCCGGGCGGTTGAGGAAGACTATGGAGGAGGCTAGTAAGGCGGAATTGCGGAAGATGGAGGCTGCCTGCAAGGAGTATATAAATATGGACATCTCGACAGTGGACGAGGTTCGGAGGGCGGATCTTGAGCAGGTAGAGGAGTTGTCGGGAAAGCTTGAAGCTGCAGAGCTTGCTCAGGTCAGGCTAAAGGAGGAGATGGAGGCGATGAGGAGGTCCCTTCAGGCTGACTGCTCGCGATACCGACTGGAGAGGGATGCTGCCATTGCAAGGCTATCGGTTTCTGAGGCTCGTATGAGGGAGTTTGAGTAAAATGAGGGGATGATGGATGATATGTTGCAGGATATGTACTTTCGCATTTGGAAGCAGGGCAGCTTATCTTGGATGGACGACTACCCCCGGGTTATGGCTAGGATTTACCTCAGGGCTTTAGAGGAGGCCAAGGCTGAGGCGGATAAGGAGGGTGGAGCGGCCTTTAGGATGGATGCGGTAACCGCTCAGTTCACCAAGGAGGAGAAGATAGCGGTGAAGGAGGGGATGCGGTTGTTTGCAGCCGAGGAGGCAGGCGTGGAAGTAGGGGATGACGACCAAGATGATCAAGGGGAAGTTGCTGGTAACCTTTTCTTCTTTAGTTTCTTCTTTTGTTAACTCTATTTGCTTATCACTAATGATTCCGTTCTCTGACCGAACAGGTGGGCAACAGGATAAGGTCAATACTCCGACGCAGCCGGCTCCTTGATTGGACTTGGAAAATTCTTTTTGTGGACTTGACATGGTTGTATATGTTAGTCTTAAAACAGTAGAGTAACTCTTAGGTTGTAATTTTTGCTACTTGTAATAAATAGCTCTATTCTTGATGTGTAATTCTTTAACTTAAGCTGATTTTGTCGTCTTTTGAATGATTTTGCTATTTTGACATGTCGTATGAGAAATATAGCTATGCATATTCTTGTAATTAAATTGTGTTTGATGTCATAATTTCATGACTTGCAATGTTAGTGTGAGGTGTGAAAAAATTATAGTCATATATGAAAGAAGGAAATACCGCCCTTTATATTTTGCTTATAGATGGCAGCTTTGACTATCCTGTGTGACCGAGTAAGGGACGCAGTCCAGTATCTTGCTGTGAGTATCTGCTTCTATTAGCGAGCATCTCTTGTTCTGTGTCCTGTACTTCAGGGATTGTTACAGAGGATAGGAGAAAAGTTTCTTAAGTAAAATTGAAATATGTGAAACAGTAAAACTTCCAATCACGGAAGGCCTTCGATGTGCTTAAGTTCGTGGCAAACGGGCTTTGTAGTCACTTTCCCTAGCTGTGGATCTTGGAGACATTTGTCACCCATCTTACGCCTCCGCGGGGAGTTAATTCTTTTTTACCACAGCCGCACTTAAGACACATCGGAGCCGAGATCGCACACAGTAACTACCCGGGCCATTATGGCCCGTAATCGTGGGTATTATTCGATTTACTGTGGCCGGCTAGCGTGGGTGCCGATCGTCAACTATGAACTGCCCCTGGCTGGCCACACCTTATGTTGGGGCTTATAGTCGGTTCACAGTTGCCGGCGAGCCGAACGCCGTAATGAGCTGCCTCGGCTATAGTCGGCCTTCTCGGTGGCTTATAATCGGCTCATTATAGTTGGCTTTAAGGGCCGTCGCGAGCAATGAGTTAACCCGCAGCAGAGGGATGCCGGAGCAAAAGTGTCTCATTGGCGAGGGCATAGATTCGCATAGTACCTGTTAGGTCTTGTCCAGGTGAAGTTGTGCCGTGGAGTGCTCTGAGTGGAATTGCTATACTCGTAGGATTTTGTTCAACAGAAAAGGATGACGTTAACAAGCAACCAAGATATAAAGGAACAAGTTAAAAAAGAGACAAGGTTTTTTAAAGTGGTTCGGCACGAAAAGGCCTACGTCCACTGATTCTCTTTGTTAATTCACTTCATATGGGCAGTACAAGTTAAAAAAAGTATCGACGGAGGTGTTGGATGTTCCATGCCCTCTGGAACAACTCTCCGTCCAATGTTGACAAAATATAAGCTCCATTGTGGAGATCTTTATGAATTACATACGGTCCATCCCAGATTGGGTCTAGTGCTTCGGGACGAGGGAAGATTCGCTTGAGGACAAGATCCCCTTCTTGTAAGGTACGATGCTTGACTTTGGAGTTGTATTGTGCTGCCACTTTTTGCTTGTGGGCTGCTGCTTTAAGGACTGCATCATTTCTTCTCTCCTCAACTAGATCCAAAGACATGTGAAGGAGTTCTTCGTTCTCTTCTGGGTTATAGTGGATCCTACGGTGGGAAGGCACAATGGTTTCAACTGGGAGCATAGCCTCCGATCCGTATGCCAAAGAGAAAGGAGTATGCCCTGTTGATGTTCTGAAGGATGTGCGATAGGCCCACAGTGCCGTAGGGAGTTCATCCACCCAAGCGCCCTTTGACCTTTCGAGCTTCTTTTTTATTAGAGTTTTCAGAATTTTGTTGACGGCTTCGACTTGTCCGTTTGCCTGGGGATACGCTACGGATGAGAAGCTTTTGTGAATTCCGTGCTCTCGGCACCAGTTGGCGAATTCCTCGCTGTCAAACTGGAGTCCATTGTCTGATATGATTTTGAATGGGACTCCGTACATGCATAGAACATTTTTGATCAAGAAGTTAATAACTTTTGCTGAGGATACTTTATTCAGAGGTTCTGCTTCCACCCATTTGGTGAAGTAGTCGACTGCCACTATAGCATATTTGGCCCCGCCTCGGCCCATTGGTAGCTCGCCGATTAAGTCAATTCCCCATATTGCGAAGGGCCAAGGGCTGGTCATTTGAGTAATCTCAGTTGTTGGTAACCTCGGAATCTTAGAAAACTTCTGGCATCTGTCGCACTTTTTGACGAAATCTAAGGCGTCCTTGCTTAAGGTGGGCCAGAAATATCCATATCGGAGTATCTTTTTTGCTAATGTTTGCCCTCCGGTGTGATCTCCGTAGCTTCCCTGATGGATGTTGGATAAGATTTCCTTGGCTTCCCTCCCAGCGACACACCTTAATAACGGGTTAGAGAATCCGCGCCGATAGAGGATGTCTTCTTGAATTGTGTAGCGGGAAGCTTTCCTTAAGAATTTCTTGACTTTGTTACGTCCGTTGGGTAGTGTGCCGCTTTGTAGGTAGTCTCGGATGGGAGTCATCCAAGTTGCTTCTTCGGTTGCAGCTATCAGATTCACTTGCTCAAAACTTGGGGTCAGTTGCTTTGAGATGGTTACTGCTCCGAAGATGGCGATGTCTCTCATACTTGCTTGCTTTGCCAATTCGTCGGCCTCTTGGTTCTCTTCCCGAGGGATGTGTTTGACTAAGTAGTGGTCCAATCGGCTGAGAAGTAACTTGGTCTTCTTTAAATATGCTATGAGTCGTTCTTCTCGAGCTTGGAATTCTCCTAGTATTTGATTAACAATAAGTTGAGAATCGCTATGAAGGCACAAAGAATTGGCTCCGATTTCTATGGCAAGTTCTAATCCAGCTATCACTGCTTCATATTCTGCATCGTTGTTGGTGGCAGCGAATTCCAACCTTATAGCATAGTGCAGCTTATTTCCCCTAGGAGTGATTATTACCACACCTGCCCTCGAGCCTTGTTCGTTTGATGCACCATCCACAAAGAGATTCCACTTGATGTCTTCTGCTATTTCCAATTGCTCCTTATCTTCGTTGGTAGTGAATTCGGCAATGAAATCAGCCATGGCTTATCCCTTGATGGCGGTGCGAGGGTGATAGGTGATATCATACTGACTTAGTTCAATGCACCATTTAAGTAGTCGCCCAGAAGTGTCGGGACGATGGAGTACCTGCCTCAGTGGTTGATCGGTCAGAACTTTGATGGAATGGGACTGGAAGTAGTGATGCAGTTTCCGTGATGTGATTAGTAAACAGTATGCTAGCTTCTCAAGTTTAGGATATCTGACTTCTGCCCCCGTAAACCTCTTACTGACGAAGTAAACTGGCCGCTGCGTGCGGTTGTCTTCCCTTACCAAGGCAGCGCTTAGGGCATGAGATGACACAGCAAGGTACAGGTATAATTCTTCGCCTTCGCTTGGAGTTGAGAGTACCGGTGGTTTCTGGAGGTGTTCGATTAAGTTAAGGAAAGCGGTCAGGCATTCGTCGGTCCATTCGAACTTTCCGTTGTCTTTCTTTAGAGCTTCGAAAAAGGGGACATACTTGTCCGTTGCTTTGGAGATGAATCGGCTTAGGGCGGCCACTTTTCCATTCAAGCTTTGCATTTCCTTCCGAGTGGAAGGTATCTTGATATCCCTTAGCGCTCGGACTTGTTCAGGGTTTGCTTCAATCCCTCTGGCATGGACGATGAATCCTAAGAACTTTCCTGATGACACTCCAAAGGAGCATTTTAGAGGATTCAACTTCATTCCATACTGTTGAAGTACTTGGAACATCTCGCCTAGGTGGCTTACGTGATCGTCGGCTTTCCTTGACTTTACCAGCATGTCATCCACGTACACTTCCATAGTTTGCCCTATTAGCCCCGCAAACATCTTGTTGACGAGGCGCTGGTAGGTGGCTCCTGCATTTTTAAGTCCGAAAGGCATTACCTTATAGCAGTATAAACCCCAGTCGGTGATGAAACTAGTGTGGTCTTGGTCGGGAGTATGCATAGGAATTTGGTTATACCCTGAGTATGCGTCCATAAAAGATATGAGCTCGTGCCCGGCTGTGCTGTCTACAAGTTGGTCGATTCGGGGAAGTGGGAAGCAATCCTTTGGGCAGGCGTCGTTTAGGTTGGAGAAGTCAATGCATGTTCGCCACTTCCCATTAGCCTTCTTCACCAGTACCGGGTTAGCGATCCATTCTGGGTAGATGGCTTCTCGTATGAAGTCATTGGCGAGTAGATTCTTTACTTCTTCATCGAGGGCTGCCGATCGCTCTGCCCCCATACTTCTCTTTCTTTCTTTTACGGGCGCCTTGGTAGGATCAATGTTTAGTACATGGCATGCTACGTCGGGGGAGATTCCGGTCATATCAGCGTGTTACCATGTGAATACATCCAAATTGTGGCGGAGAAAGTTAATGAGTTGCTCCGCCAACTCTGCTTTTAGTTGGGACCCAATTTTCAATAGTCTACTTGAGTCATGCTTGTCTACAGATACAAACTCCATAGCCTCTGCAGGCTAGGCGGTGGCCTCCTCCTCTTTGTCCCTAGGGTCTAATTCATTGAAAGGGTCGCTGGTATATCAAAGAGGAGGGGCTTTCTTTAGTTTCTATGCTTCTAGACTTTTCGTGCAGAGGGCAACCTCTACACCCTTCCCTTTATCCTTCCTGTGGTTGTTGCGAAGTTCAGTCACATAGCAGTCTCGAGCAACGTCCTGGTCTCCTTCTACTTCCCCTATTCCATTGTCCGTTGGAAATTTCATCTTTAGGCACCATGGGGCTAGGACAATCTGGAAGTCAGATAAGGCTGGTCTTCCTAAGAAGGCGTTGTAGGCCGAATGGTTTTCTATTAGCACAAACGTCTATTTCCGCACAATGGAGCGGGGATGGCTTCCAATCTCAACAAAGAGGTCCAGTTGCCCGAGGGGCATCTTCGCATCTCCAGTGAAACCGTGTAGTGGCTTATCATAGGGAGATACATCCTTCATTGATAGTTTCATTTTGTCGAATGCATGTTTGAACAAGATATTTACTGAGCTTCCAGTGTCCACTAAGATTCGGTAAACTTCGGCGGGACCGAGCCGGGCAGAGATAACCATTTGATCCATGTGAGGGTACTGCCTTCCTTCCAGGTCACGCTTACCGAATGTGATGTCATCACTTTCTTTCCGTTTTGGGTGGCGTTCTTCTATAACCGAATTGACACAGTCTTTACTGTCTCTAAGCGACTTTCCATATCTTTCCATCTCTTTCCAGCTCTTGTCTGCGATGTGCGGTCCTCCTGAGATGGTATGGACCACTATCTTCTCTTGACTAGAGCCGCTAGCATTGCGGTTTCCTCTACCGGTCTCCGGTGAGGGTAGCCTTGGGTTTTCATTGGAAGGAGCTGGAGTCCTGTCCTGACTTTTTACATAGTGTTCCAGTTTCTTCCTTCTGATGTGTTCCTCAATCAGATCCTGGAGATGATGGCATTCATTGGTATCATGCCCGTGAGATTCGTGGAAGCGGCAGAACTTTCCAGACTTCTGCGCGTTATCTGATTCCTTCTTGTATGGTGGGCGTTTGTATCTAACTTCGCCTTGGGTGGCAAGGAAGATATTTTCGACGGTCTCGTTCAAAGGAGTGTAAGTGTCGAATCTCGGTCCAGGCCGATATAGGCGCTTTTCTCCCTTCTTGCCCCCAGCATTGTCTCTAGAATCATTTCTTCGAACGTCCCTTGCTACAGCAGGGGCGTTGCTGTGAGTTGCCTTATTCTGCTGTCCTGACTGCCCCTCAACGGCAGCATCCTCAAGCCTCATATATTTCCCGGCCTCATGGAAGAAATCGGGTAAAGTAGCTGGTTTTTCTTTCGTCAACCTTCTAGCAAATTTAGTGTCCGGATGCACACCACTACAGAGGGCCATTAGGATAAGCTTCTCATCAGCGTCTTGGACCGCGGCTGCTGCGGCATTGAATCGGGTTAGGTATTGTTGCAGTTTCTCTCCCGGTTTCTATTTGACGTTGGATAAGGAATAAGCGTCCTTAGGTTGTTCCACATGGATGCGGAACTGACTGATAAACTTTTCTTTCAACATTTCCCACGAGCTGATGGATCCCTGGGGTAGATGACAGAACCAGGAAGTAGCGAGATCTGCTAAGAAGAGCGGAAAGCATTTGCACAGTACTCCCTCTGTCGCTCCACTCATGAGCATATGTTGTGTGTACCTCTGTAAGTGTACAACGGGGTCGGAGGTTCCTTTGTAAGGTTCCATTGTTGGCATCTTCCATTCTCGGGGGGTGATAGCAATTTCGATGTTGCGGGCGTAAGGGTTGGTTACCCTAGCGCCTATCCCTCGATCTCATTGCTCCCGTTGGACGCACTCTCTGAATAAGCGTGCCATCCTTTCATCAGAATTTGGAGCAGATAGAAACGAGTTTGGTTCCGTTCTGTGGGATTGATTCCGTCCAGATGACCTGTAGGGATGGTATCGTCTATCATTCCTCATATTTTCTAGTGGCTGCCTTTGGGATCTTGTGGGAGCATGCTAGGGTCAGCTACAGTTGGCCCTTGCCTTGATCTTCCCCTGCTGGGTTCTGATCTAAGCACTTCCTCGGGTCCAACTTCGGGCTGGACTCTAGCTCGGCCCCGTTCATTGGCGTTTCCATGGTTAGGCAGTATGAAAGGCTCAGCTACAGTTGACCTTCGCCCGGTACCTCCCCTGTTGGGTTCGGTTCCAAGTGTTTCCTTAGGCCTAACTTCGGGCTGTGCTCGATCTCGGCTCCTACCATGGTTACTTCTGCCGTTAGCTCCTTCGAAGAAGGAAGATCTTTGTTGTCTCTGAGATCCTCCAGACTGGGACTCGCCCTATCATTCGGTGTTGCGATTGGACTCTTCAGCATCCCTTAAGCGTGACATGAGATGGTCCACCAAGGCTTCCTGCTGGGATGTGAAGCGGTTAGTTACTTCAACCACAACCCTGTCTAAATATGCCCTAGTAATTGCTGCGGGCTGTTCTGTGGCAGGAGTGGTCGGATTTGCCTGTCCTTCATTTGGTACTACTACTGGAGGAGGACGATTTACTTGATTCGTGACAGCTGGATCTGGAAGACTGCTGGATGCGATGTTTTTTCCTTTGTTAACATCTTTTCTCTGTTTGGGAGGCATGTTTTCCAAGTGGCGAACGATGCTGTTAGGAAAACTGTTAAGTGGATGAAGCTGAAGCTTCGAGCTTCTAGCCTCTCAATGAAAGCACCAAAAATGTTTGCACAAAAAATGGACAAACACCTCAAAGTCGTATGATTTAGTAGATCTTATGTTGTTCTTAGTGATTTGGGTGATTTATGCAAATATATGAAAAGCAGGGGCTAAACTGTAAAACGACACGCCGATTTATAGTGGTTCAGCCAGAATGTGCCTACGTCCACTTTATATGTTATTTCTCTTCTCTTGTTTAGATTACAAGTACAAAGCTTTGATACAAGTAAAAGAAAGTTGTTTGAAAGTTCTCTCCGTGCTTGAGCTCTCAAAACTTGTCCCCATTGTTGTACCCCTGCCCCTCTATTTATAGAGTGAGGCTGGGGGTAGGGGTCTTGGATGTATACAGCTGCTGATGGGCCTGTGCTGACGCGATCTGGCCTGGTAGTGTTGGTTCGGAATGTCTTGGTCCGGTAGCAGGTGGTCCGGTAGGAGTAGGCTGGTCCGGTAGTGGTAGGAGTAGGCTGGTCCGGCAGTGGTAGGAGTAGGCTGGTCCGGCAGTGGTAGGAGACGATTGGTCTGGTAGTGGTAGGAGTAGGTTGGTCCGGCAGTGGTAGGAGTAGGCTAGTCCGGCAGTCGTAGGAGTAGGCTGGTCCGGCAGTGGTAGGAGACGATTGGTCCGGCAGTGGTAGGAGACGATTGGTCCGGCAGTGGTAGGAGTAGGTTGGTCCGGCAGTGGTAGGAGTAGGCTGGTCCGGTAGTGGTAGAAGTAGGCTGGTCCGGCAGTGGTAGGAGTAGGCTGGTCCGGCAGTGGTAGGAGACGATTGGTCCGGCAGTGGTAGGAGACGATTGGTCCGGTAGTGGTAGGAGTAGGCTGGTCCGGTAGTGGTAGGAAACCGAATGGAGCTTAGGCAAGCCTGAACGAATCAAGCTTCTTGGTCTTGAGATCTTCTGGGTGAGAACACGCCCAACAATAACTTAGGATGATTTGATTTGGTTTTTATCTACACATATTTTGGTGTATTGGACAGTAAAGAAGTGGTTTGGAAAGTTATTGAAATTGTGAACAGAAGTTGTGAAAGTTAGAACAAAAAGGTGGTTATAAATACACTTTGTAAATATAGACTGTTATCTGCAATTTTTTTAAATAAATAGGTGGGTATTATTAGGGGTTTCTTTCCGTGGTTTTTAAGTAACCTAATGGTATTACTTACTACAAAAAATTAATGTCTTAAATCATTTGTTAAAGTGGTTAAAACTAGTTACAAAGATTGTGCTTTTCATGTTGTTCTTTAACAAAGGCTTTTAACAACATTTATAAATGCTGCAGTAAGTTGCTTATGGTTTTAAGTGTTTAAAATGATATTTCAATTTGGTATTTTTCCCTAGTCTTTTTAGAGATGCTTTCTAACAGTTTGAAGTGTAATAATTTGGTTTGAAGTTTAAATATATATTTAATACTATATATGTATTTTCAAAGTAAAGAGTTTTATAACGTAAACATGTTTTTCATCAAATTATATATTAGTTATTTTCAAGTAACATTTTACATAGCTATTTAAAATCAATTTGAAATTATTTTCAAAGTATTTATTTATACATATTAGTTTTGAAAAAGGTAATTAATTAGCTTAACACTAAAAGCCGACGAGGTAGACTTATCTATTTATGAGAGTAAAGATTGATATCGAGAAGGGATATGAGTAATAGAGCTCTAACCTGCCAGTTTCCCTCTTGACAGAAGAATAGTTCATTTGGATTGTCGGAAATGTGTTAATCTGGTTGTCTACTTATTTGTTTTAAAAGTAATTAACTTTGCTTAATGCTAAAAGCCGACGAAGTAGACTTATCTATTTGTGAGAGTTAAGATTGATATCGAGTAGAGATATAAGCAATAGAGCTCTAACCTATCAGTTTCCCTCTTGGCCGAGGAATTGTTTAGTCGAAAATGTCAGAAACGTGTTAATCATATTATTTTCTTACTTGTTTATGAAAGTCATAAATAATATACTTAACACAAAAATCTGACAAGTTAGATTTATCTATTTGTGAGATTCAAGAATGAAGTGTCTAGGCAAGGCTTTGATGCAACTAGTGCTCTAACTTACCTAGCTTCACCCTTGAACAAGGAATAGTATAAGATGAAAAGTCAAAAATGAGTTAAGTATACGAATTGTGATTACTATAAGTGATTGTTTTTAACAGAAAGTTGCTTAGTCGACTATTGTACTTAACCAAATATTATCTTAGATCTTTAAAAGAATGTTTTAAAGATAATATAAGTATGGAACGGTTTTGGGTTTGTCGTGACAATTTTTGAATAACATTCGTTTTTAACCCTTTTTTATTATATATATGCATGTAAATTGATCTTTCAAAGAATGTTTTAAATATAAGCATAAGTGAAATGATTTTGAGTTTGTGTGGCAATGTTTAAGTAACATTAGTCTTAACCCTTTTTGAATGAATTTGTGAAAGTACTTGGATACTTAAAACGAATATTTTGAAGGAAATTATAAATATGGAATCTTTTGAAAAAAGATAGAAAAGCAAAGGTTTAAAGTAAGAAATCCTGTTAATGATTTGTGAATATACTTATAGCATTTGGGATAAGAATATGAATACTTTTTGAAGTATTGAAAGAGTACAATTGAATTGTAGAAATTGATAAAGATTTTTTATTAAATAAAAGAAGTTGTACTAATAAAAGAGGTTCTAATTAATAAAAGATTAATTAGACAAAAAGGGGATCAGAAATCACATATGTTAATTAATCGTGCTTTGTATGACTTGATCATGCTTTGTATGTTTACTCATTTATGGAAAATATTTAGCCGTATACTTAGCACTAAAAGCTGATGAAGTAGGCTTGTCTATCTGTGGGAGTTAAGATTAATGTTCGAGTAGGGATATGAGCAATAAAGCCCTAGTCTACCGGCTTCACTCTTGACCGAGGGATAGTATAAAATAAAAATATCGGAAACATGATAAGTATACGAGACTTGGTTTTCATGTGCGATCGTTCTCATTATTATTGAATGACCAAATTTGTCAATTCAGTCTTGAAGAGACCGTGAAGTGCTTTGCTTATTGAAAACCACTCCAAGACTGAGATAAGTGTTCTATCTCTTGGAAGTGGATATGTTCGAGATGCTGAAATCCATGTGTGGTTTTGAGATGATCAGTTCAAGATGTCGGAATCCAATTGGGAATTCGTGTTCTGTTCGAGTGATGAAGACTCGTGCGAAAGATGTTGAACGTATCCTCGACATCGAAATGGCTAAAACAGCGTAGGCTTATGTAGCGATCGAGAATTTCAGTCATTTGATTTTGGAATATTTAATTGATTTTAAATATTGAAAAGGTAATTTTATAACTTAAATAACTTATATTTCAAATATATCAATTTATTTGATAATTAAATTGTTAAAATTGAATATATGGAATTGTTTAAATAATTGAATTTTGAAATTTAAAATGAATGAAAACGATTTCTAAAGTTGATTTAAATTCTACTTGAATAAGAATGGAGATAGCAAACTTTTAATTTTGATTTAAAAGTAATTAAATTGATTTTGGAAATTACTCGTCTTAATTAACATGTAAAAATAGTCTTTTTGGCACTGTCTTGGATTTTGACGAAACTAGTTTCATCGAATCCACAATAGTGAATTATTATATGTCGTCGAATTTCGTGGCGATCGGACTTATCGTTTGGTCGTGCGAGTTTGAAACGCGTAGAAATTAATTAAAGGATTTGTAATTAAAATATCTCGATTTGAAAAGTTAACTTCTGTATATGATGGAATTGGCTTCCGGTATATATTCCATTGTGTTCGTAATAGTGGTATAACATATAGAACGCCAGACGGCACACTTCGTTTGGAGTTCAGAATTTTAACATGTGAATAGTGTCGGGTTTATTCTATAAGTATCCCCCAACCTTCTTCCATTTACAAACCAAACCCTAAATTTAAATTTCAGCCGCCATTAAATAAAACAATCCAATGGCTAACGTTGATCGGAGCCTCTAGAGGCGAAATTAGCCTTCGACTTCAACTAGAGAAACGTAGAGCACGACCATACGAACTTGTTTGACGGTCGGATCGTCGAATGGTTAACGAAGGCGATGGTTGGAGGCCTCCGTTCATCTACAGTTTTTGGGTTCGTGAATCGCGAATTCGCGCGTATGCACACGCAGAGCAGTGGTGGCGGCTCGGTGGTGGGGGAGTTCGGCAGTCGAGGCGGCGCTGGTGAACGGCTAAGCAGCGATCGAAACAGAAAAAAATATAAAATACATGCGATGCGCGCACGGCGCGAGGTGGAGGCTGGAGCACGGCACTAGTGGAGCGCGGTTGGGCGAGGTTGGCCGCGGTAGTCGGCGACGTGGGTGGCGTAAGTGGTGCGCGTTCGATCGGAGACGAAGGAAATAAAAAAAATCGCATGCCTGTGGTAGTGTGGAGGGAAGAGGAGAGATTGGATAAAAGTTTAAAATTTTTAATTTTGTTAGTTTTGATTTTAATGATATCGAATATTGAAAAATTCATAAGTTTCCCGTACGAGGTTCGTTTCGAGCGCAACGAGTTGCGTTATGTTCGTATCAGTGAGCACTATGCTATGGAGTTGAATTGGATGAATTCGGTGCTAGTAGGAATTTTGGGTTAAATTGAACGACCGTTCAATTTTAACTCAAACCGGAGCGCTTTGGCGATCTTTGGAATTTTTGTCAATTAACTCACCTCTCTGGCCTGCTTATATTTTTATATAAGTGAGAATAATTTTATTTATGTTGTTTGATGCTTGTTTGGATGATATATTATATTTATTAGTTGGTTTGGATATATTCCCACCTATTGGAGCGGATGAGACATTATACGTTCTCATATAAGAGCGGATGACCCTTTGTATACGAATCCTACCTCGAAGCGGTTGATTTTTATATTATTTGATTATAAGGGATAGGTTGGAGGGATCCAATATAATTCCTCACACTGTTGATTTTATTTTCATATATTTTGATATATGATGTTATGGATGTCATATTTGATGACATGGATATGATTTGCTTATTTGGTGCTATGGTAGCACTGGGCCATGTTTTTAGTATTTTGAAATACTAGAAAATAACGATTTTGAATTGAAAAGATTTTCAAGTGATTTTCGAAGTATGTTTTAAATAATTTTTAAATTATTAAAAGGAATGGATTTACTTTTAATAGATAAAAAGTATGATTTTTGATGTTACAAAAATATGGTTTTGGTTAAATATTTATAAATAGGGATTTTTTAATAATTTATAAAGGATTTTAAAAAGCGATATTTTCTAAATAAAGAAAAGATTGAAAAATCGGAGTTTGTAAATATTTTATAAATGGATTTGAAAAGTATTTGGTAAATGGATTTATAAATGGATTTTATAAACAAATTAGATTTATAAGAATGGATTTATAAATGGATTTTGATAGTAAATGAATTTTTATAAAAGAATGATTTATAAATAAAATTTTATAAGTAAAAGGGATTTTATAAAATAGAAGTTTTATAAAATAGAAAGGAGATTTATAAACATAGTTTGTATAAATATGGAAATAATTTATGTTAAGATTTAAATACGTATTATTATATAAAAAAATACATTCGAGTTTTTGAAAGTTAAAACAATCTTTCAAAAGATTGTTTAGAAAATAATGTTTTTGATGAAGTTAATGGCTTTGAAAAGTAAATTATCGTTTTAAAGTAATGCTTTGGGAAGTAATAATTCCAAATGGAAATTAATGGTTTTGAAAAATGTTTTAAAATGTGATAGGTATCATAAACATAGATTTCAACATTTATTGTTCTAATAGACGTTTTCGGGGAAGTTATGGAAGGCGTGGACTATACACTATTGTTATAGTAAATGATTTCCAAAGGAAATGTTTTATATAGTATACGGGATTATATATATATATATATATATATATATAATTAATCAAATCTTTGTACTAATGTTTTGGTGTGTCAAAACGATGTTCTACGCAACACTCGTTTTGACCCAATAAAGCATGTTTTGGAAAATATGAAGCTTTCCTATAATGATTTGTAAATATACTCATTACGAATTTAAGTATATGGAAATATTTTCTAAGTGTTGAAAACGAGATGGTTTGTGAATATACTTACACCGTTGATATAAGTATATGGAAATGTTTTCCAATATCAAAAGATTTGAAATGGTTTTGAAGATATATCTTTCTTAAAGATAATTCGAAGTAAATATTTGGAAATTGATTTAATTAATAAAAGATTAATTAAATGGCCTAGTGACTACTTATGTGCTAGATATTGTTTGTTGCTTTGATAATTAAATAACCGACTATCAAATTTGGCCGCTTTTTATCGTTGTTGGTTCAGAGAGACCGGGGTCGGATTTATCCGAGAACCACTTCGGACCAATGTATGCGTTCGAAAGTGCAGGTTTATGATGATGATTTTGAGGAGATCTTCATGATGCAGGGCTACTTGCCACTAGTTCCTCGGGATGAAATTTACCGTATCAGATATTTATGGTGGCAGTAGTGCTTCGTTATGAAAATCTACGATATGCAGGGACTTCTCGCTACTAATTCCATGGGTAATTCCCAACAAGATGTGGTAGGAGAGTACCTTCGGTTTGTCTTGTTCCTGGGCAACTTGTATGGATGGATGTCTGACAATGTATTTCTGAGATTACGTCGATGACTTTTACAAACATACATCTGTTTGGTGTTGGAAAAGGCAACTTCTCTTAGCTTAACACCCTACTCTGAGACGTACAAGCTCAGAGGTTGTATGTTCGTGAAAGTCAAAAGTGATCGAAGGAATGGCAAATGTGGCATTCAAAGTGAAATATGCTTTGTGAAAGGTAATCATTACCTTATGCCTCATCACCCGAAAATGACAGAAACATGGTAGAAGCGGCAGGGCTATGTGGATCGCTCCCATAAGGATATGGTCATCGCCTTTTTAGATTACCATTTATATGTTGAGTATTTGTATGCTGTGGCCACGGATAGGTCGGGAACGACCGGGGTGATGTCATATTCGGTAGTATCCAACGAAGGGGTTGGCCGGTTCTGTATTGGTTTAGGAGTTCGGTATCTGGACGCTAGGTACATTTTTCTAGCGGTGTACTGTACGGAAGGTAGTCCCTTACCTTGTCATTTGTATGGAATCCATTCTCCAATACGTGCCTGCCATTTTATTTACAGAGCCTAACATATTCTTGAATTTAATAATCGTAACAATTTCAACTATGATTAATTATTATTTGTATACTAGACACTAGTATAATATTAGAGGATTTAATATGAAATGTTTTGGTTATCGTAAGGTAAAAACCCGTCCGTGTTTATATGCGGCGTGGTCTTACGAGAAACTTTTGATTTGATAAAAAAAAGTTTTGATAACTTTAAAATAAATTTGAGATGTGTTTTCTCACGCTGGTTTACCAGACTAATCCGGGTGTTCTTCCCTTTCAATGCTTGGGTCAGACCGAGTATATTTACAAATTTAAATTTGGATTCTTTGGAGCTTCAGTAGACGAGCTGGAAGTCATCAGGTCGTTTTCACGTATATGTTTATTTTCCGCTGCATTGTTGTTTAAATTATCAGCATTTGTGAGGATAGATTATTATAACTGTCCATGCTGATGATTAGTGATTTGATTGTTCTAATCTGATTAATGTATGTATATTAAAGATTACAGTTTCTCTTTTATAAAGCTCATTGATATTATATTATATGTTGTTCCGTTGCGATTGTGAGATTCTGTATTTGCTTTTTGTTCCCTTTCTTCTTCTTCTTCTCCTCTCTTCTTTCTTTTCCATAAAGATCCGGTTTTTCATTCCTTTTTGGGCTAGATATGTGTGGTTTATTGTCAGCTTGAACTGTGTGAATTTTCGGGCCTTTACATGTGGTATTAGAGCTTAAGTTTAGTGAATTCTTAGGCTTTGATGGGTACTCGTTATAGATAGGGTTAGTAATACCCTAGAATGAGTTTGAGCATATTATATATATGAGAGCGTATTTGTTAGTGATATAAAATTGTTTTGTATTATGTTGGTTGATCTGTTGAGTGGCTTATGGGTTCTAGTTGATGCGTCTGGTTAACGTCATTGATTAGGATCTCTAATCACTCGAATATAGCAACTTGACATAGTATTGTTTTGAAATTGGGTAAATGAAATAATTTTACCTAAATTATATTTTATATTTTATTAATAATTTTTCAGAAAATATTATAGTTATATATGGTTTGTTGGTTGTTAGTGAATGATAATATTTGATTATTATCATTTGTTGTTTGTTATTTGTGTTCTAATAAAATTTATGTTATTATAATGTAAACAAAGATAAATAATTAAGAAATGGTTTTATATAACCAAAGTGAAATTAAATATAAAGGAGAAATTTATAATATGATTTCAAGATGATTTGAAAATAATAAAAATTGGGTGTTTTGCTGAAAACATAAGAAACTAAGTTTTATAACTAATAAATATTGAGAATTAGTAAGTTAAAACAAAAATTTTAAATTTTTTGAATATGGATGTTAAGCAAAGTAAATTGATAATTGAACTATGAAATGAAATTTAGCTTAAAGCAAAGTTAAATAAAATGAAATTTGACTTAAGCAAAGTTAAATGAAAATGAAATTGAATTTGATTTGTAATAAATTAATGGAATGAATATAAACTTAAGTAATGGTTTATAAATGATAATAGCAATAAGGAAAAATATTATGAACTTAAAGAGAAATTTTATGAAAATGATTCTTTTAATATGGAGTTATGTTTTGAAATGCTGTTAAACATGAATAGAATTCAAAGTGAATTAATTAAATGAACTTATGTAACAAAAAAATTGAATATGAACTTAAATTTTGAAGTGATACTGAAAATAAGTTATGTTGTATAAAATGTTTAAAATAAACTTTAGTAAAGAATTTTATGGAACGGTTATTAAGTGTGTATTAAAGAAATATACTAAGTGAAGAATGAATGTAAATGTAAACGAACTTCAACTAAATGAAAGTGAATGGTGAATATAAATGTAAATGAAATGGAAAGCTAATGAATTGAAGGATAATAATTGAATGTAAGTCAATTGATTTAATTGGAATGTAAATTATTAGAATGTAATCAATTAAACATAAATAAAATTGAATGTAAATGATTGAATGTTAGTAGAAATGGAAAAGTATAAATTAAAAGTTGACATTGAAAATGCAATTTGATATGATTATGAATTAATTGAATGGATATTATTTGTTTGATGATTTCTTTTGTTACATGTTTTTCATTTGCATATGGTTATGGTGTAGTAGTTATGTTATATATTGATATTTCTTTCTACATACTTGTTCTCATTGATTGTTGAGTGATTAGTAGGTGCGGATGGCATATGCTTCGCATTTGGGGCTCGCTTTCGCGCTATATTGATTGTATATGCTTGCTAATAAATATAAAAGGTACATATCTCGGATTACATATCGTACTTTTACATTTTTTTCCTACGGGATGTCTCATCCTTGAAGATGAGATGTATAATTGTGATTATATATATTGTGATTTACTACGATCGAACCGCGCAAAGGAGACGTTGGCAAGAAAATTCGTAAATTTAAGGCGTTAGAAATTTTTTGAGAAGTTTGGAAAAAAATTTGATAACTAAAATTTGATTTGGGTTTTATAACTTGAAATGATATTAGTTGATTTTTGGAATAGTATTAGCTAATAAATATGAATGAATTTGAAGACATAGAAAAAGCTTTATTTTAACTAATTGATTTCAAAATTTTAGAAGGTTTAAATGAATTCGGTAATCCATTTCAACTAATTGTTTTGAAAAGTTAATGGGTTTGTGACATTTTTCGTACTTGGTAATTTCAGTCATTTGATTTTGAAATATTTAATTGATTTTAAATATTGAAAAGAAATTTTTATAAGTTAAATAACATATATTTAAAATATATCGATTTATTTGATAATTAAATTGTTAAAATTGAATATATCGAATTGTTTAAATAATTAAATCTTGAAATTTAAAGTGAATTAAAACGATTTCTAAAGTCTATTTAAATTCTATTTGAATAAGAATGGAGATAGCAAACTTTTAATTTTGGTTTAAAAGTAATTAAATTGATTTTGGAAATTACTCATTTTAATTAACGTGTAAAAATAGTCTTTTTGGGCATGGTGTTGGATTTTGATGAAACTAGTTTCATCGGATCCGTAATAGTGAATTATTATATATCGTCGAATTTCGTGGCGATTGAACGTATCGTTTGGTCGTGCGAGTTCGAAACACGTAGAAATTAATTAAAGGAATTTTAATTAAAATAACTCAACTTGAAAAGTTAACTTCTGTATATGATGGAATTAGCTTCCAGTATATATTCCATTGTGTTCGGATAAGGGTATAACATATAGAACACTAGGCGGCACGCTTCGTTTTGAGTTCGGAATTTTAACGTGTGAATAGTGCCGGGTTTATTTTCTATAAATAGCCCCCAACCTTCTTCGATTTGCAAACCGAACCCTAAAACTAATTTTAGCCACCATTAAATAAACAATCCAATGGCCGACGTTGATCGGAGCCTCTAGAGACGAAATTAGCCTTCGACTTCAACTAGAGAAATGTAGAGCACGACCATACGAACTTGTTCAACGGTCGGATCGTCGAATGGTCGACGACAGCTTGAGGCCTCTGTTCATCTGCTGCTTTTAGGTTCGAGAATCGCGAATTCGTGCATACGTGCGCATGCAGCATTGGTGGCGGCTCAGCGGTGAGGGAGCTCGGTGGTCGAGGCGGCGCCGGTGAACATCGGTCAAGCAGCGGTCAAAACAGAAAAAATTATAAAATATGCGCGACGCGCGCACGACGCGAGGTGGGGGCTGGAGCGCGGCTGGGCGAGGTTGGCGGTGGCGGTCGGCGACGTGGGTGGCGGAGTTGGTGCGCGTTCGATCGGAGATGAAGGAAATAAAAAAACTCGCATGCCTGTAGCAGTGTGGAGGGAAGAGGAGAGATCATGCCTGTAGCAGTGTGGAGGGAAGAGGAGAGATTGCGTAAAAGTTTAAAATTTTTAATTTTTTTAATTTTGATTTTAGTGATATCGAATATTTATAAATTCATAACTTTCTCATACGAGGTCCATTTCGAGCGCGACAAGTTGCGTTGCATTCGTATCAGCAAGCACTACGCTATAGAGTTGGATTGGATGAATTCAAAGCTAGTAGGAATTTTGGGTAAAATTGAATGTCCGTTCAATTTTAATTCAAACCGAAGCGCTTTGGCGATCTCTGGAATTTTTATGAGTTAACTCATCACTCCAGCATGCTTATATTTTTTATGTAAGTGGGAATATTTTAATTTATGCTATTTGATGCTTATTTGGATGATATATTATATTTATTACTTGGTTTGGATATATTTCCGCCTATTGGAGCGGATGAGACATTATACGTTCCCGTAGAGCGGATGACCCTTTGTATACGAATCCCGCCTCGAAACGGTTGATTTTTATATTATTTGATTATAAGGGACAGGTTGGAGGGATACAACAAGATTCCTCACACTGTTGATTTTGTTTTCATATATTTTAATATATGATGTTATGGATGCCATATTTGATGACATGGATATGATTTGCTTGTTTGGTGCTATGGTAGCACTGGGCCATATTTTTGGAATTTTAAAATACTAGAAAATGGTGATTTTGAAGTGAAAAGATTTTCAAGTGATTTTAGAAATATGTTTTCAATAATTTTTAAATTATTAAAAGGAATGGATTTATTTTTAAGACATAAAAAGTATGATTTTTGATGTTAAAATAATATGGTTTTGGTGATATATTTTTATATAGGGATTTTTGAATATTTTATAAAGGATTTTAAAAAGCAATGTTTTATAAATGAAGAAATCGATTTGAAAATCGGAGTTTGTAAATATTTTATAAATGGATTTGAAAAGTATTTGGTAAATGGATTTATAAATGGATTTTATAGATAAATTAGATTTATAAAGAATGGATTTATAAATGGATTTTGATAGTAAATGAATTTTTATTAAAGAATGATTTATAAATAGAATTTTATAAGTAAAGGGATTTTATAAAATAGAAGTTTTATAAAATAGAAAGGAGATTTATAAACATGGTTTGTATAAATATGGAAATGATTTATATTGAGATTTAAATATCGATTTTTATATAAAGAAAATATATTCGAGTTTTTGAAAGTTAAAACAATCTTTCAAAAGATTGTTTTGAAAATAATGTTTTTGACGAAGTTAATGGCTTTGAAAAGTAAATTATCATTTTAAAGTAATGCTTTGGAAGTAATAGTTCCAAATGGAATTTAACGGTTTTGAAAAATGTTTTAAAATGTGGTAGGTATCGAAAACATAGATTTCAACATTTATTGTTGTAATAGACATTTTCGGGGAAGTTATGGAAGGCAAGGACTATAATACTGGTTTTATAGTAAATGATTTTCGAAAGGAAATGTTTTATATAGTATATGGGATTTTATATATATATAATTATTCAAATCCTTATATTAATGTTTCGGGTTGTCGTAACGATGTTTTACGCAACACTCGTTTTGACCCAATAAAGCGTGTTTTGGAAAATATGAAGCTTTCTTTAAATGATTTGTAAATATACTTATTACTAATTTAAGTATACGGAAATATTTACTAAGTGTTGAAAACGAGATGGTTTTTGAATGTACTTAAACCGTTGATATAAGTATATGGAAATGTTTCCCAATATCGAAAGATTTGAAATGGTTTTGAAAATATATCTTTCTTAAAGATAATTTGAAGTAAATATTTGGAAATTGATTTATTTAATAAAAGATTAATTAAATGGCCTAGTGACTGCTTATGTGCTAGATATTGTGTGTTGCTTTGGTAGTTAAATAACCGACTATCAAATTTGGCCTCTTTTTATCGTTGTTGGTTCAGAGAGACCGGGGTTGGGTTTATCCGAGAACCACTTCGGACCAATATATGCATTCGAAAGTGCAGGTTTATGATGATGATTTTGAGGAGATCTTCATGATGCAGGGCTACTTGCCACTAGTTCCTCGGGATGAAATTTACCGTATCAAATATTTATGGTGGTAGTACTGCTTCGTTATGAAAATCTACGATATGCAAGGACTTCTCGCTATTAATTCTAGGGGTAATTCCAGACAGGATGTGGTAGGAGAGTATCTTCGGTTTGTCTTGTTCCTGGACAACTTGTACGGATGGATGTCCGACAATTCATTTCTGAGGTTACGTCGTTGACTTTTACAAACGTACATCTGTTTGGTGTCGGAGAAGGCAACTTCACTTAGCTTAACACCCTTCTCTGAGACGTACGAGCTCGGAGGTTGTATGTTCGTGAAAGTCAATAGTGATCGAATGAATGGAAAATGTGGCATTCAAAGTGAAATGTGCTTTGTGAAAAGTAATCGTTACATTATGCCTCATCACTCGAAAATTACAGAAATAGGGTAGAGGCGGCAGGGCTATGTGGGTCGCTCCCATAAGGATATGGTCATCATTTTTCTAGATTGCCATTTATATGTCGAGTATTTGTATGCTATGGCCACGGATAGCTCGGGAACGACCGAGGTGATGTCATATTCGGTACTATCCAGCGAAGGGGTAGGCCGGTTCTATGTTGGTTTAGGAGTTCAGTATATGGACCCTAGGTACATTTTTCTAGAGGTGTACTGTACAGATGGTAGTCCCTTACCTTGTCATTTGTATGGAATCCATTCTCCGATACATGCCTGCCATTTTGTTTGTAGAGCCTAACATATTCTGGAATTTAATAATCGTAACAATTTCAGCTATGATCAATTATTATTTGTATAGTAGTCACTAGTATAATATCAGAGGATTTGATATGAAATGTTTTGGTTATCGTAAGGTAAAAATCCGTCTATGTTTATTTGCAGCGTGGTCTTACGAGATACTTTTGCTTTGATAAAGAAATTTTTTGATAACTTTAAAATAAATTTGAGATGTGTTTTCTCACGCTGTCTTACCAGACTGATCCGGGCGTTCTTTCCTTTCAATGCTCGGGTCTGACCGAGTATATTACTGATTTAGATTTGGATGCTTTGAAGCTTCAACAGACGAGCTGGTTGTCTTCACGTCGTATTCATGTATATGTTTATTTTCCGCTGCATTGTTGTTTAAATTATCAGCATTTGTGAGGACAGGTTATTATAACTGTCCAGGCTGATGATTAGTGATTTGATTATTGTACTCTAATTGATGTATGTATATTAAAGATTGCAGTTTCACATTTGTAAAGCTCATTGATATTATATTATATGTTGTTCCGCTGCGATTGTGAGATTCTTTGTTTGCTTTTAGTTTCTCTTTCTTCTTCTTCTTCTTTTCTCTTCTTCTCTCTTCTTTCTTTCCCATAAAGATCCAATTTTCCATTCCATTTTAGGCTAGACATGTGCGATTTATTGTCAGCTTGAACTGTGTGGATTTTCGGGCCTTTACAGCCTCACAATTTCAGGTTTAGCTGACTCATGAGGATATGTCAACTCCATATCTAGAGTATGCTTATCGATATGTTGCGCACGGAAAGTGTTCAGGAAATGAGTCGGTTGTGTTTACCTTAATGGTATATTTTATCTAGAGATATACGATGCTCGAAAGGTACTTTCTGACCCTTGTGTAGGAGATTGGATTTCAGCTTGACCGAAGGGACCTCCATGGAAAATCCATTATGCAAACGTACCTTATTGGTTTTGATTGTACCCTCTAATATGCTGTTGAATGTAACCAATGCAACTATTGCAACTATGTTATATATTTATATTTTACACCATAGACATTATCTATTATATCACCTTATGTACTTATTAGATGGTAGTTCTTTTAAGCGAATAACTGATATGGTATTACATGCAGTCTCAAAAGTACTGTTATATGTTGGCAGCATATTTCTTGAGTTTCTCATACCAGATTTATGTCTGACGCTTGGTTTTTGTTTTTCCTGAATTTCTCGAGTGCTCTTTCTAGTAGTTGAGAAAGGTAGGTTTTTGTTGATGTTCTTTGGAGTTTGAGAAGGCGAGCTGGATGTTTCACCTACCGAAGTATTCTAATTTCCGATGCATTACTATTTTGTACATATCAGCATTTATGAGGACAGGCTGCTATAACTATCCAGGCTGATGATCGTACTTAGGTTTTGTAACTCCAAAATTTCTATATCGGAGTAACCTTTTGTACTATTCTTTTGATATTATATATTACCATTCCTTTAGTGAATTTCTGATGTTGTGCTCTCCCTTTCTTGTTCTATTTCTTTTTCTTTTTGTTTTATCCTAACAATTCGCCTTTTTGGCACTTGAGTGCTCGGCACATGAATACCGTGGATGTATTAGTGTCGACATTTGAGGGTCAAAAATGTGAGTCGTTACACGAACCTCCATTCAACCACTTAATGTATGTTATTTATTTCATTTACCATAATAGGTTTACAGTCAAGAATATTTAGATCAAATATCTTAAATTCAAAGAAATAAATATCAGATTACAATTTGCTATGTGAAAATACTTTTGAAAAAGAAATCATATTTCTCATTCCAATGTTAAGTATCTATTATTATTTTACAATTCTCGTTTCTAATGTCTCTTTATAAAGTAGAAGTGACTATAAATTGCCTTAGGTTACATTCACTCTTATACATTCGATTTCCTTTCTAAACGGTCAAACCATTCAAAGGAAATCGTTACTACAATATCACAAGAACTCTTAACAAATATGCATTGGTCATCCTTAACTTTTAAGGTTATCAAATAAATTGCGCTTCACGTAAACTGATTAAACTAACATTTCAGCGATTGAGTTCTTAGCTCTATCTTATAGCCTTTGTTCAATGTTACATTTTACACATCAAGATCATTATTGTAATCAAACATACTGAATACAGGATCTCACACTAAAGTTTACTTTCTTATTTCAGTGAACTGATTTCATCGAGGTTTCGTATATAACGAATTATGACCATTTACCATACAACATTTTTATGTGATCGTATATGAATCAATTATCCATATTCTTGTATAGTGTTTAGAATTTGAAACTCGTTGAAGACAATACACAGTCTCGTGCAAGTAAACTCATGAATGACCAAGTTACGAACATGTTTAGTCGTTGTATAATTAGGTGCTTTCACGGGTCAACATGCAAAAATTTATTGGTAAGTATATTTTATATTTATATTTGTTAATGTTAATTCATTTCATTTGTATATTTTAATTAATAAACATTTTATCAATTATATTAGTTTCACAAATTTCTCAATGTAGATTATTTTAACTTTATATAGGAGATATTCTTACAATGTTAGAAAGGCTAAATGTTTTTTTGAGAAAAATGTGTGATCCTTTATAGGAGAGGAGAGCACACATAAACATATATATATATAACAATAAAAGTAAAGGAGCTGCCAACAAGCCTGGCAGGTAGCAAAAGACCCCTCCGTATAAAAGAAAAAATCAAACCTGTGACGCCCCACCTCTATACCCACGCTAACCAAGAACACTACGGTGTAGTGCTGTCAATTAGCACGGAGAATAAGGCTGTTGAGGAGCGACCATCCATGTAACTTCTTTGTGCGAGCACCGATATGTCAGATAGTATAGAATGCATATCATTTAAGGAGGAAATCCGACATACCGATACAAACTCAAAGCTATCACACGGTGGCTATATATAATCTTCGGAAACAAATATAGAAATAAACGTAACACAAATCAGTCACAGACAGTTCATATCACAAAGGCGGAAATAGATATGAATAAATATACAACACATGAAAGTGTACATCAGAGTAGTGGTCAAATAAGATCCACAATAACACAAAAGAATAGATACAAGTGCTAACCAAAAGAATATGTATACATCAAGGAGTCTACTCTCAAATGTATACAAACAAAAACTACTAAACTAGAGTAGTTAGCCAAAAGTCAGAAGATGGCTCCAGATAAGAAGTCATGAGGAAGCACCTGTAAATCTCAGTCTGACCCGAGTATTATTTAAGAAGAAAATAATAAACGGATCAGTCTAGCTATAAATATCAGATAAAGTGATATAGAATAAGAGGTATGACCAAAAACGTATCATAACCATAATACCATACTGTGATAAGTACGTGATTGAAAATCAACAAGAGATTAATCAATATTACAAGAATCTTCTCAAAGATTAAAAAGAATGTCATATTCTCTATTTAATTCACCAAGCCACAATAAATGACATACATATCAATGCCCATCGTAAATGCTGGTGAAACATAAATTCCAGAAATCAATATCCAGAAATCAAATAATCCGAAGCAACGACGTCGTACAGCGTAACGTCCGATGGTCCAGAGACATAAATAAATAGGAACAACGATGTCGTACAGCGTAACATCCGATGAACCAACACGTAGCGAAATGGAACAACGACGTCGTACAGCGTAACGTCCGATGAACCAAATCACCATAAAAAGAAAAGGAACAACGACGTCGTACAGCGTAACGTCCGATGAACCAAAACACAGTAAAATGGAACAACGACGTCGTACAGCGTAACGTCCGATGAACCAAATCACCATAAAAAGAAAAGGAACAACGACGTCGTACAGCGTAACGTCCGATGAACCAAAACACAGTAAAATGGAACGACGACGTCGTACAGCGTAACGCCCGATGAACCAAATCACGATAAAAAGAAAAGGAACAACGACGTCGTACAGCGTAACGTCCGATGAACCAAAACACAGTAAAATGGAACAACGACGTCGTACAGCGTAACGTCCGATGAACCAAATCACGATAAACGGAACAACGACGTCGTACAGCGTAACGTCCGATGAACCGAATTAAAGAGACATCGCACATTGCTAGTCTAAATCACAAGAATGATCGTCATGATCATAAGGAAGTGTCAATTACACCAAGCTAGTAAATATATGAGTTTAGCTTCATGTCCCATAACCACTTGCTTAACTTAAATATTTACGAACAAGCTGTAAATCTTCACTAGGAAATTGTCACAAAAAAAAGGGTTCAATCGAACAAGTCCAAGAGCTAACCGACGAAGTGAACGCAAGCGTTTCATACCACTCGTTTTACTAAGTCGTTTAAGTCGATTTCTCATTCGAGTGAAGTAAAGGCTTATATATATTAGTAGATTGGAAATCGGTTTGAGAAAACGAACTTTTGATATTAAAAATAGTGTTGAAATCGATTTGATGAAAGAGTTTTGATATTTACTACTAGTATTAAAACCTTCATATCTTTAAAGTGACAAGTCATAGAAGTGATTGTAGGAACAATCAATTATAAAAGTTCACATTCGAAGATGTGAATAAAATCCAAAGAAATCAATTCCCAAAACCATCAAAGTAGGAAGTTCTGATAAATGTTTTTCAGATAAGATTGCCTACGCAGAGTAATACGGGGTTCGACCTGATAAATGTTTTTCAGATAAGATAAATGTTTTTCAGATAAGACTTAACAAAGTGGCCGATAATAAATGATAACAACTAAAAGGGAATCAACCCGACTTGATTAGAGTTGGATATTCAAGCACAATAGGGAAATAGGCAAAAGACTGCAGATTCAGACGTCTGGAATAATTGGTTCAGACGTCTGAATCTGGAAAAATTAAATATTTTCCAGAACACAGGTTCAGACGTCTGAACGAAATATTTCAGACGTTTGAAATAGGCAATTTAAGCCTATTTTCTTTCTGTATGAAATCGAGCCAATTCAGACGTCTGGGGCAAAGATTCAGACGTCTGAATCTGGGAATAAAAATCTTCCCAATATAGTATTCAGACGTCTGAATCTTACGTTCAGACGTCTGAAACTGGGGTTCAGGGCATTCCCTGAACCTAGACCAAAAATGGCCAAATGAATACCGGAAGCGATCGATCGAGCGACAACGACTAAGGATTTACGCCAAGCGACAACCCAGCCTTAACGGCTCTTCGACACGCCTCAAATACCAATGTCCAAATATCCATAAAAGGATTTTCATAGATTTTGATTTCAAAACACCGAAAATTGGAATATACACCAAATCAATCCAAACCAAAATCAATTGCACAAGAATAAGTGTTAGGAATTCATACCTAACAATCGAAGATAATTATTGACTTAGATGTGAGATAAAAATCTCACCTTTGAACCCAACAAATGAAGAAGAAGCTTTGAAGCAATGGCAAGGGCAATCACTCTTCAATTCCAACTTAACAAGCTTGAATCTAAGCTAAAAGAGAAACATTTCCCGAATTTAGGTTTAGGAAATTTCTGAGATTGAAAGGAGAATGTGTTGGAGAAGAAGGAGATGAAGCTTACCAATGGGTTCTCTTTGAATTTGGAGCTAGAACAAGAGTTTGCAAATGGAACTAGGGTTTTGTAATTTCTAATTCCTCTTCCTCTCCACCATTTTCAGTTTGCTTGAGGAAATGAAATGAAATGGGAGTGAATGGATGAAGAGTTAGAGAGGTAGGAGGTTAAGTGGGGTTATTGGGCTGAAACCCAACCCAAAGCCCTAAGTGAAAAGTGGCAAAATTCTCCTAACTCCAAACATATCGAAGCTTACACTCAAAAAGATCGCAAACGACATTTTAAACTCAATGGAGGTGGTCTCGAGTCCCAATTCGACTGTTTGCAAAAAGTAGATTTTCGGACCAAAATCCGACGAACGATGAAATATTTAAATAAAATATCTAAATATAAAATCGATAAATATGCGGGTTGTTACAAAACCCTCCCAAACACCTAAGAAACTAAAGACTAACCCTAAACAGACAAGTCTAACCATAATCCAAGGCCTGAAGCGACACCAAAAGATAAGCAGCCATCTGAAACAACTTCCGCAACCTCATCGTTAACAACCAAGCTGAAAAATCACAATATACTGCATCTACGAAAACCACGAACAAGCTCCTAAACAACAATTATCATAATAAATCAATAACCCTCAATCAAAAGATTTAAAAGCTTTACGATTTAAATGAGGACTTCTCCTAATATTACAAGTTGAATAATTCCTACTATTCCTTTTACCATATTTGGACGCACGAGCCAATTCCGTAGTAAGGATAGGAGAACGAGGAAATTTGCCTATAGACGCAAGACAACAATACATAACAAATCTGAAACCCCCGGTCCAATAATAGACAGCTTGATCATAACCGACATTAATGATCTCTTCGATCAAAGAGTCTGATATGCCCAACCTCACTTTCCCATTCACTACCTCATCAGAACTATCAACATCAGACCATACTACCCCTTTTATATCAATAATTAAAGGAACTCCATCAATAAAATGTTTGTTCTCACAGACAGTACACTCTAGAGTTACCATCTCATTTTCTAACACAAGATTAAAAGCAGCAACATCATTTTCAACTCCATTCAAAAATGCCAATTTTGAATCACACCGTGTTGCATTTACTCCATGCGCACACTGTGTGTACAAATGGTTCCACTTCTGTAAAATCAATACCCTCAAGAGCAAAATCAATAGCTCCATTAAAAAACTCTTGTACACCATCACCAAGAGTAACCATACAGTTCCATTATCTGACAAACCATCCTTAAGAACAATATATTGCAACACTGACTTCTCCACCTACTTATTCATGTTTCCAAAATTAACACTATTCTCACCCATAATAGAATCAACAACCCGTAAACCATCATCTGCTATAACATGAGTCTGCGCTATTTTCTTTTGATAAACATCAGAGCAGCCATTATTCCATAGTGATTCAATCATCCCTTTCCTTTTAGTATCTGTTAACATTTCATTATTCAAATCACCATCAAAATCTGTCTCCTTGCACCCACCATTGACCAATACCACTGGCACAACAACAATGGACAGTTGATTTCCAATCTCAACATTATTCTCTCCTAAACAATCCAAATAATTATCAGAAGCATGTTCAGTAAAAGGCAACAAGCACAAAGGCATAACAACAGTAGCATGATCATAACGTGCACCATGCACATGCACAGTGATACCAGCTAGAAAATCAGAATCAACCACATCAGTGCAACACAAGATACCCTCTTCCAATTTTCCCGTATCCTCCATTTCAGCATCATCAAAATGGTCTGAAGCTGTTACCTTATCTAAATCAGGGATATTGAGAGAAGTATTCACCTTGTCAACATTATTATCAACCACAGCACTTGCATTAAACCATGTTTCATCTTACCGCTATCTAATTGATTTGCCGAATCAACAACATTACTACTTATCTGAAAGTTAACCAATCAATCCACTAACGTATCATCAAAACAAACTATCTGAGAAGAATCAGCATTCGAACTTTTATCCATTCGAACAAAAGAAACATCATCAGAGATAACTTCCTGAGCAATCCCCTTTAAAACTGATGATTCATCATGAAGAACTTTTAATTGATAACCATCAACATATCCATCTCTAATCCTTGTATCTAAATTCTCATTGTTAATAAAAACTTTCCCCACTTGATTTGCAGAAGCAACTTTAGAAATCTAAGAACGAAGATCAACATCACTCTCAACTTCAATCAGGTCAGTAATATGGTCAGACTCCTCCATAGATGTGAGGCAATCGTATTTATTAGCAATAGATAACTCGAACTTCTCCATTTCACAAGATTTTGTTTTGTGTCTATTATTATGAGATTGAATAAAATTTGCTTCACTTGTTATAGCATCAGAGCCATGATCAACCAAAGAACAATCCATAGCTAACAGTTTTGCCTTCGATGAAAAAGAAATCGCATTATAATTCGAAACAGAGGGGTCAGACAGAATAAGGTTGGATCCAAAAGATTCCTCACTCCTGGCATTGAGAATAAAATCAGATTCAACATTATGCAAACAGCCATTATCCACAATCGAAACATCCTTACTACCAACCTACGAACCAAATTTATTTAAAGAATTACCAAAATATTCATCCGGATCCCCGAATTTGTCTCTGTATCCGTTACCAATATTTATCGAATTAATAGCATCAAAATGCACTAACATTTCCTTTAAAAAGTTAATTCCTTCAGACCTCTGTAACCATAAATGATCAAGCAAAATCCCCTTCAACTTTAGAAATTTTAAAACAAATTGGAACCCATGATCGGCCAAAGAACGAGAAGACTCATTATCGGAGGAATGAACTAACAACATTGAACAGCCATTTCTCTTGTGAGAAAATATTCTACACCTAAAACACCTAACAGGAACACGACAATCTTTCACTAAATAATTACTATCCCCACACCGATAGCAAAATTCTATCCCTCTTTGAATCGATCTTGCTCTCGAATTTAGGATTCTGAAAATCCAAATTCCATTGAACACGCGATTGATTCTCAACTACCTGAGCATAAGAATGACTAAAAGAAGCAACTCGATTGTGAAAAGGAAACGAGTTTGAAGGAATCGACTTTGTAATTGGATTGAGCAAAGAAGAAGATCGAAAAAAGCAAGAACCCGAAGCGGCCGCCATTTTTAGGTTCGTATTTTTATTATTAGAAAGGCTAAATGTTATCATTTCATTTTATAAGAAGGCTTCCACTAGTCTTTTATGTTTCTCCAAATGCTAGGATGAAACATAGAAATCTAGCGACTTCACTATTGGGTGTTAGGACTCGTCTATCTTGGGATTCTGACCTTAAGTTTGCTCATCAAGTCATAGCCCCACATACAATGGATTACTCCTTTTCAGTTGTATCATATACAACTCCTAATCCATAGTTCCTTATCCTGATCACATCCCGACCTTGAGTTTGCTCAATAAATCGAAAGAGAATCCCGACCTTGAGTTTGCTCAATAAATCGAAAGAGAATCCCGACCTTGAGTTTGCTCAATAAATCGAAAGAGATTGTTCACTCTTACCTACCATTTTGTGATGGCCTAACTATAGTATATTGTACCTTGAGTTTGCTCAACAAATACATATATTTATCTTATCTCGTCTGTTCAATATATTCATAATACTACACATAACATATATCATTATATATATTATAATACATGTGTATTTATATATCTAATTAATTAAATTATTTAATTAAGTCATTTATTTTATTAATATTATTAATAAATAATATTTTTGAAATTAATTTTATAATATTTTCAAACACTTTGATAAATTATATTATAGCTTTTATAATATGTGTTTTATTTTAAATTTAACTTTTAAATTTAAAACTTTTATCTTAATTTTCAAACCAATTTGAAAATCTTTATTATAACATTTATAATATTCATCTTACTTTAAATTTAACTTTTAAATTTAAAACTTTTATTTTAATTTTGAAATTTTTTTCAAATTAGCCCAAGACCCAATTCAAATTGTGCTTTTTCTATTATAGATAACCTTCGGGCTTACCTCATCCTTTCGGACCAGATCAGTAGTCAAGTAGAGTAGAGTTCTTGATTACCCAAACCCGATCTAGACAATACTAATCCAGACACCCTACTATATGGGTAGGCTTTAATAGGTTAGCCCTAATACTGCTAATTTAGAGCGCATATGCTATTTTGTTTCGATGCCAATATTGGAACTAGGCCAGCACGCGGTGGGGCAAATTGGTAAATCTAGAAAAAGTTCCATTTGGATCTTCATTGGGCATATGAAGTCCAAATTTATTTGGATCTTATCTAAATTTTATTTTAAATAAAATGTTATCCCAACTTTTGGCAAAGTCGAGATACCCAAAGATTAACTGAAAATCAATGATTATTAGTCATGAACATCGATTGTGCATCGCAGGTTCACCATGGATATCGATGAATTTTTTCCGAGTCCGGATCGGGCTGCAATTGATAAGACATGTCAAGCAAGGCCAGATAAAGCAACATTCCAAATCTCGAGTCAATCCGAGTTCATACGCCCAAGATATCATCGATGCAAGTGGAGGACATAGCCTTGAGTTCGTCTCCCTATGGTTCGAATCCCCTAGGGTCGAATTCATCAAACTCGACTCCAACAAAGTTCCCCTGATGGCTTCGAATCCATGAGAAATGCTTTAGCCTTCGACTTCATCGTCTTCGTATCCAACACATCAAGCTCACGTGATCTACTTCGAATCGATGAGGTCTTAGTCGATTCGAATCCATCGGTTTCTCCCTGCTTCGAATCCATGAAGAGGACCATAGCTTCGACTCCATGCTGCTACTATCTTCAAATCCCAAAGACAGAGGATGCTTCGAATCGATCAGTAACGACCTTCCACGATCGATACGAAGGAGCATGAATACAATCGATTCGAAGGAAGCGCGTCTTCGAACCAATAGTCTCGAATCCACCTAGTCCACACAGCTAAAACCCCGGGTACGACTCAGTAAAACTCGGAGATAAAGGAGGGTTGACCCAAAGCACGCGCACCACGTCATTGCCTTCACGTGCAAGGAGATGGAGTCGACCCTATGGATTCGAAGGTATCGATTCGAACGACTCTAGGAAGCGAAAAACACCATATTGAATCGATCATAACTCAAGTTCTACAAATCCAAACGCCATGAAATATTCACAGAAGCTTAAACACATGATGAAGAATGACCACACCAAATTTCAGCTTGATTGGACAATTTCTTGATCGATTCGAACCAAGGGTCGAATCGATCCCAAAGTGGGCCCGGAACTCCAGATTTCGGCCATGTGGGCCCCCTGACCTACCAGAACTGGTCTCCCCTCAATTTAGGCGAAATATCAGCCTCCTACACCTATAAATAGAGCCCCTGGTCATTCAGAAAAGAGGTCGGACAATTTTGAGAGCTAAAGAGCGCCCAGATTCTGCCAGATTTACTCCAGATCACCATTGCTGCCTTAGATTCAGACTTAATTCAGCAAATCAGTTGTAATACAACACACGAAATTGTAATCTTCAAGCATCGAGCAATAAAATCATAAAAACCTTGAAGTGGACGTAGGCCGGAGATAGCCGAACCACTATAAATTGTGTGTCACTGTTCATTATTTCTTGATTGCTGCTTGTTACTTGCTTAGATCTGTGATTTGTGTGTGAATACTATTGATTCGTATTCATACGCTGGTGCTTTCATTACACTTGGGGTTTGTGACCATTTTTGGTGCAAACACTTTGGTGCTTTCACTGAGAAGAACTAGCACCCGCTAAACCAAATTCAAAATTTAGATTTGGAATTTTAAGGATTCAGATCTGACTCTACAATGACTCGACAAACTAGACAAAGAACTGAGAGGAG
Source organism: Allium fistulosum (assembly GCA_030737815.1). NCBI lineage: Eukaryota > Viridiplantae > Streptophyta > Magnoliopsida > Asparagales > Amaryllidaceae > Allium > Allium fistulosum. The sequence continues at coordinate 741,621,107 of CM060906.1, forward strand.
CCAACAGGCAGGAATTCAAGAGGCATCCTCTGGCGCTGGAGAAGGACAAGCTTCGATCTACATTACTAGAGATGAGATGGAAGCGATGAATAACTTAATGCAGGAAAGAATGATGAAAAGCCAACAAGAGATGCTGCAGAATTTCTTTGAATGGATGAGAGCTGCAGGAACACAAAACCTAGGACCAGCTACAGCGGCTGTGAATGTGGAACAAGGAGCTAGGGCTATGGAACCCAACGGAGGACAGAATACAGAACCAGAAGGCAATCAACAAGGGCTTGGGGGCAGGCCCGCAGGATGCAACGCAGAAGTACCTTTGGAAGGAGCTCAACCGGCTAGGGCCAACACAAATGCTAACAAGCCACCCGAAGAGTACGTACCAGAATTCCCTACAAGACTCGGAGGGCAAGACAGAGACATGACAAGGGGGCAACCACTAGATGGAGATGAAAGAATGATCGGCCTAGTGAGACGACTCATGAGAGGAGGGTTTTCAGGAGGAGGATTGGAAGAAGTTAGTTGGAGTCCGTTCGCTCCGAATATCAGGAATGCAAGGAAACCTCCGAAGTTCAAACTACCAATGCTGAATTCTTATGATGGAAAGTCAGACCTGACCATGCATATCACCAGATATATCAGACACATGGAAGTGTTGGGAGCATCCGAGGAAATAATGGCATGATGTTTCCCCTTATTCTTATCAGATTTGGCTGCGCTTTGGTTTAGACAGCTAGAGACAGGATCGATCAGGACATGGGGCGAACTTGTAGATTGTTTCATGAAGCAGTTTAGGGTTCACATAACGCGACCCAAGAGCGTGATGACTTTGGCATCAATGAAACATAGGACCGGAGAGTCCATAAAAGATTTTTTGTTACGATTTAACGCAACGGTGGCTTCTGTAGATCGCCCGGACCCATCGATGATTTTGATGGCGGCGGTGGCAGGAGTTGGAGAAGGCACCGAATTCAAAGACTCTTTGACTAAAGATCCACCGCAAGATCTTGGAGAGTTTTTTCATGAAGCTGAAAAATTCATTCGATTAGAGGAATCACGAGCCGAGAGGCAGGAAATAAATGTTGCACAAGGCAAAGGAACCGCCAGGGAACAGTCCAGGGCAGACAAAGGAAAGAGAAAGCAGGATGACGCACATGATGGTCCTGATAAACGGAAGGAATTCCGAGAGCCCAGATTCAGGCAATACACAGACTTGGTGGCAGGACTGGAATGAATTTACACCGAAACTCGATGGCAACTCCCCTATCGAAAACCACCCAAGAGAGATCCCACGGAGCGGGAACGTAGGACTGGAAAGTACTGCCTATTCCATGAGCTGGATGGGCACACTACTGATGAATGCCGCCACTTGAAGGATGAGGTGGAAGAACATGCCAGGAGCGGTAGATTGCCGCAGTATGTCAGAGACCGTACGACGGCGGTTAGGCCCGAACAACTACCGCCTCAACCAAACAGGAATGATCCTAGATCGGGATCACGACTCATCATCAACTGATTGTGATGGGAAGGGCCATGTTCAAGATTTGGACTCTGGTCGATTAGTTTTCTTAGATTTGATTTCCAAAATAAAACGGCCATCCCACTTACTCATGTATGGGAACCGGAGAGATCCCTAGGCATGCTCTAAGATGGAAATAGACCGCTCCGCTCAAAGAGGCGTTGTCTTGTTTTTCCTGGTGTTTGAGATTGAACATCTAGGATTTGAATTTAATAAAGAAACATTTATCGAAATAAACTTTTGACCAGAGAGTTAAAGGATAAACACTAAATATCAATATAAACATGATCGCTTTATGATCCTACCCGGAGAGGCAGGGTCCGGAGTGCAAGAAGTGAGTTGCTTCGCCGGATAGCGACAGGATCAACTCACTTAAGCATCGTTTCCTATTCACCGGAGAGTGATTGGATCAGGATTCGATAAGAGCCCGGAGAGGCTATGATCGGCCCACGATTTAGGCCAAGACATCGCTTAATGTTCAGATTCACTGAACCGGAGTGCACGAGGTGAGTCGCTTCGCCGAAGAGCGACAGGATTGACTCACTTAACGTTGTTTCCCCTTCACCGGAGAGTGACAGGATGGGATCCAGCATGAGCCCGGAGAGGCTGTGATCGACCGACGATTCAGGTCATGACATCGCTTAATGTTCAGACACACTGAACCGGAGTGCAGGAGGTGAGTCGCTTCGCCGGAGAGCGACAGGATTGACTCACTTAACGTTGTTTCCCCTTCACCGGAGAGTGACAGGATGGGATCCAGCATGAGCTCGGAGAGGCTATAATCGGTCGAGAACGACCAAGACATCGCTATACGCCCTAGCTGGGGCCAGAGTGCAAGGGATAGAAAGCAACGCCGGAGCGCAATAGGATCTTTCTATTCAATCGCTAAATCTAGAATGGGTTGACAAGGGTCCGGAGTGACCATCAATAGTATGGAGAGACCGTAGAATTTCATTCTTAACTTCCACTGGAAAAAATTGATAACAATTCGGCTTCGAACAGCCATGGACTTGATTGAAAATGCTATAAGCTATGAGTAATACACGAACACACAACATTTGATTTGAAGCTATTCAAAACACGCCTTTTACCAAAAGGCATGTTTTGGGGGGCAAAATGTTATCCCAACTTTTGGCAAAGTCGAGATACCCAAAGATTAACTGAAAATCAATGATTATTAGTCATGAACATCGATTGTGCATCGCAGGTTCACCATGGATATCGATGAATTTTTTTCGAGTCCGGATCGGGCTGCAATTGATAAGACATGTCAAGCAAGGCCAGATAAAGCAAAATTCCAAATCTCGAGTCAATCCGAGTTCATACGCCCAAGATATCATCGACGCAAGTGGAGGACATAGCCTTGAGTTCGTCTCCCTATGGTTCGAATCCCCTAGGGTCGAATCCATCAAACTCGACTCCAACAAAGTTCCCCTGATGGCTTCGAATCCATGAGAAATGCTTTAGCCTTCGACTTCATCGTCTTCGTATCCAACACATCAAGCTCACGTGATCTACTTCGAATCGATGAGGTCTTAGTCGATTCGAATCCATCGGTTTCTCCCTGCTTCGAATCCATGAAGAGGACCATAGCTTCGACTCCATGCCGCTACTGTCTTCAAATCGCAAAGACAGAGGATGCTTCGAATCGATCAGTAACGACCTTCCACGATCGATACGAAGGAGCATGAATTCAATCGATTCGAAGGAAGCGCGTCTTCGAACCAATAGTCTCGAATCCACCTAGTCCACACAGCTAAAACCCTGGGTACGACTCAGTAAAACTCGGAGATAAAGGAGGGTTGACCCGAAGCACGCGCACCACGTCATTGCATTCACGTGCAAGGAGATGGAGTCGACCCTATGGATTCGAAGGTATCGATTCGAACGACTCCAGGAAGCGAAAAACACCATATTGAATCGATCATAACTCAAGTTCTACAAATCCAAACGCCATGAAATTTTCACAAAAGCTTAAACACATAATGAAGAATGACCACACCAAATTTCAGCTTGATTGGACAATTTCTTGATCGATTCGAACCAAGGGTCGAATCGATCCCAAAGTGGGCCCGGAACTCCAGATTTCGGTCATGTGGGCCCCCTGACGTACCAGAACTGGTCTCCCCTCAATTTAGGTGAAATATCAGCCTCCTACACCTATAAATAGAGCCCCTGGTCATTCAGAAAAGAGGTCGGACAATTTTGAGAGCTAAAGAGCGCCCAGATTCTGCCAGATTTACTCCAGATCACCATTGCTGCCTTAGATTCAGACTTAATTCAGCAAATCAGTTGTAATACAACACATGAAATTGTAATCTTCAAGCATCGAGCAATAAAATCATAAAAACCTTGAAGTGGACGTAGGCCGGAGATAGCCGAACCACTATAAATTGTGTGTCACTGTTCATTATTTCTTGATTGCTGCTTGTTACTTGCTTAGATCTGTGATTTGTGTGTGAATACTGTTGATTCGTATTCATACGCTGGTGCTTTCATTACACTTGGGGTTTGTGACCATTTTTGGTGCAAACACTTTGGTGCTTTCACTGAGAAGAACTAGCACCCGCTACACCAAATTCAAAATTTAGATTTGGAATTTTAAGGATTCAGATCTGACTCTACAATGACTCGACAAACTAGACAAAGAACTGAGAGGAGCCAACAGGCAGGAAGTCAAGAGGCATCCTCTGGCGCTGGAGAAGGACAAGCTTCGATCTACATTACTAGAGATGAGATGGAAGCGATGAATAACTTAATGCAGGAAAGAATGATGAAAAGCCAACAAGAGATGCTGCAGAATTTCTTTGAACAGATGAGAGCTGCAGGAACACAAAACCCAGGACCAGCTACAGCGGCTGTGAATGTGGAACAAGGAGCTAGGGCTATGGAACCCAACGGAGGACAGAATACAGAACCAAAAGGCAATCAACAAGGGCTTGGGGGCAGGCCCGCAGGATCCAACGCAGAAGTACCTTTGGAAGGAGCTCAACCGGCTAGGGCCAACACAAATGCTAACGAGCCACCCGAAGAGTACGTACCAGAATTCCCTACAAGACTCGGAGGGCAAGACAGAGACATGACAAGGGGGCAACCCCTAGATGGAGATGAAATAATGATCGGCCTAGTGAGACGACTCATGAGAGGAGGGTTTTCAGGAGGAGGATTGGAAGAAGTTAGTCGGAGTCCGTTCGCTCCGAATATCAGGAATGCAAGGAACCCTCCGAAGTTCAAACTACCAACGCTGAATTCTTATGACGGAAAGTCAGACCCGACCATGCATATCACCAGATATATCAGACACATGGAAGTGCTGGGAGCATCCGAGGAAGTAATGGCACGATGTTTCCCCTTATTCTTATCAGATTTGGCTGCGCTTTGGTTTAGATAGCTAGAGACAGGATCGATCAGGACATGGGGCGAACTTGTAGATTGTTTCATGAAGCAGTTTAGGGTTCACATAACGCGACCCAAGAGCGTGATGACTTTGGCATCAATGAAACAAAGGACCGGAGAGTCCATAAAAGATTTTTTGTTACGATTTAACGCAACGGTGGCTTCTGTAGATCGCCCGGACCCATCGATGATTTTGATGGCGACGGTGGCAGGAGTTGGAGAAGGCACCGAATTCAAAGACTCTTTGACTAAAGATCCACCGCAAGATCTTGGAGAGTTTTTTCGTGAAGCTGAAAAATTCATTCGATTAGAGGAATCACGAGCCGAGAGGCAGGAAATAAATGTTGCACAAGGCAAAGGAACCGCCAGGGAACAGTCCAGGGCACACAAAGGAAAGAGAAAGCAGGATGACGCACATGATGGTCCTGATAAACGGAAGAAATTCCGAGAGCCCAGATTCAGGCAATACACAGACTTGGTGGCAGGATTGGAACGAATTTACACCGAAACTCGGGGGCAACTCCCCTATCGAAAACCACCCAAGAGAGATCCCACGGAGCGGGAACGTAGGACTGGAAAGTACTGCCTATTCCATGAGCTGGATGGGCACACTACTGATGAATGCTGCCACCTGAAGGATGAGGTGGAAGAACATGCCAGGAGCGGTAGATTGCCGCAGTATGTCAGAGACCGTACGACGGCGGTTAGGCCCAAACAACTACCGCCTCAACCAAACAGGAATGATCCTGGATCGGGATCACGACTCGTCATCAACTGATTGTGATGGCAAGGGCCAAGTTCAAGATTTGGACTCTGGTCGATTAGTTTTCTTAGATTTGATTTCCAAAATAAAACGGCTATCCCACTTACTCATGTACGGGAACCGGAGAGATCCCTAGGCATGCTCTAAGATGGAAATAGACCGCTCCGCTCGGAGAGGCGTTGTCTTGTTTTTCCTGGTGTTTGAGATTGAACATCTAGGATTTGAATTTAATAAAGAAACATTTATCGAAATAAACCTTTGACCAGAGAGTTAAAGGATAAACACTAAATATCAATATAAACATGATCGCTTTATGATCCTACACGGAGAGGCAAGGTCCGGAGTGCAAGAAGTGAGTTGCTTCGCCGGAGAGCGATAGGATCAACTCACTTAAGCATCGTTTCCTATTCACCGGAGAGTGATTGGATCAGGATTCGATAAGAGCCCGGAGAGGCTATGATCGGCCCACGATTTAGGCCAAGACATCGCTTAATGTTCAGATTCACTGAACCGGAGTGCAGGAGGTGAGTCGCTTCGCCGAAGAGCGACAGGATTGACTCACTTAACGTTGTTTCCCCTTCACCGGAGACTGACAGGATGGGATCCAGCATGAGCCCGGAGAGGCTGTGATCGACCGACGATTCAGGTCATGACATCGCTTAATGTTCAGACACACTGAACCGGAGTGCAGGAGGTGAGTCGCTTCGCCGGAGAGCGACAGGATTGACTCACTTAACGTTGTTTCCCCTTCACCGGAGAGTGACAGGATGGGATCCAGCATGAGCTCGGAGAGGCTATAATCGGTCAAGAACGACCAAGACATCGCTATACGCCCTAGCTGGGGCCAGAGTGCAAGGGATAGAAAGCAACGCCGGAGCGCAATAGGATCTTTCTATTCAATCGCTAAATCTAGAATGGGTTGACAAGGGTCCGGAGTGACCATCAATAGTATGGAGAGACCGTAGAATTTCATTCTTAACTTCCACTGGAAAAAATTGATAACAATTCGGCTTCGAACAGCCATGGACTTGATTGAAAATGCTATAAGCTATGAGTAATACACGAACACACAACATTTGATTTGAAGCTATTCAAAACACGCCTTTTACCAAAAGGCATGTTTTGGGGGGCAAAATGTTATCCCAACTTTTGGCAAAGTCGAGATACCCAAAGATTAACTGAAAATCAATGATTATTAGTCATGAACATCGATTGTGCATCGCAGGTTCACCATGGATATCGATGAATTTTTTTCGAGTCCGGATCGGGCTGCAATTGATAAGACATGTCAAGCAAGGCCAGATAAAGCAACATTCCAAATCTCGAGTCAATCCGAGTTCATACGCCCAAGATATCATCGACGCAAGTGGAGGACATAGCCTTGAGTTCGTCTCCCTATGGTTCGAATCCCCTAGGGTCGAATCCATCAAACTCGACTCCAACAAAGTTCCCCTGATGGCTTCGAATCCATGAGAAATGCTTTAGCCTTCGACTTCATCGTCTTCGTATCCAACACATCAAGCTCACGTGATCTACTTCGAATCGATGAGGTCTTAGTCGATTCGAATCCATCGGTTTCTCCCTGCTTCGAATCCATGAAGAGGACCATAGCTTCGACTCCATGCCGCTACTGTCTTCAAATCCCAAAGACAGAGGATGCTTCGAATCGATCAGTAACGACCTTCCACGATCGATACGAAGGAGCATGAATTCAATCGATTCGAAGGAAGCGCGTCTTCGAACCAATAGTCTCGAATCCACCTAGTCCACACAGCTAAAACCCCGGGTATGACTCAGTAAAACTCGGAGATAAAGGAGGGTTGACCCGAAGCACGCGCACCACGTCATTGCCTTCACGTGCAAGGAGATGGAGTCGACCCTATGGATTCGAAGGTATCGATTCGAACGACTCCAGGAAGAGAAAAACACCATATTGAATCGATCATAACTCAAGTTTTACAAATCCAAACGCCATGAAATTTTCACAGAAGCTTAAACACATGATGAAGAATGACCACACCAAATTTCAGCTTGATTGGACAATTTCTTGATCGATTCGAACCAAGGGTCGAATCGATCCCAAAGTGGGCCCGGAACTCCAGATTTCGGCCATGTGGGCCCCCTGACGTACCAAAACTGGTCTCCCCTCAATTTAGGCAAAATATCAGCCTCCTACACCTATAAATAGAGCCCCTGGTCATTCAGAAAAGAGGTCGGACAATTTTGAGAGCTAAAGAGCGCCCAGATTCTGCCAGATTTACTCCAGATCACCATTGTTGCCTTAGATTCAGACTTAATTCAGCAAATCAGTTGTAATACAACATACGAAATTGTAATCTTCAAGCATCGAGCAATAAAATCATAAAAACCTTGAAGTGGACGTAGGCCGGAGATAGCCGAACCACTATAAATTGTGTGTCACTGTTCATTATTTCTTGATTGCTGCTTGTTACTTGCTTAGATCTGTGATTTGTGTGTGAATACTGTTGATTCGTGTTCATACGCTGGTGCTTTCATTACACTTGGGGTTTGTGACCATTTTTGGTGCAAACACTTTGGTGCTTTCACTGAGAAGAACTAGCACCCGCTACAGCAAATTCAAAATTTAGATTTGGAATTTTAAGGATTCAGATCTGACTCTACAATGACTCGACAAACTAGACAAAGAACTGAGAGGAGCCAACAGGCAGGAAGTCAAGAGGCATCCTCTGGCGCTGGAGAAGGACAAGCTTCGATCTACATTACTAGAGATGAGATGGAAACGATGAATAACTTAATGCAGGAAAGAATGATGAAAAGCCAACAAGAGATGCTGCAGAATTTCTTTGAACAGATGAGAGCTGCAGGAACACAAAACCCAGGACCAGCTACAGCGGCTGCGAATGTGGAACAAGGAGCTAGGGCTATGGAACCCAACGGAGGACAGAATACAGAACCAAAAGGCAATCAACAAGGGCTTGGGGGCAGGCCCGCAGGATCCAACGCAGAAGTACCTTTGGAAGGAGCTCAACCGGCTAGGGCCAACACAAATGCTAACGAGCCACCCGAAGAGTACGTACCAGAATTCCCTACAAGACTCGGAGGGCAAGACAGAGACATGACAAGGGGGCAACCCCTAGATGGAGATGAAATAATGATCGGCCTAGTGAGACGACTCATGAGAGGAGGGTTTTCAGGAGGAGGATTGGAAGAAGTTAGTCGGAGTCTGTTCGCTCCGAATATCAGGAATGCAAGGAACCCTCCAAAGTTCAAACTACCAACGCTGAATTCTTATGACGGAAAGTCAGACCCGACCATGCATATCACCAGATATATCAGACACATGGAAGTGCTGGGAGCATCCGAGGAAGTAATGGCACGATGTTTCCCCTTATTCTTATCAGATTTGGTTGCGCTTTGGTTTAGACAGCTAGAGACAGGATCAATCAGGACATGGGGCAAACTTGTAGATTGTTTCATGAAGCAGTTTAGGGTTCACATAACGCGACCCAAGAGCGTGATGACTTTGGCATCAATGAAACAAAGGACCGGAGAGTCCATAAAAGATTTTTTGTTACGATTTAACGCAACGGTGGCTTCTGTAGATCGCCCGGACCCATCGATGATTTTGATGGCGGCGGTGGCAGGAGTTGGAGAAGGCACCGAATTCAAAGACTCTTTGACTAAAGATCCACCGCAAGATCTTGGAGAGTTTTTTCATGAAGCTGAAAAATTCATTCGATTAGAGGAATCACGAGCCGAGAGGCAGGAAATAAATGTTGCACAAGGCGAAGGAACCGCCAGGGAACAGTCCAGGGCAGACAAAGGAAAGAGAAAGCAGGATGACGCACATGATGGTCCTGATAAACGGAAGAAATTCCGAGAGCCCGGATTCAGGCAATACACAGACTTGGTGGCAGGACTGGAACGAATTTACACCGAAACTCGGGGGCAACTCCCCTATCGAAAACCACCCAGGAGAGATCCCACGGAGCGGGAACGTAGGACTGGAAAGTACTGCCTATTCCATGAGCTGGATGGGCACACTACCGATGAATGCCGCCACCTGAAGGATGAGGTGGAAGAACATGCCAAGAGCGGTAGATTGCCGCAGTATGTCAAAGACCGTACGACGGCGGTTAGGCCCGAACAACTACCGCCTCAACCAAACAGGAATGATCCTGGATCGGGATCACGACTCGTCATCAACTGATTGTGATGGCAAGGGCCAAGTTCAAGATTTGGACTCTGGTCGATTAGTTTTCTTAGATTTGATTTCCAAAATAAAACGGCTATCCCACTTACTCATGTACGGGAACCGGAGAGATCCCTAGGCATGCTCTAAGATGGAAATAGACCGCTCCGCCCGGAGAGGCGTTGTCTTGTTTTTCCTGGTGTTTGAGATTGAACATCTAGGATTTGAATTTAATAAAGAAACATTTATCGAAATAAACCTTTGACCAGAGAGTTAAAGGATAAACACTAAATATCAATATAAACATGATCGCTTTATGATCCTACCCGGAGAGGCAGGCTCCGGAGTGCAAGAAGTGAGTTGCTTCGCCGGAGAGCGACAGGATCAACTCACTTAAGCATCATTTCCTATTTACCGAAGAGTGATTGGATCAGGATTCGATAAGAGCCTGGAGAGGCTATGATCGGCCCACGATTTAGGCCAAGACATCGCTTAATGTTCAGATTCACTGAACCGGAGTGCAGGAGGTGAGTCGCTTCGCCGGAGAGCGACAGGATTGACTCACTTAACGTTGTTTCCCCTTCACCAGAGAGTGACAGGATGGGATTCAGCATGAGCCCGGAGAGGCTGTGATCGACCGACGATTCAGGTCATGACATCGCTTAATGTTCAGACACACTGAACCGGAGTGCAGGAGGTGAGTCGCTTCGCCGGAGAGCGACAGGATTGACTCACTTAACGTTGTTTCCCCTTCACCGGAGAGTGACAGGATGGGATCCAGCATGAGCCCGGAGAGGCTATAATCGGTCGAGAACGACCAAGACATCGCTATACGCCCTAGCTGGGGCCAGAGTGCAAGGGATAGAAAGCAACGCCGGAGCGCAATAGGATCTTTCTATTCAATCGCTAAATCTAGAATGGGTTGACAAGGGTCCGGAGTGACCATCAATAGTATGGAGAGACCGTAGAATTTCATTCTTAACTTCCACTGGAAAAAATTGATAACAATTCGGCTTCGAACAGCCATGGACTTGATTGAAAATGCTATAAGCTATGAGTAATACACGAACACACAACATTTGATTTGAAGCTATTCAAAACACGCCTTTTACCAAAAGGCATGTTTTGGGGGGCAAAATGTTATCCCAACTTTTGGGAAAGTCGAGATACCCAAAGATTAACTGAAAATCAATGATTATTAGTCATGAACATCGATTGTGCATCGCAGGTTCACCATGGATATCGATGAATTTTTTTCGAGTCCGGATCGGGCTGCAATTGATAAGACATGTCAAGCAAGGCCAGATAAAGCAACATTCCAAATCTCGAGTCAATCCGAGTTCATACGCCCAAGATATCATCGACGCAAGTGGAGGACATAGCCTTGAGTTCGTCTCCCTATGGTTCGAATCCCTAGGGTCGAATCCATCAAACTCGACTCCAACAAAGTTCCCCTGATGGCTTCGAATCCATGAGAAATGCTTTAGCCTTCGACTTCATCGTCTTCGTATCCAACACATCAAGCTCACGTGATCTACTTCGAATCGATGAGGTCTTAGTCGATTCGAATCCATCGGTTTCTCCCTGCTTCGAATCCATGAAGAGGACCATAGCTTCGACTCCATGCCGCTACTGTCTTCAAATCGCAAAGACAGAGGATGCTTCGAATTGATCAGTAACGACATTCCACGATCGATACGAAGGAGCATGAATTCAATCGATTCGAAGGAAGCGCGTCTTCGAACCAATAGTCTCGAATCCACCTAGTCCACACAGCTAAAACCCCGGGTACGACTCAGTAAAACTCGGAGATAAAGGAGGGTTGACCCGAAGCACGCGCACCACGTCATTGCCTTCACGTGCAAGGAGATGGAGTCGACCCTATGGATTCGAAGGTATCGATTCGAACGACTCCAGGAAGCGAAAAACACCATATTGAATCGATCATAACTCAAGTTCTACAAATCCAAACGCCATGAAATTTTCACAGAAGCTTAAACACATGATGAAGAATGACCACACCAAATTTCAGCTTGATTGGACAATTTCTTGATCGATTCGAACCAAGGGTCGAATCGATCCCAAAGTTGGCCCGGAACTCCAGATTTCGGCCACGTGGGCCCCCTGACGTACCAGAACTGGTCTCCCCTCAATTTAGGCGAAATATCAGCCTCCTACACCTATAAATAGAGCCCCTGGTTATTCAGAAAAGAGGTCGGACAATTTTGAGAGCTAAAGAGCGCCCAGATTCTGCCAGATTTACTCCAGATCACCATTGCTGCCTTAGATTCAGACTTAATTCAGCAAATCAGTTGTAATACAACATACGAAATTGTAATATTCAAGCATCGAGCAATAAAATCATAAAAACCTTGAAGTGGACGTAGGCCGGAGATAGCCGAACCACTATAAATTGTGTGTCACTGTTCATTATTTCTTGATTGCTGCTTGTTACTTGCTTAGATCTGTGATTTGTGTGTGAATACTGTTGATTCGTATTCATACGCTGGTGCTTTCATTACACTTGGGGTTTGTGACCATTTTTGGTGCAAACAAAATTAATGTTTTATTAATTTATAAATAATGTTTTATTTATTATTTATTATTATATTGTATAATATGTGCATCGTATACACATATGTGTGTACATGCACGTGCAACATAATAGGGTATACATGGTTTAACATGCCCATATATAGTTGTTGGGATTTACACTACAACTGACATGCTAGCCCCTCTTGTAACGATCCGCAAATTTATCGCTTTGATAAATTATATTTGTTTCTAAAATATTCAACCATAAGCTTTTCAATATAGATTATATTGTCTTAAACAATAAATAATGATGTCAATCTTATTTAGAATAAGTGTTTACAAAAATATTTACTTTGGAAAAATGTCGATAAAATGACCGAAAACTGTTTTATCAATAAATAGCTCTATAATTTTCAGAAGTCGTGCATGGAGCTGGATACATACACTTATTTATTTGTTTAAACAAGAATATGAAATAAAATTATTTATTTTATTTTTGGAAATAAAATGTATTTATGACATCATCAATAATGACACCATATTTAATAATTGATTTATGAATTTAAATTTAGATTTAATTATTTAATAAATATTATAATTATTAAAATAATTGATTTAAAATGATAATAATTCATTTTAATTAGTTAGTGATAGTAAATCATTTATAATAATTTTATAAAGATATATACTTGATTTGAAAGTATAAGAAAATTCGTATCGCTTTATCGATATAACAACACCTTTTGTAAACAATTATTTAATATTAATTTATATGGTTTTAAATTCAAAAGAGATCATTTTAATTAGTTAAAAATGATAAGGAATTAGTTTTCCAATTTTGTTTATATTTATATGTAAATTGGTTAATAAGTGAAAATGTGACCGAGAATCGGCTTCTCGATTTTCAACGGTTTAACGAACGAAAGTTGTTCAAAGTTGTTGCAACCTTGTTTATATGTCTTGTGCATATATGTAACATACACATACACACCTTAACATACACATGAGCACATATATAAATACAAATATTCTTACCATTTACATTAGAATTTACATATAGTATAAAAGGTATTTTCTACCTTAAAAAGCAAACATCAACTCATTCACACACCATCATCATCACACACGTGGAAGCACAAGGGGGTGGCCTTGTCGTGCATGTTGAGGAGATGGAAGGGGTGTGGGCAAAGGGCAAAAGAGTAATTGTACATTCAGATATTTATTTCAAATTTTTCCTATAAATTGTAACATCCTGAAATTTTCAACCATTCGCATCCATACATGTCGGATTTGAATTGCTCAAAATATCAGATTGTTAATTTAAATTTGGCAAAACTCAGCATATACAGTACATAAATAATCACAGAATCACAGACACAGAGTAATATAACAATAATGCAGTGGAAACAAAGAATAGTAGTTCATGAAGCTACTATATATATATATAACAGAGTTAAACAAGATACAACAGAAGTCATGAATACAAGGATGTCTCAATACAATAGTCAAATACAAGATCAGAATACATCTCTAGAATCAACTGAATAACTGAAAGCAGAATCGATAGATAGCTGGACATCCAAGCGAAGCTCCAACTCCAAAGGTGAGTCTCAAATGCTATATCACTCAGTCTAACCCAAGCGTAAAGCAAAACACAAAACACTCGAGTCAGGATTAACATTCTTATATCAATAAATCTAACTCAAGTGAAATATCAACTGAAATACAAGTAACTTAAAGGATGTTTGGGATAACCATCCTCTAAGGATCCGTTAAACTATCTACTATGGAGTAATACGCTATTATAATATGTATATAGTAAAGTAAACTATTAAAATAGCGTTAAGGCTTTACATTTTCCACCTTAACACATTTTATATATTCCCATAGTCTATACAGTACCGTAATCTCCCCCGTAATGGGCGTCGTCAGAGGGCACTCCATAGGTAAGGTACAAAACAAACTCGTAGTAAAGCACGCTAGGGTAGGTGACACGGCACAACAAGGCAATAAAAGGGTAGATATACCAATTACGCATCCGGGCCGGTGGTAACGCATAGCAGCCACTACCGCCCACCTCGAGCCACACTCCCAAAAATCTGAGGGGTGCACCCAATCAATCACAGAGTAATAGAATGGTATCGAAGGAGTGTGTCCGATCAGAGGTGCTACCTCATTGGCCCGAGAATCGCTCCTGTTTTAGCCACCTTATGCCAACTCATGGGAGTCGGGTCCACGTATATACCTCAAGAACGTCGCCACCATCCTACTTCATTCTGGAATCTCCACCGCGTACACAGTTGCTAAAGTGGTTTTCGGTATCGACAGAGAGTATGCCCATATCTGATCCCGGTCTCTTTAACAACCAAACGTTATTCTAACACCACAGTCATTTCAAAATAGTTTATACTTCAAAACCAGAATATCATTTCCATTTCAAAAACCAAATCAATACGATATCATTTCCATTTCAAAAACCAAATCAATACGATATCATTTCCATTTCAAATATATTCACTTCCAAAATCATAGTACTTTCAAAGTTGTTTGTACCAAAAATGGGCACAACACTCTTCGGAAGTCTTTGAAGAGATAAACGCGGAGAATGAAAATTAACGCTGTGGATTTATCTAACAAAAACTCCAAAATGACAGAAAGTAAAGTGCAAAGACAAGCGATTTAGAGTGGTTCGGCGTTTTAGCCTACGTCCACTATGAAGTTTGATGATTTTATTACTTGACACTCGAAGATTACGATTCTTTATAATGCAGTACAACTGGTTTTGTGAGCTAAGTCTGAATCTAAGACAACCGTGGTGATTCTGAGTAAATCTGGCAGAGTCTGGGCGCTCTTTAGCTCTTAGAATTGTCTGACCCCTTTTCTGAATGACCAAGGGCTCTATTTATAGGTGTAGGAGGCTGATATTTCGCCTAAACTGAATGGAGACCAGTTCTGGTACGTCAGGGGGCCCACATGCCCGCTTTCTGGAAGTCCGGGCCCACTTTGGGATCGATTCGACCCTTGGTTCGAATCGATCAAGAAAGAGTCCAATCGAGCTGAAATTTGGTGTGAACGTTCTTCAACGTGTGCTCAAGCTTTTGTGAAAATTTCATAGCATTTGGACTTGTGGATCTCGAGTTATGATCGATTCAAGGTTGGATACTTGGCTGAAATGTCTCTTCGAATCGATCTCCTTCGACTCGGTTCCTTCGAATCAATTGTTTCGACTCGATTCCGCATGTCTTCCTGATGACGTGGTGCATATGCTTCGGGTCAATCCTCCTTTTTCTCCGAGTTTTCTGGGTCATATCCTTGGTTTTAGCAATGTGGACTTGGGGGATTCGAAGGTACTGGATTCGAGGGTCAGCTTCCTTCGAATTGATGATATCGGTGCTTTGGAATGGAGTCGAAGCTCATGGATTCGAAGCGCTCCTTCCTTCGATGGATTCGAACTAGAGTATGCGAGGATGGGTTCGAACTTAAGCATACGAGGACTTGCTCGATGGAGTCGAAGCACATGTGCTCTTCGTGGATTCGACGCAATGCTCCTCTGATCGATTCGAACCAGCCTCTCCTCATCGATTCGACCCTAGCCTATTTCTGATGGATTCGAACCTATACTATCTCATCCATCTTCCACTGGTGATAACTTGATCATATGAACTCGGGTTGCCCCGAAATTTGGAACGTTGGTTTCTACTACTCTACTTGACGTGCCTTATCGATTGTAGCCCGATCTGGACTCGGGCACAATCCATCGATATTTGCAGTTGTCCAACAATCATTCAATGTTGAGGATGTATGATCCTGTTTTTCCAGTCAGTCCCTTGGTATCTCGTCCTTGCCAAAAGGCGGGATAACATTTGCCCCCCAAAGTACGTCTTGTGTAAACATGACGTGCTTTGAAAAGTTGCAGTTTACAGTTGGACAACTAGGACATGCTCTGTTGAAAGTTGTATCCTTCGTGGCTGTAATCAACCGTCGTGCGGCTGTGATCGGCTGTTTGTCGTTGAAGTCATAAGGAAACGGACATTTAATCCCTTGGTGAACGTTGTATGTTTGCAAGTCGTTGTCAATTCGGATCGTTATCGGATTCTGCATCTGTTCTCTCCTGAACTGATTTGAGATTTGAGTTATAACATCGCTTTTGTGATTGTCTATGATCATCCTCTTGTATCGATCCTCTCCTGAATTGGTACAAAAGGTAGACAACCAGTTTTTGATGTTTGATTTGAAGTGATCCGTCCGCTTTCATTGGTGGTCTTTGATGGATTCGAAGTCATGAATGTTCGAATCGATGGCCTTTCGACACGATGGTTCATGGACTTCGTGCTTCGAGTCGATGCGATCCTCAATCCAGCCCTTGCTCGGTGGTTTCTATGAATCGACGTTGTCTCGCATCGATGTTGCTGGGATGGATTCGAAGTAGTGGAAGGCCTCTTCGTCATGATGGATTCGAACGTAGTGGGTTATTAGACAATTGTTCGAATCGATCTGGCATGGTTAGTCACCGATGGTAGAAGGTCAATACGACCGGAAGACGAAGGGCCTCACGATTTCTGTGGAAACCATATAAATACCCAAGGCCAATTTCATTTTTGCTTTTACTTTTTACTGTTGCCATCGCTGTTCCTTCGAATTGATCCTCCATAGCTAGAACAACCGTGCCTTGCGCGAACCCATCAAATTTTCTCAAGTTTCCATCTGTAATCGAATTCAATCAGGTAACTTCTTGATCGATTCGAGCAATGAAAGATAAAACTGGAACCTTTATCATTAATTTCAACCCCTTCTCTCGAAAATCACGAGGAATATTGCGATCGGAGATGGGTCGAAGCGATGGATCTGAGGAACGAATCCATTCGTGTCGCATCGTTCTTGAGTGTTAACATGGAGGAGCGTCGTTGCTTCGTATCGATCCAGGATTGACTAGTTCGAATCGATCTCGAGGGCAAGGCTTCGAATTGATGACTTGGAAGGAAAAAAGAGAAAGGCATCGAATCGATCGATTCGAAGTAACGTTACCTCGATCGATTCGAAGGAATTGAATACTGATCGATTCGAAGTCACGCGGAGCTCATGGATTCGAAGCGCTCCTCCATCCTAAGGCTTTACCGAGTCGACTTTAATGGAGTCGAGGCGTATGGATTCGGATGTCATCGATTCGACTTATATTGATTCGAGCCGATCGATTCGAACGTTCTGACATTTGCTCTTCTAATCTGCTCCAACATTTGAACTACGACCAATCTCAAGTTGTACTTTGACGAACATAATGAACTTTAGCATACTTGACTCCGACGAGTTTCGGCCTTGCACAATCGAACTTGACAGTAAAACTTGACCTCCTTTCTGAAGCACGTCGATGGAATTGTGACTTAAACAACAATATAACAGATTTGTACTTGAATTGGTCAGTAGTGTCTGGATGGTGTGGGAATGACGGTCAGCGATGACGGTCATTTTCATTCTCAAATCCCAAAGTTTTATTGTACCGACATCTTGTTTCAATCTGTAAAATCTGCTTAAGTAATGCATGGCACTTGCACTGCACGATATATCCATACACTTCACACTGGGGAATGCACGGGATGTTTATGAACTTAACGTTGCTTTCTGATAAGTTAGTTAGTTATGGAATCTTCGAGCTCGCAACAGCAGGAGATTCAGAGTTTTCCTCCTCCGGTCCTTGTAGTTCCAGATATCCCAGCGGATATAATAGACCCTGCTCCCGACGAGCTACAAGATGCAATATTTATCGAGGATCCTGTTGATTTCGTCCAGTCCAGTATTTATGAATCTTAGTTAGGCAGGATATGTTTGAAGCACAACATATCTCCGGATGATGTTTTATTGCCCAGTGTCAACAATAGACCGCACAATCCTCCTGAAGGATATACAGCTTTTTATCGCCATGCTCTTGCGGCTGGAACGCTTCCTCCATTTAATCAATACATCAGAGAGATGCTATCATATTTAGCAATCGCTCCCTCACAACTGCACCCTAACGGACATGCGTTGCTAAATAGTGCCTTCGTCATATTTATGGACTGTCTCTTTCGCCCGCCAAGGCTAATCGAGATCAAATACATATTTAATTTCAAGAGCAGGGGCGATAGCCCATCCTTTACATTTTTGGAGGCAGTCAGAAATTGCCAAGTTATTATTGGAGCATGGACCAGACTAAGCTACTTTAAGAATGAATGGTTTTATGTCCGTTGTCCTCCTGGTTTCGCTAGGCGATGGTTGTCTAGACGTAAGTGTCCTCATATGTCGTTGTTTCTCTTTGATCCATAGCTCTTTGGCATTGGTATTGACATCTTGTTTTTCTTGCAGCCATTATCTCCAGACCCGATGGCGGGTACTACAAGGGCATAGTCCATAGTCTCCAAGAAGTCCCGAGCGAGATGAGACGCATCGACTCGGTGTTGAATGACTATAACTTAAGAACTCTCGGCTTGATTGAAATAAATCAGAGCATAGTCATCGAGGGGATGTCAAAGCCTGCCTTAAAGAAGAAGAACAAGGAGAAGAAGAAGACAATGGCGAAGAAAATGCCCGGGATTACAATAACCGAAGTGAGCGATGAAGAAAGGACCCATACAGATGTAGAGCCGATGGCTGATCTTTCGGGCAACTTCGAGGAGTTGGGAAAGAGACGGAAAAGCAAGGCTGTCGTTTCTAAAAAATTTAAGTCTAAGGGGTGGAAATCTGTGGATGTGTTTCCTCCCGCTTCCGGGGTTACGATTTCTGAGGCCGCCCCTTCTCATTCGAGAGATACTTTTAAAGGGCTTGACGACATTCCCATCCCGGATTTTATATTGATTCCATGTAATCCTGGGTTGGAGGAATTTCAAGATGTACTAAATATGAGCGAGCCCTTTCCTTTGAGTGCGGTCAACACTTCCGGTTGGTCTGGGGGTTTGCACATTTTCACACACTTCCACACCACTACATGACTTCCGCATATTAATCATTGTTTTGTAGGATTCTAATCCGTAGCTCCTTTTTATTGTAGGCGAGATGTCGGGTCGCGGGTCTACTTTGGATAGGCTCCGTAACGTGTGCCAATCTTCCCCATATTATGATTCTCGTAGGAGAGAATCGGATAGGGACCACGGGCAAGGTTACACTAGCCAGGAACGCTATGACAGGGATAGAGATTATTGGCGTGGCCGTTCTGGCCATGATCGTACTGACAGAGATCGGGGCGATCAGTACCAATCATGATCTTGTTCTCCTCCGCCTTCTAGGGCGTCCGTAGATATCCCTGGGCCTTCACAGCAGCAGCAGCCTTCCCAATCTTCAAGACCCGAGACTCAGCGGCCCAGAGTTGAACCACCGGCAGCTGCTATCGTTGAGCAGGCTCCGGCTGAGTTGACAAGCGAAGGTGCCATCCAGCTTACCCAAATGAAGAAGGACTTCCCAGAAATCTATATGGACGCATACGTTTTTCCTCCTCATCTCAAGAGGATTCCTCAGGATGCTAAAAA
This sequence comes from Allium fistulosum, assembly GCA_030737815.1. Lineage (NCBI taxonomy): Eukaryota > Viridiplantae > Streptophyta > Magnoliopsida > Asparagales > Amaryllidaceae > Allium > Allium fistulosum. The sequence continues at coordinate 741,640,984 of CM060906.1, forward strand.
TATTGCGCACAGCTATATTCGTGACTTCTATGTCCAATACAAGGAATGGTACAAAGCAGCCGTGAAAGCTTCAAAGGTAGCTTTTGACCGGGCGAAAGTTATTCAGGAGCGAGATGCTGAGATTGTCAAGAAAGACCGCATCATTCAAGTTCTTCAGTCTGAGATGGAGTCGTCTCGAAGCTCGAAACTCCAAGTACTCAAAAAGCATGAAGATGTTGTGGCCAAAATGGCGAGAATGCAGCAGGCACACTATGCCACGGTTGAAGAGATGGGCCACCGCTATACCAACGTTGTAGCTGAGCGAGATGCAGCTGTTAAGGAGCTGAATGATCTCAAGGCCAAATTTGCTGAGGTGGTGAAAGATAAAGAGGCTGCTAACACCACCGCTCAGGAGGCGTGTGACCAAGCTGTGTCACTTCGGGCCGAACTTGCTGTGGCGGTGGCCAAGTCCAAGTCTGTGGATGCAGAAATTCAGGAAAAGATTATGGCGGAGCAGTCCAGGATGGATGCTGATTTCGATGATCTCCTGGTTACGTACAACGCCAATGTGTTAGAGCACAGAAATTTATCGTGGCTGGGAGATGACTCTATGATTCTATATAACGCCTGGAATAGATTGGTGGAGGAGAAGAAAGCGGCGCATCCGGATGAAACACTGGATGACTTCGAGCTTGAGATGCGCTTGCTTACTGAGGAAGAGAGGAAAGCTCTTCATGAGGCGGTGGTTTCTGTGGCGAGAGAGAGGCTCGGGTCCCAACAGATAGAGATAGGCGAGGGCTCGGGGATTGAGCAACACGAAACGAGCGTTGGAGCTATAATTCCGACATTGCCTGAAAACATCGGTGCGGTCAATCCTCAGTCCGTCCCTGCCTATAATCCTGACCAGCCGCATTTATCTTCTGCTGATGTTTCTGCCTCTGTATCTGCTCATACTGTGAGCCAGGCTAAGGAAGGTAATTGAACGCCTTCCCGTATACATTTAATGTGGTGAATTAGGATCAACACCCATAGCTAACGATCTTCGTTTTTTCACATTTCAGTGACTAAAGTTGTTATCCCCGTGCCTCCTGCATCTCAGGCTTCTTATCAAGCGCATGGGGCTATCGTCACCGAAGCTACTATGACATCTTCTATGGTTGGTGAAGAAGGGGAAGTGAATACGTTATCTTTTGACGCTCAGATGATTGAGGAACTCCTCAATCAACCCAACGATCCCTTCATCGATCCATCCTTTTCTATGAGTGGGACCACTCCGGCTGTTATTGTTTCCATGCCAACCATTAGTATATCCAGCGCGGCCCAAGTACCTCATGAAGATGAAATTTTGGCTGAGATCAATGCTGAGATGGGCGCAGTGACCGCCGGTATGGACTTGTCAGGCCATGCCCCATTAATGATGATATCGCCTGGCGGCACTGTGATAATCGCGAGTGCTCCTGTTCCACCTCCTGCTACTGATTCTATTCCTCCAGCCCCACCCTTCGAAAGAATCTCTATTGCCTCTAGCTCTGAGGAAGAGGTGGACATTATGTCGCCATCTGAGGGCAAATCGGAGAAGAGCAAAAGAAGGAGGAAGAAGTTGGGTAGCAGCTCTAGCGGGACTTCCTCGAAGAAGAAGCCAAGGAAGAAGAAAGATTGAACTCCTTCTTCAGTTCTCTGTAGTGTTGTCTTTTGGTTTTCTCTATAGTCGTGTATAGATGTGGACTCGGCTCCCACCCGCAGGAATTTTATTTTCTTTTCTGAATCATCTTGTATTCGAATTCTTTTTGTTGATAATGGAAATGAACGTATATTCTCTTCCGTCTTCAATTCGATATTTGTTTTGGTCCTGCTCCCAGTCTTGGGGATAAGTACGGAGTTGATGTATGTTTATACTCCGTCTCACACTCTGGGAGTACGGAGTTAAGGAATGTTTATACTCCGTCTCGCATTCGTCGGAGTACGGAGTTAAGGAATGTTTATACTCCATCTCGCACTCTGGGAGTACGGAGTTAAGGAATGTTTATACTCTGCCTCGCACTTTGGGAGTACGGAGTTAAGGAATGTTTATACTCCGTCTCGCACTCTGGGAGTACGGAGTTAAGGAATGTTTATACTCCGTCTCACACTCTGGGAGTACGGAGTTAAGGAATGTTTATACTACGTCTCGCACTCTAGGAGTACGGAGTTAAGGAATGTTTATACTCCGCCTCGCACTCTTCGGAGTACGGAGTTAAGGAATGTTTATACTCTGTCTCGCACTCTGGAGTACGGAGTTAAGGAATGTTTATACTCCGTCTCTCACTCTGGGAGTACGGAGTTAAGGAATGTTTATACTCCGTCTCACACTCTGGGGGTACGGAGTTAAGGAATGTTTATACTCCGTCTCGCACTCTAGGAGTACGGAGTTAAGGAATGTTTATACTCCGCCTCGCACTTTGGGAGTACGGAGTTAAGGAATGTTTATACTCCGTCTCGCACTCTGGGAGTACGGAGTTAAGGAATGTTTATACTCCGTCTCGCACTCTAGGAGTACGGAGTTAAGGAATGTTTATACTCCGTCTCGCACTCTGGGAGTACGGAGTTAAGGAATGTTTATACTCCGCATCGCACTCTTCGGAGTACGGAGTTAAGGAATGTTTATACTCCGTCTCTTACTCTGGGAGTACGGAGTTAAGGAATGTTTATACTCCGTCTCGCACTTTGGGAGTATGGAGTTAAGGAATGTTTATACTCCGTCTCGCACTCTAGGAGTACGGAGTTAAGGAATGTTTATACTCCGCCTCGCACTCTGGGAGTACGAAGTTAAGGAAGGATCGTTGAGCATCAACCCAATTTTAGCTTTTGATGTGATGGCTTGCCCCCAAGCTCAGGCTTCACTTAGCGAGTGGCTGGTCGTATCACAGCCACTCCATTCTTGAATAAATCCCATTGTGTGATGGAATTTTACCTCTCCGTGCATCGTGATGTTATACATTGTATCTAATGAATCACAGCTCTGGCCCGAAGAAATGGCATTTTATTGCTGAAATCAGAAAACATGGCAAAGTCAGTTGCCTTATTATTAGTTCTAATTTCGAAATGCTGAAACAAAATTTAAAACGGAATTCAAACTAAATAAATAAACATAGCCTGTTAATTGCAGTAGCGATGAAGGCTTTTGCTATTCCAGGCCTCTGGTAAAGTTAAGCCATCAATGGGCGATAACTTGAATTCACCATCCTTAAGTTTTCGCTTAATCTTGTGCGACCCTCTCCACGCTGATCTCAGGGGTGGGAGTGCCGGATAACCTTTTTTAGCGACTAGCTTACCAAGTTCGAAAGTTTTAAGTCGGTCCTTGGCATTGCGCAATCGGGCAACTCGATTTCGGCGTATGATTGTTCTCAAATCAACCTGATCGCCCTGGACGACCCCAACTCCGTTGACGGTTGGGAATTTTAAAGTTAGACACCACAGGGCTATTATGGCCCTGAATTCAGCAAGGGCAGGTCGACCTAAAAAGGCATTATATGGCGACTCTACATCCAACACAACGAACTGCAATATCCGAACCGACCTACATTCTCCGGTTCCCAATTCAACTGGTAGCTCTACCATTCCAACTGGTATAGTAGCGCTGCCATTGAATCCATAGAGATGAGTTTGGCAGGGTTTCAGAGCCCCAGCTTTCATCTTCATCTGATTATAAGCATGTGCAAATATGATATTCACAGAGCTCCCGCAGTCAATCAAGATCCTCTTCATCCACATCGGGTCTACCTGGGTCGATATCACAAGTGGGTCAGTAGTCGGGGTTCCGACGTAGTCAACGTCGTTGTCCCGGAAAGTGATGTTGTTAGCCATCGCTCTCTTCCGTTTGGTTGAAGGTTTACCGCCCAAGCTATCATTATACTCAAAGTTTGAGCGTTTAGCTAAGTTGCCATATGATGCCACTTCCTCCCAGCTTCGGACCACTGGATGAGGATTACTACTTACAGCATTAATTACCAATCTTCCTCCGTCATGACCCGGTTCCTCCTATCTTGCTTGATTCTGTGTATGATTTTGCTTTGAGGGGCCCGCTCCACCAGACGGTGGTGCCCGTACAAACTGGTCCAACTTTCTCTCTCTGATCAACTTTTCAACGAGGTCTTGCAGATGTCGACACTCATTGGTATTGTGGCCGTAACTTTCGTGAAATCTACAAAACTTTCCTGTTTGAATCTGCCTTTCCGATGATTTCTTCGGAGCAGGCTTCTTATATTGTTCAGCGTTGCAGGTTTGCAGATACACGTTTTCTAACGACATATTCAATGGTGTGTAACTGTCAAACATCGGGGTCCTACGTTGCGGGCCTCGATTTTGGTCTCTTTTCTTATCCCGATTACTGTTGATTCTCGGCTGAGCTTGTTTATTCTGTATATTCAGTTGGACTTTTTCGGAACTTTCACCGGACTGCTTGACTGCCACATTACCCTGTATTCCTTCAGTTCTGGGTATTGCATCGCCCTGTTTCCTAGAATGTCTCGCGTCCTCTTGTCGCAAGAATTGGGCGGCTTTTGAGTAGAAACGGTCCAATGAAGCAGGTGGTTTCCCAGCTAGCCAATTTCCAAATTCCGAGTCGGGATCGATCCCTTTGGTTAATGCCATCAGAATCGAGTTGTCGTTGGGATTACTAATTTCCACGCATGTTGTATGGAATCTCTCCAAGTAACGCCTGAGCGTCTCTCCCTTTGCCTAGGTGACACTAGATAAGGTATTAACGTCTGTAGGCCGAGTGACGTGCATACGAAACTGCTCAACGAATTTCTTAGCCATTTGGTCGAATGAAGAGATGGATCTTGGTGGCAACCTTGTGAACCACATTGTTGCAATTCCTCCCAAAGAGATGGGGAAGCTTCGACATTTTACTGCATCATCAGCCCTTGCGGCGTTCATTGACCATTAATATTTTAAAATATGTTGATTGGGATCGGAATTTCCTTCATACAGGGGGAGAATCGGCATTCTGAACCGCCGAGGAGGTTCAGTGCGTAATATTTTGTCTGTAAAAGGGGTTTGACTACGGGAGATCCCCCAGTCGTCGTTGATAAGTCCCTGGCTCTCGCGGATCATTTAACGTACCATGGCTGAGATGTCGGGCATAGCCACATTCCGTGTAGGCTGAACTAAGGTGTGGTCGGGTTCCACAGCGCGAGCTCGGACCGGACGTTGTCGACGGCCCATATCTCGCCTCCTTGGCTCCACATCTTCTGGGACGTATGGTTCGGGAGCACGCCCACGCTGTTGATTATTTGGATCTGACAGGTTTTGGGTATCAACCCTTGTCTCTACCACGGCTGTTGTAGCGCGATTGCCTGTGGTATGCTGTGGAGCAACACCTCCTCGTGATGAGGGCCCGGCCTGGGAGCTAGTTGACGGTCCGACCCTCAATTGTCCGACAGTCAAGGCGGGTTGATATTCGGTAACTAGCGTATGACCTGCGTCCAACCGGGGACGTGTAGTTCTGCCATGATAGTCAGAGGAAGCAGAACTTTCAGTGGACGAGTGGGAAGCATCACCCCTCCTTATTTTCCTATGCCTTTGGCGGTTTAATTGATTGGTCAATTCGATGTTGGCACGCAACTGTTAAGCTAACTGTTGCCGGCTTTGGGACAGTTCCTGGAGTAATGTCTGGAACTCTTGCCTGGTTACCGGTCCAGATGGACCGGAGTGAGCAGTGTTGTCTTGATTGGACTGTAACTACTGCGTGGGATTCTGTTCATCCCGAGCTTCTTGATTAGCAGCTGTAGAAGTAGTCCTTGTGCTAACCATCTTGAACAGTGGATTCCTCTCCTAGATTTTATGCAAATCTGAATAGAATGGAAGGATTCTGGAGTAGAGATATGGATCTTCCTCTTGGATTTACGCAATCCGGTATCGATGATAGATCCGAGGAGCAGGAGAAAATTTGGTTTTCTCAGTGAAAGCACCAAAGTGTTTGTACCAAAAATGGGCACAACACTCTTCGGAAGTCTTTGAAGAGATAAACGCGGAGAATGAAAATTAACGCTGTGGATTTATCTAACAAAAACTCCAAAATGACAGAAAGTAAAGTGCGAAGACAAGCGATTTAGAGTGGTTCGGTGTTTTAGCCTACGTCCACTATGAAGTTTAATGATTTTATTACTTGACACTCGAAGATTACGATTCTTTATAATGCAGTACAACTGGTTTTGTGAGCTAAGTCTGAATCTAAGACAACCGTGGTGATTTTGAGTAAATCTGGCAGAGTCTGGGCGCTCTTTAGCTCTTAGAATTGTCTGACCCCTTTTCTGAATGACCAGGGGCTCTATTTATAGGTGTAGGAGGCTGATATTTCGCCTAAACTGAAGGGAGACCAGTTCTGGTACGTCAGGGGGCCCACATGCCCGCTTTCTGGAAGTCCGGACCCACTTTGGGATCGATTCGACCCTTGGTTCGAATCGATCAAGAAAGAGTCCAATCGAGCTGAAATTTGGTGTGAACGTTCTTCAACATGTGCTCAAGCTTCTGTGAAAATTTCATAGCATATGGACTTTTGGATCTCGAGTTATGATCGATTCAAGGTTGGATACTTGGCTGAAATGTCTCTTCGAATCGATCTCCTTCGACTCGGTTCCTTCGAATCGATTGTTTCGACTCGATTCCGCATGTCTTCGTGATGACGTGGTGCATATGCTTCGGGTCAATCCTCCTTTTTCTTCGAGTTTTCTGGGTCATATCCTTGGTTTTAGCAATGTGGACTTGGGGGATTCGAAGGTACTGGATTCGAGGGTCAGCTTCCTTCGAATTGATGATATCGGTGCTTTGGAATGGAGTCGAAGCTCATGGATTCGAAGCGCTCCTTCCTTCGATGGATTCAAACTGGAGTATGCGAGGATGGGTTCGAACTTAAGCATACGAGGACTTGCTCGATGGAGTCGAAGCACATGTGCTCTTCGTGGATTCGACGCAATGCTCCTCTGATCGATTCGAACCAGCCTCTCCTCATCGATTCGACCCTAGCCTATTTCTGATGGATTCGAACCTATAATATCTCATCCATTTTCCACTGGTGATAACTTGAGCATATGAACTCGGGTTGCCCCGAAATTTGGAACGTTGGTTTCTACTACTCTGCTTGACGTGCCTTATCGATTGTAGCCCGATCTGGACTCGGGCACAATCCATCGATATTTGCAGTTGTCCAACAATCATTCAATGTTGAGGATGTATGATCCTGTTTTTCCAGTCAGTCCCTTGGTATCTCGTCCTTGCAAAAAGGCGGGATAACAAAAGTTATAACACTTTCGAAACCAAAACACTTTGAAATCATAATATTTTGGAAAACCTTAACTTTGAAATCATAACTTCCACCTTGAAATAGTTTAGATATTAATAATAGTATATATAATAAAATAGTTTATAAAGTACAATAGTTTATATAAAATAGTTATGAGTTAAAATAGTTTATATTAAAATAGTTTATATTAAAATAGTTTATATTAAAATAGTTTATATTAAAAATAGTTTATATGAAAATAATTTATAAAGTAAAATATATAAATAGTTTTAAATATAATTTAAAATTACTTTATATAATAAAAAAGCTTCCTCAACTTTCACAAATCGATTCAAATCAATTCGAATTCCAAATTCAAATTTAATCCAATCTCAAATCATCAATTTCAATTCAATTAAACATTTCAAATTATATCGATTTCAAATACCGATTTGAACCACAAATAAACCATTTCAATTTCAATATATTTCAATGCTTTAAATATTCAACATTTCAAAACTAAATTCGATAATTTTATATACATATCAAATTGACTTTACAATTATTTAGTTTTGAAATATTAACTTAATCATTTCAATAATCATCTAAATACAACTTTAATTTACAATTTAAATAAACAAAATATCCCATTTAAATTTATATAAGTTTGAAATATTCCTTGAAATCACTTTTAATCAAATTCAAGTTATAAAATATATCTTTAAAAGTTTAAATTTTATAAATTTCAAATCAAACTTATCTAAGTATAATTCTTAAATAAATATAATTTCAAATCAATTTCAAATTATCTTTCCAACCTGAATCATTATAAACTCTATATAGTTGAAATATATATTTTAAATAAATACTTAAACATATTATATATCAACTTTATTAAATCAACTTTAATAAATCTTTAAAATCAATATTTATTAAAACCATATATTTCTTTTCAAAACCATAGAAACCATTTTCAAAATATTTATATATATAGACCAACGGTGTCTGTATATAATTCTCTACCCTATGGTCAAGTGATACAGATATTTATCATTTCAATCCGTAATTTAAATATATACGGGTATATATCTTTTCAACCCGCAATCCCAAATTCAATTTAAATGAAAATCGCTTGGGTTTATCATTTCAACCTATAATGATTTTCTCCTATTCTACAGATCATTCGGGTATGTATCATTTCAACCCATAGTGAATTCTATACTAACAGGGAACTTGCAGAGTGATAACAGATATGATAATAATATAATAGGCATATATCATCAATAAAAATAACGAATAATGGTGTCAGATGTCACAGGTGAATAGATACAGATAATAGCATATGTATAACAATATAAATAACTAACAACAGCATATTTCAATTGTCGTTTCAATTGAAGTCAAATTTAATAAATATAAGAACATTAATCGTGAGTGATTGCTCACCTTTCGGGGCTAGAGATATTCGACAAACGAGTTACGAATCCCAAAGAAAAACTAGATGGACATGATTCGATGAAGAACAGGCATGACAGACAAAGCTGATAAATAGGAATTGACGAAGTCAAGTTAGAATGGCATTGATGAAGATAATTCGTATAAGTGAACTTATATATATATATATACACACTATATATATATATATAAAAGAATCATATTCTAAATTCAAACAATACATCGTAAATCTATAAATATAGGTATACTTTAAAATCACTATCATAGTAAATATATAAATAAAGGTAAGACAGTCCCAAACAAAATTTTTGACATGTAAGCATGCCTTGTCATAACTATATATATACATAACTTCAAAGCTAATATACAAGCAGCAGACTGTAAACATATTAAAATATATACACATCTTTATAAAACAATCAAAACAAAACTTTATCATCTTGAATATATAAACTAAATATGTAAATAAACTTATATATATAAATAAAATTAGATATATATAAACTACAGACTATAAATACAACTTATCAAAACTCGTATACTATAATATATATAACACAATAGGTTCCAGAACTTACGTAGACTTATCTCTGTTCGAATAAACATATATACATCCGAACCTTAAAATATAGTATGTTGTAGCCTCTATACTACACACGTATATAATACGTGCTTTCATCTAATATATGCTTTCAAAACAAAATATAAAGCAGTATATATATAAATAAACAACGGCCAAAACTTTCAATATACCCAACACTGATGTAAGCTCTTACATACGTATCATATACATTTTATAACTTTTACTATATATTTGAAATCAAGACACATATATACCTTATGAAACAGCTTTAGTAGAGTAGTATAACACATAAATATATGCTTTCACTTATACATATTAAACCCATATATATAAAACTGACGAAATATAATTTATATATATATCTTACTTTATAAAATATACATATACTAATTAAAGTAGATCACAAAACAAAACAAGATAAGTACAGGTTAAACAAAATATGCAGACTATATATATTGAATAAAATGTGTAATAGAGTGTTCAACTTTTAAAATTAATACACTTATACAGTTTTATACATAACAAAACATATTTTATGCAAACAACTACATTGCCGAAGATATCTATATACCAGATAATATACAGACTTTATAACTTATAAATAAACTAACATATATATATTTTATAAATTTTATGAACTGAGATGTAACTTTATAGCAAAATTTATATGTATACTTCTTTTATAAAATAACAGCCATATCATATGTATCAAAACAAACTTATATAATAAACTACAATATAAGCTATATATATACCTGAAAGAAGAGAAGAAGACGGAACACTCGGTGGTGGAAGAATAGGGGAGAAGAGGTGCTCGAGGCATGGCTGGAAGCTTCGACCAGCGAATATTGAATGAGCAGGGGAGAAAGGCTAAGGCTTCGGGTGTCAGGCGAGTGATGGAGGAGCAGCGCGGGTGACGCGGAGATTGGGGCAGTTCGAAGTGTAGGCAAAGATGCACGGGGAGAGATGCATGGCTGCTCGATATCATGGTGGAAAGACTGCTCGAATTCATGGTGGAGAGATTGCAAGCATATATATATATATACGACTTTGGTATATATAAAAGAAATATGTGGAGCAATTGAAAAAAAACGAAAGGAAAAAAATAAGAGCAGAGAGGCCAGCCAATTTAACACGAAGCAGCAAAATATATTGAAAAGTGAAAATATAAAAAGTCACGGCTACCACTAGGATTGGAATGCTAAAAGTTAGTACCCGTTTAATTTTAACTGGTGGAAACTGAATTGTCAAAATGAATAGAGAAAGGCAGGAATTTAATTTTTTTGGGAGTTGAAAAAGCTAGAGTCTATAACGTTCAATCTGAGGAATAATAAGTGGTCACAAGAAATGGAAATTACTCAAATACGAAACTGATACTATATATCGTTTAGCAGATCTCAGGGTGTACCGGACCTCGAAACCCAGAAGTGAATATATCGTAGAGATCAGCACGACGGGACTATCAAAACGATATACAACTATCAGTGGTAGGATCATCCTATCAAAAGTCGATAATCGGTACCAAAAATGCTGCAAATTTGCCAGAAATAAGACGAACGGAGCAATAGAAGTCAAAATTTGGAGAAACGAAATATGACGTCTCACTCAGAAGAAAATTTACTAATTTATCGTATAAAATATTCAGGTTTGGAAAACATTTTATTATCATCAAATATTGACTGACTTAAATTGAAAAAAAATTACACTGGAAAATAAACTTCCAAATTATCTGATGAAAATTTACCATTTTCTATGTTAAAATAGGCGTATTTCAAATATCGAATTTTTATTTCAAAATTTTATTGTTTAAAATTTCACAAAAATCCAATTAATTAAATAAATAAAACCACTGAAATTTACGGGTCGTTACACGCTCCTCCACTCAAAACTTTTCGTCCCCGAAAAGGAAGGAGGTAGGAGAATAGAAACAACCAGAAAGAAATTAGATTTGAAAAACAAAATAAAACAATTAATTTATAACCATGTTGATTTCAACTTAAATTAATTAATATTCAATAATTGATTTTAAATTTAAGGTATTTCATTAAGTTGATTTAATTTCAATTTATTAATCCCTTCAAAACAAAATTTATTTGACTTATCTCGTTTATTATTCAATTAACTTATTATTCTATTTATCTTTATTAACATTTATAATTACAATTTAAATGTATAACATTTATTATAAACACTCAAATTTTATTTATAAAACCCTTTTATATTGTATATTATCCAATTACATATTCAACTTCTAAGTAATTTAGGTAAGTTGTATTAGAATGAAATTGGGTATTATACTAGAAAAATTTGTCAATCCAATTATTCAAGTTTAAATATTTATTCAAAAATTTTAGCTTTATTTTGTTGAAATCATCTCTTAACATAAATTTAAGAATTAAATTTCCGAGTCACTTCAAACCATTTAGAGATAATTATGTATATACTATATATATCAAATCAAATTTAAAATAATATACCTATATAGATATAAATCAAATCATACTTAAGAAATTTAAATTAATTTAATTTCCAAAACAAAACTATAGCAAAGCTACGAATTGGTCTCTTCATTTCGAAACTCGAAAATGAATGTCGATGATGCGGCCGTCATCACCGAAATTATTTTCCAGCGACAAAAGAGAAGAGCACTGATTTGAACATCTAAAATTCTTTAAAACGATTTCTATTTGAACTAAATAATATACACTTTAAAACTTTAAAACCAAAGTTTGAAATCACCGGATATTAAATTCTCAAATTCTCAGTTTAAATTCATTTCACATTCTAAATCAGTTTATAAACCAAGTTTATAAATTCATTTAGAATAATAAATGATAACCAAATATTATCATTTCAAACAACCAATTTAATTAACTTATTAAATTCCAGAAAAATTTACTTATATATTTATAATATAATCATACAAATTCATTTCATTTACCAAATTGTGAAAATAATATTGTGTCAGTTTGCTCTGTTCAAGTGTTTTGGAAATCCTATCGACAACGTTGATCAGACGAATCGATCGAAAACCCAAATCAACCTCAACAACTCAAACAACACAATATATAAAACAATTTAATAACAAGTACACTCCCTCACTCGATGATTCAAAAATATGGACTTCAAAACAAGGATAGAGATTCAAATTTTTTTTTTTGAGAGACCCTAATCAAAAGAATTCAAACTAGAAGATAGGTTCGATAGGAAGATAAGAATGATTGAATAACAAAAGAGAAAGATGGATAACTTATAGGAATCGCGGGTGACCTTAACCGGGTCAACCGTGACTTCAAATAAGATCGAGGCAAAATTTTGGAGCAAATCAACATTCGATCGCAATAGATGGAATTCGGGCATAACAATAGACAGCAACATCTAACCAGAGGAAACAGAAATCTCTGGTGAATCAATGCCTGTTGTAAAGGAGTTTCACCCCTTTACAAACCATTCAGTGGAGCTATGGGATACTCCAGAATTAAGAGAACACGAATAGGGTGAGACAAAATGGATTTCAAAACGAATGGGAGAGTTCCAATGTTCAAAGGGAATTCGAATCAAAGAGGAAGAACTCAAGCTCGAACGAAGGCGATTCTATAATTAAATCTACTCTATATGCTGAGTTTGCTTAAAACCAGAGCTCTGATACCACATGTAACATCCTGAAATTTAACCATTCGCATCCATACATGTCGGATTTGAATTGCTCAAAAATCAGATTGTTAATTTAAATTTGGCAAAACTCAGCATATACAGTACATAAATAATCACAGAATCACAGACACAGAGAAATATAACAATAATGCAGCAGAAACAAAGAATAGTAGTTCATGAAGCTACTATATATATATAACAAAGTTTAACAAGATAAAACAGACGTCACGAATACAATGATGTCTCAATACAATAGTCAAATACAAGATCAGAATACATCTATGGAATCAACTGAATAACTGAAAGCAGAATCGATAGATAGCTGGACATCCAAGCGAAGCTCCAACTCCAAAGGTGAGTCTCAAATGCTATATCACTCAGTCTAACCCGAGCATAAAGCAAAACACAAAACACTCGAGTCAGGATTTACATTCTTATATCAATAAATCTAACTCAAGTGAAATATCAACTGAAATATAAGTAACTTAAAGGATGTTTGGGATAACCATCCTCTAAGGATCCGTTAAACTATCTACTATGGAGTAATATGCTATTATAATATGTCTATAGTAAAGTAAACTATTAAAATTGCGTTAAGGCTTTAGATTTTCCACCTTAACACATTTTATATATTTCCATAGTCTATATAGTACCGTAATCTCCCCCGTACTGGGCGTCGTCAGAGGGCACTCCATAGGTATGGTACAAAACAAACTCGTAGTAAAGCACGCTAGGGTAGGTGACACAGCACAACAAGGCAATAAAAGGGTAGATATACCAATTACGCATCCGGGCCGGTGGTAACGCATAGCAGCCACTACCGCCCACCTCGAGCCACACTCCCAAAAATCCGAGGGGTGCACCCAATCAATCACAAAGTAATAGAATGGTATCGAAGGAGTGTGTCCGATCAGAGGTGCTACCTCATTAGCCTTAGAATCACTCCTGTTTTAGCCACCTTATGCCAACTCACGGGAGTTGGGTCCACGTATATACCTCAAGAACGTCACCAACATCCTACTTCATTCTGGAATCTCCACCGCGTACACAGTTGTTAAAGTGGTTTTCGGTATCGACAGAGAGTATGCCCATATCCGATCCCGGTCTCTTTAACAACCAAACGTTATTATAACACCGCGGTCATTCCAAAATAGTTTATACTTCAAAACCAGAATATCATTTCCATTTCAAAAACCAAATCAATACGATATCATTTCCATTTCAAATATATTCACTTCCAAAATCATAGTACTTTCAAAGTTATAACACTTTCGAAACCAAAACACTTTGAAATCATAATATTTTGGAAAACCTTAACTTTGAAATCATAACTTCCACCTTTAAATAGTTTGGATATTAATAATAGTATATATAATAAAATAGTTTATAAAGTACAATAGTTTATATAAAATAGTTATGAGTTAAAATAGTTTATATTAAAATAGTTTATATTAAAATAGTTTATATGAAAAATAGTTTATATGAAAATAATTTATAAAGTAAAATATATAAATAGTTTTAAATATAATTGAAAATTGCTTTATATAATAAAATAGCTTCCTCAACTTTCACAAATCGATTCAAATCAATTCGAATTCCAAATTCAAATTTAATCCAATCTCAAATCATCAATTTCAATTACAATTCAATTAAACATTTCAAATTATATCGATTTCAAATACCGATTTGAACCACAAATAAACCATTTCAATTTCAATATATTTCAATGCTTTAAATATTCAACATTTCAAAACTAAATTCGATAATTTTATATACATATCAAATTCACTTTACAATTATTTAGTTTTTAAATATTAACTTAATCATTTCAATAATCATCTAAATACAACTTCAATTTATAATTTAAATTAACAAAATATCCCATTTAAATTTATATGTTTGAAATATTCCTTGAAGTCACTTTTAATCAAATTCAAGTTATAAAATATATCTTTAAAATTTCAAATTTAATAAATTTCAAATCAAACTTATCTAAGTATAATTCTTAAATAAATATAATTTCAAATCAATTTCAAATTATCTTTCCAACCTGAATCATTATAAACTCTATATAGTTGAAAAATATATTTTAGATAAATACTTAAACATGTTATATATCAACTTTATTAAATCTACTTTAATAAATCTTTAAAATCAATATTTATTAAAACCATATATTTCTTTTCAAAACCATAGAAATCATTTTCAATATATATATATATATAGACCAACGGTGTCTGTATATAATTCTCTACCCTATGGTCAAGTGATACGGATATTTATCATTTCAATCCATAATTTAAATATATACGGGTATATATCTTTTCAATCCGCAATCCCAAATTCAATTCAAACGAAAATCGCTTGGGTTTATCATTTCAACCCATAACGATTTTCTCCTATTCTACAGATCGTTCGGGTATGTATCATTTCAACCCATAGTGAATTCTATACTAACAAGGAACTTGCAGAGTGATAACATATATGATAATAATATAACATGCATATATCATAAATAAAAATAACGAATAATGGTGTTAGTTGTCACAGGTGAACAGATACAGATAATAGCATATGTATAACAATATAAATAACTAACAGCAGCATATTTCAATTGACGTTTCAATTGAAGTCAAATTTAATAAATATAAGAACATTAATCGTGAGTGATTGCTCACCTTTCGGGGCTAGAGATATTTGACAAACGAGTTACGAATCCCAAAGCAAAACTAGATGGACACGATTCAATGAAGAACAGGCACGACGGATAAAGCTGATAGATAGGAATTAACGAAGTCAAGTCAGAATGGCATTGATGAAGATAATTCGTATAAGTGAACTTATATATATATACACACTATATATATATATAGAAAAATAAAAGAATCATATTCTAAATTCAAATAATACATCGTAAATCTATAAATATAGGTATACTTTAAAATCACTATCATAGTAAATATATAAATAAAGGTAAGACAGTCCCAAACAAATTTTTTGACATGTAAGCATGCCTTGTCATAACTATATATACACATAACTTCAAAGCTAATATACAAGCAGCAGACTATAAACATATTAAAATATATACACATCTTTATAAAACAATCAAACCAAAACTTTATCAACTTGAATATATAAACTAAATATGTAAATAAACTTATATATATAAATAAAATTAGATATATATAAACTACGGACTATAAATACAACTTATCAAAACTCGTATACTATAATATATATAACACAATAGGTTCCAGAACTTACATAGACTTATCTCTGTTCGAATAAACATATATACATCCGAACCTTAAAATATAGTATGCTGTAGCCTCTATACTACACACGTATATAATACGTGCTTTCATCTAATATATGCTTTCAAAACAAAATATAAAGCAGTATATATATATAAATAAACAACGGCCAAAACTTTCAATATACCCAACACTGATGTAAGCTCTTACATACGTATCATATACAGTTTATAACTTTTACAATATATTTGAAATCAAGACATATATATTCCTTATGAAACAGCCATTAGCAGAGAAGTACAACACATAAATATATGCTTTCACTTATACATATTAAACCCATATATATAAAACTGACGAAATATAATTTATATATATATATATCTTACTTTATAAAATATACATATACTAATTAAAGTAGATCACAAAACAAAACAAGATAAGTACAGGTTAAACAAAATATGCAGACTATATATATTGAATAAAATGTGTAATAGAGTGTTCAACTTTTTAAATTAATACACTTATATAGTTTTATACATAACAAAACATATTTTATGCAAACAAATACATTGCCGAAGATATTTATATACCAGATAATATACAGACTTTATAACTTATAAATAAACTAACATATATATATTTTATAAATTTTATAAACTGAGATGTAACTTTATAGCAAAATTTATATGTATACTTCTTTTATAAAATAACAGCCATATCATATGTATCAAAACAAACTTATATAATAAACTACAATATAAGCTATATATATACCTGAAAGAAGAGAAGAAGATGGAACACTCGGTGGTGGAAGAATAGGGGAGAAGAAGTGCTCGAGGCATGGCTGGAAGCTTCGACCAGCGAATATTGAATGAGCAGGGGAGAAAGGCGGAGGCTTCGGGTGTCAGGCGAGTGATGGAGGAGCAGCGCGGGTGACGCGGAGATTGGGGCAGTTTGAAGTGTAGGCAAATATACACGGGGAGATATGCATGGCTGCTCGATATCATGGTGGAAAGACTGCTCGAATTCATGGTGGAGAGATTGCAAGCATATATATACGACTTTGGTATATATAAAAGAAATATGTTTAAAAACAAAGTGGAGCAATTGAAAAAAAATGAAAGGAAAAAAAATAAGAGCAGAGAGGCCAGCCAATTTAACATGAAGCACCAAAATTTATTGAAAAGTGAAAATATAAAAAGTCATGGCTACCACTAGGATTGGAACTGTGCAGTTAAAGCGCTCGGTGGATTCAATGCGGTAGAGGTGCAAAAAGTCATAGCGGGGATGTAGCGAAGATATAGCGGGATATATTGGATTACTCTAAAATAGCATATAAATCCCATACTTGTTGTTTTTACAAATATATAGATAGTAATTATGTGAAAAATTAACATTCAATTGAATTATAATTAATACAAAAATAATTTTAAATAAAAATATGTGCAAATGTATTGTAAATGAACGTAAAACTGTTATATAACTTAATTTAATTTAGTAGAATATTAGAGTATTATCATTTCTAAATATATATCAAAAATTCAATGAAATTAATTAATTTCATAATTTTTATAGCGTATAAATATCATTTTTCAATCTAATTTTTTATAGAAGATATAGCGGAAATAGCGGAATATAGCGGAAATAACGGGATATAGCAGAAATAGCGAGGATTAAAGAGGAAAGGCTATATGTTGGGGATATATGGAAAAATCGTAGTGGTAGGAATCTGCTATAAGATATATCGGAGTTATAACGGGGCATTAACTGCACAGGATTGGAATGCTAAAAGTTAGTACCCGTTTAATTTTAACCGGTGGAAAATGAATGGTCAAAATGAATAGAGAAAGGCAGGAATTTTTTTTTTTGGGAGTTGAAAAAGCTAGAGTATAACGTTCAATCTGAGGAATAAAAAGTGGTCATAAGCAATGCAAAGGACTCAAATACGAAACTGATACTATATATCGTTTCGCAGATCTCGCGGTGTACCGGACCTCGAAACCCAGAAGTGAATATACCGTAGAGATCAGTACGACGGGACTATCAAAACAATATACAACTATCAGTGGTAGGATCATCCTATCAAAAGTCGATAATCGGTACCGAAAATGCTACAAATCTGCCAGAAATAAGATGAACGGAGCAATAAAAGTCAAAATTTGGAGAAACGAAATATGACGTCTCACTCAAAAGAAAATTTACAAATTTATCATATAAAATATTCAGGTTTGGACAACATTTTATTATCATCAAATATTGACTGACTTAAATTGAAATAAAATTACACTGGAAAATAAACTTCGAAATTATCTGATGAAAATTTACCATTTGCTATGTTAAAATAGGCGTATTTCAAATATCGAATTTTTATTTCAAAATTTTATTGTTTTCACAAAAATCCAATTAATTAAATAAACAAAACCACTAAAATTTACGGGTCGTTACATAAATACCCACCATTCTCTTCATAATTTTACACACTACTCTACTTCATCTTCTTCCTCATTCTTAAGTTTTTCAACGGCTTCCTAACTTTAGGACATTATGAAGAAAAATATTGCAAAAAGAAATTAAATTTATATATGTATATATACATAAGCAATCCACTTCAAAACCAAGGCAAATCACATCCTTTCCTCATTAAAACCCCACGGCCACCACCTCCCACCACCAAGCCCAAGCACTCCACCTCTTCCAAGCTAGGTCGTGGCTTTCCAAAGGCCCGGGCTCGACTACATGGACTTTGGTTCGATCGTAGTGAAGCTATAGTCCTTTTTCCTAAGTTTAATATGCAATAAAAGTTAGAAACTCTATATATATATATATATATATGGTAATGATGATGTGATATGTTTTCCATGGATGTTTACTATGCTTTGATCACAAAGTTTTGATGTTTTAATATAGTTGTTTAATTGTGTAAACAAGTCACGTTAAATACACATCAATATTGCATAAGGAAATCACTTTCCGAACCAATTTATAAAAGTGATATGGGATCATTAAACCCCTTTGAAATGATTTAAAATGGTTTATAAATGTTTTATAAATGCTAAAATCCAATTTGGTGAAGTTTTGACAAATGATGAAAATTGAGTCAAAAATAGGCGCGTTCGCGCAACGGCAGTTCGCGATTTCGCGCCGTAGAAAGTTAAATCCATTTATATGATGGATTCGAAGTCGAAATTCTTTGTAATAAAAATTTCCAAACTCCTATAATTATAGTTTTTGAACAAAAGAAAAGGATCGAGATTTCATTTAGTAGATTTTGAAATATGACCAAAACAAGTTTCCAAAATAGTCGTGCCTTGGCAGTTCGAAAACCAAAGCGATAAAGTCTTTAAAAGTAATATTTTTAATTATTTAAAAATATGGGATAAATTCTACAAATCTTGTAAAATGTTTTAAAAGAGTTTTGAGTTATAAAGAAGGATTTCTAAATTATAGAAAAGTTGTTTTGATCAAATAAGCTTAAAAGCACTATTCGCAGCACTTTTTGCAGCACTTTTAATAACTTTTGAAATATGGTTTTAAACTAAAGTATTCTTTCCCAAACCTTTTATAAATGTTTTCAAATAAATAATTAAGTATTTTAAAGATGATTTGAAGGTTCTATAATGTAACGACCCAGATTTTCAAACCAATCAAATTCGTCGAAAAATCCATCCGTTCTAAAACTACTAATGAAAACTACCATTTTAACATACAATATTTGATAAATATTCAATACTATTAATGTATAGGATACAATCTCAATTGTACAAGTTATCAGAGTAATCAGTTTAATCTACTAGTGTGCCTTTATACAAACCAAAATCAAATACTATAAATCAACCGTTGCTTAATTCTGATGAGAAACAGCAATATCCTTACCTAAAACTCAACAAACAATGTAAATGGAGAATAAAATAGTAAGCAGGAAAGATACAACACCACAAGACAAAAAGCAACCAATAAACAAATAAACAGGAAAGGGTTATATTATTAGTGGGGCTGCATCACTACCACTTGTGACTGTCTACGTACCCCTATCTAATTAGGTACCCAATTAGATACAGGATCAAGCCAATGTAGTTCTCCTACCGCAAATAGGACTCATGGAGCCTACGATGCAACAAACAATATGCAATTCCCAAAACTACCCACTTAGACTTAATCTTCAAATTTAGATTTTCAAAATCTAATTAACTTTATATTTTCAAAATATAATACTTTTCGAAAATAATCTCTTTGGACTAAACTCTCGACTTTTATTTGAAAACCTTTGAAATAATAATATATACATCTTTTGTATCAAACTGTACTTTACTTCAGGATCTTTAAAACAAATCACTTTTTGAAATATTTATTTGGAAATCCCAAAATACTACTATAAAAGCATATCAAAATATATGCAACCAGGGCGGAAGGTTTCTCCCAATAACAAGGCAACTGGGTCCTAGCCTTCCGAAAAAAATAGATATGTATATCCCTCTGTTCATCGAGCGGACTATACCGAGGCTACATAACATCTGCACCTCCCTTGCTCACCTTTTTAGTTATGGGTTAGCTGAATCATTGGTAACATAACAAATCATTTTATATCCCAAAGTGGCAAAATCGTTTACACTAATAATTACAAATACTTATAATATATAATAATTTCCATTTCCAAGTTCTTTCAAAAATCATCTTAAAACTTTCGGGTTTTGTCCTCAAAATTCTTTCCGTTTTATAAAACATTTTTATAAAACCTTTATACAAATCACTTATATATAATATAGAACTTCAAAATTATTCATTTTCAAATATTTCTATTTCTTTTAAAGGGAAAACATTTCATAACATTTCATTTATGAAAATCCAACTTCCAAAACAATTCAGTAAGTTTAGGTTAAATTATTATTACCAATTATAATAATTAAACGAACCAACATTATCGCTAAACACCTTGTAGTCAAATTATGAAATAATTCACAAGGTGTTAGCCTAGCTACAATTATTTTGTACATAATCCATACTAAATAAAATGGATAATTGCTCATAACTAGTCGAGCAAAGTCAACAATCAATAAATAATAATCTGTGCTCATAAACTGGCCAAGCTGGCCAAGCGCAATCCAAACAATCAAATAATTAGTCAACAACAAAAATGAATAGCAACACATCTATTTATTTAAAAAATTAACAATCAATATTAACAGATCAATTATCGAAAAATAATAAATCTATACAGTTTAAAATAGCAGAATGGGGATTTGTTCTGCAAATAAAATGTCACTAATATTTTATCAATATTTTATACTTCGCTAAACATGTCAATAAGCTAGACTAGTGTGTTCTATTCGTTAATACAAATCTAATGTCGAAGACCTCGGGTAAAACGAACTTTGTATGGGGAAGTTAAACATGTTTAAAGTAAAGTCGTTTAATTTACTAAATCAAATTAACAAAATAAATCAACTTATATCTCACCCCACTTCACATGTACAAAACCCACCAAGGCCCAATAATCATGCATGCGCATGACAGTGGCCTCTTTCTTCATTCCAAATACATGCGCATGCTTCCTATTCACATTTCCTACCTTCTCCAATATTTCATGCAACCAAGCAAGTGATATGGCCATCTCCCCTCCTTCATCCCAACTCACGCACCCTAAACTTGCACTCACACACCCAAATATACAAGCGAACACCCGCGCTTGCTCACGCATGCATACTTACCAAAAATATACACACTTGAATTTGAGGAAAAATGTTCATGCATGCCTTTGTTATCATGCAGCAAGAAAGAAAAAATGTAAAATGTGTGTATATGTTGGTGCCATCCAAATGTGTTCATTTTTGTGGTCTTGATTTGTAAGGAGAAAGAAAAATTAGCAACAGCCCAGAAAAAATAAGAAGGTGAATGTGTCCCCATATATATAATAAATTTTTTGAAACCAAAGTAAATTTTACTTCAATGCAAAGTAAAACAAAGTCAAGTGGAAAGGGACATACATGCACACGTGAAAATGAGAAAAAAATGTCAGAGGGGTACATGCGTGAGCCTCAGTATATAGGCAAAACAATGCTTTCTTCTACTTTTGTGATATGCGTGTACATGCATTTTAGAGAGAGAGGAAGAAAGAAATATGGTTGACCTCTTGAAGGAAAATGGCATATGAAAAAAATGAACGTGTCCTCTTCCCCCTCCTACTGTAAAAAATGAATGTGTATATATAATCTCATTATATACTTAGCAACTAAGGAAGTAAGTACAAATATATAAATGCAAAACAACCAAAACTGTGCAAGGACAAGCACTTAAATGCATGCCATCAAACATTTAATGCAAGCCACGAGCAAAGCACATAAGAAAATAATGTGTAAAGATATTTTATTAAAAAGTTTTAGGATACGACGCTACACTACATCTCGTTCGTGTACGAGGCACGAACGACAGAAATGAAAATAAGATAGTGCTCAACAATGTGAGACGATCATAAAACAAAAATAAAATAGACAAGTTAATTTATTCTGTTAAAATACCGACGTTTGCCGTAAAAAGCGTTAAACAAAAATTTAACTATTTTTCAAATTAAAAATTATGAAAAAATCCTATAAATTGAATTAAAAATACATCATCAAAAATCAGGTCTTAATTAATTTGAAATATATATTTTATTATAATTTAATTCAAATCTTAATATTTAAATAAATTAAATATTCAAATTCGAAACCCAAAAATACGGGTCATTACATATAATTTATTTTGAACAAGTTTAAATAAATGATTTAAAGAAAAGCTGTTATAATCAAGTGATTTAATCTTGGCTCTAAAACCCGATGAGTAGACTGAATTTTTTTATTCGTGAGATCCGGATGGAAGGTGTTTAAACTAAGGAGATGTTGAGAAGCAACCAGTGCCCTGGCTCAGCTCGCCTCTTTCCTGGACTAGGAATATATAAGGTAGAAATGACGGAAATGAGGTAAGTATAAAAGATTTAATTTTTCCAAATTTAATACAACTTGGATGGTACATAAATAATCTTCTTATACCTGATATTAAATTCCAAGGAGGAAACCTATACTATCTATCTGAATTTAAAAGGTGATTTCGCCGCTATTCGGGGGATAGTAAAGATTGAATACAGAAATTGATGTCAAGTAAAATTAGTATAATTTCCATGGATCTATTTTACTTGAATACTAACTAATTTGGATTTACCATCTTAGATATCATAGTTTCAACCTATTAAAAAGATATGTATTGGAATTATTTCAATAGATCCTTTTACTTAAAATTAATTATTTTGGGTTTATAGTAAAAGATGTCTTAAATAACATTATTTTTGACCCGTTTAAAAGTTATGATTTGGAAATAAGAAATCTTTGTTAAGATTTATGATTTGGAGATATTTTCCTAAGTAAAGGATGAATGATTTGGAATTATTCTAAGATTTAAAAAGGTTTTAATTAAACAAAGATTTGATACATAAGGTTTAATGATTCTATATATACCGAAAGGAAATGTTTTAAAGATATATATCTCTAGAAGATATTTTTTGATAAAGAGAAAAGCAATCAATCAAATGATAAGCACCTATTTACTTAACATCTTTTTATCGATGATTGGTTCGAAGGAATTGGGGCCGGATTTGGGTAATTCTTATCCAAAAACTACTTCGAACCAATTTACGAGTTCGAAAGTGAAGATATGTTGAAGACAATGGAGTTGAAGGAGGGGATCTTCATAAAGGAAGGACTGCTTGTTGATAATTTCAGAGTAGCTCCTATGATAAATAAATATCAATGGTCTCTTCACTCTGGGATCTTCTTATGGAAGGACCACTCACTACTAATCCTGGGAGTAATTCCCGATAGGATGTAGTAGGAAAATGTCATCGGTTTGTCATGTTCCTGTACAACTTGTATGAATGAATGTCTAACATTACATTTCTTAGATCACAATGCATTGATCTTTGAAATGTAAATTTGTTTGGTAGTATAGAAGGTAACCCCTCTTATACTTAACACCCTTCTTTGAGACGTACGAGCTCAAAGGTTGTACTTTTATGGAAATTGACAGTGTGTTGTTGGAAATGGCGATGTGGCATTTTATGTGAAAATGTTCTAAGAAAGGTAAACGTTACCTCTAGCCTCACACATGGGGAATTGTGAAACTGAGGTTGCTTTATGGCTAAGTGGATCACAACCATTAGGGTATAATGTCACCTTTCTAGATTTATTTTGTGCTCGCTATGACGTTGGGTAAAACAAATATCTTTTGTATGGTATGAAAGCTTTGGATAGGTTGGGAACGGCCGGGGTGATATCATATTCGGTTCTATCCGCCACCAAATAGGTCCGCGGGTCAGGCCGGTCTTAATTCGTAGAGGTTTTGAAGATGTTGATCCTCGGTGCATCCCTCTAATGATGCACTGTACGGGAGGTGGTCCCTTACCTTACTATTCATTGGAAATCCAAATCTCCAATAAGTGCCTTTGGACTTAGTTGTAAACCTTTTTTGCCGTCAAATTTAACCAATGTAACAATTTCGTATATTTGAATATGTTTATTTTGAAAGGTTATCAAAGAATGTCGTTAAAAATAATATCACTAGATTTTACATAGAATGATTTAGCTATCGTGAGGTAAAAACCCGCTCCCTGTTTATGTGCGGTGTGGACTTATGAGATACCCTTTGTTTCCAAATGCTCATATTTTGAGTTTCTCACACCAGTCCTATGATTGACCTGAAGTCTATTTTTTCCCTTAAACTCTGGGTGCCTTATTTTTCCGAGCATCCTAGTAGTCGTGTTTTGTTTTTAGCATCTTGGAAGAGCTCAGGGCATGGAGCTAGAAGATTCTTCTAAAGATTGTTATCCATTTCCGCCACACTTATATACTATTGTATTCTGCATTTGTAATGACATATATTTGTAATTGTCCATGTTTATATTAAGTTAAACTCTAATAAATGTATTTAAAATTTTCCTCTGTAAAGATTATATAATATATGTTATTCCATTCGTATAAGATTCTGTTCTGTCTTTATTTTCTTTCTACCCTTAACGATCGATTTTTTCGGCCCTTGTATTTGCGGCACGTGATTACCAAGGATGTATTAATGTCGATTTTCAAGGGTTGAAAATACCGTTCGTCACATTTGGTATCAGAACTTAGGTTGAGCAAACACCCAAGCCTGATAAGGGTAAAGTCTCATCAGAAATAGA
Source organism: Allium fistulosum (assembly GCA_030737815.1). Taxonomy (NCBI): domain Eukaryota; kingdom Viridiplantae; phylum Streptophyta; class Magnoliopsida; order Asparagales; family Amaryllidaceae; genus Allium; species Allium fistulosum. The sequence continues at coordinate 741,666,375 of CM060906.1, forward strand.
GTTAGTAACACCCTAGGATGAGTAACTCATTAGAGATAGGGTTAGTAACACCCTAGAATGAGTTAAGAGTATATTATATAAGAGCGCATATTTGTTAATGATATAAAAATGATTTTTGCTTTGGAAAATATGGTAAATGAAATAATTTTACTTAGGATTATATTTTGAATATAAAGAATATGTTTTGGAAAAAAAATAAAGTTATATATGTTATAACTTGAATGATAGTTTAAATCAAGATTAGTAAAATCTAAGTATAAACATCTTGTGATTAGAATTTCATAGTTTTACTGTAAGATGTTTAGTAACAACGCCGAGAAGATTAAGAGTAATACTTTGGAAAAGGATTTGGATAATGAGAACTTTTATCCAAAAAAGATTTTTGGGAAGGGAATTTTCAAAGGATTTTATTTGAAATACTCTAAGTATTGGTTTGGAGAAATAATATCATGTGCTTAGCAAACTATCACCCTTAAAATTGTATAGTTAAAATGAATTATGCTGGGATAAACTTAGATTTGTAAGCTAACATTTAGTTAAGACGATTAAAATGTTTAGTATCTAAGTGTTTTTTTGATAATTGTAGAAACCCTTAAGTTATGAGAGAAAGTGTTCGAAATGGGAGACTACAAGAACAAACTGGGGTGAGAAGAATGATCTAATCATTCTTTTGAGTGATGAGGAGGAACCTAGGGAATGGCCATTTAGCAATATTATGCTCATTATTAAAGCTGAGTTAGTTCAATACACCCAACTAGATAAAGACGGTTACCCTATGGCCGAAATGCCTATATCTTCCCCGACTCTACAACTTATTATAGTGTCTAGTGACAAAGAAACCCCTTGGGCCTCAGAAAGAATGTGGATCACTAACCCAGTAAGTTTAAAACTTGAACCGGAAGAAGAAATTCCTGAGAAGGAGCCGATGGAAGAAGAATCTGAACCTAAAAAAGACCTGAACACTATGATATCCCATGAATCAAACAACAGTAGAAGAGACAGTAACGTCATATAGGAGATGGACGGTGACCATATTATTTGACGCAAGGAGTCGTCGGATTCCCCCATTCATTGGGACGCCATGGAAGATAAAGAGGAAGAGTTTGTGGATCCCAAGGAAGAAGAAGTGCAAGGTTTAGAAGAATTAGAAGAAGAAGAAATTATACAAGATATGCCAACCGTACTGGGGCATGTGCCATGGAACTAGCCCTGGTTTCCATGTGAAGTGGATGCGATACCACAGATTAAGGATGGAAATGAAGCCGGTAACTAACATAATGATAGTGATGACGATGGAGAAGTCTTGTTTGATTTTGGATACAAAAGTGGACCGTTAGCATCAGACTCAGAGGAGTGATTATGATGTGAGATCGGAAGATTTGGAAATACCTATCTAGTATTAATATTATGTACTAGCATATATATGTATGGCTTGTAAGGTAGTCATGTTTGTTTCAGTATTTTGAAAACCCAAGTAAAAGGACTTAAAATGGTTTAAGTATGTGAGAAGATATAATGTGTGGAAGATAAGGATGAACGTAAAATATTAAGCATGTATAATATAATTATGTCCTTTGTTTATGACTTTGTTCAAATGTAAATACACAAACCACTTCAGAAAAATTTCACTAGAATAAAACTATATCTTTATGAAATGTTTAAAAACTTAAACCAAGATTTTCTAAATATTTTGGAAAAGATAAAAAAGTATATGCATTTTACGTGGATTATTTCATAACACAAATTTGGCCTAAAAATTGGAATATAGGATTTTGATATTCGAAAAGGATTTATCACTCGATTCGGGCAAACATTAATGAGAATTTATTGAGAGCTATGCAAGGAAAATAGAAGTTTCTGAGCCTGATCAAAGTCTGCACTAGAGAATTGAAGGATCAATACTAGTTCGAAAGTAAAGTTGTGGATTCGAATAGTAATATTGAATCAAATATTTCGTACGGATGATCTATATATGTCGTATGGGAGTTATTTTAAAAATAAATATTTTGGGCATATCTTTGGGTTTTGCGTTGTAATTTCAGGGACAAAATTCTTTTAAGGAGGGGAGTCTGTAACGACCCGCAAATTTATCACTTTGATAAATTATATTTATTTTTAAAATATTCAAATATAAGCTTTTCAGCGTAGATTATGTTGTCTTGAACAATAAATAATGATGGTAATCTTATTTTGAATAAGTATTTACAGAAATATAAACTTTGGAAATATATCGATAAAATGTCCGAAAATCATTTTATCAATAAACAACTCTATAATTTTCAGAAAGTCATGCACGGAGCTGGATACATACACTTATTTATCCATTTAAATAAGAATATGAAATAAAATTATTTATTTTATTTTTGAAAATAAAATGTATTTATGACATCATCAGTAATGGCATCATATTTCATAATTGGTTTATGAATTTAAATTGAGATTTAATGATTTAATAAATATTATAATTATTCAAATAATTGTTTTAAAATGATAATAGTTCATTTTAATTAGTTTTATAGTGATATTAAACCATTTATAATAATTTTATAAAGATATATACTTGATTTGAAAGTGTAAGAAATTTGTATCGCTTTATCGATATAACATCAATTTCTGTAAACGATTATTTAATATTAATTTATAAGGTTTTAAAATTCAAAAGATATCATTTTAATTAGTTAAAAATGATAAGAAAATAGTTTTTAAATTTTGTTTACATTTATATGTAAATTAGTTAATAAGTGAAAATGTGATCGGGGAGGCTTCCCAATTTTCAACAATTTAACGAACGGAAGTCGTTCAAAGTTGTTACAACCTTGTTTTTATGTCTTATGCACATGTGTAACATACACATACACACCATAACATATATGTGAACACATATATACATACAAATATGCTTACCATTTACATTAGAACCTACATATAGTAAAAAGAATAAACATCCAAGATATTTTCTACATTAAAAAGCAAACATCAACTCACTTACACATCATCATCATCACACACATGGAAGCAAAAGGGGAGGGTGGCCTTGCCATGCATGTTGAAGGGATGGAGGGGGCATGGGCAAGGGGAAAAAGAGTAATTGTACATTTGGATATTTATTTTCAAATTTTTCCTATAAATACCTACCATTCTCTTCATAATTTACCCACTATTCTACTTCATCTTCTTCCTCGTTCTCAAGCTTTTCAGTGGCTTCCTGTCTTTAGGAAATTATGAAGAAAAGTATTGCAAAAAGAAATGAAATTTATATAAGTATATATACATATGCAATCCACTTCTAAACTAAGGCAAATCACCTCCTTTCCTCACTCAAACCCCACGGCCATCACCTCCTACCAACAAGGCTGAGCACTCCACCTCTTCCAAGCTAGGCTGTGGCGTTCCACAGGTCCTGTGTAATGAACCACCCTTTTGGACGGTTCAAATCGACAATAAACCACACAGGTCGGACTCAAACCATTCAAAAGGGAGGATTGTTATGGGGTAAATAAGAAAAAGAAAGAAATAAAAAAACATAGAATCTCACAGCGGAATGACAAAATATAATAATCAAATAACAGTTCATGAAGCTGTTTTACAAATAACATTTGATTACACTTTTACAATCTCCATCTTCGTCCTCCATAAAAGCAGTCTTCGATATACTAAAAGGCTGAGACTGACCCCAGCGTAATTGAAAAGACAAAAACACTCGAGTCAGAACTAAAAGATCTTATGTAAGTTAAATCAACTGTAAATAAATATGAGTGTAATGGCATCAGAGATGTTTACGGGATTTGACATATCCTATCCAGTGTCTAACGTGAGTGCAATAACTTAAGAGATGTTCGGGATTTCCAACTCCTAAGGATCCGTTAAACTATCTACATACATAGTACGATATGCTATTATAATAGTGTCTACAGTAAAGTAAAGTGTTAAAATAGCATTAAGACATTACCCATATCCCCCTTAACACATTTTATATATTCCCGTAGTCTATACAGATATTGTAAGCTCCACCAAACGGTGGTTTACTCAGGGAGCACTCCATAGGTACGGTACAAAACAAACTCACAAAGTCATAGCATGGTATCGAAGAAATGTGCCCGATAGGAGGAGCGACCTCACTTGGCCCAGCCTGGCTCCTGTTTTAGTCACATCAAGGTGACTCGCGGGAGTCAGGGCTACGTAAATACCTCATACAGAATCGTTCGCCAAACCATCCTACTTCATTCTGGAATCTCCACCACGTACACAGTTGTAAAAGTGGTTTTTGATATTGGCAGAGAGTGTGAGAATATCTGATCCCGGTCTCTTTAACAACCAAACGCTTATTTCACACCGGATGGTTCTTTTAAATTTCCAAAACCGTTTCATAATTGATATCAAAATATCATATTCAATTCAAACCATATCACTTTCGAAATCATATTCATTCAAATATGTCATTTCACTAGAAAATATCATTTCAAATTCCAACTTATGTTGTAACATCGTTTAACCGTATTCGCTTTTAAATCAAGGATTTAAATATAAACACTTCCACTTTACACAGTTTGAAATTTAGAAGATAGTTTAGATAGTCATAAATAGTTTAAATAGTTTAAATAGTTTAAAATACTTTAAAATAGTTTAAATGGTTTAAAAGTAGTTTTAAATAGATTTAAGATACTTTAAATAATCTACAAGGCAACTAGATGGAGAACCATGAAATCTCGACTGATAACCCTATGCATGAAGAAATACTTCTATGTGATTTGGAAAGAACGTAATAGAATTTGTTTTGAAAAGAACAGGAAAGATGGTGAAGTATTATGGAAAGACATGAAAAGTGAAATTTATGAAGCTATTCTGAGACATCCTGTGTTTCCGCCTGCTTTGAGTCTGTCTTGGAGATAGGGAGCCTGTCTTCGGGTAGCTTGTGTGTCTCCTCATCTTTGTTTCTCCTTGTTTTTCCTTGTGTGTTTGTCTTCTTCTTTTGTTCAGCCTTGTGTGGTTTTCTTTTTTTTTTAGGCTTGAAGTTTGTTTTGAGTCTCTTCCTTTTATTGTTCCTTGTAATAAAACAGGTAGGGGTCCTGTCAACCCCGCTAGCCTTTGCTAAAAAAGATACTTTAAATAAATTTAAAATAGTTTAAATAGATTTAAAATGATTTAAATAGATTTAAAATAGATTAAAATGGGTTAATTAGTTTAAAATAGGTAAGAATAGATTAAATTGGATTAAATAGATTAAAATAGTTTAAAATAGATTAAAATAGCTTAGTTTAAAATAGAATAAATTAGTTAAAATTAGGTTAAAATAGATTAAAGTTGTTTAATACAGTTTTAAATAGTTTAAAGGGTTTAAAATAGGTTAAAATAGTTTAGAATAGTTTAATAGTTTGAAAATCTTAATAATCAGGATTTTTAAAATAATATATCTTTAAGTAGTTTATATTAAAATAATAAATTCGAAATTAACATCAAATTTAACTATTTCTTCTATTTCAACAAATCTGGACCATATCCAGATTTCAAATCAAAAACCCAATTTCAAATCTTGAAATATCTATTTAAGCTACTCCAATTTCAATAGACTTCAAAGTTACAGTTTCAAACGTTTTCCATAACTCAATTTCGATAAATTTCATTTATACTTCAAATTTAACTTTAGAATTTCAATTTAAATCCTTAAGCAATTCACTTAAAACAATTCCTAAATTTCAAATTAAATCCTTTAAACAATTTTTTTAAAACAGTTCAATTTATATAAACGAATTCTATTTCAAAATATCATTTAATTGAATTCAAAGTTTAAGGATTTAAAATCATTTAATTTAATCAATCCTATGTCTGTATATAATTTTCTACCCTATGGTCAAGTGATACGGATATTTATCATTTCAATTCGCAAATATTTTAAATTTTACGGGTATATATTATTCAACCCGCAATCCCAAATTTTACTTCAAATCCATGAAATCACTCGAGTCTATCATTTCAAACCATAACGATTTCTCCCTAATCTATCAGATTGTTCGAGTATGTATCATTTCAACCCATAGGGAACTTGCAGTGTTATAACGATATAAAATATAACATCCAGTCATCCAATATCAACAATCAACGTCCATCACAATCACCATTCAAACCAATCAATAAACAATAACAAGTGACTGATTATCAATAACGGGTATTAACTGGCAATTTAGAATTTAATATTAAATTAATGGCGATAATATTCAATAAAAGTCAGATTTACTGGAATGACAATTTAAATATACCAAACATCAACCAATCAATTTCTAATCGCATCATAAATTCAATTTAACTAACATTAGATAATCTAGTAGTTGTGAGTGGATCAAAACACTCACCTTTGATTTCAAATCGATTTGAAATCCAAAATAAGGCCCAAAATCTAATAGTCTTAGAATTCGTCCAAACTAGTACCAAAATGTCTGGAATTTCGATACGATCTCAGCGGAACAAACCGCGCATGAATCCGAGTTCGTATGAAAAAGATATGGGTATTAGAACGATTAAAAGTTAAAATTTAATAACTAATTAAATAAAAAAAGAAACGTCTCTAACCTGACTGCCACGCATTCACAGATCCATCTTCTCACGCACCTCAAATCGATACTCACATAAACCCTAAAATCGCGCCTCCACTGGTCTCGAACGCGATCAACCTACAACCGTCGTTCGCCTCTGACACATCGCCACCATCCAACGAAGCGCCACGCCACCATCCCCCATGATCGCCGACCCCACGCGACCCACCACAAAGACGCCGATCGAAGCCAAAAATTTCACAGCCGCCGATAATAACGTTGAACCCTAATCCAATTATCGAGGCAAATCCGACCATCAATTCACCGAGCAAACCATACAGATGTGCTTCACTCATCCACCTCCACACGACAGTACTCTCTAATCGATGATCCGTCGACGATCATCAACAGCCAAATGGATGGCCGAGAATGTTCTGGCCAATTCCAAACAAACCAAAACTCGATTGCAAAAACGAACATCAGATTTGAGTTGCGCTCGTCGAGAGCTTCGAATCGGTATATAATATGATATAGTTTGAGGAGTTTTAATTTTTAAAATTGATTTTGATTTGAAATTGAATTGGGATTTAGGGTTTCATATTCTATCGTTTGAGAAGGAGGAACTGGTAGAAGTAATAGTACGTACAGAAATAAGAAACAATTAGGGTTTATAACGGCCTATATATAGGAAGAACTGAAATAGAAAGGATGGACCGGATCGATTTGGATTGAAACGATAACAACTCGAAAAGCCCATTTCATTCCCGAAATAAAAATGGGTCATCCAATATATTGAAATAGATGTTTTCGATACTTTTGAACTCAATGGAATAGGTTTCAAATCCTAATTCCATTGTATGAAGAAGTTAGCTTTTAAAATCAGCTTATTTCAAATTGATTTCATAAAATTGATTTCTACGTGTTTCGAGTCCATGAGATCAAACGACAAGTCCGATCGCTACGAAACTTGAAATCCTACAATAATTCGTCGTTATGTATCCGATGAACTGGTTTCGTCGAAATACGAGAAAGTGGCCAAAATGGCTATTTTCACGCTAATTAAATAAATTATTATTAAATTAATTAAATCACTTTTCAAAGTCAAATTCAATAACTAACCAGTTTTATAATTTTTGATTACTTAGTAATTTATAATCTTTAAAGATAAATTTCCATGTCAAAACCAATGTTAAATATTGCACTAATGACGGTGTTCAATTTCAATAGAAATAAATTCAATTGATTATTATTTTAAATTCCAATAAATCCATTTATTTGATTTTTCATCTCGATTATTCAATCCATTGTTACTCTATGGAAATAATTAACATTGATTTACATATTATTACATAAATATTCTACAGTTGCCATCTTTTAATTTTTTTTATTAAGTGCAATAATTGATTACATTAATTGCAATTGATTTTCAACGAATTAAATAGTGAATTTATAATTAAGCCATTGTTATAACTTACCAATTCAAACACATTTCCAAGTTTATTGTTTACAAACAAAAGCTAATAAATTCACATATTGATTGATTATTCTATATTAACCAATTTCAATTAATTACATAAAATTTCCCCATTTACTACAACATTTGGTTTATTTCCTTATTTATAGTTTATAACCAAATTTTATAATTACAATCATTTTAATTAATTGAAATTGCATCGAAGTGGTTATCAATTACCTTATATTAACCCTATTACATCTCATTCTAGTTATTTTTCTCATTAATAAATCTTAAAATTTTAATTTTCCACAACATTAAATCCCAAAACTTATTTAATTAATAAATTTAATTATCGAAAATTACGGGTCGTTACACTCTCCCCCACTCAAAATTTTTCGTCCTCGAAATGGGAAAAGAAGGAATTAAGGAATTGATATATTTTATTCAAAGTATTCAATTTATAAACAATTAATTTACATAATTAAATAATTTAAATAAAATATATCAATTTATAAACAATTAAACCCTTTCATATTCAAATTTAATAAAGTTGAAAATATTTCACTTTCACAAAATTTTCTAGGTCCAAAATTCATGGAAAATTTCGGCAGAGTCTCCTTTGTACGGAGAGGTCCGGGAAAAATAATAATATCAATAATAAACATATATATAACATATCTCAAAATAAAATATCCCAAACCATGGGAAAACAATATAATATCGTTATAGTACCGTAATCCGATAAACTTCCTATTTGTCGGGCAAACAACGCTTATTTATGAAACCAAAAGCAGTAGTTATTGCTTCCATAACCTGTATTTCACTTATATAATCCAAAGAAGTTAATAAAAGAGAAATATTTAAGTTATTTCAATTGATAACAAAACAATCAACACAACATAACAATAGTCACTTGCAAACAAAACCATACAATAATCACATGCAATCAAAGTAACCAACCATCCATCCATAACAACCAAAGCAAATGGTTTGTTTGGGTTCAAAAACATTTAACAGTATAGAATGATAAATAAACTACTAAGTATACCATACACTCAACAGTCTTAGATAAAACTTAATAGATTATTTATACATCCTTATACAGTTAGAACTATCCTTTCCCGACCATCTCATAAGCCATCCAAATATTATTTAAGTTTATTCTTATTACTTTTCTTTCACATCATTTAATGTTCATTTTTCCATTCATTCATACAATGTCATTTTTCATTACTTTACATCTAATTACTTACATAAGTTATTTCATTTCAATTATTTAGACCATCCATTATTATTTCTTAAATATTATGTAAGTCTCTTTACAAATTTAATTCACAATTATTATTTTCTTTGATTTCCTTTTTATATAATTACTCATTTGTGAATCAACTCATACTTATATTTTCAACTCTTTTTCTTTTTCTCTTCATGTTTATTTCCTTCATATATAACATTATTGAGTATTAAATCTATTTCTAAGTCATTTCAACACTTCTGAAGTTATAGTCATTTACGTAATACAGTATTCACTTTTACTATTCATTTCAATTATAAGTATCTGCAAACATTAATTTAAGTTTATAATCATTTACTTCCAGTATTCACTTTCTATTAAATTTAATTAGTAACATTTCAAAATATTAACTTAAGTTTATAACATTCTATAACATCAGAATTCTTATTATAGAAGTAATATCATTTGAACACTTTCATTACTAAAGTTTTACATGTATAATATTCTATTACAAATTCTTATTTAGCATTACAACTTTTAACAATTTGGTAAGTTATATATATCTTTTAGAAGGTAACTGAATGTTACACAAGTTTATCTTACTCGCTTAGTTAACAAAATGCTCAATAGTTGCATTTTCTTATTTTTCATATCTTTTGATTTACAAGTTACAAATTTCCATTTTCTTATATCTTTCGTTAATCACTTAGCTTCTAGTTTCTTGTTACACATTTTAGAAGTTTCGAATCATTACATAATTAAGATTTCATTCATTACAATGATTGAAACTACTAATTATCGAAAAGTTTAAGAGCTAAATCCCTAGTTTCCTTTCCAAATCATTTTTAAATAATATATACTCATATCTTTATATACATCAAATCACATTTGGAAATTTAAAGTTAAGGTTTGTTTATCAAACAAATATGCAGTAAAACTACTACAGTAGTCTTCCCACTTTGAAACTCGAAAATGAACGTCGATGATGCGTGCACTCATCACCGAAATTATTTTCCAGCGACAGAGAGGGGAGTACAGAACTTATTTCCTTTAAAAATTCTTTTAAAACATTTTTATTTCAAATCACATTGAAAATATTTATATCCGAAAATACTTCCAATAATACTAATATTATATTCCAAAATCTTTTTAAAAACCAATTTCAAAACCTCGGAAATTAAGTTCCCAAATTCCAATTTACATTTACTTTACTTGCAAAACCTATTTTACAAGTCAGTATTTATAAAATTTTACTACCTAACAAACAACATTCCACATCCAACTTTATCATTTATAAAATCTATTCTTTTATATACAAAATATAATGCTAGGTAAAATTATTTCATTTACCTATATTCCAAAACAATATTGTGTCGGTCTGCCCTATTAAGTGTTCAGAAATCCCTATCGATACCATAGCATCCTATGTACCGACTAGCATTTATAAATACCAAACAAAATAAATTAACACAATATAAAACATTTTTATAACACTAACAAGTACGCTCTCTCATATATACGCACTCAACGACTCATTCTAGGGTATTACTATAACAACCCGAAAGATTTTCGACCTCGAAAATCGACATCAATACGTTCACTGTATTACATACCGAACAATCGAATGCCGGAAATACCAGATCGTTAGGGAAAAAGAAGAAAGAGGTAGAAGAAGAAAATAGAAACAACATCAGAATCTCACAATCGCAGCGGAACAATATACAATAGATAACAACAGATCTTTATACAAAGAAACTATAACTGTTTTTATACATTATATCATCAGAGTACAACACAATCAATAACATAACACTGGACAGTTATAATAACTTGTCCTCACAAAGCTGACTATACAGCTTACGCTGCTCAGCGGAATACACATCAAGTACGTGTGATATGTCTTGTCATCCAGCTCGTCTCCTGAGCTCCATGGCATCCTATCCTTTATCTATAATAATCGGTCTGACCCGAGCATTATAATAAAATAACACCCGAGTTAGTCTGGAAAACCAGCGTGAGAAAACACACTCAATTGGATTATTAAAGTTTTCAAAATCCTTTGAAATCAAAGGTATCTCGTAAGACCACGCCACAAATAAACATGCCGGGTTTTTACCTTACGATAACCAAAACATTTTTATCAAATCCGTCTGATATTATAATAGTGTCTATAGAAAGTAAAATAGAATCTAGCTGAAATGCTTGCATCTCACGTTCCAACAATAGTTGGGCACAATCAAAACCATACGGACGCTTATTGGAGAATGGATTCCATACAATGGAAGGGCTACTGGGGTACCGCCCGTCACAGTACCAGGCCTAGATCAGCGTACCGAGGCCACTCCCGATCCCCTGCAACACAAGACTGGAGCTACCTCTTACTGTATAGTCCGAATAAGATCACCCCGCGGTTGGGATCAGCAACCGCCACCAAAACCAAGATAAAAAAGGGACTCTAGACAGAGATGACCTTACCCTAATTGGGTGCTACCCACTTAGCCTTGCTGCACCTCCCCTGTTTTAGCCATTCCCGGTTGATGAGGCATGAGGCTAAACGTTACCTTTTAGGAACGAATTTCACTTAGAATGCTCATCGTCCTCCAATGACGATGTTCTGATAGCATTCGTCCATACAAGTTGTCCTGGGTCTGGACAAACTGAATCACCGTCTTCATCGTCTTTACGGTATTCATTCGCTACGTTAAAACCGGATCGAAGTGGTTTTCGGATAATTAAATCCGATCCCGGTCTCTTCGAAACGATCAACGCATTGGCCAATATTGATAGTCGGTTATTTAACTATCAAATCAAACAATCATTCAACCAATTATTTTATTTCCTCCGAAAACACCAAGCCTTATTAAATTTAGATTTTAAATAAATTAATCACTTTATCCAAAAATATACCTTGAAACATTTAAGTACAAAACTACTTATATTCTTTTCCAAAATAATACTTATGAATTTCTAAAATAATTCTCAAAGTAAAACTTAAGCCAAAAACTACTTTTAAAATAAAAGTCATTTTATAAAATATTCATATTTAATAATTTACCTTCAAATCATAATACTAATTTAACTTTTAAAAATAATTAACTACTATAATTAACTTAATTACTATTTACTTTGAAAATTTCAAAACAATCTAAATAATAAATTTCTCTAAAAACATTCTTTTAAAACATCTTTAACTTCTAATTTATACTTAAAATCTTCTTTGAAAATATACTTAAGCTTTTCAGGAAAATACCCTTTTCACTTCAATATAGCCCATCTAATCATTTATAAATCCTTCTCGATTTATTTCCAGTTTAAATTTACGTTCCAACTCCGTAAATTTCTTTTCTCACATTTTTTAAAAATAAACCACTATTTATTTTTAAAACAATTTATCCATCCCCTTATAAATTTCCACCGTGAATTTACCCATTCAAATTATCCACTGATAAATATTCACTTTATTTATAAACCCAATTTATAAATCCCGTAACCTCATTTTCCTTTATAACCACCGTTTCAAAACACTTAATCGATTTCAAATCGATTTTCTGAATTAATTCCATTTGAATTTTATTTCTTGCTTTACTCAAATCTATTCCAAAATCCATTAATTACATATTCACTCCTTTATCACGATTTAAAACCTCATTTAAATCTAGAACATTAATTCCACACTTTATTTCAAAATTCTCCTTTTATTTCTCCCAAACCCTTTAAATCTTGAATTTAAAAATAGACCCTTTTATTCTCAAACCATCGCTAGGCGCGGCTTCGCCACTTCAAGCCCCACCTCCTACGTCGCGGCCAACCATCACGACCTTGACGTCATCGTGCTCGAGTATGACCACCCCCAGATGCGACTTGCCACTCTCCCAAGCCGATTGACCCCGTCGCGACCCCTCTCTGCTCGATCGGACCTCACCGAACCTATCCGGCAGCTGCCACTTGTTGCCACGACCCATGATACAAACGCGATACGAATTGAGTTCGCGAGCATTGAACTGAAGGCAAAAATCAAAATCGTGAATTTGCCCTTTCGATACAGGTTTGACTTGTTATTGAACGAGGGTTTGTGTGCGTTTTGATTTGAGAAGAAGGGTTTCGTTCGTTCACCATTTTTTTTCTTTTTTTTAAACTGGGCATTTTGAAATCGAAAAAAAAGAGGGGAGGGGAAGACGTTTATACTTGCAGAAATGGGAACAGAACGTATACTTATTTATTTTTTTGAAAGCTAATGGGTATATATATATATATAAAGGTATGAATTTCTTTTATTATTATTTTTTTCATTATCTTTCTGCATGTCATTGTTTCCATCAGAGAATGGGGATAGGGTGGCTGCATAGGTGTAGGATAGGATGGCTGAGATGAAAGAATGGTCGCTGATGGAAAGGAGTGTGACATCCTAGTCTAGTCAAATGTATATATATGTATATATATTGTTTAAATTCAAAAATATCTAACCAAAAATTTGAATCTCAAATGAGGCATGCCGCCAGGCGTTTATAATGTTATACCCCTATTCCGAATGCAATGGAAAAGGTTTCGCGTCTTAATTCGATCGTATGGAGAAGATAGCTTTTTGGACCCAGTTATTATATTGAATTTTCGATATAAATTTCAGCGTGTTTACATACTGTACGATCACACAACAACTCCAAACACTACAAAATTTAAAATCGATAGTAATACATTATTACGGATCTAATGGAACTGGTTTCGTCGAATTCCAAGACTGTGCCCCGGAAGGCTATTTTTAAACGTCAATTTAAACGATATATTTTTAAAACTGAACAAATCACCTTTAAATTCAATTTTAAAAGTTCCATTACCTTTAGTATTGTTAATACAAATTTTATAAGTCTTTGAAATGTTTTTAACAAGCTTAAAATTCCCGATTCACTATTTTACCCAACTTCCAATTATTAAATCCAAAAATGAAATACTCGATAATTGGTTATATTTGAAATTCAAATTAAAAATTAACTTTTAAATATTTAAAATCACTTAAATATTCCAATTTCAAATAACCAAAATTCCGGGTCGTTACAATTACTACCCTATTTCTAATGAGTCAGGCCCTACAAAGCCGAGATTATCGCTAAACCAAAGCTCTGATACCAAATGTACCGACCCATATTTTTGGACGCTTCAAATCAATAATAAACCACACATGTCGGACTCAAACCATTCAAAAGATAGGATTGTTATGGGGTAAATAAGAAAAAGAAAGAGAGAAATAAAACAAACACAAAATCTCACAGCGGAATGACAGAATATAATAATCAAATAACAGTTCACGAAGCTGTTTTACAAATAACTTTTGATTACACTTTTACAATACAGATCAGAGTTACATACAACAGGAATAAATAAATAAATAAATGCAGCAGAACAACATGATGTAGTGGAATAAATATAATAAATAATAATAGTATACAAATCTCTGCCTTCGTCCTCCAGAAAAGCGGTCTTCGATATACTGAAAGGCTGAGACTGACCCGAGCGTAATTGAAACGACAAAAACACTCGAGTCAGAACTAAAAGATCTTATGTAAGTCAAACAACCGTAAATATATATATATGAGTGTAATGACGTTGGAGATGTTTATGGGATTTGACATGCCCTATCCAGTGTCTAACGTGCGTGCAATAACTTAAGAGATGTTCGGGATTTCCATCTCCTAAGGATCCGTTAAACTATCTTCATACATAGTACAATACGCTATTATAATAGTGTCTACAGTAAAGTATTAAAATAGCGTTAAGGCGTTACCCATATCCCCCTTAACACATTTTATATATTCATGTAGTCTATACAGATACTGTAAGCTCCACCCAACCGGTGGTTTACTCAAGGAGCACTTTATAGGTATGATACAAAACAAACTCGTAGTGGGCGCGATAAGGCATGTGATAAGACAGGCGAGGCAATGCCCAGGGTAGGATACTACCGTTTTGCGGATCCGGACTGGTGGTAACGCATAGCAGCTACTACTGCCTACCTCGGAACACACTCCCATAATCAAAATCGAGGGGTGGCCACCAAATCACTCACAAAGTCATAACATGGTATCGAAGAAATTTGCCCGATAGGAGGAGCGACCTCACTTGGCCCGGCGTGGCTCCTATTTTAGTCACATCAAGTTGACTCGCGGGAGTCAGGGCTACGTAAATACCTCATACAGAATCGTTCGCCAAACCATCCTACTTCATTCTGAAATTTCCACCACGTACACAGTTGTAAAAGTGGTTTTTGATATTGGCAGAGAGTATGAGAATATCTGATCCCAGTCTCTTTAACAACCAAACGCTTATTTCACACCGGATGGTTCTTTTAAATTTACAAAACTGTTTCATAATTGATATCAAAATATCATGTTCAATTCAAACCATATCACTTTCAAAATCATATTCACTCAAATATGTCATTTCACTAGAAAATATCATTTTAAATCCCAACTTAGGTTATAACATCTTTTAACCGTGTTCGCTTTTAAATCAAGGATTTAAATATAAACACTTCAACTTTACATAGACTGAAATTTAGAAAATAGTTTAGATAGTCATAAATAGTTTAAATAGTTAAAATAGTTTAAAATACTTTAAAATAGTTTAAATGGTTTAAAAGTAGTTTTAAATAGATTTAAGATAGTTTAAATAAATTTTAAATAGTTTAAATAGATTTAAAATGATTTAAAATAGATTAAATAGATTTAAAATAGATTAAAATGGGTTAATTATTTTAAAATAGTTTAGAATAGATTAAATTGGATTAAATAGATTTAAATAGATTAAAGTAGTTTAGAATAGTTTAAAATAGATTAATAGCTTAATATAGTTTAAAATAGAATAAATTAGTTTAAACTAGGTTAAAATAGATTAAAGTAGTTTAATATAGTTTTAAATAGTTTAAAGGGTTTAAAATAGGTTAAAATAGTTTAGAATAGTTTAATAGTTTGAAAATCTTAATAATCAGGATTTTTAAAATAATATATCTTTAAGCAGTTTATATTAAAATAATAAATTTGAAATTAACATCAAATTTAACTATTTCTTCCATTTCAACAAATCTGGACCATATCCAGATTTCAAATCAAAAAACCAATTTCAAATCTTGAAATATCGATTTAAGCTACTCCAATTTCAATAGATTTCAAAGTTACAATTTCAAACGTTTCCATAACTCAATATCGATAAATTTTGTTTATACTTCAAATTAAATTTAGAATTTCAATTTAAATCCTTAAGCAATTCACTTAAAACAATCCCAAATTTTCAAATTAAATCCTTTAAACAATCCATTTAAAACAATTCAAATTATGTAAATCGAATTCTATTTCAAAATATCATTTAATTGAATTCAAAGTTTAAGGATTTAAAATCATATAATTTACCAATCTGGTGTCCGTAAATAATTCTCTACCCTATGGTCAAGTGAGAGGGATATTTATCATTTCAATCCGCAAATATTTTAAATTTTACGGGTATATATTATTTCAACCGACAATCCCAAATTTTACTTCAAATCCATGAAATCGCTCGAGTCTATCATTTCAACCCATAACGATTTCTCCCTAATCTATCAGATCGTTCGGGTATGTATCATTTCAACCCATAGGAAACTTGAGTGTTATAATAATATAAAATATAACATCGAGTCATCCAATATCAACAATCAACATCCGTCACAATCACCATTCAAACCAATCAATAAACAATAACAAGTGACTGATTATTAATAATGGGTATTAATTGGCAATTTAGAATTTAATATTAAATTAATGGCGATAATATTCAATAAAAGTAAGATTTACTGGAATGACAATTTAAATGTACCAAACATCAACCAATCAATTTCTAATCGTATCATAAATTCAATTTAACTAACATATGACAATCTAGTAGTTGTGGGTGGGTCAAAACACTCACCTTTGATTTCAAATCAATTTGAAATCCAAATGTAACGACCCAAAATTTTGGATATTTGAGATTGGAATATTAATTGATTTTAAATGTTTAAAAGTTAATTTTTAACTTGAATTTCAAATATAACGATATATTGGATAACTTAATTATTGAATTTAATAATTGAATATTGGTTAAATTATTGAATCTTGAGTTTTAGCTTGATAAAAATAATTTAAAGGCTTATTAAATTTATATTAATAAGAATGAAGATATTAAAAAATTTAAATTTGAGTTTAAAAGTGATTTTGTTCAATTTTAAAAATATATCGTTTAAATTAACGTATATAAATAGCCATCTGGGGCACAGCCTCGGAATTCGACGAAACTAGTTCCATATTGGATCCGTAATAGTGTATTATTATCGGATTTCAAATTACGTAGTCTTTGGAGTTATCGTTTGGTCGTACGGGATAGAAACGCGCTGAAATTATATTGAAAACTCAAAATAATAATTAGATCCAAAAAGCTATCTTCTCCATATGATCGAATTAGGACTCGAAACCTTTTCCATTGCGTTCGGAATAGGGGTATAACATTATAAACGGCTAGCGGCACGCCTCGATAGGGGTTTGAGATTTTGAGTTGTGTGAATCGGGACGATTTGAAATTTTAATAATATATATATATATATATGACTTGACCATATTTCCATCAACCCCTTTTCTTCTTTTCAAATCACTGTACCATTCCCCCTTCAACACGCCAACATCACGTCGCCCCCCCCCCCCCCCTTTTATATTTCACGCAACCGAACTTACCTTAATCCTTTTCAAATTTAAATCGTTCAGAAAGAAAAAAAGTAATGGCCAAATTTACTTCGTATAAAAAAACGAAATCGAATTCGATAAAGTCGAGAGGCCTATGGTCAAAGAGGGAGTCGTAGCCGCCAATGGATTCGAGCTTGATGGAAGACGCGAGCGATTGGATAGTAAATCGATTTAGGGGGGAGGGTGGATAGTGACTTATCGTTCGATCAAGGAAGGGCATGACTGCAAGGGTCGAGCACGAGTGGGTTTTGGGTCGCAAGGAGTTGGTGGGCTGTGCAATGGAGGCGGCGTGGTGGAGCATGCACGTGTATTCGAAGGTGGAGGGGGAAACTCATTCGCGTTTAAGGTTTCGATCACGCATGGTATGTTTGACGACATCGACTTTGGAGTATGGCGAGGATGGTGGACTCGCGTGTGGTAGGGCGATGTTAGACAGTTCCTGGACACACTAGGAAGCCTAGGGTGTCGCGGTCCATGAAGAGGAGATGAGCTATGGTGACTGTCGTCCACGAAATGGATATGCGGCTGTGCATGTTAGTGTACAGGAAAGAGATAGAGCACGATCGGTTTTTGCGAACGAAGGTAATTTTATTATACAAAGTAATTAGCTAATTTAGTTGCAGTTAAAGGAAACACTTAATTTATTTAAAATTGAATGCTTATTAAACTAATTACTCATTCTTGCGAGGTACAAAAAAAAGAATTTACAAACACTACAAAATGGAACAAAAATTCGGGATTGGAACGGATTGCAATTAAATATCAAGGTGAGAAAATTCTCACTCATTTGGATTACTAGAGTTTATTTTAAATAGTTAAAATAAATTGTTGAATGCTGGTTGAATTTATAAATTATTATCTGTTGAAAGTTAAATATATACAGTAGTATATATATTAGTAGTTGGATTGATATTCCCACATATTTTAGCGGATGAGACCCTATGCGCCGCGCATAATAGCGGATGACCCTATATACCGCGATATCCCCCTCGAAGTGGGATTGGTATTTTTTATGTTGTATTAACATCTGTGGATGCAGGAAAATAGGTTGGAGGGATCCAACTGGATTCCTCAAAATTATATTGAGTGTTTTTCATATATAATAATATATGACGTGTTAGAATAATCTGTTATAGATTATTGTTGCGATGTGAATTATTGGATGTTACAGTAGCACTGGCCTAACTTTTGGTATTTAAAATACCGTAAGTATTATTTTTGGAATTTTAAAGGGGATTTTGAATGTAAAAATATTTATATCGAAGTTTGGTTTATTTTTCTAAAATTGATTTGGATAAAAACAATAATTGATTTTGGGTTTTATTTAACTATTCGTAAAAATATTTTAAATAGAGATTTTAAAATAAATTATATAAAGGATTTTTAAACGATGGATTTTTAAATGATATTTCTAGGAAATATGGAAAGAAGTTGAAATCGATATTAAAAATAGATTGGCAGAAATGAATAGAATTTGTAAGGAATTGAATTTATAAAATGGGATTTTATAAATGAGATTATTTTTATAAAAGGGAAACTCAAGGGGTTATAAAATTTATAAACGATGTTTGTAAATAAAGGAAATCGATATCAGATGATAAATTGGAAATATAAATTATAGGGAGAATTTATATTAGAATATGGAAATATGGTGTGTGAAAAATAGTGGATACTATTTTTGAAGTGAAAATGGTTAGGAGAATCGGAATGAAATCGATGGGGTGTGAAGTTTGAGGAATCTATAAATTATTTGGTTATTGAGATTTTAAATATATATTTTATTACTAAGAAATTAAGTTGTTTTTAAAGAGGGAAGTTTTATTTACCAAACTATGCAATTTTGAACTAGTAGAATTGAAATACATCGAAAAGTGAATTTTTCAAATACTTAATATTTATTTTAATAAATCCTAAATTTTAAAAACCAGCTTTGAAAAGTGATGTTATAAAAAATGTTTCAATTTTTTTTATAATTTCTTATACATGTCTTCAAAATAAAATATTATTATTCTTTTAAATACTTATTATTTTAAATATATATATATATAGTTTTGTATTGTTTTAAATTTATTTATTAATCTTCTTGGAATTCTGGAAATGGCCTTATTCAGTATATGGAATTTATAAGAGAATTCTCAAAATGGAATTAGGGAAAAAGTAAGAAAATTTCCGAAGTAGTTAAATAAAAGTGAACTTCGAAAAATGGAATAAAATTCATAAAAGAAGTAGAAAGGGAAATTGGAATTATAAGCAAGTATATTTGACTTTGGAAATATTAAAGGGAATTAATTAAGGAATTCCGAAACTTATAGAATTCATTATAAACTAGTCAAGGAATTTACAAATAAATTGTAAATGATTTTGAGAAAATAGGAAATAGGAAATAAATGGAATACTTCCTAAGTGTTGAACATAAAATGGAGTTGGAAAAATATTCTAAATATTGGAATGGATGGAAATATTCCGTTGAATATATAAGGATTTGAAATGGTTTCAAATGTTGGAATACTGGAAGTAGTTTAAATACATATCTTATAAAGATATTTTGAAAATAGATTTTGGAAAATTTAAAATAAGGCATGATGTCTGCTTATGGATGTTTATTGATAGTTAAATAACCGACTATTAATTTTGGCCAAATTTGCTGATCTTTTCGAAGAGACCGGGATCGGATTTAATTATTCGAAAAATACTTCGATCCGATTTGAGCATTATGAATGGATATCGTCAAGATGGTGAAGACGGTGATTCGATTTGTCCAGACCCAGGACAACTTTTATGGACGAATGCTATCAGAACATCGTCATTGGAGGATAATGAGCACTCTAAGTGAAATTATCCTTAAAAGGTAATCGTAGCCTCTAGCCTCATCAACCGGAATGACTGAAAATCAGAGGATATGCAGCAAGGCTAAGTAGGTCATACCCAATTAGGGCATGTTATCACCTTTCTAGATACCCTCGGATATATTATATATTATGGATATGATGGTGCATGCAAAAGAGCACTCGATAAGGGTGGTAATACCCGGGGTGATAACATATTCGGTTCTATCCAGGTTAGGGATAGGGACGGTCTTGTGTTGTAGGGGATCCCGGCGAGGTCCTCGGTACATTTTTCTAGAAGTGTACTATGATAGGTGGTACCCGAGTGCCTAGTCATTATATGGAATCCATTCCCTAATAAGCGCCGTACGGTTTTGATTGTGCCCAACTATGTTGAAATGTGAGATGCAAGCATTTCAGCTATTTTCTATTTACTTGGTTTAGATACTATTATAATATCAAACGGTTTTGATAAAAATATTTTGGTTATCATAAGGTAAAAACCTATCGTGTTTATGTGTGACGTGGTCTTATGTGATACCTTTGTTTTTCAAAGTATTTTGAAATAATAATAATTCAAATTGAGTGTGTTTTCTCACGCTGGTTTTTTAGACTGACTCAGATGTTATTTTATTATAATGCTCGGGTCAGACCGAGTATTACAGATTCAGGATAGGATGCTATGGAGCTCAAGAGACGAGCTGGATGACAGAGACGTATTCCCGTACTTGACTTATATTTCCGCTGTGTGAGGACAAGTTGTTATAACTATCCAGATTGATTGCTGATTGATGTACTCTGGTAATTGTATATATATTTACAGTTACAGTTTCCTTGTATACAAAATCCGTTATTATATATTATATATTGTTCAGCTGCGATTGTGAGATTCTGTGTTGTTGTTTTTCTGTTTTCTTCTTCTATCTTTTCTTCTTCACCCCAAATGAACAGGTGTTTTCGGCACTCGATTTCTCGGCATTCTGTATAGTGGACGTATTGATGTTGATTTTCGAGGATCAAAAATCCCGTTCGTTACACTTGGTATCAGAGCTGAAGGTTAAGTGAGAACCTTGGCTTTTGTGGGGATTACTCAATAGAGATAGGGTCAGTAGTATCCTAGAATGAGTATGAGAGTATTAATAGATATGAGAGCGTATTTGTTAGTGAATATAAATTGTTTTATATTGTTTTGACTTATCAGTTGAGTGTTTATAAATTTTTGTCGGTATAGTCTGGACAACTATATCGATAGGGATTTCTAAACTCTTAAACTAGGCAAACCAACACAATATTATTTTAAAAAGTGGGTAAATGAAATAATTTTACCCAAACCATATTTTGATATAAAAGGAATAATTTTATAAAATTATTATAGTATATTGGAGTGTTTGGTTGATAATATTATAATCTAACAAGATTATAAAATTGGAAATAGATTATAAAAAACCAAATGAAAATTGTATAAGTGTGAATTATACAAATGAATTATAATTGGAATGGATTCGAACTCGAATTCAGGAATTTGAACCCTGGAAGCTTTAGAAAATATTTTTAGAAGATTATGGAAATGAAATTGGAGTTATTTCGGAAAAAAAATTGAAATAAATAATGGAGTGTTTTTTGGAGATATTTTTGAATAGAAAATGCTTTAACTTAATTTAAAAATGGATTTTGGGAAGAGATATAGCACTGAACTCACTACAGTCGCTGGAAAATAATTCCGATGATGAACGCGACATCATCGGTGTTCATTTTCGAGTTTCTAAGTGACGGATTGCTACCGTAATTGATTTGTTTCGGATTTGTTGGGCAAACAAGTTTTGTTTAAAAATTCTGAAAGGAATTGTTTTGGGTAAAACCAAGTTTGAGTTTAAAAATTTCAGGGAAATGGTTTGTTGAAACTAAGAGATAAGTATTTGTGTGATTTCAAAAGGATTTAAAAAAAATCCGAGTGTTTGAATTCTGGAATTTCATCTAATTGATGTGAGAAAGCATTATCTAAGAAGTTTTTGAACTTATAATTTGGAAAATGGCATGGTAAGAAAAGAAATCTAAAAGTTGAAATATGAAGTTGAATGGAATTCAGCTTAAGCCAATTAGAATAATTTTAAAATAAAATTGACTTGGATTTGAATCGAATTAATGAAGTGCATTAATGAAATGGGAATTAACTTAAGAAAAGTTAAAGGAAATCAATAAATGAAGTTATTAAAGTAAATGGAATGAAATGAAATGAATGTAATGAAGTTAACTAAATATAAACGTATATGAATATGAATGATGAATGTTTATAAGTGAATGGAACAAATAAATATAAGTAAGGAAGTGGAAAATTTTGAATTTGAAATTGAATTCTTACTTGATTAAATTCAAATTAATTGTGTGAAATTAAAATTTTAACATATGCAAGTTAAATGAAAATTGAGTGGAATATATAAACTTAGATTGTGAAGTGACTAAATAACTATAAGATATTAAATTTTGATTGGAATAAAAATTTAAGTGGAAATTTACAAAACTATGAATAAATAAATTGAATAGTTTACAAAATTGGAATTTATGGAATAAATATATATATATATATTTAAGCTATGAAGTGATAAAAATGAGAAAAATAAGTTGGAAATTTATTAAATTGAGAAATGAAATGGTAAATCAGGACAAAATAGTTAAATATTTGAATTAATAGAAAGGAAAATCCAAACATGAATAATAAAGATGAAGTTGAACTCAAGTCAAATTAAATGAGGTGATTTTTGAAATAAAAATTAGATATTGAATTATAAAATTAAAGGGAGCTAATTAGATAAATTAATTAGTAGAACTTTAGTTGAATGGGACTGGATTTGATTGATAGTGAATTAGAAAAGTGGATATGAACTCAAAAATAAAAAGGATTCGACTTAAGCGTAAATGAAAGAAAATGTGTTTGAAATATTGGCTAACAAAAAAATGAAACCTGGACTTAAGTCGTAAATAGAAATAAATCAGAAGTGAAATGCTTATACTCAGTCTCAATAGATGAGATGAAATGGTTAAATCGAATCGGATTTGAATTCTAATGGGACGATGAATGAATATGGAAATTAAGCTATAAATAAATTCAATGTAAGTGTAAATAAATTGAATATGACTTGGGATATTAATTAAATGAAATTGAGTATGAAGTTAAGTTTTGAAGTAGATTAAATGAATGAACTAATTAAATTAATTAGTGATGGAACGGAATTTGATTGAATGAGAATCAATCTAAAATTTGAATTGAAAACTTGATGGAAAGAGAAATAAACTTAAGTTGTAGAGTTGAATTAATTGGAAATAAATGAATTAACTTAAGTTAATATTTTGGATGGAAGTTTGGCTCGAATAAATTATGAAATGGATATTTAATAAATAGCGTGGAATGATTCCGAGCTTAATAAAATAGATTTGAATATAGTAAATGTGGGCATGAATGGAATGTAAATGAATTGATTGAGAATGAATTTGAAATGGAATAGAATTAAATATAAATTGATTTGGAATCAATTTAAAATAACAATAAACTGAAATGCTTATTTTATTAAATGAATATCGCCAAATTTGCATGGAAATATTGTCATTTGAAGTAAACGGAAGTAAATCAAATTCTATGAACTAATGGAAGGCGAATAAATTGATTTTGAAATAAATTTGGAATGGATATGAGTTTGTTTGTTATAAATATAAATTGAATGCAAATAATTGGGTTGTAAATCATTCGAATTGAATGAAATGATATATAAATCGACTGAAATGAATAATCGAGTGTTGGGATTTTGTGGTTATATATTCATGCTATGAAAATTATGTGTTCAAGTTTTTAAATAAGTGAAATGTTATTAATTTTCATATTTTGGTACTTACGTGGTTTAATTGAGTAAGTACAGGTATATGGAGCTATTTTGCTTGATTTTGGTTGCGCAAACTACATATAAAATAAGCTGCTTGCTTAAAAACGCTAAAAATAAGGTACGTCTTTGGATTAAATACCGCAAAATTATAAAGGTTGATATATATCTTGTTTTCCGACCGTGTGGGTCGATGTATATATTTTTGTCTCTCTTGTCATATTGCAAAAGGCTCTCCGTACAGGGGAGACTCTGCCAAAAAATTTCGGAAATTGAGGGTGTTAGAAAATTTTTGTTAACCTAGAAAGGTTGATTTTTGAATTGTATTTGAAAGGAAGGGTTTTGAATTAGAAATGAAAACTAATGGTTTTGGTTGAAACTAAAGTGTTTAGAAAAGTGAATATCGAGTTTTGACAAAGTGGGTTTTGTTAAGATAATAGTTTGGATCATTTTCCTACCTTAGCAATTTCGGAGATGAAATTCTTTTAAGGGGGGAGGAATGTAACGACCCAAAATTTTGGATATTTGAGATTGGAATATTTAATTGATTTTAAATATTTAAAAGTTAATTTTTAACTTGAATTTCAAATATAACGATATATTGGATAACTTAATTATTGAATTTAATAATTGAATATTGGTTAAATTATTGAATCTTGAGTTTTAGCTTGATAAAAATAATTTAAAGGCTTATTAAATTTATATTAATAAGAATGAAGATAATAAAAATTTTAAATTTGAGTTTAAAAGTGATTTTGTTCAATTTTAAAAATATATCGTTTAAATTAACGTATATAAATAGCCATCCGGGGCACAGTCTCGCAATTCGACGAAACCAATTCCATTGGATCTGTAATAGTGTATTATTATCGGATTTCAAATTTCGTAGTGTTTGGAGTTATCGTTTGGTCGTACGGGATAGAAACGCGCTGAAATTATATTGAAAATTCAATATAATAATTAGGTCTAAAAAGCTATCTTCTCCATACGATCGAATTAGGACTAGAAACCTTTTCTATTGCATTTGGAACAGGGGTATAACATTATAAACGTCTAGCGGCACGCCTTGATAGGGGTTCGAGATTTTGAGTTGTGTGAATCAGGACGATTTGAAATTTAAATAATATATATATATATAACTGACTTGACCGTATTTCCATCAGCCCCTTTTCTTCTTTTCAAATCACTGTACCATTCCCTCTTCAACATGCCAACTTCACGTCCCCGTCCCTTTTATATTTCACGCAATTGAACTTACCTTAATCCTCTTCAAATTTAAATCGTTCAAAAAGAAAAAAAGTAATGGCTGAATTTACTTCGTATAAAAAAACAAAATCGAATTCGATAAAGTCAAGAGGCTTGGGTCGGAGAGGGAGTCGCGGCCGCCAATGGATTCGAGCTTGATGGAAGACGCGAGCGATTGGATAGTAAATCGATTTGGGGGGAAGGATGGATAATGACTTAATGTTGGATCGAGGAAGGGCACGACTGCAAGGGTCGAGCGCGAGTGGGTTTTGGGTCACGAGGAGTTAGTGGGCTGTGCGACGGAGGTGGCGTGGCGGAGCATGCGCATGTATGCACAGGTGGAGTGGGAAACTCATTCACGGTTAGGGTTTCGATCATGCGTGGTATGGTCAACGACATCAACTTTGGAGTATGGCGAGGATGGTGGCACTCGCGTGTGGTAGGGCGACGTTAAACAGTTCCTGGACATACTAGGAAGCCTGGGTGCCGCGGTCCATGAAGAGGAGCTAAGTTATGGTGACTGTCATGCATGGAATGGATATGCAGCTGTGCGTGTTAGTGTACAGGGAAGAGATGAAGCACGATCGGTTTTTGCGAACGAAGGTAATTTTATTATATAAAGTAATTAGCTAATTTAGTTCCAGCTAAAGGAAACACTTAATTTATTTGAAATTGAATGCTTATTAAACTACTTACTCATTCGTGCGATGTATAGAAAAAAAAAGAATTTACAAACACTACAAAATGGAACTAAAATTTGGGATTGGAACGGATCACAATTAAATATCAAGGTGAGAAAATTCTCACTCATTTGGATTACTAGAGTTTATTTTAAATTGTTTAAATAAATTGTTGAATGCTGGTTGAATTTATAAATTATTATCTGTTGAAAGTTAAATATATACAGTAGTATATATATTAGTAGTTGGATTGATATTCCCGCATATTTTAGCGATGAGACTTTATGTGCCGTGCATAATAGCGGATGACCCTATATACCGCGATATCCCCCATGAAGTGGGATTGGTATTTTTTATGTTGTATTAACATCTGTGGATGCAGGGAAACAGGTTGGAGGGATCCAACTAGATTCCTCAAAATTATATTGAGTGTTTTTCATATATAATAATATATAACGTGTTAGAATAATCTGTTATAGATTATTGTTGTGATGTGAATTATTGGATGCTATAGTATCACTAGCCTAACTTTTGGTATTTAAAATACCATAAGTATTATTTTTGGAATTTTAAAGGGGATTTTGAAGGTAAAAATATTTATATCGAAATTTGGTTTATTTTTTAAGAAATTGATTTGGATAAAAACAATAATTGATTTTGGGTTGTATTTAACTATTCGTAAAAATATTTTAAATAGAGATTTTAAATTAAATTATATAAAGGATTTTTAAACGATGGATATTTAAATGATATTTCTAGGAAATATGGAAAGAAGTTGAAATCGATATTAAAAATAGATTGGCAGAAATGAATAGAATTTATAAGGAATTGAATTTATAAAATGATATTTTATAAATGAGATTATTTTTATAAAAGGGAAACTCAAGGGGTTATAAAATTTATAAACGATGTTTGTAAATAAAGGAAATCGACATCAGAAGATAAATTGGAAATATAAATTACAGGGAGAATTTATATTAGAATATGGAAATATGGTGAGAGAAAAATAGTGGATACTATTTTTGAAGTGGAAATGGTTAGGAGAATCGGAATGAAATCGATGGGGTGTGAATTGAGAGGAATCTATAAATTATTTGGTTATTTATATTTTAAATATATATTTTATTACTAAGAAACTAAGTTGTTTTTAAATAGGGAAGTTTTATTTACCAAACTATGCAATTTTAAACTAGTAGAAGTGAAATTCATCGAAAAGTGAATTTTTCAAATACTTAATATTTATTTTAATAAATCCTAAATTTTAAAAACCAGCTTTGAAAAGTGATGTTATAAAAAGTGTTTCCATTTTTTTTTAATTTCTTAAACATATCTTAAAAATAAAATATTATTATTCTTTTAAATACTTATTATTATAAATATATATATATATATAGTTTTGTATTGTTTTAAATTTATTTATAAATCTTCTCGGAATTCTGGAAATGGGCTTATTCAGTATATGGAATTTATAAGAGAATTCTCAAAATGGAATTGGGGAAAAAGTAAGAAAATTTCCGAAGTAGTTAAATAAAAGTGAACTTCGAAAAATGGAATAAAATTCATAAAAGAAGTAGAAAGGGAAATAGGAATTATAAGCAAGTATATTTGACTTTGGTAATATTAAAGGGAATTAATTAAGGAATTCCAGAACTTATAGAATTCGTTATAAACTAGTCAAGGAATTTACAAATAAATCGTAAATGATTTTGAGAAAATAGGAAATAAATGGAATACTTCCTAAGTGTTGAACATTTATATATTTGTAAAAACATTAAGTACGAGTTTTATATGCTATTCTAGAGTCATCCGCTATATCCTGCTATATTCTCGCTGTATCCTCGTTATGACTTTTTACACCTCTGCCGCATTGAATCTGCCGAGCGCTTTAACTGCACAGCTTGGTTGAGGAATACGGAGCGGATATTTGGGCTGTTAGGATTGAAGGACCGACAGAGAGTTCAGCTTGCATCTTGGCAGCTGAAGGGAGAGGCTTATTATTGGTGGGATATTGTAGAAATGGAGGGTAGAGACATTAGTTGGGTTGGATTTGGGAAAGGTTTGAGAGAAAGTTCTTATCGCAAGCCGACGAAAGCATGCAGTTGGGGAAGTTCATTAGTCTGAAGTAGGGGAGTCTTTCGGTGAAAGAGTATATAAATCAGTTTAATGAGTTATCGAGGTTCGGGATGGAGCTTGTTAATACACCACACAAGAAGGCTACCAAGTTTGCTAAGGGTTTGAACCAGCCCCTCCAAGGGTTGGCATTGACACATATACCTATGGGAGCGACGTTTGAGTCAGTTGTGGAAATAGCTCTCATATCAGATGTTGCTAAGAAAGAAGAGGTTAAGGGGGTTCCTAAATCAGAAAACTCTTAGAAGCAGTGGTGGAAGAATAAGAAGGATAAGGACAAGAAGAAAGGAGGAGGACCTCAAAAAGGACGGATCAAGAAGGGCGAGAAATGTCATAATTGTGGATTGGTTGGGAATTACTCAAAGGACTGTAAAAAGGACATAATGAAGGCGAGGTATTACAACTGTGGGCAGCCTGGACACCTTAGTAGAGCTTGTCCTTAGAGGACAAGGCAGAGAGCAGGCGAACCTACGGCACAAGTACAGGCTTTGGATGCTACATCTTCTAGTAGTGGACCGGACCGAGGTAGGAAAGTCTCTATAGAAGGTTTGATCTCTATTTTGGATTTTCCTATTCGGACTCTTTTTGACTCCAGAGCATCGCTTTCTTTCATTTCTAGTTCCTTGGTTGATTGCTTGCACTTAGATATTTCTCTAGTTGTAGACCCTATAGTTGTTTCAAACCCCATAGGAGGATCGACACATTTATCCATGATTTGTAAGGATTTGAAAATTTTTATACTAGGCGTAAAGTTTGATTATGACGCCTATGTTCTGGGATTTTGGGATATGGGATGATTTTGGGGATGGACTGGTTATCCACTTATGGTGCGATATTAGACTGTGAAAGAAGAGTCGTCAGGCTAAGGACATGTAGCGGACGGACTCTCGAGGTTTCTTACGACCCACAGAGGTCAGTCATGTTGAGCTTCCTTTATTCCCTTGATTCATCACTAGGAGAGTTAGATTCAGTTCCAGTTGTTAGAGATTTCCCTGACGTTTTTGAGGAGGTTAGGGGGATACCCTCTAAGAGAGAGATCGACTTTAGGATCTATCTGAATGACAATGCTAAGCCAGTGGCATTGCCCAAGAGACATATGGCTCCTAGGGAGAGGAAGGATTTAAGTAAGCAGATGGGTGAGCTATTAGAGAAAGACTTCATCAGACGGAGCATATCTGAGTGGGGGGCGCCAGTCGTCTTCGCTACAAAGGCGGATGGTTTCCTTCGACTTTGTGTAGACTATAGAGAGTTGAATAAGCTCACGAAGAAGAACCGTTACCCACTTCCTAGGATAGATGATCTTTTCGATCAGTTGGTTGGCTCTTCGGTATTTTCTCAGCTTGACTTAGCCACTGGATTTCATCAGCTTAGGGTCGCTGACAATAGCATCGATAAGACCACATTTTGGACACCCGATGGATTTTTTGAGTGGTTGGTTATGCCGTTTGGGCTGACCAATGCCCCAGCCTATTTTGTAGATCTGATGAGTCTTGTTTTTTGATATGTCCTAAATAAGTTCGTTGTAGTGTTTGTGGATGACATTCTAGTGTTTTCCAAGAGTATGGAAGAGCATGCTATTCATCTTGAGGAGGTTCTTCGTACACTTCGTGTTCATCGGTTGAAAGCAATATTCTCGAAGTGTCACCTTTGGCGTGAGGAGGTGCATTTCTTGGGGCATGTAGTCTCAAGAGAGGGTCTAGCCGTGGACCCCTCTAAGGTAGTAGCGGTACAGGATTGGAAGGCCTCCAAGAACACTATCGAAGTTAGAAGCTTCCTAGGTTTGGCTGGTTATTATAGGAAGTTTATTAGAGATTTTGCTAAGATTTCAGCACCGCTTACTCGCCTCACTAAGAAGAATGCGGCATTCATGTGGGACGTGGATTGTGAGGATTCCTTCACGATGCTAAAGAGGGCTCTTACTAGTGCACCAGTGTTAGTTTTACCCGACGGAGCTAAGCCTTTTACAGTATACATTGATGCATGTGGGACTGGCCTTGGGGCAGTATTGATGCAGGAGGGGAGGGTAGTATGCTATGGGAGTAGACAGTTGAGAACTCATGAGAAGAACTACCCCACCCATGATTTGGAGCTGGCTACTATTGTTTTCGCGCTAAAGTCTTGAAGACATTACTTGCTAGGAGAGAGGTTCGAGCTTTTCACTGACCATAAATAATTGAAGTACCTATTCTCACAAAAGGATTTTAAACTTGAGGCACCAGCGTTGGATGGAGTTTCTGGCATCATATGACTTTGAGATAGCTTACACCCTTGGCAAGAGGAACGTGGTTGCGGATGCGTTAAGTAGGAACAGAATAACCCTTAGCCCAATGTTTGTGGAGTGGAAAAGCCTAGAGTTTATTTCCACCTTTGATTCTAAGCCCTCTACGGACATTATGCCTGGATTATTGGCAGCACTTGAGGTTAAGCCTACCCTCATAGATCAGATTGGCTCAACGCAGCGAGAGAATTCAGAGGTTATGGATATTCTGGATAGGATTAGCAGAGGAGAGGTCTCTAGACATCTCCAACGCTATTCCATCGATAGTAAAGGGTGGCACCGGTGATTTGATGAGTGCAATTCTAGTAGAAGCACACCATTCTCGGATGACTATTCATCCGGGTGGTGATAAGATGTATAGGGACATGAAGAGAGTGTTTTATTGGAGTGGCATGAAGAAGGATGTAGCAGAGTTTGTGGCTAAGTGTCTTGTGTGCCAAAGGGTGAAGGCGGAGCAGCAGAAACCTGGCGGATTGCTTCAACCATTGGATGTACCCGAATGGAAGTGGGATAGTGTTTCGATGGACTTCATAGATGGTTTACCCCGATCTTGGAAGGGGAATACTAGTATTTGGGTGATTGTAGATCGTTTGACTAAGAGCGCCCACTTCGTTCTGGTCAAGAGTAAGAGGATAGCACCTTATTTGGCATCCATATACGTTCGTGAGATAGAACAACTTCATGGAGTTCCCTATAGCATAGTGAGCGACAGAGACCCTATCTTTACTAGCGAGTTTTGGAGAAGCTTGCAAGAGGCTTTTGGGACACGGCTTAGATGGAGTACAGCTTATCACCCTCAAATGGATGGCCAAACCGAGAGAGTTAATAGAGTTCTTGAAGATTTGTTGAGGATGTGCATTCTTGATTTTGGAGGGACTTGGGAGGAGCACCTTCCTTTAGTGTAATTCACTTATAACAATAGTTTTCAGGCTAGCATTGGGATGGTTCCTTTTGAAGCCCTTTATGGAAGACCTTGCAAGTCGCCTTTGTGTTGGTTGGAGTCTACAGAAAGATTGCTACTTGGTCCCGACATGGTTAGAGAGACTTCGGAAAATTTGATTTGATTAGAAGAAGAATGAAGACGGCCCAAGATAGACATAAATCCTATGCAGATAAGCGGAGAAGGGATATTGAGTTCGAGGTAGGAGATTTGGTTTTCATTAAGGTGTCTCCGCTAAGAAAGGTAGTGAGGTTTGGATCAAGTGGGAAACTTGCTCCCAGATTCGTAGGACCGTTCCCCATTGTGGAAAGGGTAGGGAAGATGGCGTATCGGATAAAGCTACCGGAGAGGCTCGTGGGATTTCATGATGTTTTTCATATTTCGCACTTGAGAAAGTGCTTACATGATTCAGTAGCGGTAGGGGAACCTAGCCAACTTGAGGAAGTTGAAGTGGAGAGAGAAGCATCGGTTCGTCGCATTCCTACCAAGATCGTTGGACGTGATATCAAGAAGCATAAGAATAAGGAAGTCCCTTTTGGTTAAGGTGCAGTGGGGAGATGTATTGAGGATGCTAAGTGGGAGGCTGAGGAGAAAATACGTATCTCTTCGATGGTACGTCTTGAATTTCCTATTTCCATCTTTAGTTTTGAATAGGCTCTTTCCTTTAGTATCCTTTAGGAGGGTAGATCTTAGGATTTAACCTATGGATGGTATGACTGGATGTAAACATGTTACTAGAACATGTTATGTATGTTGGACGCAAGTGGTTGCAAGTGTTTGCTAGTGGATGCTAATGGACGCATACACACACACACACACACTAGGCACTATTATCTCTTAGAGATCGGCCTAAATAGGTCACTAAAGCATATGCATATGGATGTGTGTGCACTTGCATTTTTATTTCATGGTTGCTATGAATGGGTGATCATCATATGATTGTTGCATTTGGATGATGATTGTAGCACGCATATAGAAATAGCAGTTGTCATTAGGGAATTTGCATTCATTTGGATACATGGCATGGACATGAGCGCATAAAAAGGAGGTCGACTGAATCAGTAGACCACCTAATCTTTTGAATTAGTTAGGGACATTGACACCACACTATTGCATATATCATAAATTGCATTAAAAATTTTAAGGACAATGGATGTAATGGATGATGGTTGAATATGTGGTTGTGGAATTTAGATGAAAATATTTATTTCATTCTTCCATCCTTGGAGATTTCGGAGGAGAAATCCTTTAAGGAGGGGGGAATGTAACAACCCAAAAAATTAGAGTAATAATAATTAATTAACAAATTAATTGAATAATAAAATAAGGTTGAGAAATTGTCAGAATTGAGCAATGGGAGTTGCACAATTGGGTCCATGGTAATTTTCTGAGCAATTTTCATATATTACTTGTTGAAATCCAAGTCAGTATGGAGAAGTTACGAGAGAAATAAAGAAAATCAGAATTATATATATAATTAAACAAAAATGAAAAAAAAAAGGGCAGACCCGTTACGGGTCGACCCACGCCTGAGTCGGGTCGACCCGCCTATCGGCCAGGTCGACCCGCATTCTTTCCTGGATGATTTTTCGTCCAGGTGCAAGCCGAAGACTATAAATCTGATTTTTGGTGAAATCATGTGTGTTTGTAGCTGCATCTGATGGTTCCTAGTGAGCCTATGACGTGGTTGCACCAGATTAAATCTTCAAATCCGACGGCCTGAGATCCCTAAGCCATACTATAAATAGAACCCTAGGCCTAACTATTTTTCTCATTCAGATTTTCTCCCAATTGGGTTCATTGCCTGAGGATGAACCCTAAATAGAAAAATTTTCTAGGAAGGAAATCTTTTTAAAAATATTTTACACCCTAGAAGTGGATCCAGGAAGGCCTAGGATTAGAGCTAAGGACCACAGGTGAGTGTAAAATATTACACCCTACAAATTATAATTAACTTAATTAACACTTAAGTACTAATTAACTTTGTTAATTAGTGATTAAATACTGATTGCCTTACTTTATTAATTAATTAAATAATCATTAATTAAATATATAATTAAGCAATTTAAAATAATAGGGTTCTCAATAGTAGTAGTTTATCTACAATTTTGAGACAGTTTTTATGTAAGTTTATTTACAGTCAATGTTTAAGTAAATTTCAGAAGTTCTTTTCAGTCTATTTTTATTCAGCTATTTTATTCAGTTATTTGCAGTTATTTACAGTTATTTATAGTTATTTACAGTTATTTATAGTTATTTACATCTTTTTTAAGTTGGAATTTAGCCTGTAAATGTTAGTTTCTTTTTATAGAGATTTAATCATTTTTGACGCGAATAAAATATTAAAAAGAGAAGAATTCGCAAATATGGATTAAAATAGAAAAACACTAAATTTACAGAAATCAGATGTAAAATGAGAAAAACTGAAATAAAATGGAGATGGACTGAAATAGGCAAATTTGATATATTTACAAGCATGATTATAACAAGTGGTTATAACAAAAAAAAAGAAAATAGAAGAGTAACAGTTGCAAGAACAATTATAACACGTAGGTTATAATTAGAAAGAAAGAAATAACAGAAGGGGCTTATTTTAAACTTAGATCTTGGATTAAGTTAATAAGCAAATATAGTAGTAGTGGCCTGTACCGGCAGCATTCCCTTTCAGGTCTAGGATTGATGGTCTCACATGTGGGTGAGGCTGGGCACGTTTATGCTGATTAGGGTAAATAAGTGGCCAATAGATAGAGGCTCAAATTTGGGGATTTGGGCAAGGGGCGCAAAGTTAGAAGATTTGTTTGTTAGGACCAGTACCGACAGCATTCCCTTTTAGGTCGAGGGATGATGGTCTCATATGTGGGTGTGGCTGGGCACGCTTATGCTGATTAGGGTAAATAAAAGGTCAAGTAAGGGGCGATAGTTAGTGGGTACCGGTGATGACCGAGCGTGCGGCATCGATTAGGGTAAATAATTCGCTACTGCGTCCTAAGCGCTAAGAGGTGTCTTTTGTTGTGGGACCAATGGGATTGGTTCACAGTGGCACAACAGATATAGGAAAGGCCGATCAATGGGTAGGATTAGGATTTCAGCCTAATCAAGTTAGCAGTTGAGATAGGATTAGGGTTTCAGCCTAATCATAGAAGTTTAAGACAAGTGCAAACAATCAAAGCAAACAGTCAAACAGAATCAGAAA
Source organism: Allium fistulosum (assembly GCA_030737815.1). Taxonomy (NCBI): domain Eukaryota; kingdom Viridiplantae; phylum Streptophyta; class Magnoliopsida; order Asparagales; family Amaryllidaceae; genus Allium; species Allium fistulosum. Next base: position 741,701,490 of record CM060906.1, read on the forward strand.
CAGTACTTTATGCAGGTTTTATCTTTTTTGTATCTTCCTTTCATGCTAGAACTATTGCTTAGTCTATTGTCTTTATCTTGCTTAGAAATGCTAGTAATTACTTTCACTCACCAAACTTATTGTCTGACCCACTCCTCTATCTTTCCTTTTTTCCCCAATAGGTCAGCATAGTTGAGGATAGTTGATTCAAGTTGCTTGGAGATTCCTTTTTGGAGTTTTCTCATTTCAGATGTATTCTTCTGCTTTTCATCCTTTTCATTTGGCTTATGATGAATAGGCACTTGTGAGAGGGATTATTATTGTTGTTTTGTACTCTGATTATGTGAGACTTGGATGTATTTTTGTGAGACATGAGAGATTTTTGAGTTTTTGAGATATGTTATGTTTTTATGACATATTTTGAGATGAAGTTTAATTCTGGATGATAAGTTATGTGTTTTCCGCTGCTTTTACTTATTCGTCTTGTGAATTTTAGTCTCTGTGATGCTTTAGCTATACCTATAATGCACCACATCCTTTGGTGTGTGCTTTTGGAAATACTAAGGGGTGTAGGGTGTTTCAGGCTAAAAGGTTTGAAACTTCCTTGTTTTGGACAATTGGCATTTGATGGTTGTTAATAGTGTCCATAATCATTCATAGTTGAAGCACAATGAAGGTCATTCTTATGCAGGAAAGTTAAGTGAAGAAGAGATCAAAGTAGTGATTGAAATGCATAGAAATATGGTTAAAGCTTGGGAAATTTTACATACATTAAAAAGAAATGATCCTTCGAATTGTACAACCATCAAAACCATATACAATGTAACTCAAGCTCAAAATCGAATTGAATGAGCCGGATGGTCTCAGGTGCAATATTTGCTTAGTAAACTAAAAGAGATTCGCTACTTTGAAGGGCATTGAAATAATTTATATGGAAGCGATATTATCAATGATATTTTTTTGGAAAATCACATCAGTTTGGATTTTTTACGAACATTTCCTCGAGTTATTATATTGGATTGTATGTACAAAAGTAATATGTATAAGATGCCATTACTGGAGATAGTTGATTTAACATCTACGGATCACACATTTTGTAGTATCATTGCTTACTTAGTTGGAGAAAGTGAGGAAAAATATATTTGGGCATTGGAACGTTTGAAGTCTATTATGGTTGTGTGATGTGGAAATGCCTAATGTGTTTATAAGTGATAGAGGGTTAGCATTAGTTAATGTCATTGAGTTAGTTTTTCCAAATTCTTCTTATATGTTATGTAACACCCCTAATTTTTAATAACATTATTCAGGAGATTTAATTAGATAAATTAAATAGAATAATGTAAATATTATAGTGATAAGGGGATTGAGATTTGAATAAATAATTAAAGGCCATGCTTAATTATCTAAATGGGCTTATAAATGGCTTATATATTAATAAATTAAAACAAGGGTGTTAGGGTAATTGCCGCCTACATTTCTATTACCCTTATATTCACGTTTCATTTCCCATTCACATTCATTTTTCATTTCACAAAAACGTAAATCAAAGATAGAATAGCCGGCCATTACTAAGGAGTAAGAAAAAGGGGAAAATCAATCAAAAGCTAAGGAATTAAAGCAAGACGATTCATCTCAATCAAATCTCAAAGTCCTTATCCTAATCAAGGTGAATAATAATCTAAATCATCTCTATTATTTTTTATAATCATTTGATTTTTGAGTTTATGATTAAATCCATTATAATGATGATTTTGATGATGATATGCTTGGATTTTATAACATGTTTGATTTAAGCAAGATTATTTAAATATAGTTTTATACGGTTTTAAGGGTAAAACCGATTATAATGAATTTCAAATGCCATGAGGAAATTATATGTTATGTGAAACATGATTTTGGAGATGGGTTTTAATTTTTATAATTTTCCAAGCTATGGAAAATTTATAATGAATTTTCAAAAGAAAATATGAATAATTGGGTTTAGAAATTAATTTCGGTTATTTTATGAAGAATTTGGGTCTAAATTTTTTATATGTTAGATAACATATTGAAAGAGAATTTTTGTAATTTTTGGGGATTTTTCTTAAGTAATTTACTATGGAAATTAAATTATTTTAGAAGAAGGATTCAATTGTTTTAATTGTTTTGCTTAATGGAAGGGCTTAATTGTGAAAATTAATCTTTGTTTAGATTTGAAATTATGCGGCAGTTATTTTGGTAAAGAATTTGAAAATTTTATGGCAACCAATTAAACGTTTACAAATAGGCAGGTTAGTTATAAAGTAATTACTTTAAATGGCATTAAATCAGCCTCTACCCAGAAAAGTGGGTTCCGCCTCTTTCAGAAGCCTCTTTCGACCCTATGCTTCTGCCTTCAATCAAGTCAAAAGCTACCAAGTCGAAACCAACTAAACAGAAACCAATACACAAGGTATCACAATGATGGTACGTAGTGGATTGGAGAAAGGCAGAAGGCATGGTGTCGAAACATAGCTTTCGATGGGTCGAAACCTTTGTTTTACTTTCTAAAGGAATGTGCTTGCCTGTTTTACTAAATGCTTTCGAAGAAGTCGAAACATATGCTCTCGAAGGGGTCTTTTTAAATTGCTTTCGAAAAGGATTGCCGCTTCTTGTTTAAATTGTAGCTTTCGAATGAGTTACTTAGTTTAAAATCAATGCTTTCGAAAGGGTAGTTTCGACCAAGTTGAAACCCTTCTGCCGTCTCTATGCCTTTCGAATGGATTGAAGTCATCAACCAATTTGAAAGGTAGCCTTTGTTTTAAACCTGTACTAAGCCACTTTCTAAAGCTTTCGAAAGGATTCAAGGGTTTCTGATGTGCATGTCAATGTGCATATTTTTACTTCCATATTTAATCACTTTTATTTTAAATAAATGTCATAATTGGGTGTTTTTACATGTTTAAAACCAAATTTCAAAAATGCTTTCAAGTCATCATTAATACATCAATTTGGGGGTAAAATGGTAATTTTGTGCATATATTAATTTTGATAATATTCACTTGCACATTTTATTTTTATTTGTAGAAATTTGGATGGAAAATGATAGAAGCTTTCATGGAAATATGCATGCACAAGGATGGAAAAAAAGGAATGAAGAAATAAATCAGTTCATGCAACATGGAGTACCCCACCTACCTACTTACCTTGATCTACAATTAGGAGCTAATGCACATATTAGTGTAGATTAAAGTTACATGCATACTTAATGAAGGATTAATTAGAAGCTAATGATAACTTCGTGGCCACACTTCCTAAGGGGTATTTTGGGTAGCTCCCTAAAATATGGATTAGGGTTTTAGGCTTGTATAAATACCCCTCTTTTTTTCATGTAATGAAGTTTTTAGTTTTTACATTAGCTTATATGCAAGTTGTAGCCTCAAATCAAATGAGAAATAAAATGGCTTCTTAGGCCTCTTTTTTTCTACATGCTCTTTCATTTTATGCTTGTTTTTATTTACATGCTTTCTTCATTTTTATGTTAGTATATTAGCTTTATTTTTTATTCACTTAGTTTAATTTCACTTTTATGCAAGTAGTTAGTTCTTTCTATTTTCATTAGCTTGCAATTCTTTCTTTTGTTTTCTATGTTGAAATTTACATATGTTGAAATGATAACACAAATGAGTAGCTAAACCCCTTTAATTTTGGGGTAATGAAGCTCTCTAAGATTATGTAAATTCAACATATTTTGTGATTTATGATCTCTTGTTAATGCTTCATGAAAAGTGAATGTTGATGTAAGTTTATAAAGGGAATTTGATAGCCTATGTTGTAATCACAAATGGGCTATGCTTAATCCAACATAAACACAATTTGTCTCATCGTCTTACTATTTGAATTTTGATTATGAAATTAAAGTAGAATCAAAATTTGATGATATATGTTACTAAACAAAATAGTAAATAGATCATACTTAAAATAGATTTTGTTTTGACTTCATTTTCATTACAATTGATAAGTGGTTTAGGTTGTTGTATTATAGTTCGACGGTTTAAGTTATGTTAATTAATAACATAAATAGACCATACTTATGATAAATACATTACTAGCTCTACTTAAAATCAAATTAGAGAGATCATAGATTATTTTTGTGTTGATTTATGTAAAAATATGAGAGTGGATTTGCCTCTAAATTGTTTTCTAATCTCATATTTTCAATCACTTTTGTTCTAGTTTAATTTTTACATTTTTTTAGCTTAAAACAATCTCAAGTTTGGTTTAATTTGGTTGAGTAGAATCTTTAAATAATTTCAATTTCCTACGGATCGACCCATACTTGCCACGTATAAGAATTGTACGTCGTGCGCTTGCAGTTTAGTTTTATTAATACATATTTTCGGTGATTTTCTAAACCGATAGAAAAATCGTCGATTCAACAGTTTCGAAGGCAATGGCTTCGAAAGAGGGTTTTGAAGCTATCTTTCAAATGTTTTACTTAAATGTTTTGAGCTTTCGAAAGGATGGTGCCGAAGCTATCTTTTTTCCCAAACTCTTTTTAATGGTTTTGAAAGGAGTACTTTCACTTGTATTCACTTAGACCCAATAAGATATGTTTAAATTAAACCCAATGGTTTTGGAAGGGTACTTTCAAATTGTTTCGAAGCTGTGCTTCTATAATTAAATGGTAATACTTTAATACATTCGAAAGGTTTTGAAAGAAAGATTTTAAAGTGTTTCTAAAGGTAGGTACCTAGAGTTTTGAAAAGAAGATTTGAATGCTTTCAAAAAGAAGTTTCCAATGGCTTTGAAAGTAAAGATTAAAGGTTTCGAAAGCCTTAGTATTCAAAAAAAAGAACCCAATCTCAATTTTTAAAGGTAAAACCCATGGCATTATAAAAGACCTTTTAAATACTTTTAAATCGGAGTTTTGAAGAAGCTTTCCTTGATAAAATAATAGGTTAAAGGGATTAACCGTGTTTTATATGAAATTGATTTCAAGGATATTAAACCACGTGTGTTGGTATTATTATGTCATTATGTTTGCTTCTTCTAATGTACATATTCACTTTAATATGGACCCATAACTGGATTTTGGGGAAAAGGGGCAGAGTAACCAGCCAGGTTGACCCAGTAGTGAATATAAATTGAGTTAACTCCTGAATGAGTAGAATTATATCCAGGAGGTCAGGTAGACCAGAATATAAGGTTGAATATGCGACTATATGATTTTTGTTTGATAATAATAAACATATATATATATATTCATGTAAATGTATTTGTTATTGTACTATTTTATTTTCACAGATTAAATATTTGCTGAATAAAATAAATAACACAGAATTTAAATTCAAATAGATATTTTATTCAAACAAATATTTATTACAATTTTGAATAGTACAAATTCAAGCTCTCACTATATAAATACACAATTTTGACTACAATACAAATTTGACTACATCGCGATTCACATTTACATTTGACCTCACTACATATCACTCGTTCACTCAACTCGTATTTTATCTTCAACTTCATTCCAGATTGAATCCAGTATCTGAGTAATCTGCAAAAATACACACTGATGCAGTAAAATTGAAAAAGAAATATTTTTGCTGTATAAAATAAAATGTGGATTTTGAAAATAATATTTGCCTCAGTTATTTGGGTTGTTCGTCATCATTTAATTTTGAATTCATTATACACGAACAGCTTGTGACATGCACAATGTATCACTGTACATGCCACAAGGCCGTGCACACCGTTATATACACTTGATAAAATTACAGGGACAGGTGAGCATAGGTCAAACCCAAAAATCGGGTTCAACTCAAAGTCACGACACGAGCACAAGGTCAAACCCGAGCCTATAAGCTGGATTCAACACAGGTGCAATTCAAAATCAAAAATGTACAAGTACACGTGTACACTATCTCAACATCTCAAATAGTCAGTACACATGAATATGAAACAAAGAATCCAAAACCAGACATCATCATCAATGAATCAAAAATGAACAGTACAATAAAATGCTCAAAGCAACCAAACTCAAATCAATGCAACAGTTTAAAACAGAACAATGCCAACTGATCAGAGGAAAGCCTAAGTGATACAACAGTTCAGTGAACAAGTGAAAAATGCAAACAAGTCACATATACAAGGTACAAGTCATGTAGCAGTAGTGACAACACAAGTGTAGCTTCAACAATGAAGACTCATATATCAATGGTCAGAACTATATCTACACTAGAATTCGAAGCATGTACAAACTAGCATCAATATACACAAGCAAGTGCACCAGAGACATACAACACAACCAGAGGATGGCCACTGATCAAAGTAGCAACAGTTTCAAATCATAGTAGCAAGTTAATTTCAAAACCAAAAACGATCTTCATGAAAACCAGGCCAGTGTTATGATACAAGACCGGAGAAAAAAATAAAGTGCCCAGATATATGGTGGACAGTAGCTACAACTAAACTGCAGGCCAAAGTAACCAAAGTCAGAGAAGTCATCAAAAGTGGATATTGAACAAGTCATTGCCGAAGTCAATACTCAATGCAAATGCACAAGTACAGGAAGAAACAAAACCAAGCAGGAAGGTTCAAAAATGACCGAAGTCAGTCTACAAGCATCAGAAGAAGCCATGGGTCAAAAATCAAATGCCAAAGTCAAAGAAAGTATAACCGGAGTCACCAACTAAATTGAACTGGAAAAAGCCAACAGAGAATTAAAATCAACCATGAACAATGCCGAAGTCATGGAACAGTTCAAAATCAATACCGTGGTGAGCAAGGAAAACAACATCAGAGAAATCAAACCATGTCAACCAAGTAAACAAAATATACGAAATTGACAAAGTCAGGAATCATCTCAAACATTCAAGCAACATCAAACGGCCGAGATAAATTATTGACAAATTCAAACAAATATCAGACGAACGGAAATAAGGGGATTCGAACCCTATATAAACAATATACATCATTGGCAATTGATCATTGAGTTCAAGTACGCACAAACAAAAAGCAAAAGGCAAAAATCACGTTCCAAAGTCAAGAGTCGAACTCGATCAAAAATCGAAGCAGTCGAAGCTGAGCTACAAGGAAACGATCGATCAAAGCTACACGCGAAATCACATATTCGATCATTCTAATTAAAGTCGTCTTCTTCGTATTTCAAAAGCCCTAATTTCAGAGCGAAGAGGAAGGAACGAATCGAGGCAGCCATTGTTTTTCATCTCACAAAAGAGTCGGCCGATATAAAAGAGAAAGGGATAAATTTTTATCACTTTAAATTATTTGGGCCGACCTTTTCTTTTGTTAGGGTTTAATTATATAAGGGTTTGATATTTTTAAATTTGGGTTTGACTTTTTAAATTTGTATTTCTCTTTTAAACAATTGTAATTTCTAGTCGTGTGACTAGGGGACAAACTACGTGGCGTAGTTTGAGAATTCGCAACTCAGTGGCTGAGTTGTGGTAGGGTTTTGAGCGTAGAGTTAGGTTAGTCAGTAGCGGGTGTCACAAGTTTACGTGTGTAAGCGTGTGACTATCTAATTTCTAGTAGAAACCTTGGGGGCAGCACGTAGGCAGGGTTTTGCCGAAGCTAGGTAAATTCTGTGTCGTTCTTTTTTCTGCATTTACTATTCTACTATTATATGTGCTGATATTATTCTGCTGTGATCTGTGTTGAAATTATTTTATATAAACTCCCGCAATAATTTTTATAATTGATAGTATCACCCTATTCACCCCCCTCTAGGGTGAAATCGATCCTACAAGTGGTATCAGAGCTAGGAATAGAATTCAAATTTTTGTTTTAAAAATTCGATTTTTTTTAAAAACCAACTTTTGTTTTTTTAAAAAAATTGAATTTTTAAAATGGCTTCTTTTAATAATGCCTTTGTTGAGGGTCAGTTGATAGTTAGACCTCCAATGTTCAATGGTGAATATGCTTATTGGAAAAATAGGATGAAATTTTTTCTAAAAACCATTGATGCTTGGAATATTGTGGAGACAGGTTATAGAACTCCAACTATAATTATAGTTAATCAGGAAATAGACAAACCAATTGATCAATGGACAGATCTAGAAAATAAGTTACAGAATGCAAATGCTAAAGCTATGAATTCTATTATTTTTTCATTGGATCATATTGAATTTAATTGTGTCTCACATTGTCTAACTGCGCTGGAAATATGGCATACACTCGAAGTGACTCACGAAGGAACGTCTCAAGTCAAAGAATCTCGCCTTGCCATGCTAAGCAGCGAATACGAGAATTTCACAATGGCGAAGGAAGAAAATGTCAAAAAGATGTATGGATGACTTTCCAATATCGTATAGAAATCAAAAGCTCTCGGAAAATCATACACAGAATTGGGAATAGTCCGGAAAATCCTCAGAGTCCTTCCACGAAGTTTTGAAGCCAAAGTAACTGCCATTCAAGAATCAAAAGATTTGAAACAACTCAAAGTTGAAGAACTCATCGGAAATCTCACCACTTACGAGCTAGAGATGAAATTCAAGGAAGAGCGTGAAGAAGGAGACACTTGAAAGAAATCAATAGCTCTTAAAGGGACAACTGAAAGTGAAGATGATGATGATGATGATGATGATGATGGTGAAGCAGAATTAGCACTATTAATAAGAAAATTCAAAAAGTGGAATCGCAAATATGGCAATCCGGCCAAAAATCATCAAGTAAGGAGCAGAATAAACAAAGCACTAGACAACCCGAAAGAGCAGAAAGTCATTTGTCATAAGTGCAATCTGTGCAGTTAATGCCCCGCTATATCCCCGCTATAACTCCGATATATCTTATAGCGGATTCCTACCGCTACGATTTTTCCATATATCCCCAACATGTAGCCTTTCCGCTTTAATCCCCGCTATTTCCGCTATATCCCGTTATTTCCGCTATATTCCGCTATTTCCGCTATATCTTCTATAAAAAGTTGGATTGAAAAATGATATTTATACGCTATAAAAATTATGAAATTAATTAATTTCATTGAATTTTTGATATATGTTTAGAAATGATAATACTCTAATATTCTACTAAATTAAATTAAGTTATATAACAGTTTTACGTTCATTTACAATAAATTTGCACATATTTTTATTTAAAATTATTTTTGTATTAATTATAATTCAATTGAATGTTAATTTTTCACATAATTACTATCTATATATTTGTAAAAACAACAAGTATGGGATTTATATGCTATTTTAGAGTAATCTGATATATCCCGCTATATCTTCGCTACATCCCCGCTATGACTTTTTGCACCTCTACCGCATTGAATCCACCGAGCGCTTTAACTGCACAGAGTGCAATAAACCCGGTCATATCAAGCCAAATTGTCCCCAAAATTGACTTAGCCAAGGAAAGAAACTGAAAAGGAGAAGTTTTGCAGCTACTTGGGATGAAAGCGATGAAGATGGAAGTGATAGCACTGGCAGTGAAAGTGAAAAAGCAAATTTGTGTCTTCATGGTGAAATAACTGACAGTGATGATGACGAGCCAAGTGAGGTATCGAAACTTACTCATTCAGAATTACTTATATATTTTCACGAAGTAAATGGCTGTTTCGAAAGACTTAGGGAAAGATACGCAAAACTTGAATCATAAAAAGATACCTTGATAGAATTGAATATACAGCTTAATCAATTAGTTAAAAACTATCAAAGTAGAATCCCTAAGTGTGATAAGTGTCCAACATTCGAAGAAGAGATTAAAAAATCAGAAATTAAAATTAAATCACTTGAAAATAATATTCTGATCTTGAAAGAAAGTGAAAACACGAGGAGAGAAAATTCAATTAAAAAGTGCACAAAATTATTGAACGAAAATGAATCTCTTAAAACACAAGTCCAACAATTGTTTACAACTTTAGGAAAATTCTCCAAAAGTGAAAGATCACTAAATATGTTAATAGGAAAACAAACTGCTAATATAAATAGACAGGGACTTGGGTATAATCAATCTGAATTTGTTAAAAGCAAAATTAATCAAGTCAAAACCGAGTGCACTATTTGTAGAAAAATTGGACACAATCGAAATATTTATTGGTATAGACCCAAAAACGTGAAAACAATTCCAATTTGGGTTCCCAAAGGCACGAATATAAAATCGCTCAAAGTCAAACAAATCTGGGTGCCGAAAGGAACATATATAAACAGTTTTGGGTCTCCACAAACTTACTTTTCAAAATCTGTTACCACTAACAATCATGGACCTATAAAAACAAATAGGTCACTAAACTCTCTTCTTGTGTAGGTATGCTGGCAGGCTAAGGAACAACAACAATGGTACTTGGATTCTGGCTGTTCCAGGCACATGACAGGCGACAAATCAAAGTTCCTTAGCCTAGAAAAGTACAGAGGTGGCAGAGTCACAATGGGTAACAATGAAAAGTGTAGAATTGTCGGTAAAGGTAAAGTTGGTAACAACACATTTACCTTAAATGATGTACTATATGTTGAAAATCTGCACCACAATTTGATATCTATCAGCCAGCTATGTGATAAAGGTATGAATGTTATTTTTGACCCTAACTTGTGCAAAATTGTTGATCAATCATCAAAAGAAATCTTATTTTCAGGTAAGAGGAAAGGTAATATATATTCTTTATCTTTTGATGATCTCACTCTGTCAAAATGTTTGGTAGCTAAGGATATAGAAGTAAATTTATGGCATAGACGATTAGGGCATGCTAGCATGAATTTGTTAAACAAATTGAAAAGAAAAGATTTGGTAAGAGAGTTGCCATCACATGATTTCGAAACAGAAATTTTATGTAAAGCATGTACCTTGGGAAAACTTAAAAAATCATCGTTTCATGCCAAGAACAATGTAAGCACCTCTAGAGTTCTTGAACCAGTTCATATGGATCTGTTTGGACCTAACGACATTGCTAGCTTATGTGGTAAGAAATATTGTTTTGTGTTAGTTGATGATTACTCAAGATATACATGGGTATATTTCCTAGCTAAAAAATCAGAAACTTTTTCATACTTCACAAAATTCACAAAATTAGTTCAAAATGAAAAAGGAGTTCCTATTATTTCGTTAAGAAGTGATCATGGTGGAGAATTTGAAAATTATGAATTCGAAATTTTTTGTGATGAAAATGGATTCAAACATGAGTTTTCTGCACCACGTACTCCACAACAAAATGGAGTAGTTGAGAGAAAGAATCGAACATTGCAAGAGTTGGCTAGGTCTATGATAAATGAGTATGAGCTACCTTTGCATTTTTGGGCAGAAGCGGTAAATACAGCTTGTTATGTAATGAATAGAGTTATGATTAGACCGATTCTTAACAAAACACCCTATGAGCTATGGTTTAAAAATAAACCAAACATTGCTTACTTCAAAGTATTTGGGTGTCTGTGCTATATTCCCAATACAGGTGATCAATTAGGAAAATTTGAAGCAAAAGCTGATGAGGGCATGTTCATGGGATACTCTTCTAGAAGCAAAGCTTATAGAGTCTACAACAAAAGGAGTAAAACAATTGTGGAGTCAATCAATGTGAAATTTGATGAAGGCATTAATGAACAGGAAACCGTCAAAAGCAATGTAGAAGAGGAGAACGAAAAAGATGAAAATGAAAAACCAAAAGAAACCACAACCACAAAAGAAGTCCAAAGAAATCTGGATCCAGAAAAATTAAAATTCAATGAAGATCATCCTCCAGAGTTGGTAATTGGAAATCCTATTGTAGGTATTCAAACTCGTTCTTCCTTTAGAAATTTGTGTGATCTGTGTCTATATAGTGGATTTATTTTAGAAATAGAACCCAAAGACATAGATACAGCTCTTAATGATGAAAACTGGTTTATGGCTATGCAAGAAGAGCTAAATCAATTTGAGCGAAATGATGTTTGGAGTCTAGCACCTAGACCTAAGGATTATCCAGTCGTAGGAACAAAATGGATTTTTAAAAATAAATATGATGAATCTGGAAATGTGATTAGAAATAAAGCTAGACTAGTCGCTAAAGAATATAATCAAATTGAAGGAGTTGACTTTGATGAAACTTTTGCACCAGTAGCTAGACTAGAATCAATTAGGATATTGTTAGATTTTGCTTGCTACAAAGGATTTAAACTAAGACAAATGGATATTAAAAGTGCTTTTCTTAATGGAATTTTAAAAGAAGATGTATTTGTTGAACAACCAGAAGGTTTTGAAAGTCATGATTATCCTAACCATGTATATAAGCGTAAAAAGGCATTATATGGATTAAAACAAGCTCCTAGAGCTTGGTATGAATGCCTTAGTACTTATCTTCTTGAAAATGGGTTCAAAAAGGGCTGTGTAGACACCACACTATTTCTGTTGCATGAAAACGATGATCTTTTGATTGTTCAAATATATGTTGATGACATCATTTATGGTGCTACTAACAATTTGGTGTATGAGAAATTTGAAAAAGTTATGCAGGAAAAGTTTGAAATGAGCTTGGTTGGAGAGTTAAAATTCTTTTTAGGATTTCAAGTCAAACAAAGTGATAAAGGTACATTCATTTCTCAAACAAAATATATTAGGGAACTTGTCAACAAATTTGGATTAAAGGATGCTAAACCAGCAAGAACCCCCATGAGCACAACAATAAAACTTGACAATGATGAAAAAGGTAAGGCAGTTGATCAAAAGCAATATAGAGGTATGATTGGATCACTCCTTTATCTTACCGCTTCTAGACCTGACATCATGTTTTATGTCTGCTTGTGTGCACGATTTCAATCTAACCCAAAAGAATCTCATTTAAAAGCTGTTAAAAGAATTATAAAATATTTGTTGCACACCCCACGGTTTGGTCTTTGGTATCCAACAAATGATAATTTTGAATTAAAAGGATTTTCAGATGCGGATTATGCTGGAAGTCTAGTTGATAGAAAAAGTACTAGTGGAGCATGCTTTATGTTAGGACATTCATTAGTTGCATGGTCAAGTAGAAAACAGAATTGTATTGCGTTATCCACCACAGAGGCAGAGTATATTGCTCTAAGTGGTTGCTCTACTCAAATCTTATGGATGATACAAACTTTGCAAGACTATGGTCTAAATTTTAAGCGTGTACCACTAATGTGTGATAGCAAAAGCACAATTGATCTCACAAATAATCATGTACATCACTCACGAACAAAACATATAGATGTTAGACATCATTTTATTAGAGATCATATTTCCAAGAAAAATATCTGCATAAATTTCATTTCAACAGATTCTCAATTGGCGGACATTTTTACAATACCCCTACCAGAAAATAGTTTTTGTAAACTACGTTTCAGCTTAGGTGTTTTAGAAATTTGATTTTCTACTTATTTAACAAATTTTTTTTCTCTCTACTAATTATCGAAAAAGTAAATAGTGATTGAAAAAGTGATGAGTGTTGATATTAACCATATATTGTAACTCGAGACAGTATATTTAGTAAATTTCTTTAGAAATTTAAACAAGAGTTATAAAAACTTTTTATTGATAAATATTCCATGAACATTTCTATTTCTATCATACTTCTATCGACCATCACTCATCAAAATCCAATATAGTATGTCAATATGTGGTATTTTAAACAGGAATCATTCATTTTTTTTAACAAATAAAAACATCCAAAGTTTTCACTCTCATTTAAAAGTCCTCACGGTTATGCATGAGTGAATTACTTGGATTTTTGATCATGTGCTTCCATGCTCATTTAAAAGTCCTCACGGTTATGCATGTATGGAACGCATATCAAAATTAATTAATTAAATAGACAAGTTGATTCTAATCCCATTTAAAAGTCCTCACGGTTATGCGTGGTTAGAAGATACTTGAATTCATTTATTTTTTTAAAATTTTTGGAATACTACTAATCTCATTTAAAAGTCCTAATGGTTATGCATGGTTAGTAGATATTCAAATTCCTGATATAAATATACCACAAATAGACACAACTATTTGGTTTTATATGATGACATCATCCCTATCATTCTAAAGTGGAATATGCGTCAAACAGAGTATTTATGATTTTTGTTTGATCTTTTATTGAAATTTAATATTTATACTCGATTGGGAATTAATATTGTTTTAATGTCTATCACTTCATCTCTATTTTTATAACACTATTACTCTTTTGCTGATAACAAAAGGGGGAGAGAAAAGTTAAGATTTTGGCAAATAAAGTTCAAATATTTTCAATTTGCATCTAAGCACATTTGCATATTTTTATTCACATGCATATATGAAGGGGGAGTTTTGTGTAGAGAGGGAGCATTCAAATAGGGGGAGCAAATTGAATGATCAAATACATATATATGTTTGTTATCATCAAAAGGGGGAGATTGTTGAATATGCGACTATATGATTTTTGTTTGATGATAATAAACATATATATATTCATGTAAATGTATTTGTTATTGTACTATTTTATTTTCACAGATTAAATATTTGCTGAATAAAATAAATAACACAGAATTTAAATTCAAACAGATATTTTATTCAAACAAATATTTATTACAATTTTGAATAGTACAAATTCAAGCTCTCACTATATAAATACACAATTTTGACTACAATACAAATTTGACTACATCACAATTCACATTTACATTTGACCTCACTACATATCACTCGTTCACTCAACTCGTATTTAATCTTCAACTTCATTCCAGATTGAATCCAGTATCTGAGTAATCTGCAAAAATACACACTGATGCAGTAAAATTGAAAAAGAAATATTTTTGCAGTATAAAATAAAATGTGGATTTTGAAAATAATATTTGCCTCAGTTATTTGGGTTGTTCGTCATCATTTAATTTTGAATTCATTATACACGAACAGCTTGTGACATGCACAGTGTATCACTGTACATGCCACAAGGCCGTGCACACCGTTATATACACTTGATAAAATTACAGGGACAGGTGAGCATAGGTCAAACCCAAAAATCGGGTTCAACTCAAAGTCACGACACGAGCACAAGGTCAAACCCGAGCCTATAAGCTGGATTCAACACAGGTGCAATTCAAAATCAAAAATGTACAAGTACACGTGTACACTATCTCAACATCTCAAATAGTCAGTACACATGAATATGAAACAAAGAATCCAAAACCAGACATCATCATCAATGAATCAAAAATGAACAGTACAATAAAATGCTCAAAGCAACCAAACTCAAATCAATGCAACAGTTTAAAACAGAACAATGCCAACTGATCAGAGGAAAGCCTAAGTGATACAACAGTTCAGTGAACAAGTGAAAAATGCAAACAAGTCACATATACAAGGTACAAGTCATGTAGCAGCAGTGACAACACAAGTGTAGCTTCAACAATGAAGACTCATATATCAATGGTCAGAACTATATCTACACTAGAATTCAAAGCATGTACAAATTAGCATCAATATACACAAGCAAGTGCACCAGAGACATACAACACAACCAGAGGATGGCCACTGATCAAAGTAGCAGCAGTTTCAAATCATAGTAGCAAGTTAATTTCAAAACCAGAAACGATCTTCATGAAAACCAGGCCAGTGTTATGATACAAGACCGGAGAAGAAAATAAAATGCCCAGATATATGGTGGACATCAGCTACAACTAAACTGCAGGCCAAAGTAACCAAAGTCAGAGAAGTCATCAAAAGTGGATATTGAACAAGTCATTGCCGAAGTCAATACTCAATGCAAATGCACAAGTACATGAAGAAACAAAACCAAGCAGGAAGGTTCAAAAATGACCGAAGTCAGTCTACAAGCATCAGAAGAAGCCATGGGTCAAAAATCAAATGCCAAAGTCAAAGAAAGTATAACCGGAGTCACCAACTAAATTGAACTGGAAAAAGCCAACAGAGAATTAAAATCAACCATGAACAATGCCGAAGTCATGGAATAGTTCAAAATCAATACCGTGGTGAGCAAGGAAAACAACGTCAGAGAAATCAAACCGTGTCAACCAAGTAAACAAAATATACGAAATTGACAAAGTCAGGAATCATCTCAAACATTCAAGCAACATCAAACGGCGGAGATAAATTATTGACAAATTCAAACAAATATCAGACGAACGAAAATAAGGGGATTCAAACCCTATATAAACAATATACATCATTGGCAATTGATCATTGAGTTCAAGTACGCACAAACAAAAAGAAAAAGGCAAAAATCACGTACCAAAGTCAAGAGTCGAACTCGATCAAAAATCGAAGCAGTCGAAGCTGAGCTACAAGGAAACGATCGGTCAAAGTTACACGCGAAATCACATATTCGATCATTCTAATTAAAGTCGCCTTCTTCGTATTTCACAATCCCTAATTTCAGAGCGAAGAGGAAGGAACGAATCGAGGCAGCCATTGTTTTTCATCTCACAAAAGAGTCGGCCGATATAAAAGAGAAAGGGATAAATTTTTATCACTTTAAATTATTTGGGCTGGCCTTTTCTTTTGTTAGGGTTTAATTATATAAGGCTTTGATATTTTTAAATTAGGGTTTTACTTTTTAAATTTGTTTTTAAATTTGTATTTCTCGTTTAAACAATTGTAATTTCTAGTCGTGTGACTAGGGGACAAACTACGTGGCGTGGTTTGAGAATTCGCAACTCAGTGGCTGAGTTGTGGTAGGGTTTTGAGCGTAGAGTTAGGTTAGTCAGTAGCGGATGTCGCGAGTTTACATGTGTAAGCGTATGACTATCTAATTTCTAGTAGAAACCTTGGGGGCAGCACGTAGGCAGGGTTTTGCCGAAGCTGGGTAAATTCTGTGTCGTTCTATTTTCTGCATTTACTATTCTGCTATTATCTGTGCTGATATTATTTTGCTGTGATCTGTGTTGAAATTATTTTATATAAACTCCCACAATAATTTTTATAATTGATAGTATCACCCTATTCACCCCCCCTCTAGGGTGAAATCGATCCTACAAGTGGTATCAGAGCTAAGAATAGAAGTCAAATTTTTGTTTTAAAAATTCGATTTTTTTTTAAAAACCAACTTTTGTTTTTAAAAAAAATTGAATTTTTAAAATGGCTTCTTTTAATAATGCCTTTGCAGAGGGTCAGTCGATAGTTAGACCTCCAATGTTCAATGGTGAATATGTTTATTGGAAAAATAGGATGAAAATTTTTCTGAAAACCGTTGCTGCTTGGAATATTGTTGAGACAGGTTATAGAACTCCAACTATAATTGTAGATAATCAGGAAATAGACAAACCAATTGATCAATGGACAGATCTAGAAAATAAGTTATTGAATGCAAATGCTAAAGCTATGAATTCTATTATTTGTTCATTGGATCATATTGAATTTAATCATGTCTCATATTGTCTAACTGCGAAGGAAATATGGCATACACTCGAAGTGACTCACGAAGGAACGTCTCAAGTCAAAGAATCTCGCCTTGCCATGCTAAGCAGCGAATACGAGAATTTCACAATGGCGAAGGAAGAAAATGTCATGGTATTGCTAGATCGAAACATGTTTAACTAGATCGAAACATGTTTTTTACTGAATTAAAGACTTCGTTTGAATAAAGTTTAACTAGATCGAAACATGTTTTTTACATTAAGGATTTCAAAAAATTACATGGTATTGCTTCTACCATGGCTCTTGGCTTACTTCATTCGAAATTACTTCGAGTGAAATCCGTTGGGGATGATTAATTTCTATGTTGTTGCATCATTCATAAAACACATGGATTTCCATGTGCACACGAGTTAGCTTGTCTTGGTCCATCAGCTTCAATACCACTTGAATTGATTGCTATTCATTTGACTAGACAACATCTAGTGGAAACATGTGGGAAAAGAATGTTGGTGTAGTAGAATGGAAGTTTTATTGAACGATGTTAAGAAAATGGAGACTCCATATCAACTTCAAATTTACAAAAAAATGGTGGAAGTAGTGCAACCACAAACTTCAATTCTCGGCTCACTTAAAAGTAAAGTGAAAACTAAAGGAAGAGAAAGTACGAAAATGGTTAATACTTTAACAAAAAGAATGCCTTCTTTATTCGAGTTAGAAGAAAATCTTTCATCGCAAAACTCATATAGTCAACTAAGTGTGAACAAACCGAAGAAGGAAAAACTTCAAATCTAGAAACAAATATAGGTTTATAAGGAACATGTTCACTTTCTCTTATATTACTTCATGAATTGTTTTCATATGTTACTTACTTATTAATGCATGTTTAGTTTTTGCAGTTGGAATAGTGTAGTCGCGATATAAGAATGTACATAAATCAAATACCACTGGAGATTAAACCCTTTGTAACCGAAATCATTGATGTTCAGTTGGACGACAATTATGGATTTCGTTGTATCACCGCACTACTGGGGATGGCAGAATCATGTTAGCGTCAAATTTGTCATGATTTGTATGAGGAATTGTATGAGAATCGAGAACTTTATAAGAAAGTGTTCATAAAACATGGTCGATACAATGCTTTGCTTATGCAACTACAACACGAAGGTGATGATTTTGTACTGTAGGAGAAATGGATGGCAATGCTTGAAATGGGATATGTTACTGTGACTAAATAGAACATAGTCATATTTAACATACGTGAAAGACTCACTTTGACGATACCACCACTAAAAGAAAAAGTACCCCCACTTATACCATTGGAGCTGGGCTAGCCCGTAGCGGGTTAAAGGGTAAATTTAAAAGAAATTCCTTTATAGGATCTTTGTTGGGCCTATGAAATCTAAATTCATTTAGATCTTATCTAAATTTTCTTTTATATAAAATCTTTATTTTGTTTAATTTGTAAATAAAGTTTTGTTTTGGTGTTATATTTATGAATGAGTGTATCGAATACACTCCTATATATAGTAGTTACTTAATAAAATTAATTTTAAGAAGGAAACCTTTTGTTTCCTTCACAATACTTTGTGCAACTAACTAAGGGAATAAACAACATTAGTTAGAGAGGGGGAAACCTTTAGTTTTTCTCTCTCTGATTGGACTGATAATTTGTTAAATAAAAATGTTAACAATTCAATTAAATGTTTTATTAGGAATGCATCAAACATACATTCAAAAATATGACACCATAACTGAACTAATATAAACATGTATGTATGTGTGTGTATACACTAGATATTAGGATTTATATCTATTATGTGTGTCAATACACACACACACATATATAAACACACTTACATATACATGTTACATTCTCGCATGCATATCAAAATATAAATGCCTAAGTTTATACATATGTTTGAGTATACTACAATATATGTATATGGTTTGTATACACATATCGATGGTGCCATATATATTTAGTTTAGACATATATATACGTATGTGTAGTCTTTACTGACACTTATATTTTACATTTACATATATATATATAAAGGTATGAAAATAATTCACATAAAGAGACAATTAATGTAAGAGTAAATTAGAACAGTGAAGATGGAAAAGTAATTTATGATGTAAATTAATCTAATCAAATCTAAGTGAAAATGGGAAATAATCAAGTAGTATAATTCTACTTTATCTTTTTTTCAATCACCAATTAAAAAATTAATTTAATACCATGTGAGATTTCAAATCTAATCAATTTATTAACCCTAACGATATAATTGGATCTAAACATAAGTTTATGTTTAAGTATAAACATATGTAATGAACTGATATTTAATTTTGAAACATGAAGCTGAATTAATTGGAAATAAATCAACCAAGCGAAATTTAGTTTAACATTAGCTTACAAGTTCAAGGTATGAAGAAGAATTGATTAATTTATACACACACACATGTTATACACACACAATGTTTTATAATTCAATCTATTAAAATTTGATCCATGATTTAAAAGCAATGAGTAACAACAAGAGTAATTTATTAAAACAAAGATGATATACAACAACATACAATAGGATAACGAAAGAGGATTTGTTTCAGATTTCAAATGAAATAAAAATAAATTATTTGATTAGACAAATTACTAAGCAATTGTAAAAGGATTCAACAAATCAATTCCACAATAATTAATTATTTCAGATCCAATTAAACCGTCAACATTCAAAACCATACACAAATAGAACTCACAAATAATCACAATACATAAAATAATTTTAAAATTGATTTTAATAAGTAGCTCAATTTACATATAGGTAAAATATTTACTTTAAACATCATGAATGAATTATAAACTTACCTGATTAACTTTTCCCTTCATCACACCTTGATTTGTGGCTTCTCCTTAGATTTCAAATAAACCAGCATCCCATCTTGCAAGAGAAGAATGAACCGCCTTTTTTAATTTAATTTGATGTTGATTTGAATTTGTTTTGATTTTTTTAAAGAAGTTCAGCCATAAATGAATGATAGAGAAGAGGAATAGAAGATGGTCTGTTAAAAGAAATCAAAATTAGGAGATTTTGTTTTGATAGAATTAAAAGAACATTTCCTGTTCTCTTAT
This sequence comes from Allium fistulosum, assembly GCA_030737815.1. Taxonomy (NCBI): domain Eukaryota; kingdom Viridiplantae; phylum Streptophyta; class Magnoliopsida; order Asparagales; family Amaryllidaceae; genus Allium; species Allium fistulosum. Next base: position 741,721,849 of record CM060906.1, read on the forward strand.
TAAAACTTCCTTCTTTAATTCTTTTTTAAATTTCAACCAATTCAATCAATTGATTTCCTCCTCTCACCATTATATTGCTGGTTAAAGCACATTCTTAATGTGCAATTTTCCAAATAAAAAAACTTTTATGTAATTATTTTATTATTCAAACCTTGCTTAAAATTATACCGATATTGTATATCGATATATGCAAATATAACTTTATATATGCATTTAAATAATTACCAACAACATTCAAAACATCAAATAAATTAACAATAATTAATATTTCATAAATATTAATTAATTCAATCAATTTATAACTTTTTACAAATTAATTAAATCATGTTGTTTTTAGAGAAATCATAAATGCGGTTGTGCGACTCAAAGGTGTGAATTCAATCAGCAATTAATATTGAACAATTCAAATATCAACGTTCACACGTCACCTTAGCTGGTGCTATGATAGTTTAGTTGAATTCATTGCTTGCATGTCTTTTCGATAAAATCAAATTACACTAACACTTAAGCGGTACCTTTTACTGGCAATTATTTACACTAATTCTTTACGTCAAAACTATATCACTTTGGACTTATGAAATTTGATAATGGTCAAAATTCTAATATTGTCCATATTTAACTTTAATAGTCCAAACACAAAGTCCTTAGTTTAATAATAACAATTATTATTGACTGAATTGCTATTGCTGGAGACTTTGACTTTGAGTTTACTTCGGTTGACCGTGATACTAACCTCATATAACTGAGGAGACAAATCCTCTCTTGAATAGTGGTTCACTTCCAATGCTTCCACTCGACCTAACTATAGTCGTTCCACGGACGTCGTGCCACAATTTAACTATAATCAAAGCTAAACATTCACATTGAAGATCAACGGTATTCTCAGGTCCAGAGAACTGTGTAATTTTGTCACATCGATATTTTTTTTTTGACCTTGGTTATATTAACCAACAGAAAACTATCGAGCGAGTCGTTCTATAGTTATCCAATAACTAGCAGTACGTAAATTCTTGGTTCCCCCATCGGCCATGAGTAATACATTACCCAACATTTGGAGAGCGTTACGTACTCTAGTCTTAATAGATATATTGATATCCAGTCTCGATACATCTTGGTTAGGAATATTTGAAATGGTATATTTATTTTCGTTGTGATAAATTACTCACATTTACAACACTTTGTAACTATTGTCGCAAAACATACCATTTATGGACTTTCTATTAAATATACTTTTAATTAAAATAATTAATTAATATATAACACATTATATCAAGTACATAATAGAAAGAAAACACATTTTATTTCGAACAAGATTGGTATCGAGTTAGATATATGTAACAAATTACATAATTGCCCTAGGATATACCCCTAACTCTATCACATACAACATTTTGAAATAGCAATAATATTTGTTAATAATGATCATTTTGTGCAAGTAATTTATTAATCTATTTTTTATTATCATTTAATTATTACTTTTTCAATATACTTAATTTTTTTCTTAAAATGTAGGCCAAACTAGAACTTAAACATCTAATGCCACCTATTTATGCAAAATGGTTAACGACTCGTCATACGGAGGTAAGTAATTTGGAATTAATTTATGGTGATTGTAGGCAAGCTTGGGATGAAAGAACTCAATTTGCGGAGTGAAAAGAAAATGTACTTTGAATTAACTATGTACTTTAAACCAATGTGTTGTTAGATGTACTTTGAATTAAATATGTACTTTAAACCAATGTGATGATAGATGTAGAATTAACATCGAATTTGTGCTATTATTTGATGCGTCGTTGTCGTAGTTCTCTATATTGATCTTTGTGTTTTCCATGTCATAATTTTTTCTAATTTTTTATATAAAATAACCAGGGGCTTCACGTGGTTATTATTTTTTCATGTTGTAAGACAATGAGGTTGGTATTTTTATCATGCATTGTTTATACGTGAATCAGGTTCCAGGTTAGAGAGCATGTACCTTGATTTATATTTTATGCACGTAGTGGCATTGCGTGATTTTAAGGTAAATAACATTTACTCTCTTTGTGATTTTTGCGTAATCCATGTTCTTGCACTGCGTGGTGGCTATAAAAGTTGAAAAATATTTTATAGAGCATATCAGAATAGAAACTGACACACAAAGCATATATTATAATAAATTGCAGATCACATAGCGTACCAAAAAATATACAACTTCACAAATGACAAACAACTTAACATTGCATAATATCATATACAAACATCTTCACAAACATACAAACAACATCTTCTAATACAACATAGCATACCAAAATGCCTTAACAATTTGTCAATAGAACATAGCTGACTAAAAAATAATACATAATACCATCTTCTAATACAAAATACATTATAACTAGTTGTGCCGACGAATGTAGCGTCCACTAGCAACTCTACCACTACCAATTGCATTTGGATTACCTTGAGTGTTTATTTCATCTAAAAGGCCACACATCGGTCAAAGTCTATAATGAATAAAAAAATATTTTAACTTTATATTATCTTGATTATCATTCAAATTTCAATGAAATATGAAATTGACTTTACCGTATACAATTGCTCATAAGTTGGCTAAAAATGTGATACTCAACCATGATATTTACCAGGTAACATAGAAGGATTTTGAACCCTTAACACATTATGATCTCTACCACTCAATATAATCATCCGTTGTAACATCCCCTACTTCGAGACATAAAGATGAACGCCGATGATGTTGTGGTCATCACCAGAATTATCTTCCTACGATGGAAGTGAGTTCGGCATATTCAAATACAGCTTAAGTAAATAGAGCAGGTAAATATTTCCATTACATAGAAACTATTTTAATATTATTACATACATCTGCTCCCAAAATTAACCTCACGGTCATGCCCACGCAGGGGTCAAATAACAATAGAAAGTAACATAGTAAAGAGTCAGATTAACATACAAGGATTCCTTTAACAGTGGAAACAACATCTTTATCTGTTTACCAAGCCTCCAGCTCCATCTTCGATCTGTGTACTGCGGCCCTTATGATAACTAAGCTAATCCCATAAACGCAGCCAACTCAAATGAGTTGCCATGAGTTTATGAGGAAAACAACAATAAAAACACGAGTTAGACATAAAGCCTGGTGTGAATAATACTTACACAAAATTAACATATAGTGAGACCAAACTGTGCCACACGGAGTGGGTTTCCCCTTTACCATCCAAAAACATTCATAAGTGAAACAATCATAGCTCTAACGCAAGTAATTCTTATTTACTACTGCGCATTTATGCATTCCTAAGTGGTTCTTGTTTACTACTGTGCCCCCGTCATAGTCCCCACTTGTCTACCATTCTTAGATTATTCTGTAATCTGTTATTCCCATCTACTATGGCGCCCTATCCCAGTCCCCTCTAAGCTCCCTTTTGGCTTTATCTTTAATCTGATACTGCCTAGGACTAGCCACCCACAGTATCCCTTTTAATTTATTTAAATTTAAACTGCCTGGAATAACTCCACTGCAGTCTCCATGTAGTTATTTAATTTTATACTGCTTGGAATACCCTCACTGCAGTTCCTATGTAATTACTTAATTTTAAAATGCTTGGAAGAACCCCACCGCAGTCTCCTTGTACTTATTTCATTTTATACTGCCTAGAATACTTCCATCACAGTCCCTATATATTTACTTAATTTTGAACTACTTGGAACAGCCTCACAGTTGTCGGCTGCAAAGAAACCCACATGCAGTCCCCAAACATTTGTTTAACTTGGAACTGCTTGGAATAACCCACCGCAGTCTCTGGAAGTTGAATGCCTCTCCTTACCTTCTCTAGGTGTGCATTTGAGTGAGCGTCTCACTCGACATTAATAGCCCTTCCAACTCTTTCACTTAGCGTAGGATTTCTTTCCCTTTAGTAGCCCTCTGAGTCCTACCTAATTGTCTTTTATTAGGTTTCATTCACACCCTCCCTTGGCGCAGTACACCTTTGCTCCAACCTGTGTGTGCAATTCACTCTTTACTTATTAAGTGAAAATTTTAAATTACGATGTAGTATCTCTTTTGCATATTGTGGCACAGTTCAGTTCCTCCTTCCTTATATACTTGCACCGCGGTTAGTCCTCTAAAAATTACGGCGATGTTCTACTTTCCCATGAAAGTCCCTGGATCCATTTGGCAAATCACTACCACTACATGTGTGCATAGTTCTTTTATGAAATGTTTGGTTGTCGCCTCTATTCCGTAATAGACAAGGACTGACATGTCTAACAATGTCTTTACACATGTCGCTATATAATAGTTCCAATTTCAATTTATGTTATTTACAGTGTCCTTTTTCTTTTTAGCATTTTATTAGGATTTGGTTCCTATTTATCTAACACTTGTTTTTACCATATAATTTTATATTAGTGTGTCCCCGCAGTTCCCTCATTACCCCAGTGTAGTACCTATAACATATTAGCTTATTTTCCTTATAAAAAGCATTAATAAAATTTCCAGAGAATTCATGAACCCTTGTTCTAATATACTCTACCCTTTATTTTGGTTTAAGGGTATTTTCATTGTTTATTTTCTTGGTAAACTCCTTTAATAAATCATAATAAATAATTATTGGCATAAGAAATCTTTTAAACTAAAAACCCATTTCTAAAATCATGGTTAGAAAATCATATAAAACTTTCATAACATTTCAAAATCATTTAGCTAGGGAAATACAACTAAACATCTCATGTTCACTTATCTTTCCCAAAATATTTATTAAAAATTTACGTGTTAATGAAAATCCACATGAAACTTTATCATCTATAATAGATTACTAGACCTTACTGAAACCATATATTTGGGTACAGTAAAAATGTGTTTAGTACTGCTCACCAAGAATCTTTGGAAAATCTTGCTTTAGTCTTCTTAATCCCTCCTTAGCTTGCGTTTCTGTATCCTCTGTTTTTTTGCTCTCCTTAAGCAACTGCCATTAATTTTTCTCTCTAGCTTTTATTTTATTTTTAGTAGAATAAAATGAATGGATGGAAAAGAGTAGTCCTTATTGTCCCACAATGATTCGGGCTTGAGCTCTCTTAGTCTTTTTCATTAATTCATTACCTCTATTCCTTCTTACTTAGCTTATTTCGGCCCTTTAATAGATTAACTAAATTAATCCAAATTTATGGGTTGTTACAGTCTTTTTCCTTAAAGAAATTTCACCCCTGAAATTCAGTTAAGTCACGGTAGCGATATCCTAACTATCTCATGCTTACGCCAAAGCGTAAAACCATGAATTGCCGTATCACAAAATGTACTACTGTTATCCATTAATGCGATAAACAAACATAATATTCCTACATATATATGGTTTACAATAATACAATTCCAAACATAGCTAATACGCTAATCTGAAACAAACAACTCTGGATAGGTCCCCTTAACTTTATCCTTTGTTTTCCACGTGCAGTCCTCCCGATCTGCACTCCACTGGGCATATACTAGCTTCACTACCTTGTTCCGAAGTCGCTTCTCATCCTAATTCACTAACCGAATCAGTCTTTGGACATAGGTCAATCTGGTTTTTTGACCAGGTCTTCTGTTGTCCTTCGATTAACTACTGTGTCTATATCACTAATGCATTTTTGCAGATGTAATACGTTAAATACATTATGAATCCCTACAAAAACTACTAGCAGTTTTACCTTATACGCTACCTTTCCAATTCTACCTATGATAAAAACGGTCTTACATATCTGGGTGCTAACTTCATAGCCTTCCCAAAATGCATCATGCTTCTCATTGGAGAAACCTTCACAAACACTTGATTGTCTACTGCGAACTCTAGTTCATTCCTCCTTGTGTCAGCATAACTCTTCAGTCTAAACTATGCTACCTTCATCACAGTTCGGATCAACTCTACTTTCTCAGTAGCTTCCTTAACCACATCTAGTCCTAACATAGTCCTATCCCGGCCTCCAACCAACCTGCAAGCGACTTACACGGCCTGCCATTCAATGCCTCAAATGAGGCCATCCCAATACTTCTCTGGTAGTTGTTGTTGTATGAAAACTCTCCAAAGGTAAACGATCCTCCCAAGATCCACCAAAGTCTAAAACATAAGTTCTTAGCAAATCTTCTATGACCTTATTTACCCACTTGATCTGCCCATCTGTCTATGGATGGTATGCAGTACTCATGCACAACTCTATACCCAATACCTTCTACAAGTTGTGACAAAACTCACCAGCAAATAATGGATCTCGCTCACTAATAATAGTGCTAGGCACCCTATACAATCTCACTATAGCTCTCATATGTCTCAGCTAACTTTGGCGCGGTTCTCTTGGCTTTTACTGGAATGAAATGGGCACACTTAGTTAGTCTATCTACTATAACCCATATGCTTTCTTCCCTGCCCTTGACCTTGGCAACCCATGTACGAAATCCAAAAATACTAAATCCCATTTTCGAACTTGAATCTCTAAAGGCTGCAGAAGCACACTAGGCTTCTGATGTTCTACTTCACCTGTTAGTATGTAAGACATCTTCTAGCATACTCTCCTACGTCTTTCTTCATCACTTCCCAGAAGAAACTTCTCTTCATATCTCGATACATCTTAGTTCCTCCAGGGTGTATGGTAAAATTTGAATAATGACATTCATCAAACACTTTCTTCCGCGTCCTTCTATACTCAAAACATACAACCTTCCATTATTCCGCAATCTGCCTTCTCTATCAACACTAAACCCCTTCAGCACTACTGCCTCGATTCCCAAGTCCAACTTCTTTAACATGTCGATGCAAAACTTGTCTTCCCTTTGCAATTTGAAAATCCTAACTTCCAAGCATGATAGCATTCCTGAGGTGCTGCTCGAAACTGCACTGGACCGAAAATGTACATCACACGCAAATAATGTTTCCAAGGAGGTTCATTCTTCTATCATAGCCAAAACACAACTCTACCATTTTTGTATCAAGGCATCTGCTACTTTATTGCCCTTTCCAATGGTATACTCTATCCAAATATCATAAGATGCTAGGAACTCTAACCAACTTTGCTGCCTTATGTTCATCTCCCTCTGAAAGAGCAAATATCTCAAGGACTTGTGGTTAGTAAATAACTCAAACGCATCCCTTAAGAGATAATGCCTCCAAATCTTCTATGCGAAGACAACTACCGCAAACTCCAAATCATGAGTTGGATATCGAACTTCTTGGGGTCGCAATTTTCTAGATACATATGCAACTACTTTTCCTTCTGCATTAATACCACACCTAGCCCCGATCCTGACGCATCGGTATATATGGTCATATCATCATTACCTTCGGGTATCGCTAACATAGGTACATTCTTTAATCGATACTTCAATTCTTGGAATGCCGTCTCACAATCCCGCGTCTAGACAAACTACTCATTTTTCCTGGACGGTCTCGTTATTGGCACAACTATGCATGAGAAGTCCTTAGTAATCTCCGGTAATAACTAGCCAATCCTAAGAAACTTCACACCTCAGTCACAATCTCATGTCTCCTCCATCCATTTACCGCATCAACCTTCGAAGGATCTACTACTAACCCTTCTGAAATTATATGGCCTAGGAACATCACTTTCCTTCTCCAAAAATGACACTTAGAAAATTTATCATTTATCTTATGCTACCTCAACATCTCTAGCACAAGCATTCGGTAAACTGCGTGTTCTTCCTCATCTTTAGAGTACAGTAAGATGTCATCAAACACCAACACATATATATCCAACTTTTCTCTGAAGATTATGTTCATCGAGTCTACAAAGAATGCAGGTGCATTGGTTAGTCCAAATGGCATTATTAACCACTCATATAACCTATACCTCATTATGAATGCAATTAGAGGAATGCTCTCCTCTGCAACTCTCAGTTGACGGAACCCTGTAGCCAAGTCCAATTGCGAAAACACCTTATCTCCATTCAACCGATCGAAAAGATCATCAATTCTCGGCAAAGGATATCTTTTCTTCACCATCCTGTTATTCAACTTTCGGTAGTCTATGCACAATCTTAATGACTCATCAGGCTTCTTCACAAATACTACTGCCCCCAAGGTGAACTACTTGGCCTTATAAAACTCTTTTCTTCTACTTCTATCAACTGCTTCTTCAACTCCTCCATTTCCTTTGGAGGCATCCTACTAGGGGTTCGACCAAATGGTTCAGTCCCCAGTAGGAAATTTATACGAAACTTTACCGCTCTCGGGGGTGGAAACCTCAAAGCCGGTTCAAACGCATCTTGGAAACCCCTCACTATACTTACTACTCCAAGATCTTCTTTTTTGAAGCTAAAACAAATAAAATGCCTTTGCGCCATGCCATACATTCCTCCAAGACCACATAAACTATATCTCTGCGGCTTAGATGACTTTAAGTAATTATTCTTTTAGCACACACTGTTGCGTTATACTTCTCCAACCAGTTCATCCCTAAAATAACTCTGAAGCCTATGAAGTCAAACACGTAGGGATCACAAGAAAACTTACACCTACCTAACTCAATATCTAGGTCAGTGCATCTCAATCCGAGAGTGGCATACCTTCTTATAGGATTTGGTATAGGTATGGAAGTGACTACTAACTCCTAACCAAAGTCTATCAACCAAATCTTTAACTATAAATAAGTGTGTAGCACCACTATCAAATAGTACTCTAACAGAAATACCAGAAATCAAAGTCGTACTTTCCAAGACTTTCCCTTTGCCTCTTTCCTCGGCAGACGGTCCTTCCCGTGGTCCTTCCAAAGCATAAACCGGTGCTGTAAGCTCCGAACAGTCCTTCTTAAGATTTCCCATCTTATCACACTTGTAGCAATTCATTCTCCCAAGACTCTTAAGCATGGAGCACTTCGAAGCATACTGCCCATTCCTTCCAAAGTTATAGCAAACCACTTCAACAGTAGCAACCTCTCCACCTTTCCCTTTTGGCAGTCCTTTCTTGCCCTTGGCGTTTGGGGTAAACTTCTTCTGCTCTGGTTTGGGCCTTACCTCCACTCTTCTTTACTCCTGGTACATTCCATCATATCTTTGAGCCATGTCAACTACAAACCCAAAAGGAGATGCCAAGTGAGCCATCACTTTGTGGTCAAGGCCCTGCTTCAAACCCTTAATAAACTTCTCATTCTTCTTTATTGGAGTGTTAATGATCTCCCTGCCATAATAGTGAACGAGTTAAATTTCTGGATGTACCCATCCAGTGTAAGGTCACCTTGCTTCAGATCAATGAACTTTCTCAATAGCACACTCTACTAATACTCTAATATGAACTGAGCCTCAAACCTTTCTTTAAAGTGCTCCCATGTAATCTCTTCCTCTGGGATCCCAGCAATCTCTACCTCCCACCAATCCAACATATCTTCTTGCAACTACCTTGATGCTAGCCTTCTCTTCTGTGCATCATTCAATCCTATGTCTCCAAATATGCGCTCACAAATCCTTAGCTAGTTCAGTACTTCCACTGCAGGCTCCTTCCCCATCAATGTCTTCCCTCCCGAACTCCTATAGTCCTTATTCATCCTTAGGAAGTCCTCTCTCACTACCGCAGGCCTTGGATAAACAACCTTCGATGCATCTTCCCTCATCATAAAGCCATGAACTATCTAAACAAGATATTTACATCCATGCCCGCCTCATTTGTTGGCTGCACGACTTCCTCTCCTACCGCTCTAGGGATTTCTCCCTCGTTTCCTCCATTGGTTTGCGTACTTTTAGCCTCCCTTCTTATACTTGCTCCTCCTACCATAATATGCGCACTCCTTAAATTTATCTTGCCTTTTTTGTTAAGAAAATCTTCATTAGAAATGGAAAGAGAGGGAGTGAAATAATCAATAGAAGGATAGATATATCTTCCTATATATTTATATGGCAACATACAAGTGTAACCCATCCCTAGGGTGTTCATTTTGTGCTAAATACTGCTCCTATTTTTCTAGCTCTATTTTACTTAAGTGTCCCTAGCATATGCTCTAATACCAACTTAAACATCCCCCACTTCGAGAAATGAAGATGAACGTTGATGATGCTGCATCATCGCCATAATTTTCTTCCTACGACGGAAGTGAGTTCAATATATTCAAATACCGCTTAAGTAAATAGAGCAACTAAATATTTCCATTACATGAAAACTAGTTTAATATTTATTACATACATTTGCATCCAAAATTAACCCCGAAGTCATGCCTACGCAGGGGTAAAATAACAAGAGAAAATAACATAATAAAGAGTCGGGTCAACATATGAGGATGCTGCCTAAACTCCTTTAATAGTGGAAATAACATCTTTATTTGCTAATAAAACCTCTTGCTCTATCTTCGATCTATGTACTACGACCCTTATTATAACCTTCCTAATCACATAAACTCAGCCTACTCAAATAAGTACCCACGAGTTTATAGGAAAACAATAATAAAAACACAGGTTAGATATAAAGCCTGGTGTGAATAATACTTACCCAAAACTAACACATAGTGAAACCAAACCGTACTGCACGAAGTGGGTTTCACTCTCACTATCCAAAAACATTCATAAGTGAAACAATCATAGTTCTGATGTAAGTATTTCTTATTTGCTATTGTGCCTTTACGCGTTCCTAAGCGGTTCTCATTTCCTATTACGCCCCCGACACAGTCCCCACTTAGTTACCACTTTTAGATTATTGTTTAATCATTTATTCTCATCTACTACCGCGTCCCAGCCTGGTCATCTCTAAGCTCTCCTTTGGCTTTGTCTTTAATCTGATATTGCCTAGGCCAGCCACTCATAGTATCCATTTTAATTTATTTAAATTTAAACTTCCTGGAATAACACCACTGCAGTCTCTGTGTACTTATTTCATTTTATACTGCTTGGAATACCCCTACCGTAGCCCTAATTTTAAACTTCTTGGAACAACCCCACTATAGTCTCCTTGTACTTATTTCATTTTATACTGCTTGGTATACCTACACTGTAGTCCCTATCTATTGTAACAACTCGAAATTTAACCTATGATAATTAATTAATGAATTAATTAAATAATAAAATAAGATTGTGAAATTATCATAATTGAGCCACGGGAGTTGCACCATTGTGTCCGTGGTAATTTTCTGGTCAATTTCCATATATGGTTTGTCAAAATTAAAATAATATGAAGAAGTTACGAAATAAACAAGGAATCAGAAATTAAAAAGAAAAAAAAATTAGGTCAGGCCAACCCAGACCAAGGCCAGGTCGACCCTAGGATCGACCCCCAAAGGCGTAGCTCGACCTGCATGTCCACCCTCAACACATATAAAGGTCGACTCGCTTTTGTTTTCTTGTGCGTAGTTTCGTCCAGATTCAAGCGTGGAGTGTTTTTCCAATTTCTTCGTTCCTGTGCGTTTGTGCTTCCATTCGACAGTTCCCAACGAGTCTATGACGTGGTTACACCAGATTTAATCTTCAAATCCAATGGTCTGAGATCCCTAAGTGACACTATAAATAAGACCCTAGGCCTAGCTATTTTTCTCATTCAGATTTTCTCCTATTTGGGTTCATTGCCAGAGGCTGGACCCCAAATAGAAAACATTTCTAAGGAGGAAATCTTTTTGATAAAAATATTCTACGTTCTAGAAGTGGATCAAGGAAGACCAAGGACTAGAGCTAAGGACCACAGGTGAGTGTTTAGTAATTATTATAGATTTTTGAGTAATTTAAAATAATAGGGTTCTCAATACTTGTAGTTTTTCTGCAATTTTTGAGACAGTTTTTATATAAGTTATTTACAGTTAATTTATAAAGTTCTTCTCGGTCTATTTTATTTAGCTTTTTTTATTTAGATATTTATTCAGTTATTTATAGTCATTTATAGTCATTTGTATTTTATTTGCATCTGTTTTAAATTAGAATTTAGCCTGTAGATGTTATTTTCTTTTTATTCCTTTTTACGCGAATAGAACATTAAAAAGAGAATAATTCACAAATATGAATTAAATAGAACTAAACACTAAATTTACAGAAATTAGATGTAAAATAAGAAGAACTGTAATAAAAAGAAGATAGACTGAAATAGGAAAATTTGGGACATTTGCAAGCAGGTTTATAACTAGTAGTTATAACTAAAAAGACAGAATAGAAGAGCAATTATAACATAGGTTATAATTAAGCAGAAAGAACAGTAAAGGCTTATTTTAAAACTTAGATTAAGTTAATAAGCAAATAGAGCAGAAATAACAGAAGAGACTTATTTTAAAAACTTACACTAAGCTAATAAACAAAGATAAAAGCAGGACTCGTACCAACAGCATTCCCTTTCAGACTAGGACTGATGGTCTCACAGCAGATTAGGTGAGGCTGGGTAGGACCCTTTCAGACTAGGACTGATAGTCTCACAATAGTTAGGTGAGGCTGGGACATAGGGTAAATAAGTGGCCAATAGATAGAAGCTCAAATCGGGGGATTTGGGCAAGGGGCGCAACTAGATTTTGTTTGTTAGGACCCGTACCGGTAGCATTCCCTTTCAGACTAGGACGGATGGTCCCACAAAACACTTAGGTGAGGCTGGGCAGGACCCTTTCAGACTAAGGTTGATGGCCTCACAACAGGTTAGGTGAGGCTGGGCATGCTTATGCTGATTAGGGTAGATAAGTGGTCAAAATAGGGAGCGACAGTTAGTGTGTACCGGCGGTGACCGAGCGTGCGGCATCGATTAGGGTGGATAAATTTTTACTACGTTCCAAGCGCTAAACAGGTGTCTTTTGCTGTGGGACCCACAGGATGGGACTAGCTTACAGTGGCACAATAGAGATAGAAGGCCGATCAATGGGTAGAATTAGAATTTCAACCAAATTAAAATTGGATTAGGATTTCAGCCTAATCAAAGCAGTTATCTAAGACAAGTGCAAACAATCACAATCAAAGCAAATAGTTAAACGGTATTTTATCCCAGATATCTTTCCTTTATTTCCTTTTATACTAGAACTATTGCTAAGTCTATTATCTTTGTCTTGCTTAAAAATACTAGTGGTTACTTTCACTCACCAGACTTATACTCTGACCCACTCCTCTATTTCCCCTTTTTCCCCCATAGGCCAGCAGAGGCAAGGACAGTAAATTCAGATTTCTTGGAGATTCAGTTGCGGAGTTTTTCTTCATGTATTCTTCTTCTTTTTAGTTTTATTTTCATTTGGCTTTGGATGTACTGGTACTTTATGAGAGGGATGATTTTTATTATTATACTATGATTTTATGAGATTGAAATCTATTTTTCATAAGACACGTGTATTTGGTATTTGAGACATGTGACGTTTCTCAGACTTACTTATGAAGTTTTATTTTGAATAATGAGTTACCATTTAAATGTTTCCACTATTTATATTTTTTTGTCTTCTAAATCTTAGTCTCTGTGATGCTTTAGCTATACCTATAACGCACCATATCTTTTAGTGTGCCCTTTTTAGGTATACTAAGGGGTGTGGGGTGTTTTACTTGGTATTAGAGCCTAAGGTTACAGGATTCCTAAAAACTTGTTTTAAAAGTAAAGTATTTTTCAAAGATAACATATCTTAAAAATATTTTTCAGAAAGAAACTCTTAGAAATAGTTTTCAAGTATAAAAGAGTTTTTATAAAAATCCCCTCAGCCCGGTTCAACCTTCTTTCCATTCTTTCAGAGAGTGTTCAAGTTCCTGGCTGGTTCCGTAGATACCTCCAAGCTACGACACCAGAGGTGCAAGGACAAGCGCCCAATCCAGCACCAGCGGGTGGAGATCCCATTAATCCACCTACAGCAGCCAATTTTTCTAAGCTATGAAAGGACTTCGCTAATCTAGGAGGCAAGACATTTTCTAAGACGGAGGATTTCATGGAGGCACGAGCTTGGTTGAGGAATACGGAGCGGATCTTTGAGCTGTTAGGATTGGAGGACCGCCAGAGAATTCAGCTTGCATCTCGACAACTGAAAGGAGAAGCCTCTTATTGGTGGGAGATCATAGAGATGGAAGGAAGAGACATTGGTTGGTTTGGATTTATGGAAAGGTTTGAGAGAAAGTTCTTGTCACAAGCTGAGGAAAGCATGCAATTGGAGAAGTTTATTAATCTGAAGCAAGGGAGTCTTTCAGTAAAGGGGTATATAAATCAGTTTATGAATTGTCGCGGTTTAGGATGGAGCTTGTTAATACACCGCATAAGAAGGCCATGAAGTTTGCTAAGGGATTGAATCAGCCCCTCCAAGGGTTGCTATTGACGCATGTACCGATAGGAGCGATGTATGAGTCACTTGTGGAGATGGCGCTCACGTTTGATGTTGTTAAGGAAGGAGAGCTTAAGGAGGTTCCTAAGTCGGAGAATTCTAAGAAGCAATGGTGGAAGAACAAGAAGGATAAAGATAAGAGGAAAGAAGGAGGCCCTCGAAAGCAGATCAAGAAAGGCGATAAATGCAATAGTTGTGGATTGGTTGGACATTACGCAAAAGACTGTAAGAAGAAAGCGATGAAGGGGAGGTGTTACAATTGTGGGTAGCCTGGTCACCTTAGTAGAGCTTGTCCTCAGAGGACAGGGCAGAGAGTAGGCACACCGACAGTGCAAGTACACGCTTTGGATGCAGCACCTTCTAGTAGTGGATCAGATCAAGGTAGGAAAGTCTCTGTAGAAGGTTTGATCTCTATTTCGGATTTTCCTATTCGGACTCTTTTTAACTCCATAGCATCACACTCTTTCATTTCTAGTTCCTTGGTTGATTGTTTGCACTTTGATATTTCTCTAGTAGTAGACCCTATAGTTGTTTCAAACCCCATAGGAGCATCGGCACATTTATCCATAATTTGTAGGGGTTTGAAAATTTTTGGACTAGGCGTAGAGTTTGATTGTGACACCAATGTACTGGGATTTTCGGGATATGGGACGATTTTGGGGATGGATTGGCTATCCACTTATGGAGCGATATTGGACTGCGAGAAGAGAGACATCAGACTAGAGACATGCAGCGTTAGGACTCTCGAGGTTTCTTGTGACCCACAGGGGTCAGTCATGTTGAGCTTCCTTTATTCCCTTGATTCATCACTAGGAGAGTTAGATTCTGTTCCAGTCATTAGAGATTTCCCAGATGTTTTTGAGGAAGTTAGGGGACTACCCCCTAAGAGAGAGATCGACTTTAGGATCTATCTAAATGACAATGCTAAGCCAGTGGCATTGCCCGTGAGACATATGGCTCCTAGGGAGAGGAAAGAGTTAAGCAAGCAGATCGGTGAGCTATTAGAGAAAGGCTTCATCAGACGGAGCATATCTGAGTGGGGAGCGTCAGTCCTCTTCGCTACAAAGGGGATGGTTCCCTTCGACTTTGCGTATACTATAGAGAGTTGAATAAGCTCATAAAGAAGAACCGTTACCTACTTCTTAGGATAGACGATCTTTTCGATCAGCTAGTTGGCTCTTCAGTATTTTCTCATCTTGATTTGGCTACTGGATTTCATTAGCTTAGGGTCGCTGACGATAGCATCGATAAGACAACATTTAGGACATCCGATGGATTCTTTGAGTGGTTGGTTATGCCGTTTGGGCTGACCAATGCCCCAGCCTATTTCGTAGATTTGATGAGCCGTATTTTTCAAGATGTCCTAAATAAGTTCGTTGTAGTGTTTGTGGACGACATTTTGGTGTTTTCCAGGAGTAAGGAAGAGCACGCTATTCATCTTGAGGGGGTTCTTTGTACACTTAGTGTTCATCAGTTGAAGGCAAAGTTCTCGAAGTGTCACTTTTGGCATGAGGAGGTGCATTTCTTAGGGCATGTAGTCTCAAGAGAGGGTTTAGCTATTGATCCCGCTAAGGTAGTAGCAGTGCAAGATTAGAAGGCCCCTAAGAACGCAACCGAAGTTAGAAGTTTCCTAGGTTTGGCGGCTATTATAGGAAGTTTATCAGAGATTTCGCTAATATTTCAGCACTACTTACTCGCCTCACTAAGAAGAATGTGGCATTCGTGTGGGACGCAGATTGTGAGGATTCCTTCACGATGCTAAAGAGGGCCCTTACTAGTGCACCAGTGTTAGCTTTACCCAATGGAGCTAAGACTTTTACAGTATACACTGATGCATGTGGGACGGGTCTTGGGGCAGTACTGATGCAAGAAGGAAGGGTAGTATGTTATGGAAGTAGACAGTTGAGGATTCATGAGAAGAACTACCTCACCCATGATTTAGAGTTAGCTGCTATTGTTTTCGCGCTCAAGTCTTAGAGACATTACTTGCTAGGAGAGAGGTTCGAGCTCTTCACTGACCATAAATTATTGTAGTACCTATTCTTACAAAAGGATTTAAACTTGAGGCGGTAGCGTCGGATGGAGTTTCTAGCATTATATGACTTTGAGATAGCTTACACCCCTAGTAAAGGAAACGTGGTTGCGAATGCGTTAAGTAGGAAGAAAGCAACCCTTAGTCCAATGTTCATGGAGTGGAAAAGCCTAGAGATTATTTCCACCTTTGATTTTAAGCCCTCTACGGACATTACCCCTGGATTGTTGGCAGCACTTGAGGTTAAGCCTAGCCTCATAGATCATATTGGCTCGAGGTAGCGAGAGGATTTAGAGCTTGTGGATATTTTGGAGAGGATTAGCAGAGGATAGGTCTCTAGACATCTCCAACGCTATTCCATTCATAGTAAAGGGTGGCTATGGAGAGATGGAAGATTTTATGTTCCTCGCACTGGTGATTTGGCGAGAGCAGTTCTTACAGAAGCACACCATTCTCGAATGACTATTCACCCGGGTGGTGAAAAGATGTATAGGGACATGAAGAGAGTGTTTTATTAGAGTGGCATGAAGAAGGATGTAGCAGAGTTCGTGGCTAAGTGTCTAGTATGCCAAAGAGTTAAGGCGGAGCAGCAGAAGCCTGGTGGATTGCTTCAACCATTGGATGTACCCGAATGGAAGTGAGATAGTGTTTCGATGGACTTCGTAGATGGTTTACCCCGATCTAGGAAGGGGAATACTAGTATTTGGGTGATTGTAGATCGTTTAACTAAGAGCGCCCACTTCATTCTGGTTAAGAATAGGAGGACAACACCTTATTTAGCATCCTTATATGTTCGTGAGATAGTCCGACTTCATGGAATCCCCTCTAGCATAGTGAGCGATAGAGACCCTATCTTTACTAGAGAGTTTTGGAGAAGCTTGCAAAAGGCTTTAGGGATGCAGCTTAGATTGAGTACGGCCTATCACCCTCAGATGGACGGCCAAACAGAGAGAGTTAATAGAGTTCTTGAGGATTTGTTGAGGATGTGTATTCTTGATTTTGGAGGAACTTGGAAGGAGCATCTTCCTTTAGTGGAATTAGCTTATAATAATAGTTTTCAAGCTAGCATTGGGATGGCACCTTTTGAAGCTCTTTATGAAAGACCGTGCAAGTCGCCTTCGTGTTGGTTGGAGTCCACAAAGAGATTGCTACTTGGACCCGACATGGTTAGAGAGACTTCGGAAAAGATTGACTTAGTTAGAAGGAGAATGAAGACGGCCCAAGATAGACAGAAATCCTATGCAGATAAGCGGAGAAGGGACAATGAGTTTGAGGTAGGAGATTTGGTTTGCATTAAGGTGTCTCCGCTAAGAAAGGTAGTGAGGTTTGGATCAAGTGGGAAACTTGCTCCCACATTCGTAGGACCGTTCCTCATTGTGGAAAGGGTAGGGAAGATGGCGTATTGGATAAAGCTACTGAAGAGACTCGTAGGAGTTCATGATTTTTTTCATGTTTTGCACTTGAGAAAGTGCTTACATGATTCAGCAGAGGTAGTGGAACCTAGTCAACTTGAGGAAGTTGAAGTGGAGTGTTAGCACCAAAATTGGTCACTACACCCTTGAATAAAATTGTGTAGAGATATCAATGAAGAAAGTAAATTAAAGTAGAGAAATAATGCAATTGAGTGCAAAAAGAACAACAAAAATGAGAACACCAGATTTATAGTGGTTCAGCGTAATTGCCTACATCCACTTTGAATATGATCTTTATTACTTTTCCAATCACTTGATTACAGATACAATCCACAAACAAACAACTTGAATACAAGTTTGAATAGGAAAGAAGCGAGTATCAAAAATGGCAGAGTCTTCCTGGAGTTCTTGAAAAAAGGTCCCCTCAACTATACCCCTGCCCCTCTATTTATAGATGAAGATAGGCTGGATCCCCTGGGCAGGCCCACGACCAAGGTAGATCGGCCCACAAGTGCTGATTCAGGCTGACCGATCCAGACAAGCCGAACCACAACTATCAATCCACATACGCCGACCCTGAATCCCCTAGGTGCCGACTCAGAGTATACCTCAATCGTGATCGAAGCAACTCGACCTTTTCCAAAAGCAACTCGTCCTTACACTCATGCCGACCTCTTTTCCAACTCACAACCTCCTGTTTTGCCGACCGACCCACTACAGCCGAACCACGTATGGCCGATCCATATGCTCCAATCCCCTTAAGGCCAGAACCATACATACTAAACCACTTTGTCTTATCCTCCCTGACCAACCTTATGTGACCGAGCGACACATACCGAACCATGCATGACCGATCCATATTGTTCCCCCAATCATGACCGAGCGACGTATACTGAGCAACCCGGGCTGAGCCATGCTCTCCGAACTATGAACGACCGGACCACCTTGGCTTATGCACCATGACCGAGCCATGTACACTGGGCCATGTACACTGGGCCATGCATGACTGAACCATACTAGCCTTCATTCCTCTAACCGGACCACCTCTACCGAACCATGTATATGGGTCGAACCATTCATGAATACCGACCCACACATACTCTCCCATAATAGCTACCTACCGATCCACATATACAAGCCGACCCAAACAAGTTACATCAATCCTTCATATTTCCAATCCTTTCTTGACTCGAGTCTCGTCTGAGTCCAACCATGTCTTCTGCAACTATCGTCTCGTAGTCCGGCCAAGAAGCCGGGTAACATTTGCCCCCCAAAGTGCGTTTTGTGAATCAACATGACGCGCTTTGAATCAGCGTGTAATTCCCGTTTTCAGAAGCTAGCCCATTCTGAATGGTAATCGACTGCCACTTTTCATTGGCCTTTGACGAAGCTTCGTGTCGCCTGAACGCGTTAAATGAATCCTGAAGAAACTCGTAAAAATCCTAATACAACTTTTCAAAAGCTGAATGTATACAACCTTTCAAAGGTTGAACCACGGTAGATCTTCCAAATCCACGCTCCTTCCGGTAACATCTGTCTCTTTTCCGGATTATCACCCTCAATCAATATTATAGATGTATACATTCTTATACGTACATTTCACTTTATTATCTATATTCTCATTATTTTACTAATAATAATTTTCTATCTATTATGGTTATAATTATTTGTTATTTTATTATTATTATATATATATATTTAAAAAATCAGTGGGTGGATCGGCATATGAAGGTCGACTTACTCGATGGGTTATTTGGGCTGGATCGGCGGGTTGCCCTGCCGACCTGCTAAGGCTTGGTGATCGGGTCATCAAGGAGATGCATGTTCACCTCCCCCGCACTGCATATAAAACCTCACACCTTCCTCTCCCTTTCACTCTTTCATAAAAACTTCTTACTTACCTCTTCTCGAACCTCAGCCAACACTCCAACTTCCCTTCCTTCTTCCAAATCCAAGACATCCACCTCACGACTCCCACTGCTAGCGAACCTAAACGAACTTCGCCCTAAGTCCAACAGTTCCCATAAGCTTCACTTTATTCTTGTACTTATGAACCTTTCACTCGATTCATTTCCCTAAGCTAGGAGTCTCGTGTGAAGTCGAGTTCATGGGCTTTCTTCGGGCTAGGTCTAGTAGGAATCAACGAAAATGAGGGGGGATGAATTGGAGATGGGACGTGCCTTAAGGCTAGGAGCTTATTTAAGGATTATTGAGGGAAGTAGTATAGCTCTAACCTTGAGGTCGGTGGTGTGGAGTGTTAGGAAGTGGAGTCGGCAGGTGTTTGGAGCAGGGCTAGTTAGGTAAACCCTTGATGGGAATAAGGCTCGGTATTTCTGAGAGGAACTGGTTCAATATCGAGAGAAAAGAGCGGGTTGGTACGAGCCTAGAGGAGTCGGTCGGTATAAGCTTAGTGAGGCTGGGTCGGTGATGAGGGAGAGAGGGATAGTTAACGTGTGGGTCGGCCATTATGACCTAGACAGGCGGTCGGTATAACGTATGAGAGTGAGGGAGAGAGGAGAGAAAATGGGTCGGCATAGACTTAGAGGGTCGTTCGATAGTTTGGAGGAGAGTGGATCGGTACCGAGCAAGGCAGTGTGGCTTGGTATATAGACTTAGATAGATGATCGGTATTGGGAATGGGGATCGGCATTGGCAATCAAAATTACCTCATCTTAAACATAGAATATATCAGGACCACACATTCTCACGCCCGAGCATAGAACAATGGACTGACAAAAACCAAAACATAGGAACATACGGACCTGATTCGGACTAACAAATTCATATTTTTAACAACCGTAAACACGAATTTAACCCAACAAAAGCAAGTAACAGCCTTCACAATATATGATGCCATGTTTGATCCCAGGACTTCTGCTATCGATCATAGGATAAACTTTGGTGACGGTCATTGTGACGGTCTCCAAAGATGACAACTCAAAGCTCCGTCATGCTATATTACTCTTTAGAACTTTAATTTATCTATACTCTTTGCTTGAATCGTCGCACTAGTTCACACACAACACGGGGGAATACTTTGTTGTTATATCTGATATCTATTATCTTTCAAGTATAGCTTAAACAAGTATCTATTCACACCAATCGCCTTTTGGAGATGTCCAAAAAATCAAGCTCCGCTACTGTTTCTGACAAGCCTGAGCCAAGTTCTCGGCAGGAGGCAGTGGGGACTTTAAATCCATCGTCAGCCCCCATGCCTGGCATCCTAGATCCACCTGTTGCAGTTATAGGCCCAGCTCCCGATGTTGTAGACGGGGCTGTCGTTCTGGATGACTCCATCGACTCTCAAGCCTCGAAAATCGGCGAATCTTCTCACCGTCGGTTATGTTCTATCCACGGAATCCCCTTCGAAGACGTTCTGGTTCCTTCGGCACAAGATCGGCCTCACTTACCCCCAACTGGATATACTGCGTGTAACAAATTTATGTGCTGGGCCAGAAGTGTGCCACCTTTCAATTCATTCTTCCGTGAAGTGTTGCAGTATATAGGGATTGCTCCGGCACAACTACACCCTAACAGCCATGCAATTATTCACGGTACATGCGTTCTTTTCATGAGCGTCTTACTCAGACCCCCAACTCCCGAGGATATCTGTTATATTTACCGCTTCAAGAGACGTACCGACAGTCCATCCTACATATTCCTCGAGCCACATCCCAAATGCCAAGTCCTGATGGGCGCGTGGAACAAGTTTTCTCAGTTTAAACAAGAGTGGTTCTACGTACGCTGTCCTCCTGGCTCTGCGAGAAGGTGGCTAGAAGGACGTAAGTCTCATCTTTGTCCTAAGGCTTGTAGTGCACATTTTCTGAACTTCTTTCAACTCTTACAGGTATCCGCCCACGACCCGAAGGTGCAAGGTATTCTGAGGCCGTCGAAGCCATTCGAGCTACTCCTATGGGAGATTGGGACATTAAATCTATAATTACCAACGAACTGCTCTCGAAGTTCGGATTACTGGGAGAGGGCCGCCGGACTAGCCTTTCAAGTGGTGCCACAATAGCAAGAACGACCGCGGAAACGAGCAAAGAACAAGCTGGACCTTCGGTGCCCCCTGCTGAAGGGGCTCGCGATACCACCGAGGAAGGCGAGATCGAAAAAACTGATGAGAACATAAGTCCTGGGCCAGCACCGATAGCCAACGCAGTCGGCGTTGATCAACCACCGCCTCCCTCGAAAATGTAAAAGAGTCTAGCTTATAAGCTGAAAAAGAGGAAAGTTGGCGGAACTTCAAAGGTCACGATAACTCCAATCGAGAAAAAGTCGTCTTCCCAAAACATAGAAGGCTCACTAAAGGGCATGTTTGACTTGACCATCCCTGACGATATATTGAATTGTGGCTTCAATAACCCCGAGGCTATGGGATTTAATTCGCCTGCGAGAAGCGATGAAGGCGCTCAGACTCATCATCAGGGAGAGAAAACTCCAATGAGTAAAGCGAAAAACACTGGTCCATCGGGGGGATGCACTAGGACACACATGAACACTTACACTCCACCATGCACTTGAATTCCATTCATCGTGCGACTCCTACTAACTCGTCCTCATTTGACTTTATGCGCAGGTGAAATGGGGCGTACACATAGCATTGACCGCCTTCGCGGATCCTCCATCTTTCACCATTCCGGTCGAGACTCAAGATCGGGCAAACGGCGAGATAGGGATGAAAGCAATGATAGAGATTACTGCTCCAGAGATTCGTCATCGTCTTGCAAAAGGAGAACCCACAGCCATTCTTTATATCCAAACGATCCTCCCCATCATCCGGCACGTAGTGGGGAGAAGTCTGCTCAGAAGGGCTCCCAATCTGAAGTCCCTCGCGACCAACATTCCGTCTCTTCGAGTACCAAGCAATCCCATGAGCCTTATAAGAAATCCGTGACTCCGATTAGGCAGACACCCCCAGCCTCCACTCACGATCTGTCAACAGCGGAAAAACTGGCTGAGCTCAAAGCTACATTTCTGAAGATCTGTTTCGACGGACTGAAATTTCTCCCCGCAATCCATCATATCCCTGGACATGTCAAATAGAGCGCCATTGCCTCCAACAACGATGTATATTTCCAGCATGTTACTTTCACTCACCAGACTTATAGTCTGACCCACTCCTCTATTTCCCCTTTTTCCCCTATAGGCCAGCAGAGGCAAGGACAGTAGATTCAGATTTCTTGGAGATTCAGTTGCAGAGTTTTTCTTCATGTATTCTTCTTCTTTTCAGTCTTATTTTCATTTGGCTTTGGATGTACCGGTACTTTATGAGAGGGATGATTTTTATTGTTGTACTCTGATTTTATGAGACTTAGATCTATTATTCATAAGACATGTGTATTTGGTATTTGAGACATGTGATGTTTCTCAGACTTATTTATGAAGATTTATTTTGAATAATGAGTTACCATTTAAATGTTTTCGCTATTTATATTTATTTGTCTTGTGAATCTTAGTCTCTGTGATGCTTTAGCTATACCTATAACGCACCATATCTTTTAGTGTGCCCTTTTTGGGTATACTAAGGGGTGTGGGGTGTTTCATGTATTTACTTAATTTTAATCTGCTTGGAACAACCCTAGCGCATTCAAGTACAAAGAAACCCACATGCAGTCCCTAAACATTTGTTCAACTTGAAACTACTTGGAATATCCACTGTAGTCCCTGAAAGTTGAATGCCTCTCCTCACCTTCTTCAGGGGTGCATTCAAGTGAGCATCCCCACTCGACATCAATAGCCCTTCCAACTCTATTACTTAGCATAGGAGTTCTTTCCCCTTACTAGCCCTAGTCTTCCCCTGGCCCTACCTAATTGTCTTATATAGGTTTCATTCACACCCTCCCATGTCACAGTACACCTCTGCCTCAACCTTTGTGCGTAATTCACTCTTTATTTATTAAGTGAAAACTTCTAAATTGCAGTGTATTATCTCTTTTGCATATTGCATCGTAGTTCAATTTCCTTCGTCCTAAATAATTGCGGCGCGGGTTGTCCTCTAAAAATTGCGCCATTGTTCTACATTTCCTTAAAGTCTCTAAATCCCTTTGGCAAATCACAACATTTTCCCCATTTGCGCTATTCTTTTATGAAACGTTAAGCTACTGCCTCCACTCCGTACTAGACAAGGACTGACATGTTTGACAATGACTTTACACATGTCGCTATAGAATATGTTCCAATTTCAATTTCTTTTATTATAGCATCCTTTTTCTTTTCAGCATTTTAGTAGGATCTGATTCCCTATTTATCCGACACTTGTTTTTTTTCATATAATTCTATATTACATGCGTCCTCGCAGTTCCCTCTTTACGCCAACGCAATACCTATCACATATTAGCTTAGTTCCCTCATAGAAAACCTTAATAAAATTCCTAGAGAATTCGTGAACACTTATTCTAATATACTCTTCCCTTTATTTTGTTTAAAGGTATTTTCATTGTTTATTTTCTTGGTATACTCCTTTAATAAATCATAATAAATAATTATTGGCGTAAGAAATCTCTCAAACTAAAAACCCATTTCTAAAATCATGGTTAGAACATCCTATAAAACTTCTATTACATTTTGAAATCATTAAGGTAGGGAAATACAACTAAGCATCCCATGTTCACGTATCTTTCCCAAAACATTTATTAACAATTTGCATGTTAATGAAAATCCACATGAAACTCCATCATCTATAATAGGTTACTAGATCTTACCGAAACTATATATTTGGGTACGGTAAAAATGGTTTTTGTATTACTCACCTAGATCTTTGGAATATTTTGTTTTAGTCTTCTTAATCCCTCCTTAGCTTGCATTTCCTTATCTTCTCTTTACTTGCTCTCCATAAGCTACAACCATTAATGTTTCTCTTTAGCTCTTATTTTATTTTTAGTAGAATGAAATGAATGAATGGAAAAGAATAGTCCTTAATGTCCCACAATGATTTGGGCTTGGGCTCTCTTACTCTTTTCATTTGATTCATTACCTCTATTCCTTCTTACTTAGCTTATTTCAGCCTTTTAATTGATTAATTAAATTAATCCAAAATTATGGGTTGTTACATCTGTGCAACTCAAATAAGGTAATTGAGTGGTATTGATCGATGCTCTTCCATAATCATGATGATACTAATGCTCCCATATACTTTCTAAAAACTAATAATTTCACACATATGTATGTAGTTGAAGTTATTCCTCATCAAGCACTTGCAGTGATCGGAGGAATGAGAGGTATGAGAATGTTTTGTACTCTACCAAACTGTCTCAATGCTCTGTTAGGATGATATGGTTCCATAATGTTCAGAAAAAGAATGCAACCAATGTACCAAGCAATATCATAAAATGGATGATAATCGCATGTATAGATGTATGGATCAAAAATAACCTACAAAGAAATGATAAAAGAATGGTTAAAAATATTGTGGAACTTTATTAATTTACTACTATCAGAGTTAAATGAAGATAATTACCTAATCAATCTGAATATTATTGAGAAATATATGTGTATTGGTGATTAATACATTACTCTCTAAAGATGAATTCCGTCGAGCAGCATAAGGTAAAATTTTAAATTACAGTTTTGTGGAAGGATGAAATCATGGAAAATGCTCGAATATCCATGTCTCCAATAAACACAGGTAACCTGCAATCTGCTTAACACTAATGGGACTGGCTAATCTAAGCTACCTATACATAAATGCCAGTGCTGCTGAACCCCATAAATAAGTATTAACGATACCCTAAATCTTTTAATGGATCTAAAAGGGACATATTCACATGTGACTTGCTTTTTTTAGCAAACAAAGTGTTGTCAAGCAATAATAAGATATAAGCATGAGTAGCATGCCTAATTTCTCTACCAGTCCAATCATCACTAACATCATTAAACTTCTTAAATCTTAAATAACATAGACAGAGTTAATTTATAGCCAACTCTATCATTCATTTCCAACCTAGCTTCTGCTTTACTAAGGTCTAGATATTTAGAAAAAACTTTATCTACTTGTTCCATATCAAATGAAAGTTTTATATAGGTTTTCCTTCTACTGGAATGTGTAATAAAGATGT
Source organism: Allium fistulosum (assembly GCA_030737815.1). Lineage (NCBI taxonomy): Eukaryota > Viridiplantae > Streptophyta > Magnoliopsida > Asparagales > Amaryllidaceae > Allium > Allium fistulosum. The sequence goes on from CM060906.1 coordinate 741,747,555, forward strand.
TGCATCGTCAAAGGTAATAGTAATCTCACCAAATGGCATGATTGAAACATGTAAGGGGTGATCGTTCCTACAGCAAAATAAATTTACATCACTCTAATAAATCTAATGCATTGGTATAAAATAATAATCAAAAAAATATATATTAAAATACCTCATCCTACCATTATTTCGAAGCAGTATGAGTCTCATAATATTTGATCACATCACTATATTTTGCCCAACGTAATCATTTTTTACTTGTTCGACTTTATCTTCTATCTCGGCGTTATCATATGTCTCGGCATCATTACCTATGTAATCCCCCTCTTCATCGTTGTTGGGCCAGTTTTCTGGCAAACAAAAGAAGAAGAAGCCCAGGGCAAGCAAATGGAGCAAGAGCCAGAGCTACCCAGACCAAGCGTTTAGCTCGGTAAAAAATGCCAAACAATTCATTTGGACCGGCATGCCGGACCAAATATTTAGCCCGGTACCCTATAGTATACCGGACCAAGTATTTGGATCGGCATCCTCGGAAGTACTAGACAAAATGTTTGGTCCAGCATTCTCTAGTATGTCAGACCAAATATTTGGTCCGGCACGACCCACCATTTTACCGAACTAAACATTGGGTTCGGTGCGGCAAGCATGCCGAACCAGATGTTTGGACCGGCAAAAAAGGATCCTCCGAAGATGAAGCTCGTCGAACCAGATGTTTGGACCGGCAAAGAGGATCCTCCGAAGATGAAGATTGCCGAACCAAAGGAAGATGAAGATTGCCGAACCAAAGGAAGATGGAGATTGCCGATCCAAGCTTACTGAGCCACCAGTCCCAAACACAAATACCAAACTAGACCCAGGCAGTTATAACCTCTCCTCCACACCTCACAATCTCACTCTATAAATACCGGAGCCTCTCAACAATTGGGATGGACATTCGGAGAAAGAAGGAGAAACTCTGCTGAAATCTATCACCCTAGTTGTTCTAATTTCTCTAATCATTGTAAGTAACCTTGTACTTGTAACCAAATCTAAGAAGGGAAATAAGATGGAAAGTGGATGTAGGCACATTCTGGCTGAACCACTATAAAAACCCTGTGTCACTTGTTCTTTCCTTATCTACTTTTCTAAATCTCAAATTTGCTAATTACGCCAATATTCGCTAAGGATCATTTCATTATAAATTGAAACTTCTAAAGAGTCGCAAGAGAAACACAATCCAACAAGGTTAAATTGAAATCAGATTAACAAGCGTTTGCCCAATTTTCGAGAAAACATTTTTGGTGCTTTCACTAAGAAACGGGGCGGGCATAGAAAGCCAAACTATTCTGTCCATTATTCTTCCAACCTTAGCGCATCATTAGAACATGGCTCCCTCTAAGCAAAATGCTGACAAGGGTAAGAATGCAGCTACTGCGATACACTCAACCCCATCCAAGAAGATCAAGAAAACCCAACCACTCGCTCCCTACCTCCAGGCTCAGTAGTCACCCAAGAAGACTTAGAAAGGGTTATGAATGAGATGATTGACCACTTCACTGCCCAACAAGAAGCTTTGGTGGACCAACTCATGACACGCTTACAGGGCATAGAGGAATCCACTAACAATACTAGATCCCAGGGTGAATCCCAGTCTAGAGAGTCACGTAGAAGGAACAGATCTCCCACCAATGATGAGTTCAATCAGGAAGATCCAGGAGCTCAAAGCCGAGCCAGGACACAACCTGAAGCTAGTCCAGAGAGGTCGACAAGAGCCGGGCCCAATTAAGGGGGCCCCAGACATGGACCATTTATGGTTGATCATGTCACGCTTCGAACCAATCATCGCCAGTCTGGACTCAATCAAAGCACCAGACGCCATCACTATCAAAGAGAGGGCCCCACTTCTCCTAGGACTGCTCCTGAGTCCGAAGAAAAAATGACATGTCCCTTCAGGGAGTACCTCAGGCGCGAACAACTCGAAAGGGGGATAGGCGCCAAAGTATCCAGCCCTTTCACTAGGGACATAGAGGCAACAGCCATGCCTCGAGAATGGAAGATGCCCACCATGGATCCATATAAGGGCACCTCTAACCCAATCGTCCACCTACAATGATACTCTCAGCACATGCTCATGAATGGAGCAACTGAAGGTGTACTATGTAAATGTTTTTCGTTATTCCTATCAGATTTAGCAACCACATGGTTCCGTCGCCTACCTCACGGATCCATCAGTTCTTGGGAAATGTTGAAGGAAAAGTTCATAAGCCAGTTCTGAATTCATGTTGAACAGCCTAGAGACGCTTATTCCTTGTCCTACGTAAAACAGAAATCGGGAGAACCTCTACAACAATACCTTACCCGTTTCAACGCAGCTACAGCAGCGGTGCAAAACGTGGATGAAAGACTCACATTGATGGCACTATGAAGAGGCGTCTACCCGAACTAACTTGCAAGAAGACTGAAAAAGGAGAAGCCTTTAACTCTTCAGGAATTCTACCATGAAGTAGGAAAATATATGAGATTGGAAGACGCAGCGGCTCTTTGGCATGGCGAGCAACCCGCAGGGGGTTCCGGCTCCCATGAAAACACGAGAGTCCTACCTCGAGGAGAAGGGAGCAAGCCAAACAATAATGATAAAAGTAACCATTAAGGCAACCCCGAAACTTAGAAAAGCAATAAACGACGATACAGACCAGGACCGAGATTTGATTCCTACACTCCTCTAAATGACACTGTGGAAAACATTTACTTGGCCACTCAACACGAACTGAAGTACAAATGCCCTCCATACAAGAAGGAATCGGAAGCTGCGGTCAGGACGAGAAAGTACCGTCGCTTCCATGAGTTTCACGGACATAACATAGAAGAATGTTAGCATTTTGCGGGACCTTATTGAAGAATACATCCGAAAAAAGAAGCTGGAACGATACGTGCAGCAAAAATGTAACTCTCCCGCTCTGCCCCACGAAGGGCTAGGGCTGCTTCGACATGAAAATAACAAAGAAGAAGCAAGTGCGAGCTGCTCCAATGAGGAAAAAATAATTGTCCATACTATATCAGGGGGCCCGCATTCAGCCGGTGGAAGTTGGGCCGAAATGGAGAGGTACGGAAAATCTTTGAAGGTTGGAGAAGGATATGTCCATTCCATTACAGAAGGCCGCCTCGCCAAACGAAGAGAAAGGACCAATATAACCTTCAGCGATGAGGATTTGGTTGGAAAGTAGTACCCACATACCGATCCCATGGTCATCTCCGCCTGGGTCGGCCCAGCAGAGGTGTTCCGCATTTTGGTCGATACGGGAAGCTCGGTGAATATATTGTTCAAACATGCCTTCAATAAAATGAAGTTATCAATGAAAGATGTATCGCCATGCAATAAGCCCCTACATGGATTCACTGGAGAAGCCACAATTCCACTTGGGCAGTTGGACTTGTTTGTTGAACTAGGAAGTCACCCTCGATCCGTTATTCGAAAGCAAACATTTGTGCTGGTAGACGGACATTCTGCTTATAACGCATTTCTGGGTAGGTCTGCATTATCATATTTCTAGATAGTCTTAGCCCCTTGGTGCTTGAAAATGAAGTTCCCTACCGATGGGGGAGTAGGAGAAGTAGAAGGCGTCCAAGACGCAGCCCGCGATTGTTATGTGACGGAACTCCGGCAGAAAAAGAGAAAGGAAAAGGGTAAAAACATAGAGGTCGCCCTCTGCGCCAAAACTGTAGAAGCATAGCAATTAAAGAAGGCCCCTCCTCTCGAGTATACTAGCGACCCGTTTAATGAATTAGACCCGAGAGATAAAGAGGAGGAGGCCAGCGTCGAGCCCATGGAGGCTATGGAACATGTTGCAGCAGATGATCGCGGTAGCACAAGGCTTTTCAAGATAGGGTCGCAGTTAGAAAAAAAATCTGAAAATCCAATTGACAGGGTTCTTACGCAAAAATTTGAATGTGTTCGCATGGACCCACGAAGACATGGTGGGAATATCCCCCGAAATAGCTTGTCACTACCTGAACATAGACCCAACCAAAATCCCGGCCAAGCAGAAGAAAAGGAGCATGGGGATGGAACGCTCAACTGCCCTCAATGAGGAAGTAAAAAGCCTACTCGCCAATGGTTTTATTTGTGAGGATATCTACCCCAAATGGATCTCCAACCCGGTTCTAGTGAAAAAATCCAATGGGATATGGTGAACCTGCATCGACTTCTCCAATCTCAATGACACTTGCCCCAAGGACTATTTTCCCCTGCCTCGAATCGACGACTGGTGGACGGAACAGCAGGGCATGAATTGTTATCATTTATGGACGCCTATTCGGGGTACAACCAGATTCCCATGCATATACCAAACCAAGAACATATTAGCTTTATCACAGATCTGGGCCTATATTGCTACAAAGTCATGCCCTTCGGGCTTAAGAATGCTGGTGCAACCTATCAACGCTTGGTTAATAAGATGTTTGAGCAGCAGATTGGTCATTCCATGAAAGTGTATGTCGATGACATGCTTGTCAAATCAAGAAAAGAAACAGATCATTTACACCACCTGAACGAAATGTTTCAAATATTGCGCAAATACCAGATGAATCTGAATCCATTGAAATGCTCCTTTGGAGTATCCTCCGGAAAATTCTTGGGTTTCATTGTGCACGCCAACGAAAAAGTCCAAGCCTTGAAGGACATCAAAATACAAGCCACACGAAGGGAAATGCAGAGTCTAAACGAGAAGGTAGCCGCGCTAAGCAAATTTATATCCAAGGCCACAAACAAGTGCGTCCCATTTTTTGAAGCTCTAAAAAAGGACAAGGGGAAGTTTGAATGGACCGGTGAATGCCACTCGGCTTTCCAAAGTCTGCTGGAACACATGCAGAAACCACCGGTGCTCTCTACGTAGATGGAGAAAGCCTCTACTTGTACTTAGCTGTGTCCCCCTACACATTGAGCGCTGCCATGGTACGAGAAGATGACCATATCCAAAAACCAGTATATTTCATCAGCAAGTGGTTTACGGGGGCAGAGGCTAGATATCCGAAGATCGAAAAATTAGCCTACTGTTTGCTCATAGCATCCAGGAAATTGCAGCATTACTTCCAATCTCACTCCATAAGGGTCCTAACAAATCAACCATTGCGTCAGGTCCTGCATAAATCGAATACATTAGGACGCTAGCTAAAATGCTGCATCGAGCTAAGCCAGTATGATATCACCTACCATCCACGCACCGTAATCAAAGGGCAGGCCCTGGCTGATTTCATAGCTGAATTCACCATTCAAAACAAGGATACGACCATCAGAACAGAGGAAACAATCGAGTGGAATATGTTCATGGATGGAGCATCCAACGAGCTCGGCTCAGGGGCAGGAATAGTAATCATCACGCTCTGAGGAAGAAAGTTAAGTTACACGATGAGGCAAGAATTCACCGCAACCAATAACGACGCTGAATACGAAGCAGTAATAGCTGGCTTGGAAATCACTAGGGAAATAGGGATCAAATCGATATGCATCCACGGTGACTCATAGCTAATTGTAAACCAAATCCTTGGGGAATTCCAGACTCGCGGGCAAAGACTTGCCTCTTACCTCAACAAGACTAAAACCCTCCTGAACGAGCTAGACTACTATGTAATCAAGCATATCCCACTGGAGGAGAATCGAGAAGCGGATGCCCTCGCCAAGAAAGCTAGCATGAGAAACGAGCCGATGCTGGGGGCAACCCCGTCATGATGCAAGCCACACCAAGCTTCGAGTGCCTTCAGATCACGCCCATCAATAGTAGTGAAGAGACATGGATGACCCCATCATTAAATACTTACAAGGAGGCATCTTACCGGCAAATCGCAATGAGATTAGAAAAATCCTAAGGAAGGCATCCCGCTACACCATCCAGGAGGGCGTTTTGTACCATCGTGGGTTTTTCAATCCCCTACTGAGGTGTATTGCAGGAAACGAAGCAAAAGATATTCTCAACAACATACACCAAGGAAGTTGCGACGACCACACCGGCGATCACACTCTAGCCAGAAAGATCCTGTGCTATGGGTACATTTGGCCCACACTAAACAAAGATGCAACCGAGTTTGCTAGAAAATGCAACATGTGCCAGAGATTTGCCAAAATCCCAAGACTGCCACCCACTGGTCTAACCCAGATGGTTAGTCCTTGGCCCTTCGCCATCTGGGGGATTGACCTAATCGGGGAACTTCCCATGGGACAAGGAGGAGCGAAATACGCCATAGTGGCAGTGGATTACTTCACCAAATGGGTGGAAGCAGAGCCTTAAACAAGATTTCATCTACCAAAGTGATAAATTTTCTAATATGTAACATCCTGTGCAGGTATGGGGTGCCATAGAAAATCGTATCGGACAACTGACTCCAATTTGACAGCGAGGAATTCGCCAATTGGTGTCGCGAACATGAAATTGCCCGAAGCTTTTCAGCTATGGCATATCCATAGGCAAACAGACAAGTCGAGGCAGTGAACAAGGTGTTTAAAACACTTATCAAGAAGAAACCAGAAAAATCCAAGGGGGCATGGGTCGACGAATTGCCTATGGCTTTGTGGGCCTATCGAACTTCTTATAAAACTGCGACAGGGCACACTCCATTCGCACTGGCATACGAAACCGAAGCCATGCTCCCAGTCGAAACACTCTTCCCCTCGCATAGAAGAATACACTATAATTTGGAAGAAAACGAGGAGCTAATTAACATATCACTCGACCTGATCGAGGAGAAGAGAAATGACGCCACCCTCAATGCAGCCGCTCATAGACAGAAGGTGGCAAGGCAATACAATTCCAAGGTGAAGCCTCGAACACTGCAAGAAGGAGACTTGGTTCTCAAACGAGTCTTCCCATGACCTGGGCGTTAGATCAAATTTGGGAAGGACCATTTGTTGTTCATAAAAATCTTCACAATGGAGCTTACATTCTGTCAACGGTAGATGGAGAGGTGTTCGAAAGGGCGTGGAATCTCCAACACCTACGCCGATATTTCTCTTGAGTTGTAAAGAAATATGTATTGAATAAAGTAATAAAAAGAAAGACAGTGGGCGTAGGCATATTTCGGTCGAACCACTAAAAAATCTTGGTGTCTAGAGTTAATTTTATTAATTACGTACTTTTTCATTCAATGACAATCCCTATTGTGAGCGATTGCAGACACTCGCCGGCAGCAACGAAAGTGAGATAGCCACAATCAAGGGCACGAATTAAGCCTAGGCAATTCATTACTGACGATCGGCAACCCTAGGTCGGCAATGATGAACCGATTATATGCCACGGATCAGGAACGATTCATAGCCTGGGCAATTTTAAATTGGCATTTGGGTCGCCGGCAAGTGCGAACCGATTATAAACCCCTCGATTAAGGCGTGGCTGCAGCCAGGGGTAGTTCGCAATTGACGATCGACATTACGCCGGCAACGACAAATCGAATAATACTCACATTACGAGCACTAGCCTGAGTAGTTGTCGTTAACAATCGGCCATGAAGAAAAGCACACGATTATGATTTTCAGCATGATAATGAATAAACAAGTCATAAATGATTCATACACAATCTATAAAAGTCATGCATCACAAAAAAAATTGCAAGCATGTGAAAAGCATAAATTAAAACATCAAACATCAGAAACTTGTTTACATACACAAGTTTTTATCCGTATTTACAGGTACAAAACAGCCATACATTTCTCACAGACCAAAAACAAAAAAGGGGAGAACAAAGCCTCTTCAAGACGAGGGGATATCCTTGCCACTTGGCCCACTTCCTTCGGTAGTCTTCGTTGAAGGCTTGACTCATCCCAAGGATGTCCCTACACAATACGAATAATAAGGATCACGAACTTCTCAATGCGGAATAAGTAATGACAAAATAGGAGAATGTTATACCTACGGTAGCATGAGGCGGATCACCAAGCCCCTCGAGATTAGAACCGTCATCATCACCTTCCTCCTCCTCTAATAACTCTACCCTCTTGCTATGGCTTTGGTTTCCTTTAACAAAAATTGGCTATTCATCGTCATAACATCATAAGCGGCCCCTCCCTCCCGCGCAGCTGCAACCTTGGCCTCCTTAATAAGACAAGCATGAATTCCAGCCATCACCTGAGGATATATAGTCATCCATCCACTGAAGGCTCTTTTGCTTCCAGAACATGTAATACGTATCCTTCAGCATCTGGTTAACATTGTCGCAAAATTCACTAGCCTTGTCAGCTTTAGTCTAGAGGGATACCACCTTGTTTATATATAGCTCCTTATCTTTCTTCAAGTGTACCAGCTCTGCCCTCAGCCTATCCATTTCAGCCCGGTAGGAGTCTTTCTCCTTTAGCCCTACACCCTTGGACTCTTTCAACTCAGCCCGGGCTGTTTCCGACTTCTTTACTCTACCTTTAAGAGAGCGAAGTCGTTCCATATCTTTTTCCCGGGCCTCATCCACGGAGCTGATGGCCAAATCAATCTGGGCTTGACATATAGCGGTAGCCTCCTTCATTGCTTCATCCTTGGCCTCTTTTATGGCTTCTTCCTTGGCCTTCCCTATTTCAGACTTGCGAGACGCTTCAACCATTGCCAATTCAGCCTCTTTTTCCCTGAGCGCCTTGTTAGGTCCACCATCTCTAAACGTAACCGTACGTTGGCACTCCCAACCTCTTCACTAGCTCTGGCCAAGCAAGTATGATAGTCAACAATATTGCGAGTCTCATTAGTAATCTGAACCATCCTAGTTGTCAGATTAGCAAAATCCAAAGATTTAGCCTCATCTAATATCCGGACCAAAGGGTTATGAGGAAGAAGAAACTCGGTATCGAGATCCATGGTACGACGACCCGCATATTCAGGGTTGATATCAGGATGACTTCCGAAAGGATTCTGCATGCACTGCTGATGAGCTGAAGAAGCAGGGCCTACAATACCTTCTCCCAACTCATCTGGCACTTCATGCACTTCCGTACCCGTAGGGAAATGACGTCGATGACGCGAGGAGGTTTGAGAGCCTGGGGAGGTGGCCTCCTTCTCTAGGGACCTCGCGTGTTTCTGGGAAGATCCATGGCTCTCTCCCTTATCCAAACCCAATGAGGCCTTACGGACTTCCTCTACCATGGTTCCTTTCACTTTAGATGCCACCGGGGGAGGAATAGGAGCCGTCTTCATCCGTTTAAATTGCTCAAGATGCCTAGACACTTCGTTCCTCCTTGGATTCCTCCCTTTCCCTGAAATATACTTAGTTGCATTAGAACTGAGAAGCAAAAAGAATTCAAGAAACAAAAACACTTAAGACACTAGGGACACTACAAGCTGCTACAAACCCTTAGAATAAGGTGGATCGTGTGGCCGAGGCGGGATCTCACTCAAGTGGGAAATACTTTGAAATGGAACACCGCTCGACGGAGGGAGAACACTCTGTAACAGGACATCATTGGATTGAGAATTAGGTAGAGGCTGAGATTCGTCAAAAAATAAAAAGTTCTCAAATAGAATCTCAAAATCCGTACAGTAATCGAAAGTACCTGGGCAAAGCCCGAATTCCTCGCCAATTCCAGCTCCACCAGATATCGGAGGGGGCGGCACTTCACTCGAGTCACTCGGAGCCACATTTTCTTGAGGGGGGTCTGCAATAGGAAGCAGTCTGGGGACTGAGTCAGGATGTTCCAACTGTTCGGACCACTCCCGCACAGCCTCAACATCCTTTAAAGGATCCACGTTGGGGCCTTCACTACCCATTATGTCCACATCTGGAGATGCATGAGCTTCCCCTATCGTCGCCTCGAAATCACTCTCTGACACTTCCTCCTCTTCGCTCTCCTTTTTCGAATGTAAGCCTTCCTCATCACCAGGAGAGGAGACGTCTTGAATACGCAAGGATTTCCCAGCGTGAGGAGGGCGAACCGCACCCTTCTTATGTCTCAGCTTTTTCGGGGCCTTAGCTGCATCAACCTCCTCATACGGACCTTTGCCCTTATCCCCTTTGTCTCCTTTAGCCCTCTTCTTTCTCTCAATCGAACTCGGCCTAATCTTGTACATAGACTGCCTAGGCCCAATCAAATTGTAAAACCGAAGGGCTACATCATGAAGTAGGAACGAGGCCTCTCACTTGGCCTCGGGAATAGCTAATATCTCCTTGGCCATCTTCTGTAAACCATCGTCCTTCACCGCTTTCGCGCAACCTAGAAGTTATGAAGGGGTGAGTAGCCAAGGTAAAAGAAAACTAAGAAAGGAAAGAGTAGCTACTTACATCCAGAGGTGAAGGAATGTTGAGCCACAACGTCATCACGAACAAAGAAATACTCCTTGAACATGCTAAATTTGGAATACAAGTCCAGGATGGGTTTGAACTTGTGTGCAGACTCCAAGCTGTTAAAAGGGCTACCCTTCCTATAGCTCCTCACGTAGTACAAATACGTAATCTCCCTATGAGTTGGAGGTCTCTGATACCGTTTCATGAATATCAGATATAGGGACGTCAGGATAGCATAAGAATTAGGCTGGAGCTACATTGAAGCGACCTTCAAATAAATAACGAAGCCTGCAATCCAAGCGTTAAGTGGCGGGATCACTCCGCACATGCAATGATATTTGTTGAACGCCATGTACCCTCCTGGAGGGAAGGCAGCTTTGTCATCCGGGCCAGGCATAGCATATCTCTACGATTTATCCCGAACGCGGTAGCTATGGAGTTTAACTTCTCAGTCGTAAGTACACTGGGATAGCATTCAAAAGGCCTATCCAACATCTGGTTAGGAGCATAACATTCCACTAGTGAGTAAGCAGAGCTGGGTTGTTTAGGGAGGTTAGCTGGAACATCCGCAGAAGAAGAACCTGCTCCCGGAGGGTGTGAAGCTGCAAACTTAAAACGGGTTTCACGACCAGAAGATATGCTCTTGTAAAAAAAAGGGATGTGAACATCAGCAAAAAGGTCCAAATTATGAATAGAGGTTAAAAACATGCTTGGAATCTCCTATCATCAAACCTAACTAGAATTCCACATCCCCAGCCTCACCAAAGTCTGCTCGGCAAACCCATGGACAAAACACTCGGCGAACTTGGTCCAGCATTGTCAAGAGCCAATGCCGAACCAGATGGGACCACTCACCGATTGCCCGTCCAGGGTAAACTTTAGTTTCCACCTAAAACATACGTGCTACCCCTATGGCCTCCTCCAATGACCAACCTGTCAGGCAATGGATTGAATGCTTGGTGAGCGAATAATTACATGCGCTCACATAACCAATGTGAATCTCCCAACACCTCGAACACCCTTAAAAGAACGAGGACCTCACTACTCCGACCTCTCAATGATTTAAATCGAGTCACCCAGCATCAAAACCCTAGAATTTCAAAACCCAGTACCGAATAGAGAAAACACTTACCTCAGATTTGCAAAAAACACGTAAACTCTGAAGGTTGGCGGTGATGGAAGAACCTAGAAGCCGTTTACAACTGAATGAGAATAGTCAGGAAATTTCGATCGAGAAAGTAAGAAGAAGAATGAAGAAGGAAGGTGGTATTTAAGGAAGAAGATGGGAAGGCGAATGGTCATACGGTGTGGCATTCGGTGATAGGAGCTACTGACTGGGCCAGAACAAAGCATGCCGAGAAAATGCCCAACATGCTTTGGGGGGCAAGTGTTGGGCCGGTTTTCTGGTAAACAAAAGAAGAAGAAGCCCAGGGCAAGCAAATCGAGCAAGAGCCAGAGCTACCCAGACCAAGCATTTGGCTCGACAAAAAATGTCGAACAAATCATTCGAACCGGCATGCCGGACCAGATATTTGGTCTGGTACCCTATAGTATACCGGACCAAGTATCTGGATCAACATCCTCAGAAGTACCGGACCAAATGTTTGGTCGGGCATTCTCTGGTATGCCGGACCGAATATTTGATCCGACATGACCTACCATTTTACCAAACCAAACATTTGGTTCGGTGCGGCAAGCACGCTGAACCAGATGTTTGGACCGGCAAAAAAGGATCCTCTAAAGATGAAGGTCGCCTAAACAAATGTTTGGACCGGCAAAGAGGATCCTCTGAAGATGAAGATTGCCGAACCAAAGGAAGATGAAGATTGTCGAACCAAAGGAAGATGGAGATTTCCTATCCAAGCTTACCGAGCCACTAATCCCAGACACAAATACCGAACCAAACCCAGGCAGCTATAACCTCTTCTCCACACCTCACAATCTCACTCTATAAATACCGGAGCTTCTCAACAACAATGGGGACGGACATTCGGAGAAAGAGGGAGAAACTCTGCTAAGATCTATCACCTTAGTTGTTCTAATTTCTCTAATCATTCCAAGCAACCTTGTACTTGTAACCAAATCTAAGAAGGGATAATAAGATGGAAAGTGGATGTAGGCACATTCTGGCTGAACCACTATAAAAACCCTGTGTCACTTGTTCTTTCCTTATCTACTTTTCTAAATCTCAAATTTGCTAATTTCGCCAATATTCGCTAAGGATCATTTCATTATAAATTGAAACGTCTAAAGAGTCGCAAGATAAACACAATCCAACAAGGCTAAATTGAAAATCAGATTAACATGTGTTTGCCCAATTTTCGAGCAAACAATCGTCATCTTCCCCCTCTTCTGAATCTATGTCATCCCCTTCTTCCCACTCTCTTTCCTCTTTCCCCTCTTCCCCATCATGCCTTACAACATCCTTTGTCCACTCTTCATTGCATTCAACATCTGCATCTCTATTTGCATCCTCGTTTTTGGGAAAACTAGTTCCATCCTTTTTTCTTCTCTCTTCTCTTTTATGTCATTCTAAGCAGTTGTTCGAGTTTGAGCCATTTAAAAATAACAAAACAATAACACAGTTATTGTACATTTCAGAATTCAGGGTGATTCTTTTTTACAATGAAGTGTTTTTGCATGGTAAAAATACAAACCATGCAGCTACAATGCATGGTTTTTATTTTCACCACGTAGTGACACTGCATGGTAAAAATAACAACCATGCATTGTAGTTATGTGGTTTGTATTTTTACCATGCAATTCTTCTGTGTGGTAAAAATTGGTAGAGTTATTGGTATGCCCTAGGGGAAATTATATAATTTGTTACATATATTTAACTCAATAACCAATCTTGTTAGAAATAAAATGTGCTTTCATTCTGTTATATACTTTTATAATGCGTTATATATTAATTAATTAATTAAATTAAAATTATATTTAATAGATAACCCATAAATGATATGTTTTGTGATAATATTTACAAGGTGTTGTAACCATGAGTAATTTATCACAATGAAAATAAATATATCGTTTTAAATATTTCTAATCAAGATGTATAAAGACTATATATCGCTATATCTGTTGATACTATAGTATGTAACGCTCTCCAAATATTGGGTAGTGTGTTACTCATAGCTGGTGGGAGTACCAAGGGGTTACATACTGATAATTATTTGATAACTAGGGAATGACTCACTTAATAGTTTTATGTTGGTTAAAATAATTAAGGTCAAACAGAAAATATCGATGTGACTAATTTACACAGTTTTCTCGGCTTGAGAATATTGTTAATCTTCAATGTGGAAGCTTCGCTTTGATTATAGTTAAATCGTGGCATGGAGTCTATCAAATGACGGTATTTGGGTCGATTGAAAGCATTGTAAGTGAAACACTATTCAAAAGTTGATCCATCTCCTTAGTTGTATGAGGTTTATATCACGGTCAACTGAAGTCAACTCAAAGTCAAAGTCTTTGGACAGAGCATTTCGGTTAATAATATTTGTTATTATTGAACCAATGACTTTGTGTTTGGACTATAAATTTGAATATGGATGATATTGGACTTTTAACCATTACCAAATTACATAAGTCCAAAGTGATGTAGTTTTGACGAAGAGAATTGGCGTAAGTAATTATCACTACTAGGTAACGCTTAAATAAGTAAAATTGGATTTTACCATAAGATGTGTAGACGATAAATTCAGTCAAAATGTCACACCACTCGCTAAGATGACGTGTGAATGTTAATATTTGAATTGTTAAATATTAATCGCTGACTGAATTTACACCTTTGAGTCGCATAACCGAAATGATGAATGCTCTGAATGAACCACATGATTTAATTAATTTATAATTGTTGTAAATTAATTAAATTAATTAATATTTATAAATATTAATTATTAAATTTTATTTAATTTATTTGAATGTCATTGGTATTTCATAAAGTGTGTATATAAAAGTTATAAACGTGCATACTGATATACGATGTTGGTAGAATGTTTAAATTGGATTTAAATAGAATAACATACTAAGTGGGAATTTTAAATAAATTAATTTAATTAATATTTTTTTAAAATATTAATTATTAAAATCCTATTTAATTTATTTAAATGATATTAGCATTTAATAAAGCACGTATATAAAAGTTATAAACGCACGCAGCGTTATACGATGTCGGTGGAACATTTGAATTAAATTTAAATGGGACTGATGTTGATGGGATTTTGGACATTTTGAGGGCCCATGTAGAACCATTTATGGATAACCATGCATGTCAGAGATAGAGAGGGGATTTTATTGACAATTAAAAAAAAGAACTAAAAAGGAAAGGTTTTAAGGAAGGAATATGAAAGATTTTTATCATTCCTTTAAAACAAATCTCTCTTTATTTCTTTCTGTATTGATTCTTTCCTGAAAACCGTTATTCCTCTTTCTCTCCTATCATTTATAGTCGAAATCTCCTTGGCTTCTAAACCTTAAAATTCCAAAATAAATATCAAATAAAATTAATAACAAAAGGTGGTTCTCATTTCTTAATTCTTACAAAATTTGGAGATCGATTCATGGAATCTCGGAGCCTTTGATTCATCATTCAAGGTGTGATTTGTTGGCAACTTCTTAATGTAAATTTCTAATTAATTCATTTACATATTCTCTATATTTATATGCTTGGATTTGTACCATTCAGTTATGTTTATATTGACTATCTTGTAACATGAGAATTGATAGCCCCTTTTCTCAATTGAAAGTATGACTATTATGTTCATTTCATTCAGATCTACATATATTATCTTTTAAATTACAGTATTTTTAAATTAATATCTGGTGAATTGTATTTTATAATATTTACATACACAATCACAAATGAATTGTAATTTAATTCTTATTTTGAAATTAATTTCTAGTGTTGCATGGTTAGTGATTAGATGTAATTATTTTGAATATTGTTTATGCAAGAATGTAAGGTTTTGATCTAAAATTTTAAATGAACTTTTATGTATATTTTAAATCAAATATCTCTTTTCTAAATTTATAGTTTTGTAAAATTTCCAAACTCTTATTTCATTTCCTAGAAGGCCCTGGTTGATCTGTGCTTTTGGCCATGGCTGTTGAAGGTAATAACTTGGAGGAAGAAGATGAGTTCTGGAAGATAGTGGTTGATTTTGAACTTGTGCGCGTGCACAGAAGTATTCGTGCACTCAAGAACAAGAATGATTAACATAAACAAGAAAAGAAGTATAGTTTTGAGGTGGCAAAAATGAGGAGTTGATTGTAATTTTTTAAGAAAATCAAGAACTGTCTAAAATAAAATGTAATTCAAAGAAAATATCAAGAATTGGAAGAAATTTATGAAAGATGACAAGGCTGTTGGAATGGATATAGACATATGCATATTCATTTACATTTGGGCATGAATGAACAAATACATGAACTTAAAATTTCACAAAGAATTTGAACAAGATAATTTTGCAAGAAAATAATCAAATGGTAGTTTAAAGGAATCTTGATCAGATGTTTAAACTGTAAAATTTAGTAACAGAAATTGAAAACTTGCAAGCTACAGATTACTAAAGATAAAATCAAATGAACAAGATTATTAACTAAAATTTAGGAAATAATAAGATGGTAAATAGTTAATTCAAGAACAGAGACTAATTTGCAAAAGATGAACAAATATAGACAGAAATTCAGAGAGATTATATTAGGCAAAATGAATTAATAGGGATTAGCTAAGTAATAGATCTCAAATGTAAAGAAACGAGAAAACAAAAATGGAAATTGAACTAAAAGAATGAAAATGGAGATAATCTGCTAACTAAGAACAGGAATGAACTGAAAAATTGAATAATTGTTTCAGATTTCTTCACAACTACAAAGTGACCATAGCAATACATTTATAGGAAAACTTGCATACAATTCTTGATTCAACTCGGCCCAATTGACCACTCTGTTACAAACATACATCAAACATACAACTCACACAGATTTATAGAGACTCATGATACCCAGCCTAATAGAGAACAATTCCATTTCATTGACTATAGCAGTGTGCACGTGCACACATGCACACACTGACACACCCTGATATCTCCTCTTTTAAGCCATGATTGCTACAGTTTCCTTATCTGACACTCCTTTGCATGCTCCAGCCATCAGCTCACCGATTCTCCGACCATCTCTGATGAACCATGCTTGTAAACAGTACCTGCAGCTCCTCCATTAAGACATCTATCATTACCATCCCTTTTTCCAAGCAAATAATTGTTGTTTTCCTCAAACAAAATTTTAGCAATTAGTGCATGGTTGTTACATCTCCCTTCCACTTCGAGAAGAGACCTTGTCTCAAGGTCTAGTGTGGGAAACCTCTTAATCAATGGCCAATAATCTTCCCAGGTTGCCTCCTCCTCAGATTTGTCTTTCCATTTGACCAAGATTTGTACTACTACATCATTATTTCTAGGAATCATCCTCCTATCCAATATCTTCTCTGGTTGCTCAACAAGTTCCTCTGTAAAACTGGGAATATCCTCTTGTATCACCACGCATCACCTACTTTTTTATTTAATTGGGAAACATGAAATACATTGTGAATTTTAGCATTTTCAGGGAGCTGCAACTTATATGCCACAGTGCCAATCTTCTCCAATACCTTATAGAGGCCATAGAATTTGGGAGGGAGTTTATGGGTTTTGTAACTCCTAGCTGTAATTTTTTTTATACTGTTGAAATTTCAAGAAAACCCAATCTTCAATTTCAAACTGCATGTCAGTCCTTCTCAAGTCCGCATACTTCTTCATTCTTTCTTGAGCCATCTTCAAACTGTCTTTGAAGAATTGTATCATAATGTCTCGAGTAAATAGTTCCTCCTCTACCTGTTCAATCTTGGCAGTATTGGGTATATATGATAATAAGGTAGGAGGGTCAATGTCGTAGACAATTTTGTAAGGAGTGATCTTAGTTGGAGTCTTCCATATAGTGTTGTATCAATACTCAGCCAATGCCAACCATTTAGACCATTCATGAGGTTTGTGGAACACATAAAATACCCTTCCAAAATTTTATTTACTACTTCAGTTTGGCCATCACTCTGGGGATGATAGGCCGAGCTAAGTTTGAGAGAACTTCCTTGAAGCTTAAAGAGTTCTTGCCAAAAATTGCTAGTAAATATGGCATCTTGATCACTCACAATAGATTTTGGCATTCCATGTAATTTAAATATCCCCTGGAAAAAAACTAAGGCCACCTCTTTAGTAGTGTATGGGTGATGGAGAGGAAAGAAATGAGCATACTTACTTAATCTATCAACTACAACAAATATAACTTTGTACTTTTGGCTTTTTGGCAAACAAGTAATGAAATCCATAGAGATGTCAGATCAAATCTTGTCAGGTATAAGGAGAGCCTGCAATAATCCAGGTACTAATATATTTTCATGCTTATTTCTCTGGCATAAGATCTGACAAAGCTCTCAACATTTTTTCTCATTTTTTTCCCAATAAAAGGCATGCTTCAATCTATGCATTGTTGCTTTAACTCCAGAATGTCCTCCTAAAGGGGCTGAGTGATGTTCTTTAATAAGAAATTGTGTTAACTGAGTTAAGTGATGATCAACCAAAATCTTTCCTTTTCGAAATACCAAGTCATCAACATTCTTATACTTGTTTTTTGGCAATTCCTTCCTTTGTACTTTTGCTATTAGTTGCCGGTACCATGGTGAATCATGTAAAGCTTCCTTGAGTTTCTAAAGTTAAGGTGTTTGTACCATTGAGATGGCTTGTACCTGTGGTCTATTCACATCTGTTTCACCTCTCCTTGATAATGCATCAGCTACCTTATTCTCTTCACCACTTTTTTACTCTACTTTGTAATCAAATCCATGAATTTTAGCTAACCATTTACCTTGCACTCCTGTCTGTATCTGTTATGTCAATAGATGTTTTAAACTCTGGTGGTCAGTTTTAATTATAAATTGTCTTCTCATCAAGTACCGTGTCCATTTTTTAGTAGCAATGATGATAGCAAGAAGCTCCTTTTTATAAGTAGATAGAGTCAAATTCCTACCATGAAGAGCTTTACTCAAATAGGCTATAGGCTTTTTATTTTGAATTATAACTGCCCCTATTCCTTGGCCACTGGCATCACATACCAATACAAAGGGCTGAGTGAAATCAGGCATGGCTAATACTGGAGGTGATACTAAGCATTGCTTCAACTTTTCAAAAGCTTTTCTTGCTTCATCACTCCATTTAAATGCATCCTTTTTCAACATTGAGGTCAGTGGTTTAGCAATTATTCCATACCCCTTTATAAACTTGCGGTAGTAACCTGTAAGCCTCAAGAATCCCCTTAATGCCTTCAAGTTCTGTGGTATTGGCCAATCAAGCACTGCCTGCACCTTGCTAGGATCAATAGATATGCCCTCAACAAAAATAACATGCCCCGGATAATCTATGGACTGCTTGGAAAATTGACATTAGGAAAGCTTGATCACTAAGGCATTTTGCTGCAAAATGTGAAATGTTACCTTAAGATGTTTAATATGGTTAGCCCATGTTTTGCTATATACATGTATATCATCAAAAAACACCAATATAAATTTCCTCAAATAGGTTCTGAATATATTATTCATAAGGGATTGAAAAGTGGAAGGAGCATTTGCCAATCCAAATGGCATCACTACAAACTCATAGTGGCTATCATGAGTTCTGAAAGCAGTTTTATGGATGTCAGCCTCTTGCATCCTGATTTGATGATAATCTGACCTTAAGTCCAATTTTGAATAATATTGGTATCCATGCAGGTCATCAAACAATTCTTCAATCAGTGGTATGGGAAAATTGTCCTTGATGGTCTGAGCATTCAACTTTCTATAATCAATGCATAATCTCCATGTACCATCTCTCTTTCTCACCATAACAACAGGAGATGAATATGAGCTATGACTGGGCCTAATAATTCCAGATTCTAACATGTCTTGAATAATTTTTTCCAACTCATTCTTGATGTGGTATGAGTGTCTATATGATCTTAAGTAGATGGGTTTGGAGTCTGGTAATATTGGTATTCTATGATCATGTGGTCTTGGTGGAGGAAGTTTTGGAGTGGAGCAGGTGATCATGGGGTAATGTTTAAGTAGGGTATCTATTTCTGGTGGAATGGGGTTAGTAGGATTTTCTGGGGATAAAATCTGACAGCATACCATCATTGCCACTTGCCCATATACACATTCCTTATCCAATTTCTTCTTATTGATAATTTTCAATTCTTCTTGTTTTAAACCCTACCAAACATATGGTTTATCATTATACATAAACTTGACTTGTAACTGCTCTAAATTAAGTGTAATTTCACCCAAGCTTTTCATCCATTGTGCTCCCAGCACTACTTGACATCCATCTAAGGGAATCAGAAGCAAGTCTACAACCATAGTACACCCTTGGCACTTGAGTACAACATCATTACATACCCTTGATCCAGTCAATTTCTCTCCATTGGCTACCATTACTTCAAACAATTTGGTTTCATCAATTTTTAATCCCAATTTCCTTACCAGTTTATCATTAATGAAGCTATGGGTAGAGCCAGAGTCAATTAAAATCTGAACTGGTTTGCCATGAATACTTCCTTTAACCTTGATGGTGGAGAATGCAGAAATTTCATATAAAGCTTGCATAGTAATGGATAATGTTTCTTCAATTTGAATGTCAGATTCTGGATTCGACATTTCATTAACACTGGAGTCTTCCATTTCTTGCAATGGCATCATTCCTTCCAACACATAAACTTGAGGAGTTTTGCACTTGTGATCCCTTGACCATTTCTCTTTACAGCCATAACAAAGATTTTGCCTTCTCATCTCTATAATTTGATTGGGAGTGAGCCCTCTACTCTTTGCTAAAGCTTCAAGCTGAGTGTCTTTGGAGTTATTAACTGGATTATAGGGAGAGCAAGAAGTGGAGTCTAGCGATGATTTGGGTTGAGGTGGTTGACTGTTCTTTGTAACTGTGGTGCTAGGGGTTGGATATTTAATTTTCCTGGTTTGAAGGCATTTACTCTCAAACATTTTTGCAAGTGATACTACCTCTCTGAAGTCAACTGGCCTCGAGGTAAGTACATCTTATCTAATTTATTCTTTTAAACCTCCAATAAATCGGTCAAGAAGGAATTTAGGTGGCAAAGTTTCTATTACAGCCTGCAACTATTCGAATTTGCTCAAATAGGTCCTAACTGTTGTATGTTACTTGATTTTAGACAAAGTTTCATACGACCTCTCTATTTCCTCAGAAATAAACCTAACCAA
Organism: Allium fistulosum; assembly: GCA_030737815.1. NCBI lineage: Eukaryota > Viridiplantae > Streptophyta > Magnoliopsida > Asparagales > Amaryllidaceae > Allium > Allium fistulosum. Next base: position 741,768,058 of record CM060906.1, read on the forward strand.
TATCTCTTCCTTGAAGACTGGCCACAATTCATGGTTAGTAAATGTATTTATATACCAGTGGTACCATTGTAAAGCTTCTTTTTTCAAAGCAAATGAACAGATCTCTTCCCACTAGTGCTCCTCAGTGTGATGAAATTTAAAGTACTGCTCCACTTGCCTCAGCCAATCTGCAACTCCATCTTCTCCTGAATATGTGGGAAAGTCTAACTTGATAATGGGGTAAGGATTATGGTTTTGAGGAACATGGTAGTCTGGAAATGGATTGCTGGGTTGTTGTGGTGGCAGTTGTTCTTGAGGATATCTTGGAGGGGTGTTAAAAGGGGGAACATTTCTTGGTGGTATAATAGTAGTTCTGGGTTGCTAATTAAAGGTTCTTGGTGGTGGATATATGGGTTGCGGAGGCTGCGGTGGAGGGGGTGGATATGGCTGAAATGGTGTTGAATGCTGAGAAGATGCTGGTGGGTTTGGTGGAAAGGGATTCCTGTTTTGGCGATATTCATTCACAAAAGCAGTCAACATATTATGCACTCCCTCAAATTTGGTGTGTAGATCTCTGGTGGATTGATCGAACTTCTTGTCCAAATTTTGGACAGTATACTCCAGATTTTGGGTGGTTTGTTGTAAGTTTCGAGCGGTGATTTCTAAATTTGTCAAAGAATAGGTTGTGCGTTTGTTAATTTCTTCTTGTCGTATCCAAGCATCATTCATATTTGAATTTAGGGGTGGATTTGGATCTGAATTTAGGGCATGCTCAGGATCGAATGCGGGATTGTGGTTTATCTCTGACGATCGCTCTGATACTAAATTAGAAGGACCTGGTTGATCTGTGCTTTTGGCCATGGTTGTTGAAGGTAATAACTTGGAAGAAGAAGATGAGTTCTGGAAGATAGTGGTTGATTTTGAACTTATGCACATGCACAGAAGTATTCGTGCACTCAAGAACAAGAATGATTAAGAGAAACAAGAAAAGAAGTACTGTTCTGAGGTGGCGAAAACAAGCAGCTGATTGTAATTTTTCAAGAAAATCAAGAACTGTCTAAAATAAAATGTAATTCAAAGAAAATATCAAGAATTGGAAGAAATTTATGAAAGATGACAAGGCTGCTGGAATGGATATAAACAGATGCATATTCATTTACATTTGGGCATGAATGAACAAATACAGGAACTTAAAATTTCACAAAGAATTTGAACAAGATAATTTTGCAAGAAAATAATCAAATGGTAGTTTAAAGGAATCTTGATCAGATGTTTAAACTGTAAAATTTAGTAACAGAAATTGAAAACTTGCAAGCTACAGATTACTAAAGATAAAATCAAATGAACAAGATTATCAACTAAAATTTAGAAAATAACAAGAATGGTAAATAGCTAATTCAAGGACAGAGACTAACTTGCAAAAGATGAACAAATATAGACAAAAATTCAGAGAGATTATATCAAGAAAAATGAATTAATAGGGATTAGAACGAGAAAATAAAAATGGAAATTGAACTAAAAGAAAGAAAATGGAGATAATCTGCTAACTAAGAATAGGAATGAACTGAAAAATTGAATAATTGTTTCAGATTTCTTCACAACTACAAAGTGACCATAGCAGTACATTTATAGGCAGACTTGCATACAATTCTTGATTTAACTCGGCCCAACTAACAACTCTGGTACAAACATACATCAAACATACAACTCACACAGATTTACAGAGACTCATGATACCCAGCCTAATAGAGAACAATTCCATTTCATTAACTATAGCAGTGTGCACGTGCACACATGCACACACTGACACACCCTGATATCTCCTCTCTCAAGCCATGATTGCTACAGTTTCCATATCTGGCACTCCTCTGCATGCTCCAGCCATCAGCTCACTAATTCTCCGACCATCTCTGATGAACCATGCTTGTAAACAGTCCCTGCAGCTCCTCTATGAAGACATCTATCATTACCATCCCTTTTTTCAAGCAGAGAATTGTTGTTTTCCTCAAACAAAATTTTAGCAATTAGTGATTGGTTGTTACATTTCCAAACTAAAAGTTCAATCTTAGTTGCTAATTTAGAACGAAATGTAAATTGTCAAATTGAAATTTTAATTAGAAAGCTTTGGTTTAATTTTACATACATATGCATGTGTAGATGTATGTTTCTGTATACATATACCCTTTAAATATTTGTATTTCAAATTGCCAAAGCCTGATTTAAACCTTTTTTTAATAACTTAAAAATGAGACAATTATGTGTACATATTAATTACTATTTGATGTTTATATCATTGTATCATAATACCTCTTGCATGTAAAATGAATGGTGTATCAATTAAATTTTTTAAAGAGTGAAAGTGAATCAACCAATGATTCCACTTTTCGTCTCCTTCCCTATTAGATCCTTATGTGATAGATTTATTCTTGTTTATCCCTATCCAATGTCAACTATCAATCTTACTTTACGTTTAACAATTTGATCATGCGATTAAACTATGAATATATTTGATATATTCACACTTTCCATACCTCATAGTTAATTAATCTAGATTTAAATAAATAAAGAAAAAAATTCCCTAAATTGATGTTATTTAATATATTAATTATTACAATTGAAGAGGGAGAGAAATGAAAGGTTTCTCTCTCTTCATATATTGTCATATCTTCCCTTTATTAATGCATAGGGTAAGAGAGTGAAACAAAAGGTTTACTTTTCTAAATTAATTTTTACATTTTTCTTTTATATATATAAACATTTTTTATATATTCACACAAATGAATGTATTGATACATTCATTATAGTGGAAATTAGCCACAAGGGCCTCTTTAGCAAGTGTAATTAGTTTATAGGACACACAACTGAAATAATTACTTTTAAGGACAAAATGCAAAATAATTAGTTTCTAAGGCCTAAAAACCTATGAAATTATGTCCTTGAAAGTAATTGGACTGCTGATTTTGTCCTTAAAAGTAATTATTCTGCTGACTTTGGCCTTGAAATTAATTTCTGTGGATGTGTGTCCTAGAAACTAATTGGACGGGAAAGTTTGTCCTTATGGTGAAATGCCCCTTCATTATAATACCTATAAATTTAAGTTACGTTTAATCTCCAACTCAACAATTTAAACAAAATGAGATTTTATTCAAAATTTTATTAGGTTGGATCTAATGTACATTTAGACTACACAGGATCAATAAGAATTCAAAAGGAAATTTTCTGAATTACTCATTTCTTCCGCTGTAGGCTGGTCCAGTTTCAGCAAAAATCACATATCAACGGCGTTATTTTTACACCGCAGCTCCACGGGTGTTGGGAGGTGTGGGTACAAACCATATCGACCGCTTCTTTCAATGATGTGATGCATAATTAGGGCTAGGTGCTTACCTGCTTCTTTCGATAATGCGTTGATGTGTAATGTTACCGAGCTTCAATCAATGATGTGAGCTTGAGTCTGTTGTTATGGAGATAATGTTTTGGAATTCGTTCAGTAAAAAAATACGTAAGATTATTTTGGGTGAAAAGAAGCAGAGGATATAAAGGGGAGAAGTTAAAAAAATTGGGTTTACTCAGTAAATAAATGGATCAATGGATTTTTTGGACTTTTAAGGGGCTACTCAACAAGAATAGTGGTTCAAATATAATTTGCCAAACTAAAATAGTAACTGTGTGTTTCGATGTGAATCTTTTGATGTTTAAACATTGGGAAAAAAAACAAAAGTGAAAGCAGATGTAGGGAAAAAGATTATCCATACCTAACGTTGCAAGAAACAGAAAGCACGAGCCCATTAGTAATATGATCGAATTTTTTTGCCTCTGCCACTTAGGTAACATCCTTGTGCTAGATAGGCTAAACCTAGGTATAAATTAAAACCATTCCTTATGTATTGATTCATGATGTTGTTTTGGAGTTGAATTGATGGCAAATCTGCTTGCTTTGATTGTAGTCAACTCCACTATTTGCTTGCAAATACCCAGTTCTGTTTTATGATCAGTTTGATTGAATATTATGTGGTTTCTTTCATGCCATATTGACCATATAGTAATTGAATAAGCAACGTATACAATGATTTTACGTGTATTGTGATTGTGAAAGTGTTTCTCTATCAATTTCAGTTTAAAGTTGATATGTAATACCTTTGTATTAATGGCTGGGAAGAATAATTTTACACAAATCAACTTCCATATGTAGGAAGGAAACTTGCACTTGAAAATTATTTGCTCATTACATTCAGTTTCATAATTGCACAATACACACATGTTGGATTGACTATTATGTGTCTTTGCATGAGTTGTCTTTAGAGGGATGCAAGTTGATTAGACATTTGTCTACACAAATTGCCATTCGGGGAATGCCACTTTTTCCAAACATAACAAGACCATGAAGTATTATCAGATTTGGTTCTTAACTCATTCCATTTCTTATGTTTATTGAGTTTTATAATTACATGTCATTATACATGAAAGAACTGGACCATATTCTCCTGAAATGAATGATAAAATTTAAAGGGAAAGATAAGTTTCATTGAATATGTTCTAATTGCTTTATTAATTCTAAGGCTGCATTTCATTGGTGGAGGGAAATTCTGTTAACTGTATATGTGCTAAATAGAGTTCCTAAATCTAAAAGCACAATATCACCTTATGAAATCTTGAAAAATAAAAAACATAACCTGTTTTATTTTAGAACCCGGGGTTGTTTGGCTCATGTTCTTATTCTCAATCTAAAAGAATTAAACTAGCAAGTGAAGCCTACAAATGTGTATTTATTGGTTATGCGGTTAATATTAAAGCTTATAAATTCTATGATCTAAATGAATACGTTATTTTTAAAACAAATTATATTATTATTTTTTTGAACACAGATTTCCACTTTAATCAGAAATAGTAAGACACATCAAGTAATAATATTCTTATGATTAGGAATAATAGACATACTAAGAAAATAAAACCAAAGCTAGAAGAAGTAAGAGATATAGAGTAGCCAAATATTTTGGCTTAGATTTGTGTGCTTATATCTTAGAGGAGGATCACTAACCTCTAACAATCTTTTTTCTTCATTAGATGTTAATCTTTGTAAAGAAGCCATCAATGATGAGATGGATTCTCTTAGTTTAACAAAACTTGCCACTTGGTTTATTTTCCTTTTGTTTGCAAACTTATAAGCGGGAAATAGATATACTTAAGAAGAAATTGAAACTGATAATAGTACTGATAAGTACAAGGCTTATGTTGTAGCCAAGAGTTCTAGGCAAAGAGAATATAGATTGGTTAGATGTTTTTTCATCTTTAGTAGAATAACTTTTATTCGAGAACAGACTTTCCTTTCCACGATCCATGATTTAGTAGTAGAGCAAATGAGTGTTAGATTTGTTTTTCGAAGGGCAAAGTAGAAGAGGAAATTAATATGGATCAAGCTAAAAAATTTGTGGTCGGGAGTATTATGTTTGAAAATTAGATAAATCTCTATATAATCTATAACACACACTTAAACAATGACATGATAAATTTGATAACCTAGTTATGTCACATGGTTTTCAAGTTAATGAAGTGAAAATACATTTACTATCAATCCGAGAATTACATTTACACTTTTATACATTCATATGTTGATATGTGCTTACATGTTGATTATTATGTAGATTTTCTAGTAAACTTAGTATGGAGTATTAATATGTTGTTGAACGAGTTTTAAGAATCTTAAAAAAACAATAAGCCTAGGATTACGTTATTAGATGTTTAAAACTATCATAAGCCTACATCAATGGTAGATTTGAATACCATGTGATAACTGTAAAGTAACGAATGACTATATTATTTGTAAGATGGGTGGAGTTGATTGTAAGATGGGTGGAGTTGTTTCTTAAAAATCATTAAGAAAACGTACTCTTTTTGAGTCAATCAACTAAAAGAAAATTTAATAAAATACGGTATTATTATTTTTTCTTTCTGCTTTCAAATTTGATAGCAAATGTTGTATTTTTGAATTTTTCAACTGGAGTGGACGTAACAATGCATCTCTTTGTATGTGATTTCTAGTTCTTAAATTTGTCTAACTTATTTTAATATAATTTTGTATAGTAACAACTATTAATTCTCTCCAATAGTCCAATCCCTTGGCGTTAAGAACCATATGTAATGATCAACGGAAGCAAGCAACGTGAGCCAATGGGCTGGTAACCCTAGCGGTAGTACGCATATATACTTATTGACAATGCATAAACGCATGAATATCACAAAATTCACATTTAAGCACATCACAACTAAAATGTTCTCTTTCCATCAAATATCAATGTGGTATAAAAACGATCATAATATTAAAACAACTACCTCGAAGTTGGGCATATAAATATAAGACAAGATACTCAATATAACATTCCAACAAAATAAAATAGCACATTTAAAGCAGTTAGCTCTGCAAATAACAAACTTTAACGTTGCAAACAAGTTCATAAATTAACAATTTATGCACAATACATTCACTACTTTTAAGCCTATTGTAGAATCAAGCAAAAAAACATTAACATCGTTATATACCACCGTTCATTTCTATAAAAAAGATCAGCATAAATTTAACACAGATTCTTTGTTTATAACATATAAACAAGCATAATCATAAAAGAAGGTTCAGGAGTCGCAAACTCAGTACAGACCCCAAAAAAATGACAACAAAACATAGCAGTGACACCGCTCGATTAAAAGCATAACAAACTGGCTTCTCTCATTTTTGTTAATCAAACGAACCATTGATGTTTTCTGAAATTAAGAATAAATTTTATTCTAACCACAACAATAAAACATTCAAAAATACACACACACCGGTGTGTCAGGTAAAAAATACAGAGCTACAAGACAAGTTTAAAAGTTCATTTTATTCAAACACTCTGAGTAACTCCTATTTGCATTCCGGATTTGCTTGGATCTGCATCTAATGACTTGCTTTGATTTCAGGGTCTCTGAAAAAAGGCAAGTACAACAATGTCAGAGATAATTACGGAAGAAATTAAAAAACTTAATGTAAGCAGCAGCCATTGAAATCAACCTTTTAATGTGATCAAGAATGAGAAGCCTTGGCCCCGGAGGAATCTTCACATCTCTAAGAGCACTGAAAAGTGATAAAACACGAGGCAAATCATATTTAGAGCCTATCCAGAAAGTGGAAAATATTACATTGGAGATTGTAAAGAAATAAATTTCCTTTCATGAAGTTATGAAATTCCCCTGAACTAGCAAGTAGCAATTATGTGATGAATATGAGTTGGACAAGGAATGGGATATTTGTCAAATTTGATAAGGAACCTAATTTATAGTTTGCTTATATGTAGGCCAGCCCATGGTATGGATTTTGGTATGAAACCGCCTTATTAGTAATACAGGTGCGGGTTTAGTTTTGACCATTCAAGCTTGGAAGGGGGGCCGATATAATTATTATTAAGATCGAATACGGTTTCCTCGCTATCTGTACCGATTTGTATCAAAATCGATTATTAGCAGTCCATATTAGAAAAAAAATGTATATTGTTTGTGTACCATTTTATTTGTTTGGAAGTGGACTTTTGCGAACTTGATTTCATAACTATACAATTTGTTTGCAAACTTTGTTTGTGTATCATTTTAAAATGTTTACAAACTAATAGAATGATTTTAGCATCAATAGTTCCCGCTAGGTACTATGGTTTTGAAACACCAAACGGTTTTGAAACACAAAACGGGCTCGTATCAAGTTCGAGTTATGATTATATTAACCAAAATCGGATCAATGTTTTAAGCTACCCAGACCGAGCCTAGTCCTTAGACAAGCCTACTTATATGATACTATTATTTTCAAATTACATAAAGAAAGCCTACTTATATGATATTATTATTTTCAAACTACATAAAGAACCACACAAAGGACGTGCATTGTGCATCATTTCATTTGGCCACGACAAGATTGAAAACAGTTGTATTTGCTTCAAATAATATCATAAACGAATTGTGTTACTAACATATGGAGCAGTGCTGCTAACATTTTATAATGAATGAAAGTATAGTTACCTATCTGTGAGGAGTGGTAGAGTGCTATCAGTAAGCAAGCCTTTCCTGAAATTCTTCTCGTAGTTTTGAAGACCAAGTCTAGTCAGCATATTTCTTGCTCTAGAATAGTATATGTCCTCAGCTGGTTGCTGTTGTTTTGAAAACTTCTCACCAAACTGTAATGCTCAAATATCGAATTAAAATCAGTATTGGGAAGGAAAAACATAAAACCCACCATAAGAAAGTATTGTAGAGTTCTGTTCAGAGATAAATAAGGAAGGATAAACTGGCCATAAAATTGAACAAAACCTTCTGAATTCTAATAGCTGAGTAGTAGTAGTATAGTGTGGCGAACATATTATCTATTTACACGAAATGGTGTTAGAATCAATTCACATGCAACGTCATCAAAATAAACTGTAACACGAATGAGAAGGTTGAGAAATATGAACAAAGTTTACACTAAAATCATAGCTGATTAGAAGAGGATTAGTAGCTAAAATATTGTTCAAGATACAAAAAGTGTAGCTGACTAGTTAATCTATCCGTCCCTCAAAGAATAACGATCTGGAATTTTCTGGGTGGAAATTAGTATGGAGAGTCTGTATTTTATGTATTATGCAGTTGATAGTCCTAAAGATTTCTTACTTTTGTTATTTAAATTACTGTAATGGAAGAAAATCAACGTAAAAAAACTGCACTTGGACTAATTCAAATTGCAAGAAGAAAACAGATCTCAATGAAATCAAAATCAATTCACTGGATAAAATTAGAGGAAAATCATGATGGATTCACATCAAAATTGCTTCCTAAAAACTTGTAAGTGATTACCTCAACAATTATTTTAGGACTATCATGATTATCACACCATCAGTGATTGGCTTTAATTATCTAGAAAATGAAGTTCAGGCTCTATGAGTGATAATCTTTCTCCTTGCCAGCCGATTATCACCTATAATTCACATTGAATCATACAAGTAGGCCTGCCAACGGATACTTTCGGATTCATATCGGATAATTATCATATCCGCTAACCATCAATAAATCAAAATATAAATAGAAAATTTCAGTTTAACGTAAAAAAATTTCCATCCTATTGATTGTAAAAGTGTTAAAAATAAACAAATAGACGATAATAAATAATTTCGAGCTGTTAATAAGCATTAAGTGCGTATAATATAAACTACCAACTTAATAAAACAATAAATATCTTTCATTGTACTAAAATACACATAATTTAAACTATAATCTTGACAAGAATCGGACGGATAATTTTCGGATGCAGATGTCTTCGTTTTCGCATCCTTTTTTTCCAGATATCGGATATTTATCCATTTATTAGATATAGAAGCGGACAGATTTCGAAAGTTTCAGTTATCCATTGACAGCTCTACATACAAGTTTCCTCTGCAGATTACCATCGTAATTATGTAAATTGTTTTCCAAGTCAAAAAGCTGGTTGGATTCATGAATGCATAGCTTGAAGAAAGAACGCATATGAGTCCCAGTTTTTGTTGTTTTATTTGTTATCAACGTTTTGATTGTTTATCTATTTTGCTTAATTTTTTAGTTAACCAAAGCAAAAAAATCTGATTATCGAATAACCGTGGCAAATCTATCTGCATGTTTCCCAACAATTAAAAATTAATTTTTCAGTTTCTATTTCATTATTAAATTATATATCAGTCTATAAAATTATAGCAAATAAAAATAATATAAAACAAACAATAAATTATAAATTGACATTCATTTACTAGTCTAAACACTCCTATATCGTATGGACATACGAATTACAAATGATTGCAGCCTAAAAGGATTTATCAGACTTTTAAACTTTGCATTCGTATTTTTAGATGTTGAACTGCTTTGAAAGTGTGTGTAGCCAGGATCAATAGCACCATTTGGAGCACGCTGATATCAGCCATAAATTTATATTTGAATATTTGGTCATGTCAGGGGCTACAAAATAGTGCTAAATAAAGGGTGCTATTGATCCTAGCTTTTGTTTGTTTGTGTGTGTGTCCGCTTTACATATTTCAATATGATAAACAGGTTATATGTACTTTACATATTTCAATATGATAAACAGTTATTTTTTTGAAATTTTACTAAGACCCTTTAAACTGAATTTGAGTCATTACTTTATATAAAGAAAACAGCCAGGCCTTAAACCTAATTTTTTGTATATAAACACCCCTATGCCTCAATTCTCCTCATTTTCATCACAAAATAGATAGATTTTAATGAAGTGTGGTTGAAATTAATTCAAAAATATGTGAAAATGTAAAATGTGTTATTATCTTTTCAAAAGTTGTGTTTCTTATAAAATCCTTTGACAATCTAAAAAGACATGATCTGAGGGATAAAAGGAGTAATTGGTTTGCCGGCTGTCCATATATATTGTATCTTATATTCTTGTAAATAGAATTCCAACAAAATGGCAGATGATTGGAAGTTAGATAATACAGGAAAACTACATAGTGTAGCCTAACCATGTACAAAACAAAACTTGTATTTTATAAAGACTTGTTACCTTGAAAAGGCCACCTTGAACAAGAGCAAAGAAAAGCCCAGATGTAACAGCATTCATTGCCTGATTTTGGCCTCCCATTCCACTCACTAATGAAAACATCGCACCAGAACCAAATGCTGCTACCATGCTGCAAAGTAAACAGATATATATGATCATATAGATAATGTATTATTATAATCCTAAGTTACATGCCAAAGTCAAACTATATCTCAACATTTCATTTTCTTTCTTCTACTGTAGTTCAGCTATAATGTCATGTTCTAAGTTGTAACTATTTACCTCATTATTTCAACATATTATGTTTAGATTTTCGACATATTTGTTTCCCATATAAACCAAAAAGAAAACTTTATACTTGATGGACTAATGTTTTGCAACACACAAAAAATATAATAGTGTACATATATGATTATAATGAAATTTAAATTCGTTGATCTTGAGTAGAATGCAAAACCAAAGATAAAACATGGACCTTACCTACTTTCAACATCCTCCTTCCCTCTTATTCTTTTCATGACGCAAGATAGACCAGCATTCACACCAGTCATGACCGCAAAATTACGAGCTTGTACTAGAGGATTTCCTGTAAATGCCTGTAAACATATGCAATATCCTCATCAATGCTTCACATATAGAGAGGAAAAGAATCTGACTTGTTTTTGGCTGCACGCAATGGAGACTTGTTCTCATGATGGTATTTCAAGAAAAGCAGTATCTACTAATTCATTGCTGAAATTCTGTAATGTTTGGCCACATTATAATTCCCATGACTGATAATCGCCAAGTTAACGCGTTCCAATTTACAAATGCCACAGTGTTAATATGTCAAATAATTATAATTACTAACTACTAAGTATTCGTATTCGTGTCAAATAGATATCGCTCCACGTATGCATCAAAACTCAAACTAACGCAAGAAAAACAGTCAAGAAAAAAAGATGTCATAGATTTCTTCAAGTATAGCCCTACAATGGCCATGCAACAGAAAAAAATACTGTTCATGACCTACCAATTAAGTATAACAGGAAGCTGTGACCAAAAACCATTAGAATGAAAATCTCCTTGGAAATGTCTATTACCACCCCAATATCTGCTTTATGCCCTCCACAACTTCAGTATAATTTTGAACACCCCATTATTTACTTTTCAATCCCCACTTTCTTCCATTTTTTTGTCCTTTTTCTCATCAGTTATTTTGTTTTCTTCATCTAATCTTTGCTTAAACTTATTATAAAGCAATGAAGTTCCTTTTTCACAAATTTCAGTTTGAGAATCTTCTTAAAATGAAGCAAATCAAACAATTTTTTCGTAGAATTATTTTTTAGAATGAAACGGATTACTAACTTTCAAATTTTGTTAGATTTGTTCCCATATGAGTTATATTTGCTAGAATTAAATTGTATTATGTTCAATGACCATTCATTGTAACCAAATACCATGATTCAGATTAAATTTGTTGTTATAAAATTGTTTGTTTAGTGAATTTTGTACTTAAATGAAATCCAATAAATTAATACGAATAAACAAGACAACCACATAATTTGGATTCAAGGTAAATAAAGGAATCACCTGAAGCTGTAAGTGGTTTCTCTTGGAAATCAATGAACTTTGCACTCAGGAAGAAGCAGATGAAGGGTAAATTTGACATGTAGATTTTTTTTAATCTATTAAGGGAGTGAAAAGAAGAAATCGGGGTGGCAATAGAAGCAGCCAATCTCCTTTGGCAAAGAAACGCAAAACTATATCATGACCAATATACCATTATTTATACATACATAATACAAAATTTCTGAAATCAGGTTTTTTCAGAAAAAAAAATCAGATTACATAGAGTCATGTTCTATTTTGAGCATTACAATCCACTGTAAAAAACACTGAAAATTACCTAACTTTCAGTTGGTGGGTGAAAGCATATATGTTATTCATTACAATCAACAATATAATGCCGATTGCAATAAGAGTTAGACATATGTACCACCATTTGATATTTTCTTTGTATTTTCTGAAATCAGACTGGCCAATGAATTCTAAAGAACACCCGTGCTTTGTATTGCCGACTGAAATCGGGTAATATTCAGTGTTATTTAGGTGTGAATAGTAATGCTCGTCTACCTTTTGTTGTCGACTTGGGATTTTTAATATTTCATTCACAAATATGTCCACACATCACAGTCAATCAACTTTCACAACGAAGTCAATAAACTGAATTCACTGTTCATGTACTCTGTCCACATTTATCTTAACCTCTATCATACTAGTTGTGATCTTAGATCATGAAAATTTTCCACTCAGTTAATCTACGCTGTGACTGTCATGCCTTGGGCTGCAAAAACTATCATGGGACCTTATTTAGCTCCTATATTAACTATTGAGTATTCAAACTGAGTCATCTGACTCATTTTCTATGTCCTGGCCTCCTAGGGCCTTATTTAACAATTAGCATTGAACTTTTTCTGAAAAGAAAGCCGCAGGTGAACTCTTCACTCGGATTCATTTTCTACGTTGCCCTAGAGGGTTTCGTAACTCAAACCTCAGAACCATTTCAAGAAGTGAGAAGAAAACGCTTGAAATTATCAGACCACATGAATTGCTATTTTAAATCGCTAATTTTAAACTTCAAAGACTTTCCTTTCTGGTACAACATGTAGATTAACATGTTACGGTGGAAAAAAACGAAAAGGAAAATTTTCAGAAAGGCCTACAAAACGAAAATAAGTACCTGCGCTTGCTTCAAAGAACTTAAAGCATCCGAACCCATCGCCGGAGAGACTCCGGGAGGAGATGTCGGCAAAGCGGAGGACATGTCTGAAGTCATTGTTCCCATCAGACCTCCTATAGCGGCACCCTGAACGGCGCCGGTGGCCGTGACGACGGCGGCCTCGACCGGCATGGATTGCTTCGCCAGCCATGCTTTGAATCCGGATTCGAGCTCTTTGAATTTGGACTGGATTTGGGTTATAGGATTTGAATTAGCGGGAAATGAAATGAGAGACTGGTTCAACTTCTCCATTGACGAGTTGTATGCGAATGGATAGAATGAGAAGGAGTGAGGGGTTTTGTAAAGATTCGAAGGGGAGATTTATTTATAGGTCCCTTTCCGCAATTTGTTTACAACAATATGTTTATTCAAAAGAAAGTAAATTAATACTAGATTATTATTTTGATTGAAGGATGGAAAAGCATTCACTTCAAAGAATACCAATAATCTATACTATATTATTATTAGTGAGTTTGGTTTCAAGTTCACACAGGCTTCCTTGGAATTTGGCAGCTGAACAGTCTCCGAGTTGACCTGTATTATTCTTTTAAAATGAACGATCGTGTTTCTTTCTTTCCATTCGTATTCATCTGCCCTCCTTATTCTCCCCCAAACTCTAAATATTAATGCCGTCAGATTTGTGCCTTACCAATAGATCGGCGTCGACTTTTCCTTTGATAACAATCACTAGCCCTAACAGCTTCGGAACTCTGCACGACCCTTACAGCTCTGAACCACTGATCGTCGCCCCTTTTATCTTTTCCATCTTCTTCCTCGCGTCCACATCGACAACAGGTAACCATTAATACCTAATTTCACAATTTTCCTTCTACTTTTCTTTCTGCTAAACTCATCTTCTTACTGCAGAAGTGCTTTAACGTTTCTCTTTGTCTTCATCTTTATGCTGCCGCGCTTGAGTATCAGGCAGTTTATTGCTCCCTCGATCGTCTAGATCTCCTATTGTTCAGGTATGCTATTGTTCTTCTCCCTGATAGATTAATGCTTTCGTTCCTTTCATTCTGATTGAATGCCTTTCTATTTGTTTACCATTTGTATCTTTGTTCTTTCTGATTGAATGTTGCTTGAGCTGCTAAACTATGGGTATCAACTATTCCTGCTGGGTCGACTGTATCTCTGTTCTTTCAAGATAATTAATAGTTTTTTTATTTCACTAATTTCTAATATCAGTAAATTTATATATATTTGTTCCAATTTAAAATTCATAGATGGCACACTTAGGATGTAAACTTATTGTATGTACATGTGGTTTGTGTGATGATGTGACGTTCTCAGGGACCTAACCTCTTCCTTCATGCTTGATTTTTTTTCCCCTTTCATTGTTTTATCTATCTATTATGTTAATTTAATTTTAATTTGATATGACGTGAAATGAAGGCCCTAAGTAAGGTTTATACTGATTTTTAGGTGATATTGCTAATATGTTTATGAGTACATGTGGCTAAATTTTTTCCTTTTACATTGATACAATATGATAAGAGAGTAAGGACCAAACATTTTAATGTGTAATTCATAACAAATGATGCCTTTTATAATTGTTCAGTTTTATTAGATGAGGATCTAAAGTTTAAAAGCTTCTATCAGAGATTGCAACGAAGTAAAGCAATGACAGGTAATTTCTCTTCGATTGTATATAGCATGTGTTGATTATAGGGCCTCAAATTTATAGTTTTACTATTCTTTTCTTATAAAGGTGCAGTTTTGGATTCTAAATGCTTACTGCTGAGATCCATAATTTACTAGAAAACATTAATGAGTGCTGGTTTTGGGAGTCAGATCCTAACACCTTCATTTTATCTAATGCAACTTTAAAACTTATGTTTGATCAACTTCAGACTCACCTAAAACTTTAAAATACACCCTTAATTTTGATCCTAAAACCTCTAAAGGCGGTGGGATTAGGTACTGTTTTTCTTTGCTTTAACTGGTTTCTTTGGTAATATAGTTTTATGAATGACCCCATTTGGAAAAAAAAACTTTCTTTGTTATTTATCAACTCACAAGTTGGTCTGCTAAATTTAATTCTGGATTATTAGATACATTAGTTGTATACAATGATTTTAAGCTTTAGGAAGTAGTACCATTATTTAGTGTAATGCGTTTCTTGAAATGAAATTTAATTAAAAAAGAGTTTCTTTCTTATTAAGAAAATAATACTATTTGAATGATAGTGCAACTAATAGTATGATTCAACGGTAGTTCGATCGAAAAAAGGTTGATCCAGCTACTCTTTAATTTAATAAGTCACTAGCGGGAAAATGGTTAGAGGAAAAGTTTAGTTTAAGGAACACACAATCAAGACAAGTAGTAAACCAATTAATTTCTTTGGTTTTGAGGGTCAATGGAGGTAGTTTAAAGCTTAAGATCAGTAATAGCAGTCCATGAACTTATGATGTTTGTCATATAAAGTATGTTCCTGCCAAGTATAATTATGTTTCACAATATCTAAAGCATGTTCAAGGCAATGGGCGGTGTCAAGTTCATGTCTTTATGCAGTATGTTCATGTCAAGCTATGTTTGTTTGTCTTCTTTTTATTAGCAACTGAACTAAATGGTTTTATCGTCACTTCTGTTTATGTCAAGCTATGTTTGATCGTTGTCATGTTAGCATTAGTGCAAACTATAAATTCATATACAAGGCATACATGTGCTAATTGAGAATTTGTTATTAAAAATCAAATTATATAGGATTATGTCCATGTTGTAACAAGAAAGTGTGCTGGTTTAGTAGGTACTGTAGTAGTGTATAGAGGAATAACACATTTGGGACACAGATATGGCTATGGAGATAGAGAAGGACTTGCATGTGGTTTGATTTTATGCATGTAATTTCTTTATTTTACACAACTTCTCAAATCTTATATTCATCAAAAATAGAAACGTTCTTAAATATGAGTGGGAGAATACTAGGGTTGAATGAGTTGGGCAAATATTATGCAAATTTGAAAAAATTATCGAGCTTTAGTTGGACCGAGACTCGCATATTATTTTCCCATATGATCAAGCATTTTAAAATTATACTTGCTATGGGCAATGGTTATCATGATAAATGACATTATTTTTTGTTAACAGCTCGTATTATGCACTCATTACTACTATTATATTACACTTTATTTTTCGACTGTGATATTTTTCTCTAGCTCATGCCTCATAAATTTGAAACTATCCACCATATAAAATTTCAAATTATTTACTAGAATCAATATAACATGTGTCATCTGAATTGAGATTATTAGTACAATCATTTTCAATTATTTGATCGGATAATTCTGGACCATCATCTAATAGAAAAAATTTGTACAAAAGAAATTGCAAAACAAAGTATTGATAGAGTAAGATCTATCTGTTCTCTTCCAAATTATTGTGTAGTAGTCATGCATTACAATTTTGTAAAATCTTGAACTCCATTATCACAGCTTCAATCAAAATTGACAAAATATCGATGTTTGAGAAGTGATATCACCAAAGTTAAAATTTTAGATTAGCACTCTTATTAACGATTGACTCTTTTTGAAAAAATAATTTAGACTTATTTGTATATATGATGAAAAGTTTTGTACAATTTAACATATACCATATAAAATACAAGCATTTACTGAATTCCCTATAATTGATTTTATTTAGTTTTTGTTGTAAGCCAATTAATCTTTTATGTTACTCTTAGCATCTTCATGCTTCTCACATTTGGTTATTCCTTTTTTGCTTAATATTATTTTGTTAGGAACAAAGGTATAAAATTTACCTTACTATTTTCAGAATAAACAAAAATAATCCCTTAAACATTTATCTTGCTTTTCGAATTTTGTGGCCTCAGTCATTGTATATATTAGGTTATTCTCCCAGTGTCAACTTCCAATGACACATCGGTATTTCATTACTAATGAAATTTGTGGTATTCCACTGTTAATGCAATTTATTGTGAATTTATGTAATGAATGTGCTTATCTTCATCCTTCATCCAGTAAAAGGAAACTCATTCAAGGACCTATCTTCATTAAATTAAATGTTTAGCTATATGTCACCTTTAATGGTAACTGACCTACAATATAAGTATAAAATTCAAAATCGTTTCAAATTCATTGCACATGCACTTAATTGTAGCAACAAATTAAATTGGGAAAACATTTATACGCTATTTATGACGAAGGCAAGAAAAATGGTCAAATTATTGTAAATCCCTGCTTAGGATGCTATTTAAAAGGAATAAACTATTACATATTTGGTGGATGATTTTACTGATACTTTATTTCCTTCCTCAGCATTTTCCTATTGAGAGTGGAACATTCTCTTTTTTGGGTTTTGATGTTTTCTTACTAATATTTAGTATTCTATACAAGATCCATAATGAATATAGAGATATGCTACCACATCCATTAAAAAGTGGCTCAACAATAAATAAAAAATTGATGAGGTAAAATCAAGGTTTGAGGTAAAATCCAGTTTAATAAAAAACTACCGACTTCAAATTTTGTAGAAGAGAAACTCAATAAAAGAATCATTTTGAGTTTTAAATATATGAATATTCAAATTTTGAAATTTTAATAAATTGTCTCCATTTTACATATATTTCATTTTCATATAGTTGGAAGAGGAAATGCCTTTATAAACTCATAATAAATAAACTGAAACGTAAAATTTAATGTCATTTGGTCAACCATTGATGAAAATAAATAGTATTGAAACCATACTATACTACTATATGTACTTTAGGTATAAGTAACCGTGAGCAAATTCAATTTCATGTTTAGTATACATATGTTTTTAACTGTTTGACAACAAAATGCTATTTAGTTTAGAGGGAGTACGTTCAGTGTAGTGTCAGGTAAGAGAAAAGCAGAAAAAAGTTTTACTATTCTGTAATTGAACAAAATATGTTACTATAATGGTATGAGTTCTTGGTTGATAGGTTACTTTAATTGTTGTTACAAAAAATGGGCTGAAGTAGTTAAGTGAATGTCAAGTTGGGTAGTCAGGTGTAAATTGAGCTGATGTAGACAGATTGGATTGCCACTGAATTAATAAGCTAACTGACTAAATGAGCTGATGCATATTGAGCTTAACTGTAGGAATTTGGTCGTGGTGTATCTGAGCTAGATGGTCTAACCGAGTGGTTGAGGCTGAAGCTAGCTGTTAATTGCTGAAGCTACAACCGAGGAAATGACATAAGCATTAAGAAAGAGCACTGAAATTTGAAGCTGCTACTCATAGTTTCTGGCAGTCTGATGCTGATTATATATATGAACGGAGGTGAATATTTTATTGTCAAGAATTTTGATAAAATGTTCAATTGGCGAATTTGACATGTTGTACAAGGTGAAAGCAAAGAATGATGAAATTGTAGCTTACTCTGTAATGTTCATGTATACTTTTCTTTAACGTGATTAATTTTGAAGATTCATTAATTATTTCCAGTTTGTAACTATCTTTAAAATGTAGACTAATTATGTTTACTCCAAAACCAAGTATGAATTGAATATATACATTTGACCATTTTATCATTGTTGTGAGCTTATATTATCGAGCTTGATCGAATCATTTTTATAAAGTTTTAGAGAATTACAAGGTCAACGTTTCCAGATGGTGGAGGGTAGGCAAAAATTATTAAAGTTAGTAGACATGACATGTTTATTGCAGGCCAAGCAAATTAATCAAATGTTACCTTCAATCAAAATCTCTTTATTCATATTTTGAGAACAAATTGTTCAAAAGAAAATAACATTGTCTGAAATTCTAAAAAACTTCTATGAAAAATGAATTGAATGAAATATTGCAGTTAAATTTCATCGCGGTAATGTTTCTGGTAGAAAATAAATGATCAATGATAATTTAGTAAAAATATAGTGCAATCTATATGCGAAGAACAAATTCACTTCATATTTACTATTACCGCCAATTAATAAATCAATTGCATACAATTATTTCAGGCTATTTCCAATTATTACAACTATTCAACTAATAATTTCGTCAACCCGTGTGCGAAGCACGGGTTCGCACTAGTATTTAGATAAAAGGAGAGGGTGGATGAACAAAAGTGGATTCGTGGTTAGCATACGGTATCCATGAGCATGCCTGACTTTTTTCTGATGGAGAATGTGAATTATAAATTAGTAATCATTTAATTTTTGATGATAAATTTAATAAGTGAGATGTTTTTTCCCCACTTATAAATTATCACGTGCCAAATGGAATAATGTCAAGTTTTCACGGTCTTTGCATAAAGTATCTTGTGTTTTCTTTGGAAGAAAACTAATGCAAGGATGAAGCAACACTGATGTTAGGTTGAAACGGCATGTATTAGATATTATTAACAAAAATAAAGCCAATCTTTGATAAGTAAGAATTATTGTTCAAGCAATACCTCAATGTAATATTCTTTAACCGTTCATCAATCCCATCTTCACTTGTATAATATTAAGAACATATTGAGAATAAATATAAAAAGGTTTAAAAATTAAAAGTGAGGCAAAGCCCCAGACAGAAAGTGTAGCTTTATTTGTGAAAAGCGAAGTTTTGATTGAAAGTACCAAATACATACTTTAAAAAACAAGGTTAGGTTTTTCTCCTGAAAAAAGTTTCAAAATTAAACTTAACAAACCGTAGGAACATAGCACACGTTATGTCTTGTAATGTTCCACTATTCTTAACATCTAAAATAGTGGTAAAAGTCGTATACACGTTTGTGCATTGGTCTCATATGTTAAAACAATGAGTCGTTTGGGTGATACATTTACTCTATCTCACAGCAAAATTCAACAATAACATATTACATCAACAAATACATGTATATACGAGTGTAACCCGTATTACGCACATGATAGTAATACACTTGAGGGAAAAAGAAAAAACAATTAAAAACATCTAATACCTCGTTAAGTGGAGAAGTGATTTCTATTCGTATAAAATGAAAGTCTTGGAGTAATATAAAGATATTTCGAATTGCATTTAATTAGCATGTAGAGATCACATAAAGGAGTTGGTTTTTATACTGTCGTATACATGTACGTGTGCTTATATATACATACATACACACACACATATATATATATATATATATATGTTAGCACCAAAATTGGTCACTAACCTCGTTGAGAAAGATTGTGTAGAGATGTAAGTGATGAAGTTAAATTAAACAAGGAAGAATATGCTAATTTAAATGCAGAAAGTAAGAACACCGGATTTATAGTGGTTCAGCGTAATTGCCTACGTCCACTTTGAGGTTAAACTTTATTGCTTTACTTGATGATTGATTACCGATACAATCCGTAGACCAAACACTTGAATACAATTGCTAAGTAAAGAGGATGAGTCTTGAAAGCGGCAGAGTCTCCCTAGTGTTCCCGGGAGAAGGTCCATTTCATTGTGCTACTGCCCTCCTATTTATAGATGAGATGGGTTGGACTTCCCTCATGGGCTTAGGAACAAGGTGCCTCTGCCCATAGTAGGTGAATCTACGCACCAGGCCAGGCAGGCCGAATGCTCTTGCTTTGTTGTGGGTCTGACAACTTGCTACCACCTCCAGTCTCTCCTTGATCAGAATCTTGTCTAATGCTAATGATAATTTCTTCAACTATCGTTTTGTAACCGGGCCAAGCTGCCGGTTAACACTTGCCCCCCAAAGTGTGTCGTGTGAAGCAACACAACACGCTTTGAATCAGCGAGTATTCCTTGTCTTCAGAAAGAAATCCACCATGTTTCTTGAATAGTCATTATCCTCCAATTTATCCTCCCAAGGTGTTGTATCCTTCTTTGGTCATCGTGATGCTTGGTCGATTCCCAATATTATAAATCCAGGGTTGTAGTTCATTAGTGGCCATCCGTGACTGATTCTGCAGAGCTAATAAGCTTCGGCTATCTGATCTAGTCTTTTCTTAATAACCCTTAGTGAGAATTCAATTTCTGTTGATTTCAAAAAGTCGAACTTTTTCGGATGTACACATGCACGTTCGGGTACATGTTCTTGCCATTGGCTCTCGGATGCGTTTTATATGCTCATAAGTTGTCACCAACTCTGTCTAGTTTAATTGCAATTCAATCATGATTCCTTGTTTGTATTTTCTGTGAAATAAGGGTTGCACCTCTCTTCAGTACAGACTCTATGATTTTGTTCACAGCTTCAACCTATCCATTTGCAGTTATAATGGATCATGGAAGGTCATAAGGATAGATGATGATACGGATAAAGAAGTTGATTATTTTCTTCATCTTGGTCGTGGTTAAGAGTTCTTCATCTGCCCATTTGGTGACGTAATCAACTGCTATGATGGTGTATTTCGCACCACCTTTAGGATCGATAAGAAGATGATTTCAGTGCCCCCAAGTGGCAAACGGCTATGAACTAGCCATTTGACTAATTTCCATCGGTGGGGTTCCCGAATTTTTTGCAAACATCTTGCACTCGTCACATTGTCTAGCATGATCAACCGCATCTAGGTTGATAGTTGGCCAGTAATACCTGTAGCAGAGTATCTTCTTTATCATGGTTTTCCCCCTGATGTTATTACCGCATTCTTCTTCATAGATTTTGCTCAAGATATCATCATGGGCGATATGTCGAAGCATGGGGATGGATAAACTCCTTTTGACACACGACTTATTCTTAGATGATTTGGCGTGAAGCTTTGAGGAGGATCTGTCGTTTTCCATTCCTCCGTTCAGTAAGAATTCCTCATTGTAGATAGTCTTTGATAGGAGTCAACCATGACACCTTTTCATTTTGTTCGCTGAGTACGTGTGTAATGATGTAATACGTGAAGTCGGTTAGTAGCTCTTGGACTTGGCCGAGATAAGGAGCAAGACAATGCCCCCTAGCAAGATCAACTTCCTTAAATTTGTATACTACCAATCAATAATCACAAAAGATATGTAAAGTTTTCACTTCAAATCCTCTACAAGTTTGATGCTGGCAGTCAAGGCTTCATACTAAGCATCGTTGTTTGTTACAGGTAAATCGAGTTTTAGGACGTAGCAGATTGATCGTTCCTCAGGAGTCATTATCATGACTCCTATGCCATAACACTGATCATTGGATGCTCCATCCACGTATATTTTCCATCTTATGGTTGGTTCTCTGCTACTCTTTGAGTAGTCATCTGAGGCAGTGAATTTGGGTGTGAGGTCTGCTAATTTCCATCCTTGGATAGCCCTTCGTGGGAAATAAGTGATATTGAATTAGCTTAGTTCGATATTCTATTTAAGTAGTCTTTCAGACGTCTCAGGTCATTATGTGCCCTGTCGCAACGGCTGGTAGGCGTAGACGTTGATGGGGTGAGCCTAAAAGTAAGAGTGGATCTTTCATGATGAAATCAATAGAGATTGTGCTAGCTTTTGTAGCTTCGGGTTGATATCCAATGCATGGCTCGCGATAGTTAATGAAATCACATATGCATGTCAGAATGGGTCCAAGGGAACATATCATCATTTATTCAGAAAAATCCAACTAATTCTTTTATCATCATTGCATTGAGCTGTGATCCGATATTCAGCACCCGGAAAGGGTCGCCATGGCTGGCTGTAATGTCGACCGTTAGATTAGCAGGTGCCATCCCAGATTCTTTGAGTAAAGATGTAACTATTTTGCATAACATTCAATGTGAAATATGGTTGGGACGGCCAATGTTGATGGTTACTCTAGTCGAATCCTAGAGTCTTGTCATGAGTTATTGAGCCTAATAGCGAAGGGCTCTGAATGCTCTAATAGATTATCAGCAAATGGCAAAAAATCAGGCTTAAAAGCGCATTAAAGGAAATGTCGAGTGGGGGTCAGCCTCGAGTGGCATGCAACTGTATAGCTGGATCTTGCTATGAGTTTGAATTTGCTTGTGCATTCGAGTAACGCACTTTCTATTCAATGCATTCATGATTCTTTACCCGTCCTTCGGGTTGGAGTGAAAGTCAATTGCCCATGAGCTAAGGTATCGATTTAACGATTCTATCTCTAGGCATCCTTACGGTCGTTGCCTTGAGTAGCTGTAAGCACTATATATAAGTTTTAATACTGAGCTATCGTAGCCAGTTTTTGGATGACCATGCGTCTTCTCTTAGTCTCGGGTTGATAAATGTACTGCATGGACGGTTGAGTCTCGTCCTAGCTATGTTTATGTTTTCACCTAAACTCCGAAGACATAGAGGTGATTGGTGAATAGTTGGTTCACATTCATCTTGTTTCTCGCTCGTGCCCCCAGGTCTGGGGCATATACCGATAAGTAGGAAGGCCAGCCACGCCCACTTTAGCTTTACTCTCTTTTCCGTTGGATCGTGGGATCATGTCAGTCGATGGGCCGGGAGACTAGGTCTCGCCTATCTTGGATTTTATCATGGTTTTTTATTCCAAGAGGAATACTTCGATGCCACGTAAGTTTCAGGGCGTAATTTGGACAGTGGATGGTCATCCACGTCCACTTTGGTTCATGCTCTGTAATCAGATCTCGGGGTAAAGTTGGCTACAAATGCAGTCGGGTTATGCTCATCTAGTTTCATACTCCTCCTGACGAATCGAACGAGGGTGCTGCAGAATTTTTGACCAAGTATTCGTGGTTTACCCTATTTTCCATACTCTGGGGGTCATAGTTTTTCAAAAAACATCCGAGTCACATTCGTATGTGCTTGGTGCGGATCGACATTGACCCTTGGTCTGAGGTATGATATAGTAGGTTGCTCGTAGCTTTGGATGCCGTTTCGATTGGTTCTGTATTGAGGCCTCCCTGCAGTCGTTGTCTCAAGTTATAAAGAACGCCATGCTAGAGCTATAGTAAGCTGTCGTATTCAGCTTTTTAGTGTTTTGTACCCCTGCCCCCAGCATTGATTTGGCCAGGTCACTAGTTGGATGGTCGAACTCCATCCTCAGCGGGTTAATAATCCTCCTGTCGATTCCAGGCCGAAGTTTACGGAATAGAAAATGGTCGGAATCCACTCGTCTATTTATCGATGTTTATATACCACTCTGCATTCTGGTGACTTAGTGTTATTCTCCCCCCGGTTGACTCGCGCCCAATTTGTGTTCATGCTTCGGTCCACGCTCCGGGGACTTAGAGATTTGTCGAACGATTTATGCTTTAGTCCACAATTCGAGACGTAGAGATTTTCGTCAACTCGTTTATACTCTAGTTCGCACTCTGGGAACTTAGAGTAATCTGGTCCGCTTCTGGGGTTTAGGGATTTTTCTGAAATTGTCTATAATCTAGTCCATGCTCTGGGGACTGAGAGTACTGTAGTCCGCACTCTAGGGACGTAGAGGTTTTTGAGTCATTTATACTCTAGTCCGCACTCAGGGACTTAGAGTACTTTAGTCCACATTCTGTCTCCCGTTCCAGAGGGTGAGACCCCCCGAATGGCTGAGAGTTTGCCTAAACCTGGTAGATAATCCTTCTCTTTAAGATTCTCTTTAAGATTTTGAAAGTCGTTATTCTTTATGCAGGACTATTGCATTCTAATACTTGTTTTCCACGATTTTGTGCAGGCCGTTCTGACCCCGAGCCCACTCCGAGGAGCGATGTCGCCAAGGAAGTGGGGGAGAAAACAAGTGAAGCCACTCACGCAGGGGAGGCTCCTGGTCCAGACCCTCAGGTGATCGGAGCGCTTGATGAAGACAAGTCTGAAACCTCCTCTCCTACCGACGGGGTTATGAAGTAGAAATTACAGGCGCCTCTGAGCACACATCCGAATTGAGCATGGAGGAGCGGCTCGAGAAAGAGAAGGAGGAGACGGTCAAGGTCATAGTAGAGCCCCGAGTTGTGGACTTGGATGATCCTTTGAACAAGCCGTTGAAGGTTATCCTTCCTGGCGGGTCCAAGCCCATGGAAGGCCCCCGTACTCCTTCAGTTGCTACCCCTCTATCAAAGAAGAGTACCAAGGGTAAATGCTCTAGAGAGGAGCCGTCTGGAAAGAAGTTGAAGAAGCACAAGAAGTGATTACTATCCTCGTTCAACGAGAGTTAGTTTAAGTCATGTAATTATTTTCATCTATTTCCTTAGTCCTTGTAAATAGAATGTCGACTCCGAACGTTGGAGGGGTTGTAATAGAAATTCATTTCTGAATAAGGTTTAGTTCCTTTTTCTATCTTACAAAAGACTCTTATTGTTCAGTTTTTTTTGTGATTGTGATTTTAATCCAAGCAGTTGTGAGTAACATATACTTCTCAGTCCATCTTCATATAACTCGGAAACTCTTCGGGAGTCGTTGAACTTCCATTCTGTGCTTCGAGCACTTAGAATACTTTCTAGCCCGTATGTCAGGGATTTGACAAATTCAAGTCATTTGTGTCATAGTTCATATTCAGGGAACTTGGAGATCTGATTCGCTTATATTCGAGTCCGCACTCTGGGGAGTTAGAGTACTCCAGTCCGCACTCTGGGGACTTGGAGGTTTAAGTCATTTATACTCTAGTCCACGCTTTGGGGACTTAGAGTACTCCAGTCCGCGCTCTGGGGACTTGGAGGTTTAAGTCATTTATACTCTAGTCCGCGCTCTGGGGACTCAGAGTACTCCAGTCCGTGCTCTGGAGACTTGGAGGTTTAAGTCGTTTATACTCTAGTCCGCGCTCTGGGGACTTAGAGTACTCCAGTCCGCACTCCGGGGACTTGGAGGTTTTAGTCATTTATACTCTAGTTCGCGCTCTGGGGACTTAGAGTACTCCAGTCCACACTCTGGGGACTTGGAGGTTTGAGTCGTTTATACTCTAGTCCGCGCTCTGGGGACTTAGAGTACTCCAGTCCGCACTTTGGGGACTTGGAGGTTTGAGTCGTTTATACTCTAGTCCACGCTCTGGGGACTTAGAGTACTCCAGTCCGCACTCTGGGGACTTGGAGGTTTGAGTCGTTTATACTCTAGTCCGCGCTCTGGGGACTTAGAGTACTCCAGTCCGCACTCTGGGGACTTGGAGGTTTGAGTCGTTTATACTCTAGTCTGCGCTCTAGGGACTTAGAGGTTTAAGTCATTTATACTCTAGTCCGAGCTCTGGGGACTTAGAGTACTCCAGTCCACAATCTGGGGACTTGGAGGTTTAAGTCATTATACTCTAGTCCGCGCTTTGGGGACTTAGAGTACTCCAGTCCGCAATCTGGGGACTTGGAGGTTTAAGTCGTTTATACTCTAGTCCGCTCTCTGGGGACTTAGAGTACTCCAGTCCGCACTCTGGGGACTTGGAGGTTTAAGTCGTTTATACTCTAGTCTACGCTCTAGGGACTTAGAGTACTCCAGTCCGCACTCTGAGGACTTGGAGGTTTAAGTCGTTTATACTCTAGTCCGCGCTCTGGGGACTTAGAGTACTCCAGTCCTCAATCTGGGGACTTGGAGGTTTAAGTCGTTTATACTCTAGTCCACGCTCTGGGGACTTAGAGTACTCCAGTCCGCACTCTGAGGACTTGGAGGTTTAAGTCGTTTATACTCTAGTCCGCGCTCTAGGGACTTAGAGTACTCCAGTCCGCACTCTGGGGACTTGGAGGTTTTAGTCATTTATACTCTAGTCCGCGCTCTGGGGACTTAGAGTACTCCAGTCCGCACTCTGGGGACTTGGAGGTTTAAGTCATTTATACTCTAGTCCACGCTCTGGGGACTTAGAGTACTCCAGTCCGCACTCTGAGGACTTGGAGGTTTAAGTCATTTATACTCTAGTCCACGCTCTGGGGACTTAGAGTACTCCAGTCCGCACTCTGAGGACTTGGAGGTTTAAGTCGTTTATACTCTAGTCCGCGCTCTGGGGACTTAGAGTACTCCAGTCCGCAATCTGGGGACGTGGAGGTTTAAGTCGTTTATACTCTAGTCCACGCTCTGGGGACTTAGAGTACTCCAGTCCGCACTCTGAGGACTTGGAGGTTTAAGTCGTTTATACTCTAGTCCACGCTCTGGGGACTTAGAGTACTCCAGTCTGCACTCTGAGGACTTGGAGGTTTAAGTCGTTTATACTCTAGTCCGCGCTTTGAGGACTTAGAGTACTCCAGTCCGCACTCTGGGGACTTGGAGGTTTTAGTCATTTATACTCTAGTCCACGCTCTGGGGACTTAGAGTACTCCAGTCCACACTCTGGGGACTTGGAGGTTTAAGTCGTTTATACTCTAGTCCACGCTCTGGGGACTTAGAGTACTCCAGTCCGCACTCTGGAGACTTGGAGGTTTAAGTTGAGAGCAGTCGTATTTCCACTCTTTAATTTGTATTCATCTACTGTATCGAGGCTAATGTCGTCGAATGAACAATCGAACCACGTTTGCTCACAGAATGAGATTCTGCCCCCTAGGATGAGGGACGGAATTTGAAAAATGGACGATCGATTCTCGTCCGCTTGGTGATTATAGCTCTTTCAATCAAGTCAAGGAAGGAGGTATACGACAGATGGTTAGATCACATCCATGTTGGGTTAGATAGCCAAATCTCTTACAATCTGCTCCGTATCTCCTTCTAGAAAATAAGGATAATAGATTGTTGAGTAGACAAAGTAAGTTGCATATGTTCTAAGGTGTAGTCGTGTCCATATATTGAGAGCGAGCGATGGTTAATGAGTAGGCAGTCCACCACAACTATTTCAAGTCGGGCTTTCGAATAACCTTTTGTGTTCGAGGTAGGATTTGATGTGTAGATGAACAAATCATGTCCACTCTAGATAGATCCCGGCGCCACTGAGTTTTAGGAAGGGCATCTGTATTTTGTCGAACTTTGTTCTATGACTCGATTTGAGTGGATGATCAGGCCATACCCATTCCAAGCCTTGCTTAGGTCTCCGAGTCAAACGTGGAGGTCGATGAATGGATGGTTGGTCATGTTGACTTTGTATTGGGCTCTGATCGTGATGAACTTTTCAATATTTAGTCCATAGCCCCAAATCAAAAGCATATGGTTGATGATGAGCGATTGAATTATGCTCGTCCAGATGTAACTCCACACGTCCGATCATGGTCTGCATAGATTGGTTGGCAACCAAATCTGAGTACCTGGTCACCTGCATAGTTTTGAAAGTAGTTTAGTTCAAGCTAGTCGTAGTTCATAGAACAATTGAAATAGAGATGGAAATGGAAATAATTCAAAGAAGATTATGGTAAATCTCATTGATATGTGAAGCAGCATCGTGTGCTCGCTATTCGACTCCGCCCCTGGCTCCTTTCAAAGGGATGTCGGCCGTCAACCGTCCAATTGATAATCATAGCCCTTTATTAATAGGCATCGGATATTCGCTGCCCGCCATTCTGTAGGACTTGTACATACTATTAACGCTTTCCTTTCTAGGTCATCTTTTCGATCACACCTCGGAGGTGTTTGTAATCGCCCGTGTTAGGATCAGTGAGCATCTGGGAATATACAACATTCCCCTGATTTTCTTTAGACTTTGGTGTACTCTCTTGAGGTTCGTTTTCAGTACCACTCCGAGTCGGGAGTCTTCAAGTAGAGGTTGTCAATTGAATCTTTCAAAGAGCATATGAGCTAAATTCTGAAGTCTTGTTTCGGCTACTGGGATCTACATCCTTATCCAACGGGCCTTCATTGTAATTTTTCTTAGTCTGCTCCACTCCTCCTCACTTTAGTTCTGATTCATTTTGTAAAATAAATGATCCATAGTCGTAGGAGGCTCTTTAGCTAACTAGCTGCCAAAATATATCTGGAGGTCGACTTTCCTCAAACGCGATCAGTATGATACCCTTGTTAGTATTTGGAATAAATTTCTTAGAGCATTGGTTTGCTTGGAGTCACTAAATTCGAAGTGCTGGGTCAGCGAAGAATGGTGCTTGGAGTCATCTTGGCATTTGATAGAGTCATATCATCTATGTTCTCCAACCTTTGGGAGTACCGTTTGAATAGCGGTTGCTCGTCCCTTCCCTTGATGCCATTCATAAGCTGCCGCTAGATCCTCTATGCCCTGGTCGATCATGGAATGTCAAGGAAGTGGATAGAATGTTCCTTTATTAAGTTGAGTTTTGAATTCACTATCCGAAGGCACTGCGCTGCGGCTAGGGTTCGGGGGGGTTTCCCCCCGAAAAAAATTTAGCCTCTTTTTTGAAAATTTGGGTCGTACCCGATTTTTTTTTTGAAAATAGGGGTCGTATAAGGGACCAGTGTAAATTAATTCCAAAGGTGTTCGGCATTTGTTCTCGTTCGGCTCAACTGAGTCGTTCGGCATACAATACCGTTCGGCATTACAGAGGTGCTCGGCCTTCATTCTTGTTCGGCACAACCGAGTCGTTCGGCATACAATACCGTTCGGCATTATAGAGGTGTTTGGCATTCATTCTTGTTCGGCACAACCGAGCCGTTCGGCATACAATACCGTTCGACATTACAGAGGTGTTCGGCATAGAGGTATGGATCGGTCTGGAAGAGCGTTCGGCCTAGAGGTATGGTCGGCCTGGAAGGGCGTTCGGCCTAGAGGTATGGTCGGCCTGGAAGAGCATTCGGCCTAGAGGTATGTTCGGCCTGGAAGGGAGTTCGGCCTAGGGTTATGTTCGGCCTGGAAGAGCGTTCGGCCTAGAGGTATGGTCGGCTTGGAAGAGCGTTCGGCCTAGAGGTATGGTCGGCCTGGAAGAGCGTTCGGCCTAGAGGTATGTTCGGCCTGGAAGGGCGTTCGGCCTAGGGTTATGTTCGGCCTAGAAGAGCGTTCGGCCTTGAGGTATGGTCGGCCTGGAAGGGCGTTCGGCCTAGAGGTATGTTCGGCCTAGAAGAGCGTTCGGCCTAGAGGTATGGTCGGTCTGGAAGAGCGTTCGGCCTAGAGTTATGGTCGGCCTGGGAGAGCGTTCGGCATAAGCCTTTTCTCGGGCGATCGGCATACACCTTTTCTGGAGCGATCGGCATACTCCTTTTCTGGAGCGTTCGGCATAAGCCTTTTCTGGGGCATTCGACATAAGCCTTTCCTAGAGCGATCGGCATACCCCTTTTCTGGAGCGTTCGGCATAAGCCTTTTCTGGGGCGTTCGGCATAAGCCTTTTCTAGGGCGATCGGCATACGCCTTTTCTGGAGCGTTCAGCATACCCCTTTTCAGGAGAGTTCGGCATACCCCTTTTCTGGAGCGTTCGGCATACCCCTTTTCTTGAGCATTCGGCCGAATTGCCTTCAGAGGAGGGTCGGCCTTCATTCAACTTTAGTGCAAACTTCAACGTCCAATCCCCAGATCTTGCGTACATCAGTGAATCCAATCTACGGCTATTAGCTTCCTTTAGATTTCTTTCAAATCTAAGTAGAATATGAAGTTTTCTAGTAAACAACTGGATCTATCTCGCGAATATGGAAATCCACTAGTAGACGATGGGATCCAATCAAGCTGAGAATTCAATTCTCAGTGAAAGCACCAAAGTGTTAGCACCAAAATTGGTCACTAACCTCGTTGAGAAAGATTGGGTAGAGATGTAAGTGATGAAGTTAAATTAAACAAGGAAGAATATGCTAATTTAAATGCAGAAAGTAAGAACACCGGATTTATAGTGGTTCAGCGTAATTGCCTACGTCCACTTTGAGGTTAAACTTTATTGCTTTACTTGATGATTGATTACCGATACAATCCGTAGACCAAACACTTGAATACAATTGCTAAGTAAAGAGGATGAGTCTTGAAAGCGGCAGAGTCTCCCTAGTGTTCCCGGGAAAAGGTCCCTTTCATTGTGCTACTGCCCTCCTATTTATAGACGAGATGGGTTAGACTTCCCTCATGGGCTTAGGAACAAGGTGCCTCTACCCATAGTAGGTGAATCTGCGCACCAGGCCAGGCAGGCCGAATGCTCTTGCTTTGTTGTGGGTCTGACAACTTGCTACCACCTCCAGTCTCTCCTTGATCAGAATCTTGTCTAGTGCTAATGATAATTTCTTCAACTGTCGTTTTGTAACCGGGCCAAGATGCCGGTTAACAATATATATATAAGGATATTTTATAGTAATGTGCAATGGTCGATAGAGTTAATGAATAAAACAAAAATACAGTCATGTGGAAAATAATATTGCTTATAAGTCAAGATGTGTTGAATCTGTAAAGTTGAAAATAAATAATTCAACACATGTGAAAGCCAGCATTATCAATGTAACAAACCGCCATTTCAGAACCCCGTAACTACAATACGAAGTTCCAAAATGGTATGTCGTTAGTATGATGAAACACATTGATATACAGAGAGAGCATAAGTCAAAAACTTTATAACTAACTTTCAAAGACTCACAACGGATGATCACACAAAATACCATATTACACAAATATGTAGGTGGGTGGGTGTAATTAAATATTTGATACCACAACATAAGTCCGTACAATCCAAACCAAATCAACTCCACACACACACTATCACATCATTTCTTTAAGATACAGATTATATATAATGTTTACATTTAATATTTACAATATGTACAAATCCACGCCTTCTGGTCCATCAATTTGAACAATATTGATAAAAGAAAATATAAAAGTGGGTCAGATATACGTATGAATGAGTGAAGTCAATCTAATACTATTATACTAATGTGATAATGTTATAACATGATTTAAGCCTAAAGTATAATACATTTTAGTCCCGCCTCGTGCGCTATAGAACGATATTATACTATCTAAAGACGATCTGGTCCCAAACACTTACGGCAAAAGGATCCTCTATACGAAATCCGATCTCGCTACTTGTGGTAAAGGATTTCACGCTACGTAATCCGGTCTCGCCACCTGCGGTAAAGAATAACACGTCTACAGTTACTATCCGGTCTTCTCACCTACGATAAAGGGTAGTATACGTATTTGACTCGAGCCTGGTCCCGCCATGTGTACTACATGTCGACTTTTGTCCATACCAAAACTCTCCTGGATCAGCCTCGTTGTTCTACATGAGACTGCTCGTCAATACCATGAATCAAGAACCCTTTTTATACGCAACAAGATTTAGGTATTCATTCAATGCCAAAACTATATACACTACGTCATCAAACTACTTAATTCAAAGCCATACACACTATACTCATATCTCGTCATCGTTGCCAAGTACCACATATTCTGTTCATTCGTCCAAAACTGCATACACTTCAACCATGCTCTGTCATTATCAAACTACACATCCATACATGATTTAAGTATTCACCTATCATTCCAAAGCAAGATCTTTGACATCCATACTTCATCGTTATCATCAAACTACACATCCAAACAGCAGCCATACGTGTCAAGTCATCACCACAGAGTCGCTAGAGAACACCATGCAAAAAATTAAAACAATGTACGTTGACCTGGGCATTTAAAAGTTTAAAATACCCAAATTTAGGTCGTCCACCAAGGGACTAGTGTGCACCCATCAGTGCACTGGTGTACAACCCAGATAAAGGTTTTCAAAGTTAAATTGTATATTTTGATTCCAGAATTTAATTTATTTACTTCTTTCTTTTCCTGAAGGTTCTATATCATACATACATACATACATACATACATACATACATACATATATATATATATATATGATTATCTACTAGTTTTTCAAGGTCCTAACATTTTCATGTCATCAAATTATAGTTTTTATAGGTTTCAATTCAGATTAGTGGCCAATTTAGGGTTTTTGAAGTTTTATGAAAAGCAAAGTATGTATTGGTATTTCTTAAGTTAAGATAACATCAATTAGAAAAAAAATTACTTCGTAGTTTAGTCATAGGATAGTCTTAAAGCATCCTACACCATTATCAAGGTATCATATAAGTTCAGAGAAGCCACACTCACCAAATCAAGGCAAAGAACCTGAATTTGCTCGATGTTCGGAATTTAAAAAAATCCAAATCTCCGAATTGGCCTCCAATTCCTACTCTAAATGATAAAGCGCCTCGCTATGATTTCAATGCACTTCGTCTCGCCGAATTCCCTTGAGAGATGAAGGTTTTGTGTTGAGACGAAGGGAAGAGGAAGAAGAAAATTTTGGCGGTTTTAGAAAGGAGAAAATGAGGAAAAAAATGTACGGCTTGTATTAGATGTTATTAACAAACATAAAGCCAATCTTTGATAAGTAAGAATTATTGCTCAAGCAATACCACAATGTAATATTCTTTAACCGTTCATCAATTCCATCTTTACTTGTTATAATATTAAGAACATATTGAGAATAAATATAAAAAGGTTTAAAAATTAAAAGTGAGGTAGAGCACCAAACAAAAAGTGTAGTTTTATTTGTGAAAAGAGAAGTTTTGATTGAAAGTACCAAATGCAAAATTACTTTAAAAAACAAGGTTAGGTTTTTTTCTGAAAAAAGTGTCAAATTTAAACTTAAGAAACCGTAGGAACATAGCACACGCTATGTCTTGTAATGTTCCACTATTCTTAACATCTAAAATAGTGGTGAATGTCGTATACACGTTTGTGCATTGGTCTCATTTGTTAAAACAGTGAGTCGTTTGTGTGATACATTTACTCTATCTCACAGCGAAATTCAACAACAACATATTACATCGACAAATACATGTATATACGATTGTAACCCGTGTTACGCACATGATAGTAATACACTTGTGGGAAAAAGAAAAAACTATTAAAAATATCTAATACCTCGTTAAGTAGAGAAGTGATATCTATTCACAAAAATGAAAGTCTTGGAGTAATATAAAGATATTTCGAATTGCATTCAATTAGCATGTAGAGATCACGTAAAGGCTCAAAAATCCATACAGTTCAAGCTGACAATAAACAGCACATGTCCAACCCAAACTGAATGGAAAACCAGATCTTTATGGGGAAGAAAGAGAAGAAGAGAAGAGAAGAAGAAGAGAGAAAGAAAACTAAAACTAACACAGAATCTCACAATCGTAGCAGAACAACATATAATATAATATCAACGAGCTTTACAAAAGAGAAACTATAATCTTTAATATACATACATCAATCAGAGTACAACAATCAAATCACAATCATTAGCCCGTATAGTTATAATAACATGTCCTCACAAATGCCGATAATTTAAATAACAATGCAGTGGAAAATAAACATATACATGGAATACGACCTGAAGATCTCCAGCTCGTTTGTTGAATCTCCAAAGCATCCAAATCTAAATCTGTAAATATGCTCGGTCTGACCCAAGCATGGAAAGGAAAGAACGCTCAGATCAGTCTGGTAAACTAGCGTGAGAAAACACATCTCAAATTTATTCTAAAGTTATAAAACTTTTCTTAATCAAAACAGAGGTATCTCGTAAGACCACGCTCCACATAAGCACGGACGGGTTTTTACCTTATAATAGCCAAAATATTTCTTATCAAATCCTCTGATATTATACTAGTGTCTAGTATACAAATAATAATTCAAATAGCTGAAATTGTTACCATTATTAAATTCCAGAATATGTTAGGCTCTATAAACAAAATGGCAGGCACGTAGTGGAGAATGGATTCCATACAAATGACAAGGTAAGGGATTACCTTCCGTACAGTACACCTCTAGAAAAAAATGTACCTAGGGCCTAGATATTGAACTCCTAAACCAACATAGAACTGGCCTACCCCTTCGTTGGATAGTACCGAATGTGACATCACCTCGGTCGTTCCCGACCTATCTGTGGCCATAGCATACAAATACTCGACATATAGAGGGTAATCTAGAAAGGTGATGGCCATATCCTTATGGGAGTGACTCACATAGCCCTGCCACTTCTATCCTATTTCTGTCATTTTCGGGTGATGAGGCATAAGGTAACGATTACCTTTCACATAGCACATTACACATTGAATGCCACATAGCCATTCCCACAGTCGCACAACTGATTTCTACAAACATATAACTCCTGAGCTCGTACGTCTTAGGAAAAGGTGTTAAGCTAAGAGAAGTTACCTTCTCCGCCACCAAATAGATGATACGTTCATAGAGATCAATTAATGCAATTCGAAATGCAACATCAGACATTCATCCATACAAGTTGTCCAGAATCAGGACAAAATGAAGGCACTCTTCTACCACATCCTGTTGGAAATTACCCCTAGGATTAGTAGCGAGAAGTCCTTGCATATCGTAGATTTTCATAACGAAGCACTACTGCCACCATAAATATATGATATGGTAAATTTCACCTCGAGGGACTAGTGGCGAATAGCCCTACATCATGAAATCTCCGTCTTCAAAATCATCATAATAAACCTGCACTTTCGAACAAATACATTGGTCCAATGTGGTTCTCGGATAAATCCGACCCTGGTCTCTCCGAACCAACAATGATAAAGAGTTTCTTAACCTCATACGGAAACCAAGCCTTGTAGACTTATCACGTTTCCAACTCTCAACTTGCTATCCTTCGGCCAAAAAGGAAGCCCGTTAGATTGGAGTATCAAAGTCACTCCGCACTACTCAAATCAACATTCTTAATCCAAACGATAATCAAGCCTACTCAGTCGGCTTCATGCTAAGTGCACGACTAATTAGTTCCCACATCAAGTTAAGGAACAAAAATGGCCAAATTTGATAGTCGGTTATTTAACTATTAAACAACGAACAATATCTAGCACATAAGGAGTCACTAGGCCCATTTAATTAATCTTTTACTAATTAAATCAATTTCCAAATATTTACTTCAAATTATCTTTAAAAAGATATATCTTCGAAACCATTTCAAATCTTCGATATTGGAAAACATTTACATATACTTATATCAATGGTATAAGTATATTTAATAACACTACCATTTCGGAAACATGCCAAATAGATTTATATAAATGTACAACTCCAGAGTTCATACACCTCCAAACGGGTGTTAATTATAGGAAGCAATGCTCCTACACCACCAAGCCTTTAGTACAATCATAAGAACCAATTCGTGTATTTCACAATGGAAGGTCAAAACATAATTTATTGAGTCAAAACGAATGTTGCGTAAAACATCGTTATGACAACCTAAAATATTAGTATAGGGATTCGATTAATTATATATATATAATCCCATATACTATATAAAACATTTCCTTTCGAAAATCAGTTACTATAACAACAGTGTTATAGTCCATGCCTTCCATACTTTCTCGAAAACGTCTATTACAACAATAAATGTTGAAATCTATGTTTTCGATACAAATCACATTTTAAAACATTTTTCAAACCATTTAATTCCATTTGTAATTATTACTTTCCAAACATTACTTTTAAAAAGATAAATTACTTTAAAAACCATTAACTTTGTCAAAACATTCTTTTATGTAAAAATCCATACTCAAATCTCAACATAAATCATTTCCAAAACTATGTTTATAAATCTCCTTCCGATTCTATAAAACTTCTATTTTATAAAATCTCTTCTTTTATAAAATTCTATTTATAAATTATTCTTTTATAAAAACTCATTTGCTATCAAAAACTATTTATAAATCCTTATTTTAATAAATCTAATTTGTTTATAAAATCCATTCATAAGTCCATTTACCAAATAAGCTTCAAATCTCTTTACAAAATATTTATAAATTCTGATTATAAATCTATTTCATTGTCTATAAAATATCACTTTTATAAACTTTTATATAAACTATCCAAAAATCTATTTTTAAAGTATTTCATAAAACTATACTCTTATAACATCAAAATCATACTTTTTTATTTGTTTAAAAACAAATTCATTCTTTTTATTAAATTAAAAATCATTAAAACATATATACTTTCAAAATCACTTTGAAAAATCATTTTCAATCCAAAGTCACTATTTAATAGTATTTTGAAATACTAAAAATAGACCAAGTGCTACCATAGCACTAAATAAGCAAACCAAATCCAACGTCATCAAATATGGCATCCAACATATCATATATCAAAATATATGAAAATAAAATCAACGGTATGAGGAATCCTGTTGGATCCCTCCAACCTGTCCCCCTGCATTAAATACAACATATAATCAAATAATATAAAAATCAACCGCTTCGAGGCAGGATTCGTATACAAGGGTCATCCGCTCATACACGAGAACGTAATAGGGTCTCATTCGCTCCAATGCGCAAGAATATATCCAAACCAACTAATAAATATAGAATATCATCCAAACAAGCAACAATCAATGTAAATAAAATATTTTCCCACTTATAAAAATATAATCGGGCCAGAGAGATGAGTTTACTCATAAATATGCCAGAAATCGCCAAAGCGCTCCGGTTTGAATTAAAATTGAATGGTCGTTCAGTTTAACTCAAATTCCTAGTAGCTTCGAATTCGTCGAATCCAACTCCATAGCGTAGTACTCGCTGATACGAATGCAATGCAACTTGTCGCGCTCGATTTGGACCTCGTATGACAAAGTTATGAATTAACGATCGTTTGAAATTAAATTTATAATTAACAAAATTAAATAAATTTTAGAAACTTAAACCTTTCTCTCCTCTTTCCCTCTGTTCACTCACGCGTGCACGAACATTCCCAAGCCTATATATTTCTTTTTTTTTCGTTGATCGATCGTCGACCGAAGCTCGCTGCCGACCTGCCCACGTGCCGAAGCCATAGCCGCCTCGCCTGCACTGCACCGTCGTGCGCGACGCGCGAATGTGAACCCGAAACCCAATTTGTTGTACATGAATGCGGGTTGATTGCCGCCACCTTGAGCCACTTTGCCTCGATCCAACCGATAGTTTGCTTCGTATCGATGTGCTCTACGTTTTATTAGTTGAAGTTGAAGGCTAATTCGGCCCTTAGAGGCTCCGATCAACCATAGTCGTTCGATGGTTAATGTTTAATGGTGGCTGAGAATTAGGTTTAGGGTTTGGTTGCAAATGAAAGGAATTAGATGGCCTTATATAGAAAATTTTCGCGGCACTATTCATGCGTGAAAATTTTGAACTCCAAACGAAACGTACCGCCTAGCGTTCTATATGTTATACCCCTATTCCGAACATAATGAAATATATATCGGAAGCTAATTCCATCATATACAGAATTTAACTTTCAAAATCAAATTATTTTAATTAAAATTCCTTTAATTAATTTCTACGCGTTTCGAACTCGCACAACCAAACGATATGTCTAATCGCCACGAAATTCGACGGCATATAATCATTCATTATTACGGATCCGATGAATCTTGTTTCGTCGAAATCTGAGACAGTGCCCAAAAGACTATTTTTTACACGTTAATTAAAACGAGTAATTTCCAAAATCAATTTAAATCACTTATAATTCATATTTAAAAGTTTATTATCTCCATTCTTATTCAAATAGATTTTAAATCGACTTTTGAAATCATTTTCATTCACATTTAATTCAAATTTCAATTATTTAAACAATTCCATATATTCAAATTTAACCATTTAATTATCAATAATTCGCTATATTGGAAATTCAAGTTATTTAACTTATAAAATTAACTTTTCAATATTTAAAATCAATTAAATATTCCAAATTCGAACGACTAAAATTATGGGTCATTACAGACTTCCTCCTTAAAAGAATTTCGTCGCCGAAATTACCAAGTAAGAAAAATGTCTCAATCCCATTAAGTTTTCAAAAACAATTAGTTAAAATAGTTTACCAAATTCATTCAAACCTTTTACTTTCGAAATCAATTAGTTGAACCTCTTATAAAAACTTTTTCTAAGTCTTCAAATTCATTCATAGTTATTAACTAATACCATTCCCAAAAATCAACTAATATCATTTCAAGTTATAAAACCAAAAATCAAATTTTAGTTATCAAAATTTTTCCCAAAACTCTCAAAAAATTTCTAATGCCTTAAATTTACAGCGAATTTCACCTGCGTCTCCTTTGCACAGTTCAATCAGAAAAAATCATAATATATATATAATCACGAATATACATCTCATCTTCAATAATGAGGCATCCCGTAGGGAAAAAGTGTAAAAGTACGATATGTAATCCGAGATATGTACCTTTTATATTTATTAGCAAGCATATACTAGCAATAAAATGCGAAAGCGAGCTCTAAATGCAAAGCATACGCCATCCGCACCTACTAATCACTCAACAATTGATAACACGTATATAGAAAGTAATATCAATATATAACATAACTACTACAATAACTATATGCAAATGAAACACACGCAACAAAAGAAATCATCAAACAAATGATATCCATTCAATTAATTCATAACCATTTCGATTTGCATTTTTAATGTCAACTTTTAATTTATACTTCTATTAATTAACATCCAATTCATTTACACTCCATTTACTTACTTTCAATCGATTTATATTCCAATAATTTACATTCCAATTAAATTAATTGACTTATATTCAGTTAATATCCTTCAATTCATTAGCTTCCAATTTCATTTACATTTATATTCACCACTACTTTTATTTACTTCACGTTCATTTACATTTACATTCATTCTTCACTTAGTATATTTCTTTAATACTAATAACACTCAATAGCCATTTGATAAAATTCTTACTTAATTTAACTATAAACATTTTATACAATATAATCTCATGTTTATTTTTTACTTTACAACTTAAGTTCATATTCAATTTTAACAAACAACATACCAAACCAAATTTCATTCATTAATTTATTTTGTTAGCTTAATTCAATTCATTTTGCCACTTAAATTGAATTTCGTTTATAACTCATATTCATTCCATTAATTTATTACAAATCAAATTCAATTTCATTTTCATTTAAATTTGTTGAAGTCAAATTTCATTTCAAAATTCATTTTATTTAACTTAACTTTAAGTTATATCTCATTTCATAGTTCAATTATCAAATTTACTTTTCTTAACATTCATATTCAATAAATTTAAATTTTTTGTTTTAACTCACTAATTCTCAAAATTAATAAGTTATAAAACTTAGTTTCTAATGTTTTCAGCAAAATACCCTATTTTTATTATTTTCAAATCATCTTGAAATTATATTATAAATAATTTCTTCGTATTCAATTACACTTTAATTATATAAGACCATTCTTAATTGTTTATCTTTATTTACATTATAATAACAATAACTTTTATTAGAACACAAACAACAAATAACAAATGATAATAATCAAATATTATCATTAATTGACAACTAACAAACCATATATAAGTATAATAATTCCTGAAAAACTATTCCTTTATATATATAATATAATTTAGGTAAAAGTATTTCATTTACCCAATTTCAAAACAAAAATCATTGTATATATCATTAACAAATACTCGCTCATATATATAATACACTCAAACTCATTATTAGGTTGCTACTGATCCTATCTATAACGAGTAAATCCACATAGTTCAAGCTAACAATAAACCGTACATGTCCAACCCAAATTGAATGGAAAACCTTATCTTTATGGGAAAGAAAGAGAAAGAAGAAGAGAAGAGAAGAAGAAGAGAGAAAGAAAACTAAAACAAACACAGAATCTCACAATTGCAGCAGAACAACATATAATATAATATCAATGAGCTTTACTAAAAGGAAATTGTAATCTTTAATATACATACATCAATCAGAGTACAACAATCAGATCACATTCATTAGCCTGGACAGTTATAATAACATGTCGTCACAAATGTTGATAATTTAAATAAAAATGCAGTGGAAAATACACATATACGTGGAATACGACCTGAAGACCTCCAGCTCGACTGTTGAATCTCCAAATCATCTAAATCTAAATCTATAAATATGCTCGGTCTGACCCGAGAAGTGAAAGGGAAGAACATCCGGATCAGTCCGTTAAACTAGCGTGAGAAAACACATCTCAAAATTATTTTAAAGTTATAAAACTTTTCTTTATCAAAACAAAGGTATCTCGTAAGATCTCGCCGCACATAAACACGAATGGGTTTTTACCTTACGATAACCAAAACATTTCATATTAAATCCTCTAATATTATACTAGTGTCCAGTATACAAATAATAATTCAAATAGTTGAAATTATTACCATTATTAAATTCCAAAATATGTTAGGCTCTACAAACAAAATGGCAGGCATGTAGTGGAGAATGGATTTTATACAAATGACAAGGTAGGGGATTACCTTCCGTACAGTACACCTCTAGAAAAAATGTACCTAGGGTCCAGATACCGAACTCCTAAACCAACACAGAACCGCCCTACCCCTTCGTTGGATAGTACCGAATATGACATCACCCCGGTCGTTACCGACCTATCCATGGCCACAACATACAAATACTCGACATATAAGGAGTAATCTAGAAAGGTGATGACCATATCCTAGGAGCGACCCACATAGCCCTACCACTTCTACCCTATTTCTGTCATTTTCGGGTGATGAGGCACAAGGTAACGATTACCTTTCACATAGCATATTACACTTTGAATGTCATATTGCCATTCCCACAAACTGATTTCTACAAACGTATAACTCCTGAGCTCGAACATTTCAGGCTAGAGTGTTAAGCTAAGAGAAGTTGCCTTCTCCGCCACCAAACAGATGATACGTTCATAAAGATCAATTAATGCAATTCGAAATGCAACGTCAGACATTCATCCATACAAGTTGTCCAGGAACAGGACAAAACGAAGGCACTCTCCTACCATATCATGTCGGGAATTACCCATAGGATTAGCAGTGAGAATTCTTTGCTTATCGTAGATTTTCATAATGAAGCACTACTGCCACCATAAATATATGATATGGTAAATTTCACCTCGAGGGACTAGAGGCGAATAGTCCTGCATCATGAAGATTTCTGTCTTCAAAATCATCATCATAAACCAGCACTTTCGAACGCATACATTAGTCCGAAGTGGTTCTCGGATAAATCTGACCCCGGTCACTCCGGACCAACAACGATAAAGAGTTTCTTAACCTCATACGGAAACCAAATCTCGTAGACTTATCATGTTTCCAACTCTCAACTTGCTTTCCTTCGGCCAAGACGGAAGCCCGGTAGATTGGAGTACCATATCACTGCTCACTACTCGAATGAACATTCTTAATCCAAACGATAATCAAGCCTACTCAGTCGGCTTCGTGCTAAGTTCACGACTAATCAGTTCACACATCAAGTCAAGGAACAAAAATGGCCAAATTTGATAGTCGGTTATTTAACTATCAAACAACAAACAATATCTTGCACATAAGCAGTCGCTAGGCCCATTTAATTAATCTTTTACTAATTAAATCAATTTCCAAATATTTACTACAAATTATCTTTAAAAAGATATATCTTCAAAACCATTTCAAATCTTCGATATTGGAAAACATTTACATATACTTATATCAATGGTATAAGCATAATTAATAACACTACCATTTCGGAAACACGTCGAATTGATTTCTATAACTGTACAACTCCATAGTTCATATACCTCCGAATGGGTGTTAATTATAGGAAGAAATGCTCCTACACCACCAAGCCTTTAGTACGATCATAAGAACCAATTCGTGTATTTCACAAGGAAGGTCAAAACATAATTTATTGGGTCAAAACGAATGTTGCGTAAAACATCGTTACGACAACCTAAAATATTAGTATAGGGATTCGATTAATTATATATATATAATCCCATATACTATATAAAACATTTCCTTTTCGGAAATCAGTTACTATAACAACAGTGTTATAGTCCATGCCTTCCATACTTTCTCGAAAACGTCTATTACAACAATAAATGTTGAAATCTATGTTTTCGATACAAATCACATTTTAAAACATTTTTTAGACCATTTAATTCCATTTGGAATTATTACTTTCCAAACATTACTTTTAAAAAGTTAAATTACTTTAAAAACCATTAACTTCGTCAAAACACTACTTACAAAACATTCTTTTATGTAAAAATCTATATTCAAATCTCAAAATAAATCATTTCCAAAACTATGCTTATAAATCTCCTTCTGATTTTATAAAACTTCTATTTTATAAAATCTCTTCTTTTATTAAATTCTATTTATAAATCATTCTTTTATAGAAGCTCATTTACTATCAAAAACCATTTATAAATCCATATTTTAGTAAATCTAATTTATTTATAAAATCCATTCATAAATCCATTTAACAAATAAGTTTCAAATCTCTTTACAAAATATTTATAAATTCTGATTATAAATCTATTTCATTATCTATAAAATATCACTTTTATAAACTTTTATATAAACTATCCAAAAATCTATTTTCAAAGTATTTCATAAAACTATACTCTTATAACATCAAAATCATACTTTTTTATTTGTTTAAAAACAAATTCATTCCTTTTAATAATTTAAAAACCATTAAAACATATATACTTTCAAAATCACTTTGAAAACATTTCAATCCAAAATCACTATTTAATAGTATTTCAAAATACAAAAAATTGACCTAGTGCTACCATAGCACTAAATATGCAAAACAAATCCAATGTCATCAAATATGGCATTCAACATATCATATTTCAAAATAA
This sequence comes from Allium fistulosum, assembly GCA_030737815.1. Classification (NCBI taxonomy): domain Eukaryota; kingdom Viridiplantae; phylum Streptophyta; class Magnoliopsida; order Asparagales; family Amaryllidaceae; genus Allium; species Allium fistulosum. The sequence goes on from CM060906.1 coordinate 741,811,600, forward strand.
ATGAAAATAAAATCAATAGTATGAGGAATCCTGTTGGATCCCTCCAACTTGTCCCCCTGCATCAAATACAACATATAATCGAATAATATAAAAATCAACCGCTTCAAGGTGGGATTCGTATACATGGGCCATCCGCTCATACACGGGAACGTAATAGGGTCTCATCCGCTCTAATAGGCGGGAATATATCCAAACCAACTAATAAATATAGTATATCATCCAAACAAGCCAATATCAACATAAATAAAATATTTTCCCCAATATATAAAAATATAAGCAGGCTAGAGAGGTGAGTTTACTCACAAAAATGCCAGAAATCACCAAAGTGCTCCGGTTTAAATTAAAATTGAACGGTCGTTCAATTTAACTCAAAATTCCTACTAGCTCCGAATTCGTCCAATCCAACTCCATAGCGTAGTATTCGCTGATATGAACGCAACACAACTTGTCGCGCTCGATTTGGACTCGTATGAGAAAGTTACGAATTAACGATCATTTGAAATTAAATTTATAATTAAAAAAATTAAATAAAATTTAAAAACTTAAACTTTTCTTTCCTTTTTCCCTCCCATTCACTCACGCTTACACGAACATTCCCAGGCCCATATATTTCTTTTTTTTTCATTGATCGATCGTCGACCGAAGCTCGCCGCCGACTTGCCCATGCGCCGCCGCCATAGCCGCCTCGCCTGCACTGCGCCGCTGTGCACGACGCACAAATGTGAATCCAAAACCCAATTTTCTATACGTGAACATGGGTCGATTGCCGCCACCTCGAGCCACTTCGCCTCGATCCAACCGATAATTTGCTTCGTATCGACCTGCTCTACGTTTTATTAGTTAACGTCGAAGGCTAATTCGGCCCCTAGAGGCTTCGATCAGCCATGGCCATTCGATGGTTAATGTTTAATGGCGGCTAAGAATTAGGTTTAGGTTTTGGTTGCGAATGAAAGGAATTAGATGGCCCTATATAGGAAATTTTCACGGCACTATTCATCCGTGAAAATTTTGAACTCCAAACGAAGTGTGCCGTCTACGGTTCTATATGTTATATCCCTATTCTGTACACAATGGAATATATTTCGGAAGCAAATTCCATCATATATAGAATTTAACTTTCAAAATCAAATTATTTTAATTAAAATTTATTTAATTAATTTTTGCGCGTTTTGAACTCGCACGACCAAACGATATGTCCGATCGCCATGAAATTCGACGGCATATAATAATTCACTATTACGGACCGATGAAACTGGTTTCGTCGAAATTCGAGACGGTGCCCAAAAAGACTATGTTATGCGTTAATTGAAACGAGTAATTTCTAAAATCAATTTAAATAACTTTTAATTCAAATTTAAAAGTCTATTATTTCCATTCTTATTCAAATAGATTTTAAGTCGACTTTTGAAACCATTTTAATTCACTTTTAATTCAAATTTCAATTATTTAAACAATTCTATGTATTCAAATTTAACCATTTGATTATCAAATAATTCGCTATATTCGAAATTCAAGTTATTTAACTTATAAAATTAACTTTTCAATATTTAAAATCAATTAAATATTCCAAATTCGAACGATTGAAATCCTGGGTCGTTACAGATCACATAAAGGTGTTGGTTTTTATACTGCCATATATATGTATGTGTGCTTATATATATATATATATGTATGTATGTATGTATAAGGATGTTTTATAGTAATGTGCAATGGTCGATAGAGTTAATGAATAACACACAAATACAGTCACGTGGAAACTAATATTGCTTGTAAATTAGGATGTGTTAAGTCTGTAAAGTTGAAAATAAATAATTTCAACACATGAAAGCCAGCATTATCAATGTAACAAACCGCCATTTCAGAACCCAGTAACTACAATACGAAGTCCCAAAATGGTATGTCGTTAGGACGATGAAACACATTGATATACAGAGAGAGCATAAGTCAAAAACTGTATAACTATTAACTTTCGGAGACTCACAACGGATGATCACACAAAATATCATATTACACAAATATGTGGGTGTGTGTGTATAATTAAATATCTGATATCACAACATATGTCCGTACAATCCAAACCAATTCAACTCCACACATACACACTGTCACATCATTTCTTTAAGATACAGATTATATACAATATTTATATTTAATATTTACAATATGTACAAATCCACACCTCCTAGTCCATCAACTTGAACAATATTGATAAAAGAAAATATAAGAGTGGGTTAGACATACGTACGAATGAGTAAAGTCAATCTAACACTAATATACTAATGTGACAATGTTATTACATTATTTAATCCTAAAGTATAATACATTCTAGTCCCGCCTCATGTGCTATAGAACGATATTATACTATCTAAAGATTATCTGGTCCCAAACACTTATGGTAAAAGGATCCTCTATACGAAATCCGATCTCGCTACCTGTGGTAAAGGATTTCACGCTACGTAATCCGGTCTCGCCACCTGCGGTAAAGAATAACACGTCTACAACTACTATCTGGTCTTCTCACCTACGATAAAGGGTAGTATACGTATTTGACTCGAGCCTGGTCCCACCATGTGTACTACATGTCGACTTTTGTCCATACCAAAACTCTCCTGGATCAGCCTCGTTGTTTCTACATGAGACTGCTTGTCAATACCATGAATCAAAGACCCTCCGTATGTGCAACATGATTTTGGTATTTGTTCATTGCCAAAACTATATACACTACATCATTAAATTGCGTAATTCAAAGCCATACGCATTATACTCATATCTCGCCATCGTTGCCAAGTTCCACATATTCTATTCATTTGTCCAAAACTGCATACACTACAACCATACTTTGTCATTATCAAACTATACATCCATACATGATTCAAGTATTCACCTATCATTCCAAAGCAACATCTTCGCATCCATACTTCATCGTTATCATCAAACTACACATCCAAACAGCAGTAATATGTGTCAAGTCATCACCATAGAGTCGCTAGAGAACACCATGCAAAAAAATCAAAACAACACATATTGATCTGGGGATTTAAAAGTTTAAAATACCCAAATTTAGGTCATGCAGTGGGGGACTGGTATGCACCCATCGGTGCATTGGTGCACAACCCATATAAAGGTTTTTAAAGTTAGATTGTATATTTTGATTCCAGAATTTAATTTATTTACTTCTTTCTTTTTCTGAAGGTTCTATATCATACATACATAAATATATATGTGTGTGTGATTATCTACTAGTTTTCCAAGGTCCTAACATGTTCATGTCATCAAATTATAGTTTTTTTCAATTCAGATTAGTGGCCAATTTAGGTTTTTTGAAGTTTTCTAAAAAGCAAAGTATGTATTGGTATTTCTTAAGTTAAGATAACATCACACTACGCCATAGATTGCATACTGCAACACCCAAGAAGTGATGTAGGAAGTGCCAAAAAATGTTGCTGTAGGCTAAAAAAGGGCAAAGGCAACACTTTCTCGGTGATGCATTTTGCCGCATTGCCCTAGAGTCAAAGGCAACATCTTTGTGGCCCTAGGGCAACATCGGTTCTGTTGTTGCCACAGGTACCAAATTTACTAAAAAGTGGGCCCCACAATCTGGGCCCCAACATGTGGGTCCACATTGTGGGGCCCACTAATTCTGTGGCCCACCTTTACGGAACCCTGTTGTGGGGCCCATATTCATTAATCTATGGTAACACTTTTACCATTCAATGGCAACACTTTGCCAGTTTATTACCACATTTAACATCACATACTGCAACATTATATCATATCTATGGCAACACCTTTTGCAATTTAAATTGGAAATGTACTGCAACATTATATCATATCTATGACAACATTATACTGCAACATTATATCATATCTAATGGTAACATTACACTGCAACAAAGAACGTTTCATTTCAGAATAACCAGCAACACAAGTTTTACTTAGTCAATTACAAAATAACAAACATACTTAAAAACGTAGCCAGTGTATTCATAGTTACAGCTAGTACATACTAAATTCTACTTATTAACAGTACATTCATATTTGCGAGCCTCCAGTGCCATCAGTGCCTCTAGTGCCTCCAGTGCCATCACTGCAGATGGTCACACAAAGATCCCCAACATCAATTTGCATGTCAGGGTTTGCTTCGCCTAATTTCTTAAGCACCCATGTCAAGTTCTCCCAAACTTTTTGGTTCACCTTTGCATCAAATTCATTTTGGACCTTCTTGTTCACCTTTGCTTCGACTTCGTCAGCTATATTTTCCCTTATCTTCGCTGCCAGCTCCTGTATGTATGTGCTTGTTGTTGGGGCATATTTTGAAACTTCTGCAGACTTTGTGTGCCGTCCTATAAGCCAAGATGGACCGTGCGACTTTCCATCGGAAATCATTTCTTGAACACCATCACTTCCTCCTTCACCTATTGCTTTTTCAATCTTATCCTGCAAAATAAAACAGTTTCAAAATGTGACATTAAATAAAATTAACAATTCTGAAACAAGTTTCTTAAACAAGAATTGTTTTGCAATATCTATTAACAGTTTTAAAATGGATTCAGAAAATATCCTGCTATAGGTTTCAACAAAACAGGATCTAATTCTACAAAAATGTCGATGCGCAAAATGAAGCATTTTTCTGACATCTGATTGAAGAGAAAATAAAATTCTTATAATTCTGTACTTCATTACTGAAGTATCAGTCTTGTACACCTTTCCTTCTTTCCGCTTGCGAGTTTTAACAAAAAGTTCTCCATCTGATTCGTTGGACTGATACAAATTAAATGAAAAAAGTTAGACAGTAAATGGATATCAAACCAATTTTTCCAGAACATATATCACTAATCAATTCAAAAATTATACTCAAAGTCAAAGCAAAACTAAGGTAAATATGATCGCTTTTACATAAAAACAAATCTCAGTTCAAATGAAGAACAGAAACCACAAGTGCACACAAGCTAAAAGTCTCGAGCAACTCACAGATGCAAAAATGGAGCAACAGTAAGTTCTCAAGCAGCTTACAAGTGCAAAAATAAAGAAACAACAAGTATAAAATCACAACATATGTAGCAACAATATCAGAGCTTTTTCTAGCATAGTATCAAGTGATGTATCAGTTTTGCAAAATTCAAGGCTGAGCTAAGGAAAATTTGCATAGTAAATATCCCATATGTCTATGCTTTCAGATTATTAACTGTAAGCACAGAGATAACAAATATCCCATGATTCATCTTAGATTCTGATGCAAAACTAAGATTACCCCGTGATTAACCCATGAGCCATGAACATATATATAATACTAAAATGATTTAAGCTTAGCAAGGCAGTAAAGCCATCAACATACAGCATACAAAAGACAGGCATCAACTTGACATCCATATGCTTAAGAGTTAAGAGTGTATCCAATAGTTTACAAATTACTTAATTTCCACAGAGATGGATTGGACTCATATTTAATGTTTAATATGCATCTAACTTGCAGATGTATATTGACCAAATGCGTACAAATGCATGAGCATGACGGACACTGGTTTGGAAAAGAAGAATTGAGTTTTCTATGCCAAAGGGGGCGAAGAAAGGCTCATTTATATTTTTATAGATTTTATGTACTTTTTTAGCAAATGTTATTAATAGCTATTGAGTCGTAAATTAATGTGAAAATGCAAAAATAATAAACAGATACAATAAAAATTAATACATTAAAATTGAAATAAAAACATTTGCTGGATGATTAATGTGACAGATCAGATTATATAGCCTGCTTGTTATTCTTTTAGTTACAAACTTCTATATCATAAACAGAACATATATCACTAATATTTATTTTGCTTATTTGGTTGAGTGAGGTGATATTTTATTTTAGAACATATATGTAGTTATTTTAAATTTTATTTTGGAACATATATCGCTTTGCTAAATAAGGTGAGGAATTTCAGATAAAATAAAATGCATACCTCCAGCCAACCATAAATATAAGCAAAATACATACCATCTTATGCCGAATTTGGGAAAAAAGTTTTGGACCAGCAGTGTTTGTGTCTGTATACGATTTCTGACTTGCACAATTTGTAAGGGCCTTGGACTACAAAAACATGAAATAAAGATGTTTATCTGCCTGATTTGAATGAATAAAAACGGAAAAAAATTCTGTGATAAAACTTAAAATTATACCTGAATTTTTTCATCTCCCCAATACATCAAGAGTACTCTGAAATCCGCAAGTGGAATTTCGTCCGGCCTATTTTCAAGCCTCTCTTCATCAATTTCATAAGCCGTATGTAGCTTCTAGTTTCATATAATTTACAATCTGACAATTTGAGAACAACTTTTTGCATGCCTCTGATCTCTTGTGCTACAATCTCTTTGACTATCTCTTATGTACAAGCTCTAATTTGACTATCTTGTTAGCCCAGCGTAGCAATTTATGATTATCTTCACATTGAATGCCATATTTTCATCAAAACAATCAACTTAAAATTGTGATTCTACATATCAAAAATTTAGTACACAAATGATATACTTCACATTGGTCTAACATAAATCGAAATCTTTTTATTTTTATAGTAAGTCCAAAAGTCGTTAGTTATTATATTTTTATAAAAAAGCCCAATTTGGACATCTTTTTTAACATAAAACTGAATGTATTTGTCATTTTAAATGTAGTGTGATGTTTTTTATCTTTCTTTTGTAATTATTTTTTATGTCTTTATGTTTTTTGTAATTATCTTCTCTTGTACGTAATTGAAAAAAGAGATATCGATCATTACCTCATAAAATGGAACTGGTGCAAAAGTTGAGCCGCATTGAATCAAAAAGCAACTTAACTGGTGGAAAACTAGAAGATAAGGGAGAACCTCCATATGGTTCGAAGCATACAAAAGAAAGTGGTGCAAAATAATTTAGTACTGCAGTAGGTGGGAATCCAGACACTGGTGTAATAATGTATTGAGGCACAAATGTAAGACAAGTGCAGACTTCAGCACAAATGGAAAACTGGTGCAGCAATGTGGCATAGAAGAAGGAGAACTTTTGCAATAATGTAAGCAAGCATGCGTGTTCTCAGGAAAAAAAACTGACACAGTTGGGAGCATGCTTAGCAAAACAGAACAACATGAAGGCTGGCTGTAAGAAAAGTGCATGGAAGAGCAGGTTTGAAGAAGATAAGAAAACTGAGATCCAAACAAGCAAGAACAAGCGACCATGGACCTATCGGCAAGTGATGAGATGAAATCACTGAGATGAATCTTAATTATATTATATATCAGGAAATGAAAATAGGATTGTTGTATTATTGCTTTTGATATGTTATACCAGTGTAGAGGATATCAGTTGAAACTAAATGCCGAATTAACAAGGCAGGTCTCAAACATCAATATATAATATTTTTGACTTAAAGGAACCTTTGTTGATAGAATTCGTTTACTAGAAACATGCATTGATAGGTTTTTTTTCATAAACCCTTCATAAAGCATCTAGAAGTGAGAGGTAAAACAGTAAAACATTTACATATACCAATAAAATCTCAGTTTGTGTAATTTAGTTAAAATATAATAATGAATGATTAAACTGCGCTGATATAAATGATTGTTAATTCATATAGAAATGGGAAACTGGAAAGCATAATATTCTCACAAACCAAGCTTTGCCCATAAATGATAGATACAACATGCGAAACGTGTTAAATCTCCAATAACAGCAGCAAAGAGAAAAATAAATTATTATTTTCCTCATAATGATATATATATATATGTTTATCATTTTTATCAGAAATATTTATACAACGCATATATTTATATTTTTAGCTAAGATACATGTACTTTAACAATTTAATAAATTACATCCTGTTATCCCGCCTTTTGGCAAGGCCAGGACACCAAGGAACCGACTAGAGAACAGGGATAGCTCGCCATGGATATCGCTAAATTTTGTCTGAGTCCAGATTGAGCTACAATTGATAGGACATGACAAGAAAGATCATACAAGTCAACATCTCAAATTTCGGGTCAATCCGGGTTCACATGCTCAAGTTATGATCGATTCAAATTGAAGGGAAAAGCCCAGATTTCGTATCCATCACTATGTGTGATTTCGTGTCCATCTCCAGGCTCTAGTTCGAATCGATCATTTCCGTATCGATCAACTTCGAATCCATCGAAGTACCTAGGTTCGATTCGGCCTCATTCGAATCCATCGGCAGATCGCCTACTTCATATCGGCCAACTCCCATGAGTTCGTATCGATCAGGAACGGCTGAGTTCGAATCCATCGAGTTCGTATCGATGGACTTCATACCCCTCAGCAGATGGAGCACTTCGTATCCATCAGCTAGTGTCTGCCTCGTATCCATGGGAGAAAGATTTGTTCGTATCCATCGACCATCGCTTGCTCGAATCCATCAGTAACGCTTTATTCGAATCCATCAAGCCATCAAGCCAAGATGACGTGTCATCCTTCGATGCGAACGTGTCGAGATATATGGAGTCGACGCGGTCGACTCGGAGTGAAGACCAGATCGAGGCGAAGCGTGCGTGCCACCTCATCTTGAGAGCACGTGCAGTCATCGACACGAAGTGATGGAGTCGAAGTCATGGAGACGAACCAAACAGCCTTCGAGAAGTCTCAGTTCGTATCGACCATATCTCGTGATCTACTAATCCAAATCCAATGAAATTTTAAGGGAAGCTTGCATACACACTAAAGAAGGTCTCCACCAAATTTTAGCTTAATTGGACGTCATCTTGATCGATACGAAATGGATTCGTATCGATCGCAGATCGAGGCCAAACTTTCTGGAAATGGTCGCGTGGGCCCCCTCACGTGCCAAACCAAGTCTCCCGAAGTTTGAGCGAGATCTGAGCTTCCTATGCCTATAAATAGAGCCCCAGAGCATATAGAAAAGGGGATCTTTTGATTCTGAAGCGTCCAGACTCTGCCGGATTAAGATTTGCATCCTACCTTTGCTGTCAATTTCGAATTCTAATCTGTAATCCGCTGTTTTTTGCTGTAATCGCTCGTAATCATTGAAAGAGAATCAATAAAATCATCAAAACTTCATAGTGGACGTAGGAAATACGCCGAACCACTCTAAATTGCTTGTCTGTGCATTTTACATTTCTGTTTGTTGGAGTTTTTGTTAGATAACCTCTGTTTTACATTTACAATCTTCATTTTATCTCTTCAAATAACTCCCGAAGAGTGTTGTGCCCATTTTTGGTACAAACACTTTGGTGCTTTCACTGAGAAAACCAGTTTTTTCTCCTGCTCTTTGGATCTGCCATCGATACCGGATTGCATAAATCCAAGAGGAAGATCCAGATATCCAGTCTGGAATCCTTCCATTCTATTCAGATTTGCTCAAATTCTAGGAAAGGACTCCACCACCGAGAATGGTTAGCACAAGAACTGGTGCTACCGCTGCAGAGCAAGAAGGTCGGGATAGGCAGAATCCCACGCAGCAGCCTTCTTCCAATCAGGACAACACTGCTCACTCAATAATTGGCTGAACAGTTGCGCACCAATGTCGAATTGACCAACCAACTAAACCGCCAGAGCCGTAGGAGGTCCAGGAGAGATAATGTTTCCCGCGCATCCACTGAAAGTTCTGCCTCATCTGACTACCACCACAGGTCTACCCGTCCCCGGTTAGAAGGAAGTCACGCACAGACCACCGGATACCAACCCGCCTTGACCGTTGGACAATTGAGGGCAGGGCCGTCGACCAGCTTTCAGACAGGGCCCTCAACACGAGGAGGCGCTGCTCCACCGTATACTACGGACAATCGTGCTACCACTGCCGCGGCAGGAACGAGGGTTGACATCCAAAATCTGTCAGAACCAAACAATCAGCAGCGTGAACATACTCCTGAACCATATGTCCCAGAAGATGCTGAGCCGAGGAGGTGAAATATGGACCGTCGACAGCACCCGGTCCAAACTCGCACTGTGGAACCCGACCACACCTTAGCTCAGCCTGCCCAGAATGTGCCAGTGTCAGACATTTCGACCATGATACGCCAGATGATTTACGAGAGTCAAGGGCTCACTAATGACGACTGGGGGGTCTCCCGCAGTCATACCCCTTTCACAGAAGAGATATTGTACTCCGAACCCCCTCGGCGATTCAAAATGCCAGCTCTCCCCATGTACGAAGGGAATAGTGACCCCAATCAGCATATCCTGAAATATGAATGGTCAATGAGCGCTGCGAGGGCTGATGACACAGTGAAATGTCGAAGTTTTCCCATCTCTTTGGGGGGAATCGCAACCATGTGGTTCACAAGGCTACCTCCCAAATCTATTTCTTCGTTCGATCAACTAGCCAAAAGGTTTGTAGAGTAGTTTCGAATGCATGTAGCTAGGCCCAAAGACGTTAATACCTTGTCCAGTGTCACTCAAGCTCAGGGAGAGACGCTCAGGCATTACTTACAAAGGTTCAACGCAGCATGTGTTGAGATCAGTAGTCCCAACGATAACTCAATCTTGATGGCTTTAACCAAAGGGATTGATCTCGATTCTGAGTTTGGAAATTGGCTAGCTGGAAAACCACCTGCATCGTTAGACCGTTTCTACTCCAAAGCCGCTCAGTTCTTACGGCAAGAGGACGCGAAACAGTATAGGAAGCAAGACGATGTGAGGCCCAGTGTTGAAGGAATACAGAGTAATGTGGTAGTTAAACAGTCCGGTGAGAGTTCCGGAAAAGTTCAACTGAACATACAGAACAAGCAAACCCAGCCGAGAGGAAACAATGGCCAAGATAAGAAAAGAGATCAGAACCGAGGCCCACGCCGTAGGGCTCAAATGTTCGACAATTACACGCCATTGAATACGTCATTGGAAAACGTATACTTACAGACTTGCAACACTGTACAGTATAAGAAGCCAGCTTCGAAACCCTCATCGGATAGGCAGGTTCAAACGGGAAAGTTCTGTAGATTCCATGAAAGCTACGGCCACAATACGAATGAGTGTCGACACTTATAGGACCTCATTGAGAAGTTGATCAGAGAGAGGAAGTTGGATCAGTTTGTTCGGGCGCCACAGTCTGGTGGTGCGGGCCCGTCAAATCAGAATCGTCAACAAAATCAAGAGAGGCAGGAAGAACCCGCTCGCGCGGGCGGGAGATTGGTTATTAACACAATAAGTGGAGGTCCCCATCCCGCAGACAGGAGCTGGGGGGAAATGGAGTCGTATGCTAGTTCTATCAGGCATGCGGACTTCGAATGTTATAGTAATTGTGAAGATGGAAGTCCGGCTAAGCAACAGAAAATAATATCTGATGATATCGTGTTAAGGAGCCGAGACGCTGATAAGGTTGAAGCCCCTACAATTGACCTGCTAGTCATATCTGCCCAGGTGGGTCCTGCTTAGATGAAGAGAATCCTGGTTGACAGTGGGAGCTCTGTGAATATTCTGCTTAAACGGGCTTACGACTTAATGAAAATGGAGGCAAAGGATCTGAAACCCTGCCTATCCCGAATCCATGGTTTTAACGGAAGTGCCACGATACCATTGGCATAACTGAATTACCGGTTGAATTAGGAATCGGGGAACGCCGGAGAGTCCGGATGTTACAATTTGTTGTGTTAGAGATTGACTCACCTTAAAACGTGTTTTTGGGCCGACCGGCCCTTGCTGAGTTCAGGGCAGTCATAGCCCCATGGTGCTTGACTCTGAAGTTCCCCACCAATCGTGGGATCAGAGCCGTTCAAGGAGACCAGGCTACGGGAAGAGCCTGCTATGTTGCCGAGCTGCACGGGGCGCAGTGAAAGGAGAAGGGAAAGGACGTAGAAGAATCGCTCTGCGTCCGTTCTGTTGATGATTGACAATTGGTGCCTGGGCCCCAGCCCGGGCACCATAGCCAATTCCTGAAAGACCTTGATCCTAGAGACAATGAGGATAAAGATGAATCCAAGGAGAGCCAAGCCTCTCTGGCCGAACTGACTGTGGACGTCCCAATCAGTGAAGATGATGATTCGAAGATGCTAAAAGTTGGGTCTCAACTGAGCAAGCAAACACAACAGGAATTGGTTGAATTTCTCCGGGCGAATCTCGATGTTTTCGCCTAGACACACTCTGACATGTGCGGAATCTCGCCGAGCATTGCAAGTCACTCCCTGAATATAGATCCGCGACATGTCCCAGTAAAACAGAAAAGGCGCGGTATGGATCCAGAGAGATCTGCCGCCCTTAAGGAGGAAGTTGATAAACTACAATCGAATGGGTTCATTCGAGATGCCTTGTATCCAGAATGGGTATCCAACCCTGTACTGGTTTGAAAACCAAACGGAAAATGGAGAACTTGCGTCGATTACTCTGACTTAAACAAGGCTTGTCCAAAAGATAGCTTCTCGCTTCCTCGAATTGACCAGCTCGTAGATTCGACGGCCGGGCACGAATTATTGTCTTTTATGGATGCTTACTATGGTTACAATCAAATACCCATGCATTTGCCTGACCAAGAACATACCAGCTTCGTAACCGATCTGGGGCTCTACTGTTACAAGGTCATGCCATTTGGTCTAAAAAACGCCGGAGCAACATATCAACGCTTAGTCAACCGAATGTTCGCTAATCAGATTGGGAAGACCATGGAGGTTTACGTGGATGACATGTTGGTGAAGTCTCGATTCTCCACAGATCACGTCAGAGATTTAAATTCGATGTTCAGCATGCTTCGAGAATACGGAATGAAGCTCAACCCATTGAAGTGCCACTTTGGCGTCGCGTCCGGAAAGTTCCTTGGGTTTATTGTCAATGCTCGAGGAATAGAAGCAAATCCTGAGAAAATCCGGGCAATAAGAAATTTGCAAACCCCTAAAACCATAAAACAAGTCCAGAGTCTCAACGGAAAGGTCGCGACGTTGAGCAGGTTCATTTCAAAGTCCACCGATAAATGCATCCCTTTCTTCGATCTGATCCGGAAGGGAAAACGAAACTTTGAATGGACCAAGGAGTGTGAAGGCGCGTTCCGATCGCTAGTTCAAAATCTTTCCACACCTCTGATCTTGTCAAAACCGGTTGACCACGAGCAACTGTACCTTTATCTGGCAGTGTCTGAGCACGCGATCAGTGCCGCTTTAGTTCGGGAGGAAGATAAAGTGCAGAAACCGGTCTACTACGTTAGTAAACGGCTAACAGGAGCTGAGAGAAACTACCCAAGACTGGAGAAACTGGCTTATTGCCTGGTCATCGCCTCAAGAAAGCTCCGTCCTTACTTCCAAGCTCATCCTCTTACTGTGTACACCGACCAACCGTTACGACAGGTCCTCACGCGGCCTGAGACGTCTGGTAGGTTACTCAAGTGGAACATTGAGCTAAGCCAATTTGATATCGTGTACGCCCCGCGAAGAGCCATTCAAGGACAAGTCCTGGTAGATTTCATAGCTGAATTTACCGTTCCAGAAGGTTTGCCCGAAACCAGTGAATCCCCCGAATACATCTGGAAGCTGTATACTGACGGTGCATCAAACGACCGGTGTTCGGGCGCTGGTGTTGTGCTTGAAACTCCCGAAGGCCGATCTATATGTTACGCTTTGAAGTTTGATTTTCACGCAACTAATAATGAAGCTGAATATGAAGCACTCTTGACCGGCCTGAAACTTGCCAGGGATTTGAGAATTATTGCTGTGGAGATTTACTACAATTCACAGTTAGTTGTGTGTCAAGTACGGGGAGAGTATCAAGCAAGGGATCGAAGGATGGCTGCCTACTTGATCCGAGTTTAGGAAATGCTAAATCAATTTGATTATTATGCCATTTATTATATCCCCCGGGAACGCAATCAGAGAGCTGATTCATTAGCAAAGTTAGCCAGCACAGGCGACACACAGCAGATGGGATTCGTCCCCGTCGAAACTCTATCCTTCCCAAGCATCGATCAAATAAAGACGAATTTTGTGTTTGAAGCCGCTCCCGGTAGAGAGTCGTAGATGACTCCATACCGAGATTACATTGAAAATGGGGCATTGCCTGAGCATAGGAACGAGAAGAGAAAAATTCTACGAAAAGCTTCGCGATTCGTCATCCAGAACGGAATCATGTACAGGAGAGGTTATTCCGTTCCTCTCCTCCGATGTATCGCCCATGAGGAAATCAAACGAGTGTTACATGACGTGCACGAAGGAGAGTGTGGCGATCACACCCGGGGGCAAGCTCTCGCTAAGAAGATACTCCGATATGGGTATTACTGGCCGACAGTGAACCGAGATGCGGCGAACTATGCCAGGAAGTGCGATAAATGCCAGAAACATGCCCGAATTCCAAGAGCCCCACCAACCGGGATAACCCAAATGGTCAGTCCCTGGCCATTCGCAATGTGGGGCATCGATATCATTGGCGCTTTACCTCTGGCGAAAGGAGGTGCGAAATACGCCATCGTTGCCGTTGACTACTTTACAAAGTGGGCTGAGGCCGAAGCCCTTGCAACCATTATGATGAAGAAAGTGATTAATTTCGTGGTTCGCAACATCATTTGTCGATTTGGACTCCCGCATACCATCATCACCGATAACGGAGCCCAATTCGAGAGTGCGGAATTCAAGAATTTCTGCCAACGGTTTCATATCCATAAAAAATTCTCGGCTGTCGCACATCCCCAGGCGAATGGACAGGTTGAAGCTGTCAATAAAGTTATAAAATCCATCCTGAAGAAACGACTAGAAAAGGCCGGAGGCAAATGGGTCGATGAACTTCCTATGGCATTATGGGCCTATCGAACGACTCACAAAACCGCGACCGGACACACTCCGTTTTCCCTATCTTATGGCTCAGAGGCTGTTATTCCGGTCGAGACGGAAGTGTTTTCCCATCGCGTGACTTACTATGATCCAAAAACGAACGCTATACTACTGGCCGAATCTTTGGATCTATTGGATGAAAAACAGGAAGAGGCTGATTTGAGAGCAGCGGCACATCGAAGTCGGGTCGCCCGACTATACAACACCAAAGTTCGACCTCGAACCTTTGAACTCGGCGACCTCGTGCTCAAGAGAATCTACCCAGTTCCTTCACACATGAAACCAAACTGGGAATGACCATATGTGATTACACGAAGACTCGGAGATGGCACATTTAAACTATCGATCGTTGACGGTCTTGGTTTGCCAAGGGCCTGGAACAGCGAGAGTCTCCGTCACTATTACACATGACAGGCTTTATTTATTTCGTTCTATTTAGCAATTTGTTTCTGCATTTCGAAATTTGAATTTTGTAATAAGGCAACTGACTTTGCCGCATTTTCTTATTTCAGCAATAAAATGTCATCTCTTCGAGCCAGAGCTGTGATTCATTAAGTACGATATACGACATCACGATGCACGAAGAGCTAAATCCTATCACGCAATGTGACTTATTCAAATGGAGAGTGGCTGTGATACGACCGGCCACTCGCTAAGTGAAACCCGAGCTCGGGGGCAAGCAATTACACCAATATTGATAGGATTGACACACGACAATCCTACATCAACTCCGTACTCCTAGAGTGCGAGACGGAGTATAAACATTCGACTCCGTATTCCTAGAGTGCGAAGCGGAGTATAAACATTCGACTCTGTATTCCCAGAGTACGAAGCGGAGTATAAACATTCGACTCCGTATTCCCAGAGTGTGAAGCGGAGTATAAACATTCGACTCCATATTCCCAGAGTGTGTAGCGGAGTATAAACATTCGACTCCGTATTCCCAGTGTGCGAAACGGAGTATAAACATTCAACTCCGTATTCCCAGAGTGCGAAACGGAGTATAAACATTCGACTCCGTATTCCCAGAGTGCGAAGCGGAGTATAAACATTCAACTCCGTATTCCCAGAGTGCGAAGCGAAGTGTAAACATTCAACTCAGTATTCCTAGAGTGCGAAGCAAAGTATAAACATCCAACTCCGTATCCCCAGAGTGCGGAGCGAAATATGTCATGACAACTCCGAGCTCCCGGAGTGCGAGCCAGAGTATGAACACTAACTCCTAACTCCCAGGATATGGGTTGGAGTACCAACAGCAATCTCAAGTTCCCAGAGTGTGAACAACTGCTAGCGAGATGACTTATATCCCCGGAGTGTGGATGAAACGATTCATGAGGAAACAAGTGTAGTTCGACCGCTCGGTCCTCACTCAGTGCGACCACAAGTTGATCATCATAACTTAACCCTGGAACTGGGGGCAGGTGCAGGTGTTAATCACTACCCGAAACTGTATTATGTTCAGCCCCGCTTCGATCTCCGATAACATCTCAAGTTCGAAATTTCCAAGCTTGGCCGACAAAACAAACTATGCTTAAACGTTAAGATAATGCAAGTACACCAGACTGAAGTTTGAACACTGCAACATTTAAGCATAGAGAAAATTTAAGTTGAAACAGAAAGACAAAATTTTATTTCAACTAATCATATGCAATGGTTCATATACGAGCCTTTCCAAAAATTCCTACTAGCAGGGGCCGAACCCGCATCTAAACACGGCCTATAAAAAAGAAGGGAAAAAAAGATAACAAAATTCCTGACTACGAAAGGGGAACATGTGCCTAAAAAAGTCTATCTAATCCTTCTTTCTCCTCAGCTTCTTCTTCTTCTTCGAAGAGCTACTGGAGCCACCGGTGATCTTTCGTTTAGAGGTTTTCCTCTTAGGCGGGCTCCCCTCGGATGAAGGCATGATTTCGACATCGTCCTCCGAGCTGGAATCTATGGGGATGCTTCCCTCAGGAGGAATTGGGAGAACGGAACCAACAACCGGAGACAGGACTGAAGCACTAGTATCAATGAGCGTGCCCCCGGGAGATACAATCATAAGGGGAGTATGGCACTGCGCTACTACTCCGCCATCCGCGTTGCCACCATGTGCAGCTACCGTCATCTCAGCGTTAATCTCAGCCAACATCCTTGCTTCTCGCTGCGCTCTGGCCTCACTATGTGCCGTAGTGGCCTGAGTGGAAATATCAGAAGTAGACGAGAATCCGCCCAGGCTGAATGGTAAATCTGTAAAGGGATCACTCTATCGGCCAAGGAGCTCATTTATCATCTGTTCATCGAAAGAAAGTGAGCTCCCCTGCGTTACTTCCATCGGCACTGTTGTCACAACGGAGGTCGCCTCAGGGATGATAGCCTCCAGCACTTGGCGTGACTCCTGGGCTACGGGAGGCGCAGTTGGCACAACTTCGATCACTGGGTAGAGAAAAGAAACATTTGTCAGTATACGCTTCTGTACAAATTCTTCGGTCCAAGTAAAAAAGAGATTAGTTCAGAATACCTTCCTGGGTTTGGCTCGGGGTTGTCTGGACGATTTCAGAGGGATGCTCCATGATAGGAGAGAGACGTGGCTGGTCTGGATCATATGCCAGTACTGGCTGGGAATCGATCATCGGAGTTGGCTCAGATTGAGATGACACGATCATCTCAGAACTCATACTATGGTGCTTGACACCAGAGCTCTCTTCGACTTCCTGAGACTGGGCACCAAGCCTCTCCTTCTCATGAGAAATCATGGAGTCATGAAGAACCTTCTTTTCATCATCCTTAAGTATGCGGTTCTCCAGCTCGAATCCATCAAAGGCCTCATCAGGATGCCCAGCTTTCTCCTCCTCAACCAGTAGGTTCCAGCCGTTGTAGAGATGTGTTGGGTAATCATCGAGCCATTTCAAATTTCGGTGCCTTAGCACGTTGGCATTGTAGGTGACAAGTAGCTCTTCTACTTCAGCCTCAATCCTGGCCTCCGCCTGTCGTACCTTCTCATCAACCCCAGCTTCAGCTTCGCGGACTTTTTCCTTAGTCGCTTCCTTCTCCTTCCGGAGCTCCACCGCCTGATCACAGGCCTCCTGAGCAGAGACATTGGCCGCATCTTTCTCCCTCGCCATATCGGAGAATTTTGATTTCAGATCATTAAGCTCTTTAAGAGCGGCATCCCTCTCGGCGGTAATGGTGGTGTTCCGGTGACCCATGTCTTCAATCGCGGTATAGTGCTCTTGCTTCATCCTGGTCATGGACGAGTTTATCTCATCAACCTTTTTCAGAGCTTCCATTTCAGACTTACGGGAAGACTCGGCCTCAGTGTCGAGCACTTTCATAATTCAGTCCTGTTGACCCAACTCCTTCTTAAGCTTCTCAATTTCGACACCCCTATCGAATGCCACTTTAGATGCTTTCCTCGCGGCTCTTGCCCACTCTTTGTACTGAAAGAAGATATCCGCAACGTAATCATGAATAGTGCCTTCGGTTGTTGGCGGAATCCTCTTCAGATGTGGAGGAAAGACATAGTCATCAAAACAGATGTCGGGAAACTCCTTCCTCATCTGTGCCAGTTTAAGTGCTCCTTCCCCGGTCGAATCAGTTCTGACCGGTGCAGTGGATGAGGAAGTAGCTATTTCAGTGCCGTGCGGAAGATCGGACCTTGGAGCTTGAGGAGGCGGCCTAGGCCGTGAAGTTTCAAGAGGACGAGCAGCTATTACTGTGGGCGGTGCAGAAGTCCTGGGAGGAGGAGAGCGAGATATGGATCGATGCACGTATCCCCTGTCTCTGTCGGACCTCTCCTAACCTGAATGTCCGGAATCATAATCCCTCTCTCCCTCTCTCCGTCTTGGCTCGTAATAACGACGTTTGTTGCGCAGGCTGCTCAACACGGTACCTCGTCCAGACATCGTACCTGAAAATTAAAACAAGGAAAGTTAACAACCATTCATGATATGCTGTTTATGGTTAGGAAACTGTGTTATGCCGTGAAGAGTGTGTGGATGTGTAACCCCCCGGACCAACCAGAAGTGTCGATCGCACTAGCGGGAAGAGGCTCGCTAACGTCAAGGGTATGTCGCAGTTCACCCGATTCAACGTCATGTTGCTCGGACTCGATGTCCGGGATTGGAAGGTCAGCGAGCCCTACGAATTGATTTTCAGCTTGCAGGGAGGGTGCCTCCGAAATTCTAACTCCTGAAAGGGAGCGGTGTAAAACCACAGACTTCCGCCTCCTGGATTTAGGCTGTTTGGAGGCCACTGCCTTGCCTTTTCTCTTTTCATCGGAATCCGGGGTTGCATTAGCAGGTCCGACCAACGGTTCCTCGTCGGTATGAGTTCTTTCGGAATCGGGTTCCTTAATTATTACGACCCCGGGTTTCTTCCGCTTGACCTTTTCTCTGGAGACAGTCTTTAATGCGCCATCGAGCCTTATGCTCTGCCTCCGCCCAATCAACCCAAGAACTCTAAGATTCCGGTCCGTCAGTAGCAATTCGATATTCCTTTCTTCACTAGGAATTTCTTGAAGGACCCGAACTATCTCTTTATAGTAGCCACCTTCAGGTCGCTGGATTATTGCTGAAAGAAAAAAAAGTAGAAGATATGAGTTTAATTTCATTCGGAAATTGCCCTGTCAACTACTTGAGAGAAAAACAATGCTCACGTCTGAATAGCCATCTTCTGGCAAACCCCGGAGGACATCGGACATAGAACCACTCCGACTTGAAGTAGCTCAGCCTAGTCCACGACCCCGTGACAACTTAGCAGTTTCTTACAGACTCCAGGAATGTGAAAGATGGGCTGTCAGTTCGACTTTTGAAGTTGAATAGGTATCTTATCTCGGTCGGACGGGGAGGTCGGTAGAGGTATTCCATAAATGCGATGAACAAGCCATTGAGTGAAGCATATCCATTCGGATGTAACTGAGACGGAGCAATATCTAGGTAAGCCAACACTTCTCTTATATAATCGTTGAACGGAGGAAGTGTACCGGCTGCGCATGCATGTCTATTAAAAGCAGTATACCCCTCCGGGGGATTGTGTGGTCTGTCATCCGATCCAGGCAACATTACATCGTCCAACGATAAGCCATGCCTTAAGCATATTCTCCCTAGCGTATCTTCAGAGATATTGGATGGGATAGAGTCAGGTGGACTATTGATGAAGGACGCATCAGGCAACTCATCCGGAGCTGGACCAATAGCTTCGGCCTCGATGTCCAGAATCTCAAGTCTAGAAGGGGTTATGTTCTGAGTTTCTTGCTACTGCGGACTTGATGGTTCCATAACTAGCTAACTCACGAGAAATCATCATTAGACGATAAACAGCCCGTGCATTCCCCAGTGTAAAGTGTATGAATGTGTTGTGCAGTGCAAATGTTGTGCATGACTTGAGCAAATTCTGCAGAATTAAAAAAAAATGCAAACGACGAAACTTTGGAAATCAGACCGGAAATGACCGTCATCGCTGACTGTCACGACCGCGCCTTCCAAAGACTGTCGTTCGATTCAGATTAAAAGTTCATTATACTTTGCTGAGTTACGGTTCCATCTACGAGCTTCAAAGGGCAATCAGATGTGCAGTGTTGTGATCAAGTTCAATTATGCAATGCGGAAGCTCGTAGGAATCAGGTGTGTAGTTTAATTGTCAAATCCAGATATGCAGGAATGAAGTTTGTCGGAATCATGTTTTCAAGTGCTTAGGATTTCGTATCCATCAAAGGAAGGGTTCGAATCGATGCCAAGCGTTATGTTTCGAATCGACCATTGGTAGTCTGGTTCGTATCGATCACAATATGTGCGCTTTCGTGTCGATCGTTGGAGATCTGGTTCGTATCGATCGCAATAGGTGCGCTTTCGTATCGATCGTTGGGGATCTGGTTTGTATCGATCGCAATAGGTACGCCTCCGTAGCGATCGTTAGTGGCCTAGGTTCGAATCGATCGGTAGGGTCTTAGCTTTGCATCGATAACGCTTGAGTCGATACTTTTTGCATCGATCGCAGGGGAAGACTTCGTATCGATCTAAAAGCTAAGGACTTCAGAGTAGTCATTGACTTGTTGTCAGCTACTTCATGTCGATACGACCCATCTCCACGACCTTCGATACGAAACCACTTCATCTCCACAATCATCGATACGAAATCGCATCGTCTCCACATTAAATCTCCCGCTAATCGATACGAACCCCAGGAAGAATGCCATTGATCTGATCAATTCGAACATGACTCCTATGTCGATTCAGAATCGCCTCTTCCACTCTTTCTTCTCCAACCTGCCAGAAAACGCCATGGCCATCATATCTTCGAGCCAGATCTGGTTTTACCAGTCGCCAGAAGAGAAGATTGGTGGAGAAAGAATGGATCCATGGCAACCTTATCATTTAGATTCGTAGTTGCTTACCTAGAAATTGAGATTCGAAGATCTAAAGAGGTAGGTTTGATCGAGTCGGAAGTAGGGAGCTGTTATCTCTGTCTGAATCGATCGCAAGGGGTTAAGAGCAACAGTAAAAAAGTGAAAATAAGCCAAGTCCCAGGTATTTATATGAAGCCTGGAGGCGAACTGGGTCGATTTGTCTCCCAGTCAACGTAACCGGTCGCAAGCGGTCAAGCGATGGATCTGTGCAAACGCACTCTTCGAATCCATCAGGCTGTGCATTCATCGAGGCGAAATATTCACCAGATGCCATCGATTCGATACATCCGTTTTGTGAACCATCGATTCACAACAGGTCAGGTTTATCGATACGAACTCGATATTCATGTCTGTTAAAATCCATCGATGCGAAAAGTTATCTCGTATCCATCGAAGGTCATCGATGCGAATCAGAATTCACCACAAGTTGCGATCCTCAAATGCGAATGAACACTTCGTATCCATCAACGATGCCCAGCATCGATTCGAAGGAATACATCCTGACTTTTTACCATGGCGCCATGAGAGAATCATTGCGAAATTCAACAACGACCTAAAACTAACAACGAGTTGCGAACTTGCAACTTTTCAAAGCACGTCATGTTTTCACAAGACGTACTTTGGGGGCAAATGTTATCCCGCCTTTTGGCAAGGCCAGGACACCAAGGAACCGACTAGAGAATAGGGATATCTCGCCATGGATATCGCTGAATTTTGTCTGAGTCCAGATTGAGCTACAATTGATAGGACATGACAAGAAAGATCATAGAAGTCAACATCTCAAATTTCGGGTCAATCCGGGTTCACATGCTCAAGTTATGATCGATTCAAATTGAAGGGAAAAGCCCATATTTCGTATCCATCACTATGTGTGATTTCGTGTCCATCTCCAGGCTCTAGTTCGAATCGATCATTTCTGTATCGATCAACTTCGAATCCATCGAAGTACCTAGGTTCGATTCGGCCTCATTCGAATCCATCGGCAGATCGCCTACTTCATATCGGCCAACTCCCATGAGTTCGTATCGATCAGGAACGGCTGAGTTCGAATCCATCGAGTTTGTATCGCTGGACTTCATACCCCTCAGCAGATGGAGCACTTCGTATCCATCAGCTAGTGTCTGCCTCGTATCCATGGGAGAAAGAGTTGTTCGTATCCATCGACCATCGCTTGCTCGAATCCATCAGTAATGCTTTATTCGAATCCATCAAGCCATCAAGCCAAGATGACGTGTCATCCTTCGATGCGAACGTGCCGAGATATATGGAGTCGACGCGGTCGACTCGGAGTGAAGACCGGATCGAGGCGAAGCATGCGCACCACCTCATCTTGAGAGCACGTGCAGTCATCGACACAAAGTGATGGAGTCGAAGTCATGGAGACGAACCAAACAGCCTTCGAGAAGTCTCAGTTCGTATCGACCATATCTCGTGATCTACTAATCCAAATCCAATGAAATTTTAAGGGAAGCTTGCATACACACTAAAGAAGGTCTCCACCAAATTTTAGCTTAATTGGACGTCATCTTGATCGATACGAAATGGATTCGTATCGATCGTAGATCGAGGCCAAACTTTCTGGAAATGGTCGCGTGGGCCACCTCACGTGCCAAACCAAGTCTCCCGAAGTTTGAGCGAGATCTGAGCTTCCTACGCCTATAAATAGAGCCCCAGAGCATACAGAAAAGGGGATCTTTTGATTCTGAAGCGTCCAGACTCTGCCGGATTAAGATTTGCATCCTACCTTTGCTGTCAATTTCGAATTCTAATCTGTAATCCGCTGTTGTTTGCTGTAATCGCTTGTAATCATTAAAAGAGAATCAATAAAATCATCAAAACTTCATAGTGGACGTAGGCAATACGCCGAACCACTCTAAATTGCTTGTCTGTGCATTTTACATTTCTATTTGTTGGAGTTTTTGTTAGATAACCTCTGTTTTACATTTACAATCTTCATTTTATCTCTTCAAATAACTCCCGAAGAGTGTTGTGCCCATTTTTGGTACAAACACATCCATCTTTCTGTGAAATGATATATACATAATTTTTTCAGGCTATAACATAAAGCATTCAATAGATAGAACGGATCTTTTCAAGTTCACAACATACTTGTATCAGGCAGAGAAGTCCAGTAGGTTGGGAGGTGTTAAAAACTCTATCTGTGAACTTGTCAAAGATCGCAATAAAGCAATCAAATTAGGCAACACAACAATCAAATCAGTAAATTAGGAAACACAACAATCAAATCAGGAAAAACTTGAAATATACATAGAGTGATACCTTAAGCAGCAGATTAAATTGAAGCCCTAACTGAAACTCGAAACCCAAACGAACCCCAATTGAAGACCTAATTGAAACACCGAAGCCCTAATTGAACTTGAACTCGAACTTGCCCTAATCGAACCCCAATTAAGCTTGTAAACTTAGAACTTTTGGCCCTAATTGAAATCGCAGAGTGTTTGAGAGGTTGAGCGGCGGAGTACGTATTTTGTTAAGTGTTTGAGTGAAACCCTTTAATATTTTGTTAACTTTTGCCGCTTTGTTTTTGCTTCCTGCGTTAAAAATTATTTCAGCCCGCACTTATTTTTTATAATATTTTTATAAGTCTATAGCTACTGCAACATAGTGTTGATATCTATGCTAACATCCTGAAGCTAATGTTGTAATAGACAAAAATCAGCATAGCTATCGTTACATTGTAGCTAGCAACATCTTGTATTTTCGTTGCAATAGGCCATCTATGGCGTAGTGTCAATTAGAATAAAATTTACTTCGTAGTTTAGTCATAGGATAGTCTTAATGCATCCTACACCATTATTATAGTATCATATAAGTTCGAAGAAGCCACACTCACCAAATCAAGGCAAAGAACCTGAATTTGCCCGATGTCCGGAATTCACAGAAATCCAAATCTCCGAATTAGTCTCCAGTTCCTACTCTAAATGATAGAAAGCCTTGCTACAATTTCAACGCACTTCGTCTCGTCGAATTCCCCCGAGAGATGAAGGTTTTGTGTTGAGACAAAGGAAGGAGGAAGAAGAAAAGTTTAGCAGTTTTAGAAATGAGAAAATGAGAAGAAAAAAATATACGTATTTTATTTTTAAAATAGGCTTTGGAGGTAAAATTTAAATGGTGTTCTAATTTTGAATTTTTATTTCAAACTCGGCTCAATTCAGCCCAGCATGGCCCGCTGCCTGCATGCGATTTTAGCCCACTTCGCTAAAACCCCTATATCTCACTCATACGATATTTGATTTAAACAAATGAGTACTCTATCTCGACCAGAAAAATAAGAGCTACGCAATAGTGCAACTCTCCTCACCAAATTCAACTATTTGTAAAAATTACTATTTTACATTCTAACGGAAATTTACCAAAATACCCTCTAATTAAATTTCAAATTGATGTATTATTATCTAAATTATATATAAAATTTTGGGGTATTACATTCTCCCTCCCTTACAATAATTTCATCTCTGAAATCCCAAAGGAATGGAAAATGTAATAAACATTACTTTTTTGTTTACACAACCGTATCACTCGCATACACAATCATTTACACAAAATAAACATCCACATTCATAGTTATTTTAACATGTTTATACGTCATAGTCAAAACATTAGCAATACAAACATAGCATATAATAAGCATGATCATTATACTTGTGAATATCTAGCATAATGCGATAGATGCAACCTACATGAATGCAAGAGTATGACATAGTTGGCATGATGCATAACAACCCTAGTATAAAAACTGGCAGTTCTATATAAATTCAATTTTAGTACCATAAGAGGTGGTATATGGCATAACATCCAATAAATATTACAAACAAGTTCTAACATCCAATCCAAGCAACCAAAACCTATTTTCTAACAAATCACACCAACTAAAAGAACATACCGACAAAGAGTTCAAGATGAGAAGCTCGTATCTTATCTTCAGGCTCCCATGTACTCTCTCCAGGATCATCTCTCCATTGCACTTTCACCAGCTTGATTACCATATTCCTCATCCTACAAACTCCATGCTCTAGTATCAGTGTAGATTCTTTAGACGAACTATGTTTATACTAGAATGTGACACAAACACCCAAGAGATTAAAGTAGAGAAATAAATGAAGAAATTAAAGGAAATGAGGAAAAACAGTACACACAATCTTTATAGTGGTTCGGCTAACTAATGCCTATGTCCACTTAGCTTTGTTGCTAATTACATCATTGTTTACAAACAATGTTCTTGCGGATCAGTAATAATCTACGGAAATACAAGAAATTATAGAGAAATTTGTAAGTAAATTGAAAAGATCCTTTTAAATGACCCCCTCCACCTCTATTTATAGCTAAATGTCACCATAAATCCCTCTACCACATTCTAAGCCACATCCCCCACGTTGAAGAAGAAATGTGCTCGGATGATCGTGGCTACTTCACCAATTATCATGGATCGATACCGATCCATAGTCATGGATCGATACTGATCCATAAGATTGCTTTATGGATCTTTCTGTTGGTCTTGCATAGATGGAACTTTCTAGTAGCTTCATGTTTCACACCTTGACTTCCTTGCTAGAAGCTTGTTTATTGGCTAACAGCCTGGATCGACGGTGGAAAGGAGTTCCAGACTTTATGTGCTTTAGATGGTCGATGGTAAATTGCATGTGAACGATATTATGAAGCTTAAAATGGCTTGCTATCACTAATGCTTGGACGTAGAGGGGGTTCGAGATGGAATGGGTTGACTTGCATGGATCGGTACTGATAAAAAAGGATGGATCGACATCGATCCATCACTTAGATTGATAGGTGTTGTTGAACTTCAAAATGATTATTCATCTTGTGGTCTTGGTCGTATTTAGTTTCTGGGCTTGTAAGCTATCTCTCTGGGCCCTCTATCTTGATAACTTTCAAGTTCGACTTATCAGGTTCGCCTAAATACAACCTGGCTCAAAAGGCTGGATAACACTTGTCCCCTCAAATACGTCTTATTTTCAACACGATGTGCTTTAAATTGAGATAGTTCAGGATTGTTGCATCAGACTCCAATCAGTACTTCAAATGGTTGTTGTCCTTTCTCTGGTTTATTTTAGCGAAGTGTAGAGTCTTTGACCATTAGTTATAAAATCTTGCTTGGATGATGCTTGCTGGCACCTGGCATTATAAAAACTAGGGTGCGCCCTTGTAATCTGTCACTCCAAATTCAGTAGCTTTAACTAGATTGCTCTCTTGGATCCCATATGTTTGAATTTGTTGCCTTGCGGTTCTGGTTGTTAAGTGTTGAGTTTGCACGTACACACGTACTTAGATTATCCTCAAAGTTCCAACTCCGTGCACATGCAAATCCTGTGAGGGTTCTTGTACACATGCACATGTTATACATACGCATTTTTTATATGGTTCCGTACTGATCCATGATCATGGATCGATACCGATCTAACACTTGAAATCAGACTACTTTATAGCCTATATTGTTGGTTTCGGGGTTATATCACTCGATCAATGCCTCGGTCCTTTTCACTTTATTTTCTTTGAACATTCAAGCTCCAAACACCATTAAAGTTTCTTTTGTGACAAACCAAAGTTCACATCAACGTCGCCTATCCTCGATCGTCGCCGTCGTTAGCCGCTTCAACCTTAGTCTTACTATTGCTGTTGCCCTAGCATAACCGACCCTTCACTCTGAACCCTTCAACACCTTTGAGATCCACCATCATAGGTAGATGGTGATGCCGAAAATTGGCTGGGCCATGGATCTACGCTGCTGATCATAGATGGGATGGAGATGGAGAGAGAAGGTGGTGAATTTCTAAGGGCTAAGTTCGAACAGTGGCGATTCAACCCTTAGAGAATTTGCCACTCAACCATGGGTGACTTTGTGGATGTATTCAAAGTTTCTCGAGCGATTCTTTCTCAATTTCCATCATAGAGTTAGCAATGTTTGGTCGACGATGCGAAGTCTGCTGAGATGGTCAGCGATGACGGTTGCTTCGGATAGTTTCCTGGCTTTAGAATGAACCGTTGCACAACCTTGGACATTGACACTACATGACACCGCACAACACTATAATTTGCATCACACCTCACTAGGTTTTCACTTTGGCATGGGGGCTCAACTTTTAATTTTTCTGATATCACTTATATGTTGATTTTTGATGGCTATGGACCTTAGATGCTCTGAGCATCTTCGTGCACTTACTACAGCCCCATCAACTTCCAGATATGCTAAGTCGGACATCAAGTCAAGTTCGATTACAATCCCATCCGCAAGACATACTCCGACAACACCAGCATCCTAACCTGTAAATCAACATGCTGAACAACCCCTTCAAGAGGTTCCTCCAGGGCCGGTAAAAGGTCCCGAGGTAGAGGCTGCTCTGGATAGTCTCAAAGGTGCGGTTATACTAGATGATCTGGTAGATTCCACTACCTTGAAGATCAAAGATGGGACTCTTAAAAGAATCTGTGAAAGGCGTGGTATTCCGTTTGGGGATGTGTTAGTTCCTACACGCCATCAGTGGGCACACCACCCCCAGTAGGGTACACAGCATGCAATCGATATATGTTCCTTGCTGGGTGTGTCCCACCTTTTAATCAGTTCAATCGTTGAGCCCTGAACTTCATGAGGCTAGCATCAGCTCAACTGCATCCCAACAGTTATGCTTTTTTGCATGGTGCTGCTTATATTATCTTTGCTTAGCACTTGAATTGTGTCCCGAGCGATGAAGAAATACAGTATATGTACAGCTTCAAATGTCAGAAAAGGAATCCTTCTCTTACCTTTTTGGAACCTACCAAAGGCTGTAGGATTCTCATGGGCACTTGGAATAAGCTAAGTTATTTCAAGGGCAAGTTTTTCTTCGTTCGTTGCCCTCCTGGATTTGCACAGAGGTGGCTATCTGGATGAAAGTCTCGGTCTATTCACTTTCATATGAGCTCACCTTATAATTTTGTTCACTCAAACCATATTCCTTGGCTTTTTCAGATGTGCCAAGAAGGCCTGGTAGCATGGAGCTCGAAGAGACTATTAGGACTCCTATGGTAGTTTTAGTCATCGAGAGAGAGGCAAGAACTCTTCTCACTAACGAGAATCTTCTGGCCTATTACTTATTAGGAGCAGGCCGCAATGTTGGTCAAACTCTAGCGACCATAGGTAGTGATGAGGATGAACCCTCGTCTGAAGATGACGACAAGGATCAATATATGCCCCTAGTCCAGAGTCCAATGGCTGAGGGAAGTACAAGAGCATGTTGAAGAGGGCGAAGGTGATAGAGTAGGCCACAGTGACATCAATGTGGGTCGTGAACCTTCTACTAATGAGGGCGACACTGGCCAACAATTTCTTTTAAAGAGATAACCCAAGTTAAAGATTGCTATGAAGTGAACTCTCACCCAGCCCCCACTAGCCATAGTTGCAGTAGAAACACCTATATACCTTCTAAGGACATATATTCCGATTTGGGACCGATTTCGGATGATGTCAACTCTTATGGTATTAGCAGTATGAGCATTGGGGATGTCAGGTCCCCTATCTACTTTCAAGATGAAGTTCCTTCTACCCAAGCAGGAGAGATTACTCTTGTCAGCAAAGTCCAAGCTCATGGTCCATTGGGGGGACACTAGGACATTCACATACACACTGCACATTGATTAGCTGGTGTTGTGTTTTTCATCTGATCAAGGCTAATCTGCCTTTATTTCACTTGCAGGTTCAATGGAGCACTGTAGCATGTTCGATTCCCTTAAGGACCATATGGTTCATCACAAGAGACACAGGTCGTGAACACACTCCCATGATGCCAGCCACGATTCTGCTTCCAATCGACAATCGAGCAGAGATAAGGAGGGTCGAGACTGGGGCTATGAATCACATGATTCGTCACCGAGGCACATGTCTAGATCTAGGTCACCTTTATCCAGAAGTTTAGATAGGCATTCCAATCGACCCGATGATGTCCCTCCTACTGATAACTCTTATTTCCCTTCATCGGCTTCCCTCTCCTCCAAACAAGTAGTGCCATCTCATACTCACTGACACTCTGAGCAATCATCGAAACTAGTCACCCTGAAACCTCTGGTTAGAAGCCTGAGAAAAGACCTATTGAGCCTCTCGCCATTTCAACGAAACAACAGGTTGCATCCAACCACCAAATGGTTGAACTGAAGCACTAGTTTCTGAAAATATGTTTTGACGACATCAAGTTTGTTCCCAATCCAAAGGATATGCCACCAGAGGTCAAAGGCCATATTGTGGCTAATGTTGTTGATGCTTACGATCAGTATTTCATATGGAAGAGATTGGCTGAGCAAATTTCTGAATATGCCGAGAGTGTGAAAGTCGAGGTTCAAGGGTTGCAACTTGTGGCTAATCAAGACAAAGAGAACATCACTCATCTTGACATAGTAGTTGCTGAGTTAAGGAAGGCATATGAAGAGATTAAGCAAAAAAATCAAGGACTTGACTAAAACGGTCGAACGGGAGAGGAAAGACTATCTGAGCTAGATCAAATTCGCTCACCATAGAAATCATCTTCTATTGGAAGAGAAGGAGCACCTAGCAAAAAAAGTAGCAGAGTTGAAAGAGCAACATAATGAAAGAGCAACTGGAGAAAGACGATGCTCTCTTGCAAGCTTATAACTATTATAAGGAGTTGCTGGATGCTTGTAAGGAGTGGGACGAGGCGTTGGCTCATGCTAGAAATGTGGATGAATCGGTTACAGTCGCAGAGAAGCAGCCAAGGATAGATTTAGCCAATCATCAACTATAATGCCAATGCAATCAAGTTCAAAGACTTCGAGTGGCTCGAAAAGGATTCCCAAAGCTCTAGCTTTAGTGTAACAACCCTGCTTCCTACGTCATTCCAACAAATAAATTTAATTGAATACAATAATATTCCAATGTGATTTTAATAAGTTGATATTTTGAAAAATAATTTTTAGTTAATTAAATTTTGTTTAATAAAAGGTTTTATCGTAATAAACTGAATTAAGTCAGTAAATTCTTTTTGAATAATATATTAAATTGAATGATGTGTTTTAATTAAAATGAAATATTTTAAAGTGTATTTTAACTTGAATCAAATTGAAATTTATTAGAAATAAAATTCAAAGAGTTGTTAAAATAAAAGGAAAGAAATGAAAAATCATCTAACTGAAAACCAAAGCCCAAAATCCATTTGGCCCATGTTAACGCTAACACCCCGGTGTCTGGAGTAATCTAGTGAAAGCACCACCCGTCTACACGAGAACTAAAAGTAAACAGAAAAAGGGAAAACAGTAAAAAAGACAGCGAATTTTATAGTGGTTCGGCCTAAAGTTGAGCCTACATCCACTTTACATCCTTCATTATGTTCTTTGAGCACACTTTTACAAGATTACAACACTTTTACAACACGATTTCTTAGTTACAACACTTTTACAACACCTTTCAATGATTACAACACAATCGAAGCAAGAGATTAGTGCTTTGATGACGGATTGCTCTTTGGATCCATGCTGAATGAAGTAGAACTGTTGATGAAGAATCTTTGATGATTGAAGTGCTGAAGGAGTCCAAAAAATAGTAGAGTATCGACGCCCTTGAAATCTGGAAAACCTGCCCCTTTTGAATGCGGAGTAGGCGAAGTATTTATAGGGAGTTGCTGGACTTAGGTCGGCCAAGTTATAGGTCGTGGGCGACCTAAGGGATAGGTCGTAGGTCGTAGGTCGTTAGCGACCTAAGGGGTAGCAGGAGAGGAAGTGGCGACCTAAAGAGCAAAGGCGCAGGGAGTGGTAGGTCGTTAGCGACCTAAGGAGATGTGGTCTAAATGTGTCGAGGTATAAAGCGGAGCGACCTAAGGGTAGGTCATAGGTCGTAGGCGACCTAGTAGGAATGGTGAGCGACCTAGGAAAAAGTGGCATAAGGAGTTATCTCAGCTTGTATAAACTGGGTAGTAAGTTTTAGGTCATGGACGACCTAAGATAGGTCGTAGGTCGTGAACGACCTAGGGTAGGTCGCTGGGTGTTCTAAGTCGCTAGGTTACTTTGTGAAGCTAGGTCGCTGGAGACTTTAGGTCGTTAGGTCGCGAAGTCTGTTAGGTCGCGAAGTCTGTTAGGTCGCGAAGTCTGTTAGGTCGGAGGGATTTTAGGTCGGAGGGTTTTTTAGGTCGGAGAGTTTTTAGGCCGGAGAGTTTTTAGGTCGCTGGATATCTTCTCCTCGTAGGTCGCTGGGACCTTTAGGTCGTAGGTCGCTGGGACCTTTAGGTCGTAGGTCGAACCCCATAGCGGGGGTGTTGTCCCCGCACCCCCACCTTGGGGGGTTGCCACCCCCCTAGACCCCCCCTCCGTAGGGGACCTTATTTAAACAAACAATTAGCAGGACTTGCTCTATTGAGATGTTGAATTGACCATTCTTCGAGATGAATTGTCTTTGGCTTCTCGGTCGATTTTATGGTATCACGGCTTTGCTAAAAAGCGGGATAACAGCCCAAAACCTTTTTCTTCTCTCTCTATAAATCTCATTCCTTTTCTGGATACAAGCCTGAACTTCTCTTCCTCCAGTCGAAAAAAGTGGTGCCTTAAGTTTGAGAAAAACTAAATTTGACTCTGGCAAATTAAAAATAAAATCGCGCAAGGAGTTGCTGCATCGTCGATGTCATGGAGTTTGTGCTCGGGGATTGAAGCTACAACCATGGCGATGTGATGTAGGGTGTATCGACCTGTACATCATAGTGGATTCTAGCGACGGGGGCTATGACGTAGTAGTGAGATGAAAGGCTGGCAATGAGGTAATGGCTGGAGCAAGTGGAGTGACGTGAAGGATGGCGATGCTAGTGGTTGAGGCGAGGCAGAAATGATGTATGCACGACTGAATTGGAGATAAGTGTGATAATTTTGGTGGTGTGACAGTTGTTGAGGCAGGAAAGTGTAGGCACACAGTTGGTAGTTTGTGTGTGATTGAGGGCTGAAGCTTGTATGTCGATGTTGGTCGCCAATTGGATAGTACAAGCACTGTTTCAGTGATTTTTCTCACTCATAACTATGTCTATATCATTTACCTATGCGCAATCGCCCATACATCTACCCGTTTGTATTAAATGGATGGATTATCGATTGTTGGATCGAATTAATTAGTTGAATTGATAGTTTGGTATATTGAATTGACTACGTGGAAATGTGTGTTAACCTAAAAAATGGATCAACACCCTGGTTAGAGTTTGAAAGCACTAGCCGTGTTATGACAGCGCAATATCACAGATAACAGATAAAGAATAAGAACATCAAAAGAAATAAGACAATGAATTTTTATAGTGGTTCAGCTGTTAATGAAGCCTACATCCACTTATAGTTTTTATCATAGACTGATTGCTGTTACAAGAAGTATATTTGATCACAAGGCTTTGATTATCTTTAGGTAAGTTGAATCCCCAGAGTTGGAATCCATTGGAGAATCATAGTGAATTCCTTTGGAGATTGTTGTGAGGGAGGTAGAGAGCAAAGAATAATTCCAGTAGAGCTTCAGCAACCAGTTCGGAGAAGAAGATCCCATTTATGTTGCAGGTAGGTTGGTTTTTATAGAGAATGGAGACTTCTGGGCCAGGCCACTTCATCCACTGCTCGCGGGTAGGTAGGGAACGACCCGGGGGGGTTTGGCTCGCAAACCGAGTCAAAACCATGGGTTGCTGGCGACCCATAGACTTGGACGGTTTGCGAGCTAGTAACTTGGCCTCCTTTTCATTTCATCCTTAATTAGCTTGTTGTGGAATCAAAGAGATGTATGGGTCGCTGGTGATCCAAGCACTTGGGATTTTTTTGGAGTTTGAGATGTTTCCATGGTCTTTTGTCGTTGTTGTTTCAGTAATATAGCTTAGCTCTCGTTAATTCTTTGCCTTAGCTTTTTTGGTTAAGTTTTGAACCATTCTGATAACACGAGATTGTTCTGTTTCCTGTTGGCTCCGGCTGGGTTAAAAACCTGGATAACATTTGCCCTCCAAAGTATGTCTTCGTTGTAAACAAGGCGTGCTCTAGAAGTTATCACCCTCAATGTTCATCCATCAATTTCCAAGGCATTGCATTAGAATTTTACGAATACGTAGCAGGTCATGCTATTGGTCATCTTGCTTTGGTTTTGACTGCTATTGCTTGCCACAACGGATCAAATTTCTTCCCGTAGCTTCCCGGCATGCTTTGAAATGATAAATA
The DNA here is from genome assembly GCA_030737815.1 of Allium fistulosum. NCBI lineage: Eukaryota > Viridiplantae > Streptophyta > Magnoliopsida > Asparagales > Amaryllidaceae > Allium > Allium fistulosum. The sequence continues at coordinate 741,844,888 of CM060906.1, forward strand.
GGATGAGCTCGAGAAAAAGTGCCCTCAACACCATGGGTCGCTAGCGATCCATTACATATGGATCGCTAGCGACCCATACTGTTGAAAATTTTCTTTGGAGATTTGGGTGGCTAGCGATCCATGATGGATCGCAGGCGATCTAATGTCTTAGGAATTTTTTTGCCTCATTCTTCTTGCCTATTTATGCACTCGAACCGACCTTCTTCTCATTTCCATATGAGCTAAATCATTCTTGTGCGACCTGAAGCCTTGCTACCTGAAGCCCTAAGACAATTCGATCCTAGTTTGCTTGACTCGATTAATCGCTTCCTTGAATCCATCTAGTCTAAGTCCTTGGCCTTAATCTCCAGTCACAGCACCGTGATTCCTCATCTCATTTTGGAGCAAAACCCTAGCTCACCTTGGCCCACCATTGGTTTGTTACCGACCTGCCATTAGCTCGCCTTCGATCCATTTGTTAGTTCGCTGAATTTGATCTTCGATTCTTCCTGTGTCTTTGAATTAAGTCAGAGGTGGGTTTGCTTAATTGGTTTGTCAATTACCGTGTTTGTGTAATGACTTGATGACGAGTTTACATTTGCAATGTTGATTACGAGAAGTTCGAGTTGATTGTGGTTTAATGGAGGAAGATAGTAAATCGAGTCTTGAGTTGTCTCTCGGAATGACATTCGGGCTTTGGCCCAATGCTTGACACGTTTTGCTATCTTCATCAATTAGACCAGAATTGACTTGTGTCCAGTTTTGCATTTGTTACTGTACGTCACATCACCAGTCGATCACGATTCTTCCATAGAATTTGGACTTATCCTACTTGCTTGTTGCACGCTCGGCGTTCCTGTAGTGAGAAGAGTTTTCCACGTCTCTTCGGACAATGAATCCGTTATCGATCATGGATCGATAACGGGTAAGTGTACAGGAAGTAGAAACAAAAGTAGAAAACGAAGCGACACGGGAAATTCTTTTCTTCTACCACTGCGAGCGAACTATCTACATGGGATAGGGCATTTACAGTGTATCAAGCACCGAGTTTATCCCATATAGATAGCACACTGAACTTGCCCCAGTCCGCACTTGAAATCCGACGTGTCGATTACAAATTAATATTTCTTTGGAATTCAAGTGTGGCAGGGGAAGCTATTAGTTTAGGATAGATTTACCTGACCATTTTCGAACGTGAGTTCTGTTATTTAGAATAAAGCAGCCATCCACGCATCGTAAGTCAAGCAGGGGAAGCCCGACACTCTCAAAAATTGAGTCATCATCCACTTCGCAAGCTCAGTATGGCCAGTTAGTCCTGGTTAGGCCAATCGTGGGTCGTACGCCTCCCAACTTTAGAGTTCTTCTTAATCCGCCCGAGAGAGCTTCATTGGTGGTTTTTGCCAAGGTCCTTCATAACATTTGTATGCAACATGGAATCCCCAAAGAGGATATGCGTCTGCCAGAGAAGGACGAATTCGCTTATATGCCTCCCCCGGGGTACACCGTGTTTGTACCAAAATTGGGCACAACACTCTTCGGATGTGTTTGAAGAGATAAAATTAAGAAACTAAATGTAAAATGAGGCAGATCTAACAAACACACCAATAAACAGATAAGAAAATGCACAGAAACACACGAATTTAGAGTGGCTTGATGTATTGCCTACGTCCACTATGAAATGACTTATGTTTATTGAATTTCACTCGCTGTTTACAAGGGATTACAACAATACAACTAAAGATCAATAATGATTTCGACAGAGTACCGGCGTAGAGAAGCAAAAAGTATGTTTTCTGTAGGTCCAGGGTCGCTATTTATAGGCGTAGGCAGCAAATATTTTGCCCAGATCTTGGAGGACTTCTTCTCTCGCGTGGGTGGGCCCACGGGATCGAGTTCAGGTGGTTTCGACTCGATCTGGGAGCGATACGCATCGAATTCGTATCGATCAAGAATTGATCCTTTTTGGCTGAAATTTATCTGGTACATTCTTGACGTTGTAGGCAAGCTCCTGTGAAAATTTGGTGGCGTTTGGACTTGTAGATTTTGAGTTATGATCGATGCAAGTTAAGGAAAACAACTACAATTCGTATCCATCAATGTGAATAGTGAAGCGATGCGAACAGAAGTGGTGCGAACAGAAGCGGTGCGAATTTGACAGCCTTCAACAAATTCAAACTTGCATCAATCATATCTTGAGCATACGAACTCCGATTGACTTGAAATTTGAAATGTTGGCTTTCATTGCTTGGCTTGTCGTGCCATATCAATTGTAGCTCGATCCGGACTCAGACAAAATTTGTCAGTATCCATAGCGAACCTATGTATAACCAATCTCCAAGACCAACTATCATTGGTTTCTAATAAGGTTCTTGGTGTCACGACTTTGCCAAAAGGTGGGATAACACACCGCTTGCCATTAATACATGTGTTTAAATGGAGCCGTGCCTCCCAATAACGACTTTCTGCATGAGACCCTTTTGAACTTGGGTATTGCCCCATTTCAACTTCATCCTAATGGTTATGCCATCTTGACTTGCCTACATGTTCTTTTCATGTGGGTGTTCAACCGTGCTTCAAGTTTTGATGAGTAACGGTACTTTTTGGCATTCAAGAGGAGAGACGACTGTCCTTCCTTAATCATAATCGAAGCCCAAAGAAACCAAAAGATCGTCCTGCGCTTGCAAAGTAACTTGTCGCAGTTCAAGACGCAATATTTCTTTGTTAGATGCCCCGAGGGGTTCAATCGTCGGTGGATGACGCGGTTAAGCTTCTTTTTTTTTCATTTATGGAGCTCCGATGCATTGCAATGGAGTTTCTTACCAGTTGTATGTCTCTTGAAGTTATCCCAAGGCCAAATAGAGACCTGGCTCTTAATGAAGTTTGTCGAACTCTAAAGGCTATCGACGTTGAGGAGAGGTGCGTTAAAGTTCTACCGACCGATGAGAACTTGCGTTGATATGGATTATTGGCTCCGAAGTAGATCCACTATTCACATTGAAACTCCCTCTCCTACCCAATCTAGGGTTCGTACACGATCTACTTCTTCATCCTACGATTCCGAGGAAGGTCAAGAGAAAGAGAGCCCGTCCGGAGTATCAACCGACGAGGCTAGTGAGGGGAACGACACTGCCGCGACTGGACTAATCGGCCTGGTTAGAATGCCTCCAATTCTGGAGGAAGAATAAGAAGAGTTCAAATAAAGGGATGGCAAAGCCACCTTGGACTCAGAGAAAGAGGAATGGGAGTTTGAGAGTAGTAGTGATGAATCTACCGCCAGTGATTACTTCTTGTCAGAATCTGATGGTGAGGACTCAGAGTCTTGTGATGAGACTCCTGGAATGAGTCTCGTTCTCCCAAGGTCATCTCTTCCCGATGCAAGTGATAAAGACAAAGCCCCTGAGACCGGAGGGCATCAAGATTTTCCGGGTAAAGACCTCAGAGCGGAGTTTGCGGATTTCAGCGACGTTTATGTCGACTTTGATGAGCTCATGCAAGATGATTTTAAATTTGTTACGGCGCCTCCCTGCTCGGGTGATATCGCGCCAGAATTTAACCCGGTTCTGCCCACAACAGCCGAAGTTAGTCCGATCGCGCCTATGACCACCGTTCGTTCTGGTTCGTGACGACGTTTTAGGCTCATATTAGAAACACACTACACGTTGCATTAGGATTACACTCACTTCCATTCATCCCTTCATATTTTTTGGGCTTATTTCATGCTTCTAAAACTTTTATGTACGTCTCTTGCCAGGTATAACGTGGGGACGAGGCTTTTACGATGACTTCAAAGACTTCACCGACTTATAGAGATATCCCAAGCTCCCCTCCAGCCCCCATCAGGTCCGAGAAACGGAGGAGGAATGCAGGAGGAAAGAGCTCGAAGCCGAAATCCACCGCCAGGAAGAAAGGGACCTAACCCCGATCGTATAAAGGTGGGTATGAAAAGAGGAGATCTCTTAAAGAAAGGGATGAGCCATCGAAGAAGTCGAAGTTTGAACATCGTCCTCATTCTTCAGAGCTTGCTTCAAAACATTCTTCTGGGGGCCAAAAAACTCCCATTACTTCTGCCCCGATTTTGCCCCTAACTCATATTTCATCATCTTCTATCGTTACTACTGCCCCCGGTGCTCCTCGCCCTTACTCGAGACCTGCCTACGTCCTTCCTCCATCCCTCCCTAAACTTGAGGCAGCGCTTCCTGGTTGGTTCTTAAAGGGGGTTAAGTTTGACCGCGATCTACGCCTTGTTCGTAAGGATTCCTACATGCCGCATCTCCAAGCTATTCAGAAAGACCTAGAACATGCCGAAGGACGGGAGAAGCTCTATAAAAAGCTGGCTGATACGAACAGAAATAACTATCAGGAGATCCTCTCTTTCGAATCAGAGAAGGATGACTTTGAGAGGGCGTTGGCCGGCCCGATGCTAAGATTAAACAGTTGGAGGAAGAGAAGGATGCGGCCCTTCCTGAAAGTAGGAGAAATGCCAGTCTGATGAAGGAGATGAAGGATGCACATGTAAAAGTTGAGATCATCTATAGGGACGAGATTAAGAAAACTCATGCGGAGGAGGCTAAGTTGAAAGAAGAAGTGGCCGCTTGTAATTCCATCATCGAGGCTCAGACGAAAACTATCGCCGACCACGACCTGATTGTTGAGGGGCACAACAAAACCATTTTTGACCAAGCCAAGACCATCGCCAAGCTACAGGCTCAGGTCGTGCAACTCAATGCCAATAAGACTGCTGCTGAAGTTGAGAAGGCTACCGTTAGAGTGGATTATTTAGACCTCAAAAATGCCTTCGAAAGGAAAATGGAGAAGCTGGTTGCGACTTATCTGAATTTTTATTTTAACTCTCTGTTGCATCAAGGAAATCTCAACTATCTCGACCCGAAGTATCCACGCACTCTTGCTTTGGTTTGGGAGGAAATCTTATCTCATTTTGCTAACAACAACGACGTTTATGCCGAGCGAGAGTTGTAGGATGCCTATCTCAATGACGAATCCAAGAAGGCTTTACTTGAGGGCCAGGAAATTCTTCAAGTTGAAAGGGGGGAGGAGGCCACCAATACTGCCTGGATGACTACCATCGACGCGCTTACCAAGCCTTCTATCTGTGGTGCGGGCGAATTATCCGAGCAGCCCAACGACCAGCAAGTGAGTTCAAGACTTGAAATTCTTCCCTAGGTGGTGGAGCCATCAAAGGAAGGTGGAGGTGGTAAGTTTGAGGTTGCTATTCTCGATCGTTCCTCTAATGTAGGTAATTTCCTTGCTTCCTTTGAATTCAGGAGCTTCCAACTTACGCCGCAAGAGCAAGAAGAATTTAATTCTTTCATTTTTGATCTTATAGGTCCATCTACTTTTCCTGTTGATATGCCAGGTGCTTCAGCGCCTGGGCCTACCGCCATTTCCACATCTTCTGTGGTGGTTTCTGTTCTTGTTCCGGTTTCCACATCTGGTTCGCAACCAGAGCCAGAGGCCGAAAAGATAGCCGCACTTCATGGCCTAGACGACCCTTCCGTGTCTTTGGAAGCCGACGTCGTAGCAGCAGAGGCCAAGGAGTAGGAGACTCAGATGGAGCAACAGCAGAAGACTCAACATGAGCTGGTCACTGTCAAGAGGGAAAAGGTCAAAGCGATCAAAGCCTCTAAAAGCTCCCGCAAATCACGAAGGCGAAAGACGAAGGGAGAGACTTCTAAGAAGGCTTTGGAGGAGAATGAGGACATTACCACCGATATGTTCATTGACATTATCAGCAGCGACACCACTCCCAAGAAGAAGCAGAAGCTATTGATCAAGGGCGTAAAAGGGAGCGACGGAAAGAAGCCTTGAGCAGTTTGTATGAAGACTGACTCGATTTTGGTCAACATATTGCATGAAGATTGATTCGTTTTGGTTTCTTTTTGAGTCATTCTATTCAAGTGCAGAGTCTATATCTTTACTGTGGAGTCTGTATTTTCTCTTTGTTGGCCGGCGTTGTGTGGGAACGACCCCAGATTTTGACCCTGTGTACAGAAAATTATAAGCAATATATTGATATTTTGACTGTACTCTTATCTGTCTGTTCATATGTGTTGTGTGTACTTGTGCTTGTTTTATTTTATACTTCTTTAGTTTTGTGATTGTAGCCAAAGCCCTTCATTCGAAGCAACAGAACTTAGGGATTAATAGATCTTTAGAAATTAACATCACTTTGGAAATTAATAGAACTTTAGAAATTAACAGAACTGAAGAATTTCTTTGTTAACTTCTTTGTTTAAAAAAATTTCTGTTTGGAGTGATAGAACTTGTGAACTTATTGTTTTGACATGTTTTTTGCTCGGGTACCGGTGTATGCCCTCAGTTCACAGGGATGTTTACTTTAAATGACCGGAAACTTAAGGTTTAGATAATTCTTATATAAAACTTGAAATTTGGCTAAGTCACAGCTTGATTTTCCTTCTTTCGGAAGTTTTGCAACTTTAGCGTGTAATCCCGGTTTCTGGCGATATTCTGGTAAGTATGCAATTTCCGCGTATTTGAGGGACCCATACTTCGTGGGTAAGTTTTAATTGTTGGGTGCCTTTCTTCCAACACCAATTTTGTCCGAGTTGCGTTCATTATTCCCGATTATATGTGTGCGATTTCTCATGTTCCTTGATGATTCCCACTTCGGGCCATGTGAGGGGCTAGTATTTTGGAATTTAGTGCGCGGCGTATGGTGCTTCTTGGCGTTGCCTATCTCCGGGCAACGCAAGGAGTGTAAGTTCCGATGCTCTTCGGCATTGCCTATCTCTGGGCAACATGAGGAGTTAGTCCTTGATGCGTGGCTTTTGGTTCTCCTTGGCGTTGCCTATATCCAGGAAATGCAAGGAGTGTAAATTTAGATGCGCGTCTTATGAGATGCGTGGCTTTTGGTGCTCCTTAGCGTTGCCTATCTTCGGGCAACACAAGGAGTGTAAATTTGAATGCGCGACTTTTGGTGCTTCTTGGCGTTGCCTATATCCGGGCAACGCAAGGAGTGTAAATTTGGATATGCATCTTACGAGATGCGCGGCTTTTGGTGCTCCTTGGCGTTGCCTATCTTCGGGCAATGCAAGGAGTTAGTTTTTTTAATGCTCCTCGACATTGCCTATCTCCGGGCAGTGCAAGGAGTTAGTTTTTTAATGCTCCTCGGCTTTGCCTATCTCTGGGCAATGCGAGGAGTTAGTTTTTTAGTGCTCCTTGGCGTTGCCTATCTCTGGGCAGTGCAAGGAGTTAGTTTTTAAATGCTCCTCGGCGTTGCCTATCTCCGGGAAATGCAAGGAGTTAGTTTTTTAATGCTCCTCGGCATTGCCTATCTCTGGGCAATGTAAGGAGTTAGTTTTTTAATGCTCCTCAGCGTTGCCTATCTCCGGGCAGTGCAAGGAGTTAGTTTTTTAATGCTCCTTTACGTTGCCTATCTCCAAGCAGCATGAGGAGTTAGTATTTTTGCCTTCCCGATGCTGCCAGGGCAACATCGGTTTTTAAAAGGCAAGGATCGGGTTCCGCCAATCAAATGGTTTGAGTCGATTTGCTTCCGTCGACCCGGCGAGTATTTATTATGGACACAGTGTTGTCGGTTTGAAAGAGCGAATCATATTTTATTAAGGAAAGTAGGGCATATTCTTTGCCACTAGTTCCAGCTTAGTTCCTTTATTCTCTAGGAGGTTGAGGGCCGCAGGTTGATTGGGTTTCTGTGGCTTTTTCACATATTGTTGAAGCTTGTTTTCTCGGATCAACCCTTCATTGAGGTCCTTTAGATGGCGGCATTCGTTTGTATTGTGGCCATGCGTCTCATGGAAACAGCAGAATTTTCCTGAGCGCTTTTGTTGCTCAGTTGCCACTTTTCTAGGAGGTTTCTTATATTCTTCAGTTTCTTGTGTTGCAAGATAAATATTTTCCGGAGTGTCATTTAGAGGGGTATAGTCTTCCTGTCTGAATTCTCTAAATCTTTTTTTGCCGCCACTGTTATTTCTTTTATCGGAGTTCTGATTTCTTCTCTTCGGATTCCCACTCTTTCCCGCGACTCCTTGAGCACTTCAAGGATCACACATGTTTTGATTTGTCGCCACCTCATTTTTTCCGATGTTCATCTGTTGTACACTAGCAGACTTTCTTTCCAGCTCCTGTGCTTCCTCCAACTTCAAGTACCGGCTTGCTTTACGATTGAAGTCATTCATAGTGGTAGGCTGATTCATTTTAATCCATTTTTCGAACTCCTTTTCTAGGTGAATAGTGCGGACTAACGCCATAAAAACCATATCCTCATTGGGGTTGCTTACTTCCATTACGGCGGCATTGAACCGGTTTATAAAAGATTTCAGCGATTTGTTGCGCCCCTAGACCAACCCAGATAAGGACATGGCATCCTTTGGTTGTGCGGTATGGAGCCTGAACTGGTCAAGGAATTTCGTTGCAAGTTGATTAAAGGTAGAGATTGATCTCAGGGGGAGTCTGGTGAACCACATAGATGCAACTCCTTCTAGAAAGATAGGGAAACATCGGCAGCGAACGGCCTCTGGAGCATTGGCTCCGTCCATATACCAGCTATACTTGTACAAGTGGGGTTTTGGGTCCTTCGTCCCGTCATAGAAGGGGATAGTTGGCATGGTGAATTTGTCTAGGTATTTTTCACTCAAGATTTCCTCGGTAAAGGGGGTCCGACTTGGAGTAGATCCCCATTCATCATCTTTTCGATTTTTACTCTCATCCATCAACCGTTTGACCATGTCTGCTATGTATGCCTCTAACGTCCGGTAGTTCTAGGGATGGCAATCAGTCACTACGCCAAGTGTTTGACTCTGCAAACGGTCTTAGTGTGTGGTTTGAAGCCTAGGCTCTCCAATCTTCGGGAGAGCCACTCCATGGGGCCCCGTTGGCTTGCAGTTGGCCTAACAGGGGCAGTTTGGACGTTTCTAGCCTCATCGAACACATTAGCGTTCTCTTCCATTTGATTACCTTGCTCTCCATCTTCTGAATCAGAGGGATTCACATCTATATCTTCCTACGGCGTTTTGGCCCCTAGATTCAAATTCAGGATTGGTTGCCTTGCGTCTAGTGGAGTATTCTCATTCTCTTCCACATTACATCCTATTGTTACCCTTTTTTGTGGCAGCTTTCCGTTTCTTCATTGCAGGTCGAAAACGGAGGAATTCTCTTGTTCTACAGTAGTCACTGGTTCAGGCACAGTCCTTGGAGCAGGGTTTGATTGTAGGGTCAACAGAGCGTTGAGCTTATCCATTAGAGCCTTTTGACTATTTTCCATTCTTTGGTTGATCTCATCAACCATCTTATTCAACTCGTCTCTAGTGACAACTTCATGCTGACTGCAGGATGTTGGTGCTTGGTTTCCTAAGTTAGCACCATTTACTTCAGCCTGTTGGAGACTAACACCTTCTTCAGCTATTACCACCCCTATGGATCTTCCAGAGGCAGTTCTTTTTCTTCCAGGAGCCATTGATTCCAAAATAGTGGGTTTTTCAAGCAGAGATTGGGTAGCTGGTGATGCCGTTCAAAGGCAATTGGAATTGTCGCGATTGCAGTGTTCTTCGGGGTTGCGGTGAAGTTCGAGGTCTGTGAATCAGAGGTAGATGACTGGAAGGTGAAGGTAGGATGAGCGTAGTTTGTTGCTGGTTTTGCTCAACTGGATGTTGCGGATGAGGTTAGAGATGGTTGCGGCACAAAGTGGTTCTTGTATGGTGACGAAAGAAGTATTGTAGGCGGCTGCTGTTGTTGCTAGGTGATGAGGAGATGCTATGGTCATAGCACTTGCGTGCGATGATGGTGGTGCTGTTCAGGAGTGAACGCAATTTCAGGTCAAGTTGTAATTGTCGAGGCAGTGATTGGAATGATGGTTTGTATTGCTGTTAGAGAATGATTATGTATGTCAGAGGTAAGGCCAGGGAATGGAATTGATGTTAGGTGGAAAAGCTTGTATTTGTACAAAGGATTGAGTAACTTGTTGCTATCAGTTTTACTTGCTGTGGGTGATGTGAATTGTTTCTGTTTCAGAAGAATGGATGGTGATTGTTTGCTTGTGATAGTGGTGAATGAAAGATGCTGTCGTGACCTGTGCAAGTGATGGTGGTTGAAGAGGAGTTGAAGGCAGATTTTTGAACAGTATTTTTTTTGTGATGACAGTGTGTATGTATGCACACAGTAGATGTAAATGCACACCTTATTAGTTGGTCTTGGTTATGAGTTGTAGTAGTTATGTTGATTTGCTTGCTACAGAGATTGTTGGTGGAAGTAGGGTTGTAGTAGTTATGGATTATTTTTGGAGGAATGAATGATTGGGCACTGTTGAGAGCAATTGAATTGAATGAATATATTGGCACTGTCACAGGGTGGTAACACTGTTGCTGTAGTAAGGTAGTTTATATCGAGTGGTGGCTGCAGTGGATTTTCACCTGTAGTGAAGATGGTGGGAAGTTTGCAATGTGATGAATAGTTTGTGTTGGGTACGTTTCGACCCTATTCCAGACTGCCGAACCAACCTCCACTCGAGACTGCCAAACCAAAGCTCCACTCGAGACTGCCGAACCAATACAATCGAATCAACTCCTCTCCACCGATCCAAACTACCACCGAACCAATACAACCGGACCAAATCCCATCCACCTATCACCGAACCACCTCATGACCGAACCAAGAGGATGCCGAACCAGACTGCCAGGCCAGATCACTTCAGCCCAGGCCCACCAGCAGCTGTATATATCCAAGACCCCTGCCCCCAAACTCACTCTATAAATAGAGAGGCAGGGGTACAACAATGGGGGACAAGTTTGAGAGCTCAAGCACGGAGAGAACTTTCAAACAACTTTCTTTTACTTGTATCAAAGCTTTGTACTTGTAATCAAAACAAGAGAAGAGAAATAACATATAAAGTGGACGTAGGCACATTCTGGCTGAACCACTATAAATCTGCGTGTCTTTTTACAGTTTAGCCCCTGCTTTTCATATATTTGCATAAATCACCCAAATCACTAAGAACAACATAAGATCTACTAAATCATACAACTTTGAGGTGTTTGTCCATTTTTTGTGCAAACATTTTTGGTGCTTTCACTGAGAATAGAAACTCGAAGCTTCAGCTTCATCTACTTAACGAGTTTTCCTAACAGCATCGTCCGCCGCTTGGAAAACATGCCTCCCAAACAGAGAAAAGATGTTAACAAAGGAAAAAACATCGCATCCAGTAGCCTTCCTGATCCAGCTATCGCGAATCAAGTAAATCGTCCTCCTCCAGCAACGGTAACAAATGAAGGACAGGCTAACCCAACCACTCCTGCCACAGAACAGCCTGCAGCAATTACTAGGGCAGATTTGGACAGAGTTGTTGTTGAAGTAACTAACCGCTTCACGTCCCAGCAGGAAGCCTTGGTGGACCATCTCATGTCACGCTTGAGGGACGCTGAAGAATCCAACCGCAACACTGAATCATGGGGCGAGTCCCAGTCTGGAGGATCTCAGAGACAGCAAAGATCTTCCTTCTTCGAAGGAGCTAACGGCAGAAGTAGCCGTGGTAGGAGCCGAGACCGAGCCCAGCCCGAAGTTAGGCCTGAGGAAACGTTTGGTACCGAACCCAACAGGGAAGGTACCGGGCGAAGGTCGACTGCAGCTGAGCCTGTCATGCTGCCTAACCACAGAAACACCGGTGAACGGGGCCGAGCTAGAGTTCAGCCCGAAGTTGGACCCGAGGAAGTGCTTAGATCAGAACCCAACAGGGGAAGATCAAGGCAAGGGCCAACTGTAGCTGACCCAAGCATGCTCCCAGAAGATCAAAGGCAGCCACTGGAAAATTTGAGGAATGATGGACGATACCATCCCTACAGGTTGTCTGGACGGAATCAACCCCACAGAACAGAACCAAACTCATTTCTGTCTGCTCCAAATTCTGATGAAAGGATGGCGCGCTTATTCAGAGAGTGTGTCCAACGGGAGCAAAGAGATCGAGGGATAGGCGCTAGGGTAACCAGCCCTTTCGCCCGCAATATCGAAGTTGCTATCACCCCCCGAGAATGGAAGATGCCAACAATGGAACCCTACAAAGGAACCTCCGATCCCGTTGTACACTTACAGAGATACACACAGCATATGCTCATGAGTGGAGCAACAGAGGGAGTACTGTGCAAATGCTTTCCACTCTTCTTAGCAGATCTTGCTACCTCCTGGTTCTGTCATCTACCCCAAGGATCCATCAGCTCATGGGAAATGTTGAAAGAAAAATTTATCAGTCAGTTCCGCATTCATGTGGAGCAACCTAAGGACGCTTATTCCTTATCCAGCGTCAAACAGAAACCTGGAGAAAAGCTGCAGCAATACCTAACCAGATTCAACGCCGCAGCAGCCGTAGTTCAAGACGCCGATGAGAAGCTTATCCTGATGGCCCTCTGCAGTGGGGTGCATCCGGACACTAAATTTGCTAGAAGATTGACAAAAGAAAAACCAGCTACTTTACCCGATTTCTTCCATGAAGCCGGGAAATACATGAGGCTTGAGGATGCTGCCATTGAGGGGCAGTCAGGACAGCAAAGTAAGACGACCCATGGCAACGCCCCTGCTGTGGCGAGGGACGCTCGAAGAAATGATTCCAGAGACAATGCTGGGGGCAAGAAAGTAGAAAAACGCCTATATCGGCTAGGACCAAGATTCGACTCTTACACCCCTTTGAATGAGACCGTCGAAAATATCTTCCTTGCCACCCAAGGCGAAGTTAGATACAAACGCCCACCATACAAGAAGGAATCAGATAGCGCACAGAAATCTGGAAAATTCTGCCGCTTCCATGAATCCCACGGACATGATACCAACGAATGCCATCATCTCCGAGATCTGATTGAGGAACACATCAGAAGAAAGAAACTGGAACGCTATGTAAAAAGTCAAGACAGGACTCCAGCTCCTGCCAATGAAAACCCAAGGCTACCCTCACCAGGGACCGGCAGAGGCGACCGCAACGCTAGCAGCTCTAGTCAAGAGAAGATAGTGGTCCATACCATCTCAGGAGGTCCGCACATCGCAGACAGAAGTTGGAAAGAGATGGAAAGATATGGGAAGTCGCTTAGAGACAATAGAGACTGTGTCAATACGGTTATAGAAGAGCGCCACCCAAAGCGGAAAGAAAGTGATGACATCACATTCAGTAAACGCGACCTAGAAGGAAGACAGTACCCTCACATGGATCCCATGGTTATCTCTGCCCGACTCGGTCCCGCCGAAGTTTACCGAATCCTGGTAGACACTGGAAGCTCTGTAAATATCCTGTTCAAACACGCATTCGACAAAATGAGGCTATCAATGAAGGATGTATCTCCCTGCGATAAACCGCTACACGGTTTCACTGGAGATGCGAAAATGCCCATCGGGCAGCTAGACCTCTTCGTTGAAATTGGAAGCCATCCCCGCTACGTTGTAAGGAAACAGACGTTTGTGCTGATAGAAAACCATTCGGCCTACAACGCCTTCCTAGGAAGACCAGCCCTATCTGACTTCCAGATTGTCCTAGCCCCGTGGTGCCTGAAAATGAAATTTCCAACAGACAATGGGGTAGGGGAAGTGGAAGGAGACCAAGATATTGCACGAGACTGCTATGTAACCGAACTTCGCAACAACCACAGGAGAGATAAAGGGAAAGGTGTAGAGATTGCCCTCTGCACAAAAAGCCTTGAAGCATAGCAACTAAAGAAAGCCCCTCCTCTTCGATACACCAGCGACCCTTTCAATGAATTAGACCCTAGGGACAAAGAGGAGGAGGCCACCGCCGAGCCTGCAGAGGCTATGGAGTTTATATCTGTAGACAAGCACGACTCAAGTAGGCTACTGAAAATTGGGTCGCAGCTGAAAACTGAATTGAAGGAACAACTCATTGATTTTCTCCGCCACAACTTAGATGTGTTCGCTTGGTCACACGCTGACATGACCGGAATCTCCCCCAACATAGCATGCCACGTATTAAAAATTGATCCTACCAAGGCGCTGGTAAAACAAAAAAAGAGAAGTATGGGGGCAGAGCGATCAGCAGCCCTCGATGAAGAAGTAAAGAATCTACTCGCCAATGACTTCATACGAGAAGCTATTTACCCAGAATGGATCGCCAACCCGGTACTAGTAAAGAAGGCTAATGGGAAGTGGCGGATCTGCATTGACTTCTCCAACCTAAACGACGCCTGCCCAAAGGATTGCTTCCCGCTTCCCAGAATCGATCAACTTGTAGACAGCACAGCCGGGCACGAACTCCTGTCTTTTATGGATGCATACTCAGGATATAACCAAATTCCTATGCATGCTCCCGACCAGGACCACACTAGTTTCATCACCGATCGGGGTTTATACTGCTACAAAGTGATGCCCTTCAGACTTAAAAATGCAGGAGCCACCTACCAGCGCCTCGTCAACAAGATGTTGCAGGGCTAATAGGACGAACAATGGAAGTATATGTAGACGACATGCTGGTAAAATCACGGAAAGCCAAAGATCACGTAAGCCACCTAGGAGAAATGTTCCAGGTACTGCGACAGTATGGAATGAAGTTGAATCCACTAAAGTGCTCCTTCGGAGTGTCATCGGGAAAATTCTTAGGATTCATCGTCCATGCCCGAGGGATGGAAGCAAACCCTGAACAAGTCCGAGCATTAAGGGACATCAAGATACCTTCCACCCAAAAGGAAATGCAAAGCCTAAATGGAAAAGTGGCTGCCCTAAGCCGATTCATCTCCAAAGCAACGGACAAGTGCGTCCCCTTTTTCGAAGCTCTAAAGAAAGATAAAGGAAGGTTCGAATGGACGGACGAATGCTTAACCGCTTTCCTTAACCTAATCGAACACCTCCAGAAACCACCGGTACTCTCGACCCCAAGCGAAGGCGAAGAATTATACCTATACCTTGCTGTGTCATCTCATGCTCTAAGCGCTGCCTTGGTAAGGGAAGACAACCGCACGCAACGACCAATTTACTTCGTCAGTAAAAGGTTTGCTGGGGCAGAAGTCAGATATCCTAAGCTTGAAAAGTTAGCATACTGCTTACTAATCACTTCACGAAAGCTACGTCACTACTTCCAATCCCATTCCATCAAAGTTCTGACCGATCAACCACTGAGGCAGGTACTCCATCGTCCCGACACTTCCGGGCGACTACTTAAATGGTGTATTGAGCTGAGTCAATATGATATCACCTATCACCCTCGCACCGCCATCAAGGGACAAGCCATGGCTGATTTCATTGCAGAATTCACTACCAACGAGGATAAGGAGCAACTGGAAATAACAGAAGATATCAAGTGGAATCTCTTTGTGGACGGTGCATCTAACGAACAAGGCTCGGGGGCAGGTGTGGTAATAATCACTCCCAGGGGAAATAAACTGCACTATGCTATAAGGTTGGAGTTCGCTGCCACCAACAACGATGCGGAATATGAAGCAGTAATAGCCGGATTGGAAATTGCTATCGAGATCGGAGCCAATTCTTTGTGTCTTCACAGCGATTCTCAGCTTATTGTTAATCAAATACTAGGGGAATTCCAAGCTCGAGAAGAGCGACTCATAGCATATCTAAAGAAGACCAAGTTACTTCTCAGCCGATTGGACCACTACTTAGTCAAACACATCCCTCGGGAAGAGAACCAAGAGGCCGACGAATTGGCAAAGAAAGCAAGTATGAGAGACGTCGCCATCTTCGGAGCAGTAACTGTCTCAAAGCAAACGATCCCAAGTTTTGAGCAAGTGAATCTGATAGCTGCCACCGAAGAGGCAACTTGGATGACTCCCATTCGAGACTACCTACAGAATGGCACACTACCCGACGGGCGTAACGAAGTCAAGAAAATCTTGAGGAAAGCGTCCCGCTACACAATACAAGGAGACATCCTCTACCGGCGCGGGTTCTCTAACCCATTGTTAAGGTGTGTCGCCGGAAGGGGAGCCAAGGAAATCTTATCCAACATTCATCAAGGAAGCTGCGGAGATCACACCGGAGGGCAAACATTAGCAAAAAAGATACTCCGATACGGATATTTCTGGCCCACCTTAAGCAAGGACGCCTTAGATTTCGTCAAGAAGTGTGACAGATGCCAAAAATTTGCTAAGATACCTCGGCTACCAACAACCGAGATTACTCAGATGACCAGCCCTTGGCCCTTTGCAGTATGGGGAATTGACTTAATCGGTGAACTGCCAATGGGTCGAGGCGGCGCCAAATATGCTATAGTAGCAGTCGACTATTTCACCAAATGGGTGGAAGCAGAACCTCTAAATAAAGTATCTTCAGCGAAAGTTATCAACTTCTTAATCAAAAATGTTCTGTGCAGGTACGGAGTCCCACTAAAAATCATATCAGACAATGGACTTCAGTTTGACAGCGAGGAATTCGCCAACTGGTGCCAAGAACACGGAATTCACAAAAGCTTCTCATCCGTAGCATATCCCCAAGCAAACGGACAAGTCGAAGCAGTCAACAAAATTCTGAAAACTCTGATCAAAAAGAAGCTCGAAAAGTCAAAGGGCGCTTGGGTGGATGAACTCCCTACGGCACTATGGGCCTACCGCACATCTTTCAGAACATCAACAGGGCACACTCCTTTCTCTTTGGCATACGGATCGGAGGCTATGCTCCCAGTTGAAACCATTGTGCCTTCCCACCGTAGGATCCACTATAACCCAGAAGAGAACGAAGAGCTCCTCAACATGTCTTTGGATCTAGTCGAGGAGAGAAGGAATGATGCAGTCCTAAAAACAGCAGCCCACAAGCAAAAGGTGGCAGCACAATACAACTCCAAAGTCAAGCATCGTACCTTACGAGAAGGGGATCTTGTCCTCAAGCGAATCTTCCCTCGCCCCGGAGCACTAGACCCAATCTGGGATGGACCATATGTAATTCATAAAGATCTCCACAACGGAGCCTATATTTTGTCAACAGTGGACGGAGAGGTGTTCCAAAGGGCATGGAACATCCAACACCTCCGTCGATACTTTTCTTAACTTGTATTGCCCATATGAAGTGAATTAACAAAGAGAATCAGTGGACGTAGGCATTTTTTCGTGCCGAACCACTTTAAAAAAGCCTTGTCTCTTTCTTAACTTGTTCCTTTGTATCTTGGCTGCTTGTTAACTTTATCCTTTTCTGTTGAACGAAATCCTGAGCATATAGCATTTCTATTCAAAGCACTCCACAATGCAACTTCACGTGGACAAAACCCAACAGGTACTATGCGAATCTATGCCCTCGTCAATGAGACACTTTTGCTCCAGCATCCCTCTGCTGCGGGTTAACTCATTGCTCGCGACGGCCCTTAAAGCCAACTGTAATGAGCCGATTATAAGCCACCGAGAAGGCCGACTATAGCCGAGGCAGCTCATTACGGCGTTAGGCTCGCCGGCAACTGTGAACCGATTATAAGCCCCAACATAAGGTGTGGCCAGCCAGGGGCAGTTCACAGTTGACGATCGGCACCCACGCTAGCCGGCCACAGTAAGTCGAATAATACCCATGAGTACGGGCCATAATGGCCCGGGTAGTTACTGTGCGCGATCTCGGCTCCGATGTGTCTTAAGTGCGGCTGTGGTAAAAAAAGAATTAACTCCCCGCGGAGGCGTAAGATGGGTGACAAATGTCTCCAAGACCCACAGCTAGGGAAAGTGACTACAAAACCCGTTTGCCACGAACTTAAGCACATCGAAGGCCTTCCGTGACTGGAAGTTTTACTATTTCACATATTTCAATTTTACTTAAAAACTTTCCTCCTATCCTCTATAACAAACCATAAAGTACAGGATGAGGGATGAGAGATACCCACCAATGGATGCAGGGATTCACAATCGGGTGGCAGAACATTCAACCGCTTTCCATGCTTGGTTATACAAGATATTCGAAGCTGCCATTTACAAACAGAACATGAAAGGCGGTATTTTCTTCCTTTATGTGCAGATGCATGACTGTAATTTAATTTTTTCACACCACACGCTAACATTGCAAGTCATGAGATTATGATTTAAAACCAGAGTCTGACATCAAACACAATTTAATTACAAGAATATACACAGCTATATTCCTCATACGACATGTCAAAACAACAACAAACATTCAAGAAACGACAAAATCAGCTTAAGTTAAAAAAAATTACACGTCAAGAATAATGTTGATTATTACAAGTAGCAAAAATTACAACTTAGAAGTTACTCTACTATCTTAAGACTAACAGATACAACACTGCCAAGCCTACAAAAAGAATTTTCCAGGTCCAATCAGGGAACCGGTTGCGTCGAAGTCTTGTCCTTGCACTTTTGCCCGCCTGTCCGGTCATAAAAAGGATTCATTAGTGATGAGTAACCAAGTTCACGGAAAGACTAGAAAGGAAAACTTACCAGCACCTGCTTCTTGACCGTCCTGGTCGTCATCCTCTACCTGCACACCTGCCTCTTCAGCAGCAAGCAGCCGCATACCCTCCTTTACCGCCACTTTCTCCTCCTTGGTGAACTGGGCAATGACCACATCCATACTGAAGACCGTCCCACCCTCTTTATCGGCATTAGCCTTAGCCTCCTCCAAAGCCCGAAGATAGGTCTTGGCCATGACCCTTGGATAATCATCCATCCAAGAGAGATTGCCCTGCTTCCAAGTCCGGAAATACATGTCCTGGAGCATGTCATCCATCATTCCCTCGTTCTCCTCAAACTCCCTCATCCGGGCATCGGAGGCCGACAACCTTTCGACGGCAGCATCTCTCTCCAGTCTGTATCTCGAGCAATCAGCCTGAAGGGACCTCCGCATCACCTCCATCTCTTCCCTCAACTTAGCTTGGGCAAGCTCTGCAGCCTCAAGTTTCTCGGACAATTCCTCCACCTGCTCGAGATCCGCTCTCCGAACCTCATCCACCGTGGCAATAGCCATGTCAATCCGCTCTTTGCAAGCAGCTTCCATTTTCCGCAATTCGGCCCGACTGGCCTCTTCCATGGTTTTCCTTAATCGCCCAGTAGCAGCCTCATGCTGAGAAATCTGGATAGCCTGATCCGCAAGCTGCTTGGCCTGATCCGAAACCACCAATCGAAGTCGGATATTGGCGCTCCCAATCTCCTCTCCGGCCTTAACCAGCCGAGCATGATGCCCCATCAGCTTCTTGGTCTCCTCTGCCACCCGATCAATATTAGCTTTGGCCTCGTCTCCCATAGTGACTATACGAGTGGTGAGTAGATCGAGATCTAAGGACTTTGCTTCATCAAGTACTCGTACCATGGGGTTACGAGGGAGAAGGTGTTCACCAGTGACTTCGTCAAAAGTAATATCATGAGAACCTGGATCCAGATCAGGATGACCCGCGAATGGATTACGGGCCAAATCGGGACGGTCGATATGAATAACAGAAGGGTTTCCGGACGGGTGTGGAGAAGGTACAAACTCGCTACCCTCCTCAGTAATATCATGAATAGGCTGAGCCGGAGGCTGAGGACCGAGCGAAGTTTCGGATAAAGGATGACTCCTCTTCCTCTGCTGAATACCCTCTTCGATGACCCCAAGAAGAGGACGGTATCCGACTACATCCCCGGAGCGTTGAGTTGAGGGCTTCGGCTTAGCAGAAATTTTGGAAAGTTTATATTGCTCGAGCCTGTGTCGAAGGTCTGAAGCTTTGGGCGTCTTGCCTGCTCCTGATATAAAGAACAAGTGTCACAATCTTACATTACTATACGATTCAAGAAACGCGGTAAATTACAAGTTAGAAAAGGAAAAGAAACACAGCTGTGGTTGTACAAACCCTGGGGAGGAGTGGGATACTGCAATAAGTCCTGGATTTCATTCCACGACGGGAGCGGGTCATAAAATATTCCTAAGTCCCTATCATTAGTGAAGCATGCAGGGGTCAAGAGTTCATCTTAAGTCGTCAGAGCCACCTTGGCCGGAATAGTCGGAAAAGACTCACTTGCACCAGTCCCGGCTTTGTCCACCTTCCCGGTCTTCTCTACCAAAGCCGGATCATCATCCAACCCCCCAAAAGCTTGGCGGAAAGCATCATCCGTCCACTCTTGCATTTCGCCTACTTGCCCAGAAGACAGAACCCTGGAACCATCACCACCCTGTCCATCGCCACCATCATCACCAAGACGCTCAACGTCACTTCCGCCCTCAGCCTCACCTCTTTCTTCCTCCGCATCTATCTCCCCCTGAGTAAGTGGACAATTGCTGGGAGAAGGACCGTCCGACCTCTTAAGTTTCTTGCCTCCGACGGCTGGAGGTTTCGTGAATGGTTTTCTCTTTCCACCCTCTGCCGCAACGCCTCCCTTAGCCTGAGCAGCCGCCCTCTCTTCCACCGTTTCCCTCAGCTTAACTACAGACTGCTGCGGAAGGATCAAGTTATATTCCAGAAGAATCGCATTTCTAATCAAGAAGGCAGATGATCTGTATTTCCCAAGAATGGCTTCTATCTCAGCCGCCGTCTGAACCAGGCGGTCAGTCTCCACAACCGGAAAGCCACCTGTCGCTAGCAAAAATGAGAAAGTATGAGAAGAAGCATCGCAATCGGAATAAAAGTTATAAGTAAAAGCATCAACTTACATCCAGAGGTAAAGCGCCGGATGGAGACGGAGTCGTCCCTAACAAAGAACCACTCTTTCTTGAACATGCTGAATTTAGAGTACAGGTCCAGGACCGGCTTGAAGGTCACAGCGGACTCCAAGCTAATATATGGGGACCCCTTCTTATAGCCCCTTAAATTATACAAGTACCGGATCTCCCGGTTGGAGGGAGCGCGATCATACTTCCTCCGAAAGATAACGAAAAGGCTCACCAGTATGGCATAAGAGTTGGGCTGAAGCTGGAATGGGGCCACCTTCAGATACTTGAGGAAGCTGACTACCCAAGCATTGAGAGGCGGGATAGCACCACACATGCAATGGTACCTACTATAAGCAAAGTATCCTTCGGGAGGACTGTATGGCATGACTCCTGGGCCCGGCAGCAGCATGAGGGCTCTATCGATCCCAAAGGAACGAGATATAACATCAAGTTGCTCCTCTTTGAGAGAGCTAGGAAAGCAGTCAGGCGGGGAATCCAGCAGCTCCTGGGGACCATATCCATCCACTAATGACCTCGGGGCGGGCCCATGACGCTCCGATCCTGATTGAGCTGGGGGCACGACCGAGGACTCTCCCTCACCCCCGGATCTCCTCTTATCTGATCGAGTTTCAACTTTTCGAGACATTTTATCTGCAAACATGGGAAAGGTATATCGTTAGAATATACAAGCAGCGTAATCTGGAATTTCGCTTAAAAATTCGAAGTATGAAACACATGTTCACTCGGTACAATAGTCCATTCGGTCATATAACTCAATAGTTTCATTCGGTCGTATCACTCAATAGCTTCATTCGGTCGTATAACTCAATAGTCCATTCGGTCGTATCACTCAAAAGTTTCATTTGGTGGCACGAGTCAATGGTTCATTCGGTCGTTCAAATCAACAGTTCGCTCGGCAGAAAAAATAGTACCTGGTTCGGCTAAATAACTTGGTCCGGCTAGAAAGCTTAATAACTTGGTTCGGCTAAATCACTTGATAGGAAAAGCGATGGCCTAAGCCCCCTATTTATAAGGGAAGGATGAATGACCGGACCAGCCGGATCGACTCAAGTACCGAATACGGTCACTCGAGACAAAACAAAGCACAACGTATGCCGTCATACGCCCCGCTTTGGGGGGCAAATGTTGGGTACGTTTCGACCCTATTCCAGACTGCCGAACCAACCTCCACTCGAGACTGCCAAACCAAAGCTCCACTCGAGACTGCCGAACCAATACAACCGAATCAACTCCTCTCCACCGATCCAAACTACCACCGAACCAATACAACCGGACCAAATCCCATCCACCTATCACCGAACCACCTCATGACGAACCAAGAGGATGCCGAACCAGACTGCCAGGCCAGATCACTTCAGCCCAGGCCCACCAGCAGCTGTATATATCCAAGACCCCTGCTCCCAACCTCACTCTATAAATAGAGAGGCAGGGGTACAACAATGGGGGACAAGTTTGAGAGCTCAAGCACGGAGAGAACTTTCAAACAACTTTCTTTTACTTGTATCAAAGCTTTGTACTTGTAATCAAAACAAGAGAAGAGAAATAACATATAAAGTGGACGTAGGCACATTCTGGCTGAACCACTATAAATCTGCGTGTCTTTTTACAGTTTAGCCCCTGCTTTTCATATATTTGCATAAATCACCCAAATCACTAAGAACAACATAAGATCTACTAAATCATACAACTTTGAGGTGTTTGTCCATTTTTTGTGCAAACAGTTTGTAGGTGATAGGAAAAGGCCGTGGAGGAGAAAGTGTGAAATGTTTCACAGTATGGTTTTGTGGTTATGTTTCAGTGGATGGTCAGTTGTAAGATGAGATGGTGGAACTGCTGCTATGTGTGATGGGAGATCGAAGTGATTTGTCAAAGAAAGAAGCAACGACAGAGTAGACTGGTGGTCAGGAGCTATGATATCGGTGATGTAAATGACAGAGGCAAGTTTTTGTCAAGGCAGTGAAAACGCAGTGCAATAGTGGTCGGATGAGCAATGGTATATGTGAATGTTGTTTTTGTGATGGTTGTGCAAGTTTGTAAATGTATGAAAGAGTTGTGTTTGCTTTTGTAGTATGGAAATGGTATAGACCGTAGTTGAAACTGGGTGTGATGGCAGAAGTTATGGAAACAGAGGTGGCTTGTTGAATATGTCACTGTCTGATGGTTGATGTTTGTCGAACAGGGTGGTGATGGTGTGAATTTGATGACAGTAGAGGCAATTGTAAGAAGACAGGGAAGGGGAATTTGTGAAGGAGAACAAACTTGCAAATTGTAAATGTAAATCAAAAGAAATGTAATGTAAATGGGGGAATGAAAATTGTTAAACAGTGAATGTGATGAATTTTTTTTTTGAAATGTGAATTTTTTATATATATAGCAATGCAAACGCAATTGAAATTAGAAAACAACAAACACACAGTCCAAATGTAAACAATAATCAAACAACAAACACACACACAAATTTTTTTTCTTTTTTTTTAAATGCAACACAAAAAAACGAAAACACACAAAAATCAAACAACAAATAATTCGAAGAATAGAAAATTAAATCAAAGTAATTCCCCGGCAACGACGCCAAAAACTTGTTCGATGACGGAAATTCTATCGGATTAGAAAACCGTCGAACGAATTTAGAAATAAAATAACCGCAAGCGCACGGCGTACACTTGTAGTACATGGCGAATACGGGTCGATCCGTAGGGAATTGATGATTTTAAAAATCTATTCAATCAAATTAAACCAAAGTCGAGTGAACGTTAAGCTAGAGAATTAGAAAATTAGCTAACTAACTAAAAGAAAAGAGATGAAAATATTAGAGTTAAATGACAATTTAGAGAATAAATCCACTCTCTAGATCATGTAGTTCAACACATATGCAATCATAATCTCTCTTTTATGGCCATTAGTGCTTTAATTGATGTGCTTATCATAAGTATGGCATATTTGTGCTATTGATTAGCCAACATAAGCCATCAAACTATAACACACCTCTTAAACCACTTACTAACTTTCATGAAATTTGACAATGAAAATGAAATCTATTTTAAGTATGGCCTATTAACTATTGATTAGAAATATAGACCATCAAATTTTAATTTCAAATCACTTTCTTTTGCCATAATCATATTTTGATGAAGAGGCAATTAGTGTTAGTGATTGTTTAAGCATAGCCTATTTGGTGTCAACAATATAGGCTATCAAATTCAAGGCAAAAACAACAATTAAACCACTTCAATCATTCTTCATTAAGCACAAAAAGAGAGCATGAATTAACAAATAGTTGAAGCTACATAATTAGAGAGCTTCCTTATCCCTAAATTGAAGGGGTTTAGCCTCTCATATTTGTCATTTGATTAACAAATGTAGCTTGCAACATGAAAGCAAAATGAAAGGAGAATGAAAGCTAATGGAAAAGAGAACTGCTATTCTACTTGCATAAAATAAAAGAGATCTACACTACAACATGAAAGGAAATAAACAAGAAAAGAACATGTATTAAATTGCATAAAAAAAGAATTACATAAAAGAAGAAATGGCTAAGTGGCCATGAAAAGAAAGAGAGCTTTCATTTTATTTTCCTAAGAGAAGAGAGCCTAAAAGAAAAACTAAGGAAGAGGAGGGTTACATGAAACATAAGGGGATTTTATATATGTGTTAAACCCTAATTCATATTTTTGGGGAATGCCCAAAATACCCTCTTAGGAAGTGTGGAGGCCAAGTAATCATTAGCTTCAAATAATCCTCATTTAAGTGTACATGAAGCCATTAATTCCATAAGCATGTGCATTAACCTCTAATTTGTACATTAAGGTAGGTGGGTAGGTGGGGTCCTCCATTATCTTCACTTTGAATTATTTCCATCTTCATTTGTTCTCTTCACTCTTGTGCATGCATATATCATCATGTAACCACTTGTAAAATTCACCAAATTTCCTACAAAACAACATAGAAAATTCCAAGTAATTTTTCACAATTTAATAAATGCATAAAAATGACCATTTTGCCCCTATATGAAGATGAATATGTGACAATTTCAAATAATTTGAATTTTGGATTAAACAAGTTAAAATACCCAATATGATCATTTATTTAATTTAAATAGATTAAATATGGTGGTAAAAATATACACATTTACGTGCACATCAAATACCCCCACACTTATCTTTTTATTCGTCCTCGAATAAAGGAAAAGTAAGATAAATCCGTTTTCGTAGGGAGCACGATTGCATTGAGCGTATGCAACAAGCCGTTAAACCTTTGGGTATCCCCAGTAGGACGACTGTTGTCTCGTGAGGGTTTTCAACGGATACTACCCACAAAATCCAAATGCAGAATGAAAATATTTACAAAATGCAAGATTTATTTACAAGGAGATGAATGCAAGTTTTTGAAAATATTTACAATGAAGGATTTATTTTTAAATTGACGCAAATAAGTTAAATACAGGTTTGGTCATTATCTTGAAATTTAAGTCATTTACTCGTCAAAATTTCCAACAAAAATTAAGTTATCATAACAAATAGACTATATTTTAACTCGTTGTTTCGGTTGATAACAAAGTGTAACTATGAAATGGATCCTTAGTTGATTATCAAAGTTTATCAAAGTGGTATTTTCATTTCATTTCAATAACAAGTCAAATCAAATAAGTTAAAATAGTGCTTGGATTTCATTTGCTTACTCTCTCCATTTTTTTCTTTTGAAAATTTTATTACTATTAACAATATTTACATATGCCTAACTCAGATAAACTGAGGCCAGATATATTACCCATGCACTGCCTTCCGGACTTATGTGAGGGGAATACAGAGCGTGGCGAGTGAACACACAAGTGTGAACACTTATTGACTATAGGCGTTATTAGTAAAATAATTTTTATATACACACCTAACTCAGATAAACTGAGGCCAGATATACCGATTGTGCACTGCCTTTCGGGCTTACGTGAGAAGGGTATAGAGCACGGCGAGTGAACACACGAGTGTGAACACATGACTCTAGGTGTTTATTAAGAAAATATATAGATATATACAAATTTTTTTTTATGTTTTTGTTTTTGTTTTTTTAGGGAGAGAGTTTCGCAAAATCATCTTAGCATCATTTAACTTAGAAGACAAAAAAATGTTATATCCTTTACTTTAAATCACCCACTTTTTTAAACAAAGATTTTCAATTATGATATATTTCATAATTATCACGTATGAATCTTCCTATATACTAGTTAAACCATTATTATTTGTAATCAAACTTCATTTTTATTTTTGTTAAGACGAATAAATTTTCAAAAATTTCAATTTAATAAACCAAAACCATATTTTTATCTTATAGTGTTTCTTTAAAAATAAATCAAAATGCTTAAAAAAATTTGTTTTTGGGATTTTTTTGTTTTTAAAAGAGAAGGCAAAAATAAATCATGTAAAAAATATATGATGATGAGTCCCCCTCCACACTTGATTTTGACTGTGTCCCCACAGTCAACCCAAGTGGAAGGAGAAAAATAAAAATAAAAACATGACCTTTATTTAAATGAAAATTAATGGTATTTACACGAGATCAGAAAGTATATCGTCAAAGCGTAAATGAAATGGTCTTCCAACGACCGATTCATTTGTCTCGTCAAATATACGAGACACAGCTTAAGCTTGAAAAACCAAACCGTAAAATATTTCAAAGTTGAACGTTGATTTGGAAAAACGAATGTCGTTTTATTAAAAATCGCACGAGTTATTTTATTTTCGATGATTTTTGGGGTTGATAGAATAATTGATTGAAATTCAAGCTTATTTTCACCAAATCGAAATTCGAATTTATCATTGAAAACTTCTTCAAAATTATTGATTTCAAAATCAAAATGATGATTTAAATTTTCCCCATCAGAATTCGACACCTCGTTTTCGAAAAGTCCAAAGAATTCGTGTTCATTAAATTGATCTTCCTTTGTTGGATTATCAACAACTTCATTGCGTATCTCAAGTTCAAAATCCAAAGTTGTTGTATTCAAATTTTCAAAATCGAGAGAAGGAAGATCAAATTTTAAATTTGGTTCCACACCCTCAAATGAATTGAAATCTAACTCCATTACCAAATTTTCAACAACTTCATTAAGATCATTATTTTCAATTTCAAAAGTTGTTATTGAAAATCAGTGTTTTGGGTAAAAGATGGATTATCGTTTGACTCGTCACACATTGGGATTTGATTTTGTTTCTCACGTTGTTTCATATATGTTTCAAACAACGAATTCGTGTGATCATCGTAAATTTCGTTCATTTGCTCAACAAAATCCAATTTATAGTTATTAGTATAAGGATTTTCACTTTGAAATTGTTGAGAATAAAGATTTTCAATCGTAACGTGGTTAAAATTATTCCCATTGCCAAATTCGTTTGAAAAGTTGTTTCCATTTTCATTTTGGGTTTGAAATTCATTTTGGATATCGAAATTGAATTGACATGGGTTATAATCGAAATTATTTGAATTTTGAATTGAATTCAAATTTTGAAATCCTTGACTCGAGTTATTACACAAATATGAATTACACAAATCATTTATACTTTGATTCTGTTGTGTAGAGATTTCAAGTAGAGATGAAATGCTATTTTCGAGATTCGAGGGTGGTTTGTCATTTTTAAAATTTTGTGGTTCAAAACTCAAATCGTTTAAACAATAGTTGTTGTTAAAATATCCATACGGATTTGGAGTGAAATCATATGGATTATGTTGATTTTCACAACCATCGTAGAATTCATGTAAGTAGGGAAATTCAGACATTTTCAAAAATGTTTTTGTTTTCGTTTTTTTTTGTAAAGGAAAAATATTTACAAATAAAATTTATTTTTCAAAAGGGAAATTAATTTTTGTTTTGTTTTTTTTGTTTTTCAATTTTTTCTTTGTTTTTGAAAAGGTTTTATAATTTTTTTTTGGATTTTAGTTTTTCTAAATTTTTTTGGATTTTTGAAATTTCAAAGGAAAAGGATTTAAAAATTTCAATGGAAAAGGATATTCACAAAAAAATTTAGTTTTGAATTTTTTTGTTTGTTTTTTTAAATATGCATGAACTAATGCAACTAAATGAATGCAAGGGTTAATTACAAATGATTTATCCTAAGTTAACCTAAAATTGTATAATCACACATTGTCTTTAATCAACAAGATAGTTCTCAGCCAGGTAACGGGCATGAGTTATCGGTGCACCACGAATCACCGTAGCAATGCAGTCGAAGGTTTAAGTACCTTCAGAGGAACAACCACTATAATATTTACGAATCACCGTAATATTTATAAATGGTTATTGCTCTGCCGTAGCCTAGACACCGAGAAATTAAATTGTTCAAAAAAGACAATTTGTCAATATACAATTAAGCGTTATAGATGTCTAACCGTTATTAATCAAAATCTAGGATGGAATGCAAAGTAGAAATTAAACGTGTATTAACAATGCAACTACGAATGAAATATTGTTTTTTTTTGAATTTTTCTTTTATAAAATGCAAGCAAACAACAATGCACGGTAAATAAAAACAATATATATAGCAACCAAGCAGTTTTTTTTGGCAAGCAAAGCGAAGAAATTATTTTTAGCAAGCAGCTCCTTTCCTTTTCTGCTTTTGCAACCTGAAAATAAAAACAAGATATATATACAGTTTTTTTATATCGAAGAAGAAACTAAAATAAATGAAAAACAAAACAAATTCAAAACAACCCTCGTTTTTTTCTGGAAGAGACTTTAATTTTTGGAAAGGAAACTTAAAAGTACTGTTTTACTTAAAAAAAATGTTTTTTAAGGAAGAAGCAAAAATTATTCACAATTCAAAACAGTTCAGAACACACAAATCACAAACACTCTAAACACTAAATTTACAAAGACTCAAAGCACACTATAAATCGATTATCCTCGAAATACAATTAAACCCGTTCAAAAGCAAAATATCCCGGCCAATATACAAGTCATAGCCTACTTCTATTTGTTTCACACATAGGAATTTCTTCCCCAGTTTTTTTAATTGCCCAAACTCCCTTACCAAAATTCAATTCTCAAAATCAATTTTTTTTTTAAAAATAAAAATAAATTCAAAATCAACTCTCAATTTCACAGCCACTATTCCGATGAAGTGAGGCGATTGCTGATTGTGTGTAGAGGTGGATTCCACTGTTCGATTTCAATGTATGCGGCTGGCTGTTGGTTTCGTGGATTTGATGATCGAAGGGGGGTTTCGGTGAAGTCGTGGTCGCGTTTTATTCGAGGTGGAGTTGCTCAATGTCGAGGCGATTGCTGATTGTGGGTAGATGGTGATGCCGTTCAAAGGCAATTGGAATTGTCGCGATTGCAGTGTTCTTCGGGGTTGCGGTGAAGTTCGAGGTCTGTGAAACAAAGGTAGATGACTGGAAGGTGAAGGTAGGATGAGCGTAGTTTGTTGTTGGTTTTGCTCAACTGGATGTTGCGGATGAGGTTAGAGATGGTTGCGGCACAATGTGGTTCTTGTATGGTGATGAAAGAAGTATTATAGGCGACTGTTGTTGTTGCTAGGTGATGAGGAGATGCTGTGGTCACAACACTTGCGTGCGATGATGGTGGTGCTGTTCAGGAGTGAACGCGATTTCAGGTCAAGTTGTAGTTGTCGAGGCAGTGATTGGAATGATGGTTTGTATTGCTGTTAGAGAATGATTATGTATGTCAGAGGTAAGGCCAGGGAATGGAATTGATGTTAGGTGGAAAAGCTTGTATTTGTATGAAGGATTGAATAACTTGTTGCTGTCAGTTTTACTTGCTGTGGGTGATGTGAATTGTTTCTGTTTCAGAAGAATGGATGGTGATTGTTTGCTTGTGATAGTGGTGAATGAAAGATGCTGCTGTGACCTGTGCAAGTGATGGTGGTTGAAGAGGAGTTGAAGGCAGATTTTTGAACAGTATTTTTTTTGGTGACAGTGTGTATGTATGCACACAGTAGATGTAAATGCACACCTTATTAGTTGGTCTTGGTTATGAGTTGTAGTAGTTATGTTGATTTGCTTGCTACAGAGGTTGTTGGTGGAAGCAGGGTTGTAGTAGTTATGGATTATTTGTGGAGGAATGAATGATTGGGCACTGTTGAGAGAAATTGAATTGAATGAATATATTGGCACTGTCACAGGGTGGTAACACTGTTGCTGAAGTAAGGTAGTTTATATCGAGTGGTGGCTGCAGTGGATTTTCACCTGTAGTGAAGATGGTGGGAAGTTTGCAATGTGATGAATAGTTTGTAGGTGATAGGCAAAGGCCGTGGAGGAGAAAGTGTGAAATGTTTCACAGTATGGTTTTGTGGTTATGTTTCAGTGGATGGTCAGTTGTAAGATGAGATGGAGGAACTGCTGCTATGTGTGATGGGAGATCGAAGTGATTTGTCAAAGAAAGAAGCAACGGCAGAGTAGACTGGTGGTCAGGAGCTATGATATCGGTGATGTAAATGACAGAGGCAAGTTTTTGTCAAGGCAGTGAAAACGCAGTGTAGTAGTGGCCGGATGAGCAATGGTATATGTGAATGTTGTTTTTGTGATGGTTGTGCAAGTTTGTAAATGTATGAAAGAGTTGTGTTTGCTTTTTTAGTATGGAAATGGTATAGACCGTAGTTGAAACTGGGTGTGATGGTAGAAGTTATGGAAACAGAGGTGGCTTGTTGAATATGTCACTGTTTGATGGTTGATGTTTGTCGAACAGGGTGGTGATGGTGTGAATTTGATGATAGTAGAGGCAATTGTAAGAAGACAGGGAAGGGGAATTTGTGAAGGAGAACAAACTTGCAAATTGTAAATGTAAATCAAAAGAAATGTAATGTAAATGGGGGAATGAAAATTGTTAAACAATGAATGTGATGAAATTTTTTTTTCGAAATGTGATTTTTTTTATATATAGCAATGTAAACGCAATTGAAATTAGAAAACAACAAACACACAGTCCAAATGTAAACAATAATCAAACAACAAACACACACACAAATTTTTTTTCTTTTTTTTAAATGCAACACAAAAAAAATGAAAACACACAAATATCAAACAACAAATAATTCGAAGAATAGAAAATTAAATCAAACTAATTTCCCGGCAACGGCGCCAAAAACTTATTCGACGACGGAAATTCTATCGGATTAGAAAACCGTCGAACGAATTTAGAAATAAAATAACCACAAGCACACGGCGTACACTTGTAGTACGTGGCGAATACGGGTCGATCCGCAGGGAATTGATGATTTTAAAAATCTATTCAATCAAATTAAACCAAAGTCGAGTGAACGTTAAGCTAGAGAATTAGAAAATTAGCTAACTAACTAAAAGAAAAGAGATGCAAATATAAGAGTTAAATGACAATTTAGAGAATAAATCCACTCTCTAGATCATGTAGTTCAACACATATGAAATCATAATCTCTCTTCTATGGTCATTAGTGCTTTAATTGATGTGCTTATCATAAGTATGGCATATTTGTGCTATTGATTAGCCAACATAAGCCATCAAACTATAACACACCCCTTAAACCACTTACTAACTTTCATGAAATTTGACAATGAAAATGAAATCTATTTTAAGTATGGCCTATTAACTATTGATTAGAAATATAGACCATCAAATTTTAATTTCAAATCACTTTCTTTTGCCATAATCATATTTTGATGAAGAGGCAATTAGTGTTAGTGATTGTTTAAGCATAGCCTATTTAGTGTCAACAATATAGGCTATCAAATTCAAGGCAAAAACAACAATTAAACCACTTCAATCATTCTTCATTAAGCACAAAAAGAGAGCATGAATTAACAAATATTTGAAGCTACATAATTAGAGAGCTTCCTTATCCCTAAATTGAAGGGGTTTAGCCTATCATATTTTTCATTTGATTAACAAATGTAGCTTGCAACATGAAAGCAAAAAAAAGGAGAATGAAAGCTAATGGAAAAGAGAACTACTATTCTACTTTCATAAAATAAAAGAGATCTACACTACAACATGAAAGGAAATAAACAAGAAAAGGAAAAGAACATGTATTAAATTGCATAAAAAAAAGAATTACATAAAAGAAGAAATGGCTAAGTGGCCATGAAAAGAAAGAGAGCTTTCATTTTATTTTCCTAAGAGAAGAGAGCCTAAAAGAAAGACTAAGGAAGAGGAGAACATAAGGGGATTTTATACATGTGTTAAACCCTAATTCATATTTTTGGGGAATGCCCAAAATACCCTCTTAGGAAGTGTGGAGGCCAAGTAATCATTAGCTTCAAATAATCCTCATTTAAGTGTACATGAAGCCATTAATTCCATAAGCATGTGCATTAAACTCTAATTTGTACATTAAGGTAGGTGGGTAGGTGGGGTCCTCCATTATCTTCACTTTGAATTATTTCCATCTTCATTTGTTCTCTTCACTCTTGTGCATGCATATATCATCATGTAACCACTTGTAAAATTCACCAAATTTCCTACAAAACAACATAGAAAATTCTAAGTAAATTTTCACAATTTAATAAATGCATAAAAATGACCATTTTTCCCATATATGAAGATGAATATGTGACAATTTCAAATAATTTGAATTTTGGTTTAAACAAGTTAAAATACCCAATATGATCATTTATTTAATTTAAATAGATTAAATATGGTGGTAAAAATATACACATTTACGTGCACATCACTATTCTTTGGACTCGCTATATAAAATATTGAGCAGTTCGAGTGGAGTTTATAAATAGTGAACAAACCTTTGAGTATTACGCAATGATATGGGACGATGTTGTGATATTTAATCAGTTATTCATTGTAAGTAGATGACACTCATGTGACGGGAATAGAGTGGATAGTGTGAGGTGATAGTAGTGATATATGGCTTTGTGCCTATAGTCGGTTAGATTTTAGGTCTATATGTATCGGTTCTTGTAACACTCCTAATTTTTGATAACATTATTCAAGAGATTTAATTAGATAAATTAAATAGAATAATGTAAATGTTAAGTGATAAGGAGATTGAGATAATTAAGACCATGCCTAATAAACTAATTAATGGGCTTAGGAATGGGTTTTAGGTTAAACAAATTATATAAGGGAATATTAGGAATTTCCGTCCATAGCTTCCACCCTTATATATTTTTGTTCCTACCCTTTTTCTTCTCATTCACGTCATTTTGAAAATTTAAAATGCAAGAGAAAGGAACAGCTAGCCATTAAGGAAGAAGAAGAAAATCAAACTAAATCTATAGAATCAAGCTTAGGGGAAATCAATCTCAATCCAATCTCCTTATCTAGATCAAGGTGAATAATAATTCCATCTCTATTTTTGGTTTGAATCTTATGTTTCGAATTTAAGGGATAAATTCATTTTAAGATGAATTAAATGATGATATGCTTGATTTATGATTTATATGATTTAAACAAGATTGTTTAAAGGAGTTTTTATATGGTTTTAGGTCAAAACCAAGACTTAATTCGATTAAATGCCATGAGAAAATTTTATGTTATGAGAAACATGATTTTGGAGTTGGGTTTCAATTTTGAGAATTTTCCAAGTTATGAAAAGATTACTATGAATTATCAAAGAAAAATATGGATATTTGAGTTTATAAATTTATTTTGGAAAATATATGGAGAATTTGGGTCTAAAATTTTGATATTGTAGATAACATATTTAAAATGAATTTTTGGTATTTTTGGAGATTTTTCCAAAGTGATTTGCTAAGCAAAATAAATTATTTTAGAAGAGGGACTTCTTTGCAAAAATTGGAAGGGATTATTTGATTTACTTAACCATGGTTTAGATCTGGATTAGTGGCAGATTATTTTTTAAAAGAATTTGGAAAATTTAAGGCAACCAATCTGGTTTTGACACGTGGCAGGTTAGTTAGAGAAAAGTTTACTTTATAAGGAACTAAACCAGTTTTACTCAAAAAATAGGTTCCGCCTACTTAGGAAAGCACCTTTCAACATAGATACCTCCGCCTTTATCATAGTCGAAACCTACCATGTCGAAACCAATACACAAGGTATCACGAAGATGGTATGTAGTGGATTGGAGGTAGGCGGAAGGTAAGGTGTCGAAAGCATAGCTTCCGAAGGAGTCGTAACCTTGGTTTGTTTTAGAAGAAAAGCGCCTGCCTTTACTTTGTTTTGTTTTAGCCTTCGACAGAGTCGAAGGAGATGGTTTCGAAAGAGATTTTATAAAGGTTTCGAAAGGGTTTCCTTGAACTTTTAATTGCTTTCGACTGGGTTCATTATTTATGAAAGAATGTATTGAAAGAATGTTTCGAAAGAAGGGGTTCCGACCTAGTCTAAATCCTACTGCCGTTCTTTAACCTTTCGAAGGTGTTGAAGATATCAATGCGGTTGAAAGGGTGTTTTGTTTTATAAAGTTTAAGCCACATCTTATAGCTTTCGAAAGGGGTA
This sequence comes from Allium fistulosum, assembly GCA_030737815.1. Lineage (NCBI taxonomy): Eukaryota > Viridiplantae > Streptophyta > Magnoliopsida > Asparagales > Amaryllidaceae > Allium > Allium fistulosum. Next base: position 741,878,812 of record CM060906.1, read on the forward strand.
AGGGTTTCGAAGGTGATGGTTTCGAAAGGGGTTTCGACACCAACCTTCCAATGTTTTACCCAGATGTTTTATGCTTTCGAAAGAGATGGTGCCGACGCCATCAAGTTTTCTCCAATGTTTTTATATGATGAAGGATGGTTTCGAAACAGATACTTTCGCCTATATTTACTTTGACCCAAATTTTGTTTTAAGTATAAACCCAATGCTTTCGAAAAGGGTACTTACAATGTTTTCGGAGGAGTTACTTCCAATGGTGTAGAAAGGGGTACTTTCAACTGGATTCGAAGCTAAGCTTCTAAAAGTTAAATATTAATACTTTAATATATTCGAAAGGTTTTGAAAGGTAGATTTTAAAGTATTAAAAGGCCAGAGCCAACTATTTTGAAGATCGATTTTAAGGCTTTCGAAGGAGGCTATCCTATGAAGTCGAAAGCTAGGTTTCGAAGGAATTTAAAGGTTTTATGACCCAAACTCTATTTTTACAAGAAAAACCTATGGTTAAATTAAAGGAGTTTTTATAATGGTTTTAAGAAGAAGCTTTCTTTGGTAAATTAAAAGGTTAAAGAGATTAACCATGTTTTGTATTAAACCCATAGGAGTGGTATTGTTATATTGCTTCTTCTAATATGAATATATTCACTTTATAATGGACCCATAACTGCATTTTAGGAATAACTGGCTGGAGAACCAGTTTGGTTAACCCAGTAGTGAATATAAATTGAATAAACTCCTGAATGAGTAGAATTACATCCAAGAGGTTAGGAAGACCATAATATAGGATGCTAAAACATGAAAGAAAGATATTGGCAGGGGCCAATAGGTTCTCAGTAAGCCCATGAAAATTATGTATGGGAAAAGATATTAGCAGGGGCCAATAGGTTCATAGTTAGCCCACGAAAACTATGTGTAAAGGAAGATGCCAGATAGATAGTTTCAAAGTAAGCTCATGAAAACTATGATTGGATATTGGCATGGGCCAATAGGTTTGTAGTTAGCCCATGAAAACTATATCTGAATGAAATATTGACAGATGTCAATAGGTTCCTAGTCAACCCATGAAAACTAGGATAAGAGAAAGGATATTTGGGTTACCAATAGGTTCCTTATCAACCCATGAAAACTTGGAAAAGAGCAAGATATTGGAGTTACCAATAGGTTCATAGCAATCCCATGAAAACTATGTAATTGTACAGGGAGTCCTTAAATGTTTAACCGGTTATTAGTCAACCCATGAAAACTAATAGGTTAATAGTAATTCTAGAAACCATAATAGAGACAGATAGTCTAAAATTGAATGGGGATGGGTAATCCAGAATTAATTCAATTGTTTTGCATATCGTCATGTTATACTGTTTTGAATTGTTTTAACCATTGTGGATGCAGGAGCACATTATATGGTTTCATAAAGGTTTTGAGATACTAGTGAGGGGAAACCCGTTCAACTAAGCGGCATGGTCTCACTAGATATCTAAATGATTTGAGATGGTAGATTATTATTCATACTAGGCTTTATATCTGACTCAAAGTTTATGTTTTCCTCTTAAACTCTTGGGTACTCAATTGATTTTTAGTAGTTTGAGAGTTGAGGTTTTCAGGTATCTCTTAAGACGAATAAGCTTCTGGAGACGTGCAGGAGGCATGATTACTATATAGAGTTCTCTTTTCTTTTGATTCCGCTGTGTTGTTTGTAATGGCAAAGTTGTTATATTGTCGGTATATACTCTGATGAGCCAAGGGGTCGTCTTCATTTGTCGCTCTTGGGCGTATGTTGTAATAATTATATTTTCTCTGAACGTGATTTGCGAACATGGGATTATGTAATGAATTGGAAATGTTTTGATGTGGAATATGAATTTGTTGAAGTTTAAATATTTTCCATATTCATGTGTTTTGTGTACCAATGAATCTAACTTCACTGTATTTGGTCGTCGAGGATTAAAACTATGGATGATTGCAGCATTCATAGCCATTAGTTTTGGGCCTCCGAGTAGGGGGTTGTTACAAGTTGGTATCAAAGCATAGGTTTATGAAACTTTAAAAGAAAGTTAAACCTAAAAGCTTTTTCAAACATAATCCAATGAGTTTGAAAATATGATCGGGGTTTGGGTTAACACTATAGTAACATACTTGTACTTGATATAGATACAAACATACATACATATATATGTATGTATGTATATATATAAGTACGTGTTCCCTTGTAACACCCCTAAATATTATTGACATTATTTAAGAGATTTAATTAGAATAAATTAAATAGAATAATGTAGATAAGAAGACTGAGATTGATTAATAAACATGTAGTGGTCGTGCTTATTAATAAAATGAACTTATAATGGTTAAGTATTTAAACACAAGGGCATTAGGGTAAATAGCCGCCTATATTTCCCACGCTTATACCATTTCCCCTTAGTCATATACGTTCATTTTATCATAAGCAAAAATTATAACCGTAAGAAGAAAAGGAGCCGGCCATTAGGAAGATAGAAGAGAAAAGAAATTCAAGTAAAGCTTAGGATTCAAGCTAGAAGAAATCAATCTCAATCAATCTTCAATTTCTTTATCCAATCTAAGGTGAATAATAATCCCTACATCTCTATTTTGGTTTTATAATCATATAGTTACGGATTTAAGGGTAAATCTGTTTTTATGATTTATTGAAGGATGATATGCTTGGTTTATGATTTTTGTCATTTAAACAAGATGGTTTAAATAAAGATATACACGGTTTAGGGTAAAACCAAGTTAAATGATTTTTAAATGCCATGGAAAAATTATATGTAATGGAAAACATGATTTTGGAGTTGGGTTTCAATTTTTATAATTTTCCAAGTCGTGGAGAATTAATTATGAATTTTCAAAGGAAAATATGGTTATTTGGGTTTATAAATTTATTTTGAAAATATATTAAGAACTTGGGTCCGAAATTTTGATATGTTAGATAACACGATTAAAGTGAATTTTTGGAGATTTTTACTAAGTGATTTAGTATAGAAATTAAATTATTTTGAAAGGAGGACCTAATGATTTAATTTTTTTGTTAATAGGAGGGCTTAATTGTTAAAAGTTAACATGTTTTTATCTCTGAGAAAATGCAGCAAATTTTAGTAAAATAATTTGAAATTTTAATGTAACCAATCATGTGTTTACAAGCGGGCAAGTTAGTTACAAAAAGTTTACTTTATTTGGAAAAAACAGCCTTTTTTCTCAGAAAAGTTTACTTTATTTGTTTTCCCCTTAAACTCTCGGGTACTCAATTGATTTTAAGTAGTTTGAGATTTAAGGTTTTCAGGTTCTCTTTTTAGATGAATAAAGCTTCCGGAGGTGTGCAAGAGGCCGTTAGTTATTTAGAGTTATCTTTTTCTGCTGTGTATTTGGATGTAAAGGTAGATTTATTACCCTTATTATATACTCTGATCAACCAAAGTGGCATCTTCATATGTCGCTCTTGGCGTATGTGTAATAATTATATTTTGCTGAACGTGGTTAACGTTTTGGGATTATGCAATGAACATGAAATGTTTTGAAAGGAATGTGGAAATATGTTTTTGAATTGTTAAATTTTTTCCATATTCTTGTGATCTGTGTATCAATGAATCTTGCACCGCTGTATTTGGTCGCCGAGGATTAATAACTGTGGATGACTACAACATCCATAGCCATTAGTTTTGGGCCTCCAAGTAGGGGGATGTTACAAGTTGGTATCAGAGCATAGGTTTATGAAACTTTAAAAGAAAAGTAAAACCTAAAAGCTTTTTGAAACATAATCCAAAGAATTTGAAAATATGATCGGGGTTGGGTTAACGCTATATCAACGTACTTGTATTTGATATATAGGTATATATCTAAGTGCGTATTCCCCTCTCTTTTAGACAGTTCTTCTGTAACTTACTATGGCTCGTATGCATATTTACGAGAAAGAAGATATGGAGGCAGGAAACGAAGAGGAAATCTAGGTAGAGGAAGCACCACAACCAACGGAAATGCTCGACCTAATACCCGGAGTAACCAAGGTCGACAGGCTAATGCTAACCAAAATGCTGAAGCCAATGTAGGTGCTGGAAATCCACCAGTGGATGCGGGGATGGTGTATCAGTTGTTGGCTAATCTTTTGCAAGCAGGAGCTGCTGGTAATGTTGGAGGAGCTAACCTTGTAGCTCCAACTGGATATAATTATGCTAGGCTGAGCAGGGATTACACTAGTTTGGGTGGAAGACCTTTTGTTGAAACAGAGGATGCTATTGAAGTTGAGAATTGGCTTTTGAACTGTAAGAGGATCTTTACTGATTTAGGCTTGGATGATGGAGAAAAGAGAAGGCTAGCCTCTAGACAGTTGCAAGGGTTAGCGCTTCACTGGTGGAACAGTGTGATAGCTGGAGTTCCGGAGGAAGAGCTGACATTGGTTGATTTTAGAAGAAGGATTGAGCAAAGGTTCTTATCTGAGGTTGTCAAGTCGGCATTGATGAGGAAGTTCATGGATCTTGTTCAGGGAGAAATGTCAGTGATCGTGTATGATGCTAAGTTTGATGAGCTGTCTCGATATGGATATGCTTTAGTAGACACTGATATCAGGAGGAATGAGAGATTTATTCGTGGATTAAGGCCAGAGCTAGGCAGAATGACTATGACTCATGTTAGAGAGCCTTGTCATGTGGTGGTGGAGATGGCCATCCGCCATGAGGAGATGCTTGCCGTTTCAGCTAAAGAGAAGCCAGTTGAATCCTAGGATCCTCAGAAAAAGAAAAGGAAATTCTTTAAGAAGAAGGGAGCCCAAATAAGAGAGGCTGCCAAGAAGGCAAAGGCTGATTTGGTGTGTTATAAGTGTGATAAGAAGGGCCAATATGCTCATGAGTGCCGAACAGGCAAGGGAAAGAAACCTGTAGAGAAGAAGAAAGTGAAATGCTTCAACTGCGACCAAGTTGGGCATTATAAGAACCAGTGTCCAGAGCCAGTCAGGGCGGACAGAAGGGAAGGTGTTTGCTATTCGACCACCATCTTCTTCTAGACCTACTGCAGCAGAGAAAGGGAAAACTGTGATGGAAGGTATGCTTTTGATTCAGAGTATACCAGTTAGGTACTAGTTGATACCGGTGCATCACATTCATTTATACCATAGTATTTGGTTGATAGGTTATGTATAGAACCCACATACCTTGTTACTTCCTTAAGGGTTGTGAATCCAATAGGAGGGTATAAAACTCTAGGGATGAGATGTGACCAGTTAGAACTTGATTTGTTAGGTCATAAGTTTGCACGCAGTTTGTACGTTTTTGGTTTCGTAGATTTCGAGATCATTTTGGGTATGGATTAGTTGGGTAAGTATGAGGTTAGGATATTTTGCCAGGATAGGGAAATATCATTGAGACACCTAGATAGTCATAACAGAACCATCTTCTCAGTGGATAATTCTAGTAAGATTGTTTGTGCTTTATTAAGTGCCATGGCGGTTGGAGAAGAGTTAAGTCAGGTTCTAGTGGCAGGGGAATTTGCAAATGTTTTTGAGCCAGTTACAGGGCTACCATCGAAACGAGCTATTGAGTTTCAGATAGATCTTGTACCGGGAGCTGAACCTGTCGTAGACCACCTAGCAGAATGACACCGACTGAGATGAAGGAATTAAAGGTGCAGCTAGTGGACCTTGAGGGAAGGAACTTTATTAGACCAAGCAGTTCGCCTTGGGGAGCGGCCACGGTTTTCGTAAAGAAGCCAAACAGGTCGTTAAGGATGTGCATCGACTATCGTAAGTTAAATGAAAGGACGATCAAGAGTAGATAACCTCTGCCAAGGATAGATAATCTATTTGATCAGTTGAATGGAGCCAGAGTGTTCTCCCAATTGGATTTGGCGATGGGGTTCCATCAATTGAGAGTGGCGGAGGATATCATTCCTTTGACAGCATTTTGGACTAGGTATGGTTCGTATGAGTGGTTGGTGATGCCATTTAGATTGACTAATGCACCTGCTTTCTTCATTGATTTGATGAACCGGGTTTTTCGAGAGCACTTGGATAGGTTCGTGTTGGTATTCATTGATGACATTTTAGTGTACTCGAAAGATGAAAGAGAGCATGAGATTCATCTTAGAGTGGTGCTGGAGACGCTGAGGTAGAATCAGCTAAAGGCAAAATTTTCCAAATGTCATTTTTGGAAGAAAGAGGTTGAGTTTCTTGGTCATGTGGTTTTAGAAAAAGGATTGACAGTTGATCCAGATAAGATCAAGCTCTGAACAATTGGAAGAGACCAGAGACGGTAACCGAGATCAGGAGCTTTCTTGGATTTGCTAGCTATTACCAGAGATTCATTAAGGATTTCTCGCAGATAGCCGCACCTTTGACTAAGTTGACCAGGAAAGATGTGAAGTTTGTTTGGTCCAACAAATGTAAGTAAGGGTTCCTTAAATTAAAGCAATTGTTGACCAATGCACCAGTGTTAGTAGTTCCAGATGGAAACCAATGGTTGGTAGTATACATTGATGCATGTGGGATTGGATTGGGAGTAGTGTTGATGCAGAAGGGCAAAGTCATTGCATACGCATCTAGGCAGCTTAGACCGCACGAAGTAAGGTATCCTACTCATGACTTAGAGTTGGCTGCAGTAATCTTTGCCATGAAGATTTGGAGGCATTATCTCTTAGGAGAGAGATTTGAGTTGTGTACTGATCATAAGTCATTATAGTATTTATTCTCCCAAAAGGAGTTGAATATGAGGCAGCAGAGGTGGCTGGAATTTTTTGCAGCTTATGATTTTGGTATCGAGTATACTCCTGGGAAAATAAATAAGGTAGCAGATGCTCTCAGTAGAAAACGTCAGAACATGATGTTGGCAGAATGGAAATATCTAGAAGCTTTGGTCAGTTGTGGTGTGCAGTTGAGATCGACTGCTAGTTCTAGTCAGAGTATTGCCATGTTATCTTGTTTAGAAGTTTGACCAGTGCTGATTGAGAGGATAGCTTCTAAGTAGAGAGATGACCCAGATTTAGATGAGAGGATAAGAAGGCTCGAGGTAGGATCAGAGATCGATGATCTAAAGGACTTTAGTCTTGACCAAAGAGGATGGTTAAGAAAGAAGGGACGATTATGCGTTCCGGATATAGAGAACGTAAGGAGGGAAATTCTGGAAGAGTGTCATCGATCGAAATTTATGATTCATCCTGGAGGGATCAAGATGTATCAAGATATGAAGAGGGGCTTCTATTAGGAAGGCATGAAGAGAGATGTTGGCATGTGGGTTAGGCAGTGTGTAAACTATCAACAAGTGAAGGCTGAACATCAGAAGCCAAGTGGGTTACTTCAGCCTTTAGAGATTCTAGTCTGGAAATAAGATTCGATATCTATGGATTTTATTGATGGGTTGCCAAGGTCAAGGAGAGGAAATGAAAGCATATGGGTTATTATGGATAGGTTGACCAAGAGTGCCCATTTCATTCCAGTAAAGTCGACCAGGACGGCACCAGTTTTGGCTAAGTTGTTTATGAAGAACATAGTTAGAACTTAGACTTCATGGAATTCCTAGTAGCATAGTCAGCGACAAAGATGTTTTATTCAATAGCGAATTTTAGAGGAGTCTCCAAGAGGTATTAGGTACCAAGCTTAAGATGAGTACAGCTTATCACCCACAGACGGATGGGCAGACAAAGAGAGTCAATAAGGTACTCGAGGATTTATTGAGAGCTTGCGTATTAGACTTTGGTGGATCATGGGAAGATCACCTACATTTGATTGAGTTTTCCTATAATAATAGTTATCAGACTAGTATAGGAATGGCGCCTTTTGAAGTGTTATATGGAAGACCATGCAAATAGCCAGCATGTTGGTTAGAGACTGGAGATAGATTGGTCTTAGGTCCGGATATGGTTAGAGAGGCGTCAGAAAAGATTTAGTTAATCCAAGGACAAATGAAGGAAGATCAATCCAGGCAGAAGAGTTACACAGATAAGAGGCATAAAGACCTAGAGTTCTCAGTGGGAGACAGGGTTTTCATTAAAGTATCACCGATGAAGGGTGTGGTACGATTTGGAAAGTCGGGAAAGTTGGCCCCGAGATATGTTGGACCATTCCAGATTATAAAAAGGATTGGAAAGCTCGCGTAAAGAGTAGAGTTGTCGAGCAGTTTGGCAGGTGTCCATAATGTATTCCATGCGTCTCATCCTCGCAAGTATGTGCATGATCCAGAGGCTACTATTCCTCATACAGAGTTGGAGGACTTAGTAGTAGAGCCTGATTTGACTTTTTTAGATAACCAGTTCAGGTTGTAGTGAGAGATGAGAAAAGATTGAGGCCAAGACAATCAAGTTGGTGAAAGTTCAGTGGAGCGACAGCGAGAAGGACTGTACTTGGGAGACAGAGGACAGGATTTGAGACGCTTATCCCGATCTGCTTTGATGGTAAGTCTATATAAGATTTATATAGATTAGTTGCTAGTCGAGTAGGCTAGTATGGATGTTAGGAGTGGTTACAGATGATTGCTATGTTTGCAAAGTAGTCCTTACTAAATTTCAAGGATGAAATTCTTTAAGGAGGGTGTAACACCCCTAATTTTTATTGACATCATTAGGAGATTTAATTAGAATAAATTAAATAGAATAATGTAGATAAGGAGATTGAGATTGATTAATAAACATTTAGTGGCCGTACTTATTAATAAAATGTACTTATAAATGTTTAAGTAATTAAACACAAAGGCATTAGGGTAAATAGCTGCTATATTTCCTACCCTTATACCATTTCCCCTTAGTCATACATGTTCATTTTATCATATGCAAAAATTATAACCGTAAGAAGAAAAGGAGCCGGCCATTAGGAAGATAGAAGAGAAGAGAAATTCAAGTAAAGCTTAGGATTCAAGCTAGAAGAAATCAATCTCAATCAATCTTCAATTTCCTTATCCTATCTAAGGTGAATAATAATCACTACATCTCTATTTTGGTTTTATAATCATATTTTTTCGGATTTAAGGGTAAATCTATTTTTATGATTTATTGAAGGATGATATGCTTGGTTTATGATTTATGTGGTTTAAACAAGATGGTTTAAATAGAGATATACACGATTTAGGGTAAAATCGAAGTTAAATGATTTTTAAATGCCATGGAAAAATTATATGTTATGGAAAACATGATTTTGGAGTTGGGTTTCAATTTTTATAATTTTCCAAGTCATGGAGAATTAATTATGAATTTTCAAAGGAAAATATGGTTATTTGGGTTTATAAATTAGATAACATGATTAAAGTGAATTTTTGAGGATTTTTACTAAGTGATTTAGTATAGAAATTAAATTATTTTGAAAGGAGGACCTAAATGATTTAATTGTTTTGTTAATAGGAAGGGCTTAATTGTTAAAAGTTAACATGCTTTTAGATCTGGGAAAATGCAGCAAATTTTAGTAAAATAATTTGAAAGCTTAATGTAACCAATCATGTGTTTGCAAGTGGGCAAGTTAGTTACAAAAAGTTTACTTTATTTGGTAAAAATAGCCTTTTTGGTCATAAAAAGGGTTCCGCCTTCTTTAGAAGGACCCTTCGACTCAGACTTTCCGCCCCATAGCTTAGTCGAAACCTTCCAGGTTGAAACCAATAAACCAATACATATGGTATCAATTAAATGGTACGTAGTGGATTAGAGAAAGGCGGAAGGTAGGGTTTCGAGAGGTAGCTTTCGAAGGGGTTGGTTCCTTTGTTTTATTTGTTTTAAAAGAAAAGCACTTGCCTGTTTATAAATGGGTTTCGAAAAAGTTGAAACCAAAGCTTTCTAAAGGGTATTTCAAAGAGGCTTTCGGAAGAGAGCTGCCACTTATGTCTTAAAGAAGTAGCTTTCGAAGGAGTTACTTAGGTTTTGGTTAAAGCTTTTGGAAGGGTACTTTCGACCAAGTCGAACCCTTCTTAGAATTGATGACCTTTCGATGGTATTGAAGACATCAATGTTGTCGAAAGGTTCATATGTTTTTATAAATACAAGTCACTTCCTATTGCTTTCGAAAGGGGTTAGGGGTTTCGAAGGTATTGGTTTCGAAAGGGGTTTCGAAGCTAACCTTCAACTTTTTACCTAGGTGTTTTATGGCTTTCGAAAGGATGGTTTCGACACCATCAAACTTCCCCAATACTTTTTGAATTAAAGAATGCTTTTGAAAGAGATGCTTTCGCTTATGTTCACTTTGACCCAAAAATGATGTTTTAAGTATAACCCAATGTTTTCGAAATGGGGACTTTCAGTGGTTTCTAAGGGCAACCTTCATTGGTTTCGAGAGGGTACTTTCAAATGGTTTTGATGCTATGCTTCTATACTTATATGATAATACTTTAACATGGTCAAAAGGTTTCGAAATGTTTGTTTTAGTGTTCGAAAGGTAGGAGCCTGATGTTTTAAAGTTAGCTTTTAGTGCTTTCGAAGGAGATCGTACTATGAAGTCGAAAGAAAGATTTCGAAGGAGTCGAAAAGTTTTAAAGCCCAAACTCAAATTTTTAAAGGAGAAACCCATGGCTTAAATAAAGGAGTTTTGAAAGGACTTTAAGTATGTAAATTTGAAAAAGTATTGCCTTGATAAAAATATAAGTTAAAGGGATTAACTATGTTTTACATGAAATGTATTTCAAGGACCTTAAACCCACAGGAGTGGTATTTTTAAATTATTATGTTTGCTTCTTCCAATATGAATATATTCACACTTCTAAATGAGAAGAATTGCATTCAAGGAGTCAGGGAGACCAAAATATAGGATGCCTAAACCTTGAAGTTGTCCGAGGAATATGTTCATATAAACCCATGAAAACTATGATTATGTAGTTATTGGAGATAACCAACAAGTTCATAGTAAACCCATGAAAACTATGTATCAAGGTAGGTTAGCAGGGGCTAATTGGTTTGTAGTGAACCCATGAAAAATATATCCGGATTAAGAATTGACATCAATCAATAGGTTCCTAGTCAATCCATGAAAACTAGGGTAAGAAAGAAGTTAATGGAAACATCAGTAGGTTCCTAGTCAACCCATGAAAACTAGGATGAGAAGTGAGTTACTAGATAAGTCCATAAGTTCCTAATCAACCCATGAAATCTAGGATAAGGGGATTTGTTATTGGAATGACTAATAGGTTCAGGGGGAACCATAAATTAATTAAGTTAAATGGCAGGAGCCTATAGGTTCTTAGTGATCCCATAAAAACTGTGAATTAAGACAAGATGTTCATGTATAATGGAAAAGGTTATTAGTAAACCCATGAAAATTAATAGGTTAATAGTGACCCTAAAACTATGATTTATGACAAGATGTCAACTTAAACTGGGATGGGAAATCCTAAATTTTTATATATATGCATATCATCATAATATTTTGAAGTGTATGTTTTGACCATTGTGGATGCAAGAGCACAATATATGGTTTACAAAGGTTTTAGGATACTAGTGAGGGGAAAACCCATTCCGCTAAGCGGCATGGTCTCACTAGATATCTAAAAGGATTCATACCAGGCTTATGCCTGACTCGAAGTTTTTGTTTTCCCCTTAAACTCTCGGGTACTTAATTGATTTTGAGTGGTTTGATATTTAAGGTTTTCAGGTTCTCTTATTAGACGAATAAAGCTTCCGGAGGCATGCAAGAGGCTGTTAGTTATTTATCGTTATCGTTTTCCACCGTGTATTTGGATGTAAATGCAGATTTATTAGCCTTATTATATACTTTGATCAACCAAGGGGGCATCTTCATATGTCGCTCTTAGCGTATGTGTAATAATTATATTTTGCTGAACGTGGTTAACGTATTGCGATTATGTAATTAACATGAATTGTTTTGAATGGAATGTGGAAATATGTTTTTGAATTGTTAATTTTTTTTCATATTCTTGTGATCTGTGTGTCAATGAATCTAGCACCACCGTATTTGGTTGCCGAGGATTACTAACTGTGGATGACTGTAGCATCTATAGCCGTTAGTTTTGGGCCTCCAAGTAGGAGGATGTTACATCCCCTCTCTCTTAGACCGTTCTTTTGTATCTTACTAAGGCTCATATGCAGATTTACGAAAAAGAAGATATGGAAGCAGGAAACAGAAGAGTAAATCTAGGTGGAGGAAGCACCACAACCAACGGAAATGCTCGACTCAATACCAGGAGGAACCAAGGTCGATGGCTAATGCTAATCCAAGTGCTGAAGCCACTGTAGGTGCTGGAAATCCACCAGTGGACGCGGGGATGGTGTATTAGTTGTTAGCTAATCTTTTGCAAGCTAGAGCTTCCGGTAATATTGGAGGAGCTAATCATGTGGCTCCAATTAGGAATAACTATGCTAAGCTAAGCAGAGATTACACCAGTTTGGGTGGAAAGCCGTTTGTTGGAACGGAGGATTCTATTGAAGTTGAGAATTGGCTACTGAGTTGTGAAAAGATCTATATTGATCTAGGCTTGAATGATGGGCAAAAGAGAAGCTAGCCTCTAAACAGTTGCAAGGGGAAGCATTTTATTAGTGGAATAGTGTGACCGCCGGGGTACCGGAGGAAGAGCTGACATGGGCTGATTTCAGGAGAAGGTTTGAACATAGGTTTATGTCTGAGGTTGCTAAGTTAGCATTGATGAGGAAGTTCATGGATCTTTTTCAAGGAGAGATGTCAGTAGTCAAGAACGCTGCAAAGTTTGATGAGCTGTCTCGATATGGATATGTTTTGGTTGACACTGATGTCAGAAGGAACAAAAGGTTCATTCAAGGATTAAGACCTGAGCTTGCCAAAATGACTATGACCTATGTCCGAGAACCTTATAATGTAGTGGTGGAGATGGCCATTCGCCATGAAGAGATGCTTGCTTTTTCAGCTAGAGAGAAGCCCGTTTAATCCCAGGATCCTTAGGGAAAGAAGAGGAAATTCTTTAAGAAGAAGTGAGCCCGAAAAGGGGATGCTGCCAAGAAGGCAAAGGTTGATTTAGTGTGCTACAAATGTGATAAGAAGGGTCACTATGTGAATGAGTGTCGGTCAGGCAAGGGGAAGAAGGCTGCAGACAAGAAGAATATGAAAGTCTTTAACTATGATCAAGTGGGGCATTACAAGAACCAGTGCCCAGAGCTAGCCAGGGCAGACAAGGGGAAAGTTTTTGTTGTTGGATCATCAACTAAGCCCACTGCAGCTGATAAAGGATAGACTGTGATGGAAGGTACGTTTTTGATTCAGAGTATACTAGTTAGGATACTTTTTGATATAGGTGCATCACATTCATTTATATCCCAGTGTTTGGTTGACAGGTTATTTTTAGGACCCACATACCTTGTTACTTCCTTAAGGGTTGCGAATCTAATAGGAGGCTATGCAACTCTGGGGATAAGATGTGACCGGTTAGAAATTGATTTGTTGGGTCATAAGTTTGCATGCAGTTTGTATGTTTATGATTTCACAGATTTTGAAATCATTTTGGGTATGGATTGGTTGTAAAGGTACGAGGCCAGGATATTCTGCCAGGATGGGGAGATATCTTCGAGATACCCTGATAGTCATAACCGAATTATATTCGCAATAGAGAATTCTGACTGGAGTAGCTGTACTTTGTTAAGTGCAATGGAAGTGGGAGAAGAGCTAAGTCAGGTTCGAATTGCAAGAGAGTATGCAAATGTCTTTGAGCTAGTCACAAGACTACCACCAAAACGAGCGGTTGAGTTTCAGATAGATCTTGTGCCAGGAGCTGAACCTGTGAGTAGACCACCTAGCAGAATGACACCGACAGAGATGAAGGAATTGAAGGTGCAACTAGTGGATCCAGAAGGAAGAAATTTTATTAGACCAAGCAGTTCACCTTGTGGAGCGGCCGCGATATTCGTGAAGAAACCAGATGGGTCGTTGAGGCTACGTATCGATGATCGTAAGTTGAACGAAAGGACGATAAAGAATAAGTATCCTTTGCCGAGAATTGATTATCTGTTTGATCAGTTGAGTGGAGCCAGTGTGTTTTCCTAGTTGGATTTGGCAACGGGGTTCCATCAGTTGAGGGTGGCAGAGAACAACATTCCTTTGACTGCATTTCGGACAAGATATGGTTCGTATGAGTGGTTAGTGATGCCATTTGGGTTGACGAATGCACCTGCTTTCTTTCGTGGATTTTATGAATCGAGTCTTCCAAAAGTATTTGGATAGATTCATGTTGGTGTTTATAGATGACATTTTGGTATACTCTAAAAATGAGAGAGAGCATGAAGATCATCTTAGAGTTGTGCTAGAGACGCGGAGGCAGAATCAACTAAAGGAAAAGTTTTCCAAATGTCATTTTTGGAAGAAAGAGGTTAAGTTTCTTGGTTATGTGGTTTCAGAAAGAGGATCGTCAGTCGATCCAGATAAGATCAAAGCTGTGAACAATTGGAAGAGACCAGAGACAATGATCGAGATTGGAAGTTTTCTTGGACTTGCTGGCTATTACCGGAGATTCATCAAAGATTTATCACGGATAGCATTGCCTTTGACTAAGCTTACCAAGAAGGAAGTGAAGTTTGTTTGGTCGGACAAATGTGAGGAAGTATTCCTTAAGTTAAAGCATTTGTTGACCAATGCACCAGTGTTAGTAGTTCCATATGGAAACTAGGGGTTGGTGGTATACATAAATGCATGTGGGACTGGATTGGGAGCGGTGTTTATGCAGAAGGGCAAAGTCATTGCTTATACATCTAGGCAGCTTAGACCGCATGAAGTAAGATATCCTACTCATGACTTGGAGTTGGCTGCGGTGATTTCTGCCTTGAAGATTTGGAGGCATTACCTCTTGAGGGAGATATTTGAGTTGTATACCGATTATAAGTCTTTAAGATATCTATTCTCTTATAAGGAGTTCAATATGCGACAACAGAGGTGGCTGGAGTTTTTGGCTGCTTGTGATTTTGGTTTAGAGTATGCCCAAGGAATGGTAATAAAGTAGTAGATGCTCTCAGCAGGAGACATCAGAATGTGGTGTTGGCTATGTTGGCAGAGTGGAAAGATCTAGAAGCTTTGACCAGGTATGGTGTGCACTTAAGATCGACTGCTAATTCTAGTCAGAGTACTGCCATGATGTCCTGTTTAGAAGTTCGATCAGTGTTGATCGAGAGAATTACTTCTAAGCAGAAGGAGGATCCATTATTAGCTGAGAGGATCAGAAGGCTTGAGGTTGGAACCGAGGTCGATGATTTGAAAGATTTTTGCCTTGGCCAGAGAGGATGGCTGAGAAAGAAGGGACAGTTATGTGTTCCGCATGTAGAGAACTTGAGAAGGGAAGTTCTTGAGGAGTGTCATCGATCCAAGTATACGATTCATCCTGGAGGGACCAAGATGTATCAAGATATGAAGAGCAGCTTCTATTGGGAAGGCATGAAGAAGGATGTTGGCTTGTGGGTTAGGCAGTGTGTAAACTGTCAACAAGTGAAAGCCGAACTTCAAAAGCCGAGTGGGTTACTTCAGCCTCTAGATATTTCAGATTGGAAGTGGGATTCAATATCCATGGATTTTATAGATGGGTTGCCAAGGTGAAGGAGAGGAAATAAGAATATATGGGTTATCGTGGACATGCTGATCAAGAGTGCCCATTTCATTCCAGTAAAGTCGACCAGGACGACACCAGTTTTGGCGAAGTTGTTCATGAAGAACATAGTTAGACTTCATGGAGTTCCTAGTAGCATAGTCAGTGACAAAGATGCTTTATTCACTAGTGAATTCTGGAAGAGTCTACAGGATGTGTTAGGCACTAAGCTTAAAATGAGTACTGCATATCACACACAGACAGATGGGCAGACAGAGAGAGTCAATAAGGTACTCAAGGATTTGTTGAGAGCTTGTGTGTTGGATTTTGGTGGATCTTGGGAGGATCACCTACATTTGGTTGAGTTTTCCTATAATAATAGTTACCAGACTAGCATAGGAATGATGCATTTTGAAGCTTTGTATGTAAGGGTGGCGTCAGAGAAGATTGAGTTAATCGAGAACGAATGAAGGAAGCTCAATCCAAATAGAAGATTTATGCAGATAAGAGGCGTAAAGACCTAGAGTTCTAGGTGGGAGACAGGGTTTTCATCAAGGTATCACCGATGAAAGGTGTGGTACGGCTTGGGAAGTCAGGGAAACTGGCACCGAGCAAGGTTTTAAATCTCCCCGAGATCAGCCGAGATGAAAATCCGAGATATTAGCCAAAATCCGAGATTTGACAGCTTGGTTAGTTATAAGTCTTTTAAATATCGCCCGAGACAGCCGAGATATTTGCCCGAGATATTGGCCAAAATCCGAGATTTGAAACCTTGGCACCGAGACATGTTGGTCCATTCCAAATTTTAGAAAGGATTGGAAAGCTCGCATACATAGTTGAGTTGCCGAGCATTATGGCAGGTGTCCATAATGCATTTCATGTGTCTCATCATCGCAAGTATGTGCATGATCTAGAGGGTACCATTCCTCAGATAGAGTTGGAGGACTTGGTAGTAGAGCCTGATTTGACTTTTGTTAGACAACCAGTTCGGGTTGTAGCGAGAGATGAGAAAAGATTGAGGAACACGACAGTCAAGTTGGTGAAAGTTCAATGGAGCAACAACGAGAAAGACTGCTGCCGTTCTTTAACCTTTCGAAGGTGTTGAAGATACCAATGCAGTCGAAAGGGTATTTTGTTTTATAAATTTTAAGCCAATTTTTATAGCTTTCGAAAGGGGTTAGGGGTTTCGAAGGTGATGGTTTCGAATGGGGTTTCGACACCAACCTTCCAATGTTTACCTAGATGTTTTATGCTTTTGAAAGAGATGGTGCCGATGCCATCAAGTTTTCCCTAATGTTTTTATATGATGAAGGATGGTTTCGAAATAGATGCTTTCGCCTATATTCACTTTGACCCAAATTTTGTTTTAAGTATAAACCCAATGTTTTCGAAAGGGGTACTTTTAATGTTTTCGGAAGGGTTACTTCCAATGGTGTCGAAAGGGGTACTTTCAACTAGTTTCGAAGCTAAGCTTCTAAAAGTTAAATATTAATACTTTAATATAATCGAAAGGTTTAGAAAGGTAGATTTTGAAGTATTAAAAGGCAGGAGCCAACTGTTTTGAAGATAGATTTTAAGGCTTTCGAAGGAGGCTATCCTATGAAGTCGAAAGCTAGGTTACGAAGGTATCGAAAGGTTTTATGACCCAAACTCTATTTTTAAAGGAAAAACCCATGGTTAAATTAAAGGAGTTTTATAATGGTTTTAAGAAGAAGTTTTCTTTGATAAATTAAAAGGTTAAAGAAATTAACCATGTTTTGTATTAAACCCACAGGAGTGGTATTGTTATATTGCTTCTTCTAATATGAATATATTCACTTTATAATGGATCCATAACTGCATTATGGGGATAAAGGGTACGAGAACCAGTTAGGTTAACCCGGTAGTGAATATAAATTGAATAAACTCCTGAATGAGTAGAATTGCATCCAGGAGGTCAAGAAGACCAGAATATAGGATGCTAAAATATAAAAGAAAGATATTGGCAAGGGCTAATAGGTTCTCCGTAAGCCCATGAAAACTGTGTATGGGAAAAGATATTGGCAGGGGCCAATATGTTCATAGTTAGCCCATGAAAACTATGTGTAAAGGAAGATGTTAGATAGATAGGTTCATAGTAAGCCCATGAAAACTATGTTTGGATACTGGCAGGGGCCAGTAGGTTTGTAGTTAGCCCCTGAAAACTATATCCGGATGAAATATTGACAGATGTTAATAGGTTCCTAGTCAACCCATGAAAACTAGGATAATAGAAAGGATATTGGGGTTACCAATAAGTTCCTTGTCAACCCATGAAAACTAGGAAAAGAGTAAGATATTGGAGTTACCAATAGGTTCATAGCGATCCCATGAAAACTATGTAATTGGACAGGGAGTCCTTAAATGTTTAACCGGTTATTAGTCAACCCACGAAAACTAATAGGTTAATAGTAATTCTAGAAACTATAATAGAGACAGATAGTCTAAAATTGAAGGGGGATGGGTAATCCAGAATTAATTCAATTGTTTTGCATATCGTCATGTTATACTGTTTTGAATTGTTTTAACCACTGTGGATGCAAGAGCACATTATATGGTTTTATAAAGGTTCTGACATACTAGTGAGGGGCAACCCGTTCCGATAAGCGGCGTGGTCTCACTAGATATCTAAATGATTTGAGATGGTAGATTATTATTCATACCAGGCTTTATGTCCGACTCGAAGTTTATGTTTTCCCCTTAAACTCTCGGGTACTCAGTTGATTTTGAGTAGTTTGAGAGTTGAGGTTTTCAGGTACCTCTTAAGATGAATAAGATTCCAGAGACGTGCAGGAGGCATGGTAGCTATATAAAGTTCTCTTTTCTTTTGATTCTGCTGTGTTGTTTGTAATAGCAAAGTTTTATATTGCCTGTATATACTCTGATCATCCCAAGGGGCATCTTCATATGTCGCACTTGGGCGTATGTTGTAATAATTATAATTTCTCTGAACATGGTTTGCGAACATGGGATTATGTAATGAATTGGAAATGTTTTGATGTGGAATGTGAATTTGATGAAGTTTAAATTATTTCCATATTCATGTGATTCTATGTATCAATGAATCTAACTTCACCGTATTTGGTCGTCGAGGATTGATAACTACGGATGACTGCTGCATCCATAGCCGTTAGTTTTGGCCTCCAAGTAGGGGGTTGTTACAGTTCTATATGCTGCTATTATGATGTACTCCTATTTATGTTTGTTGGAGAGGACCAGATGGCTAGAATCCACTCTAGCTGCCTGATTGTGGGGTCGTACCCCAAATTTGTGACACCATGTTTATATACCTTCGTGGTACTTTTATGCATGCGTTTTCCCCTTGTGTCACCTAGGTCACTAGTTTTTTTACCTATACCTTTGTGGTGCTTTATATGGGCAATTTGAGCGTCGTGACTTATGAGTCCTTGCGTTGACGAGCACACTGGTGGTTACATGTCATGATGACCGTGGAGGTAACTAAGACTATAGAGACTCCATGTCTCTGGAGCTTGCTCGATGCTATCACTCTCCCTTCTAGTTCTAATGGACTAGTAGATCGGCATATACGATTGGTACACCTCACCATAGTATTGTTATGGGTTATAGGACCTATATATTGTTATATTGATATATAGGCTCTACTTGGTACTTCGTGTATGTCGGACAATCATTTCCCATCATGATATATTATGATAGTATATGCATGAGGTGATGAGATTATACCTAAGATACATATCCAGTGTATAGTGGATTCTCAGTATTTGATAGGCAGTCTATCCTATTTTGCAAGTATGGATGATGATGTTTTATTTATCGAGATTGAGAGAAATATTTGTGCAATGCTTCGTGCTAGCATGATTATACTTGGTGTTATCTCATATATTGATATTTATAGATTTGATGATGATTTTGGATATGTACGGTTCACCTAATTGATGTTGATTCTAGGATTCTCGATTTGATGTGATTTATTTGGGTGATGACATTTTTATACTGGGTTTTGTATTTTTTATGTTATATGATATTGGGATTGTTTGAGGTAGCATTATTTTATTTACACCCAGTATATGCAAAGTTCCATATGTTTATTAACCTTGGATTTAAATATAATCCGACACATTTATTATTTATGTAATACTCGGGTCAGTCCGAGACATTTCAAGTACAGGGACGACATGACAGACTTTTATTTTATTGGGCTTAGAGGAGACATATTAGGATATTATTGATATTTATATGACATTGATTATTTGTACATTTTGAAACTGAGATGTATACCGATTATTCATTACATTTCATTGAGATGGTTGACATTTGAATTGAGTTGTACCCTTATTGTATATGTATTATATATTATATAATATCGCTGCGATTCTGACTTTGTGTTCTTTGATATTCATTATATATTATATATTGTTCTATTCTGGAGGCATACGTGTCTATTGTTTTGTATTGATATGTCTACGTTTAGGTGAGTTATTCATTCAATGTTTTAAAAAATACTAGTGTTAATCCAAGGAAATATTCACATGTGTATCCGATATAGCCCCATTCTTCGTATTATCTGACAACATTGCTTTGTAATACTCTTGGAAAGGTGAGGCATTCACATTTAGCATGGAAGCAAATTGTGCGAGAAGAACATTAGCCTTTGGAGGGAGGTGAATATGGCTGAGCTGGAGCATGAGATTCCGAGTCCAAGTGAGATCGAAGCGCTCATAGCCAGTAAGCTTATCTTACATCTGGAGCTGGCTACCATAGTCCAAAAAGACCAATGTGAAGGCTTCAGGACTACACCTCAAGATCCTACTACAAGCCTCGCTTCTAGGCCTCCAACTGGTTCCATCACTCCGTCCGAGCCTCCGTACAGTCCAGAGGCACCACAAATGCAAAAGACATGCATGTTATCTCCTACATACCTCACTTCTAGGCCTCTAGTTGGCTCTATCACTCTGTCCGACCCTCCGTACAATCTAGATGCACCACAAATGCAAAAGACAAGTGTGTTTTCTTCTATTCTGGAGGGGAACTCAAGCGGCACTTCTGCCCATACAGAGCCTCAGTTTGGCTGAGGTATCTCATTGACTTCACCCATATTTGAGAGAGCTCACATGACACAAGCCGATGTTGCTAATCTCTCCTTTTATGTTTCTCTAATTTTAGGTCAGCCTCACATTGCTTCGCTCCTTGAAGAGGGTCCCCAGTTGGGACAACGAGCATCCACGATGGATATAGTGGTCATGACGACTTCTGAAATGACTCCAAGTGCTCCAGCTAGCAAGGCTCCCTATCCTGATGTGCAAATAATTCATGCTTTGCAAGAGGAGGGAACCGGTGAATTAGGGAGTCCAGATTAATGAGGAAGTCTTTATGATGGGATTTTTGGCGCCCCTTGTAGGGCTTACCATGCAAGAGATGTTACAAAAATAAGTTCTACTGGCAAGGGAGATCACGCAGGAGAAAGTTTAGTTCATTCCCCTTCCTCTGTTTGATAGCTTTACCTAGAAAGACTATCTTTGCCCTAGTTACTCTTCCTTCCCTCAAAAGCACTCAAAGTGTGCTCGTTGGATCGTCACAGAGCAGCCCATCAAAAGGCCAAAGAAGAGGCAAGAGAAAACCAGATGAGACCGGTAT
Organism: Allium fistulosum; assembly: GCA_030737815.1. NCBI lineage: Eukaryota > Viridiplantae > Streptophyta > Magnoliopsida > Asparagales > Amaryllidaceae > Allium > Allium fistulosum. The sequence goes on from CM060906.1 coordinate 741,899,898, forward strand.
GCACTCCTCTGGAGAGGTGAATAAGAAGAAGCACAAGAAGTGATTATCCGTTTGCTTTCTACTTTTTGGTTGTACAGCCATAGGACTTGTTTTGTCTTAGGCCGGCTTTGTACGGGTTCAGCCCTTTCCTTTTGTTTTGAATGTTATGTTAATAAACTTGGTTTTCTGTAATGACCCTAAAATAAAATAAAATAAAATGATATATATTTATATTAGAAATTTCTGAGATATATATATATATATAAGTATATATATTGCATTTAAAACAGAAAAGAATTTGGCAATAAATAAAATTGCATGGGGGCTTCTGTTTGATAAAATGCAAGGAATTAAGGTAATTAAGAAAGGAATTGGAACTCAAAAATAAGTATAGCTTTATGTCCAAAGAATTATGTAAATATATGCAAATGGGGTATTTTCTGTTTTATATAAAGGTAGAATAAAAATTAAATTAATAAAAAGGTCTATAAGTCTTATAGTTGTGCTAAAAAATAATAATTAGCATAATATATGTGATTTTTATTTTGTTATAGAAGGAGTTACTGATCTGACAAAGAGGCAGAAATATACATATGTATACATACAAAATCAAATAAAAATTTCCATATCTTATTTATTTCAAGCAAATAATATGAGTGAATGATTTTAATAAGGTATGTTAGTATGCATGATTGAATGGAGGTAATAGATAGGTAGAAAATACAAAGGAGATTTTCAGATTCCTTAAACTTATAAAAAGAAATGAATAAAGGATCACATGCATATGGCACGAACAAAATAGAAACATGAAAATAGCATGCAGTGTTTAAAATGTTCAACTCCCAAAATAACCAATTAAAGTAACCTGATGTGTGCATTTCCCATTTAGGACCACACAGGAATGAGATGTATGCATGAACAGCTAAGGGTATTAGGAGAATTACCCATTTTCTTAAACCCTAGAATGGATTTATAAATAACTGCACATAGCCAAAACCATCACTCTCTCGGGATCAAAAAAACAAAATAAAATAAACAAGGAAGAAACACTAGCTTGAGGCTTTGGGGGATTTGCTGTTCTAAGAAATTAAGGCAGTAAAAGGAAAAAACATTATGTCAGTATTTATCCTTTGTATGCAATGGCATTAAGTCCTATTGCAGGCAGCCTAGAATATTATGAGACATTTAAATCTCTGAATTAATTTTGTTATGGGTGATATGGATGTTTGTTTGTGCATTTTTTTGTTTGTTTGGAGTATTAATCTGTAAGTGGGCTTTTGGTGTTAACATGATTGGAGCATTCTTGTTCTATCTTAGTATCATTAAACATGGATATAGATTAAACAGGGGAACATGGGGTTGAATCAGAAAAATATACAAGCAGTTATATCTTTCTGAAATATGAATGAAAGAAAAACTAAATTGGTCACTTGGGAGTTAGTCAATGATTCGCTTACTTCAGGTGGAAGCAAGTATATGCATGGTGCAACTGCACCCTGAGGCCTTTGTGTGTTGGAATAATTTAAACAACCTGGGAGTTTCCTTCACAATGCATACATAGTATTCATTTGACAAGGAGCTAAAGACCATAAAATAAATGGGGACAGGGGTTTAAAAATCTGGGTTATAAATATCCAGATATGGTGTTAATTTAATCAAGTTAAACTTGTTCATTGATTAGTTGCTGGGTGAAAAATTGGAGTATAAAACCTGGGTTTATTTATCTAGGTTTGGGGAGAATAAATCAAGAATTATACATATGTTTATCTTTACTGTTTGCTGTGTATTTGTTTGAATAGATGAATGTGTTTTTTTTGTATTACCTTGTATGAACCAAAACATGCTAAGTATAAACATCTGTTAAACTAGGAAGGCACTGCAAGATTATGTTTTAAAATTATGAATATGTATACAAAATTGATAAATGCTCATACCAGTGAAAACTGACCCTTTTGGTTGCCCTTGCAATCATCTGGGTGTCTCAAAAATTCTTTGGGGCAGCTAAATGATTTGCTTGCAGGAAATTGAAGTTGGCTTGATGAGTAGAGAAGGCATTGGCTGCTAGAATAAATAAGAGAGACTTGTTTTTAAAATTTGCAGATGCATTGTAATGAAATTACTAGACACATTTTATTTCCTGTAATTGAAGTTACTTTTAGGAAACTTTTTAAGTATTTTGAGTTGAAGATATGTACTTAATCAAAACCTGTTATGAGTGATCATGGATGATGGTTGGTTAACTACAAATTTATTTTATGAATGTCTGATTTGGAGAAAATAAGGAGTTAGACATGTCATATGCATATGATATGGATATATATATATTTGAACTCTGATTTTTATTGCTTATGTTTTGCCTTATGGAAAATTTAAAAAGCTAAGGGGATTGATTTTTAATGAACACTCAAGGTTTTAGTAGAATATTCAAGTGAGATGAATTTGTGCATGGCAGGTAAGTGATACTTGCATATGCACGAATTCTGGAAATTTGTAAGTAATTGAGTATTTAAGTTTAACCTCTGAGAAAACTTGTCAACAATTTTAGACGTCTAAGATCAAATTAGACGTCTGTCAAAATAATTTAGACATCTGAGATCTAATTTAGACGTCTGTCAACAAAAATTTAGATGTCTGAATTTAGTTCAAAATGTTTTCTACTCTCTGTTTAAAATTTAGACACTCTGAGACGTCTGTCATAATAATTTAGACGTCTGAGATCTAATTTAGACGTCTGTCAACAAAAATTTAGATGTCTGAATTTAGTTCAAAATGTTTTCTACTCTCTGTTTAAAATTTAGACACTCTGAGACGTCTGTCATAATAATTTAGACGTCTGAGATCTAATTTAGACGTCTGTCAACAAAAATTTAGATGTCTGAATTTAGTTCAAAATGTTTTCTACTCTCTGTTTAAAATTTAGACACTCTGAGACGTCTGTCATAAAAATTTAGACGTCTGAGATCGAATCTAGACGTCTGTTATAAAAATTTAGACGTCTGAACTGCTGATTTTGCCTAATTTGCCTATTTTCGAGTAAAATTCCAAGGTTTATCGATTTTTGTCAATCCAACTTATTGTTATTAATTATTATCAACTTTGATAACTATCATGAGATCAAGTAAATACTATTTTAGAGTTAAATAGAATTATCTTGGCAAGATAAATATATATAAGTGTTAGAATTTGTCAAAGTGCACCTATGGCAGTAGAACAAGACTTAGAAAAGAAATAAGTGGCTATGTCAATAGCTTGTATGGTATTTTGATTTCTATTTGATTTAAATTCCCTCTGATAAAAAAAATATAATAATAATAAAGAAACAATTGTATATCATCAAATATACAATTGACTTAGTTTGTTTGTACACTGATATGATTGTCTAAGTTATGAGAAATGCACTTAGTAATTTTTCTTATCCATGTCGTTTGGCCTGATTATCAGCTTGTTTCGTTTGACTTTAACCAAGCTCCATTTAAATTGTAACATCGATCCATATAACATTGTGTTGGTTACCGAAAATCTTGATGACTCGGGGTCCTCTCCGAGATCTGACCAAATCTTGATCACCTAACACGGTGGTTTGAACATCCCTATCTGAAATGCTTGCCTCCGATTGAGCCTAACTCTAGGCATCATTCAGAGTTGATTACTTAAGGTGGTGGTTCGAATATCCTCTTTTAGGATATTAACCTTTGGCCACGATGATCGAAGTTTGGATAAGATTTCGCCTAACCTCGAGAATCGATCTTTGGCTTTGCCATCCTCCAAGCAAGGCATTAGTGCTTTACCAAACTCTAGGCATGAGCTGATGCAGCAAACTGCATCCTTCTACCTGCTTTTATTTATACTCCTACCCCTAAGTCAGGGGTTGAAGAGTTAGTTGGCATCTATCTCCGGACGCCAAGGATGGTTTAGTTCAAAGGCCCATCATGGACCGTAGAATCTCAGTTGGTATCTAACTTTGGATACCTGTATACCTGCATTATGCATATGCAGATTCATTCATTTTTACTATATTTCTTAATTTTATAGTTAGACAAAGACCGAGTTATAGATTTAGGAAGTCGTTTCATTTTATACACATAAGAAATGACTGATTCTATCTAGTTAAAACAAACTTGACTAAATATTCACAAAGTCGGATCTTAAGTGAAATAGCATCTTAAGTGTTCGCTATTCATGTCCGGGAAAGTGAAACCCCATCTATGATTGCCAGCTTGAACGTTCTATCTCCAGGCTTATGCTCGATTATATACAGAACTTCCCAACTTAGGCACATATTCACGAGGCTTGGGAATATTCGTTTGAGAATGAGGTCGCCTATCTCAAAGGTCCATCTCCTGACCTTGGTGTTGTAATATAGGACGATCTATTTTCGGTATGCGGCTGCTTTCATATCAACTTCATCACACTTCTCATCGATCATGTCGAGGGACTCTAGCAGGAGTTCCTCGTCCATTCTATGGTTGTAATGAGTCACTTGATGAGAAGGTAGTTTGGGTTCAACTAGAATCATAGCCTCCGATCCGTAGGCTAAGGTGAATGGAGAGTTGATGGTCGTAGACTTGTGGGTTGTTCTATAAGCCCATAGTGCTAATGGTAATTCATTGACCAACTTGCCCATGGCTTTCTCTAATCACTTCTTGAGAATGGAATTAATGATTTTGTTCATAGCTTCTACTTGTCCACTTGCTTGTGAGCATGTTATCGCTGTAAATCCCTTCTCAAAGCGATGCCTGCAGCAGAAATTTTTGAACTCGATGCTACCGAATTAGGTTCCGTTATCATATTTAATCGTCTGTGGGACCCCAAAGCGACAGATGATATTTATGACTATGAAGTAGATCACTTTCTTAGTTATGATCATGGCTAGCAGTTCCGTTTCAGCCCACTTTGTAAAATAGTCAACAACAACGGTGGCATATTTTGTGCCACCTTTAGACATTAGCAGCACACCAACCATATCAATACCCCAAACAGAAAAGGCCAAGGACTGACCATCTGCGTAATCTCCATTGTGGGGAACCAGGAACCTTTGCGAATCTCTGGCACTTGTCACACTTTCTGGTGTAGTTTGATGCATCTTAGTTAACAGTTGGCCAGAAGTATCCATAGCGAAGAATCTTCTTCGCTACGGTTTATCCCCCGATGTGATCACCGCAAGCCCCCTTATCACCCTAAAGATTTACTTGGTTTCGTCATTGGCGACACACCTAAGTAGGGGGACTAAGAATCCCTTTCTGTACAACACTAATTCCTGAGCAATGTATCTTGAAGCTTGGCGAAGGAGCCATCGCCGCTCGTTCTTTCCGTCGGGAAGGATTCCCTACGGTAGGTAATTCCCGGTTGAAGCCATCCACGACTCCGTCTCACATTCAGCCTCCAAGATCCAGTCGACATCCATCTGGTCGATACTCGAGGTCGACAGTACTTCCACCGGGACTAGGTCCATGAGTTGTGCATCGCCTGAGTTAGCCAACTTGGCCACCAAATCGGCTTTCGCGTTCTCCTCTCTAAGAACATTTGTTATTGTGTAGTACTCGATATCATTAAGTAGCTCGAGGGCACTGCTCAGGTAAAGAGCTAGTCTCACCTCTTTCGCTTGAAATTTTTTTCTTGCTTGGTACACCAACAGTGGGGAATCGCAAAAGATGTGTAGATTTTTGACTCCCAACTCTTTGCAATCTTAAAACCCAAGATTAGAGCTTCGTATTCTGCTTCATTATTTGTCGTGGGAAAATTGAGTTTCAAGGCATAATAGATCGACCGTTCCTCGAGGGTTACCAATATGGCACCTATCCCCAGAAGAATGCTCATTGCATGCATCATTAGTGTACATCTTCCATCTAGCATTCTGCTCTCCACTGCTCTCCGGAGTATCATCTCATGAAGTGTATTCAATTATGAAATCGGCCAAAGCATGGCCTTGGATTGCTCTCTTGGGGTGACAAGTAATGTCACATCGGCTCAATTCATTGTTCCATTTCAACAGCCTTTTAGAAGTCTCAGATCGTTGTAGGACCCGTCTAAATGGCCGGTCGATCAGAAGTTTGATCGAATGAGCCTGGAAGTAAGGGCGAAGCTTCCACGAAGCGATCAATATGCAACACGCTAACTTTTCTAGCTTTGGGTAATTCCACTCTGCCCCTGTCAATCACTTGCTAATGTAGTACACCGGTCTCTGGATTTGAGACTCCTCACGCATGAGTGTGGCGCTCAAAGCATGCACCGACACTGCCAGTTAGACAAACAAGTCCTCATTCTCCAACAACTTTGATAGAATATGAAGCCTCTCTAAATGATCCATCAGAGAGTAAAAAGCATCTTGGCACTCCTGCGTCCAAGAAAAGTTTCATTTTCCTGAGGACGTCGAAGAAAGGGATACACTTTTCGATGGCTCTAGAGATGAAGTGACTTAGTGCCGCAACCTTCGCATTTAGACTCTGAACTTCCTTAATTGATTTTGGGGCTTCTATGTTCCTTAATGCTTCAATCTTCTCCGGGTTAGCTTCGATTCGTCTCGAGTTCACTATGAAACCCAAGAATTTCCTAGATGCAACCCCAAATGAACACTTCGGTGGATTAAGCTTCATACCACACTTGTAGTAATTGCCGAACATCTTCGCCAAATCATCAATGCGGCTCATCGATCATCGTGACTTCACAAGCATATTGTCGAAGTGGTCTTCCATTGATCGCCCAATCTACTCTCTGAACATCAAGTTCACCAGCCTCTGGTAAGTTGCTCCCATCTTCTTCAAACCGAAAGGCATGACAAGATAACAATACAATCCTAGGTCGGTTATGGGACTGGTGTGCTCTTGATCTAGGACATGCATTGGGATTTGATTATAACCAGAGTAGGCATCCATAAATGATAGCAATTCGTGCTCAGTGGTTGAATCTACTAGCTGATCGATCTTTAGGAGAGGAAAACTGTACTTAAGGCATGCCTTACTTAGATTGGAATAGTCAATGCATGTTCTAGACTTCCCATTGGACTTCATCACCAGGACTGGATCGGATACCCATTCTGGGTGTAGGGTATCGTGGGTAAAGCCATTGTCTTTCAGCTTATACACCTCTTCCTTAAGGCAGCAGATCTCTCCGGACCTAGGCTGGGGCATTTCTGTTTCATAGGAACACATTTGGGGTTCACATTCAGTGCGTGGCACGTTGTCTCTGGAGATATTCAACACATGTCACAATGCATCTAGTTGAACACATCTAGGTTTGTCCAGAGAAAACTAGTCAATTCTTTCATAATCCTTGTGCGAAGTTGAGATCCGATCTTCAGGACCCATGTAGGATCGTCCTGATGGACCGGGATATCGATCGTCAATTCTACAGAAGCTATCCTTGCATCCTCTGGCTCTTTCCTCGGATCCTTATCCTTATGGAACCGACTATGCTGTCCAAGCCAAGGCTAAAGCAGTGGTTGCCATGCATCCAAACATTTGATGCAGAGAGTCTTCTTGTAACAACCCTAATTTTGAGTAAAATTATTTAGGACATTTAATTAATTAAATTAAATTAAATAATGTAAATTGTTAAGGGGTTGAGATTTGTGTTAATAGAGGGTAGCCGTGCCAATTTAAACTAATGAACTAAAGGAATTAAAATGAAATAAGTAACGGAAATAGGATAAGGGCAATATAGGAATAAGTTATATTCTTATACCCTAAACCCTTAAGCCATATTCATTCTACACGTTCACAAACTAAAACAAACCTAAGAAGAGGCCAGCCACCATTAACGAGAAGTAAGGGGAATATAAGCAAGAACCAAGAGGAAAAGCTTAATCAAATTCATTCAAGATCAAATCTCAAATCCTTAACAATAAAGCTAAGGGTGAATAATAGGTTACATTTCATGTTTTTGATGTTTTCGGTTTCTAAAATCAGATCCGAATGTTTTTGCATGTATATTGCCATGTTTTGAATTTTAGATATATGCATATGCTTGTTGATGAAGTATGCTTATCCATATTGATTTCTTTGACAAGTTATGATTTGAAATACCTATTAAATGACATCCAAACGCCATGCGATTTAGATTTATGGTCAAAAATAATATTTTAGAGATGACTTTCAATTTTCATAATTTTTTCGAATTAATGTGGATTTATTATGAATTTTCTAGTGAAGAAAATGGTTAAATTAGGTTTAAAATTAATTACGGCTATTTTATATTAGTTTTGGGTCAGAAATTTATATATGTTGGAAAACATATTAAAAGTGATTATGGAAATTTTTGGAAATTTTCCTAAGAGTTTTAATAAGCATATAAAATTATTTAAGGTATGGGACTTAAATATTTTATATGTTTACAAAAGAAGAAGGGGCAATTTACAAATGTTTTAAATTGTTATTTCTGAAATTCGACAGCTCTTTTAAAAAGAATTTGGAAAAGAAATTAGCAACGAATCATATGTTGACAAACAAAACAAGTTATTCCAAAAGAAATTACCTTTTTAATTTAAAAATCAGTTTTTAGAAGGTTTTGGTGTTTCACTACTTTCGGCGGCTACCTTTCGACTAAGTACTTCCGCCTCCATCTAGGTCGAAACCAATACACATGGTATCAAAGACTTGGTACGTAGTGGATTGGACATAGGCAAAAGATATAGAGTCGAAATAGGGCTTTTGAACGGGTCGAGACCTTGTTTTGCTTTCAAAAGAAAATGTGCTTGCTTTGCTTACAAAAAGAATGCTTTCAAATAAGATAGCTTTTGACTTAGTCAAACTATTTTAGAGGGAAGAGCTTTCGAAAGAGGTTGCGCCTTTGTTTTAGGAAATTGCTTTCTAAGGGATCGAAACCCCAACCCGTCGCCTTTTACCTTTCGAATCAGTGCTTTCGAAAGGGTTCCTTTGTTTTAAAATCAGCCCCGCTTCTCCAATGCTTTCGAAAGGGTTGGTGTGGAAACCTGCCACTTTGTTTTACTTAGGAAATTTCTTTCGAAAGAGTTACTTTTGACTTAGTTCTTTTAAGACCCTTTTGAGAATTTGTAAGTTAGACCCAAAGGTTTCGAAAGGAAGGTTTTAAATGGTTTTGAAATGTTGTACCGCATGTTTTCACTTGAACCTAATGCTTTCAAAAGGCTCGATTTATGAAAAGGACTTAATACTTTCGAAAGGTATATGATAAAGGTTTCGAAGAGGTGGTTCCCCAATGTTTTCGAAAGGTTTACCTTAGTGTTTAATGGAGGGTTTCCAATGTTTTCGAAAGGCATGTTTAAAGTGTCTTTGGATGAGGATGTCTAAGGTTTTATAAAGCTTTCAAAAGAGATGTTTTCAATGTTTCGAAAGCACTATGGTAAATGGTTTCGAAAGGTATGTTTTGGCCTTTCGGCCTAAGGTTATAAAGTAAAGTAGTTTACTTGTATCGAAAGGGGTACTTTTAATGGTTTTGAAAGGAATTGTTTAAAGGTTTTAACAATGGTTTCGAAGTTTTTCATCAACAATGTTTTGAGTAAAGCATATATCATGGAAAATAGATTTGAGTAAATCAAATAGTATGTTTTCCTTATTTAAGTATGATTTAAAGGGATTAAATCATTTTGAAAAGGTTTTCAAGGAAAATTTAAAGGGTAGTTAACCCTAAGTAAAATGACTCAGATATTTGTATACTAGATGGGACTGGTATAGGGTCCCTCACTATACATTTGCTTTAGCCCCAAGCTAATTTAGTCCAAAATTCCAGTGTGTGGGGCTTAGTCATAGGTAAGACTTAAATGATGGTTACATACAGAAAGGAATATACATATGTACAGAGAAGAAGGATAGGTTATTCCTAAAAAACCATTAGGATCGACGACCCTTGGAGAAGTAAGTTAAGGACAGACCATCTAGATGTATGTCTAACAGATGTTAGATAAGTTTTTCTGGTAGGCCCAAGTCAGCCAATGGTTAGTAGTTAGCCAAACAAAACTATATTTTTCGGACAGATGGTCCATTTTGTTACCTGTTTATAAGCATATATAATATTGCTATTATTGTTATATTCAGTTTGATTGCAGGATTTTGATTTTCAATAAGATATGTTTTAAAAGGATATTAGTGTAGGGAGACCCATTCCACTAGTGGCATGGTCTCACTTAATATCAGTAAACTGAGATGTAATAGTATTATTCACACCAGGCTTTATGTCTGACTCAAAGTTTATGTTTTCCGCTTAAACTCTCGGGTGCTCAAAATTGATTTGATTAGATTGAGAGTTGAAGGTTTTTCAGGTTTAGTAGGTGGACGAATAAAGCTTCCGAAGACATGCAGGAGGCAAATTAGCTATTTAGGAGTTGCTATTTAGTTTTGTTTCCGCTGTGATGTATTAAGACATTTGTGTCTATTTAGTACTCTGATCATCCAAGGGGGCATCTTCATATGTCGTTCTTGGCGTATTTTGTAATAATTATATTTGATCAAAACCTATGAATCGATTATGGGATTACATAAGTTGAATATGAAATATTGCTTTGAAATGTAACCGGAAAAGTTGTTTTGGTCTGTGCTGTTTTTATTTCATATTCAAGTGCTTCTGATATTATGGATACCATTAACATTATCGTATTTTATCACCGGAAGTTAATACTATGGATGACTGCAGCATCTGTAGCGCTTAGCTTCGGGCCTCAAGATAGGGGATGTTACACTTCTCCACATCCTTTTCTTTCTCATATCACCTTGCCTCTTTCAGCTCTGCGACGTACCATTCACATCCAAGCCCCTGGTCTCCCTGCACAACTCCCACTCCATTCTTTATCGGGAATTTCATCATTAACCACCATGGGGCGATGGCTACTCGAAAATTAGCTAGGGTCAGTTGGACCAAAAATGCATTATAGGCTGAGAAAATGTCCAACACAATGAAGGTCACAACCTGCACTCTCTTTCCCACCTTCTCCTCGCACCATAAGTGAATCCACACACCTAATGGGTTCGATAGTTATTCCGTTAAGTCCCTGGATATGAGATCTGCACGATTTTAGTTCTTTGTCCTCCAAGAACATTTGATTATAATCCTTTTATGAATAAAATGTTGACTGAACTACCGCAATCAACCAACATCTTTCTTATAATCGCCGGCGCAATCATGGTTGAAATCACCAAGGGATCCAATTTCGAAGCTTTAACTCAATTAGTGTTCCTGTTTCTAAACATATTGTCATTAGTCATTGTCCTGAGTTTCTTCGCCGAGCTCCACCTTCGATGATAGAACAACTCTCAGTATCAGCATGCTTTAAGGCATTGGCATAACTTTCCATTTCATTCCAGCTATTTTCTGCTGATCCTCAATGAATGGTATTGATGATAAATCATTTTTCAAGCTGCTTGGGCTCGTCCCTACCAGACCCGGCTTGCCCCCACTGGGATAATGGTCTAGGGGGTTAGAACTTCCTTGCTGCCATCGTGCGTGACATAGACATACTATGGTAACTTCTTTTTCCTTATCAACTCTTCGATCACATCACATAAATGTCTACAGTCGTTTGTGCTGTGACCGTGGGTTTCATGAAATCTGCAACACTTCCCAGATTTCTTCTCCTTCTCGACCGAATCCCTCGGAGCCAGCTTCTTGTACTACTCGGTACCTTGGGTCGTAAAGTATTTGTTCTTAACTAAATTATTCAGCTGGGTGTAGCTGTCGTACTTCGAAAAGCTAGGGCATTTCCTTGAATCAAGCTTTCAATCTCTGGCCCCATTATCATTCCTTCTCTAGTCCCCACTCCTATTCTCGACATTGACATCAACATTTTTGAAATTCCCTCTGGACTACTTTATAGCAACACTACTCTAGATAACTTCCATCGACTGTTCGACATTGACCTTTCTAATAGTAGTACTTGCCTCATTTAAGCGCAAAAACTATTAGCTTTCCTATAAAACACATCCATCATTGGCAGGGGTTTCATCTTCAGCCATCTCCCAAAATCAATACTGGGGTGAATCCCCCTTATCAATGCCATAAAAACAATGCCTTGTTGGGCATTGGTTACTTCAGTCTTAGCATGTGGAATCTGCTCAGAAAATCCTTCAATGAATCTCCCATTTCTTAGAAGAGATTTGACAATGACATCACGTCCTTAGGACGAGTAGTGTGTAGGCAGAACCGATCAAGGAACTTCCGTGTTAACTCATTGAAAGATGATATGGATCTCGGAGGAAGCTGGGAGGATCACATTGTCGCAATTTCCTAGAGGAAAATTGGAAAACAACGACTCATAGCATCATATGCACTGGTAGAGTCCATATGACAGGTCATATTTGATCAGATGCTACTTCTAATATGTTTTTCCATTATATGATGGCATCATCAGCATCATAAATCTCCTAGGATACTCTTCATGCAATATCTCATCAATAAACGAGTTCCAGCTAGGGGGAGTGCCCCATTCATCATTACTTCAATGTCGATTCTCGCTTACTACTTTCCTTACCATTATGGCCAGATAATCTAGCTCCATGAGATCTACCAAATGGCGGTAATTGAGGTATGTTCTGAGTGTTTGGCCCGATAAATGCTCTTGGGCAGACTCATGATACCTAGGTTCTCCTGACTTTGGGAGAACCATTCGTCCAGTAGACCAGCTTATTTGGATCCTACACGGCAAATCGACAGCAGCCGCTTGGTCTCCAATATTTCGATCCTCCATAGCACGACCAGAGGTATGCCCAACACCATCACCAACTTGCTAACTCATCAAACCAGGGACCACTAGTTTAGTACTGACCCATGCGCATGGATCGGTATGATCCTCAAACCTTGACTGCGACTCTCTTCCGACCTTTGCTTCGAAGTGCCATCTTCTTTCCTAACCATGTTCTTCTTCCTTTCTCTCTAACTCTGGCTTGATGAAGAGGAATGTCAAACTTTGAATTAGAAGGCGTCAAGTCCTTCCTCCTCCTTTCGCGATTACATGCTAATTCGTTCAGCAACCTAATGCTCTCCTACACCCATTGATTCATCTCGTTGTGGCTTTCCTATAACTTGTCTTCCATCTATTTGATCATGCAGTCCACCTCAACTCTGGTTAACACCTCCGATGGGTTTTGGACCTCAACAACACCTGGTTGTGTAACCTCCTCAACGTGTTGAGTGTCAATTTTCCCAACATAATCTACAGCTCTGGAAGTGGTTGAACGGCCTCTTTGTGGGCCATGTTTGAAAGTAGTTTGTGTAGATTTCGAGAAATCTGAGTAGTTCAAAAATGCAAAAAATGAAGAAACTAGATCTATCTCTTGGATTTAAGCAATCCAACAATAGACGATCAATCCAAATGTCCTGAGAATAATTTTCTCAGTGAAAGTGCCAAAATGTTTGTATCAGAATATGACACAAACACCCAAGAGATTAAAGTAGAGAAATAAATGATGAAAATTGAAGGAAAACGAGAAAAAACAGTACACATAATCTTTATAGTGGTTCAGCTAGCTGATGTCTAAGTCCATTTAGCTTTTTTGATAATTATATTACCGTTTACAAAAATGTTCCGATGTATCGATAATGATCCACGGGAATACAAGAATTATAGAGAAATTTGTAAGTACCTTGATAAGATCCTTTGAAATAACCCCCTCCACCTCTATTTATAGCTGAAGGCCATCAGAAATCCCTCTACCATGTCCTAAGCACGTCCCAACCTTAAGGAAGAAATGTGCTTGGATGATCATGGCCACATCACCAATTATTATGGACCGGTACCGATCCATAATCATGGATCGGTACCGATTCATAAGATTCCTTTATGGATCTTTCCATCATCTTTGTGTAGATGCGACTTACTAGTAACATTATATTTCTCACCTTGATTGCCTTGTTAGAAGCTTGTTTCTGGATTAACAAGTTGAATTGGTGGTGGAATAGAATTCCAGACTTTATGTGCTTGAGGCGCTCGATGGTAAATTGCATGTGAACGATATTATGAAGCTTGAAATGACTTTCTATCACCAATACTTGGAAGTAGAGGGGATTCGATGTGGAATGGGTTGACTTGGATGGATCGGTATTGATCCATAGGGATGGATCGGCATCGATCCGTCACTTAGATGGATAGGCATTGTTGAACTTCAAAATGGCTGTGCACTGATCTAAAGGTCTTAGTCATTTCTGGGCTTGTAAGCTATCTCTCTAGGCCCTCTGCCTTGATAACTTTCAAGTCCGACTTATCATATTTGCCCAAATACGGCATGGCTCAAAAGGCTAGATAACAAACTTTCTTTACATTCTAACACCACTTCCTCCAACCGACTAGGCTCTATTATAATAGCTGAGTCATGTGCACATTTTCTCAAATGTGATGCATGGAATACATTATGAACACCATCCATCCTTTGTAGTAACTCCACTCTATAAGCTAATCCTCCAATATGCTCCAACACTTTAAATGGTCCAAAAATCTTGATGTCACTTGCTTGAGCTTCCAAACATCATTATATGTTTAAGAGGCGATACCTTCATAAACACAAGATCACCAACTTCGAATTCCAAATCCTTTAACTTTTATAAACATATGACTTCTGCCTATCTTGTGCCACCTTCGTCCTTTTTCCTTGTCATATCTACCTTCTCCTATGTATCCCTTATCATCACTGGTCCAAGTTATCCATTGACTCCCACCAACATGTAGATGATTTACATGGCCTCCCATACAATGTTTCTAACGGTTCTATCCCAATAGTCACCTGATAATTGTTATTATATATGAATTCCACTAGTGGAAAATGATTTTCCAAAGGACCTCTAAAATCCAAAATACATGCCCTCAACAAATCTTCTAACACCTATTAACCCTCTTGGTCTATTCATCCGTTTGTGGTAATATGTTGTGCTCAAACTCAATTTTGCACCCAAACTATCATGTATGCTCCTCTAGAACTCACATATGGAGAGTGGGTCCTGGTCACTCACAATATTCAGCAGTATACCATGCAATCTCACCACTTCCCTAAGATATAATGTAGCTAAATAAGCTACCGTCCTCGTACTCTTCACGGGAATGAAATGTGCACCCTTCATTAGTCGATCCACCACTATCCAAATACTCTCGTCGCCTCTTCTACTCCTTAGCAACCCAACTATAAAATCCATTGAAACACTTCCCCACTTCTACTTTGGAATTTCTAAAGGCATTAGTAATCCACTTAGTTTCTTATGCTCCATTTTAACTCTTTGACAGGTGAGACATCACTGCACATACTTCGCCACATCTCTCTTCATCCATGGCCAATAGTAGGCACTCTTCATATCCGTACACATTTTATCACTCCCGGAATGAATGGTCCTCGAATGATGACACTCCACTAACACCTCATCAACTGGCTCCTTCAACTTCGGTATACACAACCATCCATCCCTCCTTAAGTATCCTTTCCCATCTTCCATATATCGCTCTAAATGACTTGACTTTACATCTTTCTCAAGTTGATCCACAATCTCAACCAACTCCCCATCCTTCCTTTGATTCATACCAATCCTATCAACTCTTGTAGGTCTAATATCCAAGGCTACCAATAATCCAGGCGTGACATCCGTTGGTGGTTAAAAATCGAATCCATAAATATACTCCAACTGTCTCATCTCCAACATCATAACACTAAATGTTGCATGCTTCCTACTCAATGTATCCACTAAAACATTATCTTTTCCAAGTTATAAGCAATATCAAAAGCATAAGATGCTAAGAATTCCATCCACATCTAGTGTCTGAAGTTCAAGTACTTCTATGAGAATAAATATTTTAAACAGCTCGAACCTTTCTCTAGCAAATATTGCCTTCGCGACTTCAAGGCAAATACAATCGTAGCCAATTCTAAATCATGTGTAGGGTAATTCTCCTTATGCGTCTTCTACCGTCGACTCACATATGCCACAACCCTACCTTCGTGCATCAAGACAACACCAAGACCAGTATTGTAGGCATCCATGTTGATGGTAAATGGTTTGGTACCATCAAGGGTAACCGAAATAGGTATGCTTGTCAACATTTCCTTTAATTGACAAACACCTCTTCACACTTCACACTCCAAACATAAACCAAGTTCTTCCTCATAAGCTTCGTCAAAGGTGCATATATCTTCGCAAAGTCCTTTACAAATTTCTGATAGAATCTAGCTAATCCCAAATAACCACATACTTCTGAAGCATTCTTTGGAACCTTTCAATCTTTAACAGTAGCTATCTTTCCTGGGTCTATCGCTAACCCATTCCAGATACAACATGTCCTAAAAATTGGATCTCACTCCTCCAAAAGTGGCATTTCGAAAATTTAACCCTCAACCGATTCCTCCTTGGTACATCCGGTACTTCTCTCAAATGCAACGTATGCTCCTTCTCGTCTCTAGAAAATACTAGGATATCATCAAAAAATATGACCACAAACTAATTTAGCTACCATCGAAAGACCCTACTCATTAATTTAACAAAATAAGTCGATGCATTAATCAGCCCAAACAGCAATACACCCACTCAAATAATCCATTCGAAGTACGAAAAGCGTTCTTCGAAATGCTGTTTTTAGCAACTCTCAACTGATGAAACCTGTAGCAAGGTCAAGATGCAAGAAAACCTTTGCCCTGACAAGTAGATCGAAGAGGTTGTTAATGCAAGGTAATGGATAATGGTTTTTCTTCGTCAGCTTATTGAACTCTCGATAATCGATGCAAAGCCTTAAGGAACTGTCTGTCTTAATAGCAAAGCCGAAACGTGCTCCCCACTTAGAAATACGTCTCCTAATAAATCATTTTGCAACAACTCTGAAACTTGTTTATCCATTTCTCTCCTCTCCTTCGAAGCCATATGTCTCAAAGGCAACACCATAGGCCTAACGTCTTTCTCAAGGTCGATTCCAAAGTCAATTTCTCTACAGGGCAGAAGTTTGGAAACCTCAGCAAATACGTTTGAAAAGTCTTTAACTACGAGGATAAACGCCAACTCATCATGTGATAGGTCTAAAAATACAAATGCGACTTCATCATAACTACCCAATCGCGTTTCTCATGACTACTCAAATGAACAATACTCCTATCACAATAAAAAACTACTCTATACCGAGCTATCCAATCCATTCCCAATATCTATTTGTATCCTGCAAAGCTAAGCAAGCTTGTATCATAACTTAACTCTACACCATTTATGACCATCTTAAGATCATGACAAATAGCAAACAAGTGTGTCGATCCCTCAACAAGATTCGACACAGTAACGATTTCATGCATAGAGTCAAGGGTTATTCCTAATATTTCCACTAATGCATTGGCAATAAATAAATGCGATGCACTGGTATTAAAAAAACTCTTGTAGGTAAATCAAATAGTAATAACGCACCTTCCATTACTGACTTCCCCTTCTCATGGATCATTGGTGCAATGCTGGCAGTGGGTACAACTTCTAACACATAAGCCTTAAGAATCCGACCCTCCTTCTGTAATAATGGACATTCCTTCTTATAGTGTCCCATCCGGTTGCAATTATAAAACTTAACCCCTTTATCTATCCCTATTATCCTGATTGTCCTTGTTGTCCTGATGGTTTTGACCTATAATCCCTCGCCAATTGTCCCAACTTCCCACACTAATAACATTTTGTTCCCTTCAGGTTCACCCTACAATTCTTGGCTATATGTCTAGTCTTACTACACCTTTTACACATAGTAACATGTTTCTTATTCTACCCACCTTGCGGTCCTTCATTCTTGCGCTTATTTTGATCTTCAACCGGCACTTGCTCTTATTCAAATCTCCACTCACAACATTCAACAAAGCCGCCTAAACTAACCCCTCAAAAGTTGCTCCGAATGGTACCTGACTCAAAGCCAACTCCCACTATGGTGAATTCAATCCCTTAGCAAATTTCATTGCTTTCTTCCCCTAAGTATTTATCAATTCAAATCCAAACTTCGTTAACTCATTAAATCGATTCACAAACTTCTTTATAGTCATGTCCCCCTGCTTAAGCTAAATAAACTCCTCCAACAACATTACCCTCTCAGCCTTAGAGAAGAATTTCATCTCAAACTTCCTTTTAAAGATTTCCCAAGTAGTGGTATTCACCTCCGTCTCGGCTATGACAATCTCCCACCAATTCGTTGCCTCTTCCGGTAAGTGCCAAACTACCAACCGCCTCTTAGTCGCATCACTTAATCCCAATAAACCAAATATCTTCTCATAGTTCGCTAGTCATGTTTTGGTTGCTGCATATGATTCTTTCATGTATACAGCTTTCCACCTAAGTTGGTAGAATCTTTTCAGAGTTTTGGAAAGTCAACATTCGATAGTGGAACAACAACCATAACTTTGTTCGTAGCAACTATTTCGGCGGAGATGGTAGTGGTACTAGTCTAAGTATTTGCATGGAAATACATACAGAACCAAAATGGCATATTCACATCAAGAATTTTAGGGACATGCACTTGGGTATTGCACCCACTTCGGTATTAACTTCACGATCGTTAGTCCCTATTCCAGCTTCTTTTTAATTATTCATACTTTAGTTATATGTAAATAAGATTCATTAGAACCTCATCAATAAATAACTAGATAATCAGAGACTGGAATAGGATATGGTGTATTTACAAATATTAAATTTGAATCTTATATTCATAAAATATACCAGTATACTGCCTCGATATATTCCTAATGTAATAACCTATGCTTTGATACCGAATATAGGATAATCCACGCCTCCCGACATGCCGATCCAAAGCTTAGTGTGACTTTTAGACTTGAACCGTGCGAAGAAATGCGGATCGTTGGGATTTATAACATTTAACATCCTAGAGACTAATACAAGCAGATATATTCAAAGATATACTACACTTTCAGAACTCACAGCGGAAGGAACAAAATATATAACATAGAAATATATACATCTCAGAATATATCCAAATCACAGTCCCGGAAAATTAGTACGTATGTAACGAACTGGACTTTCGACCCTCGAAAATCGACACTAATACGTTTACTGTATCACATGCCGAACATTCAAGTGTCGGAAATATCGATTCGTTAGGGTGAAAGAAGAAGGTATAAAATAGAAGAAAACTAAACAATACAGAATCTCACAACGCAGCGAATAATATATAATACAACAATGATCTTTACAAAAAGGAAACATCTTGATTCATACATACACCACCAGAGTACACTAGACTTATCCTAAATTTGGACAGTCATAGAAACCTGTCCTTATATTGACAAACATACAGACTCTATAATACAGTGGAAGAAAAATATATATGAATACGTCTTGACCATCCAGCTCCCCTCCAACTCCAATGTATCTAGCTAAACCTGGAAAAAACATGCTCGGTCTGACCCGAGCATTACATGGAATAACGCCCGGGTCAGTCTGGTAAACCAGCGTGAGTAAAACTCAATAACAAGTAATAACCAAACTGATTCTCTACATTTGAAAACCTTTCAAACAAAGGATATCTCATAAGACCACACCGCACATAAAAACAGACGGGTTTTTACCTTACGATTACCAAAACATTTGATATCAAAATCCAGTGATATTATCATAGTGTCTAGGTTTTAAGTAAATAGATAAAATAGCTGAAATGCTTGCATCTCACATTCCAACATACTATGTTCTACGATCGAAAACATAAGGCACGTATTGGAGATTGGATTCCATACTAGGACAAGGTAAGGGACTACCTTCCACAAGTACATCTCTAGAAAAATGCACCTGGGTCTGACAAGAACATCTTGTACTCTTGCCACACAGGACTGGCCAACCACTTGACTAGTAGTACCGAATATGGTCAGCTCGCTTGGGCCCCGAAGCATACAAGAATAGATAATACCGATCTAGATTTGGAATGACCATACCCTACTTGAGAGATACCCACTTGGCCCTACTGCATGCCCATTTTTTTCATTCCCGGTTGATGAGGCTTGAGGCTACGATTTACCTTTTTGAATAGCAATCCATCTTGGAATGCTAACACCGCCCTCCAGGCGTCAATGCAATGCCAACATTCATCCATACAAGTTCGTTCTAGGTCTGAACGAAATCGAAGGCACTAACTATACTACATCCATTTTGGAATCACCCTCAGGATTAGTAGCGGTAGCCCTTGCACTTCAAATTGCACCATCTTCAATCATTATCAAGATGTCTTCCACTCGAATGTACGTGTTGGTTTGGAGTGGTTTTCGGATATATAAAGTCGATCCCGGTCTCTCCATACCAACAACCGATAATTTCCGGTTGACTCAATCCCGGTTCTTTTGGAAGTAGGTATTCGAGACCTTATTGGGGAACTCGAATTTTACATTCATACTTCCTACGTCAAATTAGGTCAAACTTGTTAGTCGGTTATTTAACTATAAATAAACAAACATCCAATCATGGTTTAATTCCCAAATGGGAACCATTAAGCCTTTTTTAATTCTCTTTAATTAAAAACATACTTTATAAAACTTGATCAAAAGATCTTTTCAAAACACTATTTCTAAACCCCCTAACGTTCCCTTTAAACTTGGAAACAATTCACTTTATTTACCAAAACATTTTGGAAATTCCCTCTTCAAAATTCCATATTAAATGGCCAACAATTCCCTTTTAAAACTTCACCTACAATTAAATCCATTTACTTCACATTCCAAACCTCTTTATAAATTTCCAAACTAGATTTAAACTTCCTTTGAAATCTCTAAAATGATTTATAAATCTCTTTCTAATTTAATACTCTTTATAAAACTTCTTTATAAAACCTTTATAAAATTTCCTTTATAAAATATCATATACGAATTATCTTTTGCAAAACATTTTAAGTAAACCTTCAATAAAATCCCTTTACAAACAAGTTATTGCTTATAAATGACTTTACAACATAATAACACAACTAGGAAATCATTATAAACTTTAAACTCTAAAATTTATTTAAGAACTGAAGTTAATTCAAAAACATACTTTATAATTTCAAAAGCATACTTTATATATTCAGAAAGAGGATTAGCAATTCCAATTGTACTAATTTAATTTACCATTCACTTTCAATTCCAATTCACTTAATAGTTATTAACATAAGCAACAATTATGTAAATACAACTCATATCCAGATCAGGGAATAACTTGTCAATATGAAGTAACGGTCATATACATGTCCAAGTAACATAATAGTAGGAGGGTGATTTGTCCGGCTAAACAGAAGTCCAAACAAAATCATTACATATAGTAGAATGGTGATTTATTCTACTAACATATATCCACACAATCAACAATCAATTTATGGCAGAATGAGAATTTATTCTGTTATTCTATGTCCACAACAATCAAACACTTACCCTATAGCAGAACGGTGATTTATTCTACTATTAGATGTCCAAACAATACAATCAATCAACACTATAACTCATTCATAGTTATTTATCTACTTCATGGTATCAACACTTTAATTCTTGTATTCAAAACTATCCTTGGAACAGAAGTACCCTTTAAACGATTTGATTCTTAGAAAATCAGGATTTAAAACTTAAAACTCCCTTTTAAAATAGTTAAATTCAAGTTAAACTCTTTATTAAATCATATTTAGACAAAATTATATCTTAATTTAACTTAATTAATAACTAAGAAATAATTAAACCTTTAAATAATTAATTAACCTCTAATTAACTATTAATTAAACCCAAATTAATAATTTACTAAATATTAAATAATTAATTAACCTCTATTAACTATTAAATATTAATTAATATTAATTATTTAATAAAATAATAATGGTAAAATAATTTTTAATTAAAACTTTAATAATTAATTAAAAGTTAATTAATAATTAAACTTTAACCAAATAAACATTTACTTACTCCTTAATTAAGTAATAATTTAGTAAATAATTAACATTTAATTAAATAATTTAAACTATAATTAAATAATAATTAAATTAATTAAAATTTATTAAATAAAATTAATTATCCTTTTTAACCTATGTAAGTAATTAATTAAAACTTCTTAATTAATAAATGATTAACTTACTTAATTAATACTGATTATTTAACCTAATTACTTAATTAATTAATAAATAAATATTCTTAATTAACCAATTAATTTTAATTAATAAACCTCCTTAATTAAGTTAAAAATAACTGAAGTATTGCTAACTTATTTTGAAAAGGTTTTCCAAAACATTTTTAAAAGAAAACCTAGAACTTGAAAATTTGAAAAATCCGAACTACGTCCATAGCGTCTATCGCTGTGGGTGCAGTAACCTAGGATTCATTTCTAAGTTATTATCCCAAAACTCAAACTTTCACTCTAATTTACTAAAGGAAGAAATTTTAAAACTTTAGTAAAGTTTGAAAACAAATTTAAGAAAAACAAATCAAATCTTTACTAAAACAACATGTAAACGATTTGATTTGCAATCGGATCTCAAGCCACTTCATATTCAAGATACTACCTTCTATATTCACACAATCATATATCCAAAGACATATACACAACAACACGATTCAATAACATAACCAAATTCCAGCCTATACCGATCATCATTTAAACATATCTATTTGAGTGCTAATGCTAACCCATACATTAGTACTAATTTACATATTTCAAACATACCAAGATCCAATCATATGTGACATACATATAGCTTTAAAATCAACATAACATATAAGATAAAGTTCTTTCCACATAAATTAGGAAATCTAAAAGCTCGACAAAATTCCGCTCGAACCCTAGAAACTGAGCTCGATAATAGGTCACTTTACCATGGATTTTTGGACCCCTTACTCTCGGATTTTTAAAAAGTGACCAAAAGAAAAGTTTTATATTATTCTTTCCTCTATCATAAAAAAATATTTACTCAAAAAGATTAAATTTTGAGGGAGTTATGGCCAAAATAGTGAGGGGTATTTTCGGACATCCAAATCTAGGTTCAAAAACTCTCTTGCAAAAAATGAACTTTTGGAGCATCTAAGCTCGAAATCAGAAAAAGTGGTAAACTACAAAGTTGTAGCCACTGGAATTTAATTTGGTGAATTTATTGGAAGTTATGGTCGAATAAAATGGGGTAAAAATGGAGGAGTTTATAACCATTTTGGAACATTTAAAACAATTCAAGATTTTTGATTTTAAAAACTTTGGTAAAACTTGGAAGCCATTAATAGGTTTCAAGGACTTTAAGAAGGAAGAGGAAATGCTCTAGGAAGATTTTAAAGTGAAAAGAAAATGAGAAAACCTATGGCTATTTATAAGAAAAAAATCTCATATCACATCAAGTTATATATATATATATAATAATAATTTATAATAATCTTGTCTAGTCACATCACTCCTTTTATAACTATATATTTATATATAATTATAATGTTTTGTCACTTCACTCTCTTTATATATATAATTATAGTTATTATGTCTTGTCACATCAATCTCTTTATAAATATATATAAATAATAATTATGTCTAGTCACATCAATCTCTTTATATATATATAATAATTATTATTATGTCTAGTCACATCAATCTCTTTATAAATATATATATAATTATAATTATTATGTGTTGTCACATCACTTGTTAAATTTTAACAAGGATAGAGGGGTTGACAGGTCCCCTACCAGATTTTATTATAGAGAACAATAAAATAAACATAGCTTAGAACAAACTCCTAGCTAAAACCACATAAAATAAAAAATATGAGAGAGGCGCACACAGGATACAAACATAAGGAGCCGCAAAGCAAGAAAAAAGAAAAAAACACAGGTGGAATCCCAAAGCAAGCACAAAGACGAACAACGTTTCTGACAACTTTCTAGTGTCGAAAAGTCAAAATTCCGAAAAACGTTATTCGGTCACATTTTCTATTTTTCTACGAACTATTTAATTTGGTAAACAAATTTTGAAAATGACTTTCCCATTATTATTAATTGATTAAAACGAGTTTATTTATCTATAAAAATTCATTTATTGACTATATAAAATATAAAATTGCCTAGTTTAAGTGACCAAAACCCTGGGTCGTTACATTCTACCCCTTTAAAGGAATTTTGTCCCTGAACTTACACCTCAAGTACATCCTAATACTATCCATAAGTCATCGTGATGTTCATAGATCATTCATAACAAAATCAGATTCGATCACCACTCGAATACATAACTTCACCTCCAAACTAGTATCACTTACCTGATTCTCTAGTGCGGACTCTGATCAGGTTCCTTGATTTGAAACCTCTGTTCTCCTTGCATAGTCAGATACCATGATAGAAAACTTTGGTCCCCTAGCAAAATTCCTCATCAAATGCTCGCCTTCAAAAATCGAGTAATAGATCCTTATTCGGAAGGGTGTAAAACACCTCAAAGTCATATACTCGAATCTTATATCAAAACTGCATGAGAAAGAGAAATGATATACGCCCATCCTACACACTCATTTAACACGTTCTCCCTAATGCCAATTCTATTTCCACAAAAGTTATTTATGAAAACATTTCATAAAACTAATTTATGTTCAACTTATACAATTCTTCACTACATCCTGAAAGTATATACTCTTATTAGATTCAAATATTCCATTTTGCATTTATTTTCTTAAGAAAACTCAAGATCCAAATACCCAGCTTTTATTTCAAAAACTTTTTGAAATGAAACTCTATATTTCAATTATAGAAAATATATATCTATAGCCCGAGTAACTCCAAAATGATACTAAGGGATTGGTACTACCAAATAGTATCATACATTTCCGTACCAAGAAGAGTAATACTCAAGAGAAGCATTTACCATCTGAACATATCTCTTTCCCAAATTTAAGTTATTTTCAAGCCATTCGAACAAGTTAAATTAAAAATATTATATTTATTCCTAAATCCAATCTTTGAAACAATACTTCACATTTTTCAACAAAACATTTATCACCAACTTGCTTTGGGTTCGTTCGGGTGAACTTGTTTTGATTGTACAATGATAAAGAGGATAATTTACTAAGTATCTCACAACGTTCGCCTAGGCAAACATCCGATCGTCACTTAGAAGATTATTCTAATCATCACAAAACAATCAAGACTTGTTCCCCGTACCAATCCTAAGAAAACACTCCTAAACATTTTCATTCCAAAATTTCATACTTGAACCAAAATTGTTTTCAAATACTATTATTATTATTTTCCCAAAATCTTGAAAATCATTTTTCAAAAGCACCGGGATTTAGGTTCTCAAGTTTTCAACCTAAATTCCTTTCAACTTAAATGATACATTTTTATAAACCCATTTTATAAATCACTTCTATTAAACCATTTTTAAATATTTATCCCAAAATATTCTAACTTTGAAATCAAATTCTATCTCAACATTAACAACGAATGCCTTATAGTCAAATTGTGAAACTTAATTTACAAGGTGTTCATTTTCAGTGCTTCCCAATTTCTATCTACCCAACTCATATCTTAAAAAGGAAGCTACCTATACATACTAAGAATAGTCTAGGCTCAATTGGATGAGTATGACTAAACAAACCCTAAATGATAATGATAGAATATTATTATCCCCTAACTACAATACTTCAATTAATTATACATACAACACTATTTTTGAAATCATTCCTTTTATATAAAGTTTATCCTGGGTAAAATTATTTTCATTTACCCAATTTCAAACAATACTATGCCGATTAAACTTGTTCAAGTGTTTAGGAAATCCCTATCGATAACGTTGGCCAAACACATCGATCAGAATTCTTAAGCCACTTAACAACTCAAACAACACAATATAAAACATTTTATATCACTAATAAATACGCACTCTTGTATACACACACACACACTCAAACTCATCCAAGGGTTTCACTTACCCTATCTTTGATGAGTCAAACCCCACCAAAGCCAAGGTTCTCACTTAACCTTCAGCTCTGATACCAAATGTAACGAACTGGACTTTCGACCCTCGAAAATCGACACTAATATGTCCACTTTATCACATGCCGAACATTCAAGTGCCGGAAATACTGATTTGTTAGAGTGAAAGAAGAAGGTAGAAGATAGAAGAAAACTAAACAACACAGAATCTCACAACGCAGCGAATAATATATAATGCAACAATGATTTTACAAAAAGGAAACATCTTGATTCATATATACGACACCAGATACACTAGACTTATCCTAAATTTGGACAGTCATAGAAACTTGTCCTTATATTGTCAAACATACAGACTCTATAATACAGCAGAAGAAAAATCCACGTGAATACGTATTGACCATCCATCTCCTCTCCAACTCTAAAGTATCCAGCTAAACTTGGAAAAAACATGCTCGGTCTGACCCAAGCATTACATGGAATAATGCCTGGGTCAGTCTGGTAAACCAGCGTGAGTATAAATCGATAACAAGTAACAACCAAACTGATTCTCTACATTTGAAAACCTTTCAAACAAAGGATATCTCGTAAGACCACACCGCACATAAAAACGGACGGGTTTTTACCTTGCGATAACCAAAACATTTTATATCAAAATCTAGTGATATTATCATAGTGTCTAGGTTTTTAGTAAATTGATAAAATAGCTGAAATGCTTGCATCTTGCATTCCAACATACTAAATTCTACAATTGAAAACGTAAGGCACGTATTGGAGATTGGATTCCATACTATCACAAGGTAAGGGACTACCTTCCGAAGGTACATCTCTAGATAAATGCACCAGGGTCTGATAAGGACATCTTGTACCCCTGCCACATAGGACTGGCCTACAACTTGACTAGTAGTACCGAATATAGTTACCCCGCTTGGGCCCCGAAGCATACAAGAATAGATAATAACCGATCTAAATTTGGAATGACCATACCCGACATGGGAGCTACCCACTTGGCCCTGCTGCATGCCCGATTTTTGTCATTCTCGGTTGATGTGGCTTGAGACTATGATTTACCTTTCTGAATAGCAATCCATCTTGGAATTCTAACACTGCCCTCTAGGCGTCAATGCAATGCCAACATTCATCCATACAAGTTTGTTCTAGGTCTGAACGAAACCGAAGGCACTAACTCTATTACATCCATTTTGGAATCACCCTCAAGATTAGTAGCAGTGGCCCTTGCACTTCAAAAAGCACCATCTTCAATCATTATCAATATGTCTTCCACTCGAACGTACATGTTGGTTTAGAGTGGTTTTTGGATATATAAATCCAATCCCAGTCTCTCCATACCAACAAGCGATAATTTCTGGTTGACTCATTCCCGGTCCTTTTGGAAGTAAGTATTCGAGATCTTATCGGGGAACTCGAATTTTACATTCATACTTCCTAAGTCAAATTGGGTCAAACTTTATAGTCGTTTATTTAAATATCAATAAACAAACATCCAATAATGGTTTAATTCCCAAATTGGATCCATTAAGCCTTTTTTAATTCTCTTTAATTAAAAAGACACTTTATAAAACTTGATCAAAAGATCTTTTCAAAACACTATTTCTAAACCCCTAACGTTCCCTTTAAACTTGAAAACGATTCACATTATTTACCAAAACATTTGGAAATTCCCTCTTCAAAATTCCATATTAAATGGCCAACAATTCCCTTTTAAAACTTCACCTACAATTAAATCCATTCGCTTCACATTCCAAACCTCATTATAAATTTCCAAACTAGATTTAAACTTCCTTTGAAATCACTCTTTCTAATTTAAAACTTCTTTATAAAACCTTTATAAAATTTCCTTTATAAAATATCATTACAAATTATCTTTTGTAAAACATTTTAAGTAAACCTTCAGTAAAATCCCTTTATAAAAAACTTATTACTTATAAATGACTTTACAACATAATAACACAACTTGGAAATCATTTATAAACTTTAAACTCTAAAATTTATTTAAGAATTGAAGTTAATTCATAAACATACTTTATAATTTCAAAAGCACACTTCATAAATTCAAAAAGGGGCTTAGGAATTCCAATGGTACTAATTTAAGTTACCATTCACTTTCAATTCCAATTCACTTAACAGTTATTCACATAAGCAACAAGTATGTAAATACAAGTCATATCCAGATCAGGGAATAACATGTCAATATGAAGTAACTATCATATACATGTCCAAATAACATAATAGCAGGAGGGTGATTTGTCCTACTAAACAGAAGTCCAAACAAAATCATTACATATAGTAGAATGGTGATTTATTCTACTAACATATATCCACACAATCAACAATCAATTTATAACAGAATGGGAATTTATTCTGTTATTCTATATCCAAAACAATCAAACACTTACCCTATAGCAGAACGGTGATTTATTCTACTATTAGATGTCCAAACAATACAATCAGCCAACACTATTACTCATTCATAGTTATTGTCTACTTCATGGTATCAACACTTTAATTCTTGTATTCAAAACTATGCTTGGAACAAAAGCCCCCTTTAAACGATTTGATTCTTAGAAAACCAGGATTTAAAACTTAAAACTCGCTTTTAAAATAATTAAATTCAAGTTAAACTCTTTATTGAATCATAATTAAACTTAATTAAATCTTAATTTAACTTAATTAATAACTAAGAAATAAATAAACCTTAAAATAATTAATTAACCCCTAATTAACTATTAATTAAACCCAAATTAATAATTTACTAACTATTAAATAATTAATTAACCTTCATTAACAATTAAATATTAATTAATCTTAATTATTTAATAAAATAATAATAGTAAAATAACTTTTAATTAAAACTTTAACAATTAATTAAACCTTAATTAATCAAAAGTTAATTAATAATTAAACTTTAACCAAATAAACATTTACCTAAAATTAATCCTTAATTAAGTAATAATTTAGTAAATAATTAACCTTTAATTAAATAATAATTAGTCAAATAATTTAAACTATAATTAAATAATGATTAAAGTAATTAAAATTGATTAAATAAAATTAATTACCCTTTTTAACCTATGTAAGTAATTAATTAAAACTTCTTAATTAATAAATGATTAACATACTTAATTAATATTAATTAATACTGATTGTTTAACCTGATTACTTAATTAATTAATAAATAATTATTCTTAATTAATCAATTAATTTAAATTAATAAACCACCTTAATTAAGTTAAAAATAACTTAGGTATCACTAACTTATTTTGAAAAGGATTTCAAAATTTTTTTAAAAGAAAACTTAGAACTTGAAAATTTGAAAAATCCGAACAACATCCATAGCAACTATCGCCGTAGGTGCTGTAACCTAGGATTCATTTCTAAGTTATTATCCCAAAACTCAAACTTTCACTCTTATTTACTGAAGGAAGATATTTAAAAATTTAGTAAAGTTTGAAAATTTAAGAAAAACAAATCAAATCTTTACTAAAACAACAAGTAAACGATTTGATTTGCAATCGGATCTCAAGTCCAATTCACTTTTAAGATACTACCTTCTATATTCACACAATCACATATCCAAAGTCACATACACAATAACCTGATTCAATAACATAACCAAATCCCAGCCTATACCCATCATCATTTAAACATATCCATTTGAGTGCTAATGCTAACCCATACATTAGCAATAATCAACATATTGCAAACATGCTAAGATCCAATCATATGTGACATACGTATAGCTTTAAAATCAACATAACATATAAGATAAAATTCTTTCCACATAATTAGGAAATCTTAAAGCTCGACAAAATTCCGCTCGAACCCTAGAAACTGAGCTCGAAAATAGGTCACTTTCACATGGATTTTTGGACCCCTTACTCTCGAATTTTTAAAAAGTGAGCAAAAGAAAAGTTTTAGATTATTCTTTCCTCTATCATAAAAAAAATATTTACTCAGAAAGATTAAATTTTGAGGGAGTTATGGCCAAAACAGTGAGGCGTATTTTTGGATATCAAAATCTAGGTTCAAAAACACTCTTGCAAAAAATGAACTTTTGGAGCATTTAAGCTTGAAATCAGAAAAAGTGGTAAACTACAAAATGGTAGCCCCTGAAAATATACATGATTTGAAAAAAATGAAAATCTTAATTTGGTGAAGTTATTGGAAGCTATGGCCGATTAAAGTGGGGTAAAAATGGAGGAGTTTAAAACCATTTTGGAACATTTAAAACAATTCAAGATTTTTGATTTTAAAAACTTTGGTAAAACTTGGAAGCCATTAATAGGTTTCAAGGACTTTAAGAAGGAAGAGGAAAGGCTTTAGGAAGATTTTAAAGTGAAAAGAAAATGAGAAAACCTATGGCTATTTATAAGCGAAAAATCTCACATCACATCAACTTATATATACATAATAATTTATAATAATCTTGTCTAGTCACATCACTCCTTTTATAAATATATATTTATATATAATTATTATGTGTTGTCACATCACTCTCTTTATATATATATATAATTATAATTATTATGTCTAGTCACATCAGTCTCTTTATATATATAATAATTATGTCTAGTCACATCAATCTCTTTATATATATATAATAATTATTGTTATGTCTAGTCACATCAATCTCTTTATAAATATTATATATAATTATAACTATTATGTGTTGTCACATCACTTGTTAAATTAAAATTAATTATAAGATAATATTCTTAAGTATATTATTATCTTGTTAATTAACTTTTATATATATGTGTGTATATATAGTGCACAAAGGCTAACAACGTTTCCGACAACTTTCTGGTGTCAAAAATTCGAAATTCCATAAAACGTTCTTCGGCCACATTTTCTATTTTTATACGAACTATTTAATTTGGTAAACAAATTTTGAAAACGGCTTTACCATTATTATTAATTGATTAAAATGAGTTTATTTATTTACAAAAATTAATTTATTGACTATATAAAATATATAATTGCCTAGTTTAAGTGACCAAAACCCTAGGTCGTTACAACGTGGTCTAATACAGAGTATATAGAAATATCACTCTAAGTCCGATAAAAGAGATAAATATGTGGAGAGAGAATATGGTAAAAAACAATCTCCAAAGATAAGCTCGACCCTCCAAGCATCAAAAATAGGCCACTCAACCGCTGCTCTGTCCAACTGTGGTGGGGAAAAAGAAGGAAAGAGAATGGTTCAGACAAAAGTCCGGTGAATGAGTACAAGTTTAATATGTGATGATCATAGGCAGTTACTTTAATATTGCTCTAGATGGTATAAAGTGTGATACAAGTGTCCATGAATTTCCTAAGGTTTTTTACCTAAGGGCTCATTTCTAATACATTCCTACACTACAATTTGTGTAGGATAATACAATGGATCAAATCTCATATCAAACAATTGGCCACCGTTCCTAAAGCTACTCAATATGTAAGACACAACCCTATTGGTTACTAACTATGGAAAACACCGCCACTAGGCTACAGTGAAAATAAATCCCCACTACTATCACCACCACTAGGCTACTGGGAACCGATTTCCCCTCACTATGCCTGGAGAGGAAGAAGCGAGATGCTGACTTGCTGGTATATCTCATCGTCTGCATTCACTTCCACCTCTCCGATCGTAATGTTCGCTTCTCATTGCATGCTCCGGGTCCTTCTGTCTAATTTTATCATGTTCATAAGAAATCGTGCATACTAGGACCTCCCGTTGTGCCGGACTCACTCCATCAAGCATCCTCATTGGTGGAACCTCCTGTGTGTGCCATTTGCAAAAATACATCGCCTCCAATCCATTACTCGATCCTAAATTGGGTAAACAATATTTACCCAACACCTCAATGACCTAGCATCTGCTCCTTAGGAACTAGCTTTCCTACAAGTCCTAACATACATCCAATTACCCTTAAATAGGCCCCAACAGTTAACGTTTGTATATATATATATAAAACTTCGGCCTTAGGCTGAGATGTAATTCCTCAGTTTTCGTTTGGGACGGTAAACCGCTAGACCTAATTGATTGACCGCTACAGATCGACCACTACAGATCGACCGTTGGGGTTCCACGGTCGACCGATCGTGAACAATTTTTTTTTATTTTTCCATATTTTTAATGTCAATCATTCTATAGTTTAATTCCAGTCGTTAATAGTAATTGGTGATTCCTAATTACTAGATGATTAGTCTAAGTATCAATTTGCAATTCAATTTAAGGTTTGTTGATTTAGAGTTTTCAAATGTAACTTTAAAAGAGATGTAGATATCCATTTCAAGTTAACAGTTACCGTGGTTCAATTCTAGCCTAGTTTTCATATTCTAATTTAGGGTTTATATGATTCAAACTAGATTTCTAACACCCTAAACCAATTAAAATAGATTAAACTAACTGTAGCTATCTTTTTATTAAAAAAATTCTCATTCACCTCAAGCCTAACCTCTTTCTATTGCTCTTGCCTGAGAATCGCCCCTCTATTCGCTAGCTTCGCTTGCTCCGTCTTGATTCCAATGCTTGTATACTTTTAGGTTGATTTAATTTGATTTTTAAGAAACTTTTAGAGTGAGGGTTGAGAGAAAATGTTGGCATAGTTTTGTTACTGTATGGAGTATGTGAGAATTAGGTTTGATTTGGCTAGCATTTATAGTGCTTTCAAACTAATTTGGGCTGTTAGATTTGGATTAGTGAATAATCTCTGAAATCTGGTTCGCTCAATAATAACTTGCGCACAAAGCAACTAATCTTGTTTTTTCAAACACGTCAGTGCAAACTCAGAATGCTTGATTTTACAAGGGTCACAGTCAACCACTTTTTACCTAAGATCAAGCGCTTATTACCCAACATCGAGCGCTACCGATCAACCATCGATCCCTATTGGTCGACCGGTGGCAATGTTAATTTTGTGTATTTTTATTTTTAATTTCTTATTCTATTTCCATTTTTTCAAACGCTCGTAACTTCTCAGTACTAACTCATCTTCGAAGTGTTATATATGAAAATCGTCTAGAAAATCGCTACGAACACAATGGTGCAAGTTTCGTAGCCAAATTCGAACATCTATGAAAATTTTATTTTTATTCCTTTTTTATTTAATTTAATTTTCTTATTAAATTTCTCGTTAAATTTCTAAGGTGTTACATTCTCCGCTCTTAAAAGGATTTCCTTCCCAAAATCACAAAGGATGGAAAAATGTAACTCCTACACACATTAACCAAATGCTATAACCATCTACTCATCCATCATTCATAAGTAATCATTGTCCTTAAAAAATTTCTAATGCATTATGTATTTATATATGCAACGTGAAATGCACATGAATCTATAATAATGCAAAAGAGTAGGCGGTCTACTGGTCCAGTCGACTTCTTGTCATGCAAATGCTCATGCCATGCATCCAAAGGTATGCAATATCCTAAGTAAATAACTTGCAATTCTATATGTATGCATAGCCATACAACTCATATGCATAACAACCACTAGAACAACAATAATCAAGAGATAACATGTTACCAAGTGTGAGTGTGTGTGTGTATACCTAGAGGATATACTACCCTAAACGTGCAAAAGAGAACAGCTCAAACAATACGTCCAAATACATCCATCATCCATAACATGTCCTACTGACATGTTTGCAACCATTTCTACCATCCAATTGTCTCTAGCTAAAGAGTATATCACCTAAGTCCTACACATAAGTAACCTATACTTATAAGAATTAAATTGGAAACGTATCAGAAAAGAGTTGTGGTTGGGTAGCATGGACTTCTCCTTAGGCTGTATTCCCCGCTGGATCATCTCCCTACTGGACTTTAACAAGTCTGATATCCTTGTTGCGGAATCGCTTTGTACCATGCACTAAAATACAAGTGGGTGTATGGTGCATAAGTGACACTCACTCTATCTCAAACTCCTCTAACTGACTCGGTTCGACCACAGTAGCTGTTTCGTGTAAGCACTTCCGTAAGTGCGACATATGAAAACCATCATATACCCCCACTAACTTCTCTGGAAGCTTTATTCTATAAGCCAACTTCCCTACTCTAGCAACTATTGGGAAAGGCCCTACAAATCTCGGAGCTAGCTTCTCCAATCTACCAAATCTCATAACATGCCTAAGGGGTGAAACTTTCATAAACACCATGTCTCACATTGTGAACTCCAACTCCGTATGCCTCCTGTCAGCATAAGATTTTTGCCTATCCTGAGCAGTCTTCATTCTCCTACATAACAAGTCCACCTTCTTCAATGTCTCCCTCACCATCTTCGGACCAAGAATAATCTTATATGTCGTATCCCATCACCACAACAGTGATCTACAGGGTCTACCATACAATGCCTCGAATAGTGCCATCCCAATGCTCGTTTGATATTTATTATTATAGGTAATCTCCATCATTGGCAAGTGATCCTCCTAAGAACCTTCAAAGTCTATAATGCACATCTATAGCAAGTCCTCTAAAACCTAATTCACTCTCACCATCTTTCCATCTGTCTACGAATGATATGCGGTGCTCAAGCTCAACCCAGTCCCCAAAGCCTCTTATAGACTCCTCCAGATTTGCTGGTGAAAAGCAGATTGAACTAAAGAGAAAGTCGCAAAAATCATTTCATAAACAAGATTTAAGTAAGTCATAAAGAAGAGTAAAGGAAAAGATATATTTTCTTCCTTTAATTGCTCCTTTGGATTTTAAAATCACATTTGAAACCTTTCGTCCTCATCAGGCATGGCTTCCCATAAAAGAGGCATATGGGCCTCAAATTTTTTTCCAAAAACCACTTAGCAATTAATCCATTTAAATATTCCATCAATATTATATATTGATATGCACATTTATAACTTCTACATGCACACTCTATTAAATACTAATCGTATTCAAACAAAATTTAATAATTAATATTTCATAAATATTAATTAATTTAGTAAACTTTCAATGATTATATTAAATAAATCGTATGGTTTTTTTGGAGAATTCATCATTGTTGTTGTGTGACTCAATGGTGTAAATTCAGTCGGCATTAATGTTGAACAACTTGAATATTAAAGTTCATACGTCACATTAGCTAATGGTGTGACATTTTGGCTGAATTTATCGCTTACACATCTTGTCAATAAAATCCATTTTTACTTATTATAAATGGTATGTGGTAGAAATTATTTACACCAATTCTCTTTGTCGACAATATATCACATTAGGACTTGTGTAATTTGGTTTTTGGAAAAATTCAAACATCGGCCACATTAAACTAGATTAGTCCAACACAAAATCCTTTGTTCAATAATAATAATTATTACTTACCATACTGCTGTGGCTAGAGACTTTGACTTTGAATTGACTACAGTTGGCTGTGATACTAACCCATATAACTAAGGAGACGAATTCTATATTTAATAGTGTTTCACTTCTAACACTTCAACTTAGACCCAACTACATTCGTTCGATGGATGCCATGCCACAATTTACCTATAATCAAAAAGGAATATCCACATTGAAGTTCCATAGTATTCTCAAGTCAAGGAAACTTTGTAACATAATCACTTTGAGATTCTCTATCTGACCTTAATTGTATTAACCAATAAAGAACTCTCAAGTGAGTCGTTTCATAGTTATGTAATAAATATCAGTACATAACCCCTTTGTGCCTCCAGCAGTCATGGGCAATACACTACCCAACATCGGAGAGCATTTCACACTCTAGTCTCAATGGTGTATCGATATCCTATCCTGAAACATCTTGACTAGGAATGTTTAAAACAATACGTTATTTAATGTGATAAACTTCTCATAGTTGCAACCCATTGTAATTACTATCAAGCACATATCATTTAGTGATTTCCTATTTTATATACTTTAAATTATTTAATTAATTATATCACAATATAACAAGTATATATAATAGAAAGAAAACTTTTATTTCAAACAAGATTGGCTCTCGAGTTAGATATATGTAACAAATTACATAATTCTTCCTAAAGCATACCCCTAACTCTATCATATATATGCCATGTGCATATGACTTTTATATATATATATATATGAATAAAATTGTATATGTAAAATTATAGTGGAAAATAGGCACAAGGAAAAACTTTGAAAAATTCACGCTGAAGGACAGCATGTTTCGTTTTTAGGCTGAAGGACAAACTTTGAAAAAAGTTAGGTTGAAGGACAATGCTAATTATAGCTAGCATTTTGTACAGTGTAAAATTGAATATAATGCTAGTTATAACTAGCATTTTATATAGTGTAAAAACTGAATATAATGCTAGTTATAACTAGCATTGCTCTTCAGCTGAATTTTTTTTTCAAAGTTTGTCCTTCAGCTCAAAAATGAAACTTAGTGTCATTCAGTCTATTTTTTTTCCAGAGTTTGTCCTTGTCCCTAATTCCCTCAAAAAAATCTCTCTTTAAATAACAGTAATTATTGTAGTTTTGAAAATAAATTTTTAGTATTATGAATTTGGTTAAAACTAAAATCATGGTACATGCATATATAAATTTATAATATTTTAAATGAACAATGTACCATTGATTTGCTAGTTGTTGACATTGATATCTAGCATTCCTCTTCAAATTACTGTTCCTTATCCATGAACATTGTGTGCAGATCCTAGCTTCAACGCTTCAACCAATTTTCTAATGGAGGCTAGGATTTTACGTTTTTGTGTGTTTTGAATAAGATAAAGTGGGGCTATTTATAGCCTTCAAAAAATATAATATCTTCCATGTTTCGTTCCTTTTTGAATCAAGATCTAATCTACAGCCATAAACAAAGTCAAAACCCTCCTATTTCCATTGTATGGCTATCCATACCCATGAGGGAACCCGGTCTGATTTGCAGCGGGTGAAAATGGTAAATTTCAAAAAAGAAATTTCTAATTGGGTCTTGGTGAGCCTATAAAGTATAATATCCGACAGTAGATCCAATCTAGTTTTTTTTATAAAAGCATATTTTATTTGAATGGTTTGCCTAATTTAATTATTCTAATTAATTAAATATATTTAATATGAATATTTGGTCAAGAGAAATAGAGAAGGGATTGGCTGGCCATTGATGAAAGAAGAAGAGTGAATCAAATTAAACTGAATAAATGAGGAAGGTTTTGTTTTATATAGAGAATGAAACCCCTTTCACCCCTCTCTTTTAAAACTTTCCATTTAATTTTAAATCTAAAAATTAGACGACATCCTTTCAAGTGTGGTGACCATATAATGTCGCATTTATAGACTAACATATATAGTATGCATTCTTACATATATTAATGACATAGTATGACATGATGGTATGATATAATAAATCATTCAATATCTACATGTATAGATATTGGGATTTATATCTACCATGTATATAGTCGTTATTCAAATATACATTAATCGCCTTAATTTAATTATTTAGTGTAAGATATATGGGTATAAGATATTTCTAAAATACATCTTAATAGCATGAAGCTTAATATGACAACATTTAACAAATATGGTCTAAGTTGAAACTTTAAATCCAAATTTAATATGAAATATCTAAGTTTGACTTGGTAAAATATATTTAAATTCAGATCCAGATTAGGTTAATTAATATAAAATATCTCCAATTGACTATGTATGCATATTATAATATACACACATACATATAACGACAATGCTAAATAATATTCAATTAATCAAAAATATGCATACATATTATATTAAAACGTTCTAATATATTTACGAATGTATACATATAAACACACATACATATATATATGAAATACGTACAAATAAATACTTGGGCCAAACAAATATTTTTTCTCTTTTTTAAATTTTAGAAAAACTAAAGGAATTTTGAAATAAAATGCATATGTTAAGTTAAATAAGATATCAATGAATTCTATGATTCAAATTGATTAAAATTCAAACTAAAATTTTAAATTATTAGAGGTTGTGTACATTATCTAGAAAACTAATACATGCGAATTGTTGGGTGAATTCTTACCCGGAAGGCCTCGAGACCCAGAGACGTGATTCATTCGGCAGCTCTCCCTCGAATCCATTCGGCATGACTCATTCGGCAATCCTCCCTCGAGTCCATTCGGTAGACCTCCATCCGGCAACTGCCACCGGTCCAACCTCACCATTCCCCCACCGGACCAACTACCACCGGTCCAACCTCACCATTCCACCACCGGACCAACTACCACCGGTCCAACCTCACCATTCCCCCACCGGACCAACTACCACCGGTCCAACCTCACCATTCCCCCACCGGACCAACTACCACCGGTCCAACCTCACCATCCCATCTCCGGACCAAGTGATGCCGAACCAAGTCATACCAGGCCAGATCACATCAGCCCAGGCCCACCAGCGACCATACATATCCTGGACCCCTACCCCTAGCTTCACTCTATAAATAGAGGGGCAAGGGTACAACAATGGGGACAAGTTTTGAGAGCTCAAGCACGGATAGAACTTTCAAACAACTTTCTTTTACTTGTATCAAAGCTTTGTACTTGTAATCAATAGAAGAGAAGAGAAATAACATATAAAGTGGACGTAGGCACATTCTGGCTGAACCACTATAAATCTGCGTGTCTTTTTACAATTAAGCCCCTGCTTTTCATATATTTGCATAAATCTCCAAAATCACTAAAAACAACATAAGATCTACTAAATTATACGACTTTGAGGTGTTTGTCCATTTTTTGTGCAAACATTTTTGGTGCTTTCATTGAGAGTAGAAACTCGAAGCTTCAGCTTCGTCTACTTAACGAGTTTTCCTAACAGCATCGTCCGCCGCTTGGAAAACATGCCTCCCAAACAGAGAAAAGATGTTAACAAAGGAAAAAACATCGCATCCAGTAGCCTTCCTGATCCAGCTATCGCGAATCTAATAAATCCTCCTCCTCCAGCAACGGTAACAAATGAAGGACAGGCTAACCCAACCACTCCTGCCACAGAACAGCCTGCAGCAATTACTAGGGCAGATTTGGACAGAGTTGTTGTTGAAGTAACTAACCGCTTCACGTCCCAGCAGGAAGCCTTGGTGGACCATCTCATGTCACGCTTGAGGGACGCTGAAGAATCCAACCGCAACACTGAATCATGGGGCGAGTCCCAGTCTGGAGGATCTCAGAGACAACAAAGATCTTCCTTCTTCGAAGGAGCTAACGGCAGAAGTAGCCGTGGTAGGAGCCGAGACCGAGCCCAGCCCGAAGTTAGGCCTGAGGAAACGTTTGGTACCGAACCCAACGGGGAAGGTACCGGGCGAAGGTCAACTGCAGCTGAGCCTGTCATGCTGCCTAACCACAGAAACACCGGTGAACGGGGCCGAGCTAGAGTTCAGCCCGAAGTTGGACCCGAGGAAGTGCTTAGATCAGAACCCAACCGGGGAAGATCAAGGCAAGGGCCAACTGTAGCTGACCCAAGCATGCTCCCAGAAGATCAAAGGCAGCCACTGGAAAATATGAGGAATGATAGACGATACCATCCCTACAGGTTGTCTGGACGGAATCAACCCCACAGAACAGAACCAAACTCATTTCTGTCTGCCCCAAATTCTGATGAAAGGATGGCGCGCTTATTCAGAGAGTGTGTCCAACGGGAGCAAAGAGATCGAGGGATAGGTGCTAGGGTAACCAGCCCTTTCGCCCGCAATATCGAAGTTGCTATCACCCCCCGAGAATGGAAGATGCCAACAATGGAACCCTACAAAGGGACCTCCGATCCCGTTGTACACTTGCAGAGATACACACAGCATATGCTCATGAGTGGAGCAACAGAGGGAGTACTGTGCAAATGCTTTCCGCTCTTCTTAGCAGATCTTGCTACCTCCTGGTTCTGTCATCTACCCCAAGGATCCATCAGCTCATGGGAAATGTTGAAAGAAAAATTTATCAGTCAGTTCCGCATTCATGTGGAGCAACCTAAGGACGCTTATTCCTTATCCAGCGTCAAACAGAAACCTGGAGAAAAGCTGCAGCAATACCTAACCAGATTCAACGCCGCAGCAGCCGCAGTTCAAGACGCCGATGAAAAGCTTATCCTGATGGCCCTCTGCAGTGGGGTGCATCCGGATACTAAGTTTGCTAGAAGATTGACAAAAGAAAAACCAGCTACTTTACCCGATTTCTTCCATGAAGCCGGGAAATACATGAGGCTTGAGGATGCTGCCATTGAGGGGCAGTCAGGACAGCAAAGTAAGACGACCCATGGCAACGCCCCTACTGTAGCGAGGGACACTCGAAGAAATGATTCCAGAGACAATGCTGGGGGCAAGAAAGTAGAAAAACGCCTATATCGGCCAGGACCAAGATTCGACTCTTACACCCCTTTGAACGAGACCGTCGAAAATATCTTCCTTGCTACCCAAGGCGAAGTTAGATACAAACGCCCACCATACAAGAAGGAATCGGATAGCGCACAGAAATCTGGAAAATTCTGCCGCTTCCACGAATCCCACGGACATGATACCAACGAATGCCATCATCTCCGAGATCTGATTGAGGAACACATCAGGAGAAAGAAACTGGAACGCTATGTAAAAAGTCAAGACAGGACTCCAGCTCCTGCCAATGAAAACCCAAGGCTACCCTCACCAGGGACCGGCAGAGGCGACCGCAACGCTAGCAGCTCTAGTCAAGAGAAGATAGTGGTCCATACCATCTCAGGAGGTCCGCACATCGCAGACAGAAGTTGGAAAGAGATGGAAAGATATGGGAAGTCGCTTAGAGACAATAGAGACTGTGTCAACACAGTTATAGAAGAGCGCCACCCAAAGCGGAAAGAAAGTGATGACATCACATTCAGTAAACGCGACCTAGAAGGAAGACAGTACCCTCACATGGATCCCATGGTTATCTCTGCCCGACTCGGTCCCGCCGAAGTTTACCGAATCCTGGTAGACACTGGAAGCTCTGTAAATATCCTGTTCAAACACGCATTCGACAAAATGAGGCTGTCAATGAAGGATGTATCTCCCTGCGATAAACCGCTACACGGTTTCACTGGAGATGCGAAAATGCCCATCGGGCAGCTGGACCTCTTCGTTGAAATTGGAAGCCATCCCCGCTCCGTTGTAAGGAAACAGACGTTTGTGCTGATAGAAAACCATTCGGCCTACAACGCCTTCCTAGGAAGACCAGCCCTATCTGACTTCCAGATTGTCCTAGCCCCGTGGTGCCTGAAAATGAAATTTCCAACAGACAATGGGGTAGGGGAAGTGGAAGGAGACCAAGATATTGCACGAGACTGCTATGTAACCGAACTTCGCAACAACCACAGGAGAGATAAAGGGAAAGGTGTAGAGATTGCCCTCTGCACAAAAAGCCTTGAAGCATAGCAACTAAAGAAAGCCCCTCCTCTTCGATACACCAGCGACCCTTTCAATGAATTAGACCCTAGGGACAAAGAGGAGGAGGCCACCGCCGAGCCTGCAGAGGCTATGGAGCTTATATCTGTAGACAAGCATGACTCAAGTAGGCTACTGAAAATCGGGTCGCAGCTGAAAGATGAATTGAAGGAACAACTCATTGATTTTCTCCGCCACAACTTGGATGTGTTCGCTTGGTCACACGCTGACATGACCGGAATCTCCCCCAACATAGCTTGCCACGTATTAAAAATTGATCCTACCAAGGCGCCTGTAAAACAAAAAAAGAGAAGTATGGGGGCAGAGCGATCAGCAGCCCTCGATGAAGAAGTAAAGAATCTACTCGCCAATGACTTCATACGAGAAGCTATTTACCCAGAATGGATCGCCAACCCGGTACTAGTAAAGAAGGCTAATGGGAAGTGGCGGACCTGCATTGACTTCTCCAACCTAAACGACGCCTGCCCAAAGGATTGCTTCCCGCTTCCCAGAATCGATCAACTTGTAGACAGCACGGCCGGGCATGAACTCCTGTCTTTTATGGATGCATACTCAGGATATAACCAAATTCCTATGCATGCTCCCGACCAAGACCACACTAGTTTCATCACCGACCGGGGTTTATACTGCTACAAAGTGATGCCCTTCGGACTTAAAAATGCAGGAGCCACCTACCAGCGCCTCGTCAACAAGATGTTTGCAGGGCTAATAGGACGAACAATGGAAGTATATGTAGACGACATGCTGGTAAAATCACGGAAAGCCAAAGATCACGTAAGCCACCTAGGCGAAATGTTCCAGGTACTTCGACAGTATGGAATGAAGTTGAATCCACTAAAGTGCTCCTTCGGAGTGTCATCGGGAAAATTCTTAGGATTCATCGTCCATGCCCGAGGGATAGAAGCAAACCCTGAACAAGTCCGAGCATTAAGGGACATCAAGATACCTTCCACCCGAAAGGAAATGCAAAGCCTAAATGGAAAAGTGGCTGCCCTAAGCCGATTCATCTCCAAAGCAACGGACAAGTGCGTCCCCTTTTTCGAAGCTCTAAAGAAAAATAAAGGAAGGTTCGAATGGACGGACGAATGCTTAACCGCTTTCCTTAACCTAATTGAACACCTCCAGAAACCACCGGTACTCTCGACCCCAAGCGAAGGCGAAGAATTATACCTATACCTTGCTGTGTCATCTCACGCTCTAAGCGCTGCCTTGGTAAGGGAAGACGATCGCACGCAACGGCCAGTTTACTTCGTCAGTAAAAGGTTTACTGGGGCAGAAGTCAGATATCCTAAGCTTGAAAAGTTAGCATACTGTTTACTAATCACTTCACGAAAGCTACGTCACTACTTCCAATCCCATTCCATCAAAGTTCTGACCGATCAACCACTGAGGCAGGTACTCCATCATCCCGACACTTCCGGGCGACTACTTAAATGGTGTATTGAGCTGAGTCAGTATGATATCACCTATCACCCTCGCACCGCCATCAAGGGACAAGCCATGGCTGATTTCATTGCAGAATTCACTACCAACGAGGATAAGGAGCAACTGGAAATAACGGAAGATATCAAGTGGAATCTCTTTGTGGACGGTGCATCTAACGAACAAGGCTCGGGGGCAGGTGTGGTAATAATCACTCCCAGGGGAAATAAACTGCACTATGCTATAAGGTTGGAGTTCGCTGCCACCAACAACGATGCAGAATATGAAGCCGTAATAGCCGGATTAGAAATTGCTATCGAGATCGGAGCCAATTCTTTGTGCCTTCACAGCGATTCTCAGCTTATTGTTAATCAAATACTAGGGGAATTCCAAGCTCGAGAAGAACGACTCATAGCATATCTAAAGAAGACCAAGTCGCTTCTCAACCGATTGGACCACTACTTAGTCAAACACATCCCTCGGGAAGAGAACCAAGAGGCCGACGAATTGGCAAAGCAAGCAAGTATGAGGGACGTCGCCATCTTCGGGGCAGTAACTGTCTCAAAGCAAACGATCCCAAGTTTTGAGCAGGTGAATCTGATAGCTGCAACCGAAGAAGCAACTTGGATGACTCCCATCCGAGACTACCTGCAAAACGGCACACTACCCGACGAGCGTAACGAAGTCAAGAAAATCCTGAGGAAAGCGTCCCGCTACACAATACAAGGAGACATCCTCTATCGGCGCGGGTTCTCTAACCCATTGTTAAGGTGTGTCGCCGGAAGGGAAGCCAAGGAAATCTTATCCAACATTCATCAAGGAAGCTGCGGGGATCACACCGGAGGGCAAACGCTAGCAAAAAAGATACTCCGATACGGATATTTCTGGCCCACCTTAAGCAAGGACGCCTTAGATTTCGTCAAGAAGTGTGACAGATGCCAAAAATTTGCTAAGATCCCTCGGCTACCAACAACCGAGATCACTCAGATGACCAGCCCTTGGCCCTTTGCAGTATGGGGAATTGACTTAATCGGTGAACTGCCAATGGGTCGAGGCGGCGCCAAATATGCTATAGTAGCAGTCGACTATTTCACCAAATGGGTGGAAGCAGAACCTCTAAATAAAGTGTCTTCAGCGAAAGTTATCAACTTCTTAATCAAAAATGTTCTGTGCAGGTACGGAGTCCCACTAAAAATCATATCAGACAATGGACTTCAGTTTGACAGCGAGGAATTCGCCAACTGGTGCCAAGAACACGGAATTCACAAAAGCTTCTCATCTGTAGCATATCCCCAAGCAAACGGACAAGTCGAAGCAGTCAACAAAATTCTGAAAACTCTGATAAAAAAGAAGCTCGA
Organism: Allium fistulosum; assembly: GCA_030737815.1. Classification (NCBI taxonomy): domain Eukaryota; kingdom Viridiplantae; phylum Streptophyta; class Magnoliopsida; order Asparagales; family Amaryllidaceae; genus Allium; species Allium fistulosum. The sequence continues at coordinate 741,943,817 of CM060906.1, forward strand.
AAAGTCAAAGGGCGCTTGGGTGGATGAACTCCCTACGGCACTATGGGCCTACCGCACATCCTTCAGAACATCAACAGGGCACACTCCTTTCTCTTTGGCATACGGATCGGAGGCTATGCTCCCAGTTGAAACCATTGTGCCTTCCCACCGTAGGATCCACTATAACCCAGAAGAGAACGAAGAGCTCCTCAACATGTCTTTGGATCTAGTCGAGGAGAGAAGGAATGATGCAGTCCTAAAAACAGCAGCCCACAAGCAAACGGTGGCAGCACAATACAACTCCAAAGTCAAGCATCGTACCTTACGAGAAGGGGATCTTGTCCTCAAGCGAATCTTCCCTCGCCCCGGAGCACTAGACCCAATCTGGGATGGACCATATGTAATTCATAAAGATCTCCACAACGGAGCCTATATTTTGTCAACAGTGGACGGAGAGGTGTTCCAGAGGGCATGGAACATCCAACACCTCCGTCGATACTTTTCTTAACTTGTATTGCCCATATGAAGTGAATTAACAAAGAGAATCAATGGACGTAGGCATTTTTTCGTGCCGAACCACTTTAAAAAAGCCTTGTCTTTTTTTTTTTAACTTGTTCCTTTGTATCTTGGCTGCTTGTTAACTTTATCCTTTTCTGTTGAACAAAATCCTGAGCATATAGCATTTCTATTCAAAGCACTCCACAATGCAACTTCACGTGGACAAGACCCAACAGGTACTATGCGAATCTATGCCCTCGCCAATGAGACACTTTTGCTCCAGCATCCCTCTGCTGCGGGTTAACTCATTGCTCGCGATGGCCCTTAAAGCCAACTGTAATGAGCCGATTATAAGCCACCGAGAAGGCCGACTATAGCCGAGGCAGCTCATTACGGCGTCAGGCTCGCCGGCAATTGTAAACCGATTATAAGCCCCAACATAAGGTGTGGCCAGCCAGGGGCAGTTCACAGTTGACGATCGGCACCCACGCTAGCCGGCCACAGTAAGTCGAATAATACCCATGAGTACGGGCCATAATGGCCCGGGTAGTTACTGTGCGCGATCTCGGCTCCGGTGTGTCTTAAGTGCGGCTGTGGTAAAAAAGAATTAACTCCCCGCGGAGGCGTAAGATGGGTGACAAATGTCTCCAAGACCCACAGCTAGGGAAAGTGACTACAAAACCCGTTTGCCACGAACTTAAGCACATCGAAGGCCTTCCGTGACTGGAAGTTTTACTATTTCACATATTTCAATTTTACTTAAAAAAAAACTTTCCTCCTATCCTCTATAACAAACCATAAAGTACAGGATGCAGGGTAAGAGATACCCGCCAATGGATGCAGAGATTCACAATTAGATGGCAGGGCATTCAACCGCTTTCCATGCTTGGTCATACAAGATATTCGAAGCTGCCATTTACAAACAGAACATGAAAGGCGGTATTTTCTCCCTTTATGTGCATATGCATGACTGTAATTTAATTTTTCCACACCACGCGCTAACATTGCAAGTCATGAGATTATGATTTAAAACCAGAATCTGACATCAAACACAATTTAATTACAAGAATATACATAGCTACATTTCTCATACGATATGTCGAAATAGCAACAAATATTCAAGAAACGACAGAATCAGCTTAAGCTAAAAAATTACACGTCAAGAATAATGTTATTACAAGTAGCAAGAATTACAACTTAGAAGTTACTCTACTGTCTTAAGACTAACAGATACAACAATGCCAAGCCTACAAAAAGAATTTTCCAGGTCCAATCAGGGAGCCGGTTGCGTCGAAGTCTTGTCCTTGCTCTTTTGCCCGCCTGTCCGGTCATAAGAAGGATTCATTAGTGATGAGTAACCAAGTTAACGGAAAGACTAGAAAGGAAGACTTACCAGTACCCGCTTCTTGACCGTCCTGGTCGTCATCCTCAACCTGCACACCTGCCTCTTCAGCAGCGAGCAGCCGCATACCCTCCTTTACCGCCACTTTCTCCTCCTTGGTGAACTGGGCAGTGACCACATCCATACTGAAGACCGTTCCACCCTCTTTATCTGCATTAGCCTTAGCCTCCTCCAAAGCCCGAAGATAAGTCTTGGCCATAACCCTGGGATAATCATCCATCCAGGAAAGATTGCCCTGCTTCCAAGTCCGGAAATACATGTCCTGGAGCATGTCATCCATCATTCCCTCGTTCTCCTCAAACTCCCTCATCCGGGCATCGGAGGCCGACAACCTTTCGACGGCAGCATCTCTCTCCAGTCTGTATCTCGAGCAATCAGCCTGAAGGGACCTCCGCATCACCTCCATCTCTTCCCTCAACTTAGCTTGGGCAAGTTCTGCAGCCTCAAGTTTCTCGGACAATTCCTCCACCTGCTCGAGATCCGCTCTCCGAACCTCGTCCACCGTGGCAATAGCCATGTCAATCCGCTCTTTGCAAGCAGCTTCCATTTTCCGTAATTCGGCCCGACTGGCCTCTTCCATGGTTTTCCTTAACCGCCCAGTAGCAGCCTCATGCTGAGAAATCTGGATGGCCTGATCCGCAAGCTGCTTGGCCTGATCCGAAACCACCAATCGAAGTCGGATATTGGCGCTCCCAATCTCCTCTCCGGCCTTAACCAGCCGAGCATGATGCCCCATCAGCTTTTTGGTCTCCTCTGCCACCCGATCAATGTTAGCTTTGGCCTCATCTCCCATAGTGACTATACGAGTGGTGAGTAGATCGAGATCTAAGGACTTGGCCTCATCAAGTACTCGTACCATGGGGTTACGGGGGAGAAGGTGTTCACCAGTGACTTCGTCAAAAGTAATATCATGAGAGCCTGGATCCAGATCAGGATGACCCGCGAATGGATTACGGGCCAAGTCGGGACGGTCGATATGAATAACAGAAGGGTTTCCGGACGGGTGTGGAGAAGGTACAAACTCACTACCCTCCTCGGTAATATCATGAATAGGCTGAGCCGGAGACTGAGGACCGAACGAAGTTTCAGATAAAGGATGACTCCTCTTCCTCTGCTGAATACCCTCTTCGATGACCCCAAGAAGAGGACGGTATCCGACTACATCCCCGGAGCGTTGGGTTGAGGGCTTCGGCTTAGCAGAAACTTTGGAAAGTTTATATTGCTCGAGCCTGTGTCGAAGGTCTGAAGCTTTGGGCGTCTTGCCTGCTCCTGATATAAAGAACAAGTGTCACAATCTTACATTACTATATGATTCAAGAAACGCGGTAAAATTACAAGTTAGAAAAGGAAAAGAAACACAGCTGTGGTTGTACAAACCCTGGGGAGGAGTGGGGTACTGCAATAAGTCCTGGATTTCATTCCAGGACGGGAGCGGGTCATAAAATATTCCTAAGTCCCTATCATTAGCGAAGCATGCAGGGGTCAAGAGTTCACCTTGAGTCGTTAGAGCCACCTTGGCCGGAATAGTCGGAGAAGACTCACTTGCACCAGTCCTGGCTTTGTCCGCCTTCCCGGTCTTCTCTACCAAAGCCGGATCGTCACCCAACCCCTCAAAAGCTTGGCGGAAAGCATCATCCGTCCACTCTTGCATTTCGCCTACTTGCCCAGAAGACAAAACCCTGGAACCATCACCACCCTGTCCATCGCCACCATCATCACCAAGACGCTCAACGTCACTTCCGCCCTCAGCCTCACCTCTTTCTTCCTCCGCATCTATCTCCCCCTGAGTAAGTGGACAATTGCTGGGAGAAGGACCGTCCGACCTCTTAAGTTTCTTACCTCCGACGGCTGGAGGTTTCGTGAATGGTTTTCTCTTTCCGCCCTCGGCCGCAACGCCTCCCTTAGCCTGAGCAGCCGCCCTCTCTTCCGCCGTTTCCCTCAACTTAACTACAGACTGCTGCGGAAGGATCAAGTTATATTCCAGAAGAATCGCATTTCTAATCAAGTAGGCAGATGATCGGTATTTCCCAAGAATGGCTTCTATCTCCGCCGCCGTCTGAACCAGGCGGTCAGTCTCCACAACCGGAAAGCCACCTGTCGCTAGCAAAAATGAGAAAGTATGAGAAGAAGCATCGCAATCAGAATAAGAATTATAAGTAAAAACATCAACTTACATCCAGAGGTAAAGCGCCGGATGGAGACGGAGTCGTCCCTAACAAAGAACCACTCTTTCTTGAACATGCTGAATTTAGAGTACAGGTCCAGGACCGGCTTGAAGGTCACAGCGGACTCCAAACTAATATATGGGGACCCCTTCTTATAGCCCCTTAAATTATACAAGTACCGGATCTCCCGGTTGGAGGGAGCGCGACCATACTTCCTCCGAAAAATAACGAAAAGGCTCACTAGTATGGCATAAGAGTTGGGCTGAAGCTGGAATGGGGCCACCTTCAGATACGTGAGGAAGCTGGCTACCCAAGCATTGAGAGGCGGGATAGCACCACACATGCAGTGGTACCTACTATAAGCAAAGTATCCTTCGGGAGGACTGTATGGCATGACTCCTGGGCCCGGCAGCAGCATGAGGGCTCTATCGATCCCAAAGGAACGAGATATGACATCGAGTTGCTCCTCTTTTAGAGAGCTAGGAAAGCAGTCAGGCGGGGAATCCAGCAGCTCCTGGGGACCATATCCATCCACTAATGACCTCGGGGCGGGCCCATGACGCTCCGATCCTGATTGAGCTGGGGGCACGGCCGAGGGCTCTCCTTCACCCCCGGATCTCCTCTTATCTGATCGAGTTTCAACTCTTCGAGACATTTATCTACGACATAAGAAAAACATGATATTAGCACAAGGAGTATGGGAACATAAACGCATAGTTATCAAGTGCCATTCAATGTTTAAATCTTCAAGTTCCGTTCGGTTTGTCAAACTTTCGAGCCTCGTTCGGTATTAATTCATTCGGCACTTTCGTGTTCATTCGGCAAAGATATATACCTGACTCAGCACGAGATAGATTCAGCAAGGTTTGATTCGGCGAAGGTTTGATTCGGCGAAGGTTTGATTCGGCGAAGGTTTGATTCGGCGAAGGTTTGATTCGGCGAAGGTTTGGTTCGGCGAAGGTTTGGTTCGGCGTAGGTTTGGTTCGGCGTAGACTTGGTTCGGCAAGGGTTGTTCGGTAAGGAAAAGCAAAGGGGGTATAGCCCCTATATATAACCAAGCGAAAGGCAACCGGACCAACCGGTTCGGCATTTCTCGCCAAATGGACCTATTCCAACTACGGGAAACGCCCAAGCACGAAACAAAGCGCGACACATGCAAACACGTGCCCCGCTTTGGGGGGCAAATGTTGGGTGAATTCTTACCCGGAAGGCCTCGAGACCCAGAGACGTGATTCATTCGGCAGCTCTCCCTCGAATCCATTCGGCATGACTCATTCGGCAATCCTCCCTCGAGTCCATTCGGTAGACCTCCATCCGGCAACTGCCACCGGTCCAACCTCACCATTCCCCCACCGGACCAACTACCACCGGTCCAACCTCACCATTCCACCACCGGACCAACTACCACCGGTCCAACCTCACCATTCCCCCACCGGACCAACTACCACCGGTCCAACCTCACCATTCCCCCACCGGACCAACTACCACCGGTCCAACCTCACCATCCCATCTCCGGACCAAGTGATGCCGAACCAAGTCATACCAGGCCAGATCACATCAGCCCAGGCCCACCAGCGACCATACATATCCTGGACCCCTACCCCTAGCCTCACTCTATAAATAGAGGGGCAAGGGTACAACAATGGGGACAAGTTTTGAGAGCTCAAGCACGGATAGAACTTTCAAACAACTTTCTTTTACTTGTATCAAAGCTTTGTACTTGTAATCAATAGAAGAGAAGAGAAATAACATATAAAGTGGACGTAGGCACATTCTGGCTGAACCACTATAAATCTGCGTGTCTTTTTACAATTAAGCCCCTGCTTTTTATATATTTGCATAAATCTCCAAAATCACTAAAAACAACATAAGATCTACTAAATTATACGACTTTGAGGTGTTTGTCCATTTTTTGTGCAAACACGAATTAAAATATATTCATCACTAAAACCATAATGTAATACATATTTTTTATTTTAGTATATTAAATTGAATCATATCATTTTATTTATATTTATATTGTCATGTTGATTCTAATTAAGGTAGGGTAATAATATATATATATATATAATCATGATAAGAATAATATAACTAACATATAATTCTAAATTGAGAATGTACATTATATATCTGGCCTATTATTGAGACTCCAATATGACAATTCTCCTTAGATTCCTTTAATCGGCATCAAGACTTTGCTAGAATAGGATTAGCCATGTGATTTAATTTATTTTGATGTTTGTTGCTTTTTAAAAAGAAAATTCAGCCTAGGCTGGAAAGAAAATGGCGACCATGGATATATGGGCAGAAGGAAAAAGAGAATTAAAGTCAAAAATGAATGAGGGGATTTTGTTTTAAGGAGAGAATAAAATCCCTTCTCGTTCTTTCTTTAAAACTTCCCTTTAATTCCGTAATTAATTTCCAATCAGATCTCATTTATATCCCTTCCTCTCTCTAGAATGGCTGGCCATATCATTCCATTACATGGATCATTATTTCCAAAAGCCTATTTATATTTAAAACCTATTTAAATAAATGCTAATCGTATATCGATATGTGTATATATAACCTTATATATACATCCACACAAAGACTAACAATATCCAAATATCAAATAAATAAATAATTGATATTTCTTAAATATTATGTAGTAAAATTCATTGATATTGTTTTATAAACTAATTAAATCATGTGGTTTTGTTTAAGGAATTCACAAATACGGTTGTGAGACTCAGATGTGTGAATTTAGTCAGCGATTAATATTGAACAATTCAAATATTAATGTTCACACGTCACCTTAATTAGTGGTGTGACTGTTTGGTGGATACATTACTTACACATCTTTTCAAAGGTAAAATCATATTTTACATTTTCTTAGCTAGTATTAGTAATGAAAATAATTTACACTCGTTCTCTTCACTAACACTATATCACATAAGGATGTATGAGTTTGTATTAGTCAAAACTCAAAATTGTCTACATTCAATTTGACGATTCTATAAACAAAGTCCTTGGTTCAGCAATAACACTTATTATTAACCATTCTACTCTGGTTATGTAACACACCATAAAATGATCAGTAGTAAACTAAAAAGAAATAATTAATAATTAACAAGGATCAACAATGGAACTTGAGAAAATGTCAAACATGAAACTTGCACCATTTTGTTCATAATGGTTTTCCAAGACACTTTCACATATAAAGTTTTGTGATCAAAGTTCAAACAAAAAAGCTACAAGCGTTTGAAGTTTTTGGATCGAAAATAATTAAAAAGGAAAAAAGGAAATAAATAATATTAACCGCATGGACCTCACCGGTCCCGAGCAGTCGTTAGAAAAGACTTGGGTTATGCCTGAATGGAATTTGCTTCCTACTAGTATAGAATCCATATGTGATACACAAGGACCTCAAAGTTCAATTAGTTATTTGTTTGTCGGAGGTGGGCTAGTTAACCCTTAGATGAGTCTTTGGATGTGTTGCCGTCAAAATTGGCCACCAACACCCAATTCTATGAAAGCACCAATATCCAATCCAGTCACAGAAATATGAAGAGAAATAAATGAAGAACAAAATTAAAACAATCAAAAAGCAAGTAAATATAGACATAGATTTATAGTGGTTCAGCTAACTCCGGCCTACGTCCACTCCAAAGATTTTCCTTTTATTTAGTTCATACCGTTGATTGCGGTTTCAAATCCGTGAAATTAAAGAATAAAAATGGCTGAGTATAGCCTAGGTAGAAGATGAAGAGAAGCAGAATCAAGATCCCTTTTCTGGAGCCATGCCTACTGTATTTATAGGGGAAGACGACTGCCCATCTCTCTGAAACTTCGCCTACAAGACCTTCTTATCCATATGGGCCTACCATAGGGGTCGCTAAACCCAAATCCCAATGGATAGGGATCGGTACCGATCCCTTCCTTGGTTGATTTTTGGGCAGCGAATCCAATGGTGGATTCCTCATGATGAAATATACTTAATCCCAAAGTTTCATGTCATTTGGATCAAAGGAGTTCGAGTTATTGATTGATGAATGCGAGAGTGCACTTTGAGGATATCTTTGCCGAACCCTTCCAATGGATCATACCGATCCCTCATGACCAACCCAAGTGTGCCCATCCATGCCTTTCTACATATGTCGATCCATGCTTGCTTAATTATGCTCATCCCTTGGATTCCATAATGTAACACGGATCCCTCTAATGCCACTAAGTCATGCCGACCCCTCTTATTCTACTGAGTTATGCCGATCCTTCATCTTGCACAATGCTATGCAGATCCCTCCTTCCTCATGAAACTACGCCGATCTCTCCTACGCCACTAAGGTGTGCCGATCCCTCCTTCTTCATGAAACTATGTCGATCCCTCCTATGCTACAAAGCTATGCTAAGCCCTATAGTTCTTCCATTCCATGCCGATCCTCATCAAGCCATACCGATCCCTACCGAGCTATGCCGATCCCTATACATATACATACATTGGAGCATATCTATCCATCTCATATACCGACTCCTCTATCCTACTAAGCCATTAGAGCATACTGACCCCTCTGGAACCAATCATGCCGATCCCTCCTCTATGAGCAAATCCATGACGATCCCTTCCATCCGTTGAACCATGTTCCATACTTCGAATGTCTTGCTTTGCATGTCTACCAATTCCATTCAATCCCCACTCCATGTACCCATCTGCAGCTGATTTCTGGACCCGACAATCTTTGCTCCGTACTCACCGGCCTTGATAACCGTGAAGTTTGTTGGGTTAAATCTGCCTATATACTACCTTGCCAAAAGGCGGATTAACACTTTGCCCCCCAAAACATGCCTTATAATAGGAAGGCATGTTTTGAATTGCCTTAAGTCCAATGTTTGAAACCCATTGATGACCTGTGAACAACTCGGTGATCTTTCCTGCTTGTTAGTAATGACAGTTCAAGGCCGTTAATCAAATTCGTAGCCGTCCTAGGCTGATGATGATCGCACATGATCGAGTGTCTGTTTGAGGTGAAATGCGATCGTTTGAGATCGTGTGCCGTTCAAGGCGAAATGTGATCATTCGAGATCGAGTGCCGTTCGAGGGGAAATGTGTTCGTTCGAGATCGTGTGCCGCTTAAGGCGAAATGTAATCGTTTAAGATCAGGTGCCGTTCGAGGCGAAATGTGATCGTTCGAGATCGAGTGTCGTTCGAGGCGAAATGAGATCGCTCGAGATCATGTGCCGTTCGAGGCGAAATTGTGATCGTTCGAGATCGAGTGTCGTTCGAGGCGAAATGCGATCGTTCAAGACTGTGTGCCGTTCGAGATCGTGTGCCGTTCGAGGTGAAATGAGATCATTCAAGATTGCATGACGTTCAAGGCGAAATGTGATCATTCGATATCGAGTGTTGTTCGAGGCAAAATATGATCGTTCAAAATTGTGTGCTGTTCGAGGCGAAATGTGATCGTTCGAGATTGAGTGTCGTTCGATGCGAAATGCGATCATTCAAGATTGTGTGTCGTTCGAGGCGAAATGTGATCGTTCGAGATCGAGTGCCGTTCAAGGTGATATGTGATTGTCCGCATGAGACTCAAAATTACCAATGTCAGATTTCACGTTCGAGTGAGTTTCATAACCAAGTACCAAAAAAGAAACAAAAACAAAAACTAAACACTACAATGCATGCATCTCCGGGTGTGACGGTTCGTTATCATCTCAGAGCATGCCTAAGGCCCATTCTCAATCCCTTACATGTGTAAGTGACTTAGCCATTTTATTGTGGAGTTTATTGCTTATTATTTGCCATTCCGGTCAATTGATGACAAGTTGACGCCTCGATCCTGGGAAGTTCCCGTTCGATGCAGATGGTGGTTGCTCCTGTTCCACTACCGCTACCCAAGTTCTCACGTATTGTAACAACCTACCGTTCTGGATATGCCCCTCAATCTCATCCTTTAAGTGCCTATAGTCATTTGTACTATCCCCGTTCAGCTCATGGAATAGACAATATTTTTTTGATTTCTTTTCATCGTTTGTAGGCTCTCTTCTCATTGGCCTTCGGTAGAGGACCTACCCTCTAATATCTAGATATATCCGTTCCAATGTTTCAGTCAATTCCGTGTAAGAGGTGAATCTCGGTTCCCTTCGTGGACACTTTGATCCATCAAAGCCATCCTCTACTTTCCAATTTCCTTTATCTTTATTCGAACCTTCCTCGGACGAAACTCCACCTTGCACAGCATTCACCTTCGGTTTGTTTGTGTGTGCGTCTTCCTATCGCAGGAACCTTTCTACTTCATGATAAAAATCTCCGAGATCCATAGGTGGATTTAGTGCCAGTGAATCCTTGAACTCCGTGCCATCAACAATTCCAGATACAGCTGCCATCAAAACCAGGGATGGATCTGGACGATCCATCGATGCCGCTGCGGCATTAAACCATGTTAGGAAACTCCTCAGGGACTCTTCGATCCTCTGTTTCAGTGTTGCCAAACTCATCACATTATTGGGTCTCGAGATGTGAACCCTAAACTGCCTCATAAACCTTTCGATCAATTCCGCCCACATGCCAATAGAGTCGCTTTCCAACCGTCTAAACCATAGTGCAGCTATATCCGTTAAGTACAAGGGGAAGCACCGTACCATTACTTCCTCCGATGCACCTAGTACTTCCATGTGTCTTATGTACCTCGTCAAATGAATAGCAGGATCCGTTTTTCCATCATATGTCTCAAGCATTGGTAATTTGAACTCTGGCGGATTCCTAGCTTGCTTGATATTTGGAGTGAATGGACTTCTGTTTACATCCACGAGATCCCTGTTCATTAATCCTCCATGCTTAACTCACCTTATCATCTCCGCTAACCTATTATTGTCTTCCAATGGTAGTCTCCTATCATCATGCCCAAGCTGCCCATTGAGTCTACGAGGGAATTCTGGAACGTATTCCTCCAGTCGCGCATCCAAATTCTGGTTCACACCAGGCTCCACGGGATTGATCGTAGGTCCTCCGACATCATAATCACCCAGACCTGGGGGCATGCCCCCCAGCTGTGATGTCCTACCTTTTTGGACGGTTTAAATTGACAATAAACTACACATGTCTAACTCAAACCATTCAAAAGGGTAGATTATCAATGAGGTAAATAAGAAGATAAGAGAAAAGTAAGAAAATAAAACACAGAATCTCGCAGCGGAATGACAAAATATAATAATCAAATAAATAGTTCATAAGCTGTTTTACAATATACATTTGATTACACGACTTTTACAACATAATCAGAGTACAACAACCACATACTAAAAATGATGCGGCGGAATAATCCTAATAAGACAACATACCAAACTCCGTCTTCGTCCTCTAGAAATAATGCATTCAAACACTGAAATGCTTGGGCTGACCCGTAATGAAAAGACAAAACACTCGAGTCAGAACTAAAAGTTCTTATGTAAGTAAAATCAACAACAAGTAAATATGAGTGTAATAGCTTTGGAGATGTTTACGGGATTTCACATCTCCCTTCCAGCGTATAACGTGCGTGCAATAACTTAAGAGATGTTATAGGATTTTTCATCTCCAAAGGATCCGTTAAACTATCTACATGTAGTAAAATACGCTATATATGTAGTGTTTATTAGTAATTTAAAGTATTAAAATAGCGTTAAGGTTTTACATTGATCCCCCTTAACACATTTTTAAGCAGGTAGTCTATGCAGGTCCTGTAACACAACCAGTAACGTCGGTAGACAGTGAGTCCCCTATCGGTACCATAATAAAACAAAATCATAATGGGCGCGTATAAGGATAAAAGTATGACAAGACACGTTAGGCAATGCCCAAGGTAGGATACTACCATTTTGAGTCGCAGAGCTGGTGGTAACTCATCATAGCTACGACCGCCCACCACATCCAACATCCCCAAAATCAAATCAAGGTGCACCGATCAAGCCAACATCAATATAGTAATACGAAGAGGTGTGTCATATAGGGGTAGCTAGCCCACTTGGCCCTGACAAGCCGTCCTGTTTTAGTCATTTCAAATTGGCACAAGTGCCGGGGTCATTCATCATCGTTCTCTCTCTTCAAATCCAGCAAACGTTCACCAAATCCAACCACTTCATTCTGGATCATCCACCACATACACAATTGTTAAAGTGGTTCCAATATTGACAGAGAGTATGCCTATAAGAGGACTCGGTCTCTTTAACAAACAAACGTCATTTTTCATACCGGTTGGTTCTTTTATATTTCATAACCAATTCATATTTGATATCAAAATATCATATTCACTTCAAATTATCAAAATCATCATATTTACTCAAAATACATCATTTCACTTGAAATATCATTACAAATTCCAACATAGGTTTTAACCTCATTTAACCACATTCGCATTTGAATCAACGATTTAAATATAAACATTTTAACTTTGCACGGTTGTAACTTTGGAAAATAGTTTGAATAGTTTTAAATAGTTTAAATAGTTTAATAATTTAAATATTTAAAACGGTTGATATAAAATGGTTTGAGTATTGAAAGTGGTTCACATAGTAAAATAGTTTGGAAAAAATCTAAATAATTTGAATATTAAAAGGATAAATTTTTAAACATTTTATATTAAAATAATTTATTTTGAAAATAATATCAAATCAAATTATTTCCTTCCATTTCAACAAATCTGGGCCCATGTCCAAATTTCAAATCAAAAAAACTCAATTTCCAATCTTTCAATTCAATTGACTCAATTTCGATTTAATTTCAAATCAACTTGATTTCAATTTCAATTCGAATTAACTTCAATTTTCGAAACATTCATTTTTAACTTCAAATTCGATTCAACAATTCAATTCAATGACTTGAATTTCAATCCAATTCTTATTTTAAACCATTTTAATTCATATCGATTTCAAGTCTAATTTCAATTTATTGATTTAAATCCCTTAAATCCAATTAAACTTCATTGTTAAATTTTATGATCCAAATCTTTAAAATAATTCAATTTTCTGAATTATAGGCAAATATCAATTATAACTTCACATTTCCAATTTAATTCTTTGAAACAATTTCCTTTTAATTTCAGTTACCACATTTCAAAGCTTGAGTAAGAATAATTCGCTTCATATAAAACCATATTTTATTACCTTTTAAAACAATTTCATTTAACCAAAAATCCAAAAATCAAGCTTTTAAAATCATTGAATTTAACCAATCCGGTGTCTGTGTATAATTTTCTACCCTATGACCAAGTGATCAGTTATTTTAATTTTAATTATAGGGATGGATATAAATCATTTCAATCCAAATCAAAGTGTCATAAGTATCTATCATTTCAACCTTTTTCTTAATTTATTCAAAACAATTTAAATAACAATTTATATGCTTTCAATTAATATTCAGGGTGAAAAGGGATAAATATAAATAAATAAACATCCAATCATCCAAAATGTCTACAAATAGACATCCATCACAGTTAACTTCCAAATCAGCCCATAAATCACAATAATTAACTACTCATCAATATCAGGTACTTAACTAGCAATTAAATTCAATATTAATTTAAATGTCAATTTAATTCAATATAAATTCAAATTAAATTTAAATGATAATTTAAATTACCAAACAACAATCAATAAAATTCATATCACATCATAAATTTAATTCAACTAACATAAGAAGGTTTAGTATTGCGTGAGTGGGTTAAATCACTCACCTTTGATTTATAGTCGATTAAAAATCCAATAAAAGCCCAAAATTTTAACAGTCTCCTAATTTAACCAAACTAGTTCCTTATTGTCTGAAATTTTGATACGAACCCAAAGGAAGAAACCGCGCATCAATCCGAGTTCGTATGCAAAAGTTACGAAGGTTAGAAGATTAAATTTTTTAATTTAAATTAAATTAAACTGAGGGCAAAAATGTAATTAGTTCTACCATCTGAAACCCTCGTTTCCTACGCACGCTATGATCAAGAATCCACGAACAGCCGCCGCACTTTGACGATTGGCCGCTCCACCTACCCTCCGCTATGCCAAGATTGACCATCGCCAACGTGCCGCGCACCTCTGGCCGCCCCGCCTTGGTCTTGCGACCACCCACGACGCCGCCAGAGGCGGTCAACCACTGCGACCTTCTATCGCCATTCCTGGCGATTTCGATGACGATCTCGACAAACCAACCACATGGATGAACTCGTGTCAGCCTCCTCTACGCGCCAGTGCCTCCCGATCGTCTATTGGTCGACGAACCACTGTTGATTTGCAAACCCTAGTATGGATGGCCTAGAATAAATCGTCAATTTATGGACAAACAATGCCTCCAATTGAAAAAAAAATTGTAGATGCAGATTACGTTCGTCGAGAGCTTCGTGATGATATAATATATGATAGGGTTTGAGTAGTTTGGATTTTTCAATTTGATTTGAAACTGAAATTAGGGTTTGAGATGCCTGCCATTTAGAAGGAACATACAATGGAACATATAAGATAGAAATTATACATACAAAAAATGAAATAAAAGGCTGCTAGGGTTTATAACAGCCTATATATAGACGGATATGGAATATGAATGGATGGACAGATCGATTTGGGTCGAAACGATAACAATGACCCGAAAAGCCCGTTTCGTTCCCGAAACGAAAATGGATTATCCAATACATTGAAATATAGGTTTTTAATATTTTTAAACTCAGTGAAACTTGTTTCAAACCCCAATTCCATTGTATATAGAAGTTAGCTTTTAAAATCGCGTTTCGAGCTCGCATGATCAAACGATAAGTCCGATCACTACGAAACTTGAAATCCTATAATAATTCACTGTTACGGATCCGATGAAACTAGTTTCGTCGAAATCCGAGACAGTGCCTAAAAAGGCTAATTTTACACGTTAATTAAACGTATTATTATTAAATTGATTTAATCACTTTTAAATTACCAATTAAAAGTGTTCTATCATCATTCTTAGTCGAACAGAAATTAATAATCTTTTAAAATTTAATTTTCCATGTTAAAGTCAAGATTTAAATATTACATTAATTTCAGCATTCAATTACAACTGTAATAAAACCCTAGTTTATTATATTTTAAATTCCAATAAATTCTTTTATTTTGATTTACACTCTTATTATTAAATCAACCAATACCTTATGAATTTATTTAACATAAGTTTCCATTTTATTACACTCAAACTCTACAGTTAACATCTTTTACCATATTAATTGCAATATTTCAATTATATTAATTTTTATTGATTTCCAAATTAATTTTAAACTGATTTAATTAATGAGATGATAATAAATCAATTGTTACAGCTTAGTTCATATCTATTAATTTATTGTTTACAAATAAAACTTAATAAATTTACATACAAATTAATTGACTTCATAGTCTATATTAAAACCAATTAGATTAAATAACATATAATTCCTCTATTAATACAACATTGATTTTAATCCTTATTTACTTTTATTATTGCAATTGATTGAAATTACATTAAAACGGTTGTCAATTACATCCAATCAATATTATCAAATTATATTATAATAAATTTTTTTCCCATTTATAAATCATAAATTTTAATTTATCACAATATAAATTCAAAAAAATTTATTAAATTTAATATTTTTAATTATAAAAAATACGGGTCATTACAATCTCCCCCACTCAAAACTTTTCATCCCCGAAAGGAACAAGAAGGAATCAAGAAATTTGATATATTTTATTCCATTTAATCAAGTTATAAACAATTAAATTTACATATTTAAGTTTAATATAAAATTGAAAATAACTTCACTTTCAGAAAAAATTTCTAAGTCCTAAATTTTCGAAAAATTTCTAAGTCCTAAATTTTCGAAAAATTTCGGCAGAATCTACTTTGTGCAGTTAGGTCCGGAAGAATAATTATATCAATAATTATAATATACATATCATATTTCAATAATAATACATCCCAAACCATGGGAAAACAATAAAATAATGTTCCAAAATAGTAATCCGAAAATGTACCTATTTGTCGGGCAAACAAACTTTATTTATGAAACCAAAAGCAACATCTATTGCTTCCTAAACCTGTATTTCACTTATATAATCCAAAAGAGTTAGAACTATGTAAAAGAATAATATATTTTAGTTGTTCAAATTAATAGTACAAACAACATACAATATTTAATCATATGCAAACAAAAATAATACAGCCATTATGCAACAAAAGAATTCATCATACATCCATTGCAACCAAAACTAATGGTTTGTCCAAGTTCAGGAACTTTTTATCATACAAGGGTGATAAATAAACTACCAAGTGTACCTTACGCTCAACAGCCTTAGATGATTACTTAATAGATTATTCATACAACCTTAAACAATTTGAAGTATCGTTTCCCATACTTCCCATAAGCCAAAACAACATAGAATTTTAAATATTATTTATGTTTGTTCTATTGGTCTGTTTTCACATTACCTACATTTTATTTATTTTCATTCATTCATACAATGTCATTCTTTTTTTTCTTTCATTCATTTACTTACATAAATTTCTTTCCCATTCAATTATTTAAAAACACCAATAAATCAATTCTTAAAGTTTTACATTTGTTTCTTTGCAATTTAATTCACAGTTGTTATTTACTTATATAACTTGATTTCCATTTAGTATTAATATTTATTAATGGAACATTTCATACTTAAGTTTTCTATGTTTTTTCTTGTTCACATTTATTTTCACTGTAGTATTTCTTTTAATATTAAACCAATTTATGAATCATTCAACATTTTATCAAGTTTATAACCATTTACTTAAATAGTATTCTTTTTTTTATTCAATTTAATTATTAGCATTTCCAAATATTAACTTAAGTTTATAACATTTCTTTTACATCCTCATTTTACATTTATAAACATATATTCATTTTTACACATTTTTGTTGTTAAGCTTTTACTTGTATAACATTCTATTACATATTCATATTAACATTTCAACTTTTTAAACATTTCTGGTAAGTTTTATATATGTTTTTAGAATGTAACTGAATGTTATACAAATTTATCTTATTCATTTTAGTTAACCAAATGTTCAATAGTTCACATCTTCTTAATTTTTCATTATCCTTAATTTACAAGTTACACATCTCCAATTTCTTATATTTTCAACAAACAATTACCTTTTACTTCAGATTTCAATTTGAATGTTTCCAACCTATTAAAATAGTCAAGATTCCATTTCACTACAATAATTGAAATCCCTAATTTATAGAAAACTTAAGAACTAAATACCGGGTTTCAATTCAAATCATTTTGAAATAATATACATATACACACTCATATCTTTTATATATATCAAATCACATTTAGAAATTTAAAATTATAATTTGTTTCACCAAAACAACTGTGTAGCAAAGCTACAATAGTGGTCTTCCCACTTTGAAACTCGAAAATGAAAGTCGATGATGTCGCGATCATCACCGAAATTTTTTCAAGCGATAGAAGGGGGAAGTACATAAATTATTTCCTTTTAAAATTCTTTTAAAAACATTCCTTTCAAATAAGTATTTCTATCAAAATATTTTCAAATAATACTAATATTGTCTTTTCAAAATCTTTTGAAAACCAATTTCAACACCGGAACTTAAGTTCTCAAATTTCCAATTTAAATTCATTTTCTTATAACATACAATAGTCGTATAGTCGTAAGAACCTTGACTAACCAAATAATAAATGACAATAATCAAACATTATCATTCCCTAACAAACAACGTACCAAAATAATATCAATTTATGAAAAATTATTCTTTTACATATAAAATACAATACTAGGTATAATTATTGCATTTGCCTATTTTTAAAACAATATATTGTCGGTTTACCATGTTCAAGTGTTTAGAAATCCCTATCAATGCCATAGCGTCCTATGTACCAACCAGAATTCATAAATACTCAATAGAACAAATTTTACACAATACAAAAACATTTTTATAGCACTAACAAATACGTTCTCCCGTATTTGTACACTCAAACTCATTCTAGGGTATTAGCAACCCTATCTCTAATGAGTTTAAACCCCAACAGGCTAAGGTATCTCTAAACCAAACCTCTGATACCAACTATGTCGTCCCACGTTTTTGGATGGTTTAAATTGACAATAAACCACACATGTCTAACTCAAACCATTCAAAAGGGTAGATTATCAATGGGGTAAATAAGAAGATAAGAGAAAAGAAGGAAAACAAAACACAGAATCTCGCAGTGGAATGACAAAATATAATAATCAAATAAATAGTTCATGAAGCTGTTTTACAATATACATTTGATTACATAACTTTTACAACATAATCAGAGTACAACAAGCACATACCAATAATAATGCAGTGGAATAATACTAATAATATAATATACCGAACTCCATCATCGTCCTCCAGAAATAATGTCTTCAAACACTGAAATGCTCAGGCTGACCCGAGCGTAATGAAAAGAAAATACACTCAAGTCAGAACTAAAAGTTCTTATGTAAGTAAAATAAAAAACAAGTAAATATGAGTGTAATAGCTTCAGAGATGTTTATAGGATTTCACATCTCCCATGCAGTGTATAACGTACGTGCAATAACTTAAGAGATGTTACGGGATTTTTCATCTCCCAAGGATCCATTAAACTATCTATATGTAGTAAATAGCTATATATGTAGTGTCTATCAGTAATGTAAAGTATAAAAAATAGCGTTAAGGCTTTACATTGACCCCCCCTTAACACATTTTTAAGCAGGTAGTCTATGCAGGTCATGTAACACAACCAGTAACGTCGGTAGCCAGTGAGTCCTCTATAAGTACCATACTAAAACAAAATCATAATGGGCGCATATAAGGATAAAAGTATGACAAGGCACGTGAGGCAATGCCCAAGGTAGGATACTACCATTTCGAGTTGCAGGGATGGTGGTAACACATCGTAGCTACGACCGCCCACCGCATCCAACACCCCCAAAATCAAATCAAGGTGCACCGATCAAGCCAACATCAATATAGTAATACGAAGAGGTGTGTCCGCTAGGGGTAGCTAGCCCACTTGGCCCTGACAAGCCGTCCTGTTTTAGTCATTTCAAATTGGCACAAGTTCCAAGGTTCATCCATCATCGTTCTCTTTCTTCAAATCTAGTAAACGTTCACTAAATCCAACCACTTCATTCTGGATCATCCACCATGTACACGGTTGTTAAAGTGGTTCCAATATTAACAGAAAGTATGCCAATAAGAGGACCCAGTCTCTTTAACAACCAAACGTCATTTTTCACACCGGTTGGTTCTTTTACATTTCAAAACAATTTCATATTTGATATCAAAATATCATGTTCACTTCACATTATCAAAATCATAATATTTTCTCAAAATATGCCATATTCACTTGAAATATCAATACAAATTCCAGCTTAAGTTATAACCTCATTTAACCACATTCGCATTTACATCAACGATTTAAATATAAACACTTTAACTTTACACAGTTGAAATTTTAGAAAATAGTTTGAATAGTTTAAATAGTTTAAATAATCTAAAGATTTAACTCAGTCGATATAAAATGGTTTGAGTATTGAAAGTGGTTCACATAGAAAAATAGTTTGGAAAAAATCTAAATAATTTGAATATTAAAAAGATAAATTTTTAAATAGTTTATATTAAAATAATTTATTTTGAAAATAATATCAAATCAAACTATTTCCTTCCATTTCAACAAATCTGGGCCCATGTCCAAATTTCAAATCAACAAAACTCAATTTCCAATCTTTCAATTCAATTGACTCAATTTCGATTTAATTTCAAATCACCATGGTTTCAATTTCAATTTGAATTAACTTCAATTTTCGAAACATTCATTTTTAACTTCAAATTTAATTCAACAATTCAATTCAATGATTTGAATTTCAATCAAATTCTAATTTTAAACCATTTCAATTCATATCGATTTCAAGTCCAATTTCAATTTATTGATTTAAATCCCTTAAATCCAATTAAACTTCATCGTTAAATTTTAAGATCCAAATCTTTAAAATAATTCAATTTTCCGAATTAAAGTCTAATATCAATTATAACTTCACATTTCCAATTTAATTCTTTGAAACAATTTCCTTTTAACTAATTTTAGTTCCCACATTTCAAAGCTTGAGTAAGAATAATTCGCTTCATATAAAACCACATTTTATTACCTTTTAAAACAATTTCATTTAACCAAAAATTCAAAAATCAAGCTTTTAAAATCATTGAATTTAACCAATCCGGTGTCCGTATATAACTTTCTACCCTATGGCCAAGTGATCAGTTATTTCAATTTTAATTATAGGAATTGATATATATCATTTCAATCCAAATCAAAGTGTCATAGGTATCTATTATTTCAACATATTTCTTAATTTATTTGAAATAATTTTAATAACAGTTTATATGCTTTCAATTAATATATAGGGTGATAACAGTGATATATATAAATAAATAAACATCCAATCATCCAAAATGTCAATAAATAGACATCCATCATAGTCAACATCCAAATTAGCCCATAAATCACAACAATTAACTAGTCATCAATATCAGGTAATTAACTAGTAATTAAATTCCATATTAATTTATATGTCAATTTAATTCAATATAAATTCAAATTAAATTTAAATCACAATTTAAATTGCCAAACAGTAATCAATAAAATTCATATCACATCATAAATTTAATTCAACTAGCATAAGAAGGTTATGTATTACGTGGGTGGGTTAAATCACTCACCTTTGATTTATAGTCGATTAAAAATCCAACAAAAGCCCAAAATTTGAACAGTCTCCAAATGCAACCAAACTAGTTCCCTTTTGTTTGGAATTTCGATGCGAACCCAATGGTAGAAACCGCGCGTCAATCCGAGTTCGTATGCAAAATTTATGAAGGTTAGAAGATTAAAAATTTAAATTTAAATTAAACTGAGCGCAAAAATGTAATTAGTTATACCATCTGAAACCCTCATCTCCTATGCACATGCTACGATCAAGAACCCACGAATAGCCGCCGCACTTTGACGATCGACCGCTCCACCTACGCGCCGCTACGCCAAGATAGACCATCGCCAACGTGCTGCGCACCTCTGGCCGCCCCCCGCCTTGGTCTTGCGACCACCTACGACGCCGCCAGAGGCGGTCCACTGCCACCATCTTCTATCGCCGTTCATGGTGATTTCAATGATGATCTCGACAAACCAACCGCATGGATGAATTCGCCTCAGCCTCCTATATGCGCCAGTGCCTCCCGATCATCGATTGGTTGACGGTCCACCATTGATTTGCAAATAATAGTATGGACGACCGAGAATAAATCACCAAATTCTGGACAAACGGAGCCTCGAATCGAAAAAAAATTTGTAGATGCAGATTACGTTTGTCGAGAGCTTCGCGATGATATATTATATGATTGGGTTTGAGTAGTTTGGATTTTTCGATTTGATTTGAGACTGAAATTAGGGTTTGAGATGTCTGCCATTGAGAAGGAATAGATAATGGAACAGACAAGATAGAAATTGTACGTACAGAAAATGAAATAAAAGACTGCTAGGATTTATAACAGCCTATATATAGACAGAGATGGAATATGAATGGATGGACAGATCGACTTGGGTCGAAACGATAACAACGACCAGAAAAGCCCGTTTCGTTCCCGAAACGAAAATGGATCATCCAATATATCAAAATATAGGTTTTTAATATTTTTAAACTCAATGAAACTAGTTTCAAACCCCAATTCCAGTTGTATATAGAAGTTAACTTTTAAAATTGAATTATATTCATTTAAATTCCTTTAATTGATTTCTACGCGTTTCGAGCTCGCACGATCAAACGATAAGTTCAATCGCTATGAAACTTGAAATCCTATAATAATTCACTGTTACGGATCTGATGAAACTGGTTTTGTTGAAATCCGAGACACTTCCCAAAGAGGCTAATTTTACATGTTAATTAAACGAATTATTATTAAATTGATTTAGCCACTTTTAAATTACGAATTAAAAGTGTTCTATCATCATTCTTAGTCAAACATAAATTAATAATCTTTTAAAATTTAATTTTCCATGTTAAAGTCAAGATTTAAATACTACATTAATTTCAACGTTCAATTACAACTGTAATAAAACCCCATTTTATTATATTTTAAATCCCAATAAATTCTTTTATTTTGATTTACACTCTTATTATTAAATCAACCAATACCTTATGAATTTATTTAACATAAGTTTCCATTTTACTACACTCAAACTCTACAGTTAACATCTTTTACCATATTAATTACAATATTTCAATTATATTAATTTTTATTGATTTCCAAATTAATTTTAAACTGATTTAATTAATGAGATGATTATAAATCAATTGTTATAGCTTAGTCATATCTATTAATTTATTGTTTACAAACAAAGGTTAATAAATTTACATACAAATTAATTGACTTCATATTCTATATTAAAACCAATTAGATTAAATAACATATAATTCCTCTATTAATACAACATTTATTTTAATCCTTATTTACTTTTATTATTGTAATTGATTGAAATTACATTAAAATGGTTGTCAATTGCATTCAATCAATATTATCAAATTATATTATAATTAATTTTTTCCCATTTGTAAATCATAAATTTTAATTTCTCAGAATAATAAATTCCAAAATCTTATTAAATTTAATATTTTTAATTAACAAAAATACGGGTCGTTACACCAGCCTTTGAGGATCGGTACCGATCCCTCTGGAGGGATCGGTGCCGATTCCTCCTGGATGGCAGGGCACTGCCCACGACTGCTCTATTCCACTCCTTTGCCTATGAGCTTCGTTTCCATGATTCTGATTCTGGATTTCCTCAGCTTCTTCTGCTCCAACTCCATGATCCATATTTCTAGTATTCCCCTACGACTCCGTTTTCTTGGTTTCGCACTATCGCTTGTCTAATCTGTCGGAGTAGGTTCTGCATCATTTCCTCCTATCTCTTCAGCATCCTTTCTTGCATAGCATCCATCATTGTTTCCATCTCGTCTTTGGTAATGAAGATTGAGGTTTGATTAGCTCCTGAGGAAGCCTCCTGACTCCCTTCATGATGGCTCCTATCCATACTCTGTCTCCTTGATGATGGCCTAGCCATTGCTTCCTAGATCCAAGTATCCAAGCTTCTAAATCTGAAATCCTAGCTTCCAAATCCATGGGTGCAAGTCCTTCTCAGTTAAAGCACCAAAATGTTGGCGCCAAGATTGACCACCAACACCCAATTCTATGAAAGCACTAATATCCAATCCAGTCACAGAAATATGAAGAGAAATAAATGAAGAACAAAATTAAAACAATCAGAAAGCAAGTAAGTAAAGACACAGATTTATAGTGGTTCGGCTAACTCCGGCCTATGTCCACCCCAAAGATTTACCTTTTATTTAGTTTATAATGATAATTACAGTTACAAATCCGTGAAATTCAAGAATAAAAATGGCAGAGTATAGCCTAGGTAGAAGATGTAGAGAAGCAGAATCAGGATCCCATTTCTGGAGCCATACCTACTATATTCATAGGGCAAGACGACCACCCATCTCTCTGAAACTTTGGTTACAGAACCTTCTTATCCATATGGGCCCACCATAGGGGTCGATAGGCCCAAATCCCAATGGATAGGGATCAGTACCGATCCCTTCCTTGGTTGATTTTTGGGCAGCGACTCCTATGGTGGATCCCCCATGACAAAATATACTCAATCCCAAAGTTTCATATCATTTGGATCAAAAGAGCTCGAGTTATTGATTGATGAATGCAAGAACATACTTTGAGGATATCTTTGCCAAACCCTTCCACTAGATCATACCGATCCCTCATGACCAAGCCAAGTATGCCAATCCATGCCTTTCTACATATGCCGATCCATGCTTGCTTAATTATTCTCATCCCTTGGATTCCATAATGTAATACCGATCCCTCTAATGCCACTAAGTCATGCTGACCACTCTTATTATACTGAGTTATGTCGATCCTTCATCTTGCACTATGCTATACGGATCCCTCCTTCCTCATGAAACTACGCTGATCCCTCCTACTCCATTAAGGTGTGCCGATCCCTCCTTCTTCATGAAACTATGCCAATCCCTCCTATGCTACAAAGCTACGCCAAGCCATATGGTTCTTCCATTCCATGCTGATCCTCATCGAGCCATACTGATCCCTACCGAGCTATGCCGATCCCTATACATATACATACATTGGAGCATATATATCCATCCCATGAACTAAACTATGCTGAACCCTCCTTGCCGATCCATCTCATATACTGACCCCTCCATCCTACTAAGCTATTGGAGCATACCGATCCCTCTGGAACAAACCATGCCGATCCATCCTCTATGAGCCAATCCATGACGATCCCTTCCATACGTTGAACCATATTCCATACTTCGAACGTTCCGTCTTGCGTGTCTACCAATTCCATTAAATCCCAACACCATGTACCCATTTGTACATGATTTCTGGGCCATATAACCGTCGCTCTGTACTCACCGACCATGATAACCGTGAAGTCTGTTTGGTTAAATCCGCCTATATACGAATTTTCCAAAAGGTGGGTTAACAAGATGCATTAGTAATAAGGCTAATTTAATTATAAAGTCATATCTACGGATCATTGACCTCCATTGCTAAGGGCCAATTGGCTAGCGATTATGTTACGGAGGACTCGCTTTGGGGATTGAGGTATTAAATGGCCGTTGGGTCTGCCTCCACCCTATTTAAGAAGTAATAAGTGGTTGGGTTTTACTTTTGGGTAGTACAACGCTTATATATACACACACTGATACACACAGACCTGTTACTACCAATTTTATCTTCAACCTTGTCAAAACCAAGAAGAATAAAAGAGAAGGATTTACAAGAGATGATAACATCAACTAAGCCTTTCAAAGGATTCAAAGGGATGCTACAGCAAAAGTTGGAGGTGTTGTAAGCTTTCGAAGGATTCAAATGGGGAAAAAAGCACCATTTCACTTCAATTGCTTCCTTTCAAAACGAATGCTTCCACATGCATGAAGACACTTCGAAATAAGTTGAGGAACACCTTTCAAAGACAACAAATTGCAGGCTCTCACATGCGCACCAAACCTATTTAAACAAAGGGTTTTGCCTTCATTCACATTCCATAAAAGGATGTTTTGCTTGAGCAACCCCTTCAAAAGCGTAAGTAAGCCTTTCGAACCGGTTGAAACCATTCACAACTATAAAAGGAGAGCTTACTAAAGTTCAATATTGCAATCTCCTACACCAGAGGATGAGGTTCCGCATCAATCAGAAAGTATGCCTTCGAAAGCTAACTTTCGCATTAAAATCTTCTACGCCTCAACTTCTTCGAAGACCTAGTGATCTACCTATTGACAGAGTTGAAAGCTTATATCCTTTCTCGCTTGTAATAACATAACAACACAAAGTGGAGAAGCGCACCTACCCCTTTCAATGAAGTCGAAAGCACTCAAGTCCATTTAAAAGCAATATAGAAGGATGCCGTAATGTGAATGGAAACGAAAGATCTCCAAGGCCGCCTTTCGACTCGAACGAAAGATCTCTAGGGCCGCCTTTCGACCGAGTCGAAAGGACTGATTCGAATGGTGCCAACCCGCACCTATAAATAAGACCTAAAGGGTCTGGTTTAAGGGATCTGGTTTCTTTGGATTCATTCTTGTACTTTCTTAAATCTGTAAACCCTAATTCTAAAATTAGATTGGGGACTTGATCACTTTGTACTACTTAAGCTACTAGCGATAAAGGGAAAGGTAATAAAAGCAAGTTTATGACATTTTCAATATGTTAGCTAATGTAATGTTTCTATTAGATTCTGTCTATGATCTGCTTATGTCAACCTTATTGAAAGGTTACCCTTCGAGAAAGTCGAAACCTTTTCAGCTCAATCAATATCCTTATATCCTTACCCTGGGTTATTGAAAAACTAGCTTCCAAAGAAGTCGAAACCTTATAATTCAACTCATATCCTTAGATCATTAAAGCCAACCCTTGAATCATCTCAACTGCTTCGAAAGGGTGGTTTTGAAAGGATAACAAAACCAAATTTACTAGTTCGAAAGGTATTATGAAAAAGATCAGGTGTTTCGACCGAGTCGAAAGGTTATGTTCAACGACTAAATTTCTATCGGTTTAGAAAATAGTCGACAAATTTCAAATTAAAAATAACCGCAAGCGCACGGCGTACACTTGTAGTACGTGGCGAATACGGGTCGATCCGCAGGGAATTATTAGAGTTTAAAAATCTATTCGATCAAATTAGACCAAATGAGGAGAAATTGTTAACTAGAAATAAAATGAAGCTAAAACTAGAATTAAAATTTGATTTAAAAACTATTTAACTAGAGAACAATTTAGAGGCAAATCCACTCTCATATTTTTGTAAATCAACAAACAAACAATTTGTGATCTCTAGCTTTGATATTAAGTGAAATATTGTTGTATTTATCATAAGTATGGTTTGTTTATGTTATTAATTAACATATCTCAAACCATCAAACTATAATACAACAAATAAACCACTTATAATTCTCATGAAAATAAAGCCAAAGCAAAAGCTATTTTAAGTATGATCTATTTACTATTGTAACTAGTAATATAGATCATCAAATTTCATTTTTACTTTAATTTCACAATCAAAAATGGATTAGCAAATGATGATCCAAATTGTGTTTTTGTTGAATAATAATAGCTCATTTGCATAAGCAATATAAACTATCAAACTCACTTGTATAAACTTGCATCAAAATTGACTTTCATGAAGCACAAACAAAGAGATCATAAATCATAAAAAATGTTGAAATTACATAATATTTGAGAGCTTCATTACCCCTAAATTGAAGGGGTTTAGCTACTCATTTGTATTATCAAATCAACACATGTAAGTTTCAACATTGAAAATGAAAGAAAGTAGAGAATAAACAAAGAAAAAGAAGATTAACTACTAGAAGAAAATTGATTAGACTAGTGCATAAATGTAAATCTAAGCTATGAACATTAAGAGAAAGATAACATAGAAATAAGCATTAACATAAAAACAAAGAAAGCATGTAGAAAAGAGAGAAGAAAGAGGCTTGGAAACCATTTTTATTTCATAGAACATTGCCATTACAACTTGTATTTTTCATTTCCTAACTAATATGAAAGAGTAGATGATCATTTACATGTACATAAGAGGGCTATTTATACATGCATAGAACCCTAATTCTATTTTTAGGGGGCTTCCCAAAATACCCTTAGGAAGTGTAGAGGCCATGTAATCATTAGCTTCTACTAATCATCATTTAAGTGTACATGAAGCCATTAATTCCATAAGCATGTTCATTAGCATCTAATTTGTACATTAAGGTAGGTGGGTAGGTGGGGTCCTCCATGATCTTCACTTTGAATTATTTCCCTCTTCTTTCCTTTGTATTCATTTGTGCATGCATGTATCTTCATATAAACATCTTCCATATGCATCCAAATTCCTATAGAAATCATCAAAAATGTCCAAGTTAAAATTCTCAAATTTACTCATGCACAAAAATGACCATTTTGCCCCTGAATGAAGATGAAAATATGATGGTTTGAAAATAATTGAATTTTGGTTTTAACATGTACAAATGCCCAAATATGATGTTTATTTAAATAAAAAGAGATAAATATGGATGTAAATATATGCACATTTACGTGCACATCAAATACCCCTACACTTATCTTTTTATTCGTCCTCGAATAAAGGAAAACTAAGATAAATCTGTTTTCGTAGGGAGCACGATTGCATTGAGCGTATGCAACAAGCCGTTAAACCTCTGGGTGTCCCCAGTAGGACGAGTGTTGTCTCATGAGGGTTTTCAGCGGATACTACCCACAAAGTCCAAATGCAAAGTGAAAATATTGACAAAATGCAAGATTTATTTTTAATGGGATGAATGCAAGTTTTTGAAAATATTTACAAATGAAGGATTCACTTTCAACTCGACACTCATAAGTTAAATATAGGTTTTGGTCATTGTTTTGAAAAATTTAAGTCATTTACTTGTCAAAATTTCCAATAAAAATCAAGTTATCATAGCAAATAGACAATAGTTTAACTCGTTGTTTCGGTTGATCACAAAGTGTAACTATGAAATGGATCTTTAGTTGATTATCAAAGTTTATTGAAGTGGTATTTTCATTTCTTTTCAATAAGAAGTTAAATCAAATAAGTAAAAATAGTGCTCGGATTTCAATTGCTTACTCTCTCTTATTTGAAAATTTTATTGATATTAACAATATTTACATATGCCTAACTCAGGTAACTGAGGCCAGATATATTACCCGTGCACTGCCTTGCGCACTGATGTGAGGGGAATATAGAGCATGGCGAGTGAACACACAAGCATGAACACTTATCCACTGTATGCGTTATTAAAAAGAATTTTTATCTATATACACCTAACTCAGATAAACTGAGGCCAGATATACCGATCATGCACTGCCTTTTGGGCTTACGTGAGAAGAGTACAGAGCATGGCGAGTGAACACACGAGTGTGAACACATGACTCTAGGTGTTAAAAATATATATATATACATATATACAAATGTTTTTTTTACTTTTTTTCCTTTTTTTAGAAAGAGAGAGTTTTGCAAAATCATCTTAGCACCATTTAACTTAGAAGATAAAAATGTTATATCCTTTACTTTAAATTTACCATTTTTTTAAACAAAGATTTTCAATTAGAACATACTTCATAATTAACACATATGAACCTTCCTATATACTAGTTAAACCATTATAATTTGTAATCAAACTTCATTTTTATTTTTGTTAAGACAAATAAATTTTCAAAAATTTCAATTTATTAACCAAAACTTATACTTATCCCATAGTGTTTCCTCAAAAATAAATCAAAATGCTAAAAAAATTCAAATAGAAAATATCTTATTAACTTTTTAAAAGATAAAATCATCAATTAATACTAATTTAATCAGATTATTAAATTAATTTCAAATCTTATTATCAAAGATCATCAATATCAATTTAATTATTTAACAGATTATTAAATTGATATTGTTAAAATTTCCGGGATATTACATTCCTTCCCCCTTAAAATAATTTCGTCCCCGAAATTTAAACAAAGGTAATTTAATAATCTTATTAAAGATTTTAAATTCAAAACACAAGCATATACTATCATTCATATGCTAACAACCATAGCAACCAATTCATCCAATCAAACAATTCTAACTATCTAGACTAAATTCTAGATAAAATTCCTCGAGTTTCCCCAAGTATATATATATATATATACCGGAATACTCGCTCTACAAACAATCTAAACAACTAAGCTATAGATCTCCTACTCATCTAGATCTACAGAACTAAACAGAATATCAGACTACAGACGAGTCTGACTCAACTACCAAACTTCCCAAAACTGCAGATTCTAAAACCAGAGATAGATCAAATACGTATTCCCTCAGAGATACGTAAAACTCAATGAATTCCAATTATCCAAACTGACAATTCAATTCAGAAGTCCAAATACTTATCCAAATCAGAACACAGACGAGATCCAAACATAACTCTACTTCACAATTATCCGTAGATTCCAAACTTACTTCTCCTATCAGAGATACACTCCAAACTGCTTTCGCTGCTCAACTCTGATCTGAGGTAGAACACAAGCACAGACTGGACAACTCATTCCAGAAATAAGGTTCACTGATCCATAACTAAAACTCAGATACTCCAGCAAAACTTGAGCTGCTTCACCAAACTCCATCTCTAGGAAACATCTTTCCACTAGACTGAACCATCGGTATCACTCCTGGAATCCAGTCGATAAGAAAACTCAATCTCTAATGCCGATAAACTTCTGACTTCCCTGAAGACATCCAGAAAATTATGACAACCCAAGAGAACACTCAGCAATCGCAAGTCACTTTTGCGATCAACCCATCCTAATTCCAAACAGACTGTTCTCTCTTTACCAATCAGAACAGCTTACACTTATTTATCCAATTTATCGAAGAAATGGATCCACTCTGCTGCTTCTGATCTTCACTTCCAGAAAAAACTGCTCATCCAGAAAACTTCCTGCCATCACAGAATACTCCGAGCTGCACTGCTGACACTGATGCCAAGGACTTCCTATTCCAAAGATCTTCGAGAAACTCGAACTCCAAACCAAACAGAATCACCATGCTGAACTCAGCCACAACACCGAAGCAGACACACTTCCACAACTTGTTCCAAAGAAGACATCTTCGGGAACATCCATATTCACTGCGTCTTATCACACAGCTACTATTACCTGAGGTATCAAGGTACCATTACTCACTTCTGCCTCATCGACAGATCTAACTCTACTCATCCACACTTCAAAGATAAACTCCGAACCATTACAGTTTCCTTCGGAGATCGATGAAATCCTTCACCATAGCAAAGCTTACTCGAGACGGTATTGGGTCTACAGTCTCGACAGATACACTTCCAACCTCAATACTCAGACTCCAACCATTGGTAGTCGTGTTACACACACCACTACCCTATCTACCTTTATATCCTATATTGGAAAACCCGAACAGGTAACCCAACAAATAGGTAGAAATATATATATATATATATATTTAAAATGGTACTTTTTATATAGAAATTATTTCTGGGTAAAATTATTTCATTTACCTCTTTAAAACAATATTGTGTCCGTTGGCCTGGTTCAAGTGTTTAGAGATCCCTATCAATAACGTTAGCTACTCGTATTGACCAGAATCCATATACCACTCAACCGATCAATTAACACAATATAAAATCATTTTTATATAACTAACAATTACGCGCTCTCAAGATAGACACCACTTCAGAGCCTAGGTATTCACTCTACCTACTGCTCTGATATTCACTTAACCAAAAGCTTAGGCATTCGCTCAACCTATGCTCTGATACCACTGTAACGACCACGACTTTCTCTCCATAGAAAGTCGTATCGCTAATAAGAAAGAAAGGGGTAGAAAATAGAAAAGAAGAGAAGAAAGAAACAACAACAACGATCTCACAGCGGAACGAATAAATTATATTAATAACATAAACTATTACATAGTATACAACTCTTTACAGAGTTACACAGCATATACATCACTTACTAGACAGTTATAAACATCTGTCTAGACATTACAACTCAATACACTACAGAGATACAGACACAGCGGAACTACTATATATATATCTACAACGCTGAAGCCTCCTGCTCCATTGCTCCTCCACAATTCGTCAAGGCTAACCTGAATCCCTTGGCTACTCGTAAAAATTTGAGTACCCAAGAGTTTATAAAACAGAAATAAACAACTTGGGTCAGACATGGGTCTGGTGTGAGTAACAGGTTAAACTTGTTTATCTTCAAAACCTTTTGAAAGAAAAGGTATCACGTAAGACTTCCCACAAATAAACATGGGTAAGTTTTTACCTTACGCTAACCAAAACATTTGATAGGAAATTCGATTGTATTATAATAGGGTCTAGGGTTTTCAAGTAAAATACAGAAATAGCTGAAATGCTTACATCTCACATTTCAACATAGTTGGGCACAACTAATACGTACGGCACTTATTGGAGTTTGGATTCCATACAATGGCAGGGCTACCGGGGTACCGCCCGTCACAGTACGTGGCCTAGATCACCGTACCGAGGATCACTCCCAATCCCCTGCAACACAAGGCCGGAACATCCCTTACTGGATAATTCCCGCACAAGATACCTCACGGTTGGGATCAGCAACCGCACACACTAAGCCGAAATAAGAAGGGACTTCTAGACAGAGGTAATCTTGTCCTACTTGGGTGCTACCCACTAACCTTGCTGCACCTCCCCTGTTTTAGCCATTCCCGGTTTGTGAGGCTTGAGGTCACGATTACCTTTTAAAAAAGAACACATCACTTAGAATGCTCATCGTCCACCTGACGATGTGCTGAAAGCATTCAATCCATACAAGTTCGTTCCGGGTTCGAACGAAACCGAAGGCATTATCTCGTTACACTCGTTTTGGAATCACCCTCAGAGTTAACGATAATAACCCTTGCACTCTGAATCTTCATCTTCACTTGATTCACGACCTATCGTTAATTTGGATCGATGTGGTATTCGGGTCTCCAGACCTGGAAATCCGGTATACGGAAACCCGATCCCGGTCTCATCGAAATCCAAAGCGTATCTTTTAAGGCCAAGTTGTTTTAAAGTTAAAATAATCCAATTCAATTATCTTTATACACATAGAAGGATAATTCACAATAGATAATCAACATTATCAGATAATCCATATTATCATCACAATTCAACTAAACATCCATATCACACAGCATATATCTCATCAGAGATATCAATCAAAGTCAAGTATCCAATACTAACACCCATTCATAAGTAATGATTTATATCATCTTAATTTAAATTGAATTAAATTAATTACTTCATTTTATAAATCCTTCTTACTTAACCATTAATTAATTACAATCAATTAATTAATTATCCTCTAATAATTCATTTCAATTAATCATCTTGATTAATTATCTTTTGATTATATTCAAGTAATTTATTCTCAATTAATTACTTAAATTAATTATCCTTAACCACTTATAGTAATTAACCTTTAATTACCTCATTAATTAATTTACTAAAATTAATTAACTTAATCAACTATAATTAATTACATTAATCCTTAATTAATTACATTGATTAATTACTTCATTTATTAATTATTACTTAATTAATCAATCTTAATTACATCATTAATTAATATAATTATATTAATTAATGATCCTTAATTACAACTTAATTATT
The DNA here is from genome assembly GCA_030737815.1 of Allium fistulosum. NCBI lineage: Eukaryota > Viridiplantae > Streptophyta > Magnoliopsida > Asparagales > Amaryllidaceae > Allium > Allium fistulosum. Next base: position 741,976,683 of record CM060906.1, read on the forward strand.
AATTACTTAATTAAATTAATTACATTAAGTAATTAACCTTTAATTAAACAACATTTATTAATCACTCTTGATTAATCTTCAATCAGTAATTAATTACCCTTAATTACTTTCACTAACTAAATTAATTACTTCTTTAATTAATTTCTTAATTAATCCCTTGATTAATTATTCAAAGTAATTAATTCAAATTACTTCTATCAATAAAATCATTTATTCAACTAATTACCTCCAGTAATTATCTTATTATTTACTTCTCTAAATAAACTTACCTTAATAATTACATTAAGTAATTATTATCAAATCATCTCTTGATTATTCTAAATTAATTAAACTTAATTAATTAATTTAACTAAATCAAATTAACTTCAATTAATTACAATAAGTAATTAATTCTTAATTACTTCCAATAAGTAATTACATTTAAACAAATTCTATAATTGATTGTCTTTAAATTAATTAATCAAATTATTTATTAAAATTAATCACATTAATTAATTTTTTAATAATCTCAAATTAATGACCTTCATCAACTATTAACAACTCTTTAATTACTTTTCTTAAGTAATTAACTTAGATTAACCATTATTAATTTCAAATTAATAAATCTTAATAACCAATTAATTAATCTCTAATTATTTAATTAATTAAGTGTTAACCATAACTTAATTAATCTTTAATTGCTTTATTAATTAATTCTTAATCATTAATTAATATTCTAATTTATAATCCTTAATTACAAATTAATTATTCTATTTAATTAATCTTAAACCTTAATTAAATTAATTTAAATCCTTAATTACAAATTAATGATCCCAAATCTTTTAATAAATTAAATTAATTATCCATATTAATTTACCTTATTAATTTAATTCATCATAAATCATTAAGTCTTTGGAAAAACATTTCCTTATTAATGATAATTATCATCCAAAACACATTTGAAAACATTTAACTTCCAAATTTACCTTTAAATTCCATTTCAAATATAAGATTTAAAATGAATAAAAATTTAACCTTAACAAAATTTAAAAATCCATTTACAAACTCTTAAAATCATATGGTGAAGAAATACTAATCTTATAAAAGAACTTAAGAATTTAAATCAATTTACTTTTAAATTCTACCCATTTAATATCCAAAACAATTAAAGTTATTTAAACAATTTAATTTAAAAACTTTCTTTTATTTCAAATCTGAGATATAGTTTTAAATTTGATTCCAGATTAACCCAGATTTAAACTTACTTACAATTTAAAACTTCATTTTTAAATTCAACTAACTAAACAATTTAAGGTTGTCCAAATATTTTAAATTTTAAAAACTTATTTTATTTTTGAACTGAGATTCAATTTAATACTTGAATCAGATTTAAATTTAAATTTAAAACTTGTTTAAACCTTTACTTAATCATTTAAATTCAGTTTTAAAATTTTAAAACAGAGCAGTTTTTAAAATCTGGAACCCAGAATTTTACCCGAGCCCACTCTAGAATACTTCGAGTCGCATCCTAAATTACTTCGAGTCTCACACGCCAGAAAATCGAGAACTCGAGACCTCTTCATTTTCCAAACCACTGACACTAGACTAAGTTGTGCACATGCACATCGATCGCCAGAGCTCCGGCTTCCACTTCCATCGTCGACAAATCCCCTTCGACCACCTCCAGCCATCTGACCACCCAGAAACACGAATTACACTCGAAAACGAAATCGAGTCTTAAAGCCAAAACTGGAACCACCACGAAAACCTGACATCATCACGTATTCGCGACTCCGACCATCAGAGAGGCTAATTTTCTGGCCAAGCCTTTGCCTATATCTAATCTTCTACTTCCCAAAATATTGTAGCACTCGGTCCCCCAGAGACATCACCTCGATCATCTGCGTCCAACCTATTCAAACTAGGTTTAAAATCAAAATCGATCGCATGTCGTCGCCACAGTGTTTTGATAACCTTCCTGATATTTTTTCCCCCATCACTGATCATCCCACTACCACCAGTGACGATCATAACTTCCCAGACCACTGAGATCATCAGATACTACCTAAAACTCATATTTTGTTTAAACCCGAAATGCTCATTCAAGCTTAATCTAAAAATTATAATTACATTCTTAAAAATCATTTTTAGGATCAAGGTTTCAGTTTATAATCCTGAATTGATGAATTAAGAAGATAGAATTACAACATAACTTAAAACTTGCACTGTTCTTCTTAGTTTCCAAAGAACTTCAAATTAAATTTTATCTAAATAAAATTTTAAACCTAAATCTATGATTAAGCAAACATATTTTGTATGAAACTTAAGTCCTAACAGAGATGGGTTAGGGAGATAATAAATTTTGATCAAAATCCTAGCTTAAAAACAAAGAACAGAGAGTGTCACACATATAAACAGGCATACACATATATCTATACATCCATATATATAAACTCACATATTTATACACACAAAAACATACTTTCTTTCAGAAGTTAACATGCAAACAGATTTATTATATTTAAGCTCTTTAAAAAAAATGTTACTCACCAGATTTATATAAACAGAGGCAGAGCCTTATTTTGAAAAGCTTTTTGAAACTGGGAATCTTAAACTGGAATGCCTCATTGATTTGAAAGCTTGAATTGTTGGCTACTGAATCTTGCATGTTGCTTCCAGTTTGAAAAATGAATGCAAGCAGTTTTTGAGTTGCTTTCCAGATTGAAAAGAAATGCAGACAGACAGATTTTTGAAGATGATATAGACTGGCTTTAGAATGATTCCAGAATTTCTTCCAGATTAAAGAACATGCAGGCTGAACTTTGATTTGGATTTTGGAAAATTGTTTTCAGAGATTTGATTCTTGATAATCTCCGATTTGAGGAATTTTCCAGATTTGAATATGCACATACATTTGCTTAAGAGATAATTACTGATTTTTAGATTTAGAGGAAGACTTTGAAAAGTGGTATGAGAATTATTGATTTCCAAACTGATTGTATAAAGTCTGATCTGAAGATATATATTGAATTTCAGATTTTAGTTTTTTAGAGAAAGATTTAAGTTTCTCTTGGCTTTTGAAAGAAAATGAGAAGATTAGAAAAATGAATTGAAGAAATGCAAATGTTAATATACATGTATATTTTGGTTTATAAAATAAAAGAAAATGAAAATAAATAAGGACACTTGTCCTATACATTTGCTTATTTAATTACACATGTTTTACAAAGGGTTTAGATAAATGACACATGTCTTATAAGTAATTACTCATATTTCTATTTATTTTAAAAGTTATTTAAAAAGCCTTTTTCTTATTTATTTAAACACTTATCTATATATATTAAAGAGAAACAAAAGCTAATTACATTTATAAATAAAAGTTTATACAAATATTATAAAATCCAAAACAATTTAAAATTTTATTCTTTTGAATTTCAAAACTTAAATTCAAATTCAAATTAAATTAAATCTAAATTTCCAATTTGCCCAAAGCTTCTATTTACAATATATACAAATAAATATGTATATATTCAAATAGAAAATATCTTATTAACTTTTAAAAGATAAAATCATCAATTAATACTAATTTAATCAGATTATTAAATTAATTTCAAATCTTATTATCAAAGATCATCAATATCAATTTAATTATTTAACAGATTATTAAATTGATATTGTTAAAATTTCCGGGATATTACATTCCTTCCCCCTTAAAATAATTTCGTCCTCGAAATTTAAACAAAGGTAATTTAATAATCTTATTAAAGATTTTAAATTCAAAACACAAGCATATACTATCATTCATATGCTAACAACCATAGCAACCAATTCATCCAATCAAACAATTCTAACTATCTAGACTAAATTCTAGATAAAATTCCTCGAGTTTCCCCAAGTATATATATATATATATACCGGAATACTCGCTGTGATTTTAAATATTGACTAAATTCTAGAACAGAGAAACCTGGGTTTTTGATGATCCTGGAATGCTTTTGAATTTGATTAGTTTGAATGAATGAAGAAATGGATTGTGATAATATATCCATTATAGAGATAAATGAAAATTAAACTTTAATTTGAAATTAAGGATATAAAATCCCTTTTAAACTTAAGATTTGAATATTAAGAATTGAATTTGTAACTTAAAATTGTTTAAGAATCAGTTTCAAAGTTGGAAGATAAATTGGGTAATAAATTGAATTTTGAAGATAAAATTTCTTTGAACTTTTAATTTGAACTTTAAAATAAGTTAAGTAATGATAATTTAAAATAGAATTTTGGATTTTTGATCCAGAATTAATTGGTTTAAAGGTTGATTTGATTTAAAAGTAAGGGGAACGGTGGACGGTGGTGGTGTTGCGAGACGGTTTTGGGTGATCTTTTTCCTTCCGGTGGAGTTCGAGTTGCTTGGATTCGATTCGGAGGTCGTTTCGAAGATTTTTGGAGGTCGAGTCAGACCGAGTATTACAGATTTCAGGTAAGGACGTTCTGGAGCTCAGGAGGCGAGCTGGATGGCAGGAACGTATAGACTGTGATATATTGTTAATTATTGGGACGAGTTATTTTTAACTGTCCAGTGATTGTGAAATGTTGTAACTCTGATGTATTAAAATGAAATTGACTGATACATTTTTCTTTGTATAACTGATATTATTATTTGATATTGTATTTTAATCCGCTGCGAATGTGAGAATCTGTGTCTTGTTCTGTTTCTTTCTTCTATCTCTTTTCTTTTTCTTCTAACTAACATTTCACAATCACTGGACAGTTAAAAATAACTCGTCCCAATAATTAACAATATATCACAGTCTATACGTTCCTGCCATCCAGCTCACCTCCTGAGCTCCAGAACGTCCTTACCTGAAATCTGTAATACTCGGTCTGACCCGAGCATTACAACAAAGTAACACCCGGGTCAGGCTGGAAACCAGCGTGAGTAAACTCATTTAAATTGAAATACTAAAGTTGTAAAGTTTCCTTGAAACCCAGGGTAACTCGTACCTCACTACGAGTTCTTATCTTATTATAGTCAACAATTAATTCACAAAATAATATCTAAGTACTGTTACTTAGTTCCAATGGTCCAGATTACTCAATGTATTCCATTCCAGCCTATTTGATTTACAATCAAATCTATAAAGAATTTTATATTACTAATCAAAGTGGTTCCGGATATTGCTGATATCCGATCCCGGTCTCTTCGAATCCATCGTCGTCCTTTAAACCAATTTTTAAGTTAAACAATTTAATTTACTTCAGAATAACATATTCACATAATGATTCATCACAGATAGATAACTTACATTATCCAAATTCAATCAAAGCATTTCATACAATAGAACATCATAATTTATCAGACTAGAGATATTAATCCAAGCATTCAATACAATTTAATTATCCCTAAGCATGATTAATTTGTCACTCAAGCTAATTAATTTAACTAACAAAATAAAGTGATTACCTTTAAACCCTGCTTAATTAATGTTAATTAAACCATTTGATTAATTATTGAAATTAATTAATTATTCCTTAATCATTAATTAATTAACCTTTAATAACTTTCAATAATTAATTATCCTTTAATTAATTTCATTAAGTAATTATCCTTAAATTTCGTTAATTAATTATCCTATAATTAATTAAGTTATTTAATTATTCCTTAATTACTTAAGTCCTTAATTAGTCTAAGATAAACCATTATCTTAATTAATTACTTAATTAAATCATTTACATCTTATTTAAATTAAAGGATTGAAATTAATGTATATAAAATCCCTTGAGACCTTTGATTGATTAAAGTTCAAAACATTTTACCTTAACCATCTACTTAATTTATTTAAATAGACTTAGGAATTAATTAAATAATTAACTTAATACATAATTACCCTAATCCAAAACAACTTAAGTTTAAACACTTTTCATTTTTGTTTTCAAATCTTGTTAGTTCATTATTATTTAATTTAAAACCTTGTTAACTGTATTTTAAAACATTTAAAACACTTCGAGTCCCAGGCCCAAAATCTGGTTCACAAACCCGAGCCAACATTCGATCATCCCGACCCATCCTTCTTCTTCTTCCCTGAACAAAATACAGCAACCATCAAAACCCAACTTATCAGTGCACCGTGCACATGCACACCTCACCAGAGCATCTCCGACCATTGCCGCTACCACCAGCAAACCACCCACATCACCCTCGTTTGACTCGACCTCCAAAAATCTTCGAAACGACCTCCGAATCGAATCCAAGCAACTCGAACTCCACCGAAAGGAAAAAGATCACCCAAAACCGTCTCGCAACACCACCACCGTCCACCGTTCCCTGCCAGAAAACACCCGGACCTTCGCCATGACCTTCTCCTTCGAGTCCCCCTGGTCCGCAACCTTAAAGCTTCACTGCCACGCCGTAGATCAGCATTAAACGAACACGCCTAAAAACCCTAATCCTCCCACTATTGACCACTCCGATGATCGGAAAATCATCACTGATTTTTCCCGAATTCCCAAACTAGGCAACCTCCTCTTGACCTAATGCCGACCCCAAATGTCGTCCACATCACCAGTATTAGCCCAAAAACTGGAAATCGGTCATCTCCCAAAATCTCCTTACATACTCAATTAAAATTTTTGAAACCATTCCCAAAATTCACCATTTTCTAAATCGATCAAACTCTTATAAATCAAAACCCAAAATGTAGACTTCAAATCTTTCCCCCTTTTTATTTATTTACTGAAAAAAAACTTTTATTCTTTATAACAGAAGATATTTAATAAAACTAATTTTTTAGCAACCTTCATTCAAAATTAAACGAATTCCCTTTTGGAACAAAAATCTAAAACCAAATAGATAATAAGATTTGAATTTTTGAATAGGTTTTATACCTGTAAAACTAGAACAGAGGCTCCTATATCCAACACAGACATGCATACACATTCCAATGATATACTGATATACATGCAAGCATAATCATACATTCATGCAAACATTTCACACATAACCACAAGGATTTATCACATACATCAGGTTATAAAACAATTTAAGGGTTTCAAATCAAAGTTTACTCACCTTATATCCTAGAACAGAGAAACCTGGGTTTTTGATGATCTTGGAATGCTTTTGAATTTGAAAACTGATCTGGAAATTTTGTTTACTTTAGTTTGATCTGATCTATACTTGAACTGGAACTTGGATTGATTTAGTGATGAATTTAGGTTAAGATGATCCTTGAATCTTGTTTGCTGTTTGAGTTGAATCCCTTGTTTGAATTTGCTACAGGCTTAAGAATAACTGGTTTGAATAATGTTTACAGGGTTTCGATTGTTTTGATTTTTCTGGTTTATGTTTTCAACTTCCAGGTTTAAGAAGGAGATGAAGCCTGGTTTTGAAGTTGTTAACAGGCATTGTTTCTTAGTTTTTTTACAAAACTGAAGATAGGAAAAAAAAGATATGAAGTGAAAAGATATATGTTTATATAGGTTTAATTAGGATTTATTACAAATAAAAGCAAAATAAAATAAGGTAATGACACTTGTC